>JAGVSN010000044.1:0-1411531 GCA_022651745.1 Parapsyche elsis
TTTAGCCATGCTGTACCCAACCTAACTTCGCTAAAAGTAGACTTTTTACACAAATGTCGACGAAAAAATACGTCAAATGAAAACTAAATTTAAGCCATGATGTACCTAACCTAACTTCGCAAAAAGAAGACTTTTTTCACAAATACAAAAACTTTCCAACAAAAACAAAAAAAAACGGCTAATTTACAAAATATCTATTTCCCATTTGGACGATGGGTTCAATTTGACATGATGTATTTTATATGCGATATCTTAACATTGTGGGAATTCCACAGCATACACGGTTTGTTGCGAGACGGTACTACCAAAAATTGACACCTCCTATCCATTGTTCATATGTTGACCTATTATTTATTGGTCCTTGTGTTCTTGGACCTGTTGATTAACGAGTACAAATACAAATAATCAATATGAAAATTGATTCATGCGTAAAAGTGAGTTTTCTGTACAATTCAGCACACCGAGAATAACTTGTGTCTGCTTTTTGTACTTGCATCGTAGTGGATGAATTGTGTTGAGTGTCCTCGCACGCTTATAAATAAATGATTGTTCGGGAAAGTTTGTTACAAAATGCAAAGAAGAAGCCGGGACCAACAAGTCACGGGACACCCCCGCCATATACATATGTATATATATATACATAAGAATCATTATTCATTCCCTTTTTAGGGCTTTTTCGCATGTTGATTGCGCGGCTTAACTGTAAGCCTGGGCTGGAGCGAAAGCGGAAGAGAACGCCCCAGGAGAAATTATCTCGTCCACGTATCGCGAATTTCTTTGCCCTCGTCGCTAAGGTCGCTTATTGCTCGCTCGGGTCGAAAGGCAGCCAGGAAAAGGATAACTCGACACGCTGGCAGTTTAAAAATCTCGTTTTCCTACTTGATACACTAGAGTTTTACTGCGGACTCGTGTTTTATGCAAGAAGCACATTCATATTTCGCTCTCTACGTAAAAAAAAAAGCGCTCCCCACTTTAAACTCGGATGAAAAAGTCGAACTTTTCACTTTGGACTTTGCATAATGCGAGAGCAAGCACCGAACTGCAGTCAAATAAATACGACATTATATGTATAGGTGTACCTAGTGCAACGACGCGACAACTTAAACTTTCTCTTTGTATTCAAATTAAATACTCTACCGTAACATCGTTTGTGTCGTCGAATACGTTGAAAGCTTTGAAAACATTATTCGTAACCAAATTAAAGATACGCAATTTTTTTCTAGGGCTCTTGGCGCTCTTCTCCCGATTACCTTTTGCAAAATTTACATGGAAAATATGCAATTTTAACCTAATAGACAAAATTTCCTTTTTTTCCTCTTGAAGGCACTGAAGTACAAGCCACTCGAGTATATTTTTTGAAGAAACTTCACTGTGAGAAACACTATAACATTTTGTCAAAGTAAAAAGGCAACCCTCAAAATCAAATACGTTACTTAAAACGGAAGAAATAAACTGGTGTACATCTTGTATTTTATGTACGTACGTATATATTGTACATATGTATGTATGTACATACATACATACAGTCAATTAAGAAACACTACACTTCAATATTCATTTATTTATGCATTATACACCTGTACTTTTGATTTTACATAAAAAATACATAATATATTCATTATCACCATCATCATTTTCAGCCGTTCACCATCCACTGCAGGATGAAAGCCTCTCCAATCCTCTTCCATTTCTGTCTGTCTTGAGCAATCTGCATCCTTTTTTTTTAATTCATCAGCCCATCTTCCACTCGGTCTACCTTGCTTTCTTAGAGGTCTTACATATGTACATATGTAAGGCCTCTTCAATCCTCTTCCATTCCTGTCTATGTTGAGCAAACTGCATCCACTTGACTCCACACATTCTTCTCAATTCATCAGCCCATCGTCCACTGGGTGTACCTTGCTTTATTTTGCATACTCTCGAATCCCATTCCAGTATTTCTCGCGTCCATCTGCCATCCATTCTTCTCGCTGTGTCCACTCCAACTTTTCCATACTTCTCTGTGTGCCCCGGGTCTTAAGTTGTATTCTTGAATTTAGCAACCACGTTTCACATCTGTACGTCATAACTGGCAGTACGCATTGGTCGTATGCCATCTTTTTTAAGCAACATAATATATTATATTTAGAGAAAACATAAAGAAAAATAAACTAATAGCAAATTATATGGAGAGTTGATGAATCAAATAATAAGTGACGACGGATTAATATTAAAAAAATCAATAGAATCCGAATATTTATTAACATATCTAATCATTCTGGGGATGGGCGAGTGAAGATAATAATTATTACGCGAAATAGTTTCATAATCTAATAAAAATCGAAAAACGGGTAAAACGTACCGGAACTTTTAAGCGAAGAGTCAAATGAATAAGGATGGATATAATAATATGAAATGTAAATGAGAAAAAAGTTTATATTATTATAATAGGATGTTTATCATTGTAGTTATGAGTGTGTTCGAGCGCGATAAGCACATTTAAGTGGATACAAGCTTTCGACACGCCGAACGAGCTTTTCGCGGTAAATTTTCCGCGCGGACATTGCGGTCAAACCATTGGCTCGCGAGCCAAGCGCAATATAAACAGAAATATATATGTACATCTAGTGTGAAAAACCCACCCACCCACTATCCCGTTGTCGCGGATTATCATATCGGACGAGCGCAAATTCTGCGGTGATAACGATGATTTACAGAACACAATGGATATACACCCAGTACATTTTAGCGTAGTGGGTGGTAGATTGTGCGGCGGAAATTTCTCATTTTCCCATTGAACCCAAAATCGCAGCTCTGTTATTCTAATTACGTTACATCAACTCGATATAGGTAACATCGGGGTTTAAATAATAGCACCGGTGGGGTGCATTTACGTGCAAATGCACCCCCCTCCATCAATTACGACGCGCTATTAATCATCGATCGAATGAGACAGTTCATACATTGTGCAGTGTCTCAATCGATTATTTGAATAAATCATTGTTATTTTAATTGCGTTATACATATTAATATATACGAGGATGAGTCAATTATTATTATTCGCAATACATTTCGAATTTACATAATCTGTCTTCGCATCGTATGAGGAATAGCCACGACTGATGAGATGCTTACAATACCTATGTATGTATGTATAATTGGCAACTCCAATTTCGGTATACACATATTAAGGCCTGAAATTTAACCAAGCACAGTATAACGTACTCATTATGTGGAATCATCTTTAAATAGATTATTTATAATTCGCCTCTTAGGGCTATTACAAAAATACACATATAATACATTATATTAAAAAATACCTAAATAAATAAATAATGTTGAGTTGATAAATGTTATAATGAGTCGTTGCTTTAGGGACGACAGATTAGTATTTAAAAAAAAATCAATAAAATCAGAGTATTTACTACCGTATCTAATCATTCTAAGGGTGGGAGAATGAACATAAGATAATAATCGTAACATGAAATAGTTACATAATCTAATAAACATCTAGATATAACGGATAACACGTACCAGTGCTTTTAAGCGAATAGTCGATTGAATAAGAATAGGACATCGAAAATTCCATCGATACAAGAGATAAGATACAATTTTCAGTTGGTTTAATAAAAATTAAATTAATGCATTGAATTTTTTCAATAAAATACGAGTAATGAGGTGACCAAACTGTAGAATAATATTCTGGTTTCCTTCTAACTAGCGAACAGAAAAATAATTTAAAAGTATTAAGACTGTGAAAGCGCTACAGTTATGATGATGAAATCAAATAATCAGTTCCCATCCTCAGTTATGTGATTAATATGCCCAACAAATGTAAGGCACGTTATAAAGTGGAACTTTACAACAAACATTACGCGTGCAAAACAACAATGAAAAATATTATTGTGGCCTTGTTTTTCACGCTGGTTTTTAATTAATTGAAAAACAAGAGTTATGTCTTAAAAAAATACTTTCTCAGAAAGTTTTGTTTGTTTCGTGTACAATTGTTCATAATATTGTACAGTGGATAAACATTTTTCTGACGTTCAATCATCATGATGATGATGATCACCATTTTCAGCCGTTCACCATCCACTGCTGGATAAAGACCTCTCCAATCCTCTTCCATTCGCGTATGTCGTGAGCAATGTACATCCACGAAGTTCAATATAGGCGTATAAACCTCAGGTATACACCGCAAAGTTAACAATTGTAGTGTTATAGATTTCCCATTCAAATTTTTATTAGTTGTCCATTTTATCCATTTGCGCAGGTTGTAGGATGGGCTCGGAGGGATGTAGCAGGGGGTTGGTCGAAGTTGCGTTAACGGCTTTAATTAAAGCTTCGCGTAATTCAAACAAATAGGGACAATTATGCGCGGGGGCCCCTGGTCGTTGTTTACGGTAATCCGTGAAATGGGCCCTAATTAATATCGGGCCTATTGCCTTTATCGCGGACGCGCTACGCAGTTATTGGTTTTATACGACGATTTTATTCCGAGCTTTCGAATGAATCAAACCGAGATAATTGTACCGTTACGCGTCGCTAATTCGCCTGAATAACACAAAACGACCGAGCGTCGAATTGCGTCGGTGCAATATCGGCAGCTCTTAACCCATTGAGTGACCGCGCTAGAAATTAATTAGGCTCGCCGTGTTCGAGGTGACACGATGATATTAAATTAACACGAAGCCGAACAACACGATGACATATCATTTATATGTCGTCGACCCGTTTTATATACAGTCTGTTATAATCATAACAATTTTTCCCAAAAGTTGCATCACAAATTGACCTAGGTATTGTTATCACAAAAGTGTTTTAATGCAATTGTTCATCCTCATTTCATATATTGTGGTTCATTTTTAAATTTAGTCAAGGATAGGTTATAAAAACTGCAAAATAAAGCTATGCAGAATATTTTAAATTACAATAGAATTAACTAATATAAGATACTCGTATATGTATGTACATACATATGTATGTTGAATGAATTGAATTAGATGAATGTAAATAAAATCTTAAAAGTGTGCACGTTAGTTTATATTTTTAAATTAGATAAGAATTTATTACCAAGTATTTAATAAGGGGATGTATAATATACATAGTCATAATACTAGGGGTATCAGTGAGTTAATAGTAAATTTAAAATTAAGTAGATCTAGGAGTAGAATCTTGTACAGGGGTGTTGTTGAATACAATGGCAAATAAACAAAATTAATAAAATAATAAACAAAATTGATAGATTTCTAGAGCAGTCTTAAAACAGCACCTCTTATTAGTAATAGCTAATAGATAATTAAGTTTATTTTGTAATTTTAGCTTTAAGCTACTTTTTATTTGTAATTACTAGCTTCTTGAACTATCTTAAATAAATAAATAAATAAAGACCTACAATGATGGTCAACTCGTATAAACTCTTTAGTAAATATGTAAGTGTTATTTATTTGTATATATGTACGATCCCGTTCCCGATCCCGGTCCCGATCCCGATCCCGTTCCCGTTCCTAGTACGTTATCTGACGCATGAGCAGGCTCGTTCCAGTTCCCGTTCCCGTTTTTCCCGATTTTTTTTCACAGGAACCATCCCCGGCATGATCACAATAAGTCCTGAAAGTTTCATCGCGATCGGTTGAGTGGTTTAGGAGCCTATAAGAGACAGACAGACAGACAAACAAACAGACAGACATTTTTTTTTATATATGTATATAGATGTATGTATGTATTATCAAACTTGTCTTTGTGAGTTTTAGTATGCAGTTGCTGTCAACAATGTATAAATCCTTTATTAGTCCTAAATTAGAATTTGCTGTAAATATTTGGAACCCTGACTTTAAAACATACATTGTACGCTTAGAAAGGGTTCAAAAATGGTTTACAAGAATGCTATCTGAATTTCCATCACACGTTGAATGTCACACGTCCATAATGAAAAGTTGAAGAGAAGATTGACAGGCGATCTACTAGAAGTGTATAAAATATAATCAATATAAATGTCCAATAAAAATCCTCCTCACGTTCAATAAAAACGCTCATCTCAAAGGTCCATACCGTGAGACTCCTAAAAGACAAATCAAACAAAATTGTGAGAGACGCATTCTTTTCAAATACATAGAGTGCTTGAAGTTTGGAACTGCTTGTCAAATCAGCTAGTAAATATAAACCTCTTTAAAAATCATCTCAAGTTTTTGAATATAAATGAATTATTGTAATCCTTCAAATATAAATAACTAAATAGATAAAAATTGTATGTACATAACACAATGTAACAGTCCCCTGGGCTCCATCGGCTATGCTGCCTGCCCAAGTATTTTAAATAAATAAATTTTAAATACTGCCGTTGTGGATGTAACAGTATCGAACGTACACGTCGAGCTTTCGACGAAAGATGTTTATCATCTTAAGAGGATAGACTTTGATGAGAAATTTCAAGGATTTAAATGAAGAGCAGTCTCATCTGGCGCCGCTTAATTGCTGACAACGCAGAATAATCGAGATTGGGCGTGACGATAGCGCTCTTCCCCGTTTTCTAATGTCGATTAAAGCCGACACGAATAATTGAAAGTAACTCGTATATTTCATATTAATATTATAAAACATTACACGCACACGCCCGCACTGGTCTCGGTTTTGCGACCTTTGAATTGAAACAACAAAACGTGCGCAAATATCGCTCATTCATTTCGGTTCATAAACTGAGCAATTAGGCTAATTGCCGCGGCCGACTTGTACGACATATACTTACTATTTTCCTTAATTAATTACAATGAACGCTTCATGGAAAGTTTACACGCATTCAGTACGTCGTTAAGTCATTGAATGGTGTTGAAATTTACAGCCGATTCGGTGCTACGTTTAATCATAGATAGGTTTTAAACTTTGCATTGTAAACGTGTCGAGAGTTTGAAGTGACCCGCATTTTTGTATTGTATTGTTGGTTGGTACGTTGACCCCGTCGACTTTTCCTTGTTTGGTCTTCTTGATTTTCATTCTGGACACTGTTCAGTGGTAGTGGAAAATTCTCGGTATTGGGATGCGTGTCGTACGTAGTGCGAGACATTCCCGCCAAACTCGACCGCAATATATCTCAATTTATCTCAATGTATCTCTTTGAACGCCATTTTACCTTTATTTGTTTTATTTAGATTGCCCTCGTTTATCATGGTTGAATGCTTTGCTCCTTGTCTCCTGCGACTGACGTGGCCGCCTTCCCGAATCGATACGCCTCAGCATTTTTTTTTTGTCACCCATAAATCTCTCGTCTGGCAAGGCTCCTATTTACATACTACCTTGCATACCTCGCATATCGTATACACAAACTAAGTATAATCCACTTTGCGAATAAAAAACGTAATATTCTGATATTTTTCATAGTATTTTTAATCGGTATTGCTTTCGATTGAAGCTTTTGAAAAAGATTAGAGCTTAAATGATTTTAGATCATAGATTACATACATATATCTACATATGTATGTATGCATATTAAAAATTAATTTAAATATGCTGTATAGGCTTATGGGTTGTAATAGTTGGTACCAAATTTATAAATATGAAGTTTCAGTGTGATACGATAAACGGTTTTTGAGTTATAGCGATTCTACACACAGACATTTTCCAAAAATCATGTGATGCTGATGTGACATTTTCAAAAAATGAAAATGTGATCAGGGGACGATACCTGATACAAATTAGTCAAAATATCGAGGTTGAATTTTTATGTACACCATCACAATACTTTATCATAACTACATGTATGGCCATATAAAGTAAAACAAGTTATTAACCCTACACTTTGTCGAAAGACTAAACTTTCGCATAACGCATTAAAGTTTTATGATATCTCTAAAAATAAAACTCTCTCTCTTTCTCCCGAGTGTCTATCGGGCACCCTTTCAAACTATTCAAAACTACTAAATTATAGTTAAAATACTGTAAAAAAACTAATGAATAGAGCTATGTATATTTGTACAATCACTTAAATCCTTCGTGAAATAAAATTATGCATAGCAATCAATAGTAAGTGAATTTTAGTAACCGAATACTACGTGAAATAGTTTCAACGTATGCTGCATATTCATACGTTAATTAAACCAATCTAATTATTTTACCGATCGAGTTTTCCAGATCTTGTAATTTCGATGTCAGAAATAAGACACGTAACTATTTCATACAAAATATTTATATCTAAATGAGTATTGCTACGACAAGTCACCCTTCCAAGTGTCGTTTTTATGACAGAAAAACTAATTGCACGGAACATATCAATACTTTAATTCACCGCCGGGTTACAAGTTAGTGACCCGAAGCTTGAGTGACATTTAATCATGATTAACTCGCCTCGACCAGATATCGAATGGCAGCTAATCAATAACTGATTAAGCCCATAGCTACTACTGTTTCTTGAATGATCGAAACCGACTGAAAACATCTACAGCTCTCCCCCCTGTTGTGTGACAAGCCACCAATAAACACCCGGCTATTATTAAAGAAGGGGTGGCAATTTTCAAAGAATCTTACACAGTTTAGCCGGCCGTTAGTATAATATATATGTATATATCTACATATGTACGTATGTACATATGTTCGGTGTACGTGTGTGTATGTATGTATGGAGCAATTTACAGAAGAAACTGAATGGAGAGAAAATAAGCCCAGGGAAAAAATATATTTATCTGTCGTATGGTGAGAGACAGCATCCGAGCGGATGGCGCGGAAGGGCGTAATGATATTGAAGTCGTTGACATTTTTATTATTAAATTTTTTCCCGTATACAGCTTTTCGATTTGTATTGGACAGATTGACGCTTGACAGAGGGTTGGAAGAATAACGGTTATCAACGAAAATAAATTGACGAAATGTATGTACTGCTTTTACGTTTTCTTTTTCCGTATACGTATGTATTAGTATTAATTAAATATGGCGGTATAAAACTATGTTCGAGTTAAGCGTAGGTTTTCGTATATTCAGTGGCGGAAGAAGATCAGTAATCCAGCTCTAATCACCAGATTTGTTTGAGGCTTTCGCTAAACCACATTCGGGATTTACTCGTACAAACGCGCCCCGACTGCACTCAGTTCTCTCAAACGGAATACATAGTATGCAATTTTAATTCAATTCCAATCTCGATTGTTTATGAAATTGAAATTGTGGCACCACCCCCGTTGAACAATTTTACTTTTCTTATTTTATCACCCCTTGCGAATTTAAGTAACAAGGGTACTGTATGTAGGTGTGTGTGTGTGTGTTGGCAAAATGAGGTTGGTGATTGTGGGCACAGATATATAGCCGTGCAGCCCATTCGGTTATCTCCTTCGTTTAATCGTTTATCTCAGATGGTTTGAGGGGAAGGATGGGGGGGGGGGTTAAAGCTGCACAATTCGGTCTCTCAGGAAGTACGATCAGGTTTCGTATAATTAGTTTTCTTATTGCTTTCGTAAAAAAGGAAATCCAACTCATTTTTTTTCCTCATTTTTAATGGCCAAATTGGGCGACGCCGATCGATAAGCATTATGCGAATTCGCCGATAAATTTCACACCGAACGATTCCCCCGAATATTCATATTAAATTATTGTCGGATAGGTAATTTGTACAATTTTATAGTTGGGCACAATGTTGCGATTAAGATTTCGTCGATTAGATTATCGTTAAATATTACATACAATAAACGCATTATCGATATATTATATATTTTGCGCTTTCAAGGTTCGAAGGAGATGTTTACAAAAATCTATTCATATTTTTATAATTGTCAAAGTCATTGCAAGTAAATAAAAATTTTGCATGTGACAACCCATAACTTTCTCCATATACATATTTGAGGAATATGAAGAGTAACCAAAAACTGAAAAAGTTAAAAATCTGCGCACAAAGAAAAATAACTGGATTTTTGAATTTTTTACAAGAAAAGAATCCCACGTTTTTCGTAATTAGGTATTGTTTTAAGGATTATAATATGACAATATTACGAAGATACCAAATATTTAAAAGGCCGAAAAAAAAAAAAAAAACCTAATCTCGTTCAAGAGTAAACTGCCACTTTCGGTTGGCGGATGTTGACCAAAATCATAATATCTCTTACACCTACTCATCTCATAATATCTCTTACGCGAAAATAATGGATATGAAATTTCAGCTTGATAGACTTGATAGTTTCGGAGAAAAAAGTTAAAGTTAAAAAGTACACAGACATTTCCCAGAAATTATGAAAACGTGATCAGGGGATTATACCTGATACAAATTAGTCAAAATCTCAATGTCGAACTTTCGGACGTAACTGACTTAAGCAATTCAATCATCAACTATTCACATTAACTATGCGTACAAGTGTAGATAGCAAACTATATTATGTAGAAGAATTGACATGAGAAATTAATGTAATACTAGAGCTACCTATTGTATTCTGAAATAAAGATGGCGTATTTCCATATTAATTTTCGATTTTAAATAAAAGCGGTCGAGTATTTAACTATAAATATTTTATACGCTTGAAAACCTCTATACCAGGCCTGGGCAAACTACGGCCCGCGGGCCGCATGCGGCCCGAAGCGTATTTTTGTGCGGCGCGCGAGCTATAATCGTATTTTTGAAAAAAATTTACTTTTTTCTGCCTTTTGACGCCTTTAAAAAAAAAAATTAATTTTGAATATATAATACATACATTGAAGAATTACTTTTTGCCTTATTATTATTATTTTCCAACCATGAAGTTGCTGAAGATACCAGAAAATATTTAATGAATATGGTGAAATGACACAGTGCAACAAAAAATCACGTTTTTGAGTTACCCGAGCGAAGGCTCAAAAATTATTACTAATTCAGACCCACTGAATCTGAATATGATAATGACATTTATCGGTTAGCTCTCGTTTATGAGATATGAGCGTTTAAAAAATGGACAATACTTTTACTTTTGCGGTTTGTAACTCAAAATTTAGTGCTTTTGTGTTCAAAATGAGTATTGAAAGCAATAGTCAGATGATTTTGATATTAATTGTGATATTTAAAAGTTTTAAAATACACATTTGAGCTGTAGATGATTTAAATTCGCGCTTTGCAAAAATCTGTAAATTTGTAAATCTGTAAAATCGGACAAATTTGACCAACATAAAAATTTTGCTCGAAAAATGTTGGTTATCTTTGGATCAACCTACAAATGTGAACAAACATTTACAAGCAGATTTAAGAATCTCAACTACAAAATTAACACTTGAAATTACAACAATGTTGAAAGATGTAAAACAGTTACATTCGTCTTATTTTATGTTGAAATTCCTTTTTCATGATAATAAATAATGTATATAAAAAAATAGTACTTTACGTGCGACCCGCCGTTCATTTTGAATCCCTAATGTGGCCCTTCAGCCAAAAAGTTTGCCCAGGCCTGCTCTATACTATGTAGTAGGCTACGTAGAATTAATTCCACATTAGTTTACAATAAATTATTAATCACTTCAATCATAAAGTACGCTAAGCGTAAGAAGTACGAACATAGGGGGGGGGAAAAGGCATTGTATATTCGAGCAGTATTGAAAAGCTTGCCAGTAAACAAGAATAGAATGAGATTGGGCTTATATATCATCGCATCGAAGCGAATTTTTATGCCAGGGGAGTGAGGGGGTGCCATAGGCCCAATTTGGCCAGGTCTCCCACACTGCTCACATCTCGCTACATTAGGCAAACCAACCCACCACCCCCAAAACCCACCCTCATCATACCATATACCTATGTATTCTCTCCCTCCATGCACACACGGCTAAGGACGAGTCCCTTTGTGCTGGTGATTTACACTTGAAAATACACCTATACCATCCACCATAGCTCGGGGCAACCTCGCCGAGACTTATTTATGCCGGATGGGGTCTTTTGGGACCCCCTTATGACACCCGCGAAAGGTGACAAATAATTGTTGCGTCTCGTTGGTTCGCGTATTTACTCGATATATGTATCTCTCCGTTGCGTGTGTCCTGACTCATTAGTTACACAGGTACATATAACATATTTGTATATTTGTTTTTGTTGAAATATAAAGTTAACCAGGTCAAAGAACACACGAATCCAGACCACGGTTGCCAGATTTCTAAAATCACAGATCGGGACAGTCACCATTTCGAATAATCAAAGAAAAAGTTGAGGGATCAAGGAAGAAATTAAGAGGAAATAGATCATTTAAATTAAATTATCATAATCTTTTTCAGCCGTCTGTCTTCCACATTCCACAAAAATGACTTTATTTTATTCAACGTCAATTATTTTCAGCAGTACGTTGAATCAACCTATAAATCAGTGTAAATATAAAAGTGAAACCGTTTACAACTTATTTTTTGTATAAATTAACCAACAGGTCTAAGAACACAAAGATTCAAACTCAATAACAGGTTAACATAGGAATGATGGATAGATAGATAATTCAGGTTGATAATATTATTTCGACTTACAAGGATCGAACTTTGGAACTTCGTTCAAGATAATATCGCTTTACCTCTGAGATATCGCTATATTGTATTTTAACAGCATCATCATTTTCAGCCTTTCACCATTCAATGTTGGATGTAGACCTCTCAAATCCTCTTCCATTCCTGTCTGTCTTGAGCAATCTGCATCCACTTGACTCCACACATTCTTTTCGATTCATCGGTCTACCTTGCTTTCTTTCACATCCCCTCGGATACCATTCCAGTATTTCTCGTGTCCATCTGCCATCCATTCTTCTCGGTGTGTGTCCACTTCAACTTTTTCACACGTTCCGCTATATTTGCCACCTTGGTCATGCTTCTTACCCATTTATTCCTCTTACAATCTATTCTTGTTATACCGAGCATACATCTTTCCATGCTTCTCTGTGTGCACTGGATCTTACGTAATATACTTGAATTCAGCATCCACGTTTCACATCTTCGTATATAAAGTCAAAATTAAGCGATCCTCTTTTAATTAGATACATTTTTCTACATATGTATGTACACATAATATTTTTGTTAAATCGGGATTTTCAGAGGCAATGCGAGACTCGGGATTTGTCTGTTGAACTCGCGACAGTCCCGCCCAATAACATAGGAATAATGGATAAGAGGTATTAATTTATTTTCAGACGATCGATCTGGATTTATTAATATCCAGATCCTGCCAATGACGATAATAAAGTCCGAAAAAACCGTCCAGAAAATCATTCGACATGCGGACATTCGCTCAAGAGGCTATAAATTTAATTCCTGTTCCAAAAATATAACAGATAAAGTTGATTTAATAAGTTGAAGGATATCATCAATTATGTATATTTTGAGTGTTGAATATTGGAGGAAACGTTGTACTGCTATTAAAAAGCTTTTATTGAAATTGTTAAATGAGCGTCGAAGCGGATAATTGAGGCTTCTTTAAAAAGTAGAGTCAAACTTTTCGACGACTTGTCTCTTTCTACCTAATGAAGATTTCGCATTTGAATCGATGGTATCCTTTTGCAAGTATCGTAAATTTCTCAGCAAAGCTTTCTCAGCTGTCTCATTAAACATATACATGTGTTTTTTGGTTTAAATTTAAAAATTGAATATGTAAATTGGAGATGGACTTTTTCCAGGTTCTGAAGGATAAGACGTATAAGCCCTTTGAATTTTCCGGCTGCATTATCGATTACGTGCATCGAATGAAATTTCCTAGTCAGGCGACGTTCGCATGCAAAACAGTAGTAGAAATTCTAAAGAATTACGTGTTGATTTGCGATATTGGCTTTTATTTAATTGTAACACAATGGAGATTCGATTCTCTGATGGCACACTTTCAATTTAAGTACCGGCAATGTTAGCATAAATTTACCAGTGATTCACATTAAACATTTAGTATTTAATGCACGATTTTGTTTTATGTGTTGTGTCATCACATACATGGTTCAAATTAAGTCAAAGTAGGTTGCAAAAATATTTTTTTTTATCGATCTGCTGATGTTATACGATTCGAATTACAGATAGTACAAATGACATTTGTGTATTTATTATTTATATTCTTATCGACGGCGTACCTATATGGAGGAAGCAATTTATTTTGGTAAGCAATTTAGTACGAGGACCGTATAAGCGGCCCCATCAATATAATTGTTCTGTTGAACATGTATAACCTCTTCCCGACCCCCCTTTCAGCACTCTCTTTTTCTCCGTGCTCGGTAATAAATAATAAATGTGTTAGGGTGTTAATTTGATACGTATCCTCCAGCTATATTATACACACAGCACGATGATAGAAACGGGGGTGGATTTTATCTCTCGGGGGTTGTAGTTGAGGGGTCAATTTTTCTCGACGTGTCTTCCGTGTAATAATAAGATGAGTCACAGTTTATATCGCAGTGGCGACGAAAAGGGTCCAACCCTAAATATTTGGGGGTGAAATTGTTTGATTCTTTTGTTTATTTTGGATATCCGACAAGGGGATGGTGTGCTGTTGATGACACGCGACGAATCGATTTTAAATTCTGCAATACCTAAAGTAAAATTTGCGATTTAAAATGGGATTTAGTATAGTCAGGATATTTATTTACTCGATACACGCTAAATTTGGCAATGCATTGCGACCGGGTGAACGTTTCATCTCATTATCTATATACTGACGATAAGCAGTTTGTTTTGAGCGTGTGCTCTAGTACAACCTAAACACATTACGTTGTGTAAACAGTGTGTACCCTAATTGCTTAACACAACAAACTATATTGTGTAAATAATACCAAATCTTGGTTGCATACTGTGTGTGTGTGTGTGTGTGTGTCGAGAAGAGCGAGTCCCATAGCGAGCGTACACTACACAGTAACTAATTAGATGAGCCTAGGAAACACTTCCAGAATATAAACTAATTGCTTACTTTCCACCCCCACCCTCCCCAATTTGATACAAATGATATTTAATTGCAAGCGTTTTGAATGCTCCAGTGTCCAATTAAATTTTAATTATAGAATAAATCAAAGCTTTTTATTTACCGTTCGAACGTTTCGCTGCGCTGTGCAAGTATCGACATTCAATTTTCTAACAATTCAAAAGCATGATAAAAAAATTGATATAACCCATTTATCGAACAAAGGGAACGAGAAGAGAATTTCCAATACTTTAAAATTCTAACGTTCAATGCACTCTGAATCGCTCTCACGTCTACGGTCCATTCTCAATGTGTATAAAAGCGTATATGGATCGTAAAATCTGTGTTTCTCAAGTTGATAGTTGCGCTACAGATTTAGAAATGTTAAATTATGGATTAGTTAGGGTCTAGACGTATTTGTGTGTAAGTACTTTAATACACGTGAATGGGTATGTAATGAACGAGTGGGGATTAGCGTTGCAGATACCTTCTGTTTTATTAGTGCTAAGCTTAGCCAAAGTGGATAATAAATAATAACAAGTCAAGTGAATAAATAAAATGTAAATAATTTTCATTCAATCCAAAAGATCGATTTAATATCAACATCTATTCACGAAGCTTAAATTCATTTTATTTTCATAGAAAATAGGCTTAATATTAAAATGCTAAGAATTGAGTTTGCGATCAAATTTTATATGCTTCTGCCCCAAGCAAATTTATTTACGTTTTTTGACAGGTAAGAGCGAAAATAATCTCTCGAGGATTAGCAGTTTCTGAGCAATTTAATTGAAATTTATTTGGATACTTTGGGGATTAACAATATGAGAGCTCTCTTGGAGAGCGCTTAAAAATGTTTCATACAAAAAATTTCGATCACTCGAGATTCACATATATATTTTCTATGTTACAGTTCTGATGGTAATTTTTTTATTTCGCATATGAAAATTTATGTTCGCCTTGATTGGACCGCAAATCCACAGGGAGATTTTCTTTGGTGGAAAATTCTGCAGTCGCCGCAAGAACGACCGCAACAATGTCTTTGATTAAAAATTTCCAACTTTTCCAAGTTCACCGGCTTATTCTTCTTGGCGGTCGCGAAGCAGAAGAAGTCTTTCCATCAGAATTTTCCAAATAACACATTCGAAGAGTTTTGTTACGATAGGAACAACTATAATGGGAAGTCAGCCAACTTTTATCATTTTCCACCACGCGCACGCGCGCCGATTTCACTCGAATTTTTCGAATTTCCCACTCGTTAAACTTAATACCGCACTATCTACGCTAATAATTCGAACAATATGCATTCATTGACGGCTTACATATATGAGAAAGTTTTGATAAATATTCTTGCATATCCATTTGACCATATTCAGTCGACTCACTCGGAGAACGCACCTCTGAAATACATATTCCAGAAAGAGCAATTTCGTTTATATAGAAATATGTAAGAAGCGTATTGCACGCTCTCACTTCTAAGCTGAATAATTTGAAATATTTCTTCCAAGTGCCGTATTGCATATTCCGTTTTCAATAGACGCACATAATATTGTTCTCGGAAATTGTATTGGAAATACAGCAATACTTCAACATATAAGTACTAAAACCAATTGCTTCTCGATATCCTTTGATCATGCAAAAAGCTTAAATATATGTAATACTTTTGATTAACTGCAATTGGTACTCGTTTTTTGTACAAGGTAATGTGGTTCAAAGGCAGTATATAAGACAAAACACTTGTATATAATTAATAAGGTATCACGAAGGGCGAGTTTCTCACCCCGGGGCAGCATCAGATAAGGGTCATTATGACGTTTACCCCAACCCACCTAAGTAACATCCTAGTCAAACCTACCCCTACCTTACTTTCTCTTACACCTAAGTACTATACCCCAATGTATAACCCCTATCCCTAAGCCCCCTAGGGCGTAAAAGAACTTTTCTAATAAGCTCCACTGAAATAGAGCCAAGTACGTTCCGCATCGAGTAATTTAAAAATAGATATGGAAGAAAAATCTATTTTCGGGAGTTCAATCAATTTGATCCACATGACACGCCTCTTATAATGAAATTGCAATGTTTCTATTGATACAGTTAGCTTTGATGGTAATGCCGGTTTCTGCGTTCGAACTTTCACATTTTCCCGGAAGGCGAAGGTGTTAGGCGGCAACACAGCCACCCCTGGGAAATCAGTACAATTATTTGAAGGGAGAACAGAGCTTGGCAGCTTGTTGGCGAATATAGCTTTCGCACAATACTTAAACATCAAAAGCGTACCCCTTTTCTGTAAGCTCACTATCTGAAATCACACTTCGAATTTGATATTCAAAGACATTTCACCGTATCGTTATTTCCCTTGAAAAATCAAATATAAATGTAAAAGATGTTTGAATGAATTACGTATATAGATACTTTTTTAGGTATATATGTATGTACATATGTATGGTGGACCATTCGCAGAACCACTTTGGCAAATGATAATAGAGCAAACGTATTCTAGGCGAGCTCTACGGCCGAATTGAATTCGGGCTCGTTAGTCGCCTCTACTGATTACCTCCTGTTCCACATTCTTCCTACAATACTTCCCACAATTTTTATCGTGGGAATTCCGGACGAAGGTCTTGCCCTCCGCCATTACTACTGCGGCCATCTTTTTTATCCGTTTTGTGGTGGCTGAAAATTTTCTTTTATCCATTAACTAGCTCGATCTTGCATTTTCAACCACTGCGCTCTCTAAAGCAATGTCTATTTTCGTGATGTGTTTTAAATACAACAAAAATACGACTTGTGCTTAACTCAAGTGGAAACTCTGCGATGAATTTCCAATTATACTTGAATTGAAGCTTGAAAGCTCTACCACCCCCCCCACCCCCCCCATCCCCTCATGTCAGTAACGTATGTGCTCCGCACCTAATAAAATCTATATAGCGTATTTTTGAAATGTCTTGTAATAAATCGCTTTTTCACCGAAATGATTGATTGGATCGTTAAACGCAGCTGTTGCCTTTTTTTCATTAACTTTTCAGCTACGCGTCACGACATTGCAACTAAAAACTATAGTAAAACACCGCCGTGCTGTTTTTTTCGCACGTTCGTAATGAAAAAAAATGTATCAAATTGAGACGTACACGAGCATTGAATCATTTTTATGCGTACACATTGCAATAGTTTATGCTGTGAATAATTTCTATTGTACATTCGAAAAAGGCACACGCCCGCTATTCAAATCCAACGCTAATATGTATGTATTTGCTTTATCTCATAAGTGATGCATGCGAAAGTTTAATTAAAAATATATCATTGCAAATTCATAGCACCCTCTTCCTTCTGCCCCCCCACCAGCTTAAATAATAAAATGAAACATTTCGCGCGCGGATAAAAAAATGCGAAGGCTTTTTACAATTTTCGAGTTTGAAACGAATTTGTATCCGGTTTGCTTTTCGAGTGTCTCCGCGACGTTCGTCGTCGAAACTTTCGACGCGAATTCGCATATTTTTTGTGCGATTTTCTGCGGGCGAAACTTGCGCTGCCGACGCGTATGCAAAACGAAGCCTTAAGTGAGACAAACCTAAATAAATTTCGGCATTTAAATGCGATTTGCATATTATCGTTTTATTTGTATCCGGATTTAAAAAAAAAATGTATCGAGCTCGCTGTATTCGCGTGTAAATTCGCGTTTCGCTACACTCGCCCTCCCCCACACTCATTCCGAACGTGTTGTATAATATATTTGAATCGCGATAGTAATACCTTTTTTTTTTTTTAATAAAATAGAAAAGGTGGTGTTACCGACGTAAGCCTACCTACAACATTTTTAATTGAAAGTGAATCATATACAATATATAGGGAGTTAAAACCTAGCACATTCTATATTGTATGTACCAATTGTTGATTTGATTGAGTTCGAAGTATATGTATTGTATTTCAAAGAACTTTTTTCTGTAAATAGACGTCTTTGTGATATGTTTTTAGAGTAATTTTTTTTTTACACTCTCGTCTCAATGATTCCTTGAAAACAATATCTTTCAAGTGTATGGGTATATGTGTAGGCGTATATGAAAAATTCCCCTTTTAAATACGGTTCGAGACATGAGGAAAATCACCAACATTATCCGTGCAAACTTCTTACGTTTCTACCGAGTATAGCGATACCGTATACCTATATACATACATACATACATACATATGTATGTTGCTCGTAAACGTTGGCGCAAAAACCTTTTTCCATTCTGAGATTGATGATTCGTATAATAAAACGTATAGACTTAATTAATCGTAGGGGGTGAAGACCTTCTCCGTCTGCACCCCCACACACGAGCTTAATTAGACTTCAAAATAGAAACATTTTTATGGCTTTTCTAATATCGTCGATTGATAGCATAGATGAAATTGTGATTTAAGTTTACATGCATGTAATTTAATAAATATACATATACAAGAGCAAGAGCGCTTAGTTTAAGCCCGTAGTGAAGTATTACATTTAATTGTACCCACGTACATAATAGACAAGTAGCTTAACTTTTTACATCGACCTTAAATGTACACACAACATATATGTATGTATGTACATATGTAGATACGCGTATTGATATTCCATAGTGTTTGAATTTCATTGAAGTGTAACAACAATGCACCACTTGATATTATCCTACAGAGGGAATTAAAAGCTTTCGTCGTTGAGTATTGCCGGTGGTTCAGTGAAGAGTTGTTAAAACCGATGTTAACAAATGCTCACTCTCTGGTGAATTTGGCAAGTGGAAAATTGGTCGACTTGTGAAATTTGTATCAGCCGATGTAAACTTTACACGGCTGAAAGCGCACGTTGCGTTTTGGCGAAAGCTGATTTCAGCGCGACGAAAAATTGCACAGCGAAAATAGCGAGCGCACAATATGATTCATTGCCGTGCGAATGCTTACATTAATTATTCGCAGCTTTATATACGTGTATATGTATGTACATATGTACATATGTCGTGTAAATAATTTACAAACAATCTACTTTTAGACCTGTCAATATACATATATCGGGCGGGAAATTTAATACGTATTGCTAAATAAGTCGAAAATGTAAGAAACAATGTAAGGGAAAATGTCGTATAAATATAGATAGGTTTGAAATTGATGAATATTTGATATTCTTTGCACTCTTATGAGCTTAAAGTAGAAGTTTGCGTCAACAAACTCTGAATGTCATTTAAAGCCACGAATAGATTGCGTACTAATCAAAGGCTATTTTGGTTAAGGTACAAATTTATTGTTCTGACATTTTGTCGTAATAATATTTATTGAATATGTATTATAAGGAGAAGTCCAATGATCGAAAATAGATCAAGCAGTACATATACATATATATGTACAGTACAAGCAGTATAGTAGTTTCTGAGAAATTTAATTGGATATTTTGGGGATTAACAATATGTGAGCTCTCTTGGAGGGTCCTTAAAAATGTTTCATACAAACAATTTCGATCACTCGAGATTCTCATATATATACATATATTTGTATGTAACAGTTTTGATGGTAATTTTTTATTTCGTAGATTGCGTACTAATCAAAGGCTATTTTGGTTTAGGATCGAATTTATTGTTCTGACATTTTGTCGCAATAGTATTAAATATGTATTATAAGGAGAAGTCCAATGATCGAAAATAGATCAAGCAGTATATGCATGTACTCACAACTATTATATCTAATAATACGGATTAGGTTTGACTATTCAACGTAAACAGGGATTGATTTTCTCAAATTAATACATGGGTGTGGATAACAAACGCTTCCGCTCAGGTGTCACCTTACAAAGGGCTTGACACCACGAAAGGCCTCAATCCCCCGTCAAAGGGTTTTAACCGGTTAATGACCGTGACTTTATATAAAATATTATACGCATACCGTTGATACAAAGGATTCCAAAATTACCTAAATTTGCAAAAACCGGTATTACCGAAAAATCCCATCTGCGGTAAAAAAAAAACCGGTTTATACCAGTTTTTTATAAAAAAAAAAGCATTAATTAAAAATTCACCTTTTACATAAACTTTTAATATTGGAACTTTGATGTATTTCGTGATGAATTGTGTATGTATAATAATACTGAAACCGAGTCCTTCTATGCTGCGCGAATTACCGATCAGCGAGTACGTCATAAGGAAAGTAAATACATTTTTGTGTACTTTTTGATCTAAGATTTTTTGTGTGGAAGGGATGGTTTTAGAATTTCATTTGAATTCCGAGAAAAAAATCGGCAGATGGGTAAGTTCAAAATCGACGACATACTTGTAAATCATTATATGTATTCAAAAATAGTCTTAGAACTAAGTACGATATTTTCAACGTACTTTATCTTTGCTTTCAAGATTATAAATTTACGGTACCTACACTTGAAGGCTCGTTTGAAAAACAGTTCGAAAACGGTGCTGAATGTCGAAAAGGTGCCAAATTTTTTTTGATTTGCTAGTCAAACGAAACGGCAAACTAGCCGTTAAAATGTTGTTTTCCGAATTCAAAACAATTCAGTGTTAGTAGATATATTGGGGGTCATAAAATATAAAGGTTTCCTTAGAAATATGTACCCATCTTTTTTTTGTATTGACGTAGATCGTAGACCATTAAATGCGAATATGAAATAATCTAGTGCTGAAAATAAATTTGAACAAAATTAATATATTTCTGTAATTACCGGTAGTCTATTTTGTAATCCCGGTAATACCGAAGGCCCTATTGGTTTCTAAAAACCGGTTTCGGTATAACCGGTAATGGAATCCCTAGTTGATACTATACATATATTGAACATTCGTTATGCTTCTGTATACGTACTTTAATCTGTTTAATTTGAAAACAATTGTCAACAGGTGTTGTTTTGCATACTGGTGGTAATATTTAATAACAGCAACGTACGAATGCAGTATGTGTATAATTGTTTATCATAAATTTAAACGACGAACGTGTCGGAATGTGAAAGGCGATCTGTCCGGTTGTATGCGGTGGCTTCGCAAAACAGACACAATAACTACGATATAATTGGGCCACCCGATACTGGTGGTGGGGAAAATGGAGGGTGGGTTCTCAGTACCCCAACGGCCACTATAATCGCCAGCCATGCTGTTTGATGCGGTTTCCGCAACAAACGGTGCAATATTCTACCGGATGTTTACCTACTACCGATCCCGTACACGTATGGCCGAACAACATTTACGATACAAAGCGATTTTCCGAACGTGCATTCTCCAACGCGAAATTTTACCACATTCATTGTCCACAAATGTGACCCTCCCTTCTTCCAAACAGCCTTCTTTCTTTCGGTCAAATATTAGCACTTTCAGTTTATGCTAGCTATCAAAATTGTATAAATGTATATTCTGATATCGCGTCCTCGGAGCACAAAGGTGACACGTCCAAAATAGTCCACATTGTTCAGAGCAGCAGATTTAAAGTTTCAACTGGTCGTCATAAATCAGTGGAACTTTATATAAAAATGATGATTGCACATATTTTACTCTTGCAATGTATGTATTATATTGCTTTTAATTTTTCAAATTGCATTCAAAAAGTGACGTACTCGTCACACGTGTGCTCCGAGAATATTAGTAGAACTTTTGTACTTTGTAATGCCAAAATAACTGTGACGTCATTCGGATGTGCCCCTTGACTGCCCCGATAGAATAGTTAAAGAGGAACAAAGTTGCATGCATAAAACTCATTTTCGCGAAATTGTGGACATGTCACCTTTGTGCTCCGATGACGCGATATGTAAAAATAGACTGCAAGTTAAAACTTTGCAATGTATGGAATTTATGTGCATAGTTATAAATTGGAAGAATCATAAAGATACACATTAACCACTATAGAATACGGTTATGTTTTTTTTCGAAACAAAAACATTGAAAGTTTATTTATATCATTGAAAGTCATTGCTTGTTTGATTACGTTAAATTAATCCAAATTCTATAGTAACTATTGTTATACACATAATAAGGAGAAGTCACTGAGAGAAAAAAAAACAACAAAAGAAAAAAAATAAAGTAAAATCGAATTCGCCAATTTATCTATGTAACTTATCATATATACATATGTATGTATAATAGCCCTATTCTGTCCTTCTATCTGTCCGTCTGTATGTCTGTCTTCTGTTAACGCTCACCGACGTAAATAATTAAAAAACCAAAACGTCGGGCGAGTGGGATTTGAACCCGGTATCACTGATACGGAACAGAGAGCTTACGCGGTGAGCCAAACCAGATGATGTGAGATTCCTTTTATTTTAAACATATAAATCAGTTGAAAGTTCGCGACTTTGCTAAATTGTTACGTTTTTGTTATTATAAAGCGCCATCTATACAACAACTACAAAAACTAACAAATTTAATATTACTTTTCGGGTGATGAGAAACCGCTCCGTTGATATTCAACGGGCTTACACTAGTGTAATTATAAGACGGTTCCAACTATCTCCTATTTCCTTGGTAACCAATCAATCAAGTCAGGTTAGATTAGGCTAAGAGTATTTGCTAAGTAATTATATCGAACGCGCATAATCACCGTAGAAGGCGACCAATTTTTACTCAATCCTAATCGGATAAAGTATTGTATTCGTGCGAAAATTCGACCTCGAGATTTTGACTGATTTGTATCAAGTATCATCCCCTGATCACTTTTTCATGATTTCTGGAAAATGTCTGTATGCATGTGTGTCTGTGTACTTATGTGTGTGTGTGTCTGTATGTGTGTTCTCTCTGAAAGTATCAAATTTATCAAGCTGAAATTTCATATCTATTATTTTCACGTAAGGTGTAAGAGCCATAAGGAATTTGGTCAACATCAGTCAACTGGAAGTGGGGTTTTTTTCTTGTAGAAAATTCAAAAATTCTGTTACCACAGAATATTTCCGAAACGGCTTCAGCGATCTTGTCGAAATTTCATATTTATATTTTTGACGTTATTTGTTGTTTTTTTATTTTTCTGGCCTTCAGAAAAATTTTTTCACTTCAGCTGACCATTAACAGAGTAGTCGCGCGTACAAAAAAGTATCAATAAAACGCGTACGTACATATATCGGAGAGATAATAGTCGATAATCGGACGGATGCAAACCGGAAGTTACTCAAAACGTACGTCCATGTACATACATATATATGTATGTACATCCGTATATGTATGTTTGTATATATGCGCAGTGCGGCGTGCATCACCCCGGTATGGCACCGCAAGCGCAAACTTCCGGTCCATTGCATACACGTAATGAGATATCTTCGTCCTGGCCGAATTGTTTGCGACCGCTTTCGGTCCGGTCCGGTTTATCCGGTTGCGAAAATCCCCCGCCGTTTATGAAACAAATTCGCGGTCGAACCAGTCGACGTCAAAATATTTGCATCGAACGAATCGCACGTGGTGGCGCGCGTATAAATTGATGGCTGACAACTATTCGAATATCGGGCTTATGCCATATTGGAAAAGTTTAATTAAAATCGATAAATGCGGTGTGGGGTGCTATAGGGGGTGGCGCACATTCGGCCGATTTAATTGCGAGAGCCTCGTCCGCCCAGATGGGCTCTTAAACTTTCCGAGGTGAAATAGCCTATCGGCTTAAAAGTTAACCGCGCAAAACCTCCGAAAAAAGAAACCAATTAAAGCCCCGGAGCACAAATACGCGAAAGGATTATATTTGCCGTGTAATGGATCCGCTCTATTGATGCCTTATTTAATTAACTTTTTGTGCCGTTTCATTTTCAGCCGTTCACCACACACTGCTGGATGAAGGCCACTCCAATAATTTTCCACTCACGTCTGTCTAGAACAATCTGCATCCACTCGACTCCACACATTCTTCTCAATTAATCAGTCCACCGTTCACTTGGTCTACCTTGCTTCCTTTCACATCCTTAAGGTGCCGGTAAACGATCAACATTTGTCATCAATATTGCTCGTCAATCATCCAGCAACATTTTCGGCATCAACATAGTTTTGTCGTGTCGTGTCCGCACCTCGGCGTATGTGAGAGAGCAGGAAAGAAACATATATTGCCGCGTATTTTCGTATACCGAGCGATATCATCGGCAATATGTCAATAATACTCGCCAACACACTGGCATACCAGTAATAGTGGAACAATAGTGTCGGGAAACACGACTATATTTTCAGCCCACATCACCGTATTGCAGTAATATTAACGGCGATGCTAGCCGGTAATACATTGCCGTGAATATGTTGATCGTTTACAGGCACCTTTAGGATACCATTCCATTCATCTCGCAATATGTCCAGCCCATTGCCACTTCAACTTTTTTACACGTTTCGCTATATCTGCCCCTTTAGTCACACTTCTTATTATCTCATTATCATCATCACCATTTTCAGCTGTTTATCTTACCGTTTACGTAGCGTTCTTGAAATCAGCAACCACGCTTCACATCCATACGTCATAACTGGCAGTACGCATCGGTGGTACGCCTTCTTTGTTAAGTATCATTTTACTAGTGAAACTAATGCAAAAAAGTAAGATTTTTAAATGTACATTGATATCAGGTTTATAGGAAAATTTGCACTCATCAAATTTATACTTCTGAATGTATTATTGAACCATTTAGTTATGTACGCAACATTGTGAATTATTTATTTCGGCGGAGAAGCTTTTAACATTGCACTTAACATTGAGCATCTCGGATATTTTATTTTTATTTTTATCAATTTACGAAGAAATGTTTTGACCACGTTTTCTAAATTGTATTTGTTAAAATAATATAGACGTCATTTTATTTATTTTGTGACGTAAAGCCTTGCACGACACAGCACAGCTTTTTAGTCCAATTCGTCGTGCAGGGTATACACAGTATCAAATAAAATATCACATACACATGTACATACATACATAAATCATATAATCGTCAAGAGCATCACAATTCACGTAAATGTAAATTTATATTCACACTTTTAGCACAGTCTCAACCGGGAGCCGTTTGAGTTCGGTTAACTTAACCATATCCTCGATGGATATCGAAATTCAACGTCGATAAAACCAACTCGTATGGAAACCATTCAAGAGTGATGAAATTGCGTAAGGTTTTGCTTTCTTATGACCTTGAGATGTTGCCGAATACAAATTGTGCGCATTTATTACAAAAATGTCGACCAGCCCGCTGATCAATTACGGGCCGGGAATAAAACGCATTAAAACCGGTGTATAACTTATGACCGTCGATTCGAGCCCTCTCTACCAAATTCCACAAAAATCTATTAGGGCGTCCGTAAACTTTTGTTTGAGGTTCGCGCTTCATTGCGCCGGAAAATTGCGAACTTAGGTCGGATATGCGGGGCTCGGCCGGTCGGATCCGGGGTGGGAAATGGGGTGGTAGCAGTAGAAGGTACGAGGAAACCCAACCGCCTGTCTCACACACTGCGTTTATGAATTTATTAGCCCGATGAGATATTGTTCAGCACAAAAGAACCAAACACCTCAGAACCACCCGACACCGACAAAAGAACTCCGCTCCGGTTGTTTTTTACTACGAAATTTTCGATTTTCCCACGGAGAAATTCAAAAGTGTGTACTGGACGGTTCTTTAAGTTTTTCTTTGTAGTTAAATTCACCGTGGGCCTTTTAAGTTTAATTGAATCGAAATTAGCTCTTTGGTTTGTGTTCGGGTCAAAGGTTACTGGGAAGCGGACGATTGGTCGCGCGGTTCAGTGGTCACAGTCACGGTGTCAAAGCCAAGTGTGCAAGTCTATTATGGTGTTGACCAGACCATGGTAAACAGATTCACGCCCCATATGCGTAAATGGGAATAATTGACGAAGGAAGCATTGCCGTTACAGTCAATTTCGTCCACTTATCTTACCCGTCTATTATCAAGACGGTTGCGGAACGTTGTGTTTCTCGAGCTTCGTTAGTTCGATCATTATTGAAATTTTGGGCTATGCAAATGGCTAAAATGGTCCATTACATTTTGACCAATGTTTAATTGCGCTGGTATAAATAATTCAATAGATACCATTTGATTCATTGATCTACATACATATATGAAAGCAGCTATTCAAAAGTTTTCTGTCGGCAGAAAGACGCTGAAGTGAAGTTTTTTTTTGTTTAACAGCATAGTTTCACATTTCGTTTAAAAAATGTGATATTTTTAATATTTATAGACTATTAAATCTTTATGTAAATTGTGTAAGTCTCGTTCAAGAGTAAACTGCCACTTCCGGTTGGCGGATGTTGACCAAAATCATAATATCTCTTACGCCTTACGTGAAAATAATAGAAATGAAATTTCAGCTTGGTAGATTTGATAGTTTTAGAGAAAAATTTAAAGTTAAAAAGTACACAGACATACAGACATAAAGACATAAGATACAAATCAGTCAAAATCTCAAGGTCGAATTTTTGCACGATCACAATACTTTACCCGGTATGGATAAAGTTTTAAGTGATCAAAAATTAGTAAACAACGATTTTATAGAAATTTCACTCGAATGTGAACTAATACGATTTACCTTTATCTGGGTGACTTTTGTGCATAATTTTAGAATGAGAATAGGGTATACAATTATTATTGAATTTGAGCTTTCGTTAAAAGTTGTTCCGCAAAGTTTTCGATAAGGTACAGAAATGTCGCATTATAAAGAAAATCGTGTTAAAATATTTATGCCCGCGAAAATTCGCTCAAGCAGAATCAGAATCAGAAAAAAAAATTTTTTTAATTTCCTCTTACGCGGCAAAATATTGATCACGAGGAAGATATATATACTCCACGACATGAATAATGTAAGAGGTTTTTCTTTTGTATTCGGGGAAAAAATTTGCGCGCGCCGGGAAAAGTCATCCAGAGTACATAGATCGACGCTTAATACGAAAAATGCAAAATTTGAGATGAGACGTTCAAAGACAATTAATAACGGGTTACTGTGGCCACGTACACCGCCAACTATGGGTTCGGTTGGAATTTCTAATTAATTCTCGAGATCCTCGAATGCGGGACGGCAGCAGCGGTGCGCGAGACGACTTAACGCCCGAATCGGCGAGAAGTTTTTCTTGTAGTCTGTTCCGGTGCAGCGCGCGGTCTCGGTCGCTTCGCGCGTAATTATTCATTCGAGTTTGGATTAAGTTCGCGTCCGAGAATTAATCTTTTCCGGAGGTAAACAGCGAGTCACGTGACCGCAACACTTCGAGGGTAGATGGAAGAGGGTGGTTCGGTGGAAATGGTGGTAAACAGCCAAGTTCAGGTGGCCGCCCCGCAACTTTTGATAAGTGATAAAAGTTGGGAGCGCCAACTTTGGCCACCACCGGCAAAAAGAGATTAGTCGCCGTCGCA
Source organism: Parapsyche elsis (assembly GCA_022651745.1). Classification (NCBI taxonomy): domain Eukaryota; kingdom Metazoa; phylum Arthropoda; class Insecta; order Trichoptera; family Hydropsychidae; genus Parapsyche; species Parapsyche elsis. The sequence goes on from JAGVSN010000044.1 coordinate 28,101, forward strand.
CCGACCGTAACGGGAAAAGAAGGCTTCCCGGCTTTCCCAGCTTTCCCGGCGTCCCGGGACGCGGGATTTAATTGCGTTACGGTTGGTGGTTGGCAAACGCTGCGATTTATGGCGCCCACATAAAAAAAAAATGGCGCCCTTTGCTACCTGACTATAAGCGATTCGGCCGATCGATAGTGCACGACCTGAAAATTTCATCAGAAATAATATGTATTATGAAGATTCTAAATATTTACAGGGCCGAAAAAAGTACAAAAAAAAACAAAATATTGTTCAAGAATAAACTACCACTTCCGGTTGTTGGATTTTGATCTAAGTCAATATACAATATATAAAAAACGAGGATAAAATATTTTCTGGTTCTAAGAATGCTTTCAAACGATGCCTTATACTTGAATTATTCCAAATACCGCCAAGTGCGCCGTAAAAAAATATTGAAAATCAGTGCTAGTTCCAAAAACCCACAATTGCACTATGATAAAAGCTGATAAAAGCCATGTTTAGAAACAAACAACGATAAGTCCATGTTTCAAATCTCAATATTTTGTTTAATATCAACAAAATTAAGTTTAAATGAGTTTAAACGCCATCAAGCAAATAAGTCTGTGGCAGAAAAACCGCGTTTGCGAACAAGTGAGTGTTATGGACTTATCGGGATTTGGAACTAGGCGACTCATATATAAAAATCAATGTCTGTCTGTTTGTTTGTCTGTCTCTTATAGGCTCCTAAACCACTCAACCGATCGCGATGAAACTTTCTGGACTTATTGCGATCATGCCGGGGATGGTTCCTGTGAAAAAAAATCTGGCAAAAACGGGAACGGGAACGGGAACAGGAACGGACCTGCCCGCGTGTCAGATAACGTACTAGGAACTGGAACGGGAACGGTATTGGGACCGGGATCGGGAACGGGAACGGAATCTGGAACGGGAATGGGATCGGGAACGAGAACGGGATCGGGAACGGGATCGGGATCGGGAACGGGATCGGGAACGGGAACGGGATCTGGAACGGGAACGGGAACGGGATCGGGAACGGGCCTGCTCACGCGTCAGAAAACGTACTAGGAACGGGATCGGGCATTGCAACGCATGCCGGGTCAGCTAGTAGATAATAAATTTCAACTTGATTAGTTAAGTAGTTTCGGAAATATTGCGTGGTAACTTTACGTGAGGTTCGGGTCCGGTTAGGTTGTCATGAATTGAGTTTTCCATTAGCACATATTTGTCTCATCATCATCATTTTCAGCCGTTTACCATCCACTGCTGGATGAAGGTCTCTCCAATCCTATTCCATTCTGTCTGTCTTGAGCAATCTGCATCCACTTGACTCCACACGTTCATCTCAACTCATCAGCCCATCTTCCACTCGGTCTACCTTGCTTTCTTTCACATCCTCTCGGATACCATTCCATCCATTCTTCTCGCTATGTGTCCACTTCAACTTTTTCACGCGTACTGCTATATCTGCAACTTTGGTCATATGTACTTCTTACCCATGTATTTCTTTTGCGATATCTTCTTGTTATACCAAGCATACATCTTTCCATGCTTCTCTGTGTGCATATTTGTCTATGTATATTTTTGAAAAAAGTGTACTTTACGTGAGATTTGGGTTAGGTTAGGTTGGCTAAAATAAATGTTTTTATAACATTTTTTTTGTATCTATATTGTTGAAAACAGTGAGGTTCGGATCCGGCTAGGTTGTCATGAATTAGGTTTTTGATTAGCGCATATGTTTGAAAAAATTGTACTTTACGTGAGGTTTGGGTTATGTTAGGTTGGCTAAAATAAATGTTTTTACTTTATCCTAATCGGATAAAGTATTGTGATCGTGCGAAAATTCGACCTCGAGATTTTGACTGATTTGGATCAAGTATCATCCCCTGATCACGTTTTCATGATTTCTGGAAAATGTCTGTATTTCTATGTGTGTGTGTGTATGTCTGTGTTTTTTCTCCGAAACTATCAAGTCTACCAAACTGAAATTTCATATCTATTATTTGCACGTAAGGTGTAAGAGCCATTAGGAATTTGGTTAACATCAGTCAACCAAAAGTAGGGTTTTTTACGTGTATTGTGGAGTAGTTTGAGAACCTCATCATTCGTGTGCTGACGGAGCCTATTTTGGTGTTTTTTTGTTTGCTTGCTTCAGCAACTGTGTCAATTTTTAACTCACTATTACGAGCATATCAGTGATGTAAGTGATTTGGATAAAATATCATATTTGCTATTGATGACTAAAACATTTAAAATTAAATGTTAACAATTTCGTACGATTTGCAAATTTTTTAAATCTAATACAATTCTGTTGAATCGCCTATTGATATTTTTGAGAGTATCCGTCCATCAGATTTTACATTCTAGGACGCCCATTATCCAACGCTTTAAGATGTTTTATTTAGATTATTTTCGGATGCGTTTAATGGGGTACAAAATATAATCAATAGCAGTATCGTTGAACTTATAATACTATTGATAAAATACGCCTTCGAAATTTGTAACAAACAATGTTAGTAAAACGTTAACTTTATGTATTTAGTTAAACCCTAAGCTTTCTAAATTAACTATGGTATTGCGTTATGCCCGAAAAGATTCTCTTGCTCTAGGAAACAATAGGGAAAATGGTGGGGTAGGCCCTTTTAAAATATTTACAACGCGCATGCAACTTTGATACGAAAGCGAGAGAAAGATTAATTTAAACTTAACACAGCGAGAAATTACAAAGGGTCTCCTGGATAAAATTTATGATTTTACTTTGCCGGGGAGTTTTGTACTAAATCTGGAAATTATGGTCCGGCGCAACATCTGTAAGTAAGTGTTAACAACTGTTGTTCGTTGCGTTGTTAAAAAAAAAGTATATTGTTACATTATATTATTTAATCGCGCTGTCGATCCTATTTAATTTTTCGAAAATAATATTATAGTACTACATATGTAGATCGGGATAAGGACAGAATCTTCCTGTGTGCGTATGGTAATATGTAGTATTCGTGTAAATAGTGAAGTTCTGTTATTCCATTAACAGTGTTGAATTAGCACTCCGGCCTTTGATCGCTTGTTTGTGTTTATCCTGTACAAGCGGGTTTGCGACTGTTGATGAAAAACGGGAAATACACTGACGATGCAATGAAAAATGTATTTCGCATCATACACCTACATAACATACAAAACTATATATACTATATGTAGACATCCATTTAAATTGAGGTTTAATTGATAATACTCGGGCAGATACTACAGTGGATATGTGTAATTATTTTCCCATATATTTTTGCTTGGTAAACCAAAGTCATTTACATATTTTCTCTCGTACTATGGCATATTGAGGATGTTGAACGCGGAAGCCTCCTAGCACTATTATTGTTGACAGGGTTGTTTGTAGCTCGCTGATTGAAAATTCGCTTTTGTTATATGCGATTAAAGCCAGGGCCCTGTTTACCCTTACAGGGTTGTCAGGATTCCCCCCAAACGATAATTCTAGTCCTTTATGGAAAACATTTACCGAAGGCCTCCGGGGTTCCACGTAAAGTACCTAAAACTAGGTGGTTCATATAAACCAACAACAAAAAGCACATCGACGAATACGTTCATTTAAATACCTCATTTTCCAACATTTACATGTGGAAATAATTCATTCAACATTAAATATTCGATATCATTTTTATTACCATTCACAATCGGCTCTTGATGTACCATTATAACACAGTGGCACTTGGAAAAAATTGAATATAATAATTATAGTAGACATTCCTTTATTTGAAATTAATAAGAAATAATGAATCTCGATCTCATTTGCCATTGTCTAGAGGTCGAAGAAATCGAGCAATATTTGTATATGCAATATACATACATACATACATAGCTATTATGTACATAGCATACATATGTACATAGAATCGATTTGTAAAGGCTTTGTATTTTTTTACATGCCAATAACTTGTGTTGCATATTACGAGAGATACAGCACAACAAAGAAGAAAATTTAATTTAATATTATTATTTTTATGTCAGCTGTATCAAAAGTGTAGCTAAATCAATTTCTAAATATAAAATCAATCTTGAAAATACATACACTCTTAATTAAGACTTTTTGTGTTGATTTCATCAAGCTCTTAGAATTATTTTGAAGATTTTCATTATTTTTGGTATTGATGTGGTTTGTTTGGTTATTGCGCATCGGATCAATCGGAATTGTACGCTTTTTATTTTATATCATAAAGTTTTGTTGCTTCGCGTAAGCTGAATTCGACTTTTATACCTCAGCTCGTACCATACTTAAAACCAAAAAAATTTCACTTTATTTCGTCGCTCATAATTTCCTTTCATTGTCGCGATATTATTATCTTTTTTTTAATAAATTTTTTACAACCTCTGAAAATAGTATTATATTACATCAGCGGCGGTCACAAGTGCGCCACGGTTGAGCGTTTAAAGGCGAAATCTCGCGAGTCGTAAAGTCTTTGAAGCGGCGTTAAGTCGTCGACTTTATTCAGAATGCGTGAGGAATGCTAAATCTCGCTCTGACACCACCACCCCTACTCTCATCTAAAGGTGAATCCTGTCTCCTGGAGGACGAACTCCAAGACTCCAACCACCCCCATCTATAAGCTCGGGTGAGTCAGAAAGCTCACCCCCCTCAGCAATTACCTGCCGATCCTCCGGGAAGCAATAATACGTATTGTACGCTCGACTTTTTCCATTCGCTCCCCTCTGAGGATTTATCGACGTCCGAGTGATTAACATTTCTGTGTTAAGAATGCCTTAAAGTCTTAATGCCGACGGAGGAAGCACTCTGCCACGGACAATTTGCCGGAACTATGCGCAAAGTTGGCGAAGACTTTGCCGACGCTTCTCAGCCGGATGGGTGGGTGATTGGATAATTTACATTGCTCTACACATCGTGGGGAAAAAGTGAGGCTAGGTTAAACAAACCTACCCTAACGTCAACTTTTCCTTGGCTAAATTTATTTTAATTCAATTGATCAATCGTTTATAAACAATAGTGTAATCGTATGTCTAAGTCAGCGGTGCCCAAACCGTAGCTCGCGAGCAACACGTTGCTCGCGTACCGTTTTAATGTGGCTCGTGGCTCACGTATTATTCAAAATACTGATTGATGAACTTGATGTTGAGTATGGAACTTTAATGTTACATTCTGAAGTTAGATGGCTTAGTAAAGGAAAATTCCTATAAAGATTTGTAGAGCTTCTTCCAGAGATAAAACTGTTGGTATAATCCAGAAACGAAACTTATGAAGAACTTAATGATCATGGCTGGTTGTCAGATTTATCCTTTTTTACAGATATAACAACCAAAATGAATAAACTCAATCTTGAACTTCAGGGGAAACAAAGAACTCTTTTTGAATTAAAAGGAAGTGTAAATGCATTTCAGTCTAAATTAAATTTGTGGATCTCGCAAATTAAAGAATGTAACTTCAGCCATTTTCCAAATTTACTATATTCATAAATATAAGGAAATTGAATCAGATGAATATTCTGAAAATCTCGTTGAACTTAAATTTAATTTCGAAATTAGATTTTCTGATTTTCATATAATTCATCCAAACGTTTCATTCATTTTAAATCCATTTGTTGATATTAATATTTCTGAAATATCGCAAAAGATTCCAAGTAGGTATGTATATTGAATAAAAATGTCAGTATTTTAGAAATGGAAATAATTGATTTTCAATCTAACCTGCAATTAAAAACAACAGTATCATAAACTGATTTTTGGACACTTGTGGATGAGAGAAAATATCCACTTGTAAAGGAAACTTTTCAAATGTTAAACTCCTGCTTTGGATCAACTTACCTTTGTGAAAGTGGCTTTTCGACAACGAAATTTTTAAAATCGAAGTTGAGATTCAGATTAACAAATGAACATTTGAATGATTGTATGACTCTTGCTGTAACACCTTATGTATCAGAATACAATAAACTGGCCGAAGACATTCAAGACATTGATTATTTATTAATAAGTTTTGTTTGTCCTGTATTGAATTTTATTTTGTAGTAGATTAGAAGTATTAATAAACAGTAGTGTAATATTATTGTGTTTTCTTTTACTTATTGTTACTGATTTTTTTCAAAAAAAGGTCATCGTCCTGTGTGGCTCGCCTAAAATTTTTAAATTCCTAATATGTTCGAGATAGAGTAAAGGTTGGGCACCACTGGTCTAAGTAGTCGCAGAATGCTTGCATTTTTTAACCACCAGGAGTACATATGTATGTATGTATATGCGTCGTGAGAAGCTATTGAGGTTTCATGACGCAATCGGGTTCGTAAATGTATGAAATCTTGAATATACTACCCAGATAGGTACATATATGTACAAAAATGATAACCACCTGATCAAACTGTCAACGCGCAGTGACTAGTTTATTATAAAAGTGAAATCGACGTCATACCATACAGTATTGTGCTGTTGAATATTGTCATATTACGCCATGTAAAGCTATGCATAAATTTACACTTACTTTGTCTTTGCCGTCAGTTTTGCAGACTGCAAACGTGTCAACAATGTTAAAAAAAATAAATGAAATAAACAAAGCGATGGGGCCATCTAAGCCGCTGGGACGGCGAAAATGGCATTTTTTTTTTATTGCTAGATTGAATTATTGGCAAAATGAAAGTTGTGCCCCTCGCTTTCGCGATAACTTTACCCCAACGGAAATCCCCGAGGTGCCAGAACAGGGTTGTCAGTTTTTTTTTTCGTTTTGTAATCCCCGAGGATTTCGCTTAGGGTACATCACAGCATGAAGATATTCATGAGGTAATATTTCGTTTATTGCTTGGATATAACAATACTTTACGTCCTGAAATGGTCTGTATGCATCCCATTTACAATATGCACTTTGAAATTAATTGCAGAGCAATTTTCAGGAAATTAATCCTGATACGGTACATACTCGTATTTCAGAATTCGATGGCATTTTATAATAATAAACTTTTGTGATGTGTAGGAGTACGTTTTTGCGTCAATATACATATATGCAATATTTGCGTCAATATGTACATACATATGTGCAATATAAATAAATATTATATGATAAATAAATATTGAACATTTTGAAGGGGCGCCGAATCGTTAAGCACATACCCTGATTCCCGAACGAACTAATTCGAAACAACATAAAAAACCATTTCGTGCGCTAAGGGACAATATATCGCGCCTTAAGGTTTCGCCCGATAGCAGGCGAATTTGCTACGAAAGCTCAGTGAGCATAAGGTCGCTTTTCGTTTGGTCTTCGTTCGGTTAGTTTGCGCGCCTCCGTTAGAATTAGATTTATTGACCCTCATTCCAGGGCTCGCGCTGGAAGAAAGCGAGTTACAGGGGTCCGCAGGAAATGAAATATTTGTTCATTTCTGAAGTGAGAATGGGTGTGCCCATTCCACACAAAAAAAAAAAAAAAAATAACAGACAATCCGGAAGATCCGCAATTAAAACGTTTCGATCAAACGAAATGTACTCCAAGAAAGACATATCAATTTTCTTTTACACTTCAGGCTGAATATTTTTGAATTTACTTGTTTCTGAATCATTTTTTGTAGCATGGAGTAATTATTTATATGATATCACCCCCTCGATATATCAGAGTATAAGCCAATTACAAGCTAACGATCGCATATCAAGAGGGGTGCATATTTTAATCTCACATGGGACACAATAGACTCTGATACAAGATAAAATAAATTATTCAACATGTTGGTGATAGCATTGCTTTACATACAAAAGAATATTTTAAAATGAAAATTACATTCAATATTTGAATTAGATTGAAGAATAAAAATAATTTAGACAAATTTTATGGATTTAAGTTTAATGGAATTATTTAGCCTACGCGTATATTTTCGAATCCTTTTTTTGCAATAAACATTATCTTGTCTACTCAATTCAACTGGAAGCGCTTATTTGACTGATTTCAGCGGTGTTTTTGGGGGGGTTTGTACGCTTCAGGCGAACAGCTCCCAAAATAAACATTTATTTTGGTGCTTCAAAGTGGATGTCACTTTGAGCAAATTAAAGAGTTCATTACCGAACTGCACTCGCCGCTAGGACTCTCTCATTTGAAATTCTTATGTCAGCGCATTCGAAAACGAAACGAGACCAGACAAATGGGAGTAAAGTACATATACATAGGTATGTACAGCAAACAACATATGTATGTACATAAAATGTAAAAAAAAAACCAGCGGAAAATTAATAGTGGATGCATCGGGCGTCGAAGTGTTAAATCGTAGTCAAAATGGTTCAAATTCAACAAACTACCCATGTGGTATACATACATAGGTATACGTTCAGGGAATATGTATAAAGTATATCGGTGAAAATGGAGCTGTGTTATTTTTTTTTCACTCGCTGTGAAAATGTTAAGCTCAATATAGAACTGTTCCGGCAACTCTTGACAGCTCTACTCGATAAATCAATTCGGTGGAACCCCTCCTACGATACTATTACAACTTCACAATTTTAGCCGCGATAACAATTCACGATCCATCGCCCAAATGGTACTGTTATTATATACATATGTACATATATGTGTGAATAAGGGGTCCAAGCCCAACGCGACGACCCATAGGTACTCAATTTCACTCCTATGCACTACGAATCTACGTAATATATTAACTTTAAAAAATCCGCGCTGAATTGTCATACATATATGTTTAAAATTTGCTTAATTGGAACACATACCATTTTCAGACATGTCATTGTTTATTTGATACTAGTACATATCGCGTCTTCAGAGCACAAAGGTGACACGTTCAAGATTTTGCGAAAATGAAGTATGGGTGCAACTTTGTTCCTCTTTAATTATTATTTATTCTATCAGGGCGTCAAGTGGCACATCCGAATGACGTCACAATTTTTTTTTTTGCACCATTAAGTACTAATATTCTTGGAGCACACGTGATAAATCGAAACTTTTTGCATGTAATTTGAAAAAATTACATGTTTTAATTCAATAACAATGAAATAGCATATAAAAATTTGTACAATTATCATTTCTTATATAAAGTCCCCTAATTTATGAAGACCAGTTCAAACTTTAAAACTGCTACCCTGAACAATTTACTATTCTGGACATGTCACATTTGTACTTTGAGGATGCGATATATTGCCAAAAAAATTGTCACCGGTCGTCGGTCAAACATTGTATTATTTTCCTCTCCTAGTATCCATTACAATATATGCCAAAAGTTATGAATCACCTACACTTGCATTATCTACTATTATTATTAGATTTTTTCCTCGAATAGACTTGCTTCCTTTTTACGTTGAATCATCCGTATGTTTCGTATTGGTGTATACAAACTTCCAAGGGCCCATAAAGTCGCGATGAGCTCACATTAAGTCGCCAATGACACGAAACTGCTCTGTGGTCAAAGGGGCCGCCCCCCTTTCGGCCCTTTCAGTAAAAAGGAAACTACGACACTGGAGCAAACATTGCAGTCCGCTTATGCATACAGTTTATTTTCCCGCAGATTCCGAGAACGAATTAGTGGGTAGAAAGCAAAAGCTCAGAATAGATCAAGGCGCCGAAGACAGACGGTTAATATTATCTGTTGCGCGGGCAATTTCAATGTAATCGTTCGCGGTAAATTGTACAGTGTGGTTTTTATTATTACTTTTTCAACACATTTCCGTCCGATGGGTTTTTAATGAGCGCTCGTTCGTTTTCCCTTTTCAGGGATTGCAAGTTCAATTCCGTCGTTATAATATATCCGTTGTAGTGTAACAATGGCCAACAAAACGCCCCACGATATTATCCTGGTGATTTACAACCGAACGCCCCTGGCATCGAACCCGCGTCACTGCTCTGGCTGACCACTCCAATTTCAAGCAAGGTAAATCCATTGATTTTTTTTTTCATCACGCTATTTACTCCCATTTTGAGCGAACGAAATCAAAACGATTACCCAGTACAAATATGCTCGAAAATAAATTGAATTTAAAAAAATAAATCCAATCTATTTTCATCGGACGTACGATTATTCATTTTTGCACCGACGACCGCTTACATTCATTGTCAAATATAAGAATAGTTTTATTTGATAGTAAAACTTTGACCGCATGAAGTTTGATTAAAATTTTGTTTTTCTTCGATTTTTGTTTAAACAAACATTATTACATTATGCGATAAGTCTATTATAAAATACTAGCCTGTTAAACTGTCATAGGATTATAACCCCAACCCCCAACCCCCACCCGTGCTCGATGATTTGTACAATAATAGTACAGCCCATAACCCGTTTGACAGTAAATTAAACAGTGTTATTTTGATTGAATATGTGTATGCAATGTTGGCAGGCAGTTGAATAGTTGGCAATGCAAAGACCCAGGCAATGACGCAGGCAGGTACGCTAATATTTATTTATTTTACAAATTATACGTGACATGACAGGTTGGCCCAATTCATCACTATGGCCAGACAATAATATACATATAGTAAGCCAGAATAATATACTATGTACAAATATACATAAGTGATTGCTTTTTAGAATCGTTTTAATATACCTATGTACATATTGGTGGCTAAAACAATGCAATCCTTATATTGATAAACCGAGTAATTGTTGAGTTATAAAATATCTTAATTAAAAAACAAATTTAATTTTTCATTGTTTTATATGCAAGAACTCGTGGTCTGAGCTTAGTCACTGTATACTAGTCAACGCCCGTTGACCGTGTCGTCGGGTCGTTATCATTTATGTATCATGATTTCATCATTTTCAGCTGCTGGATGAAGGCCTCTCCAATCCTCTTTAATTCCTGTCTATATTGAGCAATCTGCACCCACTTGACTCCACACATTCTTCTCAATTCATCAGCCCATCGTCCACTCGGTGTGTGTCTATTGAAAGGAGAGACGGTTAGCACTCCCCTTGACAAGGATGGAACGTCCACTCGGTGTACCTTGCTTTCTTTTGCATCATCTCGGATACTATTCCAGTATTTCTCACGTTCATCTGCCATCCATTCATCCATCCATGTACATACATATGTATGTATATGTATGCATATAGTCAGTATAGTGTATTTAGTAGTTCAAAATGTAGTAGGTAGTTAAAAATTCGTGCCGTGAGTGTATGCCAGCAGTCAGGCATACGTTACTGCATTATTACATATATATATTATATATATAATATCCGAAATCCGTCTGTCTGTCTGTCTGTCTGCTGATAACGCTCGCTGAGGAAAAAATATTAAAACACCACCGGACCGAGTGGGGGATCGAACCCACGACCGCAAGCTCGAGAGTCATCACGCTAACGCTTACTCTATCACCCTTGGTCGATTTAGTCCTTTTTTTTAAACATATCGTGACTCGGCGTTACCTACAAAAGGATCGTGATTCTGCTAATAATACATAGATGGCACTATAGAAACTATTATTTTTTTTTGTTTTTTGATTTTTACAAGATCACTTACAAAATTATAATTATTATATATATAATAATTAATAATTATAATATAAATAGTAAAGTAAAAAAAATAATATATTTTTGAGTGGGTATCGATAGGGTTCAATTAGTGGGATTGCTATAATACATAGATGGCGCTATAAAAACTATTTTTTTTTTTTTTTTTTTTTTTCGATCAATTAGTGGGGATCTCTATTAAAAAAAGCGCTTTACGATATTTAAAATTCAGCGGGCGTTGATATTCAACGGGCTTACACTAGTATATATATAATAGCCGAAATCCGTTTGTTTGTCTGCTGATAACGCTCGCCTCGGTAAATAATTAAAAAAACCAGAACGTCGCGTGAGTGGGATTTAAGCCCGGTTGGAACATTGGGCGCTTACGCTATGATCCAATGCCGATAATTATTTTTTGTTATATTTTATATTTTTGTATATTTTGTTATATTTTATATTTTTGTATATTTTGTATAACTTATATTTTTGTATATTTTGTATAACTTATATTTTTGTATATTTTGTATAACTTATATTTTTGTATATTTTGTATAACTTATATTTTTGTATATTTTGTATAACTTATATTTTGAACATATAAATCGTTTGAAAGTTCGCGACTTTGCTAAATGGTTACATTGTTGTATTACAAAGCGCCATCTATACAACAACTATAAAAAAAACTATTAAATTTAATATTATTTTTCAGTGCGGGTGATGAGAAAGCGGCTCCGTTGATATTCAACGGGCTTACAGTAATAAATCCAAAAACTATCGAACGGAATGGGACGGCGTCGAAGCAAAGCGATCGAACGGAATGGAAAATCGATGGGGAATCCTCAAGCGTATGCCGGGCATTCGGGACACGAATATAGAAATTGGAAACGGAACCGGAAACAGGAGAGATATATGTACACACGAGGTGTGAAAGCAATTTCGGTGTGTCGGTATGTGTCGTCACGCCCAAATAGATGCATACGGTGGCTGGGTAACGCTCACTCACCCTAATGAATAAGTGAATGTTTCGTGTCGCCGATTTGAATATTTGAACGACGGGGGGGAGAAGGTCGGTTTCCAAAAAGGGGGGTTGACGATTAATAACGTGTCGTGTCTCCACTACCCTTCCCTACCCTTCACCTCATGCCTCCCCTCCGGTAAGCGGTGGTTCATAACGCCCGGCAATTAGCTCTGAAATATCGCCGGTATTACCGGGACGCGAGCCCCACTCATTATTTCCCACAGGGCTGAGCGACTTTGTTTATGCACTCGCGACGCTGAAGTTGTTCCTTTTTAGGGCTTCGCTCCTAATTTAGATTTCAATATTGTCCGCCGCTCCCGCGAGATTTAAACTTGTGCGTAATTCATGCGAAAATTTGCGCTAGGCCTACTACCAAAATGACACAGTTGGGGCTCCCGCACACTGGCGGATCTTCCGCCGCTGATAAGCCGCCGCGGAACGCCAGTAGGTACATTGGTTTTCATACAATTGAGTGATAGCCGCCATACCGCTTAGTGTGGCGGCTATCGCTCATTTGTATGAAAACCAATGTACTGGCGTACGCGACGGAAGATCCGCCCAGTGTGCAGAAACCCTTAGACACTACTGTTACACGGAAGACACACCGAAGACTAATTTATTTATTTATTTATTTATACATATACGGTCTTTGCAATAGACCATTTCAAAAAAATACACTTGATAGATAAAAATAAAGTAAAAAATTACAAAAATAAATGAATTACAAGAAGAAAAGAAATACAAGAGAAAATAAAGATACAATATTTATGTGTCTAAAAAATATGAGAATAAAAAATATGAAAATAAAAATTCCCTTATAAACAGCTTAGAATTATAAAAAAAAAAATCAATTTCTCCAAAATCATTACCCAGTTTATGTATTCTGGGTATTATAGAATATTTTAAGTAATTCGTAGTAGCATTGGGTAAAGCAAACAAATAGCTGTTCCTGGTAGATCTACTTGGAACATGCAGTGATATAAGTCCAACCAATTCACTGCAATCTATAACGCCATTAAGAATATTAAACAGACACATCAGATCACTAATTATTCTCCTATCATTGAGTTTTAATAAATTCAGCTCCGTATATATAGAAAAATTATTGCTTAGATTTATTTGTTTAAAGAATTTAAAATCAATGAACCTCGAGAATCTATTTTGTACCTTCTCAATAGAATAACTATGCAACTGTGAATTAGGGGGACTAATTCACAGTTGTAATAATAATTAAGACTAATGAAAGGACTTTTTTGAAGCTCTGTTTTCATTTCATGAAGCCGTTCATCATTCACTGCTAGATGAAGGCCTCTCCAATCCTCTTCTTTTCATGTTTGTCGTGAGTAATCTGCATCCACTTGACGCCACACATTATTCTTAATTCATCAGCCCATCTTCCACTCGGACTACCTTGCTTTCTTTCACATCCTCTCGGATACCATTCTATTCATCTCGCAATATTGCCACTTCAACTTTTTCACACGTTCCGCTAAATCTTCTACTTTAGTCATACTCTTACCCATATATCCATCTTAATAAGATTAAGAATAAGAATAAGACGGGAAAAGGTCTAATAGGAATAGGATAGAAAGTGGATTTGATCAAAAGGTAAAAATATCAAAAAAATACATCATCGTCATTTTTAGTTGTTTACCATCCACCACACATTCTTATTAATTTGTCAGCCCATGCTTTCTTGCACATCCTCACGGATACCATTTCAGTATTTCTCGCGTCCATATGCCATCCAGTCCACTTCAAAATTTTCACACGCTCCGCTATTTCTGCCACTTTGGTCACACTTCTTACCCATACATCCCTCTTACGATCTCTTCTTATTATACAAAGCCTATACGTCTCTCCATGCTTCTCTGTGTGCACTGGATCTTACGTAGCATTCTTGAATCCACGTTTCACATCCATACGTCATATCTGGCTGTACGCATTGGTCGTATGCCTTCTTTTTTAAGCATAGCGGAATGTTGGATTTAAAAACTATGTTCATTTTTCGAAAAGCACTCCTTTCAGTTTAATTTCTTCTTCTTTACATCCAGTCATGTTCACCAATTGTCCTATCAACTATCAATCATCTCTACAATGTGGATATCTACTGTGACTACGTTTTGCTGGGAAAATTCATTAAATATAATTTTAGTTTTATTAAAATTAATTCTTAAACCAACTTTCATACTTACGTTGCTTAATTGTGTTAATTACTAAATGTCGTTTTTACTATATGTGACATTAATAAAAACGTACGAATCCAGCGATGCAAATCTCCACCGCTTAAGCTTTCTTTCACTAATAGCGATGCACATTACAGTATCGCACTTCTTGCCTTTTTTATCTCGTTAATGAGGTGAATCGCGGAGCAATCGCGACAACAAAAGAGACCGCTGTTCTGAAAAGCCGGACAGAATAGTTCCGAGTATAATTAGAGACTGTGAGATGCTCAATGCAGATTGCTCTTCGCTCCTCTTTTCTCTTTCGTATTTAAAAAGGCGTTCTTTGTAACACATTATTGGTCGCCTGGTACCGAAATAGCGGCGATCGGTCACTCTTTCGAAGTGGATCTCTTAATTAGTGTAAAATAAAAAAAAAAGAAATCTAAACATGATACGAAACAGCGGTCTGAGGTGATCTAGAAGACGAATGTGCCAGAGAGTCGTCGTACAAACAAGCCGCCTGCCCGGTCTGTCCCTAGGGGTACCGATTTAAAGCGGCCATTAATTTGTCGACCGCGTGACGTTCACTCGAGATAATCCAAGTCAACCTCGATGATGCCCTGTCGAGATGCCATGAAAAACTTTTTTCATTTCGCCGCAAAGCTGTGTGTTTACCATGAGAAGATTCGCCTGGTCTCCTCCGTTCACCCCCAGGATGTTTCGGGGAGAGTAGCGCTTTATTTTCCGTTTATTACACCCCATGGAAAATGTCTTAATCAGCGACGAACCAAAAGTGCAATGTTAGTGTATGTGTGTTTTGTATAAATACTGTGCGTAGCACGATTGTGTGTGTGTGAGTACTTTTTTGCTGTTGTATTTTTCAGACGACTTCCAGCGTGTACTTGTTGGACCTATATCAATATCTGTCGCCAGACAATCAAGCCACGACAACGGAAAGGGTTTGACATAGAAATCCATTTGAATATTTATTCAGGGAAGCAACGTTTTTCATCTGCAATATCTGATTTTCTTATTTTATCGAAATTTTATGTACTTCTTGAACAGTATACATAGTTAAAATGGAGTTAATCAATTATTCTCGTTTCTCGAACTTTGTCTCTTTTGATGTCAACTTAAGCTCAAGTTATTCTACAAACAGAACGAATATCCATTTGTTTGAATTTGCAATTGTATTGTTATATGGAAAAATAAGCAACAGTACATTTTGTCTATCATTGCGCATACAGAAATTGTTACTGTGTATATTTTGAATTTTAGCAATAGTCAATTTAAAAATATGTTCAAATATAAAATCGAGGTCAAACATAGGGATATTTCCGTGGTTTTCGTGTAACGATGATTATATTGCGAACCGAGATTGGAACGAGAGCGCACTGATAGCTGGTGCTCTTCGAAGTGCGAACTGATTCTAAAATTAAGAGTCCAAGACGTTGCTTGAATGAAAAGCATCTCGAAGATAATCCAAGCAGGGGAACCTCAGGATAAAGTGTTAATCTGGGGCATCTGTTGCACTTCGCACAATAAAAGGATCGCGTCTTGAATCGCCAAGTAGCTTACAGCCGATCCGAGTTATTTATGAACGAAGTCTCCGCAGAGCGAGACTACTTCGTTCGTTCAGCATTTCTGAATCGCTTATTTCTGAATCGAACGCATTTCATTCGCACTCTTGTCTTGTCTTGAGAATTCGGCCTATGTCCGAATCGATGAATGGCAATTAAGACGACGTCTCACTAAAACTTCCGCTTATAGAAGTACCGCATACGAGCATTTGTCTTGTCGACATTTCATGTCAACCCACCCCAGCAATTAAACGGAAATACTCTCCAGAGACGACAGCCATAAATTGTCATTATAAAAAAAAAATACCATTAGGTACATAAACGCGTATGTTCAAATTTGAATTCGTAGACTTGATAGTGTCTATTGTGTTTGTATCCTCATCGTTTTCAACCGTTCACCATCCACTGCTGGATGAAGGCCTCTCCAATCCACTTACGTTCCTGTCTGTCTTGAGCAATCTGCATTCACTTGACTCCACACATTATTCTGAATTCATCAGCTCATCTTCCACTCGGTCTACCTTGCTTTGTTTCACATCCACTCGGATACCATTCCAGTATTTCTCGCATCGATTCTTCTCGCTATGTGTCCAGCCCATTGCCACTTTAAGTTTTTCACACGTTCTGCTGTATCTGCCCCTTTGGTCATTCTCTTATTCATTATCATTGTCAGCCGTTCACCATCCACTGCTGGATGAAGACCTCTCCAATCCTCTTCCATTCCTGTCTGTCTTCAGCAATCTGCATTGACTTGACTCACACATTCTTCTCAATTCATCAGCCCATTGTCCACTCGGTCTACCTTGCTTTCTTTCACATCCTCTCGGATACTATTCCAGTATTTCTTGCGTCCATCTGCCAACCATTCTTCTCGCTACGTGTCCAACCCATTGCCACTTCAACTTTTTCACACGTTCGGCTATAGATATCTGCCACTAGCATCCATACGTCATAACTGGCAGTACGCATTGGTCGTACGACTTCTTTTTTAAGCACAGCGAAATGTTGGATTTAAAAACTATGTGCATTCTTCCAAAAGCACTGCATCCTAGTTTCATTCTTCATTTCATTTCTACTTCTTTACATCCGGTCATATTCACCAATTCTCCTAGGTCCCATTCACCAATCAACTATCTGTACAATATGATTATCCACTGTGTGTGTGTGTGTGTGTGTGTGTTTGAATGTTTTTCATAAATCATTGCTATTGATTTTTACAGTATTCCCCACTCTATACTTGGTACGTTCGGCGTTGAAATGGAAGTGTGTCGAAAGCATTGAAATGGGTAATTGACTTTAACATGATATTCGCATCATGTCGTCGGCTATAAACCGCTAACCTGCCCCCTCCCCCCCCTCCTCCCCGGTACACCCGGGAATGTGTCTCTTTGCTGGCAGCCGATGGGGTTTAAGGGTTAACGCGTATCGCTGTTTAGAAGGGGGATGAGGGGGAGGACAGACGTACTGGATTGCGGCCGTCTCAAGAAAGGTCGTTGTGTTCAACTCGACCGCAACTAGCGAACATTATTAGTTTCAAGTAATTGGTGATCCGGTTTAAGCCGCCCGAGAGCCCGTATTATTCGTAAGTCAACCGATTCCCCGGGGAAACCCCTCAGGATACGCACAATACAAAGGGACGCATCCCTTTCGCATGCCCGACAATGGATAGAGAAGATAGAAGGGGTTGATGGTGGGGGGTGCGGGTGGGAAGTCACATTTAATTATTCGTAAATATAAATCTTACGACCGTTTGTTTCCTTACGCGGGATATTATTCCCGGTGATACGATCGTCGTGCGGCACACATCGTCGTCAAAATAGCAGCCGGTTGTTGTCGTTATCGCTGAATTACGGCCAATGTGCGTACTCGGTCGGAGAAAGTGCGAAATGTATTCGCGCGAACGTGCCCCCTTACAAATTGACTATTAACTATGTGTGTCAAAAAATGAGTTTAGTTTGGTGTGTAATTTTTTATTACATCTATATACATATAATACAATAGGTTGGAGCGGTCTGGTTTGAAGAAAATACATACATAGCTTGGGTGCGGGATTAGTGCTCTATCTGCTATCACACACCCATCATAACTGCAAAATTGCTCTACGGGTATTTTTTTTTTTTTTTTGAATTTTTTTTACAAATTATACCATAGTGACATAACAGGTTTCCCCAATTCGTCACTATGGCGAGACATGAAAAAAAAACATTATATATAAAATAATGGTAGTAAAAAAAAAAAATATATATAAATATGTATAATCGAATTACATTAAATTTAAATTAAACACAATTAAATAATAATTAGAAAGTATTAATAATAATAAAATTAAATAACAATAATAATAGAATCAAATTAAAAGTTAACATAAAATCAGCAAATCAATTATAAATAAATTAAATTATTACAAACAAAATCAAAATTTAAAGTGCATGAGAAATGTGGCGATCTGATGGTGCGTAGCGCAAAAAAATATCCAAATGTTGCGCAAGTGAATTGAGGCATTGAATGGCTCGAGCAATGGGCGAGTCAGCAAGGACACCGGTTCTCGCTCTGACAACCTGAAACATTTGACGCGTACGCAACTCCCGGAAGTGTGCAGGAGCCCACAACTTCATCTCCTCGAGGATTGGTGGGTTGCATATGTCACCTCTCAATAAATTACAGAAGTGATTCACAAGGAGTTTATCCCTACGAGATGACAGAGTGCTATATCCCAATGCACCTAGAACGAAAGCACTAGGATACAGTGAGGGATAGTAGCCGTATTGTCTCATGTATAGGTATCGGAGAAATTTCCGCTGAACTCTTTCAATCTGTAAATTATACTTGACTTCTCTGGGATTCCATATAATAGAACCAGATTCCAAGATGCTGCGGACCAAAGTGTCGTAAAGAAGGCGTAATACCCTCATATCATTGAAATGATGAGCATTACGCACGACGAATCCTAGCATCTTTGACGCCCTGTTACATATGTCTGAGATATGCACCACAAACTTCCACCTGCTTTCAAACGTAATCCCGAGATCACTTGTGGAAGGTTTCATTTCTAATATATTTCCACCAAGACTATATGGATGTACTAAAGGTGCAAGAGATCGGGAATAAGAAACGACATGACATTTCTCTATGCTAAATGGTAAATGGTTATCAGATGCCCATTCCCACAGCGAATTTAAGTCATTTTGCAGAGCAGTGAAATCTGCTGTCGTTCGAATATCTCTGTACACCTTGAGATCATCAGCATACAATAACAGATTGGAATTAGAAATGACTGTATGGATATCATTAATAAATATAAGAAACAACAATGGACCCAAATTGGAACCCTGTGGTATTCCAGAGAATGTGGGATACACATTGGAATATTGAGATTCATATTTCACGAATTGACAACGCCCACTCAGATAATCAACAAACAATTTTGTGATATTATATGAAAAACCGAGATCAAACAATTTACGGATAAGAATACTATGATCGACTTTGTCGAACGCTTTTTTTGAAGTCAGTATAAACCACATCAACTTGAACGTTCGAGTCCATCGATTTCGTGATGAAGTTGGAGAGACAGGAGGTTAGTTGTTGTAGACCGGGCGGGGGGCGAAACCATGTTGTTGGTCAATGAGAAATGGCTTTACATGATGGTAGATGTATTTATGTAAAATGATTTCCATTAACTTGGCTGGCGAAGAAACTATGGCAATTGGTCTGTAATTGTCAATTAGCGATTTATCACCCTTCTTGTGAATCGGCGTGACTTTCGTGCATTTCCATGAGTTTGGGAATGACGACGTCTTCAGCGATAAATTAAAGATAAATTGAAGTGGATTTGACAGACTTAATTGGCAGCCTTTTAAAATGAAATCCGGTATCAAATCTGGACCAAAAGATCTAATTGATTTCAATTTTTGAAACCATACTCCATATCACAAATGTCAAATTCGTTGATTATCAAAGTGGGTGACCATGGAGACGATGAGAGACCACAATCATCACTGAAATTAATCGAGGAAGGAGAGTCAGAAAACACTGACTGGAAATGTTGAGCGAAGCCCATGGCAATGCTTTCGGGACCTTCGAAAGTCTCACTTCCTTTAGACATAATTGACAGTTTAGATTGGGTAGTACGTTTTGCGTTCACAAAATTCCAAAAAGATTTCGGATCACTGCGCAATGCATTTTCACATATTTTTATATAATTGCTGTGGCAAGATAAGATTAATCCTTTTTTTTGATTGAGCGCGCAAACTGCGAAATTCATTGTGATCAGCGGGATTATTAAACTTTCTCCAACGTTTATGAGCATTGTATTTACCCTTGAGGATGGAAATTAACTCGCTTGAGAACCACTTTGGGTAAATTCTGCTATATATCCTAGGACGTCTTTTACGAAAACATTCATCGAATGACGAGTATACTAATTCATAAAAAAGTGCTAGAGCAGAACTAACGTCAGTGCACTCGTAAACCCGCCCCCCCCAGCTCGAACCAAGCAAAACCGAATTCAGATCTACAAAATCCACATCACCGAATATCCAACCACTCTCACGCGAAGACATATGAAATTGACCTTGAAGCCCATCTGAACTTGAATCAGCAGAGTTGAGATGGAATTCAATTTCAAGCGTTGGATGGTACTGGTCTTCGGGTACAATAGAAACATCACTTCTACAGGTTTTAGCATAATTCAGATTGGTAAGGACAAGATCTAATTTCGAATCAAATACATTATTAACAACATTTACATCAATCAAATTAAAGAGTTCACAAATATTCAAAATATCATTGTTTAAATAACGCAATGCTTCAGTATTAAAATCACCTAGAATAATTAATTTTTTGCGACTCAAGTAGATGCAATTTTCTTGTAATGTATTAAAGAATGCATCTGAAATGGTTCGAGACTGATTTGGAGGAAAGTACAGCACGCAAATTATGATGGAAGAACGGGGAAGTTCGATACTGATCCAGAGATGTTCACCGAAGGTGTGGAGATGATTAAGGGGGCGTACAGATCGCACACGATCCGTGCGGACAGCCAACAGAACACCACCTCCTCTGCTGCCTCGATCTCTTCTAAATACCTGGTATCTATTATCGAACAATTCAGCGTCATTCATCGAATTATTAAGCCAGGTCTCAGTCAGTGCGATGAAATCATGATCCTGTGAAAGAACGGATGCTAAGCATTTAACTGCTTTAGTATTTAGACCCCTTACGTTCTGATAAAGGATCGTGAAACGGGGATCCATGCGCACCCTATGCTTTTGAGGGTGTATAGCTTCTACGAAATTTCCATCTGCTAATGGCCACTCCAGATGGCCACATATGGGGACACAGGAAATCATTCAGGTTATCCTCCTGTATTGATACCTTGAAAGAACTATAATCATTCTTAGTCACAAGCTTTGCCACAATTGGGTCGCAATATGGCAGTTTCTGTACGATATAGTCGACAAGAGCCTTCTCTGAAGTATCCTTCTTCAGGTAAAATACGTGAAAGAATTTCCTTCGCTGTGCGGCCACCAATAAGTTATCAGCCCCACCCGTGCCACGAATAATCCTTCTAGTAGTACGAGAAGTGCTTCCTTGGATCTTCGTCACCGGAGAAGAGGGCAGCACATCATCATAATTCTGCCGATCCGGAACGGGAGGTGAAGACGGAAGTACATCCGTGAGTTCCGAAGTAGGTGAAGCCGGAAGTGAGGTCGAAATTGACGAAGAATTCTGAACGATAGCCGGAAGTTCGACAGTAGGTGAAGCTTGAGTCCGAGCTGAAGCCGTAAGTACGGCCGAAAATGAAGCCGGAGGTGAGGCCGGAGTTGCAGTCATCAGCGAAACTGGAGTCCGACCTGAAGACAGAATCCGAACAGCAGCCGGAGTCAGAACCGTAGTCTGAATCGAAGTTGAGGCAGGAGTCACTAGGACAGGTGTCACTGCAGACTGTACCACAGACGTTTTACCGGACGCAATAGACTCAATGGCTCGTAATGCTTTTGAATTCAACGAGCAGATTTCGGCTACTCTTTCAAACTCAACAATGATCTCGCTTACAGCAGATAGTAGGTGCGACTTTTTTGCAGATGTTAAAATGTTTGCTTTTGTCCCCAGAATGTTTTTGATTGACTTGTGTAGGGCCCGTGCCCTAATGAGATGGTTATCACTAATATAAGACATTATTTATTTATTTATTATTTATTTATTATAATCCAATTTGAATATTCGAAATTATTATTATATTCAAAAATTATTAATAAATTAATATATTCGAATTTATTATTATATTCGATTTATTAAATATAACGAATTTATTCAATGCACTCACTTTGTGACAATAATATACATACGTGCATATAAACGTATAAAGATTCACGAACACAAGAAAAAAGTCACAGTCACAAACAGTTAGACAGTCAAACAAACAGTCACGAATGTCACAAAAGTCACAACAATCAAATAAATCAAAAAGCGAGCCAATCGGTCAGAAAAACAGTTAGATATAGCAGAGACGTGTTGAAACACGTCAATTCGACACCGAATTGACGTGTAAAACAAACAGTGTTATAAAATTATATTTTTGTTATTTCAAGTCTTAATACTGCCCTAATGGAGTTAAAATTTAGATGTGTTTTTAGCTAAAAGTGGAAGGTTCATATGTATAGTGGTATTAAAACGCAGATAAAATACATTTCTTGTCGTGTATTTGATTTAAGACATTACACAGATTTAGAGACATTTTCCAGAAATTGTGAAAACGTGATCAGGGGATGATATCCGATACAAATCTCGATGTCGAATTTTCGCACAATATGTACTATGTATGTACATATGTACATATATCCGATATGGATAAAGTAAAAATGTTTGTTATGACAGCAATGCTAGGCAGGAAGTTGCTTAC
Source organism: Parapsyche elsis (assembly GCA_022651745.1). Lineage (NCBI taxonomy): Eukaryota > Metazoa > Arthropoda > Insecta > Trichoptera > Hydropsychidae > Parapsyche > Parapsyche elsis. Next base: position 51,197 of record JAGVSN010000044.1, read on the forward strand.
GATAATATATAAACTATAGTATTATTAAATTAATTTGTTTTCTTAGAAGAAAATTGCACACAACTTTACTTTGGCCAGAGGTGATTCCATTTTTTTTTTTTAATTTATTGGAAAACTAGCTGAATTGCCCGGCGTCACTCGGGCGCGTGACATTTATTCTCCAGTACAAACAAAAATTAAATGAAAAATTGAAACAAATGAAAACATTTATTTTCCAGTTCAAAAAAAATTGATTAAAAATTTTGTATATGGGGGCCCGTCGACCCCCTGATCCGATCCCTTTCAAAACCCACCTACGGTCTGACTTAGGGTATCATGAGATAGTATACCAAGTTTGGCGGTTCTAAGTTGAAAACTGTAGATTTGCATAGTGTAACGACAAACAAACATTGAATTTTATATAGTAGATTTACAGCGGTGTACAAAAATAGAAAAGGAACAATATGAACGACAACACCAATTCAAATTTTTTATATTTAAAAACAATGATGGACAAATTTGAAAAGAAAAGAAAATAAAAAGTACAGAACAACTAAAATAGAGAAATCAAAAAATAAGATAAGATAAATTAAACCCATAACATTAGACGTAGGTGAAATACATTGTTAAGTAGAAAGTAATTATTGAAATAGCAGTGTGGTAATAATACGTTACAATAAATTCAGAGAAATATGAATGAAGTTAAATACATATGTACATAGGTATTTTTTATTTTATTTTATTTGAGAAAGAAACATACAGTTATAATTAAAGAAATACAAAATAGAGATGAACAAAGTTATGACATAAACCAAAGTAGTTTCTATAAATAAATTTGATATAACATAGGTGACGAAATAGAAAGATAATAGATATAGTTTATATAAGTAAAATTAGATATAACATAAATATAGAATAGAAAGATGATGAATGTAAGAAACATAAAGAAAGTAGTGAGAAGGGAGAGGGAGATTTGGAAGAGTGTGGGTAGGATTAGGGATTGGAAAAGTGTTTATATAGATGAATTTTGAAAGTAAAGAGGTTGGAGGTGAATATATCAAATGAAATAGGAAGTTTTTTGAAAGTATTGCATGATCTGTTGATGAATGAGTTGCGAGATAAGTTTGAGGATAAAAACTTAAGGTGGAATAAATTAGGATTACGGAACGTTCTGGAAGGACAATTAAGGGAGATTTTAGAAAGGAGATAAGGACTATCAACTAAATTGTTAAGGATTTTGTACAAAAAACAGAGGTCATTTATGATTCTTCTTGTTACAAGTGGGGGGGTTAAATTGGGAATAAACAAAGAATTAGGAATAATTGGGATGTGGAATTTAAATTGCAAGTATGTGTGGAACCTTTTTTGGATTTTATCCAGTCTAAGAATGTTTATATGGTATAAGGGGTTCCACACAGTACTTGCAAACTCCAGGTGGCTTCTGACAAAGGAGTTGAAAAGTAATTTGAGGGTATCACAAGACTTAAAAGGCTTGGACACCCTCATGATGAAACCTAGATTTCTATTAGCCCTTTTGGCGATCAGGTCAATATGGTTATTGAACGAATAGGTATGAGTGAAGAATTAAGAATTGGAAAAATGTTTCACGTATAGAAATTTTAAATGTTGGGAAGCTGGAAGACAATACATACGTATATCAATAGAATTAGGAAATTTGTTAAAAGCATTGCATGTATGTATGTACATACTCGTATGTATGTAGTATCATTTTTTACCCATTATCCATCAATTTTTTAAAATCGTCCCCTAAATTGCAAATTTATGCCCACCCTAGTGTACATAATGTGACCAAGTGGTCAATATAGGATTTACTATATTATATTACCTTATAGGGAAATATCATCTCGTGTTATCCCTGATTGGGCCGGACGCTTCACCGTTGCAGAGCAGACGGTCGCACCACTTTACCTGGATCGGATTAACTGGACGGAAGTGTGGAGGGGGGGGGGATGGTGTGATCAGGGGTGGCAAACTGGGGGATTAAAAATCGATAGCCGTTGTAGGGGCTGGCCATCGTCGGTGGCTGTATAATTATTTGTTTTGGTGGGCCGGACCGCAGGTGCGGCGGATTAGCCCTGAAGAGCTTTCTACCCAATTAAGGGGCGCTTCAACCCCTTCGTTGTTATTTTCGTTTTGGAGAGCGCAAGCTCAGATACACGATGGGTTGCCTTTCAAAATTAAAAAAATAATTTACACGGTGGGTTTTATCATGATCAATGTACATCTGTGCTTTCCGCTTCTCCGAGGAGATAAGCTTCCAACTTGAGAGCGAATGTAAAGCAGGTGGGTTTTATACTAAGGATGAGCTATTGTCAGCTCAGTAGTCATAATATTATAGTATGATGAGATGAGCTCGGTAGTAGTCGCAGGCACGGTCCACCTGAACGCAAAAGTCTTTGGCTCGCGGTAAACTTGTACAGATGGTAGTTTGTACGGTGGAGAGAGACTCGGTGGGGTTGTTCGAGGGGGGTATATATTGTTGTGTTCGTTGTCGAACAACACAATACAGGCAGACGTACAGGCAGAAACAGCGAGTTTGCTCGAAAGAGGCGTGCTCCACCATTTAATTAACGCGTCCGTATTAAAATAAGTGGGCCCGGGGAAAATTCCATTTTCTCTTTTACTATTGTTCGACCGAACGAATAAATTTTCGAGCACAATAACTGCGCGATCGCTAAGAAATTCGCTCTCGCGAAGGAGGAAAGGCGCGCTTCGGCGTTTTTTTTTTTTTTTTTTTTTTTTTCGCGATTACACCGACGGCGAAAATTATGCAAAATCGTGGAAAAGTTAGTAAATAAATCAACGCCTATATATTATTCACATAATTCTTTTCGGTTGAAAAAAATTAAATAGATAATACTACGTAGATTTTTAGGTGATAAATCACGACGAAACTTATAAAAGTGCGGCGCGGCTGACGGTTCATTTTTATTTTTATATTATGAGGACTCTTTAATAATTCAATTAACTTATTTTATACACACGAAGCTGTTTATACGTATGTACATATGTGTACATATGAAAGCATATTTCAAGTGAAAATATAACACATTTTCACCGGTAGATATATATTTTTACAGATACTCGTTGGTAAAATTATATTCGTTTCCGAACTGTCATTGAAACTAAACTTGACAGTTGTGAAATGACCAATTGAATCATATAATCTGCTGAAATATTCAATCCTAGTTATTTTGTCGCTTCTTCTTCTTATCGTGCCGTGCCCGTGTTCAATTTTATAACAATTGACTTATAATGGTCGCTTTAAGAAGAAAATAGCACGTGTTGTTGATACCCTTATCCTCAGAATCCTAATATATAACAACGCCACCGTTTCGTTCAAAACACACTTGTAGGATGACACATCATCGACTTATGCCAACATATTACGCTTACTTTAATATACTTTCACCGATACTGAGCAGTGAAACTGTAAATTCATTGTTTGATACATTTTCACTGCCTGAATTGGTAAAAATATATTTATACCAGTGAAAATATATTTTCACTTGAAATATGCTTTCGCTGTAACATATACAGCATATTAACGTTGTCACTTGAGGATGTAAATAGTTTTGAATAAAACGATAGTTTATACTATGTAGGTGTGTCAGTCTATTTTGTCGCACTCTGTACATTCTCAATAAGTATTCTCGAAAGGTATTGCCGAGCATTACAGATTCACGTGTATCAAGTCGACGGCGGTTTTCCTTTTGCTTCACGTTGGAGTTTTCTCGAGTCACACGACAAATGACATTGCATGTAACAGTTTTTTGCCTCCTGAGCACACAAACAACTGAAGCGAATTTAGTGGCATGGCGTGCTCCCATAAAGTGGATTCGTGACCGTCCCGCCGAGGAAACGATGATCGATGCCCACATTACGAATACCTTTCAATGGTGGCTTGTAAAAGCAAATAAGCTGCCCTTATCGCCAATGTGTTAACAATGAAATTCGTCCGCCAGCCATCGACGAAAGAAAATCCGGCACAGAAATTGTTTCTCGTGTTTGGGTTGGATGATTGACCGGTATATTATCGAACCCCGTGCGAAAATCCTTTTCGATTTTTCGTCCATACTGAATCCTTTCAACGGTTGGCAAAATGGTCTGCGCCTGTAAAGAGGGATGTCGTGTTTCGGTTAAACCGCTCTAGTAGAACCACTCGTGCTCTGTCAGCATATTTCTTCTGATCAAACTTGGCTCGGTTCATTTTGTATATGTATACAGAGCTTACCGCCAAATCAAACAATTTTATATTACACTAATATTTATACGTGGCTTAAAAGCTATATATTTTTTTAAATATGCTTTACTTTACACTTAAAAACATTATATGTATATTTCGTTGCAAGATTATTTTTTTCAGACTGTAGCTTTAAGCTTGCTAGGCAATATCAAAGTGTTTATAAAATAAATAAGTACAAAATTTTGAGAAGCGTTCTAATGTAAATTTACAAATATTCTCAGAAATAAAATGTTCAAATATTCTTAAGTGTGAATCTTAACTCATTCGAAGGGTTCTAAAGTTTTCCATTAAAAATCTCGAACGCATTTGACATTTATGACACTTGAACTGATGTCTAAATATGACTCTGGTCACAAAAAGTCATTTTAGCAACCCCTAGCGATTTTTGCGTGCACAAAAGGTTCACTAGAACGATTTGTGATAAGAAAAATAGCTTTGCAGACGTGCCTTGAACTCTCTCGACTTTCTACGTACGTAATACTCAAATATCTTCAATTCAAATTTAAATCGGTAATATACAATGGGCGCAAATAGAAAATACTACAGCCATTATTTTTTGATTTAAAACGTGTTAAGTTTGTCGAATTTCTACGGGTACTAAATCGTCAGTTTCGAATAGTTTGTCCTTGTTAATTTTGGACATATCGACCCTTTGTCATGTGCAGACTGTTCGGTCGTGTCCAACCCGGCTTCTTCTCGGCGGTTCCCAACCACCCCTCCTTTTATCCCCCATTTTCCTCCCCGTTTCGTCTGCTTTTGTATCGGTCCACAGACCGACAACTAAACTTTGCTCTGTGTGGGTGAGATGACGCAGAAAGTGACATTGGGTTCTCGTTAAAACTTCGCCGAATGGCCTAAACTCGGGTGGAAAGAGTCATTTTTGTGACGCCGAGAGTTACATTGCCCGCCTTTTATGACAAATCGCCCGTAGGCCAAATACGGATCAAGTATAATATGTCGGTCATAAATGTTGCGACAATAAAGAAACTTCTCGCCGGCCAAGTTGTATCTCATTGACCGCTACCGCATCCAAGTTTTAACGGTAATTTTGCAAACTTTCACACATTCAAAGTTCAACTTAGGTAAAATTTTCAGTAGCTATGTACATACATACAATGTTCAATATCTTGCAGTCGTACATTTTTCGACTCCGTTCCAGTTGGATCGGACTTGGCTTATTACATTTTCCACACACTCGCATGACCCCTGTAATGGCTTTGGCTCAAAGCTTTAATATGTATGCGGTTCGCTTAATCGAGTTTAACTGCCGACGGTCAAAACGAACGAACTTTGCTCGATCGCAACTTCCGCAAAAATGGTTCGAAAGCGTCAAAGCGCAGAGGGCGAAGTTTAATTATCTAACATAATCGGCTCTAATAGTAAACACTAACAATGTCATTCGCCTTTCAGGGGCTCGTCTTCGCAGATAAGACGCTCCAAGTATTCGCATCTGCTCGCGCAACCGGAGAAATTTCATTGTTACGGGGGATGTGGGTAGAAGGGAGGGGCATTAACTGAACCTTACATTGTAACAAAAGGCTTCTGCTGGAAACTTACGAGGCCACCGGACCAAACTAATTGAAGCGTTACTTCAGAACAAAATGTAGCCGAACGTAGCGCGCCACCGCGCTCTTCAGTTATTGTTGCACACAAGGATACACAAGTCGAATGCTTCGCGTTTGAACCCGCAAATAATAAGTGGAAATTGATTATTTCCGCGTGAAATAGGCGTGAAGACACTGTCTGGTGTGCGATCCAATTAAGGATTCGCCGATCGCCCCGGGTCGTTAATGAGATACATCTCGGATAACAAGAACAAATATCGAGTCTGTGTGTAATGGCAAGCTGCTCGCTCGCGCGCGGACCCGAAGCTGCAAACTTTCATTACATCCGAAAGCTCCCGTGGGGTAGGGTAAGTTCTGGAGGGTGTGGCATCTATCTGTTCCCTCGCTAATGGGATGTTTTATGCGAATCTGGAGCGTGGATTTGAGCACTAGATCAATCGAGATCAGATTTCCTCTAGTGTCTAGACCAGGGGGCAGGTGGTAGGGTAATCGGCATTCGGATGGAAGTTCGTAGCCATTATCAACTAATAAAAATGATTTAGTGGATTCCAGTCTGCAAGTTGGATCTCATTAGTCAAACCCTACTTACCCACTATTCTCCTAAGTCAAAATTGATCATTTTTCTTCGGATATCATGAAAATTTTTGATTAAAAGTGATCGATAGGTTTCTTAATACGTCACACTACCAATTGAAGACAATTTACTATTAAGGTTAATGTACCTACACAAATGTGGTATTTACGTTTGAAAATCTACCTCTAAAATACCTAGAAACTATTAACGTATAATATTCCTACTTAATCTATATCACATTTTAGATTACGATATTTGCTATTATTAATCTAGATTACACTCTATTTCACTTTAATGGAACGCTTACTCTAAATAGCGCGAACGTGAACATTACCCCTAGTGCTGTTATTGATTTAATACACTGAATAAACTCGAGAGAAAATTTCAACAGCAGTCTCGGTTTCTGAGTGAGCCTTATTTTTTTATTCTGTATTTTATAAAAATGTATGATATGTCTTAATAGTCTAACACGGTGGAAAATGGTGTCCATCCAATTTACATTGTGTAATTGTAAATTTATATTGAATAATTAAGTATCAAAAGTTGAAACACTTGATGTTTACGTGTGCGTATTTACAGAATTAAAGTAATCGATACGTATTCGCAGTGGTAACTGAAGGAAAAGTTGCGAATGTTTATCAGTGAATGTTCAAGCATCCTTTGGGATGTTCGTTCACGAGCTTACATTTCGTAAATTAGAATAACAAAACTCAGGGGATGCTCCCAAAGAAATATAAACGATTCGAATTTCTTGACGCCACCAAAGAAAACATCTTAATTTCGGAGACCGCTTCGCAAATACATACATACATACTTAAAATACATTTTTTGAATGTACAACTTCAATTCAATATTTTGAACTTAATTTTAAGAACATCAACAGCGCGTTTGAAAACCCCCAGTCTCAACATGGTTATCGTTAATACATACACGTATACACTATTGGGGTTAAAATTTTTCAATACACCGAACGTTTTGTATTAGTTTGGAGTATCTTAATAGCATTATAGTCACCGATGTATACAGAGGTGTATTACTATATGTAGTGTGTGGGCGTTTAAAGTTTTGAGAGAGGCTTGCTCGGGTATGGCACCGAAGGGAAACACTTTTTCCCATATCGCCACTTATAACCCACTTATAACGTACTTAAGCGTTTTAGGAGACGTGTGTATCCTTAGCGGGCGTACAAACTAGCGCGACTAAAATGGGCTATGAAAATTAATTAGGTTTTGCGTTATCGCAGCGCACTCCGCAACTTTCCTTCTGTGTTATTAAGCAATTTCACAGCGTTAACGAATTTAAGAATGTGTGTATGTACGTGTTTAATGTATGTGTGTATATGTTTATTATTTAGGGAGAGTCAAGCTCAATTAACGCTCGATGTCGCCGGAAATTATAGGAAAATTTTATCTCCGAAGGTACTCTTCTTTGATGGAAAAGTTCAAATGGCGAAATATACGTGTACGAAGAGTGCGTATTTTCATTTCTGTCCTAGATGTTTTGATAATTAAATATCATCGTAAGATTTGATTGCGGTTTAATAGCCAATTAATTAATTCATCTAATACGCTATCGTAGCAACTAAGTTATTATAATATAATAACCTTAAATGTTAATTTATATATGTAATACTTGTGGCTTATTTTTAAATTTAGTAAATAAGGTAATTAAAGTTAGGTTGCAAAAATTGAGCTATGCGAAGTATTTTAAATGTAAATAGATTAACTAGTATTTTTAAGAAATATGTTGAATGAATTGAATGGATAAGGGAAACATGTTGGTATATATTTTTAAGTTAAATAATATTTTATTACCCAAATATTTAATAAGGGAATATAATATACAGAATCATAATACTAGGGGTAAGAATAAGTTAATAGTTATGAATTTAAAATTAAGTATATCTAAGAGAAGTATCTTGTACAGGGGTGTTGAATACAATGGCCTACCAGATGATCACAGAAATATAAAAAAATTGATAAATTCCTGGAGGCCTTAAAACAGTACCTCTGTATTAGTGCTACTAGATAACTATTTTGTGATTTTAGCTATAAGTTACTGTTTGTTTGTAATTAGCTTCTTAAGATAACTTAAATAAATAAATAAATCGGCAACCAATATAAAATATAAACAACATATGTTTATAACACAATGATATAATATGTATAAATAAGATAAATATATCTAATTTACATAGTATGTATGTATGTGTTAAAATATTGCATTATCATGTTGTTTAGGCAATGCAATATTTTTGCTGTCGAATGGAAAGCAAACGATAATTCTAATTAATTAGTTCATTATTTAAAGTGACATCATATCAGAATACGTACAATTATGTCATTATTTTTGTATTTTTGTACTCTATTCTAGTGCGTAATAATCATAGTTAATTAATTATGCTTATTATGGCACTGTATCTAATGACGAATGCAATTATATAACATGAGTCGTCGAGAAGCCAAACTAAAACATACATAGTTCTTTTAACTTTTTAAACCAAACATTCGAATTTGTTTTAAAATTTTCATTATTATTCATACTTATTTTATATTTTTGAAACTACATATACTACAATTTTCTCCGTTAAGTTTTTCGCATAGTGTTTTTTTTTTCAATCGTTTGGAGAATGTGTACACTTTATCATAAAATTGAGTTTGTAAAAATTGGATTAGTTAGAATAGCTGGATTAAGTTTCCAAAGATTTAAAACCTTTTTAAAATCACTGAGTTAACATTGTCTTTCATTTAAATATCACATACCGCTTTCTTTCTTATTATTTTTATACCTTCTTATATCAAAGCTCAACAATAATCAGAATTATATATTTTCATTTCGGAAACTACGGCTCTAAATAGGGATGCTGTGTATATAATAATTCTTTATCTTATTTCTTATTCTTTACATCCAGTCCTATTCACCAATTACATAGGTATAAATAATTATCATCTCTACAATGTGATTAAATAATCACATTGTATGTAGTGACTACGTTTTGTGTGCAAAGTTCATTAAACATAATTCGATTGTACATTTATATAATTAGTCTTCGTACTTTTATGGCAGCTACGATTTGACCGACTGGAGAGGCAGATCAGCTTGCAGGACCGCATGAGAAATTTTTCGTATTATTTATTACTTAAATTGTAAATTTTAATACAGTCGTTGAAAAATTGAAACAATATGTATCTTCTATGAATTTGGCTCAGCTGTACGAAAAATAAACTGTCACGTGATTTTTCAAAATTTTATTATTAGTTATGTTTGAGCCGTACTTTGATATACATAGTACCGTAGAAGCGTAGGAGCATACAATTTTTGTTCATAAATTAGAGTGGAGGTGCGTAATATTTGATTGTGAATACTTCTGATGCCTGTAACGTACATATAACGTATGTACATATATGAAGTAATAGTGATATAGAGTTTACAGTCAAATAAATAATGCCCCACACTAAAAAACCTTTTCTCACCCTTGCGAATGAATGGATGAAATAATTTTTAATCGTGATAACTTTAATAAATGACAAATTAATGTGGGGTTCAAAACATATAGCTACTCTTTAAAATACTAGATATTATACTCCAGGGTTTCCCAAACTATGTTCCGTGGAACACTGGTGTTCCATGGAACGTGAATAGATGTTTCGCAAAAACCTGGAATGATTTTATATTCTGCAACGAGTATTAAAATTTTTAATACAAGAGATAAAATTGCATATTTTAAGTTTGCATTAAGTTATAATTTTGGATTTTTACAGTTGAACAGAATAATTTTGATTGTTTTCCCGCATTACATAAATGTCTGACTGAATTAAATTTTAAAGTAGAAGAAGAAGTTTAGTGTCTATAGTATTTTTAGAACACTTACATAATTTAAAAACATAACTTTTGCAATATTTTCCAACTAGTAAGGACGATGCCTGGGTTCGGAATCCATTTTCCGCAACAGCTAAGCCAGTAGGCTTAAGTGCAAGTGATTATGAAAATCTAATTGATTTAATCGGTGACTCTGATTTAAAGCAAAAATACAAAGATCAGCCATTAAATGATTTCTGGGCGAATTTATCAGAAGAGTACTCCAGTGTATCAAAACAAGCTATTGTTGTTTTACTTCCGTTTACTACGACATATTTATGCGAAGTAGGATTTTCTTATTATGCTGCAATGGAGTCAAAGTTCAGGAACAAGCTTGATGCCACACCAGCTATTAAGAATTCAACTTTCTAATATTTTGCCTGATATCAAAAAGATTTGCAACTCAATGACCCAAAATCATTAAGAACTTCATTTACTTATATTTTATGTGTAAAGGGGCCTGTAAACGACCAATATTTGAAAGCAATATTGACAGCAATATTGCTCATCAACCATCCAGTAACATTTTCGGCATCACATGCGCAATATGTGTCGCAGTAATGTGTGGCTCAATGATTGCCGACAAGTAGTTGCTGTTTTATTATTGTCCAGATTTGCCAAAGGTCATCACTCGTGTCGTGTCGTATCCGCACCTCAGAGACAGATACCCACGTATGTGAGAGAGCAGGAAAGAAGCATATATTGTCGCGTATTTTCGTATACCGAGCGATATCATCGGTAACATGTCAACAATACTCGCCAACACACTGCCATACCAGCAATAGTGGAATAATAGTGTCGGGAAACATGAATATATATTTCCGGCCCACATCACCATATAACAGTAATATTTCCGGCAATGCTTGCCGGTAATACCATTGCCGTGAATATGTTGATCGTTTACAGGCATCTTTAGGATACTATTCCATTCATCTCGCAATATGTCCAGCCCATTGCCACTTCAACTATTTCACACGTTCCGTTATATCTGCCCCTTTAGTCACACTTCTTATTATCTCATTATCATCATCGTCAATTTCAGCTGTTTACCATCCACTGCTGGATGAAGGCCTCTCCAATCCTCTTCAATTCCTGTCTGTCTAGAGCAATCTACATCCACTCTCCTCCACACATTCTTCCCAATTAATCAGCCCATCGGCATCGTTCACTTGGTCTACTTTGCTTTCTTTCACATCCTCTCGGATACCATTCCAGTATTTCTCGCGTCCATCTGTCATCCATTATTTTTGCTACGTATCCAGCCCATTGCCACTTTTTTACACGTTCTGCTATATCTGCCACAGTCATGCTTATTACCCATGTTTTCCTCTTGCGATCCCTTCTTGTTATACCACACTACATCTTTCTATGCTTCTTTGAGTGTGCCGGATCTTACGTAACATTCTTGAAGTCAGCATCCACGCTTCACATATGTATATACGGCATAACTGGCAGTACGCATCGGTCGTACGCCTTCTTTTTAAAGTATCATTTTACTAGTAAAACCAATACAAAAAAGTAAAATTTTTAAAACAATACCTATAGTACATTGATATCAGGTTTTTTAGGAAAATTTGCGCTCATCAAATTTATACTTCTAGATGTATTATTGAACCATTAAGTTATGTACACAATATTGTGAATTATTTATTTCGGCGGAGAAGCTTTTAACATCCATCAAGTGTTCTATCGATTTAATAATTATTTTAATATTAACTCTTTGAACTCGGAATTAATTTTGAAATTTTTCAATTTCCAAAGGATGAAAGTCAATTACAAAAATAAAATATTTTTAACCTCTTGGGACAAAAAATAACTATAAATCCGTGAAACACATATCCTGGACATTGTATAAGATGACAAACCATTAGATGAATCTTTCGAACCAGTGCTTTTCAAATTTTTCTACAGAAACATATCCATTTTTATCTTTACCAACTTGAAAATACCATAATTTCGGAAATTTTGATTTTTTTTTAAATTTGTTTCTTGAATAAATTATTTAAAGATTTGAACCGTCCGACCAAGGTAAGCAACTTTACGAGACAAAATCTAAACATGGGTTAAACTTGATTTGAAAATCATGATTACCTTTCATCATAAAATTTAAAACGTTTGACAAAAAAATTATTTTCTCAATAAATAATGATTTTACATATTATTGTCATTGATGATGAAAAATCTTCTCCACACTGTTGCCAAAATAACCAGCCATTCTCAAAAATAATATATATTCACTTTTGATGCAATTTGGAGATGAAAAATTGCATCGAGGATATTTCAGAGGCTTCATAAAATAAAGAGAATGTTTGAGAATCTATAATACAAAAATCAATTTTTTTAACCTCTGTCAAGTAACCATTTTTATTTAAGAAATTACGCTTTTGGAAAGCTAATGTTTGAGAATTACTGGCGTGAAACAAAAATTCCAAAACTGGACCAGCTGTTCTCCGAGATATGCTAATTGGATTGGCAAAAAAAAAATAATGGTTTTAGTCAGTTTTCATCTCAAAAATGAAGTCAAAGTAAATGTCGAGCTATGCTCGACATACGAGTTCAAAGAGTTATATTTTTTTTCCAATTCGGCCGTTTTTTTTTTTTTTTGCCACAAAAGTCCAATCTATGTATATACATATATATGCTTAATATTACAAATAAAATTTATACCTGACCTTTGATACTAAGAAATGAAAAAAATCGCTCATAACACGACGACGACGATAAGACGCTCTTTCTAGTTTGTGTAGGGCTTGCGTCCAGGGCCGGAGGGTGGCTGCGATAATTGTGATCCATAAGGGCGGGTGGTCGAGGGGTGACGCCAGTTTTTGGCGCCTGCGTATTTCGACGCCCCTCGAGCGCCAGTCAGCGTCGAGACGCCAACGACGCCGGCCCTGACATCGCTCGACTCCAACAGGGCCCTATCGAAAAACGCGCGCGCGCCGCAACCCACTCGAATCTACCGCAAAAAAAAATACACATAATAAAATAATTAAAACAGTGACACCCCTTAAAAAAAATCAAAAAATCGATTCACAGTAAAATAAAATGTACGATATTTGCACGTGCTCCGACCCCGCTTTCTACATATTGCTGTACGAGTGAACGTTTTTCGAACGTGTGTTCGACATTTTTGTGTCTGTCGTCTGTGGTGTTGTGTGTTTTTTTTTTCCACCGTCGTTGATTGCGATATGTGATTGATTTTTCGTTGTTGTTTTTGGTTTTGTTCGGAATAATAATCGATTGTATTGTGCGTGTGGTGATTTTTCGTCTTGTTGCTCTCTGTTGGATGACATTTTCCGGGTCGGTTCGGCCGCTCTAACGTGAGAGAGGATGTCGTTCCGCGTGGGATGATGTAACTGGATCACATCGACGTTACATTATCATGTGAGTGGATTAATTTATTGCCGTTTTAGTTGAATTGTCACGTTGTTATGCTCGATAGGATGTATTGTGTTTCACAGTAGTGTATTCGGTAATTGTTATTTGGCGCTATTTTTAAATAGAAATGGAATTTACATACATACATACATACATAGATTCCAATTTTGAATAGATTTATTTAAATTTATAATTTATGAATAGTAGACATTGTTTATGTATGTATGTTCGCTTTTATGTTTTTTTTTTCTAAATTAAATGTGTATTGGGTATTTAGTTTAAAAAAATTACTAATTCAAAAAAAAATCGAGAACTTTCGCACGATCACAATGCTTAATCCGATATGCATAAAGTAAAAATTAGGATACCTAAATGAAACACAAATATAATTTTTCGCTTTTAATTATTTAATATACATATGTGTATATTAAATTAATCAATATACATAAACTAAAATTGTCGTATTTTATTCTCATTTAATTATTTTCATTGAATTGATTAAATCTATTCCATATTTAAAAGTATTATAAATATTGGTGTGCTTTTATCATGTATGAAATTATTGATATTTTTGTTGATAATTTAAAATAAACGATTGTTCAAATTTCATTTGTACATATGTACATATAGATATGCAGATTAATCATCGCTACGTAATAACTCTATTTGATTCAATACATTTAAAAATTAATTATTAATATGAAATTTCAACTACATGAAATCAATAACTTATAATTTTCTTAGGCCATGCCTTTTTTTTAAATTAAACTTAAGTAACCTTTATAAAATAGGTATAATCAATACATAAAACACACGTCATACACTTTTATGTATAACTATCGACCGAAATACACTTTCGCGCGTTCGCACGAATCATCTACGCATCGTCAGCTTTTCCGAATCCGCCTATTTGTACCCAAATCCGTGGTCTACTGCCGCCGTTGCACTTTGGTTCAGCGACAAATAAAACGTGATGGCTCGCATTAAAGTGATGAATCGTTTCGCTTAACGTCGGTCGTTTTTCTCGCGATCGTTATGATCGCAATTGATATGATCGCCGAGACGGACTATCATCATCCATTAGGACCAGGGGGGATGTAATTCAGCGAATTTTCCCCGCTGCTGAAGAAAATAAGGAACCGCATAGAGAGAGGGAATGTGAGGTGAGGGATGAGTCGGGACCAGTAGCACAAAGGAACGTCCACTTTTCACATCCCGGCTTCCGCTTTCACCCCATACCGTGGGTTTCCATCATTTATCTTGGACCACTTTTGTCTTCCCACCCCTACCTCCCCCTGCCATCCCTTGCCTCTTGTGTGTGTCTACATTTCTATTCTAAAACCGGTCGTATGCCTATAGGCGGCTAAACGTACATATGTCCATCACTTTTTCAATATAAAGCTCGCCATATACATAGTGTACGTTTGAATGGTTGCTACGTATTAACCATTCCGTATAAGTATAACGTGATATATTTTGGATACAAAATAAAAGAATGAACGTGTGAAAAAGTTGAGTGGCAATGGGCTAGAAGAGTGGATGGCAGATGGACGCGAGAAATAGAGACCCGAGGACGGGATTTCAAAGATAGATGTGTGGAGTCAAGTGGATGCAGATTGCTTAAGATAGACAGAAATGGACACTATCCACTTCATCCAGCAGTGGATAGTGAACGGCTGAAAATCATGATGAATAAAGAGAATAACCAAAGTGGCAGACATAGCAGAACGTGTGAAAAAATTGAAGTGGCAATGGACTGGACACATAGCGAGAAGAATGGATGGCAGATGGATGCGAGAAATACTGGAATGGTATCCAAGAGGATGTGAAAGAAAGCAAATTAGATCGAGTAGAAGATGGGCTGATAAATTAAGAAGAATGTTTGGAGTCAAGTGAATGCAGATTGCTCAAGACAGACAGAAATGGAAGAGAATTGGAGAGGCCTTCATCCAGCAGTGGATGGTGAACGGTTGAACATGATGATGACGATGATGAATAAGGGAAATCATACATTGGTTGATAGACGTATACTGTATTGAGATCAGTGGGTGAATGCTTTATGAGTATACATAGATGTTAGTCGTAGATTTTATTTGTTGGTTGTTTGGGTGTCTGTATTCCTTCGGTTTCCTAGAATCCATTATACTTATTGTAATTTTGCAAAATAACAATTTCTATAGTGTTGAAGTTTGATTCTTTGAAGTCGTTATGAATACCGGTTGTCTTCGCGCTCGCTATGATGATTTCTAACGACGTTTCCCTTTGAAGTCGTAACGTCGTCGGTTGCAACGAATATTTTATTAATAGAATATTTCAAATAGGCGCATTTAACTGTGCCTTAGTTACATTTGCGTTTTTCGGTAACTATATATTATGTATGAATTGATTAACGTGTGTGTGTGCGCGTGCGGTATTTGTATGTGTGAACAAAGAGGCGATTTGCTCGCGTGTTATTTGAGTTCATTAATCACGAGCGAAAAGGTTTTAAAATATTTATGGTTGAAATTTATACTGGAACACATAATTTTTTGATATAAAATCTTCGATGAAACCTTCGAACGCAGATAACGCGCTTGCTTTTTAATGCGAAAAGTCATATTTTTTCCGTTGATTAGATGGAAATTACGTATTCGTACATTTTCCAGTCTCTAATTAACTTGTCGATCCGTTTTGACGCTTTTGATTTTTCATACAAATAAACTTTGTATGAATACGTAAAAGCTGTCTAATTTTGACAGTAATGAGTACATCAACAGAATGTTCATACATTCATTTTTCAAAAGCGACTTTCGTGTTAGTACTAAACACATACTTAATTCCTTCATTAAAATTATATCTTTTAAGCTTACGGTCTGGTCTATCTATGTTGCGTGCTAAGCTTTTTTCAGTTTGTTACATTGAAGAGATCGTCTCGAACGTTTTAAATGTGCTTATTTTGATAATGATCCATTCCCGGAATGGCGTGTATATTTATTTGACTTTTTTTTCTCCAAATCGCCTACCCGACCATCTCTTACAATTGTGAACCAACCATTATATATTATATACATATATAATAGCCCTATTCCGTCTGTCTGTCTGTGTGTGTGTGTGTGTGTGTGTGTGTGTGTCTGTCTGCTGATAACGCTTGCCTCGGTAAATGATTAAAAAAAAAACAGAATTTGACTAAGGATTTGAACCCGGTATCACTGGTGTGGAACATCGAGCGCTTACGCTATGATCCAACGCCAGTAATGCGAGATCTCTTATATTTGAACATATACTTATGTATATGTAATTTTTTAGTAGGATCGCGACTTTGCTAAATTGTTACGTTGTTGTATTATAACGAGCCATCTATGCATGAGATTTTTCAATCTCATCATATAAAAACTATTAATTTTAATAACATTTTTCAGTACGAGTGATGAGAACGCTCGGTTTATATTCAACGGCCTTACACTAGTTATATATAAATATAATTCCGTCAGTTTGTCTGTCTGCTAATAACGCTCGCCTCTGTAAATAATTAAAAAATAACCAGAACGTCACACGAGTGGGATTTGAACACGGTACCACTGATTCGGAACAGAGCGCGCTTACGCGATGAGCCAAATCAGATGATGTAGGACAGGCTTCAACGTGACTATTTATAGCCGAATATAATATGGCTCGTGACTCTGCCAAATTGTTACTTTGTTAATATAACGCGCCATAGATGGCGCAACATATTGTTGCATAGGCAACAATTACCTATATATGTACGATATAAAAACTATTAAATTTAATATTAATTTTTAGTACAGGTCGCGCACCCAGAGTTGAAGCGACCCAACACACACAAATTGCGTGTCTGTGAATAGTGAATAATATGAATTTTCACTAAATGTAACAATAAAATGTCTCTTTCGCGCGCGTAAACGTTACGAGTGTAACAGAGACACCATTGTTTTGTATATTTTTATTTTGTGAAATACAGCATGTTCATTCAGTCTTCGATTTTTATATCGTTTGTTGGTTTAGTTAGAGTAGTTAGTTTAATAGTTTAGTTTGAATATACCGTATCCAGGGAAAAACACAAAACCAATTTTATATAAATAAGCTAAATTACAAAAATTTGTAGGTACTTGACAAAATCCTGGAAGATCACGGACATAGTGTACTGCACCTACCACCCTACCACCCAGAACTAAACCCTATAGAGTTACTGTGGGGTATTATTAAATATTTAAAAAAAAAATCAGCTGTTTACTAAAAATGCATATGTGTGTTTGTGTGTGGTTGGCTTCAACTCTGGCTGCGCGACCTATACGGGTGATGAGAACGCTCCGTTGATATTCAACGGGCTTACACTGGTATTATTTACATCCGGCATAATGATGACTGTTCCGTAGTAATACGACCGTTTTCCATCTTCTTTTTTACGATCGCCTCCCCTCTCGGAGTTATTTATTATCATCGGTCACATTTTCCGAATTCATATTCGCCACACACTTTTCGCGCTACAGAACGACGCTAATACTAGGCCCCGCCACCACCGTCGGTTATATTAAGCTCTTCTTCTTTTGCCCATACGTAATGTTTATTATAAGCGTATTAGGGTCGCGCGACAGCTGACGCCGCGAAAGTGGCGTTCGCGCGTGCAAATCCACCCCCAACCCCATCCTCGCAAATCTTTATGTTTTATGTATAACTAGAAGCTCGGCTTATCTAGCGCGAGAGTAGGCTTTCGCGCTCGCAGACGCGCAAATTTGTGTGCGAAAGTTCTCACCAACGAACCACCCCCCTCTCCTTCCACATTGCCACACACCATATTCGTTGACGAGACATAGGGTGGATGGTCTCGCTGCCACGATTGCATACGTTAGCATATTTATCCAGCGAGTTTCGTTTGAGGGTTAGATCAAACCGTACACGTCGTCGGTATCTTCGCTCGAATTGTTATGGCGTCGCCGAGCGTGAAGGTGCGACGGAAAGATGGGGCCGATTGTAAAAGCTCGATAGCTTTTTGTACCCTCATTGCGTATTTAGCTGGTAAATTGTGCATGTTATTTTAGTAATACTTTTGTGCAATACCCTACAATTGACGACGCTGACAGTAGTTTATTAGTGATAGTTGTTAGTGTGGTAGTGCTTAAATAGTTAGCAGAGATAATGACGATGAGTAGTTGCTTCTATCTATGTATGTAGTTCGTATAATGCCCGCGCCAGACATGTGTTCAAAGATGTGATCAAATAAGTATTCACACGTGTGGCACGGGCATTTGATACTATTGTCACATATTTGAACACTTAAGTGCGCTTTGCCATTCCGTGTCGGTTTTTTAGCGCACATCAAAGGGATAAAAGTCCAAATATTGGTATGCCTGCCACACTGCGCAAAGCCCAGTTGCGCGAGCGTCGCCGTGGAGATCTTTGAACACATATCTGGCAGATACAACAATATGTGAACAAATGTGTGAGCAAAGTCTTCAAAGATGTGATCACTTCTTTGAACCTACATATGTCTGGCGCCGGCATTATGGTCCGAATACACTTATATTGTCAGTGAACTTGAAAATCCTCCTCACTTTTACATTAAATTTTTTCTGAATAGAAAATGTATCTAAAATTTAAAGTAATTCTTATTTATGTATTTATTTATTTAAAATGCATGGGCAGGCGGCATAGCCGCTGGAGCCCAGGGGTCAGATATAAATTTTACATACATATATCGGTAGAATAATTTTTGTTAGTTAATTATATTTCATGCTTGAAGGATTACAAAAATTATATTTATTCAAAAACTTGTCGAGATGATTTTTAAACACATTATTAATATGTATTTTCAGAAGTACTAGCAGATTTGGGAGGCGGTTCCAAACTTCGACCACTCTATTTGAAAAGAATAAGTCTCTGAGAATTTTGTTACGTTTGTCTTTTAGGAGTCTCAGAGATGTGCGTTTTTATTGAACGTGAGGAGTTTTTTTATATTTATTATTTATTATTTTATACACTTCTATTAGATCGCCTCTCAATCTTTTCGTCTCTAAAGACGAACCTTTCGTCATAGGGTAGTGATCGAAATTCAGATGGCATTTTTGTAATCCTTCTTTGAACCCTTTCTAAACATACAATTTCTTTTGTAAAGTTAGCAGCAAATTCTAATTTAGGTCTAATATAGGATTAATACATTTTTGACAGCAACTGGATACTAAATTTCTTTTATACACGTTTGATAATATATATAAATGAATAACACTTTATTTACTATATATGATAACACCCAAATTTGGTTAAATTTTTTTAAAAATTTTCCGATTCATATGTTATAAAATGTTAAAAAAAGTGACAAATTCTAGTAGGAGACGGCTGATCTAGATTTAGTAATGTCTAAATCTTGCCAATGGCTATAATTAAGGTCGAAATAATCAACCTTTCGCTCAAGAGACCAACACTCCCATTGAGCATTCGCCTGGCAATATACAATTGTATAAACTGAATAGTCGCTGAAATAGTGTAATGAAAATATTGTTTTTGGTTTGAATTTTGCCGTAATTCCATTATGCCATTGCTTGTATTTGTTTAAAATTCGTGTGTATCGATCGAAAATTAACATAATTTGTGTCATTTTCACAGAATCATTATACAGCAATTTGGTATTTTTACTATTGATCGACTTTATAATTTATGTATTTATTTAAAGAAACACCCACCATGACATAACAGATTAACCACATCGTCATGGTAGATAAAATACAAAAATAATAGATACACATAAAAAACACAATAACACGAAAACAATGAATAATGATTTGAATGGACTGTAATGAACCTCTTGAATTAGTTTGCCACTATTAGCAGTGTTCAGTAGCTATGTATGTAAGTGCTCGATTTTCTTCGTTCGTTGAATTTATTTCAGCTGTGGCTACTGAGTTACTATGTATGTATGTATGTATATGTATGTATGTACTTAAAGATATCTGAGTGATTTTTTTAGCGTTTTCAAGACGTGAAAAATTGAAAAAATAGACGCCGCTATCGCAATAGATCGATATTACGATCGGTTTGTGTGATTTACAATATGGATTATTTTGTTAATGGTCTCTTTTACGAGCGAACCTTCGACCCTTTCGTGTTTATGTGTTTAACTTGCGCTTTACCCAGCCATTGTAGTCGTCGTCGTTATTATATTTTCGGCGTGTTTGCGACGAGAAAAAAAAATGTTATATCCCCCCATTACCTTCCACATATCACAGAAGGCACATAATTTGACCCGTTTTTGCCTTCGCGAGAAACTGCTACTACGCAATCTATCTGTATCTATGTATCTACCCATGTACATACATACGTATGTTTGATTTTTCTTCAACAATGTACACACTACTCATGTATCCTTCAAAAGAATATAAAATACTTGAGTTAGTGATTTAGATTGTTATTTATTTAGTTATTTGTCCGTTTTCATCTTACGTCCCTTCTTTCCTTTTCTTGTCCGTATTCGTCTTTTATTGAAAGATAGGTCCAAATGATCCAATTGTTCATTGCCATACATACAAATACATATGTACTTATGGATATACATACTTACAAGCGTAGCCTTCTCGGTATTCGATTAACATACGTGTGTACACTGATGCTGTTAATTTATGCAGATAAGAGAGGGTGGTCCCGTTTGCGTTCGGGAGGTTTGCAATAAAACGAATTAGCGAAAGTGGGTGCGATTTGAGGATATTAAATTATGTACAGGGTGTCCGGCAAACGATGAAATATATACGGCAATAAATTGCGTTAAGCCATAAGTCCAGAAGTAGCCCCCCTACAGGTGCGCTCTCGGGGCTTGCGCAAAATGCATTTAGCTTCGCAATTGCATTAGCGGTGCATCCCGCAAACGGAAATGTTCATTTGTGTCCTTCCTCGCACCCATTAAGGGACAGTGCACTAGAACCAAACCATGATTTAAGGCCGTCTAGATATGCACTGGGTTAACCCTCAGAATATAAACAGAAGTATATAGAGGTAATTTCTGTTAACTCTAATGGTGGCCATTCACGGTCCGTTCCTTTGTCTCCACCGTACAAAAGAACGTGTTATTAAAACGCATCGTGAATTTGCTAAATGTGTTAAGGAATCGATAACACTGAGCAACAAAAAAAATATCCAGAAGGGAGATTGGTCAATCTTTACTAAATTTGACCCACTGAATTCGAATCCGATAATGATTTTTGTTGATATGCTCTCGTTTATGAGATATTCGTGATTTAAAAAATATCCATTTTTTTGGCTTCTGCGGTCTATAACTCAAAATATAGTATTGATGTGCTCAAAGTGAGTATTGAAATCAATAGTCAGATATTTTGTCTATTGATTGTGATTTTTTTTATCTAGAGAATTTTTAAAGTCAAAAATATATTTTTTTTTACATATTTTTTCCCTGTGTTATTTGACATTTATTTGGAGAATCTTTTATTTCACCACGTTTATAAGGATTGGTTTTCTATTTCGATATTTTTTTTATTTTATCTTAACGTACAAATTCGAGCGGCAAATGATTTTAAACTACGTTATGATACGTTACCGGCGGCGCGCTTATACATAAGTCATTCGCGCGCTCTCTCTCGCGCGAAACGTTCAATAGAAGACGTTCGAGAGAAGATGATTCGTATTCAGTGGGTTAAACTTAGTTAAGATTGACCAATCCCCGCTCTGGGTTTTAAAAAACGTGATTTTTTTGTTGCTCAGTGTAATCGGCAGAAATCTGGCGCTTTTTGAAATACATACGGACGTTTTACGGATACCCAGCAGAAACCGATCGTGAGTGGGCACCAACCGTTTATCGAATAGTGTATGTTGTGGCATTGTGGCGAAAACCTGCTGAAAATACATTTGGTTCACGCCAATCGTGTGGGGAGTTTTTCATCGGGGTCTTTTTTATCTCCGTACGAACACACGTCGGGGAAAACGGATCGCGAATGGCCACCATTGTTATGGTGGTTCAAGTTTGCTCATTTTTTAAATGATAATAAAAGCTCACGAACTGTGGCATTTTAATGAACTATTTAAAAAAAGAGTACGCTAATTCGAATTAATCATCGCAATTTTTTTTTTTTAAATAACGCTCGTAAGGTACCTAACCCGAGGTTTTTACGATCGCGAAGATTTCGAGCCGACAAAGAGCGAACGCTCCGTTAAATTTTTAACCGCGCACCCCGTTTACGGCCACACATTAAATTAATTCAAATAATCAACTTTAAAACTGGGCAAAAATAAATTCGACCCGGCTGAAAACCGAGGGGGTGGTTTTTTGGCGAGGGGGTTGGGTTAGGTTGTCCGTAACTGCGCGGTTGCGGCCATTATTCTCACGGCCCGGTACATTTACATTTCTTTAACCTCATATATTTCCTCGTTCCGGTATCTGCGCCATAAATTACCACAGTGTATATATGTATTTTGCACACACACACACACACTGTCGTATACACTCGTGTGTGTGTGTATGTACATAATAAAAAACACAAATGCGACAAGTATGCGCCTTCCTACTTCAGATTGTCGCGTTTTTTATTCGGCTTTTTTTCTGTTTCGCCACTATCTCCATTTCCGTTTCCTACATATGTCCATAACTCAACGGAATTTTCCCTTTCGTCCGATCCGTCACGATTACATTGTTTTTCCGCCCTATATTCCAGAGTAATAACAATGATTTAATTTTTTTCTCACATTTTCATGCCAAACACTACCCAAACGAAAAATTAGATATTATTTCATTTAAAATTATAACAAATTAAATAGAATTTCTATGTAAGATCCAGTGCACACAGAGAAGCATGAAAAGATGTATGCTTGGTAGAGATCGTGGTTCGTGGATATATAATAAGAGATGGATATAACACCTTACAAAATTGGTAAATTCAAATACATATAGTGGTTATATTATACTAGCTTTATTACCCGGCTTTGCCCGGGGTGTAATTAATATAATGTAATATAGTGTTTGTTTAGTAAATTATTTCGGGAGCCCAAAAACCCTCCTTCTTACCCCGGCGGCCCCTTTTTTGGACTCCCGAAAAGCAATGCCGGCCCCTTACTACCCCTTAGACCCCCCTCCTGCCCCGGCGGCCCTTTTTTGGGCTCCCGAAACACTATCTGCTTAAATCTACTTAAATCTGCCGAAAACATCTACTATCGTGTGTACTTCGTCGTTTCTATTAATCGCGCCCGAGCAACGCCTGGTAATTGACGAATGACCCATACGTACATACAAACTTTAGTGTTTTATATATTAGATTTTCATACGCCCGTCTTAGACTTTTTCAATCAGTCAATCAAAATTTTAATAATCATAGATGTTTTAAATCCAACATTCCGCTATACTTAAAAAATAAGGCATACGACCAATGTATGCTGCCAGTTATGATGTATGGATGTGAAATGTGGATGCTGAATTCAATAATGTTACGTAAGACCCAGTGCACACAGAGAAGCATGGAAAGATGTATGCTTGGTATAACAAGAAGAGATCGTAAGAGGAATACATGGGTAAGAAGTATGACCAAAGTGGCAGATATAACAGAACGTGTGAAAAAGTTGGAGTGGACACATAGCGAGAAGAATGGATTGCAGATGGACGCGAAAAATACTGGAATGGTATCCGAGAGGATGTGAAAGAAAGCAAGGTAGACCGAGTGGACGATAGGCTGATGAATTGAGAAGAATGTGTGGAGTCAAGTGGATGCAGATTGCTCAAGACAGACAGGAATGGAAGAGGATTGGAGAGGCCTTCATCCAGCAGTGGATGGTGAACGGCTGAAATGATGAATAATAAGTAGCATTTATCATTACATATTATTTATATTCTACAAACACATTTTGGATATATTATTGTGACAATCATAATTAGTTATAATGAATAAATTACAAATGAATACAAAATGGGTCACGAAATTTAAACAGAATAGGAAAAGCTCATTAATTCACGTGAATCGCGTCAAATTTAATTTCAACATTCATAATGATGCACTTTTGCCAAATTTTAATACAAATGCACGATACATTTGCATAAAATTTGTTTTTTAGTTAAAAATGGTTATATTTTTGCATATTTTATTTAAAAATAAAAGTAAGCAGGTTCATTAAATTATAGCATGTTAAAGTTTCCGTTTAAAAGATGACATCCATTTCTTGATAACCTAATACGGTCACATAATTTATGTTGTTTAGTGAGTAATTTAAATCATGTGCGATAAAATATGACTACAACTACCACTTTAGGGTTGAATTTACAACTTGCTAGTCGGGGTATTCGAAGGTCAAAGGATAGATAATTAAGAGCTGTTCCTCAAACTTTCGGGTATTTATTTATACATGCAAAATATTTATATGTACACACCCGTATGAGAATTTTGTTAGAAATGTAAATGGGTCATGAGATTTAGTCAGTTAACTCGTGTAATTTCATACTACCGACTAAATTAACATTTAATTTTTATCGAATTATATTTCCTTATATGTACATACATATTATATTGATTTTTTATTCTTTTCAGAAGGATGACGTTTCCAGTGAGTTTGGAGCTGGGGACGTTGTGTCCTAAAATGATTTCAGCATGGATTTTGATATTAGCTGAATTTATAACAGGTGAGTGTTTTTTTTTCTTCTCCTATAACTTTCAGAACTTTCGATCATTTATAAAATGCAAAAATAATCGCCGATTATTAAAAATACATTTACAATGTGGTACCTTCGGCTTTAATTCGTCTCAGCACGAAAATCTCGAACGAATTATTGTATTTGCGTGCGTTCAAAGCTGCGAAAAGTTATGCGCGATTTCTATAAAACTTTGATTCGCCGTAACATTTTCTCGGATGGCTATTTTTACTGAAGATAAAGACACAATTACGTTGCGCAATTTTCACGTGGCAGCTTTTAAATTTCTTGTGTAATAATTTCAAAACGGCGATCCGGTTTCGATATGCTTTCTAGCGCTACTAATGCATGTCACGCAATCTCACATTGTGTGAATTTAAAATAACCTCACCCAAACATTACACATTCAAAATTTAACTTTTTCGGACGTAACATACGACCTAATAAGATTCATATCTATAAAAGCTAAATGTTTGAAATATTATATACACTGAATAGCTAAATGTTTAACAGTAAAAATATACCACACGCTTAAGATATAATGCTCAAATACTTTGTTAACTGTAGTCAGATGATACGAAGCTTTATTATAACTAGTCAATGCCCATTGACAATGTCATCGGGTGGTTATCATTTATGGATATATCTATAGTGTATTTAGTAGTTCAAAATGCAGCAAAAATGTACATACATAGTAGGTAGTCGAAAAATGCTACCCATATTGTGTGTATGTGATAGTATAGTACGATTTGATAATATAGCGATAGTACGATAATCGTATAGTATACCGTTATTTTATCGTATAGGGTAAAACGCGCTAGTTTTACTTTTTTCTACGTTCATATGCTAGAATATTAATTTTTCTATATATATACATATGTAAATATGTATTTAGTTTTTCATACATTTCCAATTTCTGATCACGTCACGAACTACAATATTTGTCTCTTCACTACATATTTATTTATAAGCAAAAGCCAAAAAAAAATCCAATGCAATCCTCTTCACCACTTGCGGATTCCAAATGAATACATAAGAAACATAAGAAACATGTGACGTGTTAATAAAATATTTCTTCTAATCTCAAGTGACTGCATGCATATTGATCGAGCCCAGAATAAATTCGCTAAGGTACAGGTACTACAGGGGTACTAACCATACTGCCTAAAATATAATATAATATAAATATCTAAAAAATTTCGTCTGTACCCTTTTATGCATATCAATATATATTCGCTCGTATAGGGACCAAATAGTAGAGCTGAATTCAAACTCAGACAGCACTATCGAAAAATATAGACATTTTATAACTCCAATGTCATTTAGTACTTTAGAGTTTCTAATAACAAATGCCAAAAGTTTCATATGTATGTATGTATGTACCGCGTAAAATGTACGAGCGTTCCGCGGCTACCCAGCCGGGCGGCTATTACACTATTATTTATAATAACGTTCATCGTTGTATTACGCAACATCTTATAATTTACAACAAGCATGACTGTCAATTTACGCCTGACACATAATTGCTTCGACGGTTATGCGATCATTAACAATTAACAAACATCAAAAACGGCCACGAGCAATCAAAAAAGGACAAGCAATTTATGCGATTAGCCCGTGGGATGAAATTAATTAGTATAACCACAAACGATCGGGGGCAATTAATACAAAAAGAACATGTGCTATATGTACATAAAACAGTCTTGTGTCGGTCTTTCTCCTTTGTTCTAGCGCATTATTCATAAACTGTGGGTATATGCTGTCCGCTAGTTTAATTTATATCGGGAATTGTGCTGAAATTACATGAACCTTTGATGGGCGGCTGGGAAATTTCATGGCGAACTTCAAAGCGTTAAATAAACAAAAAAAAATGTTATGATATCGCGTTTCGGCACGGTGTTAGCGATCTCGTACCGCCAAAGGACAATAAAGGCCGATCACAATAATCAATCATCCGTTTCTGTAGGGGTTTTCACAGTGACTCAGCGGATGCACAATAAGTCGAAGGTTTTCGCGGTGGATGTCGCGGCTTCTGCGGAAGCTTTTCCGGACTAAACCCACCCCTATTCCGTTTTCCACCCCCTTTTCGTCTTTGCTCAGACTCCTCTGACTCCCGGCTCACCAGGCCGTGCTAAACTACAAAGGTTCAGGTTCTTGTAAGCCCCCACAGACGTCTTGTAAACCTTGCGCACTCTCTGGATATCGCGAAAATCCTGCTGCGGGTCGCGCGTGCACAATGGCGCACATTGTTGAATTTAATATTGCGAAATTTCGTAACTTTGCGTGGTGTATTGTATTAAATAAAAAAGCTTTCGCGTCAGCTGAATCAATTTCTCGATTGCTAATTGCAGCGTGTCCGGTACGTTCCGTTGCCATTTTCGCGGTGACTTTGTTCTATTAACAATTATTGCGTGTAAGTAAATTTCCTGTAAGCTTTACGTGCAAATAAGTGGATGTTTATTTATACGAAATTAATTGGCTTGTAAGCTACTGAACGGAATTGAAAATACGACTAACATCGTTTGTAATCAAATTTTTTTGTAATTGATATATGTATATATGTACCTATGTACGTATACAGATATTGTTTTCAAACTATGTAAGTATTTTTCGATATCTAAAATTAGACTAGTTTAATAATTTTCGGCCTTAAACATCACGATATCTACTGTAGTTAAAACTAGTGTTTTAAGTCGAGAATATTCTCCAAAAGATTATTCTCGAGAATATTCGAGAATTTTCTTTTTTCTTTGTTCTGAAACATCTCTAGATAGTTTAATAGCTTGTTAGAGGATTCTAGGATATTTTCAGAACCTAATAGGAGTAATATGACTTTCTAGAGTGTCTGAGAGCATTTTAAATGACATTTTTTCAATCTGAAGACACTGAATGTGTCATTTCGTCATTTTATCACACGCACTACTAGCATGAACGTTTTCCGCGAAATTCTCACAGGAATACAATGCTTAATAAATCTGGAAGCAATAAATTATGTATACATATTTTCATTGCTTTGGTTATGATATTCCAGTGAAATTGTTCCAACTTATGATATAATCATTCATTTAAACTTAGCACAAGAGATCGTAAGAATTTTGTCATATTCACGCCCCATCAAATTTAGTTTTTGTCACGGATACTAAACTAATATTATTCGTGTAATCCGTATCACCTCTCCCAAGTATTAGCCCGGATTAGAGGGAGTTTACTGTACATATATTTAAGCAAATACAGTAATAGTTAGTATTTATTTATTTAAAATACATGGTGGCCGATGGAGCCCAGGGTACATTAGAATATGTACTACAATTTTAAACAGAAAATTCTCTAAAATTCTCGGTTTGGAGAATATTCTCCAGAAGATTATTCCCGAGAATTTTACAGCACTAGTTAAAACTAATTAATGTCACATGTGTCCATATAGATACACTAGTTTTGTTGTTGGTTTACCATGAATTTTTATTTCTTTTAAACATAATTTATAATGTATCAGTATGTTCCAGCAAACTAATAACTGAAATTCAAATTCAAATATTCTTTCCGAATTCTTTGAAAACAACCGTTTCCATATGGAAACGGTTGAATTTGACATTGGACATTGGTGTGGATTAAAAAGCAATGCTAATTGATTAAAATTCAATAAAAACGTATTGGATGAAAGTGAAATCTATCGTGATTTTCATCAATTGCATGATCAAATACTAAATACTCAACCTAAAAGTAAGCTCAATGTTGTATTTTCAAATTTCAATTGAATATGTGACAAAGTATAGATAATTTTATAGGTTGTAATGGTTGGTACAAAACTTATAAATATGAAGTTCTAATCTTCAAAATATCAATAGAATCTCGAGCTCAAACTTTCGGACGATCACAATACTTTATTTATACTACATATGTATGTACATACATATGTAGGTACATATATGGATACGTTAAAAATGTGCATGGTAAAAGTTTATGATAATGTACATATATCGCGTCCACAGAGCACAAAGATAACATGAGCAAGATTTTGCAAAAATGAGCTACATATATATGCTCTTTAATTATTCTATCAGAGCAGCCAAGTGGTACATTCGAATTACGTCACAATTTTTTTTAGCACCGCCAAGTACAAAAGTTTTACATATATTCTCGGAGCACACAAGTGACACGTTCGGACTTAAAATACCATCTATGTAAATAACAATAGCAATAAAACAACATCTGTAGAATTACCACCTTTATATAAAGTTCCGCTGACTTATGACGACTATTTCACACTTTAAAACTGGTGCTCTGAATAATTGAACTGAACTTCACTATTGTGTTTAATTTAGTCTGTAAATTATTGAAAACGTTCAATGACTTAAGCGGTAGTAGACGCCTTGCGAAGCATTCCATGGCTTTTCATTCTAATCGCACTCACGGTTCCGAAGTTGAACGCCTCTGAATCAACCGCACTCGGTCGAGGTGTTTCTAAGACTCGATTTATACCACCATTGCACAATGCACTTTATAAACTACGACCATGCAAAAATGCAGGGTCTTACCAAGGGGGGTATTATAGCGGGCGAAACGTAAACACGTTGCATTATTATAGTAAGTCGGGACCTGCAAAGTCATACGCCGTACGTTACGACTCCTTTCAGTTCGTATATAATATTATAGTGCAGTGGGAAATTGTACGATAGCTTTACTTTTCCGCATTAGCAGAGATGGTGGTGATTATTTGTGTATGTGTGTGTATGTGTACATTGCGAAATCGGATAAGGATGTAATTTGATGAACAAATTAATCAGTGGTGCCTTTGATCGCGGCCGCGCTTCTCTCTTAATGAAATTGCACATCGTCAAAAGGCATCAATTTTTCATAAAAGATCAACCCCGAGGCTGTACGCTGCCAAATCCCCTCAACCGTGGGGTAGGTGGTGGAGGCTTTTTTTCACAGCACGGGAAAATCCGCAAGCACGTGTCGGAGAAAAGCCGCTAACTTTTCCTCATGTTTGAGCGCGACCCCCACTTGCTTTGCCGCGTGCACATATTCGTACTATACGATGTTGGGGCGTGTTTTTTCGCGATGGTTTTATTTTTTTCGCCATCTCTGGTTTTTTATTCAGTTTCACCGCAACGTCGTCGTCGTCGTCGTCTAACAAACGGAATGTAATCAAGGAAAATGTGGGCGTACTTAAAAGCGTTCCGCGCTCATTTTCCGCGATGAGAAACTGCGGCGCGCACTTTTCCGCCCCGTGCCGAACTTGCGTTGGAATTTCGACAGGCTACAATTTTCATGAGAAAAAAAAGGCTCGACAAGTCTATTTTGCCTTTGATAAATAACCTTAGTTTCTCTGTTGAAATTAACAGCGTCATAAAAAGTATTCAAGATCGTATATAATACGTAAACATACCATTCAATTGATTCCATATAATAAAAATGCTCATATTATAAAGGTACTGTGATACAACTTTGTATAATAATTACTATTTATTTATTTATTAATTAGGACTATTACAAAAATACGTAAAGAAAAAAACTTTGTTGAAAATGTTGAGTTGATAAATATTACAATAATGAGTCGTTGCCTTAAAGACGACAGATTAATATCAATAAAATCAGAATATTTATTACCGTATCTAATCATTCTGAGGATGAGATAATTAAGATAATAATTGTTACATGAAACAGTTTCATAATCAAATAAAAGTCGAGAACGGGTAACACGTACCGGAACATTTAAGCGTAGAATTGATTCAATAAGAATGAGACTCTCTATTAGAGAGTTTCATATTTTCTATGAGTCTTCTATTATTAATTTTAATAGAAGACGATCATAACATCAATATTCAGTTCGTTTATTAAGAATAAAATTGGTGTTTCTCAAAAATTTGTATTGAATTTTTGCAATAGGATATGAACGAATGGCAAAATGAGTTGACCAAACAATAGAAATATATTCCAGTTTTATTCTAACTAGCGAACAGAATAATAATTTAAAAGTATTAAGATTGTGAAAACGCTTGACAGTTCTGATAATGAAATTTTTTGATTTATTTATTTGATTAATATGGTTAACAAATGTAAGGCACCCATCAAAAATCACACCCAAATCTTTTATTTTGGAGACAACACATAGACTTCTGAAGTCAAAATTGTGATTTTTGTCATCCTTTTTATATTTTTAAATTTGGAAAGATCTTCTTGTGAATGGTACTAGTACCATAAATAAATCATATCAAATTACTGAAACTATGGATTCTATCACGATTATATCATGTTTCAGATCAAGATAAATGAAAAACGGTAATAAATCTACCATTTTCTATTTTATCAGTATTATTCCACGCTAAGTGACTTAATCTATATATTCTATATAACAGAGGTAGTATGAAAAAGTACACACAATAAAATGAATATTTTGGAGATTTTCCGATTATCGCTCTTTTCTGTTATAACAAAAACAAGAAATAAAAAATCAATTGTAAAATGCGAACTTTTTAACTCCTTAAAGTCCTCAAAAATTATTTTCAACTCGTAGCCGTGGGAGTGCTTAAGTTTCAAGTTGTTTTTGTGCCCTCGCAAGGAGCTCAAGCAGTCTTTTGTATTGATTTTCAATGAAAATTCACGGAAAGTCTCGTGAAGATCGCTTCGCAAATTTTCCATGCGATAGGAAAGTTTGATATTCGAGACCAAAGTCACATTCTACGTCTAACTCTGGAACGAACGAGCTTTAAATCAATCAATCGACTGTAATAATTTCGCGAACACGACATTAAAACCATGAATGAAGAGAGAAAATTAACCATCGTTGATTTGGTTCAGTTACAATTCAACGTCTTGCCTATCGTGCGTCCGGTACAAAGAAAACGAATAAAATATTAGTAGGTATGTGTTGTAAATTTTTCCTTTTCTGAGAAATGTAATTTGGCGATTTATTATTGCGTTCGCCCGACCACCCACCGGGCGTTTAAAAAATGGTTAACATTATATTTATGCGAAAGCTGATTGATGTTAATGTTTCCTTGCCAAAAATAAATGGCTGCCATTTATGGAGGCGAACACTAGAGCACAACAATAAATCCATACAATGGTATTTCTGTTATTTTTCGTGCGAGATCAACTTTAGTATAAATCATTTGTCAGAGTGGCAGCTGACCTCCCTTCCCCTTCCTTTTCTCCTCCCCATCACGAACAATCTCATCGTCCTTTGTGGTGTTTTTGAATTTTTCGACAACTTAACAATCTTATACAGTAAAATTTTAATTCATTCGAATATTTTAAATGCTTTACCGGATATGAACAAAAAAAAAAATATGTACGTGGCTTTCACACACAAATAATAGTATGAATATTCATTGAATCACATTATCCTATTCGCAGTTGTATTTATTGTTGGTTAACTTCCTGCGAAATATTCGTTTCGCATTTGTAAGTAAAAGTTGTGTAAATAATTTTTAAATAAGCGAAATAACAAAACTGGCGATAAACGAAAACTTTGCATATATTATGAAATGTAAGCGTAGAAAATATAATTTTCATTGTGACAGGAAAAATACATTTGGCCAAGTTTTCCGCTTCACTCGACAAAGCGCAACTTTTACACCCCACTTCTCTCTCTCCACCTCATTTTTCCCTCCCGTTTCGGAGACAAAAAATAAGCCCCCTTTCTCTAAATACTCGTTTGCTTTGTGATTTATTTAAATCCTCCTATGAAAATGCATTGGAATAATAATATCGCGTGCAAAGTTTTAATCGCCATTTTTTTTCGTATAGTAAAATCAAATCCAGTTATATAAGACTACACGAATATATGAGGAAAATTATTGTTTTCGCAAATAAAATCATCATGAGTGAAGTTTATTAAAAAAAGCTGTTGTATTAATTAACCCTTACTGGATTTTTGTACATTTGGTATACATACATTTATTTGTGTGCACAATAATTTGCATTGATCGATGGAGGTACATACATACATATGTATGTGCGGTTTTTTCGCCCGTTCGTTTTAAAAATAAAAATGTTATTTTGAAGAAATTTGATTTAATATGAAGGGGCTGGTGCTCTCGAGAGAGTGTATTTTTAATGCTTTCAAAATAATGAAGTCGCCTTTGAAGAAAATATTAAATATTTTCTCGTTCGTTCCATGGGGAGTTCGGTTCTTTACGTCTTTAAACGTAAATAAATTCCGAATAAAATTTTATTACATGTACAAAATGTGATCAAAAAGTTTTGATACTGTATTCGATTCTATGGCGAATTTCTATATATGTACCTATATATTTCGTAAATCAACACTGAGCATTCGACTTGAGTTTATGTGAATTTCACAAGATCTATACGGTTGATTAAACTACATCAAGCCAATGATAATTTGATTCAAATTTTGAAGCACTATCATTGTCATGACTATCATACAAATAGACCAATAAAGCAATCGTGAAAGATAACATTAAAAGTATGCGAAAGAACCGTTAGAATTTGAGTAGGTACATATGTATGTATGTATGTATGTAGATATGCAAGCACAATATCGACGATACTTGTAAAGGAGATCACTTCGAATAACCAGTAAGCTTTACTGTTTCCCAAATATTAGCTCACTCCTCGAACCTTCTATAATATGGAGTACAATATGTACATGTACAATGTAAATTTCGTATTCAAACATTTTCAATTATTAAATCGCATCATTCGAATTTCACGCCGCGTTAATGAAATGTACGCTTATCATAATTAAAACTGAATATAAATCGCCACGCCTTTGAATAATTTTAATAATGTCATAGTCACAGTCATATTTACTTTCGCACGTTAACACCAAATGTCAAATCTCCCACCGACAACATGAATTTTCCATTTTAACACGTCGACTCCCATTCGCGCGTTCGCCAATAAAATCGGCATTTATTACTTTTCGACGGGCTGCCGGGCGAATTTCGTCAAATTTTCACAATTCCCGTACCGAAAAGCGAACGTGTATAAAAAAATGTGAACTAATATAATATTCTGATTGTGTAGATATGCAAATTGTGCGGAACGACTCTCCCTCTTGTGTTCTCCGTCCCGATTCATTGACTCAAGTCGTTGTAGGGAACGTGACTTGATTCGCCATTTGTATATTTTCGCGGACTCCGGGTAACATTAGGTCTCTCTAGGCGGGCGGGCAAATTTAACGGGGCAAAGAAGGGGAAGGAGAGACGGTATATATCTATTATTAGTAAAACATACCGAGAAGAATTTCCACTTCAGTCCGTTTCACCGGAAGTATCGAATCTTCGTCTCCGAATCCAAAAGGATTTTCTTCGTGTCCCATGATAAGTTGCGTGTGTGTTTTATATCTATTTTATTTATATAGCCACCTGTCAACGCTTGTTATCATTATTGATAGTCTGTTCGCGATATTTCGTATCAAAAGTTGTCAATTTGTTGGAAATATCGTGAGAAACACTAGTGTTATCGAACGCAATGAGATAAAATGGATATAACACCTTACAAAATTGGTAAATTCAAATACATAGTGCTTATATTATATTTTCATACGCCCGTCTTAGACTTTTTCAATCAGTCAATCAAAATTAAAAAAAATCATGGATGTTTTAAATCCAACATTCCGCTATGCTTAAAAAATAAGGCATACGATACGACCAATGCATGCTGCCAGTTATGACGTATGGATGTGAAACGTGGATGCTGAATTCAAAGATATTACGTAAGATCCAGTGCACACAGAGAAACATGGAAAGATGTATGCTTGGTATAACAAGAAGAGATCGTAAGAGGAATACATGGAAAAGAAATATGACCAAATTGGCAGATATAGCAGAACGTGTGAAAGAGTTGAAGTGGCAATGGGTTGGACACATAGCGAGAAGAATGGATGGCAGATGGACGCGAGAAATACTGGAATGGTATCCAAGAGGATGTGAAAGAAAGCAAGATAGACCGAGTGGAAGATTGGCTGATGAATTGAGAAGAATGTGTGAAGAATTGCTCAAGATAAACAGGAATGGAAGAGGATTGGAGAGGTCTTCATCCAGCAGTTGATGGTGAATGGCTGAAAATGATTATGATGATGATGATGATGAGATGTACTTTTTAACAAAAAATTTTACCTTAAGATGGCAGTGCTGATATTTTTAATCTATTATATTTTGTATAATTTAATGTTTTTTTAATCTTCGATTATATTTCTTAAGGAATAACTACAAGTATTTCACAATACATTTATTAAATATAATAAAACGCGTAGAGTATGAATGGAATTTTTTGTTTCTTATCCACATTATCATTGTCCGCCCACAAAATCGGGGCTAGAAAAATAAGGAAAGGTATTTTTTCCCTTTGGCAACTTTCTTTCGCTACAAAATGATCTCAGCCGTGATAAAAAAATATTGTAAATAAGATCTTTATTGGATGGCGAGCAAAAAAAAAAAGTATAATAAGGAAGCGAAAAAATGCTGACCTATGTATGTATAGACGCCGAAAAAATAAAACGTAGAGTATTGTTCGACGATACGTGCGTGTGTGTGTGCTGGTTCACGTTTTGTATTAAATAGATGTACATAGTTATTATGTCCAGAGATACCCGTTTTCACTTCAACAACTTTATCTGAAAATTTTATCATCACAAACATTTTTTTATCGCATTGAATATAATAGAAAAACAGTTTTGACGGAAGCACAAATAAATTAATGGCAGCACGCAACGACACCTACGCGAAAAGCTCTACATAGTGAGTTTCAGAAAGCTCGACACAATGCGAATCAGGGGTGTCCAACTCATCCCACAATCTGAACATGGTATTCGGGACCCGTGCGTATAGATTATCTCCATTGTTCACATCCATTAAATAAGTAATTGGGTAAACCGACGGAACCATTTTCAACGATTAAAATACGGGGAATGACCGCTATATTTGATTGCTACCGAAAGTAAAACAATATATCATATGAAGATATTTTCCATTCATATATTAAATATTTTACATTCTCTAAAACCATTTCTAACTAATTTAATCAAAGTTTTTAAAATCACGTCAGTTTTACATATGTACATAGATATAATATAGTTAAAAGCGTATGTTGAAAACGTTGAATTTCATTTCGCGCGTGTAATATATATTACAATTGTTTGAAATTGAATTTCTTACAATTTTCCGTTGCGATAGAACGCGGTTATTTTGCATTTTTTCGCGTAAGAGAATCCTCTTTATGCGATCGTAGCGTATTATAGGTACAGGTCTAAAAGGTATGAATAGGTAACGAATGGAACGTACAAAATATGTGAAAAGCAATTTGAACGAAATACACCTGCCGAATTTTCCGCAACGGAAACGATACGAATCTGCTGCGTATGAAAATCATATCGATGTTTCAGATGTTTCGTAGAGCATTTTACACACTACATACAGTACTGCAAATTTGATTAACTTTGAACGTGTATCGTAGATATATTAATGAGTGCCTCAAACGCATTGCAAATATTTTCCGTGAGATTTAATTACCTTGCCTACCTTAATTTATTATATAAAAATAAATTATTAAGTGTAGCAAACCGAAGGGGGGGGATCAGATGTGACCTGAAAACCCAGTTTCAGCGTCGCTTCAACGATAACATCGAATTCTTCGTTACACGCGGTTGGAAATATTTTTAATTACCTCCCGGCTAAGCGATGGGAATGTGACCTTATTACAAAGGGACTTTTGCGATGAATCAATGACAAAATTGAAAATAGAAATGCGGTTCGTGCAACACGACTCAATGGTAAAATGCGCACACACTCGCATGTTCGTCTATCATTCAGTCAATAATTATTATAGTTAAACTTGCACGGACGTGCTTAAATTATAAATATAGATAGTTAAACATCAGCTGATTATATTTTGATGGTAAATTCTTGAACTTTTAGTATTCTTTTCATCAAAGGAAGGAATTGTGCGCAATTTCATACGTCTATGCAACGCATCCCGTATACGCAACTATACGCACAGTTTATAATCCACGTATGGGGAAAGCGAAACAGGGGAATACGACAAGCATGTCGAGACGGTATTAAAATTGGAAAGTCGTAAGCTTTTCGCGGTTAAGCCGAACGTGTACGCGTTAACGTGAAATCGCGTAATATCGTACTCGGATAATAATTATTATTCGCGTACGAACGGTCGTTGTGCCGTACGAATAATTCGTTCCGCAAATATGTCGTTCTCACGTGAATTCTCGGGGTATTAAGCGCACCTGTGCGTGCACATACATATATATTTGTATATATATATATATGTACATGTAAACACCTATGTATGTATATATTTAATATGTATAACCGTGTGTCGTAATAATTCTTAGAACCCTTTTAATCCGAGCCAAGTACACCCCTACTCTTTCGCTAGTGCCGAACTCGAGCGCCTATTAAAGCCTATCCTCGTGAACACAGATGTGTCATAAAAGCGACCTAATTAAATATTCCTACGTTTTAATAAAACCTCTGTTCCGCTAAATCGTCGTCGTAAATGCGCGCATTTCGCTATTGCGGTTTGTTGATTTCGCTCATGGTTGCGAGATATAAAAATTCATCCCTTCAAGCCTGACAACCTTATTTGGGTAAAAACGAGAAATTTTGATGGAAAAACGTAATAGGATTCCTTCTAAAGAAAAAAAAAGAGAAGATCACCTGCAAAAACAAAACGCGGAAATTTTCACATAAAGTTATTCTTGAATGTCACTCACACACTGAGAAGATGAAAATAAAAATGTTTTATCAAAGCCTCGACGCGTTTGCCTCGAATTATATAACTGTGAATAAAAATGACTTATTTTATTCAATGTCAATTATTCTCAGCAGTACGTTGAATCAAACTATAAATCAGTGTAAATATAAAAGTTATTTTTTGTATAAATTAACCAACAGGTCTAAGAACACGAAGATTCAAACTCAATAACATGTTAACATAGGAATGATGGATAGGAGGTTCCAATTTTTGGTTAGATAATATAGATAAATTGGCAAATTCTAACATGTCCAGATCTTGCCAATGATTATAATTCAGATCGATAATATCATTTCAAACTTGGAACTTCGTTCAAGATAGTAACGCTCTAACCACTGAGCTATCGCTTTATTGTATTTTAACAGTATCATCATTTCACTATTTTCAGCCGTTAACCATCCACTGCTGGATGAAGGCTTCTTAAATCCTCTTCCATTCCTGTCTGTCTTGAGCAATCTGCATCCATTGACTCCACACATTCTTCACAATTCATCAGCCCATCTTCCACTCGGTCTACCTTGCTTTCTTTCACATCCTCTCGTATACCATTCCAGTATTTCTCGAGTCCATCTGCCATTCATTCTTCTCGCTATGTGTCCAGCCCATTGCCACTTTATCAAAGTTTATTAATGAATGTATTATTGAGTTTTATTAACATAATATGAAATTACTTTTATCATATTTAAATTTAATATACAACGTGTATTATTAATGCTGTCTTTAGCATTAATCATTGAACTGCCTGAAATTTGACATTGGAAAATTTTACGTATTGAAAATCGCGCGTTAGACTTTTTCAAATGTTTTTATTCATTTATTTTACCCAGTCGACTGTTTATTTTGTATACAATTCGGTCGTAAAACACTCAATTTTTTTTTTTTGCCGAATAACCTTTTGAATCGAAAATGTATCTGCTGTCGAGTGTTTTATGGGAAATTCTACAAAAAAAAAAAAAAAAAAAAGAAAAAAGATAAATATCTTTACGTTTGAATGCGTCCAGGGGATCGAATTTTCAATTTGTTTTGATTGTTCCCGGAGTGAAAAAATAAAAAATAAATCCAAACCGAACGGTTATATTTGACGAGCGCGCAAAGTGCGGACGACAAAAGCGCAATTTGTGTGAAAAATCTTAACTATTTCACGGGACGGCCAACGGAAAACAACTCTTAACTCTTATTTCCACTTCACCCCTTAAATCGACCCTCGCGGAAAGCCTACCCGACCCGAATATCTCGAGTTACCCCCACACCGGTTTCGGGTTTGCCTCCAAAACAGCGGTTCCCAACCTCTCTTGGACCAATTCTCAAACTCACTCTTCCCATTGCGATATCCACCATTTCCCCTCCCCTTTTTTCAACCCCATTTCCCCGTTCCCACGGTTTCCCGCCTCATCGCCGTCCACCCTTTGAACGAGCGATTCCCTTAAACTCTACCCTGGAATACATTTTACATCGGGCACGAGTTCTCTTGAAGCCCTTTAATTTAATTTTGATAAAATGAGAAAATTGCTGGCATTAAAGTGAAAAACAAATCAAACACATTTTGGTTCGACGCATAAATTGAAATGAATTTTTCAATCAAATTAGGTTTAAGAATTTATTTTGAGAATTCATGATTAATAATACTACACACGATTAATTTTAAGACATTCCTATTAACTACAAAGTGTTCAAAGTGTTCAGGTATATAAAAATAATATCCGGTTTGCCCATCATATGATGGTGAATTTTAACCCCACCCATGCACGCTGGTTTGTACAGTACAGCCCGTAGCCAGTTTTACAGTACGTGAAACAATTGTATAGTGTACCGTTGATTGAATGGGTGATTAGCTATAAAATCGCGTTGTCGACTCGAATCAGATTTGACGGATACTGACTTGCTGCCAATACATCGCAAATTTTTTTAGTTTGTTATTTTGGCAATGCGAATCCAGACGGCAATGGGAAACTACTGAATACATATCTTTACTAGTGTAAACCCGTTGAATATCAACGAATGTTTATGTGGGTGAGTATATGTGTATTTAATAGTTTTTATAGTTGTTGCATAGATGGTGCGTTATAATATATCGCGTAACAATTTAGCAAAGTCGCGAGCCTATTAAGAATTTATATTGTCAAATTGTAGCAGGCCCGTTATTATCTAGTTTGGTTGAATGCGTAACGTTTCTGGTTTTTTAATTATTTATCTAGGCGAGCGTTATCAGCAGACAGACGGAATATATATATGACTTACTTCACTGCACTGTGACCGCAGTGACCCAGACAGGCAGGCTGGCATACGCTTACTACGACGAATAATATGTAAAATTTTGATGTTTAAATATATGTATCATATCCAAATATCTCTCATTAGATCTACATATAAGAGCAAGCCATGTGCGCGTAATTTAATTTCATATAATCTAATGAAAATATCATAGAGTTGTTTTTAATAACACGATTTATCTTGCATGTTCTTAAGCTTGAGAGTATTATAATGATATTAAAACACGATAAATTTTAAGGTTGTAATTTGCTCTGTGATTAATTGAATTTCAATGAATAAATTAAAATTGCATGTTTCGTCGTTGATATAAACTGTTGATTTTAAAAGTGAAAGTTAAACTAGGATAATTAAAATAAGTAAAGGTTATTATAGTAAGACTATAAAAATACAATATTACTACTTAGCTTCCATGAAACTAGACCCTAGAAGCACGCAGAGATTGGTCAAATTTCAACGTTCAAAATTTTCAACACAGTAGAAAATGCATTATCATTCATAAATCTCGCACTAATAACGGAAAAATTAACGTATTATTTTGTGTGTGGGGTGTGCGGGCCTCGCTTTGACCAAGCCTGCTGTTGTTAAGCTCCGCTTTATCCGGGAACAAGCTCGCAAACAAACGGCAATTACAAAAGATCCCGGGCGCTGAAATTAGTGCTGTGCGAAAGAAATATTGCTTATTATATTTTCCGTGATTCAGTTGCCGGGCCGAAAGTAAACATAATTTGTAATTTGATGTCATTAATAGGGGCTGGGGGGTTGGAATACTTGGGCCTTCGCCCAAACCCACCCCGTACCCATTTAATTATTTCGACAAAAGGCCCCGCCGCCGGAGATTATTAAAATTCTGGACATTTTTCATTACTTCATCCGCTCTAATCTACGAAGTTAACTTTTAATTGTATCCAATTCGACAATGCGCGCAACTCTTGATCCCTTTACATTTGTATTGCGCGAATAACGAACGAGCCGAATTAACTGCGAACCGGAAATATCGTAATTTACGGTTCGCTCGAAAAGTTTCTAAACGTTCAAAAATTTCGCCGGCACACTTTTCTACGTACATATTACATCCTACACGTTATATATTCCCGGTAATAAATTTTAATATATGCAACGCGGGGATTTCGCGCGAGCGAAACCACGCTCGCAGGTACCTACATACATACATATTATTTTTAGAAAACGTACGTAAAATAATATTTT
This sequence comes from Parapsyche elsis, assembly GCA_022651745.1. Lineage (NCBI taxonomy): Eukaryota > Metazoa > Arthropoda > Insecta > Trichoptera > Hydropsychidae > Parapsyche > Parapsyche elsis. The sequence goes on from JAGVSN010000044.1 coordinate 92,644, forward strand.
AAATCTCGCGTTCGGGTATTAAATTTGTAAAGATTTCAAGCATCTACCCAGAGCAACCTTTCGACGGTTTGTTTTACACGTATGACGCATTTTGCGTGGGAATTTCAAAGATTGAAATGCGAACGCGCCGCTATCGTATATTATTTTAAAGTCGTACGTTTGCTATTTTGATACTGGGATCGATTGTATTACATATGCAATGTACTTATCGTGCTTCGATTGTTACATACCTACATATATGTATATATCAATTATATCTCAATTACATCGGGTAAACACTCGAAGCCGAAACAATTCCTACTTCCGAGAAATGCGATACGGTTGAATAGGCGCATAACGTGTACGTCTCTGACACACGGATAAATAAATAAACCAGTACATTTAACAGTTGATCTGGATAAATATCGATTGCTGCCATGATGATTTATACTAAATTCTGTTTTTCTGTTGTTACAGGTGAGGATGCGAATCCATTTAATCGTATCGAGTATGGAAAATTATCCTAACAGGTACACCTTTTATTAATGAATTGTTGCGTTGTGTAGAGTTAGGCCATCCGCACACGGGGCAACTGTTTTGCAACTCAAGTTTCAAACTGGTTGCATACTAGTCACAACACACAACCAGTTTGCAATCGAAATGAAACCTCACACCACACATGAGCGCGACTGATTCTGGATCATTCGGAGCAAAGTTCTTTACAAGTTTGTAGTCACAAAGCTGTTTTTAGCAAAATGTCAAGTAGTAGTTCAGATGAAGAAGACATAATTGCCTATTATCAGTACCGCAGAGTACGAAGAGCATTAAATAGGGAATATTGGTGTCATCCCTATATCATTCAAATATCAATTCAAAACTGTTTGTAGCAGCTGAATTAATTGCTTTTCTACCTCTCCAACAAAAAGAATGTTCATTTTTTGATCATTTTTATTCTTGTACTTGTGAAGACACGTGCAACCATGCAACTCAACTGTTTTGTGACTGGGAAAAACGATAGTTTGAAATCGGTTTGGTTTCAGTCGACTCAGGTGCGGACCCCTACTCCCGTACATGGACGTAGTCACCAAACAGTTGCAACTGTTTTGCAACTTGAGTTGCTAAACAGTTGCCGCGTGTGCGGAGGGCCTTAGCATTGCTTTGATGTAGTTAGCAGTCTCTATTTTCGTTCGTTTCTTTGCTGAATAAATTGGATTCCGTGAAATGGGTTCCTCAGATCGTTAATCGTGCATCATTATTATGAATAAATGTCGTTGATGATTCGTTCAGATGAAAATCAATGCAAAGTACGTCGACGTGTGTTTGTATAATATCTATGTAAATTCAATCGCAGTTTTCGCGCAGGCGAAATATCATCCCGCGCATATTCTCACCGTTTGGAAGGTCTCTTTTATTTTATTGGTGCTTTTGATATTTTTACGTTTGAAATGCGTGAAAATATAGCTACAATAAAAGTTCGCCAGCGTCGCGGCTAATAAAAAGGTCTCGTCGTTCGAGTTTTCCGAAATTGCTTTTTTTTTTTCCTTTTCTCTCTCTCTACTACTAATACAACTGCTACCTACGTCGAGGACCGCCACTTTTCGTTTCCGGTCGGCTTCAGTAATCGTCCGGAAAATCACCATATTGTTAGTTTTGATGAATCGGCACAAGGCGAACGTGTGTGCGTGTGTTTGGGTATACATACATACGTATCTGCATATGTACATATGTATACTGAGCATATTTCGTGTCGTGCGTGATTCGCATAACACGTCAAGTTTGAGCGGAGCGATTTTCGCTGAAAGCAAAGTTGACGACGATCGAGCTTTTGCCTCGCAGTTCTTTCGGGGGAGCTTTCGCTGAATGTGCACGCCAAAGTCGATAATCCCGTCGGCCTGATGTGTTCCCATACACCTTTACGAGCGGCTTAATCAGGTGTTCTTCGCGCGCAATCGGTATTTATCTCGCCTCCTATCCTTCCTCTTCCTTAGTCCTCCCCCATCACCTCCTCGCTTGCTCCTCTTAATAACTTGTCTTTTGCCATTTGTGCCACAGCGCTCAAGTGAGAGCGCTAGAGGTACCTGTAATATAATAGGACATGGTATAAAAAGAAAATTAAGTACGCTCGGAACGACTCCTTTATAACGCACTGAACGATCATTGATTCTCGATCGAATTTCTTATTATCATTCCGAAAAATTTTCCGTCGATTATTGCCACAGCTCTATAATTCAATATATAATCCAGCCTATAATTCAACGCCCGCCCACAAATACGATCAAATTTTAGTAAGATTCATCTTAGTTATGCTCTATTAACTGCGCGCAATAGTAAGATTGATTTTATTAAGATGTTATAACTATATTATATATATAATTGCCGAAATCCGTCTGTCTGTCTGCTGATAACGCTTGCTGAGGAAAAATAATTAAAAAACCAGAATGAGTGGGGATCGAACCCGGGACACCAGGTCGGGAGTAATCGCGCTAACGCATACGCCACGGCCAGTTGTTGATTTGGTCCTTTTTTTTTTAAACATTACCTATACAAGGGATCGTGACTCTGCTAATAATACATAGATGACGCTATAAAAACTATATTGTTTTTTGAATTTTACAAAATCACTTACAAAATTATAATTATTATATATATAATAATTAATAATTATAATATAAATAGTAAAGTAAAAAAAATCGATACTATCGATTGCTATAATACATAGATGGCGCTATAAAAACTATTATATTTTTTGTCACTTACAACCGTGCGATTAATTAGTGGGGATCTCTATTAAAAAAGCGCTTTGCGTAATTTAAAATTCAGCGGGCGTTGATATTCAACGGGCTTACACTAGTATGTATATAATAGCCCTATTCCGTTTGTCTGTGTCTGTATTTATGTCTGTCTGTCTGTCTGTTGATAACGCTCGCCGATGTAAATAATTAAAAAAAACCAGAACGTCTCGCGCGTGGGATTTGAACCCGGTATCACTGATTCGCAACAGAGCGTTTACGCGGTGAGCCAAACCAGATGATAATGAGCTAGCTTCAACTTGACTATTAATGTAATAAAAAATAGGCTCGCGACTTTGCTAAATTGTTACGTTGTTGTATTGTAAAATCGTACACGAAATAATTAATGTTCGACTTCACTACACTTAATACCACAAGTGGTCGATTGGTCGAAGTGAGCGATTCAATTCTGATAAATAACCGATTGGGAAACGTGGAAGATCGTAGATTCAACTTCTTACTTAAAATTTCGCTTACATGGAACGGTCGGTTTTATAGAGTGACTATAAAAAAATGGGCGAAAATGTCAAGTGACTACAAAGAAGCACACACACACACACACACACACCATTTATGCAAAAACGTACACGTAAACCAGCACGTATAAAATATTTCGCTATATAGAAATATGTCGTCGTCCCGAACACGGCTCATTGATTTTCCATCGCACGCACGAAGCTTTCCCGCTCTCCTGGCATCCTTTGCGCTTTCCTCCCCCCCTTCCCCATCCTTCTTGCTTCCTCCCCTTCCCCTACCACCCATTCCAGTTTTCCAGCTTTTCTAAGGGGTCTGCCATCTCCTTTCCCGTTCCCCTGTTATCCTCCCTATTTCCTACTGGTGGCCTTCCGCCTACCTTAGGCCTGACAGCCTGACTCAGCGAGCTTTCATTAAATAAGGTGAGCTTTAGCGCGGCCTGCCGTGAATACGGGATGTATCGACGAAATAATCAAGATAAGCGAGAAGCACTCACTACACTCGAATGTGTGTGTGTGAGTTTACATCAGTGTGCCTTTACACATTTACATGCATACATATGTACATACCCTAAAACTAGGCTTTCGGAAATTATGGTGCGCGGTCCTCTCACATTCCAACCGTGGGTAATAATTTTTGAGCCAATAAAATACACAGTGAGTGACATTGGCGCTATCGGCTTAACTATAAACGAGTAAATAAATTAAATGTTCTACGATGTGTAAATAATACGGTAACGAAACATCGAAACTCAAATGTTGACAATTTGTAATGTGTTTGCGTAAGACGAACAAACATAAACGCGGCACATTTGCACAAAGCCAACAAATACCTATGTATAATTATATCTATTGTGGGTACGTATGTGTGTACTCGCTAACTTCGTAGAATTAACTATACACACACGGTCAACTCTCGCACAACGCGAGCTTTCATCATTTTCAGCCGTTCACCATCCATCCACTGCTGGATGAAAGCCCTTCTAATCCTTTTCCATTCCTGTCTGTCTTGAGCAATCTGCATCTACTTGGCTCCACACATTCCTCTCAATTCATCAGCCCCGTCGTCCACTCGGTCTACCTTGTTTTCTTTCACATCCTCTCGGATACCATTCCAGTATTTCTCGCGTCCATCTGCTATCTATTCTTCTCGCTGTGTGTACACTTCAACTTTTTCACACGTTCCGCTATATCTGCCTCTTTGGTCATGCTTTTTACCCATGTATTCATCTTACGATATTTTCTTGTTATACTAAGCATACACCTTTATATGCCTCTCTGTGTGCACTGCGTAACTTGCGTAACATTATTGAATTCAGTGCGTACGTCATAACTGGCAGTGCGCTGTTGTTGGATGTTGGATTTAAAAACTATCTATGTTAATTCTACCAAAAGCGCTCCATGCCAGTTTTATTTCGTATTCTTTACATCCAGTCACATTCGGCAATTATCCTAGGTAGAAATATCTACTGTGACTACGTTTTGCGTGCAAAATTCATTAAACATAATTTTAGTTTTATTAAAATTAATTCTTAAGCCTACTTTCATACACGGTATACGTAATTCAAAACATCTTCATATCGAGCGGTGCATTATGACCAAAACGGGCTGTCAGGTTACTGTACAATCAACTAAAATTGCAAAATCACCAATGCGATAGTTTCGGTACACAAACGTTGCCTTCTCCAGCACGTCAGTGTTCTCGGTATTGAACGAGTGCCGGTTAGAGCAAACAAATCCTTCATCTTTTTCAACCGTTCACCATCCATCCATTGCTGGATGAAGGCCTCACCAATCCTCTTCCATTCCTGGCTGTCTTGAGCAATCTGCATCAACTTGACTCCACAAATTCTTCTCAATTGATCAGCCCGTCGTCCACTCGATCTACCTCGCTTTCTTTCACATACTCTCGGATACCATTCCAGTATTTCTGGCGTACATCTGCTATCCACTCTTCTTACTATGTGTCCACTTCAACTATTTCACCGCTATATCTGCCACTTTGGTCATACTTCTTACCAATGTATTCCTCTTACAAACTCTTCTTGTTATATCAAGCAAACATCTTTTCATACTTATCTGTGTGCACTGGATCCTACGTAAAATTCTTGAATTTAGCAGATCGTTCATATACGCGGTTTAATCATCGGTCTGCTGATAGCATTTTGAAGTTCGACAAACAAAATCGATTGTTTCATTGTAAAGTTTGATTCATACATTGTACCCATATAGTCAATTCCTTGTTTCGCTTTCGTAAGACCCTTCGCACACGGTGCAACTGTTTTGCATGCAATTCCAGATAAGAATCTTTGGACATTCTATAGAATGCTGTCTGTTTGATTTAGTTGTTTTGCTGCTACAAAAAGGAATTGACTTGATATTTCTCTGTATATAGGGATGACACCAATATTCTCTCCTTAATGCTCTTCGTACTCTGCGGTACTGATAATAGGCAATTATGTCTTCTTCATCTGAACTACTACTTGAGATTTTGCTTTGTGATGTTATGTATTAGAGGTGGGATAACAGAGAAAAATGAAAACACAGTAACTTGAATGGTGATGAAGAATGTTTGTTTATTTCACTTTTTAATTTGATAGGACGATCACAACAATTTATAATAAGATTTGAGTATTTAACTCGTGTGAGTGTAGTAGAATGTGACTTGAGAGGAAGTAGTGAAGTGAGGCTGAAGGAAGTGGCTGGAGAAGTGCGAGTGACTGAATGAAGTGAGGCAAACCTGTCCCTTGCATCGATATATAGTTTTTTGAGGGACGAGGGGTTAGGAAGGATTTGCGTATTTGAGAAAGGGCAACAGCTGAGTGTGAACTTAATCTTGATTGGCTGGCGGTGTCGTCATCCGACCCATTGTCGAACCTGATTAGCCGATGCCAATTCGGACAGAGGGGAATGTAAAGAGGACGGGTGTCAATGACGGATTTGGGACTTCCCGGTCATTTTGGCCGTAACTCTTAAAAACTAAAGCATGACGCAATCATTGTTACATTTATCGAATTTGATGCAACAAAATTCGTAGAGACGTAACAGTGACTATAAACTTGTAGAGAACTTTGCTTCGAATTATTCAGAATCAGTCGCGCTCGTTTGCGGTGTGAGGTTTCATTTCGATTGCAAACTAGTTGTGTGTGTGTGTGTGTGACTAGTATGCAACCAGTTTGAAACGTGAGTTGCAAAACAGTTGCCCCGTGTGCGGGGGGGGGGCCTAAGCGTGCAAGATTTAGTCGTCACACAGCCGTTACGGCGAACAATACGACGACACGGCGTATGTCAGGTTCGCATACAACTTGCATAAAGTAAAACGAGTGTATGTACATATGTGCACGTATAGATCGCGAAAATATAGCAGTGGTGTTTTTCGTGCCGAGTCATCAAGCGAGGCGCTTTATTTTGATGAAATATCCGTTATGCAAAGTGCGCGCCGGAGCCCACCTACTGGCCCCGGCCAGGTGTATTCTTTTCAGGGGTGCACTTGAATTATTCAGTATACACTTAGCTCGGTGAGGTGGGGTATGGATAGGGGATGGAGGCTGTGGTCCTTAGGACGTGGCTAGGTGGCCGTGCCGAAGCGCAGGTGGCGTAACGACGTTACGTCGGGACGTTCCCATACAACCGTCGGGTAATACCACTCATTACGGTTCATTACTTCGCCTTTTGCCTCGCGGCATCGTAAGATACCCCTCCGTCTATATATGTGAACACTTTTCTTTTTTTTTTCGTCCTTTTTTTCTTTTTTCCCCCCCCTTCTGAAACCGCTGCGTCGCGACTGACTTGCCTTAATGGCGCCCGAGTCGTCCCTTACGTTCTGTCTCGACATTATGACTATTTTCCCCATTTCGCGAATGATGTAATACGCCGAACGATCGTTAGGGCAATATTGCAATGTCGAATTGAACATTTGAATTCCTCGTATGTATATGTATACATATGTACATAAATGAACGAGGTGATCAAGTGGGCGACAAGCGACGAAGGACGTTGGGTGATGTAATTATTGTGTTACTAAGTCACTATTGTTATAAAACTAGCGGTTCACCGGTTATGTGACGGTGGATTCTAACCCCAACCCCCACCCATATACATACGCTGGTTTATACTTATAAAATAACAGTACAGCGCATATGTGAAACAATTGTATGGTGTATTGTTGTTTGAATGGGCGCACGGCTATAAAACCGCGCTGTCGTATAAAGGCGCATAGACACCTTAGCGGTTCCATTCGCAAATAGAGGACGAAAATTTGACGCAGCGATGTCGCTCAGGTTTGTGAGGGTCTTATAGGCATTCACACACCTTAGCGAAATCGCTGCGGTATCACTGCGTCAAACTTTCACCGCTATCGTCGTCCCATTCGCATCGGTGAGAATCATCGACGATAGAGGACGTCAGTTTGACGCAGCGATTTCGCTAAGGTGTGTAAGCGCCTTAAAACCGTTATTATATAATTATAATGTTACATTGGTATGAATAAATATTTTTTTTCCTCCAAGAATAGAGGAAATTTCAATGTATTTAGTATCTTTTTTTACCCATTATTCACGCTTTGATATGTACATAAATACACCACATTTATATATATATGTATGTACATACATACATAAATGATAAGCACCCAAGGATACTATCAACGGGCAGTTACTAGTGTCAAAATAATATCCAGTTTGCCCGTCATATGACGGTGGATTCTAATCCCAACGCCCACTCATATACGCTGGTTTATACAATAACAGTACAGCGTGTGGTCCATTTGATAGTACGTGAAACAATTTCATGGTGTACCGTTGATTGAATGGGCGCACGGCTATAAAACCGCGTTGTCGTATAAAACCGATATTATATAATTATAATGTTACATTAGTATTATTAAATTAATTTGTTTTTTTGGAGGAAATTTCTATGTATGTAGTCTCTTTTTTTACCCATTATTCACGCTTTGGTATTTACATACCCCACATACATATATAATACATACGTATATTCATATGTATATTTTTAAATGATAATCACCCAGGGACACTATCAACGGCCCGTTGACAACGGGCCGTTGATAGTTTATAGTATTAACTGTTTATACTATATGTAACCGCGTTATATGACAACGGGCAGTTACTAGTATAAAAATGAAAGCCGGTTTTCCCGTTATATGACGGTGGATTTTAACCTCATCCACCTACGCTGCTTTGTACAATAACATTACCGCCCCTAGCCCGTTTAACAGTACGTGAGACAATTGTACAGTGTATCATCGATTGAATACATATATGGGCATAAAATCGCGCTGTTGACTCGAACCAGCTTTGACAGATAGTGGTTTATTTACAATACCAGGCAAGTAGGCAGACGCTTACGCTTATATAGTAATATTGCCAGTGTCAAATTATTGTTTTTTTTTTAATTTATGTAAATTTAAGATTGAAATATAAAAGTGTATCTATTGCCGTCCACTTTTTCACTAGGTACGTGCCTTATCCTTGTATAAAGTTTGCACTCTTATGTTTGTAATATAAAGTCAATGCCTTAAGTATAATTAGATACAATTTAAAAGTCGTAAAGTGGCAAACGTTTCACGTAAAATATGGCTGTGGACTTTGCACAGTACGAATAACTTTCTCGTGTGAATGTTTCATTAGGTTTAGTAGGAAGTTCATGATATTTTTAAAGTGCCGTTAATTTGCCGAAAATTTGCATTTTGAATATCACAAAATCGGTATTACGATTCAGCTAATTCAAAAATGTTGTACGCTTGAAATAATTCGTTTTCAAAATCGAAGGCGTAAAAAAAATTACGTCACTCGCACTCGCTCGGTTAGAATATATTGGAATATTATTAAATTGGCGTTTCTGGCGTATTGCGGCACAGTGAACGAACAAACAAAAAAATGTTCCACAAAAGAAATATATAAGGTATAATAGTGAAAAGTATGAACGTTTCATCTTTTTAAGTTAATTTTCTGCCTCGGCGTGGTATAAAAATCCCGAAGGTTGAAGGCGAGCCAACGTTGGCTGCTTTTCTTGGCACAAAGCACCCCTGTTGGTTATTTTGGATGTTCACTTCATTCAAACTGGATCCAACTTCCCCTATCAACTTTTTATGAAAGCTTAGCTCAGCAAACAAAAACTCATCACCGACACTGGCCGTAAAGACGCAAACTGGATAGGGGGATTTTGCGAGGCAAAAAAAAAACAAAAAAAATAAATAAAAGAAGTAGCGGTGTCCCGGTACCTCTACTAATTTAGTTTTTACCGAAACACACGTATTTCTGATTTCTAAACGCGCACATTTTATATATATATGTACATAGGTATATAAATTGATTTCGCGTGAGTATGAAGGAAAGGGAGAGAAAATGGGCAGACATTATTTTAGGTCGCAAGAAAACCCGGGGTTCTTCAGAAAAGTAAATTGATTCCGTACACTTGACGGAGAGAACACGCGCTGGATCTCATAAGGCCCGGTGATTGGGTCATGTGAAATGATTACGGCCTAAACGCCCAACTTTATCTTCAATTTGTCCTAGTCCCACAAAACGTTACTCATACGCGCACAAAATCCAATAAGCGAATCGGCAAACATCGATTTCCCACACCATGCACTGGCGTTTTTCAAAATTTCGCATTCCGCAAGCCACGCTCGATCCGCCCCATTAACCATTACGAAATTAATGCGAAACATGTCTCCGCCCCATGCCGGGATGCAAATGAAGCCATTTGTCCTGATAATTAAACTCGACGACAATTTTACGTTGAAAAGCATGGTTCATTGTCTTGCGAGGTGATTAGATGGAGTGTGAGCGTTTTGTCACATCGTCCAAACACAATTAAATTGAATTGAATTAAATAATAAAATTGAATAAATTAAATTGCCACGTATGGTCGATGTTGATATTTCTGTTCAATGTCATTGTACCATTAAACCATACACGTAATATATTTAAATAAAGTACAGTCTAGTATGTACGTATGTATTTATTTAATTAAAATAGCCAAAAAAGGAAAAAATTACATACAACAAAGTAACTCAAAGCTAAAATTACAAAATAAACTTAATTATACAATATTTGCACTTGTACTGAGGTGTTGTTTTTTTAAGGTTGCCAGGAATCTAACAATTTTGTTTATATTTCTAACAACACCCCTGTACAAGATACTTAATTTTAAATTATTAACTTATTCTTACCCTTAGTATTATGACTATGTATATTATTTCTTAAAATTCGGGGTGTAGCTGTGTCGAACACGGTCGTAGATTTTCCGTGAATACGTCTGCGTTAGCGGTTAATATTTTATTTGGAATATGAAAATAAAATGAAAGTATCGAAATGGATACATTAATATATTTTTATTTAGCATAACAAATAAAGTCTTAACTGGTTGTCGATTACAATTTTATTTATCATTGGTAAGCATTTATCATTATTATTTATCATTTATCATTGGTAAGCAGTGGCCGTTGAGGTGCTCGCGCCGTTGTTTTCCCTGCGCGCTACGTAGACTTTCTGATGCTCCCGATACCGTCTCACTCGTTCTGTCACAGACATTTGTATTGGTGGTATTGGTCGATAGATGATTAGACTCTCTTTCTAATGATATACGTTTTTTTGTATTTCCTATTGGCTTTTCGCCGAGTATGAGCCGACATAGTAAAATTTTAGACTTTTCATTTTTTACAACTTAAATCGACAGATCTTAAAAAGATATTTTGTTTAGTAGCAAAATCATCACGCTAGCACGTCAGAATCGTGAGATATACTGCTTGAAAATTTCCAAAAACGTCAAAAATAACCGTTGGAAGAAACGCCCCCTCCTCCGCGCTTCGCGCATATGCGGTGCTAATTAAGGTCGAAAATTTATCGTAGACGTATACCCGAGTGAATAAAACAACATTCATGTCAATCGTTTTATTAGTAACGAAGTAATAGTGTCGGAACGTATGCCCATCCAAACGTAACACCGCCGTTTCCGAACTGGTACCCCATACTGGTCCGCGTATAATAGACGTATTCACGTCAAAAATATATGTACGTATGTACTAACATGCACATTTTTAAGGTTTCCTTTACATTCATCCAATTCAATTAATTCAACATATTTCTTATACTACTTAATATATTTACATTTAAAATACTCCAAGTAGCTCTATTTTGAAATTTTTGCAACCTATTTTTAATTACCCTATTTACTAAATTTAAAAATAATAAATGGTATTGTACTCTTATGTATATAGTGCAATAGTTTATTGATTTTCGGCAGAAAGAACTGTCGTATAAATCTTATTTATTTTAGATTTCGATAGCATTAAGCTATAGTATACCGATAGATATTATATACGAGATTTACCGTATCCATTTATCCAATCGCAGGCGGAATTATTTATAAACTATACGTTCTTGTAGTATTGCGTTTCTGATTGGTCGTTTTAACGGTTCGGCCATTTTTTTTTTTGCTTGCTTTTATTTATACACGATGCGATAGTCAAACTGTGTGCGTAAGTATAATAAAAAATTTAGTTTGTATACATTTTAACTTTGTAATTATGTTTAATGCTTCGAGCGGGTGAGAATCATTATTCATTCTTTATGCGTTTATTATATGCGATAAAACAAAAAGTTCGGCGTAATCAATTTGCTCGAAGAATGAAAAAAAGGGTCTTGAATTAAATTTAAATCTTGCAATTTTCGTTCTTCGTTGCTATTCCTGTATAATAAAAAGAATAGGTATACCTATCTGCGTTTGATATGCGTATACATTTGAGTAACAAAGCGTCAATCCGCTTCTTACCTGTCAAAAGTGTTTTGAGTCAAACAAATTTAGATAAACGACGGGAGTTGAAAATTATACATAATATAGGCGATGAGCGCAGAATCCGCTTTTTTTTTTCGCCCGTCGCGAATGAGAAGGGAAGAAAAAATCGAGGCATTCATTTCGCGTTTCTATCGCGAAAGGAGAGAAAAAAGGGAAACTTGATTGATTGATAAGATAACTTTAAAAGCTTTTCTCCTTACACGCCTTTGAGCGGTGGGCGAACATTTCGCGGCCGAGATTATTTTTTTTATTTTACTTATTTCATTTTTTCATTTCGCCCCTTATGAATAAAAACAACATCACTTTTGTATCAAAATGGCTTTCCATTGAATTCGTTTAGTGTTTTTATTATTAGCGGAGTGGCAAACAATGGACTTAACTGGCCTTTTGTTCGCCAAGAGCCGCCGCACAAAATGCGCATGTCGCCACTGTTCCACATCCGCTTCCGGGAGCCGAAAAATATCAAACGTTTACCCATTTCGGAATTAGTGAGACCTCCTGTTTAATTGGTTGATAATATGTTGCTTAAAAAAATACAGCTTCGAAAAATCTAACACTAGTACGCGAACGGCAACAGTTTCGATAAACGCAACACAGAACGAAAAGATTACGCACGATTACAATAAAATCAATACACGAACAGTGTGGCTTTAGCGTTGTTGAAACATTTGAGTTAAATTTCAACTACTATGTAGACGTGATTTCTTTGTCGAAATGTTCCACAACGTTTGTCGTCTTTTTTACGCTGAATTTTCACTTCCCAGTTTCAGCGGATTCAATATATGTATATGTCTGTGTATTTTTTTAACGACCAAACATTACGCTCTCATCCGTCGATAAAGGTATCAAATTATTTCTAAACGTTCAAAGAGGCGACGCGCTTTTTAATACCGATGGTACACTTCAAAAGAAAAGCTTTTTTTGAAAATGTACACCGATTTTTAATATCGAGTAACAAAATACACGGAAGAGCATCAGCAGTCTATAGATACAACATTTGAAATTGGAACGATCAGCATTGGATATTCAATACGCAATTTTTATATAATCCATATTTTTAACTAGTTGCTGCCCGTTGACAGTGTCATCGGGTGGTTATCATTTATATATGTACCTAAAGTGTATTTACATAAATCTAAGTATGTGAAGTGAGTGTATGTGGACGTTCCGCAGCTAGTCAACCAGGTAGGTTCCTGCGCTACTACATATATCATATACATATATAATAGCCCTATTCCGTCTGTCTGTCTGTCTGTGTGTGTGTCTGTCTGTCTGCTGATAACGCTCACCGATGTAAATAATTAAATTAAAAAACCAGAACGTCTCGCGAGTGGGATTTGAACCCGGTATCACTGATTCGAAATAGAGCGCTTACGCGGTGAGCCAAATCAGATGATAATGGGCAGGCTTCAACTTGACTATTTATATAATAAAAAATTGTTACATTGTTGTATTATAACGCACCATAGATGGCGCATTGTTGCAAAGATGCAACAACTATAAAAACTATTAAATTTAATATTATTTTTCAGTACGGGTAATGAGAAACCGCCCCGTTGATATTCAACGGGCTTACACTTGTATATTATAGTAATATTGAAACTTGAGTGTTGTTCACGTTGTATTTCGGCGACCCCAATCCATACATACATATGTACATATATGTATGTATGTGCGATAAAATAGCTCACTCACACGGTCATGATTTAATAATGAGTACGTTGGTGGTGCAGCATTTGGCCGTGTGTCTGGCAATACTAAAATACTTTTACGAACGGCAATATCATTCCAGAAACGAGCTGTATTCTTGCTTTGTAGCAAATTTGCTACGAGACCCAACATTGAGACACTCAACGTTGTGTACACGTGCACCTAACCACGTACTAATACATACTACACAACCACCAGTACGCCGAACTTAATCATTATCATTCTCCAGCGTATAATAATTGTACGTAGTCGAAGATTTCTCGCAATCGATAAATTTGTCGACGATCCATTGTATCGTATTGCGGAATCTGAAGACTGCAATCGAATCGCAATTGAACTTTATCGGGACAATTTCGCGTTGCAGATAGTGTATGCACCTGTCTAGATTTACATAAATCAGTGTCAGCTTCTCTGTCGCCGTTTCGCCGGCTTGTTTTCCCCGCTTTTCCGATGGATACAAAGAGATTAATCCGATCTACTATTCATCGGCTTTTCCCACTCCTGCTCTTTCCCGCTTGCGATGCTGGGGAAGCTCTAGCTCTTCATCCCTAACGCCTGGAGGGTGCTAGTGTCTCGATCGTTTTATTGTAGTCGCAATAAATTGCCCGCACTACCCCTCCGTGCCGTATGCACCCTCGTCTGTCTGCAACTGTTCTGTTGGCCGAGAAAGCGGAAGTGCCTTTGAAACGGTAACGGATTGTGAAAATAAAAGTAGTTTTAAAGCGACTCTCTCCTACAAGTGAGGCGAATACGTTCTCTATTCAAAAATTCTATCAAATACGTGCCAGTGTCAAATTTAAAGCTGCTTGGAAACCAAGCGGAAACTTAGCAATTAAACTGACTGAAATATTTATCAATGTTGTTGGTATAATTTGCTAGTGGTTGTACAGCAAAATTTTACATCCGAATTCATTCAAAATGGTTAATAAAACGTAGCCGTCTGTTTTATGAAGGTACTTGAAATTTTCTACATTGTTAATTATTTCCAATCGTTATGCTTTGATTGTTTTCCAATTATGTACGCTGGTACGTTTTAATATGCTAGTTCGGGGGTCGCCAAACCACGGCTCGCGAGCCGCAGGCTCTTTGGGTATGCGTGTTCGGCTCTTCAATAATATTGAATGTAAAAATACAAATAGCAATTTTTAGTAGAATATATGCGAAAAATGCTACCGTTTATAAATTATTACCAATGTTAACGAATTGAATGTATTGAACCATTTGGTATTGACACGGGCACTTTCAAACTGCAATTGGTGGACTTAACGAGCAAAGAGTTGTGTATATGTACATATTTTAGAAATTGAAAATCTCGAGAAAGAAAAGTGCAATTTAATTTCACAACATTAGTAGGTTGCTCTAAAAGATCTACAGAAGGCAGACACAATAATTTTTAACACATGGAATACTTCCGAACTCATATGACCAATTGAAAAAAATTCCATTTGCTGTTCTTACTATCTTTGGGTCTACATATGTATGTGAACAAACATTTTCAAGCATGAACCATATAAAGAGCGTATTGAGAAGCCAAATAGCCGATGAGAACTTGAGATGAGTCGCGCCTAAAATAAAAACTACAAGTTACTTACCAAACATTTCGAAACTTTTTGAAGAAATGTAAGGTCATCATATTAACATTAGTTTTAAGGAATGCATGTGAATTGTATGTAATTCATTTTCTGTAAAATTATATACATATATATGTACATTTACAATTTCAACAATAAAAAGAAATATATTGTTTTAAATAAAATATTTACTTTAATTTATTTCAGGAAATCTTCTTCACTTAATATGTACATAAATAATTAATTATAACGTGGTATCAATTTACTTAAATCAATTTTCCTCATAAAAATTATTTTTGTGGCTCACGAAATAATTCAAAAACGTTGTAGTACTTTGGCTCCTTTGATCTCCTTGGAGTTACCAACCCCTGTGCTAGTTGGAATAGATATTTCATTAAACTTTAAACAACACAACTATGTTTTATCTATAAAATAGTTACTTTGATGTATTATAAATGTAACAATTTAATATTATAAATGAGTATATCTACTGTCTTGTTCGATAGATGTTCGCTCATTGCTCGGTTTAAAGTGTTAATTTGTAGCGTCGCTTTTTTCCGTCTGTTTTCGGAAATAACGGGAACGTTTCGATGCGAAAACAACTGGTTCGCGAATTAATTGGCTTAAAGTGTGAAAAACGGAAAAGCTTCGCCGGGTAAAAAACTAGACAAAGCGAACATTCACACCAGCACCGTATCTCTGTGTAGTACGGAACTTTTCAGCTCATTGAAATGTATTAAATGGAAATAGACTGCTTTCAAACGCACAGCTAATTTTTTTTGCACCTCAATATGAAATAGTAATTATGAGCACGATTACAAAATGATTGTAACGCTTCGCTGCTTATTAAATGTCCGATTTTTTTTATGTTAGGGATTGAATTAAATGACCAGAATTTATTCACATTCTGTATTCAAAGTTAATCTTGTATACTGTGCAGTAGTACAATGTGGGGCGAAATGATATAAGACCCATGTAAATGAATGTTTACGTACACGTGCGCGTCGAAGACAATAGGGGATGAAAGTTGGTCCATTTCTAGAGACTTAACCTCGTTTCGACGACTGTATTATTGAACACAATACAAAGCATTTCGTTTACACGGAGCTAAATCAATACACAGCAGAAACAACAACACAATTTCCCATTAACTTTTTATTTATTTATTTATGTAAAATGTACGTACACGATAATGTAATGTATTCATTTGGTAACACGTATCATTTACTCTGCATAACAGATTAATTGTATTGCAAGAGTTGCACAAACTCTTAGTGCAGTTCGAAATTAGCGTTGATTCTACTTAGAATCGGACAAAGTTATCCAAGTAATTGTCCTTTTGATCTGAGAACTTCTGTTTGAACGATTCTTCGCTGTCGGCAACGAGAGAGAGCGAAACACAACTTGGTATCTCGTTGACCGGAATTAATTCGTTCGTTGCAAACGTTTTGTTGGCGTATCGCAGTCTCACTATAAATATAAAAGGTATGGGACGTTTGCACGCGAATAATTAAGCATTCTCGTGAAAAATATTCAGCAGTTTGCGCGCACAATCTGAGATCGGCGACAAACTTGCTGAAAATGCACGAAGCACTTTCAGCTTTTCCGGGAAAGCTTTAATACTTTGCTCGCGTTTGTGTAAACAATCAGCGAACTTATTTATTGAGGTGCGAACGTGAAACTCGCGCACGTTTTTTGCCTACGGACTCTTTCAGCATCGTGGCTAAGTAAATTTAATATATTGCTAGGGTGTGGCTAGATTTTTTTATTATTATTTAAACATACAAAATGAGTCACCGATCATGGCTATGGAAAGGTTATTCTGAGAGTGAGCAATCAAATTATGTACATCATTTACTCTACGAACACTTTTTTTTGCGAATCATTCTGTATAGTAAATTCAATTCGAGATGAAATCTCGTATTTGCATTATAAACTGATCTTTTGCTAAATTTTGAATCAGACAACAGCTTCCGTGTGTATCTTTGTCGACAAGCGTGGGTAACATTCAAAATTTTCAGTACGCCCACTCGCTATGACCCAGGGCTGGATTGAGTTATTGCGGTCGTTGAGGAGACAAAGTACCGCGAAAGCCTCAAAAATATAGAGCCTTCGGGGGAAGCAGACGACGCGTTGTTTATATAACCAAGTCCGAGCTGTGGAGGACACGGGTGGGGTTAAAGGGGTGGTGGGATACGAAAATCGATACGTTTAAGTTATTTCATAGATGAGGACTCATGAATAGCGGTCGTCCCGTACAATTTCTCACTTTTATGTGGGAGATGCGACATCTGGTGGATTACTCTTTGTAACCCGCCCCTACCCCTATCCTTCCCACATTTCCTCCCCTAAGAGAGGAGGACCTGCCCTCTCGCATCGGAAAGTGCTGCGGTCTGAAAGACCAGTAAAAAATATCGCACACGACTTGTGAATTTTAAGCTAGGGTCCTTTTGACAAAAACGCTCTCATTCTGGTATTATTTGTCTTCGTTTCGCGTTTCTTGTTTGACAGTATAATTTTTTCTCGCTCTTTGAATCGTCGTTACGGTGCAGTGGTTCACAAGTTTGGGCTTCTGATACGTTTGTCGTGGCGCTTAAAGATCTTCTATTAATTTTACGCAATACTGTGAAATTTGTCTCAACATATGTAGTTTGCATATCCCATGCAAAAACATATCAAATTAATATGAAAGAAGGTTTATTTAAATTCAAACTGAAACGTTTTCTTGGGATGGCAGAGTATTTTCATGTGAATATGTCAGTTACAAAGATTAATGTTCCGCTGTAAAAAATGTCCGCTTTAAACGTCAGGTCGTACGTACATATGTAAGTTGTATTATGATTATGTAATACGTTCAGCTTAACAAAATTCAAATTCAAAATTACAAAATAAACTTAATTATCTACATATCAGCACTTGTACAGAGGTGATGTTTTAAGGCTGCCAGGAATCTATCAGCACCCCTGTACAAGATACTTCTTCTAGATCTACTCAATTTTAAATTGTTAACTATTAACTTATTCTTACCCCTAGTATCATGACTATGTATGTACATATATTAAATCCCCTTATTACGAAATATTAATTTGTTTTTTTCTCTGTAATCTGTCCTTTATTCTACATTCAGCAGATGTCTTTGACGTAATTGGTATTTTTGTTAGTAGTGGAAGTGTCCATTGAATACTTTCCATTTTCATCTGGCTATTTTCTCTTAGTGAAGTGAAGTTAGAAGAAATGAAAGACAGGATTTGACAATGGATTGGAATTTTCTGAAACTATCTCTTATCTAAGTTAGATAAATTGGCAAACTTCAACGGACGGCCGATCGAAATTTTTCAATAGCCTAGTCTTGCCAATTACGATATTTTTGAGGTCGAAAGCCACCAAGAAAATCATTTAATATATAGGTATAGGGATCTTGGACCTTTTGCTCTGGAGACAAACGCTCTAACTACTGAGTTATCGCCCGGTTGCGTAAAGTTTAAAGGTTGAAAAGTTCTGTCGAAATTAGGAATTATTTAGGGTCCATTAAGACGTGCGAAAGAAAGCAAATCGAAGTTGCCTAATCTTGTCGAGTATTAACTTCGACTTAATTTCATTATAATTTTGCGACGTTAAATTCAACAACTTTTTGAAAGGGAGGTGTCGGCAAGGAGTCGGGGGAAGATGACGGCAAAAACTCCCCCGCAAACTGATTTGCATGCTAAAAATATGTAAATATGAGGTTCATTAATATTTTGTCTGTTTTATAATTTTAGTCGGGAGTCTGTGCGGTGGTGGCTCAGCCCTAATGAAATATACTTGTGTCCTGGCGGCTTTCACATTCGAATCTCGAATTTTTAATTTAATTTATCACTAACCCGGTTACGTACCTACACGGTTGATTTAAGAGTATGTGAGAGTGGTTTTAAGGTATTAATAAAAATTTAATTATATTTGCGGATTTGAAGCACGTTGTAACTCAATTTTCACTTTAAGCTTAAAGACATTGCTCTTTAGGAAAATTTATACTTTAATCATGGCTTGGTTGAAAATAGCAGAGATTCTAATTTTGATATAAAGCTTATTATTACAGTACAATATTATTATTAAAAAATTACATGGCGTTCCCCGGGATTTTTTCTACAGTTACAAAAAAACTTCTATACCTACATATGTATGTACATACATATGTACATAGATACAGGTTGGGCGCATTTTTGTCACGCACACACTTTTAATTTTACGCAACCGTTTCGCGTCTGCAAATATATGAATGGCAAAAAAAAAGTAATAACGTTTCAAATTTATGTACCTGAGCGGCCGCGAAGATATTTTTAATTATCCTTTGCCGCGTTATTAAAGGATCGAGCCGAGTCGCGCGTTACGTTTTTCACCGCGCTGCGAGAAAATATTTATTCCGGAATTTTTAATCTTCTTACATTGTGACTTTGTCTCTCGTAGATGTGGAAAGAGGGTTCAGAGGGTGCGACTACATTGTTAGAGCTGTTCCTCACACCCCCATCAAACCCCCTCACACTCCACAACCTCTCCTGGAAAAATGCTTGGCTTGGCTATATTCAACTGCGTGTGAGAGGGTAGGGTGTGGCTCTTAACACGACCAAGATTAATGTTTCAATTTAAAATAGTGCATTGCCACTGTGAGCCACACGTTCACTCTATAATATACCCATATTCATCATACAAACAATGAACTTGACGACGTTGAGAATGTCTGCTTCAAAATCTCATAAATAAACGGACGGAGCTATGTGGTTGCTATCGAAGCTATTTCGAAGAATACCGATTAACGGTATGGAATTATTTTAATACCGACTGATTGATGTCTATTCAGTATTCAAATTATTAAAATCTAAAATAGAAAGGAAATTTCGATGAATTACCATAACGAACATTCAAAGTACGCTGGGAGATTGCCGTTATTTTCAATTATATCAATACAATTTCAATTCGTTTCCAGTCTTTGTGCGGATACATAGTCGAAAGTCAAAAACATGTATTATACTTGCGTTTGAATTTCATATCAGAAGGATACGCGAAATGAAATTGAATATGCCTTCGGGATCCTATTTCCTTTAAATATCGTCAAAATGTGTTCGCATTTCACATACGTACATATGTATGTTGAATCGTATCAAAAGCTTTACGCAAAACGTTACGCGCTCAGATGTACGCTTGTGTGTATGGAAAATCTCATTGCCAATTTACTTAAAATATTCATCAATAGTTTGAACGTATGTATTACAATACAATATAATGGTAGTTTGATGATATCGATCGAAACTTGTATCGTCAATTAACGATCATTCGCGATTCAAATAAACAATTCCTTTGATCGCATTTAACGAACAGACGTATTCATACGAAGGAAAATAATATATGTACATACATATGTATGTACATAATTCACAATGAAAAATTTGCAGTATATGTATACTGTGAGCCGAAATTTCGTAGTTTGTACACTTTGTATAGACTTCTAGGAATTCATACAGTACTGAAAATTATACATACAGTACGTCAGCGGTCACCAACCTTTCGGACCTCACGGACCACTAGACTCAAAATCTCGAATACCGCGGACCACTACCATGATTTTTTCCATAAAAATAACATTTTAAATATGAAATGGTAATTACACCTGTATTTGCACTCCAAGTTATTTGCAAAAAGTTGGATATCACCTTATAATGATAGAAAAATTATAATAAATAAACGATATGTTCATTATTCATTATGAAAACAGCCAGTTATGACGTACATATGTATGTGAAACTTGGATGTAAGTAAGGTAGTAAGTAAGTAAGTAAGAAAAAGGTAGACCGAGTGGACGATGGGCTGATGAAATGAGAAGAATGTGTGGAGTCAAATGGATGGAGATTATAAAAAAAACTTCTTTGCAGTGTAAAGCAAGCGGTGGATAGGTTATGTGAGATGGGTGATTCTCAATGAGTAAAAATGATTGATGGAACATAGCTATTTATTTTTCGTCATATTCAAGAAATTAAAATAGTTAATTAAATGAAAAAATGTACCGTGAAAGGTCCATAAAGTTCCATTCTACTACATGCCTTAGTCACTAGTGCACTCATGCACGAATGACTTCAAAACATCGCACACATTTTGCTCAAACAATGGAGTGATAAATTTTATTTTAAAAATGTACCGTGAAGTGAGAGCGATTAAATTTTGAGGGCGAGGGGCGGTACGGGCCTCGGGTATCTATCTCTGTCTCGCATCAACGCGGAAGAGCAAGGAGACGGCAATATCGTTTCATCCGGTCCGTTCGGTCAGTTTGTATAGAAACGACACGAAACGATTTTCACTACCGTGCCAATAGAAGTTTTACTTCAAAAATGCGGACCACCAAAATTCTCTCGTGGACCACCGGTTGGTGACCGCTGCAGTACGTAGTTATGATGCTGTGATACTCTCTTAGCATTTGCATTGTTTATCATTGCGGTCGTTGGGGTTGATAAAGGATGGGGGGGGGGAAGATGAGGGAATGAAACACGTCATAGGCTTTTCCCGATTTTCCCGTTCCATTCTTTGGCCTCCCCTCCCTCCCCTCTTTTTCCAACATTCCCCGCCCCCTCGTCATCCTTATCCGTTCGGATTTTCCCGGCACGTCCAGGTGCTTTGTCATTTGAATGCCCGAAACACGCGCCTCACTCCCGAACGCACACATTCCCGGATTTTAAGCCGGCGCAACTTTTTTTCGTCCCGGAATTCCCGGCGCTAAATCTCTTCCTGTAAGGGAGCACATTAACGCGCGGCTGTCACTCCGGTACGAGCACAAAGCGGTCAGATCCAACGCCGTTCATAAATCTTACCTAATGCCCAACGTGTGCGACTTCAATGATTCAATGTTTGAATCGTGTGCCTCCATTGAATTTATATCACATTTCATCGTGTGCGTTCCAACAATCTAAACAGATCCACGAAAAACGACCGAGTGTAATAGTGCAAACGTCAGCGTTGACTTTAAACCCGCGGCGGTCTAAAAATATTCGACTGTGTCGCAATGTCAAATTTTACATAACTAAATGCAAACTTTCGCCGCGCACGTGATACGAGCATTAAAATAATAACAAAAAAAAAAGTGCCGTGACACAAAAAAGCGATGCAAATTTTGTTATGCCGACACAAAGGAGCACAATCGATATTTTCACAACACGTTCGAATAATATTTCAAACACTTTTATACTCTCGCCGTGTGTTCTGGCAAAGATTTACAACACCGAAACGAGGCTGCTTGGAGGAAAAAAGTTTTAGAAGTACTTAGAAGCTGGAACAACACCTGAATAATGCGAGGGTGTCGGGGCACGCTTGTGCGTGACAGCCACCCCATTACACCCCCCCCGTTTCTGTCGTGGCATATGTCTTCGTCTATCCCCGCATAATCCAGACATGTATTTGAATTAAACGAATTTGATCTCCTACAAGGCCCACCTAACATCGCCGAGAAACGTGTGTTTTGTTTTAATGTGCTACAGCTTTTATTCTTAACGTGCACGGTTTCAACCCCACCCCACTACGGTACATCCAAAACCACCCGTAGAAGTTCTATTAAGTCATTTGATGTTCCCCCATTTTCTCGTTCTTTCCGGTTCAGCTTAAGCTCATGCATAAACAGAGACTCGCCTTCTCTTTTGAAGTGTAAATGTGAAATAAATTAATTTCTTATGTGAAACTTAATTGGTCTAGCGCACTCGTAGGTACTTAGTATTGTTCGATTGCTAAAAGTCACTTTCGATGAAAACTCGAAATGATTATTATGATTATTATTATGAATATATTTTGCATATCGACAAACGTCCCTTTCTCGGTAATGGAAAATTGAAAGAAGAGGAGAGTAAAAAAAACAGCAAAATTGTTCGGAATCGGTGCCAATTAAAGGCCTTTGTAGTAGTCCTTTCAGAAAAATAAATAAAGGAGCTTTTTTTCCTATGGTTTGTGATAATTGCCCCACTTTATACGCCGATCGATTCGACAACAAGTCCGAATGTATTGATCGTTTTGTGCAATAGTGAGCCAACTCCGCGTGTAAAACATTCAGAGACAAATTTAAGCCGAGATGATTTTAATGATTGATATAATTTGCCTCACATTTAGATAATTCATAACTAGAGTAATATACATAGTTTCAAAAGTTATTTAGTTAAATGTACAGATAAATTAGGTGTATGAATAATTGATAGCGGTTCATTTATGAACCTACCTACAAATGTATGACTTTGTTTTCCACAAACGACCTCTATTTCTATTTACAATATCGAAGTACTATGAATGGTAAGATGTGTTTATAAACGCTTAGTTATATGGTGATTTTGTCTATGTACGCCTCTGTTAATGTATAATGTTAAGCAAATATACTTGGAACGTTATACAAAAATGTGTAGATAAACCGCAAATACCGCAAATAAAATATAATAAATCTCCAATTACCGAAAGAAAAAAACCCTTCTTAGATTTATTATTATGATGTTGGGATTGGTCGGCACTTATAATGTTTATTTCGCGTAAGGGAAGCCCGCATCGAAATTCGAGATATATCCAATAAACCAATTAATAATCCACTTCTTCTGAAAAGCGAAACGGTGTTTGTGCAAGGCGCTGAAAGCGTTCGGTTTCCAGTTTTGTCGGTTGCCTTCTAAGGCTTTCATATATACATATATAATAATATCCACCACCGATGTAGAGAGAGGTGCGTGTGGTATGTATACCTATTTATTTTGTAACTCAATCTTTATTGAGGCGCCTGTGGGCCTCGCCTTATCATCACTCCCCTTAAAATGGCAGGGGCAGACGGGCCTGCACAGTCACTTTCGTCCATTGTTAACGAACGAAGAACAGAGACACCCACACACTCAAATAAACATTCTAAGGAAAGCTCACTCGGAAGAATCTTCCGGGCAATCAAAGTTAGACGTTGAAATATACATATACCGTTTTTGTTATTAAATACTCCTAACTTTTCTGCAAACGTTAATCATCAAACCCTTCTCGTTTCACCGCCGAAGTGAATAAATTCAATTTTAACTCTTGATAAACTGCGGCCGTTTCAACTCGCGATAAACTGATTCGAGCTAAATATTATTTAATTTAATCGCATACTAAATTTTCCCTCTTTGGATTCTTTCCGTTTATGATTTCATTTTATGAAAATCCGATGGATTTATTAAGGATTATAGTGACGCAAAATAAACTATCGCATTTTAGATGTGGCTCTGTGCATTAATGCGATAGTAACTATCAAATAGTTTATTCGGAGCTAACTGTACATATGTATGTATGTATGTAATTGATAGTCGACTGAGATTCTCTTTAAATAAAACACAAGTTACTGCACTCGCGGAGGTTCGGCTTCAAATCAGAAGATAGTGAAAAAGCAATCTTGTGAAACAGATACAAAGCAAATAAGCCTCAAATGAAATTTCGCATTGGGGGAGGAAGGGAGGGCGAAAAGGGAAGCAAAGTCAAACTGAGCTTTATTCGCGTTTAAATTGCTTACGTAGGAAAAGGTCGCTTTTCGATAGGTATATATGTATTTATTTATTTATATTTAGATATATGGGGACGACGGCTTCGGTTCTAAGGTTTTTTCAAATAAATTTATGGTTAGAAATCAGTTAACCCCTTGCAGCTCCCCTGCATTTATTTATCATCAACCCTCGTGACCCACGAAGGGGTTGAACCTTTTACACGCGGGGTGTCAGCGTGGAGGTTCAAAAAGCCGCACAAAAGACACTATATATTTTCTTCTTCTTCTTTAAAAAGAAAAAAAAATTGTATAACGTATTATCACCAGAAAAAGCTTTTAAGAAGGAGAAGTTCATCCGTATCCCTTCTAGTTCTGAATAAACATCCCACCGCGGCTTTTTAAATATCGGCTTTGTTAACAGTATCGTGTACGCGTAAATATGGACATTTTATCCGCAACGAACATGTTCTTTGCTCAACGGACCGTTTTTTCAACGCATAGACTCGGCTTTGAATATTGTGTGAATATAAAAATCGATTTTAGTTTTAGCATCGTCGAAAGTTTTCAAATAACTATTATATTTATAAATTTCCAATAAAATAAATTTAGCGTTTGTCAAACTATGTGAATAGTTTGGAGAAAAAAAAAAAACTAACGTCGGTTTAATAACATTGAACGTCGAACTGGAGCGAAATTATATTTTTTTTTTGAGCGGTAGTTTTCCATTAGTTAACCAATTTTTCCGTTAGTCAATGTTCAGAGTTTGTAAAACTTTTTTATTGGACTTTTTAATAGGACTTTTATAATGGTTATATGTAGTTTTGAGTCCCTAGTGTACATATATTATATGTACCTAATTAGTAGCAGATAATAAAACAGTGAATCAAAGCTAGCAAAGTTAATCATAACTAGTTTTATTAATTTACTAAGCATTCGTTGTCGCTTTTTTTCCGTTATAAGATTTTCAAATACATTATCCGGTCTTAAATTAAAAGTATAAATATATTCCTTCCCTTTTAGCCCTTAAAAAATGTGCTATATCAAATTTGTTCTATTTATATTTAGTATATTAAAATGAGATGGGTATTATATTTCTATGCTTGACGTATTAATAGACACATAAAAGCTAGTAAATTTAGCTTTTTACAATATACTATATTTAACATTTACGAAACATTGAGTGGCAAAAAAAAAAGTATTTACTCGTTCAACTGAAACCTTCGCACGTTCTTACAAAAGTAGTGCTGATCACCACTGCGGAAGATAATTTATCCTGAATTTTTTACCCCTGGACATCGGAACTTTCATTCGGTCCAACACGTATTACTAATCAAGGGTTAGTTCGGAACGGGGTAGACCGCGATTAATTGAAACTCACCCCCCCATTCCCCACTATGGTCGGGGGCAGTTCGCTAGAGAGGTCATAATGTTCTTTCGAGTCTGACCAATACATCTTTTTTTTATCTCGTCCACTATTTTACTTTTATATCCTTCAATCCTCATTATTTCTCTTCTGCGTCGAAGGAATCGCAAACATAATTTTCATTTTTTTTTGCTATCTATGTATGTATGTATGTATGTATTTTTCGACCATTCAACCGAAAACGTTCACTTTAGCTCATAAAGATATCCTTCCACTTGAACGTTTGATTTATTGACACAAGATCACAAGATTTACACAAGATCATTGTGAAAATTAAGGCACTGTACACACTCGGCGCTTTCAAACGCGCGTTTCATTTTACTATGAAATCGTATGAAAGCGCGCGTTCGCGTATACACTGTACGCTTTTGAATTGTTCCGTACAGTCGAGCGCGCGTTTTTATGTAGTGTGAATATCTTTCAACAACAAAGTATGGACCATTTCGATACAGATTTGTTTATTTGTTTGATTGGTGGACATTCTAATTCTATTCTCTATCGCCGTATTTTATAACGACGATAGATAAGCCAGACACAAGCTACCGCCTCGATATCCATTCTCCAAGTGACGAATGCGCACCCAACTCTCGCTCCAAAAACGCGGCACAAAGCGTCGAGTGTGTACGCTGCCGCCGGGCACTTACGCCGCGTAAAGCGCCGAGTGTTTACTAGGCCTAAGCATAATAGTTATATTTTTGACCATTCAAATATATGAATAGTTTTGCTGACAAAAAAAAGTATAGGCTTGTCAGACAAAACCACCCAATTCGTTTTATTACGATTAAGAACATCGTTTATTTCATATTATATTAAAATTCAACTCTAGAAGTAGCCATAAATCTTTCTTAAATTGAATAGAAGAAAAAATTTCATTTAACGCCAGTTGTGGGCGTCGAAATGCTAATAATAATCGGCGTCTGATTTTCCTTACGCGTCGTTTTTGCTCGCGTTCGTATCTCTCGCGAGTTTTCAATTAATTCAAAGCCTTACATCTACCCTCACCACATCGTGAAACGTATATATATATATACATACATATTTAGACTGTATATATACATAATAAACTTTACATCTAAGTTGTTCTTTTGCTCGAGACTGAATTGCCAACAAAAGCGATCTCACCACCCCAACAATGGATCGGCTTCAAACTTCCACTCCCCTTGCCACCGAAGAGATAGATATTCGAAGAGGAGAGAAGGAAATTATTTTCAAATCGTTTTTCATTCGCAGGGGGGGTTCCGGCACCTCACACCCCCTCAGCAGCCTATCGCAATTAATTATAAACAAAGTAAGTCGCTGTGAAAAGAGGCTTTCGAGGATGTACGACTGGGGTGGGCCGCGACGTAACTAATTACTCCGCGCAGACGCGTCTCCATACTTCAATTAGTCATTAAATCGCCGGGATTCGAAAAGCCTCAAAAAACAATTATTTTCAGCGCGAGATTAATGCGGGAAATTTGGACCGTTCGATGAGACTCGTTTCGCGCGAGCTTTTCATCGCGGATTTACCCCTCCCTTTCCCATTCAACGCTTGGAATGTTCGAAAGAAATATGGGTCAAAGTCGTGCTATTGGTGGTGCGACATTCTTATCGTCGATCGTTGAAGGTCGCCAATTTGCATAAATTCACCACGACATCAATCAAAATAATTCAAATAGCATAGTGCAACATTTTCCAAAGTTTTATTCGAGATAGCTAAATTTGAATTGTTTTAAATGCGAATTGTATAATATGATAAGATAATATAGACTTAAGCACTTTATTTATAGCTGTAGTATAAATATAATTTGTATTTTAAATTAATTCGACGTTGAAAATATATTACAAGTTATTACAGTCACGTTTATTTTATTATATGTATGCGAAAACATATTAGATTCTACGTATTTGATGTTGTAAATTTAACACAAGATATTCATGTTTAATTTAAGCTCCGTTTGAGGTTTAAATAGCTGGTACGACGTAGATAAATTTCTCGTTAAAAATAGACTTCTCCTCTTTCTTTAAAATTCGTTTTTCTTTCTATAAAAACACGTACGTTGTCTATCCATTATTTTGCACTCATTTTTGCGAAGCGCTTAAAAGGAATGTAATTCATTTTGAAATGTGAATGTATATTTTTACATATTACTGCAGACAAGAGTATGGAAAATAAAAATATGAAAACTCTTTCGAATAGCCATTTTATTTTTATTTGAGTTTATTACCTAAGGGAGAATTTTCACGAGATGGAGAAAATTTCATAAACATAAACTTTCATTCGTGTGCATGCATTTCATATTGCAGATGTGGCATAAAATATCACATTTGAAGTAGCAATGCGGAAAGATAATTAATATATCGTCGTCTGTGTGTGTATAAAATTAAATTACACGATTTCATCATAGTACTGAATTATTTTCCTCCTCAAAGCTCGAGCTGTTATCAACCCATTGATATTTTCTTAGCTTTGCACAGCTCGTTCGTATTATACAATACGTACACAGACATATATATATTTATACGAGTCATCGCTTAGCGAACACGTAATACGTAGCTTAAAACATTCGTACGTGTACGATATTAATGGATGTGAGTGGGTGTGTGTACGTTTTTCTCTTCTCGGGGTAATATTTCCTTCCCTCTCTCTGTATATCACAAAAAAATGACGCTCATTTTTCACTCGAGCCCTATACTCGCACGCGGGTTCATGATAAACGAGAGGAAAGGGTAACGCCGTTATTTTTTCATTATAACACTAAGAGCCAGAGGGGTGCGGGGGAAGGGAGAAGGGAAAAGAGAGCGAAGGGGTTGAGAATTCCTCGGCCTACCCTAAAACGGGTTTGGCGGTTTTCCGAGGGTAGTCTGTAAAAAAATTGTCGGAAAATTCATCCTTAAAATCATTATTGTCTAGGGAAAACAAAATTGCAAAGTGAGACACCGCTTCATCAAGGATTATTCAGAAATGTCAATTTTTACGTAAATTTACTTAATTTTTGGCGTCTTGGCTGTTGATTAACCCATTTGCAGCTTGTTGTCGAACTCTCTCATTAAACGACAAGGCTTTGATTTTGTAAACCTGTGTTGAACGCATCGAATCCATTTTCATATATTCCAAAAAACACTAGCTTAACCCTTTGAAGTTCAACGACGCAGTTTGACAATTTAAAAAATTGCAACACACGTGTTCAAAGACACAGACGAAAATGAACCACACCTCATAGCGACCGGTTAAGTTAAATTTAAATATTTAATTTAAACTTACCGTACCCACCCCGGGTACAAATTTCAATTAACATTCCCCCTGTGAATAACCTCATTTTCAATTCCATCGTCTCCGATTTTATTCAACAACGACGAGTGTGTTATTTTTTCGAGAGCTTTTTCACGAGCCAACGTTCAGCCTCAGCCAGTGCTGCATTATTCAAAGTGTTCGCGACCGGAATATATATTTGAGTGAATGTAGGTTAAGCCGATATTTACAGCCGTTTTATCACCGGTTTATAACAGGTTACACTTTCGAGATTCCCATATCAATTATTCTCAGCGTACCTACCCTCATAAACCTCACTGTCGATCGATTCGTTTGATACCAGCCCTAGCTGCGCATACATACACTCGCAATATTCTCCCACTATACAATATTGAGTTCACGGTACACACAAACGGTGATAAATTAAATTTAAAGCACATAAGTGTCATGGAGTTTTCCATCGTCAATAATCGCATTAGTACGTGTAAATTGAGGTTCGCGTGTTTCACGTGACAAAACATAAATGATATAGTCCACCATAACTCGTTGTTGCATCGTGCATGCATGCAATATACTTACTCACCCTCAATGTAAGCAAAGTATAACATATTTCGAAGCATTATCACAATTGCTCGGTATGCCATAAGCGAACATGTCACTAATGACTTCGTTGAATGAAAGTAAATTCATATGAAAGATTTTTTTAATTTGTGTCGTATGAAAATGTACGTACGAACGTCCACGCGAGGATTACATTCAACTGTACCTATACATAGCTCGTTTGGAATAAGTTGTCTTAGTATTAAACCCTACTTGTAATCGTGTGGTGGTCTTTGAACGTAAACTCTCCAGTGTATTTTCTACGATGAGTGGTGTTTTTATCAATTTTTTTTACGCTCCACAATAACTTTACAGAGACATAAAAGTTTTCTTGTTCAGAGTCTCAATTTGTCACCGTCGACGGATTTCCACAAGCCCCGCGAGCTATGCAATGCATTTTCGCTGTAAAGCCTCCACCATTGTTCCCCATCGTGACACGTTTGCTCCCTGGACCGTTTCATGTTTTAAATCGTCACGGGATCACATAAAAATACGGTTATGGTTTGAGAAATGCCGGTGAATATTTCATGAGAACCCCCCCCCCCGCAAAGGATCCGAGAGGACACCCGACAATTCAGAGAGGCTTACAATATTATACGATATACATACATATACGTGTGTTTATATAAATATACATACATGTATACATTGTATGTACGGGTATTTTTATATCCATAAATTATTATACGAGTATCTCCATTTGGACGGGCGTAACATCGCACCTTTCCCTCGACTATAAAACCTTATGCGGTGCTTAACAGCGCTAAAAGATTTCATCTCGAATTTATAACGCAATGTGTAATACCGAGACCCAACCGAAAAGTAATACGAGCTCGAATAAAATATTTATTAAATCTAAAAAAAATAGGGTTTTGACACTTTTGACACACGATATACACATACACGTATTGTTTATTGTACAACGTATTAAAGAATATGAAACATTTTACATAATTTATTATATCTACATATACGTATGTACATACATATCAACCATCAAGTATTAAATTACACTATTTATATTAGTCTGAAGCATACGACCGACGGTGGATTCAAACCCAAAAATACGGCACAACTGATTGAATGTTTTCATAAATTGTACAAAAAATTCAATAACATTTTTTAAAGTTTCTGTTTATATTCGCATATTAAAACTTACACACATACATACATACATATGTATGTCCCATTGCTTATTTTAGTATAGACTTGTTATTCCTTTTAATGCAACTAGCCAGTTTTTCCGTCATATGGCGGTGCATTCCAGCCATGCGCGCTGGTTTGTAAAATAGCAATTCAGCCCATAGCCCATTTGACAATATGTGAAAGAATTGCATAGTAAACTGCTGATTGAATGACTCAAACCAGCTTTGTCAAATCAGGACACACCGCTAAAAAAATGTTTGTTCTGTTGGCAATGACCCAAGAAGGCAGACAGGCAGACGTTTACGCGGTTATTCCTAGTAATAATGACACAAATTTAAGTAATAAAGAATTGTATGAAATAAAACAGTATTTTAATTTGATTGTTGGCTGTTTATACGCCATGCATGCTAAATTTTATATTCTTCAATTTTTTTCATAAGATTATGAAATGTAATGTTTCAATTATTATTTAGTGCTGTTTTTGTGTATCGT
Source organism: Parapsyche elsis (assembly GCA_022651745.1). Taxonomy (NCBI): domain Eukaryota; kingdom Metazoa; phylum Arthropoda; class Insecta; order Trichoptera; family Hydropsychidae; genus Parapsyche; species Parapsyche elsis. Next base: position 124,363 of record JAGVSN010000044.1, read on the forward strand.
GTCCCACTTTTCTTAATAATGCCACATTTGGTTTTTAGCATACGACGCTAAACAAAAGGTGACAAGTTTACGTTGCGACATAGGCGTATAAAAAAAAGTGTCATGTGGAATATAGAACGAGTGGTACGTAAACGAACACAGCGGTTATTAAGATGATTACCCAAAAAGGCACAGAATTTTTTTTTTTTTATGGAAATCGACATCTGTAATTAATTCAAAAAGTCAAACAGCTCACGGTAAGGGATGAGCGAGCGAAAAGCGAGCGAACAAAGACCTAAAAGCCCTCGAGACGAATTTCTTGAGGGGGGCTTTCGAAAAGTTTGACCGCCGATTAGTATTACAACACAAAACCGGGACAGGTCGAAGAAGTGTGCGATACACGTGTTCGTTACTTACGTTATTATATACAGCTCGGTAGTATTATAGTAGACCACCGCATAGTTTATCCCGAGTTAACATTGATTACTTTAATATCCGCGAAGGGAGCATTAGCGGGGGTGGTCGGGCGGGTCAGCTAATCTTCTTTATTGATCTTCAATCAATCAAAACGTCCACCCCCATCCCACTATCAACCCCGTCAGCCCCAATTCCAGAGGATGAGACCCTCACTACCCTCCAAAACCCACCCCTCTTCAACCCCAAAGAGTGGTGGCTCGTCAAAAATCCCGCTGGCATACTACAAGTCACTCGGTGAATGAGCCTCGAGGTATATACGAGATGAAAATGTACGCTTTTTTTCTTTGTAAGAAAATCCCGCATTATACGTAACGCGATTTGTGTCGGAATAATTTATGCGATTTTTTATCGACTTTGACATATTAATTTATTAGATTTTGCGAGAATGAGGGTAGGGATCCTACCGGCCTTTTTTTTAAGCATATACGTATGCTAATTTGTACAAATCGTTGAACTTACTGCAGAATTTAACACCCGCTCTATGCAATAACGATTGACAAGCGTCGATTTCGTTTAATGTTGCAGTTAGATGAGCACGAACACGAACATTTACAATACCGAGAAAGTTATAGCATCATCAGATACTACGTACAAGTTCAAAAGAAACTGATAAAACTTGCTGACAAATAACAAAATGACAATATAAAAGTACTAAATTTTTGGCGTAGTTGCGTATAAAGCGATTTTTACTTGTGATCGTGCAAAAATCCGACCTCGAGATTTTGACTGATTTGTATCAGGAATCTTCCCCTAATCACGTTTTCATGATTTCTGGAAAATGTCTGTATGTCTGTGTATCAAAATCGCTCAACCGGTTATTGTATGTTATTTTTCTTTGTGCACGATTTTTTGACTTTTTAAGCTTTTGGTTACTCTTCATATTCCTCAAATATATGGATAAAGTCATGGGTCATGACCACACCCGATTTTTTAACTACCATTTGTGTATATGTATGAGAATCCTCACAATCCCTTTAAATGAATGATTGTTCAACTTTTAATTGGGTTGTTGGCAATCTCGTTATCGAATCAGATTTTGCATCAATTTTTAATTGCTATTTTATATCGCGTATTTTTGTGTGAATTGGTAAAAAAAAAAACACATTATTGTTTTTGTCGCCACCGGATACAAATTCAGCTTTATCGTTGTATATCCCACTAGATCGAAAACTATTTGCAAAACGGGCAAATTGTGAAACCCGAATTACGCGAATTCCCCGCGGACTATTTTTGTTGCCGGGACTAATGCTTAATTGGAAACTTTGTTCGGGAATGTGTATCACTTCTACACGTTCACATGTCGATACACACAACGTATACCTTTGCGATATTTCATCGGATAATACTACTACATACGTATAAATTATTAAATTAATATTAGATCGATGTTCAATAAGTAAAGTACCTATATTGTTATTGGATGGCTTCGCCGTGGACCGCTAATGTGCCGTCAATTTTGGCATTAGTCCTCTCCACTACCCCGCTCCTTCCCTTCGTCCTCGTATATAGATATATACACACCCTTAAATATAATAATAACACACGAAAGCCTTATTGTCTGCCTTGTAGACATGCGATTCGGGCGTAAAGCCGCCCACACACCCCAAACTCACCACTCAACTTTACAACAATCGTTATCGCCGTGGATAACGCGCCTTGCGCCAACACAAAACCCTAATTCTAGTCATAACTACATATACACACAACAAATATTCATGCATAGATTCTGTAACGGTTAACTACACGTCCGAACCACTAAATATCTGTAATTATAATTGTAATGTTCGGTACGATGTGTATTAGATGTCTCGCTGTCAACTCACCGTCAATTAAAACATATTATGTCAAGAGTTGCGATAGGTTGAAACTACATATGTAAGTAATAGAAAAAATATAAAGTTTCCAGATTAGGTACCCTACATACATACATATGTACATCTAGATCAGTGGTCGGGATCCTTTTTCGAGCTAAGAGCTAAATTAGGGAAAACCTTGCAAAATTGGTTAAGTTTGGGAGCCGCAACATACTATTTTCAGATTATATATGATAAAAGGAAGAATGAAACTGAAGATGGGGCGCTTTTAGGAGAATGAACATAAGTTTTAAATCCAACATCCCGCTATGCTTAAAAAATAAGGCATACGACCAATGCGTACTGTCAGTTATGACGTATGGTTGTGAAACGTGGATGCTAAATTCAAGAATGCTCAGTGTACACAGAGATGCATAGAAAGATGTATGTTTGGTATAAGAATATATCGTACGAGGAATACATGGATAAGAAGTATGACCAAAGTGGCAGATATAGCGAACGTGTGAAAAAGTTAAAGTGGACACATAGCGATAAGAATGGATGGGCAAATGGACCCGAGAAATACACGGGAATGGTATTCGAGAGGATGTGAAAGAGTGCAAGGTAGACCAAATGGAAGATGGGCTGATGAATTGAGAAGAATGTGTGGAGTCAAGTGGATGCAGATTGCTCAAGACAGACAGAATAGAAGAGAATTGGAGAGGCCTTCATCCAGCAGTGGATGGTGAACGGTTGAAAACGATGATGATGATATTCAAAATTAAATTAAATGTTGCTCATTTATGAAATGGATAGCTGTTAGAAAAAAGTTATCTTCATGGTATTTCTTAATGTCTGAACCTTATTACTAAAAATGATTATAAAGTTTAATCTGAAAAACGATTTAAAGCTTTAAATATACGTATAATAAACGTCATAGTTATGGAAATAGGATTAATTTTAATTTTGTGTAAATTGTGTGTCAACGATGTGTTTCACGTAAAACTTTGGATGACAGCGAGAGCCGCAGGTTTTCATACAAAGAACCGCATGCGGTTCCGGAGCCAGCGGTTCCCGACCGCTGTTCTAGATTATGTTTAATACTTGAACTATTGCTGAAATAGTTTTCATCGAATTACCGTGGTTATAATTACGCGTTGGATTTTTTTTTCTGTACGTTAATTCGGCTTGTATTTAATATGTCCAAAAAGTTAGTCGCTTTTAATTCGTATGTAATTTTGCTGACGGTACCTACCCATTCATTAGCCCATGAATTTACTTCAAATCGAATGATTGAATAGGTATTGACGTCATGTAGACGTTTCAGTATTAATTCGTCCGTATTGAAACTATCCTCTGGCTAGTAGATTATTTCGAACGACGAAAGCAATTAGTTGATTCAATCTTCATCTTCAATATAAAGCAAGCCTCTCGCTTTGTCTGAAGATAGTTTTTAAATTGCAACCAACACCAGTGTACAGGTTGATTCAATGTACAGACACCATGTAAGATTTGCCGAGAAACATCGACAGTGTTAATTATGTCATAGATATTAGCTAAAGCTTCTTTAATATGTGAAATGTTATTTGCCTTACGACTGTTACCAATCTTGACAATGTTCCAAATTGAATTACGACTCAATGTCAAGTATGGAATTCAAGTTGAACATTCCAAGCAAGACATTGCTCATGTAACATTAACATATACACATTTGTAATGACAACCGGTAGATTTTCAATCAATAATATACATAAAATACACTTCTATCGAAAGTTATAATTCACTTGTACGTCACAAAAGCGCATACATTAGCTACATATTTCCATGTACGCAAATCTGATAGAATAGGACTGAAAATCGATCACTACATTCCACAAGAGTCAAAAATTTCATCTACCGTGCTACACGTGCAGAAATTGATTTAAATTTTTCCACCACTATCCCAGTAGTGGAATTCAAAGCCATAAAAGCGTTCGCGTGATTCCTGCTTTATACATATCGTAATACATGAAATTTTTATGAAAATATTTTATTACAAAATCTTTGCGGGAATGTTGAGTAATGTGGATTCCAGGAAATGTGTCCATCTACGTGGGATTTATTATCAACAAAACGCAGTGCAATTGAAAATTTTCATTGGCTACATTTTTTGCAGTATGCTCCTGTTTAATAGAAAGGTCGCCGACGATTCGTCATATACGATCAAATTAAACGACGGTTATCAAATTGCCTGCAATCCTTCCGGTGAATTTATTATCCTTGCGAGTAGCGCTTTGAATCATTAAAGTGGCATTATTAATTCAAGGTTTAGACGTGTATAAATCCATTAAAATTGACATATCGCCTTACAAATTGGTTGCGAACAAAGTGCTACGGCAGAGTGTAGACATCGTCTCAGTGCGCCCCCTCATAAATATTCAGTTAATTTGCGGAACGGAACACACCCATAGAATGACACGCAGCATCCTCATAGTATACATTGTAGATGTGAATTCCTAAATGCGTTTTTTTTTAATTCATTTTAGATTTACAATAGAATTTTCCATGATTGAAATATTGGAACACGTGTCGAATTACATATGTATGTACATACGTGGTGTGGTAGTGGCGTGCAAAATTTAATAATAGAACTTTCACAGAAAGCAATCGACAGATTGTTATTTCCAATTTGATTTATCTTAATCCAGCTGTGTCGTAGAATCGTACAAATCCGGAGATTTGTCATCGAATGCTACAATGTTTGCTATAAATGTATCAAACGAGATAAAATTACGCTCAACAAACTACAGCAGGATTTGCTGTAAATCAGTGGTTGGGAACCGACGGCTCCAGAGCCTCATGCGGCTCTTTGTGTGAAAACCGGTGCCTCTCGCTGTCATCCAACGCTTTGCACGAAACACAAAACGTTGACACACACTTTACACAAAATCAAAATTAATCCTATTTCTACATATAACTTCATCGCTATAAAAATCATTAAATCGTTTTTCAATAATACTTTTTAGTAATAAACTGTTAAACATTAAACATTAAGAAATATCACGAAGACAGATTATTTCATAAATGAGTAACATTTAATTTCATTTGGAATATATAATCCAAAGATAATATGCTGCGCCTTCTAAACTTTTCAATCTTTTAAGGTTTTTCCTAATTTGGCTTTTAGCTCGAAAAAGGTTCCCGACCACTGCTGTAAATGAAAGCACAATCCAATGCTTGGTTTTATGCGCGTTTCTATATTTTATAAAAAATATAGTGTGAACGTACAGATTTACTAATAAACGATTAAAATTTATTGTTGGTTTTTTTAAAGGTCTTGGTATTAAATTTAATAGCGTAAAAGGTATTACATTATATTGAAGAGTTTTCCGATACGCATTACGTATCCCATAATGATTTGGTGAATTTGTAGACAATCCATCATTTTATATCGATATTTCCATCGACGTATAAAAACCCCTTTGTTGCCATTGTTCAAAGTTCACATGCAAGCCCACTCGATTGTTTCCCCCATATCATCCCTGCACACCATCACTGTCATTCTTTTTCACGTGGTTTTCTTGATTTCTATAGTTTCGTACACTCATCCTTGTCGATATTACACACACACACACTCATGTACGTGTAATATAATCACCCGAATTGAATAAAAATGTATCGTATATATTAAGATAATCGAAGCGGAAATGCGCTCGCGCGAGCGTTTCGTAATACCCGTGCGCGCTTTTTATCGGTTAAAATATCGTCCTATAAGCGTGTTTACTTGATGAAAAAGGGTTTTATTTAAATTGGGGTCTTTATTGAGCGAATTTGAGGGGGTTGACGGAAGTAAAGTGGGGTATGGGGTTGAATTTTGTGCCTACGAACTACACGCTGCGCATTACATACATATTTGGAGTAATGCGTGGCGTAGCGGTGCTACGTCGTCGTGACCGTGACGTAATCCAGGTATCTTCAACCTTTTGCTCTTAATGTGTGTACATCGTAAACACTCGAGAGGCAGTGAAATAAATTCAATTCAATTTATGCACCAATAACCTACATTTACCTACATTGTTTGGACAAGTGTGTTTACCGCGTGACGTATCGCGCACGCTATTACGGTTTACGCGAATGTAAAATAAAGTAAAAACGCGCCGTTTAAAAAATTATGCACGTTATCATATAATGTATTCATACGTCGTTAAACGAATCACACGAGCGGTTGATGTGTTTGCATTTGGAATTGCATAAAATTCGTAAATATCGCACGAAAGGGTCATTTAAAATCGCGCGTCCCGGTCGTATACAGATTACGCGGACATCAAACGGGGACATTTTACGATTCCGGTATGTTTTTCCCCACTGCAGACTCGATATGAGTTTATATGCTCGAGGGACGAACAGTTGAACAGCCCTGGCTAGCTGACCGCTCGCTGATAGGGTCGCAAAACGTTTGCAAAAATCGAACGGAGCTCGACTCTGTTGGCCAGCCTCCAAATTGGTACAGCAAAATACATACAAACAGAAACGATTTCAAATATTGTTTTTAATCATCGGATCGTATTTACCTTCTCTATTGTTTATTTTATTACAATTCATTTGAATATTGATATGATGATAATACTAAAGTATTTAAAGTTGCGTCAACTGTTGCGCTTATTCATAAAATAACAACATGATGAAATTCTTTGTCCCAAAAAATAATGAAAAGTTCTACTATCACACTATGCATTAAAAAGGACAAGTGAAATATATATCGTTAAAAAGTCGTTTGATAAGATTCGGTGAAATTATACGTAGTATAATTATACATGTGCGACATAAAACAACGTCTTGGTTTATTATATGGTTATAAATATGTTCCTTGTACCATTCGGTCGCTTTCAAACCTTAAATTGCCACGTATGGTCAATACTGTTAAGATATGTTATTGTACCATTTAACCATACATACACCTAGATATGTAGATAACGTATAGTTTAGTATGTATGTATGTATTTATTTATTTAATTAATTAAAATAGCTTAAAAAGCTAATTACAAACAACAAAGTAACTTAATGCTAAAATTACAAAATAAACAATTATCTATTAGTACAGAGGTGTTGTTTTAAGGCTGCCAGGAATCTATCAATTTGGATTATATTTCAAGGACCTTCTGACGGTCCATTGTATTCAACAACATCCTTTGTACAAGGTACTTCTTCTAGATCTACATACTTAATTTTAAATTCTTAACTATTAACTTATTCTTAACCCTCGTATTATGACTGTGTACATACATATGTACATATATTATATCGCCTTATTGTGAGCCATTAAGTTGTTTCTGTTAAATCTCTGCAATCTGTCCTTTATTCTACATTCAGCAGATGTCTTTGACGCAATGTATGTTAGTAGTGGAAGTGTCCATTGAATACTTTCCATTTTTGTATCTCTACTTTCTCTTAGTGAAGTGAAGTGAAAAGGAGTTGAGTCCCAATTTTCGGGAACTGTGTCATAATACTAGTTGTGTATATATAATATATATGTATATGTATATTATGTATGTATGTACATACATATATAGATAATATGTTTAGTGTAGCTTAACATTACATAAGCTTGAGCCATGGAAGTTCTCAGTGACATTATTTAAAAACTTATTTAACATTATGCGAATATACGACTTTATTATATTTCTTCCGCTCGTTAATATAACTTTTTTTGCGCTGTCGTATCTTCTGCGCAAAATAGTGGTACACGATGAAAAAAAATACTGCTTTTTTCCTCCGGTAGGTAGTATACGTAGTGTGGGCGCCGAAACCCATCGAATATGGGAAAACTTTAACCGTTAGCTGTCTCGTAAAGTTAGAACGAAATTTTGGTTACCTTCTCGCAGTTAGTAGCCCTTGGGAAAGATTTAGAGCGTTGTTCGCGACCGCTCCCCGCAAACAGTGCCGTTTTTCCCCGCGTGCCGTCTCTATATCAAGCCCCCTTTTTTTCGCATTCATTTTCCGGTGGGTTTATTTTCCCTTCATGTTCATATCCCCTCCATCAAATCCTTTACCAAAAAATAAAAAAATAAACACGGCTAAAGTACATGCAGGAAAGGCGAAGGGTGGAGTGGGCAAAAGCGAAACTCGCCCGTAGCGATCGTGGCGTGCTACGACTCGATATATTCATTCGTTTCGTACTGAATTTTATGAAAAATATACGTATGCAACCACCAAACGAAAATAAGTGTTCACGAAATATGAGACCTTGGCACATTACCTCCATAAATTCATTAAAATACATTGCTCCACTAGTATTTGCATACACGAATACATAAATTTCACAAATGCCGATTTTGCTTCGATTCTCGCTGTTTTCCATACGTGGAAATTTGACGGCCCGTTCGGATCTACGGCGTACGACACAAGGCAATATGCGTTCGACTTTTTATATGAAGAATGGTTGTACGGATTGATAACGATCTAAAGTGGCCATTAGTTATTTGTATTTTGACTGATTTATTATACGTACGTAGCAATCGAACTACCCACCAAAATTCATATATTATTCACAATTTAATGAAAGTTTTTGAAATTAATTAGCACCCACGGCGTATTAATTTAATTCAATTTATTCTAGTGCTAAAAATATGTAATCAAATTTAAGTAAAATCGTATGCTAACTATATTACTATTGTTCTGAATAAGTAAGCTTATCAAAAGCTTATCGATTTTGACTCAAAAATAATCAGAAACCATTTCAGATATGCATGGTTGTGTGTTGATATATGTACATATACATACATATATGTATGTGCATAGTTATTTCAAAGCACCTAAATAATTATATTGCATTACATTATGTATTACGATAGAAGATTAGAAATATTTAATAGTTTAGAAGAAAGTAGGATTATTGTGTAGATCAAGAAATATACTATCTATAAATATAAAAATATTAGTTTATAATGCAATTGTTCGTCCTCATTTTATATATTGTGGTTAATTTTTAAATTTAGTAAATAGGGTAATTAAAGTTAGGTTGCAAAAATTGCAAAATAGAGCTATGCGAAGTATTTTAAATGTAAATATTATAAGGAGTATAAGAATTATATTGAATGAATTGAATTTGATGAATGTAAAGCAAACCTTAAAAATGTGCATGTTAGTATACATACATTTATATTTTTAAGTTAGATAAGAATTTATTACCAAGATATTTAATAAGGAGATATACATAATATACATAGTCATAATACTAGGGGTAAGAATAAGTTAATAGTTAAGAATTTAAAATTACATAGATCTGGAAGAAGTATCTTGTACAGAGGTGTTGATGAATACAATGAACTACCAGAAGATCTTAGAAATATAAACAATTGTTGCATTCCTGACAGCCTTAAAACAACACCTCAGTACAAGTGCTAATAGATAATTAAGTTTATTTTGTAATTTTAGCTTTAAGTTACTGTTTGTTTGTAATTAGCTTCTAAAGCTATCTTAAATAAATAAAATGAAACAAAAATAGGTATTCTTGATAGCATATTGAACACATGTGATTTTTTACGTTACATAAATATCAATAATAACCAAAAGCGATCGTGAAAATTACTATACCTCTTCGTAGTAAATTCGCGATCGTATCGCTCTCGGAGGACCCACACGTTATTTACTTAGTAAAATACGAACTTTACCCACCACGAAAATATTTACTACATCGTAACGTTGCTGAAAAGGTGAGAATCGCTAATCTGGTAGCTTTTATAAGCGATAAAATATTTCTCTCGCCGTGCCGCGCCATACGTATAAATTGCGGCTGCCGACTCATTGCCAAAAACCGCAAAACGGAACTACTAACATCGTCCGTAAATACTCCGCATCTTTTGACACATTGATATAATAGTTTTACCGACAATTTTCCGTTGGAAATTCGCGGATAAACAACCGCAAAAGTCGCTTTGGCGAAATGTTTTTGATTGGGTTCGCCTTGCGCGATCAAAAGTATGCGGGCCCCGAGTGTCGCATTCCAGTTAACGTTTCGTTTCGTTTGTGGAAAAGCTATTTCGCGATATAATCACTTTGGGATATGACTTTTATCGGCCGCCTACTACTACTTTTCATTTCGCCGTCAATCAAAAGTCAATACGTCACTCACAAAACCTTCAGAGCGAATGGCGTATTATTTGACTTGTCACTTGTTAGTTGTAGGGGGCCCGCTCTGTAAATAACCGCTTTATTATGAGACAAGTTCAACTTATTTTGCCTATTTATATTCACGGAGAACTTTGTGGTTTGATTAAAATAAATACGAGCTCTAAATATACCGAACGAGGTTTCAAATTTCGTTCGCAATATAGCTCTTGTTGTAAATAATGTAAAGAAGATCGTTAAGGGGAAAAAGTCCTTACGAAAATATACCATCATCAAGATCTAAAGCTGTATAAAAGAGTGCTATCTTGCATTCACAACCTTGAAAATCATTTTTGATTATGTTTAGCATGATACCCATATATTTTTGCACCCATTTTAATGTTTTTTTTATTCGGAAGTAACTAACTAAGTAATCATTAATAATTTCGTATGAATAACAAGGAATCTGGTTGAATGGTTCAATATCGTTCGATTTTAATTTAGATTTTCTATCAAAGGGAAGATTTGTAAACGATATGCGAGCCTCTATGCCTCGCTTAACGTACCTATGTATATGTACATACGCACGAGCGAATTTCGAATTCAAGACGTATCGTAAAATTCCGTCACGTATCCACCGCATATGGAATATTTTCGGGGCGTATTCCTTTTTTCAAAGGTTCCTTTCGGTTCAGTCCGGTTCTGGGAGGCTCTCGAGGGGGTATACCCTCCCTCGAAACGTACCCAGTACTGTCGTAATATTTTCGTTTTATACCCCCAACACCAGATATTGAACAGTGGGTCGGTTTATTCGAAACACCTTATATGTACATATACGCCGAGATGAAGTCGTGAATCTAAACGAGCACGTAAACCAAGATTGCATATCAATCAGTTACAACCACTCGCTAATATTCAAAGTAATACTCTTTCGATTGAGGTACACTTTACTTCGACGGACTGTACTTTGGGGGGGAAAAAACTACACATAAAACACTGCTGGGATTGGGTCTTGAATGGTAGAGATAAATGCGGACTTAATCCTCGCACAATCCAATCAAAAGATGTTGCTTTGACGATGCGAATAGAAAAACGTTACCCGAGTGGGGTAGGAGATGTTGAGAAGATTAATAGGCAACAAACATAAGTGTGCGGTGAGTTTATCTTTCGTGATGATAAATTTACTTCTTTGCTTTCAAAATCCGAGATATATACGAGTGAATAAGATGCTATTATCCAGCTAGCACATTGCTAGAAAAAAAGGTTTCCTTAAATCGATGTTATGTGTACTTTGCAAAGCTTCGCCGCTTCAACGTACGAAATTCATTCTAGGAAAATCATCAAGTATACTAATTATAGATATGAGGATATTTATATATTTATCCACAAATAGATATTTTATTTACATATACATATGTCGCATAAAATATCTAAATATATACAGTATATATTTAAACAATTTATTTTCGTAAAAAGTATAATCTGAATATTATAATTTAGACAACTTGCTATTCTGATAAGTGATTTGATAACAATATACTTGGCTTAAACGTAAAATGATGTCCGGATTCTCCGAAGCCGATGGAGTATGTGTTTCTGATTATTATTGAGTGCTCTAGAAAAAGTTGTGTGCTAATCCTCTTAAGACAGAGTGGGGGAGGATGCTGTTTGGGAAAGGAAAGACAAACTGAACTCCGTTAATACTCTTAACTTTTCTGAAAGCGTTTTCGTTTCGTCTAGCTAGGCTATTGTGTTCTATGTATTCTAAAGGTGTACTTAATTAAAACTTTATACGACGGATCACATCCGCACGTTCATTCCGTATACGTTCATGTATTTATGTATGTATATAGTTCGAACGACCGATGCTATGGTTCAAAAGTGAACTAAGTCCACTCGGAAAAATCCAGATATATCAGTTGTGACATAATATGTTTAATAACTACAATTATAATTTGATTTAAACGAGGTTACTAAAAATTATTTTAGGTGTTACAAAATAATAATCTAACTTAATTACTCTTTTGTGAGGGTAATTATTTAAAAATAATAATAATAATAATAGTAGTAGATTTGACTATGCGCGAAACGTAATAAATAACGCTCGCGTTTTCACCACGGATTACTACACATAAAACTACACACTAGCAGTGTTCTTTAACTTAATTTGATTTATAATTTCGTGACATGTAAAAATATTGTCCCACTTTACGACAAGATTCCCTATTTATCAAAGTAATTGGACGTTTCCATTCCCCGGCTCGGAATAATTTGTTCTATGCTCGGCACCGAGTAACAAGTCATACACGTGTCGCGTATATTTGTCGGAATTTTCTTTCTTTTTTTTTTTTTTTTACTCTATTTTATTTTTGTTCGTGTGTCACGAGCGAATATCATTAACGGCGTGCTACGACAACTAAGGATTCCCAACATTCCAATGAAAAAATAAATAAATAAAATGTCGTGCGTACGTAACATTCCCTTATAAGCGTGAATAACGACTACGTTCGTTTACTAACGTATGTACAATTGTACTTCTATTTTGGTATTGAGTGCGGCGGATAAACGGGCGAATATTAAGACGGCAATATTATTTTCATTTTATATAATATGCCGAATAAATTAACACGCAATTAAAAGACATAACTAACATTATATAATTTATGAATAAGGTTTTCAAATATATCTTTTTTATATTTTAAAAAAGTTTGTTTTGAATTTAAATGACACATTGGCCTATCTTTTCATTATGGAATATTTTAATATTATTTCCATTAATATAATCACACATTGTATTAAAAACATTTGTTTTGTTGTTTTAAATATATTATATGATTACTATTTCATGTAGAAAATATTTTGTACGTGTATGGCGCTTTCGGATTGCGTAGCCGCCCATCTCTTTGCCGCACCTTGTCCATAATCAACGATTGCGACCCAACTTAACAAATTGGAAAATTTCATACTTACTAAAGCCTGCATTCTTTATTTGTTTCAGTATTGTCTTGCGGAGAAGCACCTGTACCACGACACACGGTCAAAAGGTTTTCCGGCTTGTATACAGGCCCTTATTTTGACCCTACCACTCCTACAAACATCACGGCGCAGTTGGGCACGCATGCCTATCTACCCTGCAAGGTAAATAATTGAGACATAGCATTAAAATCGCACGAAACCAACACGGATTCGCCCTATCACTACCTAAGGGGAACGGGTTGGGTTTTTGGCAATTTCATGAAAGCTCGCCCCGCTTCCAGAAGCACACACCCTTTAATAAGCCGCATTCATTAACCATACATTAGTAAAGCCTGTCATAAATGGAACGTACACCATAAAAAAACACACAGATATACCTTTTGGACAATAACCCGAAATTGGCCATCAATTTAGAACGTTGTTTCGTATTCAACTCTCGACAACGGTTAAATTTATCTTGCGTGATATAATTGAGTAAGACTAATGGTCTCGATTCTTCTTTATAATTCGATTAATTGTCCAGAAGAATAGTGTATCGCCGATGCCGTCCAATCAATCTTGTCGCTAAACCACGAAAAGCACAGGACGAGTCGTAAAAGCTTATCGGCTAAATAGCGTGGCACAAAAGCCCCCCCCCCTTGCCTCAAACGCACACACATCTAATAAGCAAAGATTACGAAATAAGCTTTTTTTTCGTAGTATATATCTAACCAACGTGTGTACGAACATCTTGAACGATTCATTTTAATCGGATTGCGATTGACGGGGTGGGGTGGTGGGGGAGAACGATTCGAAATTTATCTATCAAAAATTACGCTTTCAATCCGAATGGCCGTATCGCTTCGTTCGAGAGCGATTTTCGATAAAATTTCATCGGATATCCTTTGATGTTGATAATTCGGTTATTGTTCGCGGGGCTCGCTAGCGCGTACACGCAAATTGAATATCGAATCGTAAATATTAAAATGCGGCTTCGGTGCACGTAGCGAAAACGCCTCGCGGATGTAATTTATTTCCGCGTGCGAATTTGCGCGTAGGTGTGTGTTCGCTATTTTAAATTCAATAATAACGTTGCACGTGTAAATTATTGATTGTTTAATGGTCGTCGAATTCGTTTGGAATTGGGTCAACATCCGCAAGGCCAAACACGCAAATTAGATTTGACTATCCCTGGCGAATGCGAAGGGTTTCGGTCCCATTTAGCATTGTCAAACGGACCGATTGGGACGTGGATGAGAGAAAGTGTGTGTGTGCGTGCTGGAAAAGTGCCACGGTAAAGAAAACTTTCACGGATTTTACATTTCCAATGTGCTGAATCGTCGACAGATAAAAGGTTAGCTACCCCTTCACGAGACCTACTTATCACTGCGAACACATCCGCAAAAACTTCATATTGTGTAGCGAATATCCGATCACGGCTAGTTCAACATTTTTGCTTTAGTTTGTCGAGCTTCATAGGTATATTCATATATATCTATATACATATATAAAAATCAATGTCTGTCTGTCTGTTTGTTTGTCTGTTTGTCTCTTATAGGCTCCTAAACCACTCAACCGATCGCGATGAAACTTTCAGGACTTATTGTGATCATACCGGGGATGGTTCCTGTAAAAAAAAATCGGGAAAAAACGGGAACGGGAACCGGCCTGTTCACGCGTCAGATAACGTACTAGGAACGGGAACGGGATCGAAAACGGGATCGGGACCGGGATTGGGAACGGGAACGGGATCTGGAACGGGAACGGGAACGGGATCGGGCATTGCAACGCATGCCGGGTCAGCTAGTCTATATATATAAAAATCAATGTCTGTTTGTCTGTTTGTTTGTCTGTCTGTCTCTTATAGGCTCCTAAACCACTCAACCGATCGCGATAAAGCGGGAACGGGCCTGCTCACGCGTCAGATAACGTACTAGGAACGGGAACGGGATCGGGAACGGGATCAGGATCGGGAACGGGACCGGGATCTGGAATCGGGAAAAAACGGGAACGGGAACAGGAACGGGCCTGCTCACGCGTCAGATAACGTACTAGGAACGGGAACGGGATCGGGACCGGGATTGGGATTGGGAACGGGAACGGGATCGGGAACGGGCCCGCTCACGCGTCAGATAACGTACTAGGAACGGGAACGGATCGGGAACGGGAACGGATCGGCAACGGATCGGGATCTGGAATGGGAACGGTATCGGGCATTGCAACGCATGCCGGGTCAGCTAGTAATATATAAGAATAAATCAAATTGAAACTAAATTTTTAATGTGTTTTAATGTATTGTCTTATACAGAATTTGTCATCATATCGTCCCAAACTATATACATACATATGTACAGTCCCATGACAGTGAATTGTGAACATCGGTTTACGTCCATTGTGCGTACTGCGACTCTCGTAACATAAAAAAAAAAAAAACGTTTCGGGTTAATTTTTTTGTGAACGATTTCATGTATCCCATGCTATTAATGTACAAAAGATTTGGTGTATCAGTGTTCATACAAATACACTTCGTACACTTCGCCCTGAAATTCATTCAGTGTAGACGTTATTTTAGTGTGAAAAACAAAGTGGATTTTTGTTTCTGCATATCTATTGTATATTTCGAGAAAGTTAAATTGTTTAAAATTTTAAAATGTGAATTTATTGTATTGCACGTAAAACCACCCTTTCTATTTTTTTTTTTTTTTGGATGGGAAGGAATAGAGATTCCACCGAATCCATATCCGATATCCACCGAAAAAATTTCAAATATATTGCAACGTTATTAAAAACTAGGAAGTTTACAATGCAATATATCGCCACAAACGAGGGAGTTAGCCTGGAAACAGTGCAAAAAATCAGCCGTAACATTTTTTCGTTGTTATTCATTTATGAACTAACTAGAAAACTGTAAGATCCAGGAGAAGTATCTTGTACATGGGTGTTGTTGAATACAATGAACTGCCAGGAGGTCTTAGAAATATAAACGAAATTGATAGATTCCTGGCAGCCTTAAAACAACACCTGTGTACAAACTCTAATGGATAATTTAGTTTATTTCGTAATTTTAGCCTTATTTTGCTTGTAATTAGCTTTTTAAGCTATTTTTATAAAAAAATAAAACATACTTCACGATATTTTTTAACGTTAGTCAATTTATTACTAAATAATATTATAAAGTTTAATCTGAAAAACGAAAGTTATGGAAATAGGAAAATTGGGTTATATTCATTTTGATTTTGTGTAAATTGTGTTTCAAACACCTTTAGAAGAATATTTATTTTATTTCACGCAAAACGTTGGATGGCTTGAATTCCCGACCGCTGGTCTAGTAAGAGTCATATTTGAAGGAAAATCTAAATATATGTAAATAACTTTATAGATTAAGAGAACTACATAACTAGTACATCGTTGTACAAAATTCAATAAGATAATAGAATGAACACACCATTTTGACATCACCACAAACCAATTAAATCAATTCGTGAGGAATCTGGATGCGATCAAACAAATTAATCAAACTTAGGTACATATTTATGCAATTTTATTCCTTTTTTGTATGTTTTCGGTACACAGAGTTTCTGTATTCATATAATCCTTACCTGGAACGTTCCTACGTCGGTCGCAATCGCTTTAAATGTATTTACGTATTCCGATATTATTTTATGAACTTGCGAGGAAAACTTTTCGTGTAAAACACGTATTCGATTCGTTACCAGTTCATTTGCCGTGTTCGAAATAATTGTACTACGCATACGCAACTACATTAATTCAATTCCGCAGCCGAAAGGAGCGCTCATTTACGCCATTTAGCTCAGGATAATGTGAAAACTTCTGATGTAAAATCGTAATATTTACCCTTTGCCGAAGGACCTTATAATTATGTACTTTCTGTGCATAAATTAAAAACGAGCAACAGTATTATTGCCGAAGTCGCGCGCCACGCTTAACATTCTAATTTGTACGTCGAATTTACATACGAAACAAAGTTTTGTCGACGCTCACACCCCTTATCCTATATTCGCTCGTATTATATGTATGTACACAACTACACAACAAACAAAAGTATTTAAGCGGCCGTTTCAAAACGAAAGGCGAAATGATAATCGTCAATCCGCAACGGGAATTTATAACCGTTTTGTGTTGGCTCGTTTGCGAGAGAAACTCGTCTCTCTCTCTCTGTGCGCTTCGGACCAGACAATGCGACACTAAAAACAATACTGAATTTACATTTTGACTTCAAAGGAGGGCGCCTGATTCGATATACAAGTTTACGAGTTTTCTTTGAACTTCTTCATTTCCATAGAAATTAATATCGCTTTATTTACCGAAATGTACCCTTTGGCGTCTGACGTCGACGTCGTAAAACTTCATTGATCCTTTGATGCCGTTGTAATGTGAAAATAAAAGGACCGGGCAAGGATGGGTTTGCTACGAAGGTCGATCATTCCACCGATCCCAACTTGCCACCAATATTCCAAAATCCCTTTTTTTCCCTACTGTAACGTAATGCGTATAAGGCAGAGAAAATGGTAAAAACGGTATAAGATTGAGCATTCACGAACAAAAGTACACCATTAGAATAAGTGACCGTTTTATATTGATCTATGTACATATGTACATACATATGTACATTATACACTCATTGACATTTGCTTAAATTATACGACTCGTGTCTTTGAATTATGTACTATTAATTTGGTCATGTAAATTTTCCAAACGCCACATTACGCGTAGAGCTTAAGCTTTGGAAACGTCACTCATGAAATTGTTTGGCTTTAGATGTGTACATACATACATGCATAGGTACTAACTGGAAAATATTGACCCGCTTCAAAAATGTTTGAATATTTTATTATGTGTATCGGAAATCAAAGAAACATAATATAGTACAATAGACGGGCTAAAATAGTGGAACTCGTTCCACGTACATATTCAGCATAGTATGTGTGTACGTTTATAAAGTCTTTTCAAGCTTATAAATTTATAACGAATGAAAATTATTTCTTTGGGAAATCACTTTGAAAGCTCGTTTTGGTAGCTTTTCTCATTATCGCCAAGTGCGATCCGTGGACTTTCGATGGAGTTCATTTAATTGCGCCAGATACAAAGTATCTCCATAAACAAAATCCGATACTTTCCAATGATGGTGGCGTAAAATTGATCCCGAGGCTTCAAACGACGGCGCCCCGGAACAACGCCTTGACCCTTTTTATTAGCCTCCGGTACCGCCCTGTCGATTTTCGGAACGGCGATATTGGCTTCATTTTCTTTTACGGCGACCGTTAAGTGTGGTAAATGAAATTCGGTGCTGGCGAATTTTTAATAGGTCGAAAAGGCTACGGAAGCCGCCACCAAAGGCCACGTTAGGGCTTTCATGCCAAACGGCCATACACGACCGTACTGCTGTTGTTGTTGTTGTTGTTACCGGTGGTTAATCGGAAATCATCCAGTTTCCGGTGGCGTTAATTATACTGTAAAATTTGATTGGAAAATCGATATCGTTTCTAGCTGTTTTCTATTGCTCGAAATCTAATCGTTACGTGTGTGTGCGATAAAAGCTTAGATTCTCAAAGGCGATTCATAGTACAATCGTAAAGGACGATATGAAATATAAAATGTAATAAATAAAGTTGAATTTTGTTCAAATGTGTATGTGTAACAGCGAAAGCATATTTCTAAGTGAAAATATATTTTCACTGGCGTTTCCGTGGAATCATATTCAAGCACATTTTCACCAGTAGATTTATATTTCTACTAGTAAAAATATACTGGTGAAATTATATTCGTTTCCGAACTTTCATTAAAACTAAATTTGACAGTTGTGAAATGACCAATCGAATCATATAATCTGCTGAAATATTCAATCTTAGTTATTTTGTCGCTTCTTCTTCTTATCGTGCCGTGCCCGCGTTCAGGCGTAGACTTTTACTGGTTAGTTCCAATTATAGTTTACAATGATTCTTTGTCGATTTAATAACAATTGACTTATAGTGGTCGGTTTAAGAAGAAAAGAGCACGTGAGTGCTTATCCTCAGAATCCTCAGATATAACAACGCCACCGTTTCGTTCAAAACACACTTGTAGGATGAAACATCATCGACTTATGCCAACATCAACAAGTCACAAACACATACGCTTACTTTAATATATTTTCACCGATACTGAGCAGTGAAACTGTAAATTCATTGTTTGATACATTTTCACTGTCTGAATTGGTAAAAATATATTTATACCAGTGAAAATATATTTTCACTTGAAATATATGTACTTTCGCTGTAACATAGATATATGTACATACTCGTAGATTGCTTTACCGTACGATTGATTTATTACTGCATAGGTGTTGAAATGAGTGCAATTCACTGACCTGACAAGCTCTGCATCTTTTCAAATTGAAATTCGGTATTCAAATTTAATGTGCGAAGAAGATCAATAGAAATAGTTAATAGTTCCATTGAAAGATACACGTAGTGGCTATTGTGAAACTTGGCAGACTCAAAGAAGCGTCTGTAATTAATAAATTATCCTACAAATATTTTTATAGCGAAACAACTGTACAAAGGATTATTTTCGTGCGTTGTTTTTAAAGTTTTCATATTCGCACAAAGGCAACGCTATTTTGTTTGTTGCGACTTCATAAAATATTCAATAGTTTATTTGTTTTTTGATCAATATTTAAATTCAAAATTTCAAAAGCAGTGTTCGGATTAAGTTTTCCAATAGCGTCAATTTGTTTGAAGTGGAGATTTCTCTTATTAAAGTTGAATGTGTATTCGATTGCACACAGTGCGATAAAGTTTTCTCAACCCCCCCCCCGTCTACCGGTTCCCCTCTCCATTGTCGTCGTTGAAATAGCTTTTAGAGCGACCCTCTTCGAAAGTCCGTGTGATGTCAAGTCAAGTGAATAAAAGGGTGCGAAAAGTCGAATAGTTATCTAGGGTCGCTAACGAGACACGCGACCTTTATCTTTATCGCGCCACGGTCGAAACTACGACGAACGGTTGACCAGACCTGGAATGTTTGCTGGGCCTTGGTTTAGACTTTTAAATTTGGAATATTTAAATGGGTACATGCTAAAAGGACTGTGGAGAATATTGTTTGCATGAGATAACTTTTTTCTTTGACAAAAATGGTTTCAGTACCAGTCAAATATTAAAAAAATTTCAGCTTGACAGACTTGATAGTTTCGAAGAAAACACACAGGCAGACACACACATACACACACACACACAGTACACAGGCATACAGACATTTTCCAGAAATCATGAAAACGTGATCAGGGGATGATACCTGATACAAATCAGTCAAAATCTCGAGGTCAAATTTTCGCACGATCACAATACTTTCTGTTCAATGTCATTGTACCATTAAACCATACACGTAATATATTTAAATAAAGTACAGTCTAGTATGTACGTATGTATTTATTTAATTAAAATAGCCAAAAAAGCAAAAAATTACAAACAACAAAGTAACTCAAAGCTAAAATTACAAAATAAACTTAATTATACAATATTTGCACTTGTACTGAGGTGTTGTTTTTTTAAGGTTGCCAGGAATCTAACAATTTTGTTTATATTTCTAAGAACACCCCTGTACAAGATACTTAATTTTAAATTATTAACTTATTCTTACCCTTAGTATTATGACTATGTATATTATATCTTAAAATTCGGGGTGTGGCTGTGTCGAACACGGCCGTGGGTTTTCCGTGACTACGTCTGCGTTAGCGGCTAATATTTTATTTGGAATATGAGAATGAAATTAAAGCATCGAAGTGGATACATTAATATATTTTTATTAAGCATAACGAATAACGTCTTAACTAGTAATCGATTACAATTTTGTTTATCATTGGCCTGTGGTAAACAGCTGCCGTCGAGGTGCTCGCGCCGTTGTTTTCCCTGCGCACCGCGTCGGCTTTCCGATGTTCCCGATACCGTCTCGCTCATTCTGTCACAGACATATTAATACTGATCGATAGTTGATTAAACCCTCTTTCTGATGATATGCATTTTTTTTTATATTTCCTATTGGCTTTGCGGCGAGTGTGAAATTTTAGATTTTTTGATTTTTCACCAACAAATAATTTACACAGTTCACTTTTTATGACATAAAATTTCCAAAATAGCCGTTGGAAGATACGCCCCCTTCCCCGTGCCTCGCGCATGCGCAGTGCCAACATAATCGTGTCGTAAACGTATACCTGACCGAATAAAACAACATTCATATCAACTGTATTAGTAACAAAGTTATAGTGTCGGAGTGTATGCCCATCCAAACGTAAACATCGCCGTTTCCGTACTGGTACCCCATATGTCGGTCCGATTTTTAAGACGTGTTCACGTCAAAAAATCAACTGGTTAGCACTTGAGAAAATAATCCGATTAACAAAACGGAAACGGCGCGTACTGAATCACTTCGAGGACGAGCGCAAACATTGGTCCTTATCGGCGCCGGATATTTTAATTGCAACCGGTCAATTTATCGAAAGTATCATTGCCGAATGATTTATTTAAAGCGCCACTCACGTTTTTCGCCCACGTTTCTATAAACGTGTATTTTTTTAGCGGAGAGCGAGCGGATCGAAGACTATAAGTAACAATTAATTCCGACCCTATAGAGAGTTTCGCCCGCGCGCATAAAAACACACACACACACACACACACACACGCGCGCCATAAGGGCAGGCATTATGCAAATTCCCTTCGGCGGTAGACAAATTTTTAATTGGCGCTTAATTGAGTCGGGTCGTAGCAATAAAAGCGCCACCACCACCATCGTTCCGGACAGGGCAGTGTTAAGTTTTGCGAGGAGAGAGAGCACCCTCTCACCCTCTCTGTCCCAACTGTCGGCGAGAGTGCGCGCCCTTAATGGCGTGATGCGCGTTAAATATGAAATATCGTTCGTTCGGATTTAATACGCCATTAAATAAATTTAATGCTCCAATTTGAAATTCAAAGTTCCCGCCGTCCGTAACCGCTTTCGCGTAAATTTCGAACCGTCTACGTGACGCCAATGGACAATTTCGGAGGGGTGCTCATTTGCGGGTCACTTGAACGTCGAACCCCGTCGTCGGTAATAATTCGACGAACGACCTAACTGTACCCCCTGACCACTCTTACCCCCCCATCTGTGGTCCTTGATATTCAATTTTGGTCTGGCATCCGAGATAGGGCCATATTAAAATAATTTTTCGATTTTGAAGGACCGATAGATAGATACGTGGATAGGGCGATCGTCGAATGTGACAAATTGTCGTCGGTTAACAAAAAGATTTTATTTATTTAAGTAACAACAGTATACAATAAAATATAAATACAAAATAATATTAATATCACGCAATACACTACAGCCAAAATAGTTACAAACGAACAACAGATCAAAACAAGAAAGGAACTTAGGAGTTAGGGCTGGAAAGGAACTTAAGTAAAGATAATCTAAAGGAGGGCAAATAATAGAGAAAAGGATCAATATGTGCCGGTCAATAAATAGAGAAATGATCAATATCAAGATGACATACATATTAGAGTTGAGCAATATTTTTTTATCTTGGGCAATTTTTTTTCGTAATATCAAAAAGCTTGGGTGCGGGATTAGTGCTCTATCACAGCGGTCGCCAACCGGTGGTCCGCGAGAGAATTTTGGTGGTCCGCATTTTTCATAATCATCATCATATTCAGCCGCTCACCATCCACTGTTGGATAAAGGCCTCTCCAATCCTCTTCCATTTCTGTCTGTCTTGAGCAATCTGCATCCACTTGACTCCACACATTCATCGTCCACTCGGTCTACCTTGCTTTCTTTCACATCCTCTCGGATACCATTTCAGTATTTCTCGCGTCCATCTGCCATCCACTCTTCTCGTGTCCAGCCCATTGCCACATCAAATTTTTCATACGTTTTGCTATATCTGCAACTTTGGTCATACTTCTTACC
Organism: Parapsyche elsis; assembly: GCA_022651745.1. Taxonomy (NCBI): domain Eukaryota; kingdom Metazoa; phylum Arthropoda; class Insecta; order Trichoptera; family Hydropsychidae; genus Parapsyche; species Parapsyche elsis. The sequence goes on from JAGVSN010000044.1 coordinate 147,591, forward strand.
CATGTATATATGTATATGTATCTCGTCTTGTTATATCAAGCATACATCTTTAAATGCTTCTCTGTGTGCACTGGATCTTACGTAGCATTCTTGAAATTTAGCATCCAAGTTTCACAATCCATACGTCATAACTGATAGTTTTCATAATGAATAATGAATCATTTATTTATTATACTTTTTCAATCATTATAAGGTGATATCCAACTGTTCGCAAATAACTTGGAGTGCAAATATGTACATAGGTACAAGTGTAATTACACTTTCATATTTAGAATGTTATTTTTATGGAAAAAATCATGGTAGTGATCCGCGGGATTTGAGATTTTGAGTTTAGTGATCCGTTGGGTCCGAAAGGTTGGCGACCGCTGCCTATCACATGCCCATCATAACTGCAAAATATCTCCTAAAAATATTAATGTTTACTACTGCTCCGATCTGCTTGAGTATTGGGAAATATATAAAATATTCCCATAGTTAGTAGGTGGAGAGAAATTATTTTTTATTGAAAATCAAAATGCTTGCGTTTGGAAAAGTTTCTTTAAAAAATGAACGGTGTAATTATTCTAACTCTTTTTACTGCCCCAATGGAGTTAAAATTTTTGAGATATTTTGCAGTTACATATGATGGGTATGTGATAGAGCGCTCACCAATCCCGCACACAAGATTTTTGATATAACGAAAAAAAAATTTCTTCATACCAGACCGCTCCACCCTAATGTACATATGTACATATGTACATAAATACAATATCCAACTTGACATACTTACTTTAGTTCCAAGATAAAGCTGAAATAAATTAACTACCCTTGTATTGTATGCTTACCCTTGACTGTTAACTTTTGTCGTGTTTTAAATTGAAACTTTCAACCGAGACAATTCCGAAGCCGGTTTTCTCGAATCAGAATTTATCGCGTAGCCCTCTTAAGCTCTCAGCCTGATGGAAAACTAAATGAATTTTGTATTATATTTATACAATGTGTGTGTATTTCAGGTGTGTATTACCTGTGTGACCACACATGTACGGGGGAGCTTTTACCCGCGACAGACGTTCACATGACGTTTCTTATGATTAATGAGTTGTCTTAAATTCATGGAGATGTCGGTTCTAACCGCCTAGGAATTCTTTCGCATACGTTCACGTCAGGTCAAGGCCATATTTCGTCCTTGGACGTTTTCCTTTTAGTTTTTTTCATAAAAAGAAAATTCGATAAAGTAATTTTGCTTTCAAGAGATGGGAGTCTTTTGGCAGAAACTTAATTAAGTTTGGAGGCTTGTACACTTAACGAAATGTTGTTAAAACTAAATTGAAACGAAAAATGTAGAAATATCCAAAACAAAATACATTGTAAAAGTGTTACCTGTATGCGCAACAGTTTTATTTTTTATTTTTTATTGCTGTGCGTGACTTTAAGTATGCAAACTGCGCGTCAATGTACACTAAAACTTACTGTGTATTTTAACGTCCATACGTTCATTGTTTTACCAGTGTAGTTAAAGTTTCAAAAACACTAGTCATTTGTAGTAATGTGTTTTAAAAACTACAAAAGATATAACGAACCCTTTAATATGCCTCAAACGGCATGCATTTCGCTAATTTATGTACAATCGCTGAACGTGTGCATTCATACTTCGCGATTGAAGTTTTTCTATGGATGCACATGAAAAGTTTTACGAGGCTCGAACTCGTAAGAAATATTTTCTTTTATTTTAATAGGCTCTATAAAATTAATTCGGCGTCGTAAAACGCAATTGGTTCATGTAAATTTCGCATCATAAAAGTAAATGTCGCAAAAGGCAGTTTTTCGCGAATAAAATGCCCTTTTTATTATCAATTCGAAACGGAACGCAGACCGATGTAATATAAATTTTCAATGGTAAAAATTACCGAAAACAAAATCGCATACTAAGCTCTCGTAAAAAGTGGGGGGGGTTTTTTTTTTTCATTGAATCGCATGCGACTTGAGTTGAATTCAATTGGCGTTGCATGTTGTAAAAAAGTTGAAATGTGTGCAATTTCAATTATAACTTACTTGAAAGCTCGCCGACCGTAATGCTCGCAACTCGAACAGTTAACATGAACTGCAATGAAAGCTTTATCCGCCTCTAGGAGATACTCGACAAAGTGTTACGACTGATTAATGCAACTCCTCTCGTGTTTCGGCTAAATTTAAACCGTTCAAATTTTTAATATGTTTTTTTTCATCGATTTTTAGGTGAAGCAACTAGGAAACAAGTCCGTATCCTGGATAAGGAGACGAGACGCTCATATTCTGACAGTGGACCGATACACGTTCATAGCCGACGAACGTTTTCAAGCTTTCCTCGTAGAAGCATCCAACACTTGGACGTTACAGGTAGATATATTATATTATCAACCCCTAAGTTTAATACTATGTATGTATGTACAATGTGTCAGATACACTTGTTTGTTATACAAGTGTGGTATATACATACATATGTACGTCATACGTTAAAGTTTACCATTAAAAAAATAATAAATTCGTCAATCACTCACTAATAACCAACCTGTTGATGACGACGTGTCATTTTAGGTGTACCAAAAATGAAAAAAAAAATGAATGGGTCACCTAAATTAGCCCGCCTGGTTCATACTTTGGGTCCACCGTTCATAATGAGTCCCTTCCACACAACCTCCCCTAAGCCCTACACCCCCGCTTTAACCCCTGAACATTATCTGGGCTGGTCGTTAATTAGCCAAGACCCATTAATCACCGTCGGTGTCACGCACTGCTACTATAAATGGTTTGTGGCGATTTTTTTTTTTAATTATTATTTTATTTTCTGTGAACAGGTGAAGTACGTGCAACCGAGGGATGCAGGCCAGTACGAATGCCAGGTCAGCACTGAACCCAAGATGAGCCACTTCATACAGCTGAATGTTGTTGGTAAGTCTTGAATGCTAATTTACAATCGATTTTGATTGGATTCAATGAAAGTTTGCTCATACACGCATATACATACATTCCCATGACAGCGAATTATGAACATCGTGCAAATTTCGTAAATTCTATGTTTAGACCTACATACATATTATATATTGAAGAGTAGCTTCGTTAAAATAAAACAATAAAGTGTGGGATGATTATACACATTTTATTTACAACTAGCTGAACCGGCATGCGTTGCAATGCCCGATCCCGTTCCCGTTCCTAGTACGTTATCTGACGCGTAAGCAGGCCCGTTCCCTTTTTTTCCCGATTTTTTTTTCACAGGAACCATCCCCGGCATGATCACAATAAGTCCTGAAATTTTCATCGCAATCGGTTGAGTGGTTTAGGAGCCTATAAGAGACAAACAAACAGACAGACAGACAGACAGACATTGATTTTATATATATACATACATATAGTTAATATTTTGTATGTCCATCCTTATTTTTTAGACATGATGATATTATGTCGGGCATGCTTTCGATACAAGACGCAATGGTTGACTTTATGTCAAGATCTTCCTGCCACACAGAAATTATATTTTGCTTCAGGGTATGTTCATTGGAACGTGGGAGCTTATTCAATTTAATTTTAAGGACATGCCAAACACTTTCAATAGAATTTAGTTCGGGAGAAGTTTCCGTGAATAAATGAGAATCCCTTGAATTGTATGAGATGAAACTTGGTCAAATATTATATTTACGAGTGTAAGATAGTATTTAAATTTTAAAATTTATAAGAAATCAACGCGAAAGCAACAAAGTTTGATAATTAGCAATTGAAAATTCAAATATGCGCGCGCACTTTCGCGCAATAGTCGTCCGCTTCACCTCGTCACCATTTGTAATGAGCGCGCTTTTAATACTTTCCAGTTTTCACAACGGAGCGAGGCTTGTTTACACATTGTCGAAACTGTGTAATTTATTCGCGGAGACTTTGTCGCAAATCTCGAGAGCGTCGGCGCGAAATGAAGTTGTCGTTGTGTTGAATGCAAACGTAATTGGCGAGAAAAGTTCCATGGAAAACGTACGGCGCAAATTCAACTTGCGCGAAATATTCCACGTTTACCTTCCGCGACAATGGAAGTTACGAAACTACCTGAAAAAATGTATAAAAATGTATAAAAGTTTAGCGCGTCACTTCGCACGAACGGTTATTGGACAATCGGTTTAAATACGTGAACAAAAGCTACACCGTGACAAAATTTTGACATTTTACTACACGGTTAGGCGCAAAATCGTACAAACCGGAAAATTTGTCCGAAAATGAAACTGGAACATTTAATACCAGTTTTGATGAAAATCTCTTTCCAATTTATCAAGTTTCAAGGTAGCCGCTGTTCAATTGTCTCCAAATCGCCTGAAAGACACTGATATTGAGTCCGTGTCTTCGGTGAAACTTGACGGGAAATCCTTTTTTAAATATTCAGCTTAAAATTTCAGGAATTGTAACTGCGCACCTGAAACTGAATTTCTCCCCCTTTTCCGCCAATTTGCGTTTCTCTTTTCGGGCGAAACGCTAAACGTCCCTTTTGTTAGTGAAGTATATTTCAAGTTCGATAAAACGACCTTGAGTGTGAAATTACCCCTCATTTATTCTTTAGTATATAGGTATATTAAATGTTAACATCGTACAAATTTTAATAGTTTGAAAGGGCTTGATTCACTGTTGAACGGCTCATTCGTCGTACGAATGAATTGTTTCATTCGTTTATCTTTTTCATGGCTAGTTACCCGCTTTTCCGTAGCGAAATCGCTTTTTAAAACGTCTCCGATGAAATACCACCAACCGAAATTTTATATTCTAGTGTGGGTGAGCTTTGGTTGTATATTTTACTCATTACACAAAACACAACACCATCCGATAAACACTACGAGCGTTTCTTTCCGCATTTGTATAGAAACGAGCGCAATATTCCGAACCACTCACTCTATATCGGTTTGTTCTCGGTTGCGCGCCCGCATATATCTGATGGTAAGTACAAAAGAAAGACGAGAAATATATCTTATTCAGCGACTCGGGAATTATGTAAGGGAAAAAAGGAACACTTATATACATACATACACTTTATATAAAGGAACACGAATATCGGTGTACGTTTCTTATTCGGCGCGTTGTTGTATCGCCGCGCACTAGCCAATCTTTTCTCGTTTATTTATATCATCTCCGTGACGGACGAGGATCAATCATGGATGTTATAATGGACATGATTTATAATCCACTTCTTTGCCATTCGCCACTCTACTACCTACCCCTCCCTGTTTTCGATCTTTCTGCCTTCCCCTCCTTCGGGCAACTGGGTCAAACTTGCCAAACGCGGATGAAGATTTATCGAGTGCGCCGATGGGTCGGCGGCCATGTAAAATTGTCTCATTATAGACCGACATCTTTGCTGGAATTAATTGTACAACACTCCGAGTGCTTCTCACTCTTGATTTGATGCATTTCTGAGATGCTCGCAAGTAAGCGTGTTTGAGGAAAACGCGAGCCGTGCGAAAAGCGCCAAAGCGCATAAAATCAACTACCGTTTTCAATGCGATACTTTACCTGTAAAATTTATTTATTTACAACCGTACTACGTGTATGTATTTACAATCGACGTTAATCTTATCCAATATTTCAAACTTGAAGTGAATTAAGGTCATTCCGAGCAGGTACGTGTTGTACGTATCAAATCGAGAGGCGGGGTGATCCGTTAACGTCTACGCTGAATAAATAAATGGTAACTCTTTTTTTGACACGATTCGCGATAAAACGGCTAAAAGTGTTTTCGAAAATAACATTTTATCTCTCGCCGTTTTAATTGCACAGATAAAACTTTATCGTTCATTCGGAAAACGAGAAAGTTAAGGCGCGACGCGAAACGACGGAACTTTATTTATTTTCGCGCGCATTTAGTTCCGTACACTCACTTGTTACAAGTCGACGATGAGCTTTTCGCTACATACCTACTAAACGTACGCGAGAGTGCTTTAGCGATTTTTCAAACACGCCCACATCACTTTATTGTATTGATTTCAGTACCAAAAATTGAGATCGTCGGTGAAGCTGAATTGTACGTCAAAGCCGGAAGTACAGTGAGTCTACGATGCGTCATCAGCCGTTCTTTGGAAGAGCCTGCTTACATTTTCTGGTACAGAGACAGCGAAAGGGTATTGAACTACGACAAGACCCTTATAGACATACGCATGGAACGCATAGGAGCCGACACCACGGTAATGATAATCTTATAATTCTATTTACACATCAGATTACAGATGACAGATTACTAATCAAATTTTGTACAGGTGGGCACACTGATCATCTACAACTCGAGAAGGGAAGACTCCGGAAACTACTCATGCAGTCCATCGAATCTCGACTCTGCCAGTGTGATGCTGCACGTGTTAAACGGTAAAGCGAAAACAAAAATTGTATTTTTGTCTAAAAATCAGTATTCAGAGCTCGCTCTAGTTCCAATGAATGCACACGCGCTTCGAACGCATAACGCAATTTCATAAATTTCAGGCGCTAACGTAAAATGTGCAATGGCGTAATTTAAACGGGCCGGGATTTATTCCTACACAATGGGGCGCTGTTTTCAAGTAATCGTGAATTAAAAACAGATAAAGCGAAATTTATCGGCGCTACGGGTTCCGGACGCATCCACTGTTCGGATTAATGCGTGCCCGTTTATTTATTTATTGGATAGATGTACCGATCAGTATATATAATATACGATATGGGCCCTACGAAAAATGTACGACCGACCGAGTTGTTTGTTTTCGACGTGCTCTCACGGCCCGGTTGTTTGGTGAAATTTTCACGTGAATTTTCCACAGCATCCGCTTGCGGAAAAACTGGAATGAAAAGCGGTCTCGTAAATAGACTGCGTACTCCACTTGGACACCGCAATCAAATGCACAGATCCGGCCAACGTTTGCGCAATATTTTGTCGGGTACACGTCATAGTCTGAAACACAAAAAATATTTTTGTATTGAAATTTTGTATTTATGTACATATGTATGTACATTCATCGTTAGCAGTCGTAACAGTCCAAAGGTTTTCTAACTGAAAATGTTTTCATAATCCCTTAAAGAAATTTTGTATAAAAAAATATTGAGTTCATTCAATTCAATGATTCATATCTTTACTATTCATATTTTACTATTTTATAGAAAAGATTACAAAAAAAATTATACAGAGTTTATTTGTGTCATTAAAACTATCACACCCTGTTAAAATTTATCATTTTAATGTCAAGCCAGGCGATAATTCAGTAGTTAGAGCATTTGTCTCTTGAGAGAAGATCTGGGACTCGATCCGCGAATTTCGTAATTGGCAAAATCTGGACATAACTAAATCCAGATCAGCGTATCTTGTTAGACTTTGCCAATTTATCTATATTACTTGAGAGAGCTCAGTAGTTAGTGCGTTTGTCTTTTGAGCGAAGGTCCCGGGTTCGATCCCCGTATGTCGAAATGATTTTATCGACGGTTTGTTCGACCTTAATTATTGTTATTGGCAAAATCTGGACATAACTAAATCCAGATCAGCGTATCTTCTTAGAATTAGCCAATTTACATATCTATATTATTTGTGAGAGATGAATTGTAGTTAGAGCTTTTGTCTTTTGAGCGAAGGTCCCGGGTTCGATACCCGTATGTCGAAATGATTTTATCGATAGTCTCTTCGACGTTAATTATTATCATAAATAAAATCTAGAATTTGCCAATTTATCTATGTACATACATACATATGTATATTAGTTGTGAGAGTTCAGTAGTTACAGCATTTGTCTCTTGGGTGAAGGTCCCAGGTTCGATCTGCGTATGTCGAAATGATTATTAAGGTCTTTTCAACCTTAACTATGGTTGCTGGTATGATCTGGAGATAACTAAATCCAGATCAGAATTTAATCCAATCTTGTTAGAATTTGCCAATTTATGTATCTTAGTTGTGAGACGGTTCTACCAAAAATTGACACCTGTTATATTGGGTGTGGATGCTTCACTAATAACTTTCCCTCTGACAAAAACATAAATAACGATAACTGTAAAGCAGTTTAACATCGATGCGTTAACATTTTCTTACTTTTAATGATCACATACTGCATTTTTTCGTCTTCTTCTTCTAAATTAAATTGCTGAAAATTTTTTATTAGTATGATTTTATTCTTCGTGTGATATTCGCCATGATTTGTAACATATAATTGTAATTTTTTTTTTATTTCGCAGGTGAACAACCAGCTGCAATGCAACACGGGAACAGTGGTGCTCGAACACGGCCCGCGGACTGGAGGTGGATCAGTTTTCCGCTCGTTCTGTTAGCCGCTCGCAAACCAAAACTTCTACTCCTGGCCGCAGCTTTGCTCATACTGTAAGCGCGAATTAATTATTACACTGATTAACAAATTCGCAATTATACTAAGCACGCGTGTTTGGAAGTGCTCATACTGCAAATACGTACACAATGTCGATTTTATGTTTATTTATTTTCACCAGCCATTAGTGGCTTGTTTGTACAAGGTCGAGGGGAAAGAACTTTTCCAACCCCCGCAACAACCCCCCCCCCCCCCTCAGCTTTTCCAAATGATTGTTTTCCGGAAAAAGTGGTCGGCAACGGCTCTAGGGCTCATCAATCTTGGGCTCGTAATTAATTACTTGTTGAATTTCACAGGATCGCCTGTCACGAGAGCGACGACGGCAAGTAGGAGGAAGGAAATCGCGGCTCAGCACGGCCCTGTAAATAATGTCCACTACTATAAGTCAATGATTTGTAATAAATAAATAAATGAATAATAATAAAAAAGAGAAATTATCAATAATTATCATTAAAAAAAAAACTTCAATAGAGGCAATTTTTGCGTAGTTAAAAAAAAACATTTCCAAAAAGTATAGCATACGTTTAAATTTACTACGACAGCATGTTATATTATTTAATGTTTCGATGAGTAAAGATTAAGTGTAATTTAAGCGATTGAATATTTTATAGTTTAATTGTGATATATTAATACAAATAATTCAATTTTCGTATGTGAAAAATAAAAACAAATTTTATAATAAATATACATATTACTTATATATACATACATAAATAGCAAAAAATTATATACTAATTTGACTTTGTTCTTTTTATTGGTGTTTATTTTGAGATATTTCTACTTTTTTTTTACATTATAACGATGCGAAATCGTTTGCAGAGTAAATGACGAAGAAAAACGCTAAATGGCCGTCAATGCGAGACGAAGATTTGACCTGTCGTTTTTCTCGACCGTTAATTTCGAATTGTCTTAATGTGTACTTTTATGACATAAAATAAAATTCAGAAATCCATTATTATAATTGAAATTCATTTATTTGAAACTAATAAGTTTTATATACTTTTACATCTAAAAAGTTATGGCCTAGTGATATTGCAAATACAAACATCTTAAATTTTTAGTACATTAAAATAAATATTGCTTTTTGCCATGTTTGATTTAAATTTTGTTAGTTATTTAAAATGTTTGGGAACCATTTTAAATTATTTTAAAGGCCTAAATGGGATCCATATTCACCAAAAATAATTAATGAATAGGTAATTATCATAATGACTAAGCGTAAATTTAGTATTTCATCTACAACCATACAACAATGAGCATAAACGAATATTAATTAATAATAAATAAAAAAATGAAAAGAAACAAATAAATATAAATAATAAAACCAATAAGTGCTTCCAGTACAAACAGTGTAATGTAAAATGTACACTTATCATGTGAAAACAAGAATAATTAGGGTACTTTTAATAACTTTAAGATGTATTCCTAAGTACCTAATTGAAAGTATGTTTAATTTAATAAAAATCATACTACGATAAAAGGCCAACATTTCTTATATTATATAAATTTCGATTTTTCAATTATTGTATTAGTTAATTAATTAGTAAAATCCTACTTTTAAATTCTCTAGTTTCAATTTTTTTATTGAATTTTTTTCACTATGATTTCACGCATATACATATTTTGTAAATAGTTAAAAATTCATAAAGTAATCGTTATTATGTTGTAAAGTTCATCGATTATTTTTGTGTAAATATTAATAAATACATTAAAAATATATATACATATACATATGTATATCAACGATATATTGTTGTTATTAAAAAAAAGAATGAATGATGGTTACGAGATTTCGATTACGTAGTGCGTCAAATGAAATAACTATTTAAAAATATATTATGCTACATTTTTGTACTTAGTACTTTCATCGCGGTGAAAATTTCCTTTCAGAAGAACGATAAAGAACATTACACACGGATAAGAATGGTCAAAAAGTGAATGTCATTTTGTATATAAGACAAATCATCGTATTCTTATAATAATAATGGTACAAAAAAAAAAATTGCTTCAAATATCTCAAATCCTATGTCATTGCATACTTACTTATCCAAATAAAATTAAACAAAAAAGAAATATGTATAACTAATTCATAAGTGTACAAAGTTGTAAATAAAATGTTAAACATTGAACGTTCGTTCTATTTATTTATGTATGTATATAAAACCTCACTACAGTCACATTTCATCCTGAACAAGTCAGCTGTTGCTGAGAAACATTTCACAGCCGTCCAAATTCAATCCCACGAGATCAATTAACTGCAGAATGTTGACTCACTATGGCTCAACTTTTGGCACATCCTATACATCAAAATAAAAACTTTCAACGTTCCAGTCTCAAATTGCCTGAAACCAATTAATATCGTAATTATGATGAGAAACTATGTAAATGGCGTGAAGTAGTGGGCTAATTTAGCTCGTGCAATCCTGCTCATGGCACACAAATACACACGAAAGAGCCTTTTCAATAAGCCAGTGGAAGTTTACCGCCACGATGACGTGAACGTGGCATATGAGTGACATCACCACGCCCTGGAAACCCAACCGTGAGAGAGGACGTGTCTCCGGTGTGCGAACCAACTGTACATTGTACATACATACATGGGAACCGTCACGTTTCGCGTTCAACATGTTTGTTACATTGTCCATTATGACAATTTTTCAATAAATAATAACCGTAAATCGAATACGATTCAAAGCGTCTTTCGCTCGCTAAGCGACAGCCTTCGGAAATAATAAACTCAGCCTCAAACATATTGATGCTTTTCTTGTTGAATTTCGATGTAAGTAAACACTTCAGAACAAATTTATGGCATGGATGGTTAGATATGTTTTCAAACTTGAATTTGATTGAATGAACTGATCGATTTTTAAACTGTATGTATGAAAGTCTCAGGGTCAAATTCGGAATTTTCTTCTGTTATATGGAGTCCTACATATTCTGTTATATGGAGTCCTACATACCTACATATTCCTAGTGATAGGCGGCAACTATTCTTAGGCTTAGCATTTCTACAAGTTGCTGATTGGTTTGGTGCACAATCTTCAGATCCTACGGGAAATGAAATTGTGGGTACCGAGCCAATTTCGTAATTGCAGGCAGCTTTTGCATTCGAATTTACTTTTCTATTCACCTGAGGCACGAACCAATATGGTGTCATCTTCTCCAGTGGCTGGAGCAATCAATTTGCTCTATCTGGTAGCTGTCTCGTTTGATATTTTCTTTAGAAGTTGCAGTTGCTTGATTGAGCAGATACTAAATGAGTCAAATGATTTTGTTTACATTTTGAATTTTTGTAATTTACCCACCATGACGATTTGGTTAATCTGTTATGTCACGGTGGGTGTTTTTTTTTTAAATAAATAAATAAATTCAAATGAAAAAAATTGGTGGCTTTCAAGGGGAAGTACCACTTCCAATTGACGTATAATTTTGAAAATATGAATTGGTAAAATCAGTACGAAACTTATACCTACTGTAAACATGAAGTTTGAGTGTGATAGCATTAACGGTTTTTGAGATGTTGCGATTTCACACACAGACATTTTCCGAAAATCGTGAAAATGTCAAAATCAGTCAAAATGTCAAGGTCAAATTTTGCCACGATATACTACGTACGTGTACGATTTACATATAGAATTAAAGTGAAAAATATATACACAATTAACGAGACGATGACGGTTGTAAAATATCGCGTCCTCAGTGCACAAGTGTCCATGATTTTGCGAAAATTAATTATGAATGCAACTTTGTTCCTGTTTAATTATTATTCTATCAGGGTGGTTAACTGGCACAAAAGTTCTGCTAATATTCTTGGACCACACAAGTGACAAGTTCGAACTCTTTGCATGCAATTTGAAAAATTTACTTGTACAATATAAATTCAACAACAATGAAGTTGCATCTAAAAATTTAGAGTAAAATATGTACAACCATTATTGCCCTGATTTGTGATGACACGATTACAACTGCTGCCTTGAATAATTAACTATTTTGGACATGTCACCTTTGTGCCCCGAGGACGCGATATGAAAGTGTTAATTTGGTTAAATGATTGTTTTCCATTACGTTGTACCTAAAAATGCATACTTTTATCGATTTTTCCGTTTAAATCAACGCGATTCATTAGCAGGCATAATAAATTCGATTTTGGTCCGATTCAATTTTCCGCAGCGTCCGCAATGTGCGTTTAATCAACGCACGGCTCACTTTAATACAGCACACATAATAGTTGAGTTGAATTTCGAATACATTCTGCAAACATAATTATTATAAACGTGTACCGGAGGCTGTTAAAACAAACTTGAACAATGCAGATTGTGTGCGCCGTGTAATGTGCTTTGCGCTTAGTATTGTTTGCTTTTTACAAGCACGGGCGTTTTATGTTGTTATTTTTTTTTTTATGAAACTCAAAATGCGTAAATATTCTTTTGTAATTTCGTCCAGAATACCATCATTCTTAAGAATTTCGGTGAAATCTTGCGAAAATTTAGTCGTAAAATGAAATTTGTTAATGTAACACGGGCTTTATGCCGAGTTTACGCTAAAGGCACAATGCATACGTTCATTCTTATTTCTTTTTTACGAACAATGTTTTACTTTTGTAAATACCTTAAATCTTACACGGAATGAAAGTATAAAGTAAAATATCGTCTAAAAATAAACTTTTTTAAAAATTTCTAGTAAAACAGAACGAAATTATCCAAAAATATTATCAAACCCTTACTTTATATGCATAAGCAGTATTATAATATATTCGAACTCTTCGACGTGGCTTATGAATAAAATAATAGTCGCGTGCGCTCTCAATCCACTACATAGAATGTCACATATTTGAATTTCATTACGTAGATTCGGTACCGATGTCAACTTCGAAACTTACGTCGAGTAATCCATTACGTGTGACTCGCAGATATGGAACTGCACTAATCTCGTCCATGTATGTATATATTCATGTGCAAGGGGGTGGTGGTGGGTGGATTTGCGACAAGGGTAGCGGTACGAGTCTCGAGAGCTGAAAGCAAACAGGGTTAGGCCACCAGTCTAACACTCGAGACATTGATTATGCAGGTGCTAGACACTCGCAAAAGACACTTTTAGAATAGTGATCGAATGGACCACGAACCGTGATTCTTCAACGTATGCGAGAGACGAAGGAGACCAACACAAACAAGTCCAATATCGACCGAAATTCATAGATTCTCCAATGTTTGACTGTTGAAGGGAGGCATACTGAAGCGTTTCGACGCATACAAAATTGAATAAATCAATACACTATGTATACTATGTATATGTGGCAATAAGTGTTTATTGTCGCACGGTGTGCAATTTGTCCACGGTCCAACGTGCAAACACCGGTTTCCCGTTTTAATTCATAAGGGATGCTTGACGGGTGAATAGTTTTGCATAGATTAAAGCGTAAATGCAAAATTCTGCGGGCGAATTTGATGGGGAAATCCCTACGGGTTCACAGCTCCAAAGCTCGATTGAACAAAAACGCTTAGTACTAGCACGAAGCAAACGCACCAATATTCCAATAAATTGCCAATCGAATTAAAAGGTACTCAAGGATAGTTTTAATTGTAGAATCAATGACGATATTGGTTTTGTATACTCAATACTTCATATACATACATACATATGTACGTATCATCATCATCATCATTTTCAACCGTTCATCATCTACTGCTGGATGATCCTCTTCCATTCATGTCTGTCTTGAGCAATCTGCATCCACTTGACTCCACACATTCTTCTCAATTCATCAGCCCATCTTCCACTCGGTCTACCTTGCTTTCTTTTACACCGTTAGTATACCATTCCAGTATTTCTCGCGTCCATCTGCCATCCATTCTTTTCGCTATGTATCCAGCCCATTCACGTTGTGCTATATCTGCTACTTTAGTCATACTTCTTTCCCATGTATTCCTCTTACGATCTCTTCTTGTTATACCGATCATACATCTTTTCATGCTTCTCTGTGTGCACTGGACCGTACGTTATAAGTGGCAGTACACATTGGTCGTATGTCTTCTTTTTGAAGTAAGACTTCTTTTCACTCGCTAGAGTAAAAACGGTTCATCCAACGTTCCATACAAACGGAGCGAGCGATAACCTGTAACGCATATCCCCACTCCTTCAGTTTGGAGGTAGGCTATTACCCTCTCTCTTGCTCTTTCGCATTCGTGCAAGAGAGAGATCCGCCCGACAATTCGAGCGTCCCCTCTGCGCCCCGCACCGCCCCTCAGTGTAGTAAAATGTTTCGACACGACACGAAAACCAGTAACGGCCAGCGGTCAGTGGGTACCCCCATTCTTCGGCTAGACGTCAGGTATAGGTCGCGCAGCGAGAGTTGAGGCGAACCACACACACACACATATGCATTTTTAGTATACAGGCTGATGCAATTTTTTTTTTATATTTAATTTTAACTTTACACTTAATAATACCCCACAGTAACTCTATAGGGTTTAGTTCTGGGTGATAGGGTGGTAGGCGCAGTACACTATGTCCGTGATCTTCCAGGATTTTGTCAAGTACCTACTGTTGTCTTGTGTTTTTTTGGTAATTTGGCTTATTCTTTAGTATTATGTCATATAAAATGGGTTTTGTGTTTTTCTCTAGATACGATATATTCTAACTAAACTAACTAACCAAACCAACAAACGATATAAAAATCGAAGACTGAATGATTGGACTGAAGGAACATGTTGTATTTCACAAAACAATAGTGTCTCTGTTACACTCGTAACGTGTACGCGCGCAAAAGAGACAAAGCGTTTTTTATTGTTGCATGTAGTGAAAATTCGTATTATTCACCTATTCACAGACAAGTACACGCGCAATGTGTGCAACAATAACTTTCGTGCGCGTACAACGTTACGATTGTTTTGATTGATTGATTGTTACGATTTGATTTGATTGTTACGATTGTTTTACACTATTGTTTTGTATATTTTTGTTTTGTGAAATACAACATGTTCCTTCAGTACAATCATTATCAAAATGCATACGTGTGTGTGTACACAATTCTTTCACATTCACATTCACATCTGTATTCCTTCTTGTACATTGCACTTGCTTTAAATTGCAAAGAAGTTTTACTTCTATAGCGAGTAGCGGCTAGTCACTGCGATTTTTTAAGCATAGCGGAATGTTGAATTAAAAAACTATGTTCATTCTTCCAAAAGCGCTCCATCCTAGTTTCACTCTTCGTTTTATCTCTTCTGGTTTACATCCGGTCATATTCACCGGATTGTCCTAGGTATAAATAACTATCAACTAACTCTACAATATGATTATCTACATATGCGTATATGCAAATATAAAGAGGCCATTCAAATGGATAGTTAAAAGGTTGATGCAGTTGCATGGTGCAATTGCACACGTATCTACCGTAGACCACTCGAGATAGTGGGTCGGTCGCGTGCAGTATTTGAACAGTGCGGTTTGAGGCAGGCGGCCGCCCATGGCGGCAACTTCTTTACTAATGTGTCTGTAATTAGCAGTAAATTAGGCGGGTTCGGGGGGGTGCCATTAGCCGTGCGAATAATAATAGCCTATGTAATTACGGGCCCGCGCTTGAACCGCCCTTACCCGTCGCCCTGCGCTAAACAATGCGACCCACATCCATCCGTTAACACCTAGTCGATAATTGCTCATCACTTGAAACGTGATATATTCGATTGAAAATATCACATTATGCACATTCGATACCGTAAATGTGATGGTTGACATGTCCCGGTGTGTGTGTGTGTACTTTCGCCAAAGCGACTGGGGAGTGTCAATAGGTGAATAAAGGCAGAAACATGCGTACCACACGCCACGTCGTTCTCGTATTCGGATTACATCCTAAACACGTAAATCTCTATAGTTTATGCAACACCCTACTGCACATGATGCGTGATAAATGTCTAGCCGTTTGGTTCAACGTGTTGACGGTGGAGGGGAGCGTCAACGTCACGTCACGTATGTGTGTTTCGAACGGCCACACGTGATAAGCATCAGTTTCCCAAGTTTCGGGTACTGGTTCATTTCATTTTGCTAAGAATATTATAGTAAGTTAGTAAGTTTGTCTTTTAATAAAGCCGTAATACATAAGCTTAGTGGTCGGGAACCTTTTTCGAGCTAAGAGTCAAATTAGGGAAAACCTTGCAAAATTGGTAAGTTTGGGAGCCGTAATACATATGTATATTATCTTCGTATTATATATTCAAAATGAAATAAATGTTACTCATTTATAAAATGGATAGCAGTAAAATAAAAATCGGGTGTGGCCAACCAAATATGAAGAGTAACCAAACACTGAAAAAGTCAAAAAACCACGTACAAAAAAAATAACAGGATTTTTTACAAGAAAAAAATCCCACTTCTGGTTGAGCGATTTTGATTTTTTTTTTTCACATATTGTCATTAGCATAATAATTATAGTTTTACAATATTATGAAGATTCTAAATATTTAAAAGGCCGAAAAAAATATAAAAAACGAAATCTCGTTCAAGAGTAAACTGCCACTTCCGGTCGGCGAATGTTGACAAAAAAAAAATCTACGTGAAAATAATAGATATGAAATTTCAGCTTGATAGACTTGATAGTTTCGGAGAAAAAAAAGTTAAAGTTAAAAAAGTACACAGACACACAGCAATACAGACATTTTCCATAAATCATGAAAACGTGATCAGGGGATGATACCTGATACAAATCAGTCAAAATCACGAGGTCGAATTTTCGCACGATCACAATACTTTATCCGATTAGGATAAAGTAATAAGCTATCTTTCGTGATGTCTAAATATTTGACAGCTGATTACTAAAAAGTATTATTGAAAAACGATTTAAAGCTTTTTATAGCCATGAAGTTATATGTACATACATACATACGTGTGTATAAACAGGATTCATTTTGATTTTACATATGTAAGTTGAGTGTCAACGTTTTGTGTTTCGCGCAAAACGTTGGATGCCAACGAAAGACCTAGGTTTTCATACAAAGAGCCGCATGAGGTTCCAAAGCCACCGATTCCCGATCATTATTTTAGAGGAAAAGCTTAATCTCCCATTATAACGAATGGAATTGAAAGCCATGCCCGAGTTTTGCGTATGACCCGGTATGTGATAGCGGCACGTCACGTGTTGTGTGGTATGTATGTTTCAGCCTTAAGCCTAACATAACCTAATCTAGTCCTAAAATTCACCAAAAAAATTGTACATTTATCTCTTCATTCACATTTCTCATATACAAACAAACGTAGTATAGCTGAAGGGTGTAAACGCCCACTACGAGTCCGAGAGTAAAGCTCACATTTTATTTCACACTAGCACAATGCAGAGAGGCTGGCGCGAAAGTAGCGCGGCAATTATTATGCGAAGCGAGCGGGTTTTTGTTTGTACACAGCGAACGCTTAGCGTGCTAGGAAGTGTTTTTATCATAATTTTGTTGATGCACGGCGCGAAGTGCGAAATTGCTAGAGCACTGTGGCATTTTAGAGTAAACGGCTTATAATGCGTAACGTTTAAAAGGAAGAGACGGAGAGAGAATGCGAGAGAGTGAGTGAGGCTTTTCCGGGAAGCCCTCCGGCGCTGGGCTCTTGCATACATTTCGGAGCTTATTAGGGCTTAAGCGTCCCGCGGACGACGCCTTGCAAACACCCCGGTAGGTACCCATCCTCTCTCTCTCTTAGGGTAACTTAGCACCCAGGATCGGAAACTCGACTTCTTCGCCGAATGAATCCCAACTCAGCCCCCTCTCTCTACACACATAAGCGATTTATAATTTGAGCCGTTCACTTCTTTGTGAGTGACTGTCGTAGACTTCGTAACAATCTTAAACGCACAAGGGTCGTTAATGACTTAATATTATACTGCCAGTACAATTTGTACAGTCTACATATATGTATAACACAATTTCAAGATATATCACTCGAGGTTCGAAGGAGCGTGTTACACGTGTTCCCAGTTTACAGAGGCAATGTATGGAATCCTCCAGTGCTTGAAAAACTTAGCCTGCTTGCGCCCGAAAATTACATTCGTTCGCGCTCTCATCGTCTCTTCCAACAACATTTAGTTAGGACTGTCACGGGGGCTGCATCTCCTGTTGTTGAAGCCTACCGTCTATTTAATGCCCTGGCCGCCGATGGTATCGATTTATTTTGCATATCCTGATGTTGTGGCTACATTTAGCTAGGTTGCTTAGCCGGAATGGGGTTGCATATTGATATTTTGATATATACTGTATATTTATGTTTTTTTTTATATTTTTTGTTTTTATTATATTACTAGCTGACCCGGCATGCGTTGCAATGCCCGATCCCGTTCCCGTTCCCGATCCCGATCCCGTTCCCGTTCCAGATCCCGTTCCCGTTCCCAATCCCGTTCCCGTTCCGGATCCCGTTCCCGTTCCCGATCCCGGTCCCGATCTCGTTCCCGTTCCAGTTCCTAGTACGTTATCTGACACGTGGGCAGGCCCGTTCCCGTTCCCGTTTTTTCAAGATTTTTTTCACAGGAACCATCCCCGGCATGATCACAATAAGTTCTGAAAGTTTCATCGCGATCGGTTGAGTGGTTTAGGAGCCTATAAGAGACAGACAAACAAACAGACAGACATTGATTTTTATATACATACATACATATATAGATTATATTTTGTATAAATTTTGGGTTAAAACCTATTTGAATAAATCATATATATAATAGCCCTATTCCGTCTGTCTGTCTGTGTGTCTGTCTGCTGATAACGCTCGCTGAGGTATTTAATTAAAAGAAACGAACCGTCCGCGCGCGAGTGGGATTTGAACCCGGTATCACCAGTTCGGGACAGTGAGCGCTTACGCTGTAATCCAAACTAGATAATAACGGGTCTGCTTCAATTTGACTATATAATATCTGAATAGGCTCGCGACTTTGCTGAATTGTTACGTGTTGTATTATAGCACGCCATCTATGCAACAACTATACAAATTATTAAGAGGGCTGGATACCGAAGAAGGTTTTGCAAATCGGATATTCAGTGTTGTTATTGCTGTTGCTCTCTTGCAGGCTAGCGTTAGTCCGCTCCCCTCCCCCCCGCTCCCCGCTCCCCTTACACCGCAAGCTATCAATGTGTGCGTGCGCGGTGCACCCAACCGCATGTTCCCAAACTACGAATATTATTCATATATTATTGACGCGCGCTGGAAATATGTACTGGAGCTACAGTTTGGGAATGTGCCCACTTTCATGATATGCTGATTCGGTCGCTCACGCATGTGAATGTATTTACGCGTCCCGCTTGTTCACTCTGTTGTGCTCAAGATTGAATTTTGCACCATCACAATAATTACTTTATCCGATTAGGATAAAGTAAAAACTAAGAGAATCAACCTAGCGTCTTATATATAGATATGGCCGTGTCGCGCAGCATGGAATTAAATATAACAAACTTATAGGCGATGGAGACTCCAGCATCATGAAAAAATTAATGCAACTAATGCCATATGGGCCCAACATAATCATACAAAAAATTGAGTGCAAAAATCACTTGCTTCGCAATTTTTGTAATAAAATAAATGCATTAGGGAAGAAAATTAATAACAATAAAGGCTATGTACCTGTGCAAGTGAGAAAAAATGTAGAATCGAACGTTCTACGCGTGAGGAAAGCTATAGTTGGAGCACTTCGTTTCAGAAAAGAAGAAGAAACCACAACACACAATGAAAAAATTAAAAATCTTAGAATGGATATTAAAAATAGTGCAAACCATGTGTTTGGTGATCATGTAAATTGTACTACATACTTTTGCAAACCAGAAAAGAATACTGATCATCAAAATATAGTGAACGAGCTTCAAGCGTGTGGAATATGGACTGATATTCAAAAATACTTATTGTCCCTGGCAGGCAATGCAGATAGTCTCAATTTAGACGTAACAAATAATAGCGTGGAACAGTTTAACAATATCATCGCAAAATTTATTGGCGGAAAAAGAGTAAATTTTACCGCAAGAGGCTCATACCAAACAAGGTATTTTGGAGCTGTGACTTCGTGGAATAGCGATATAGCTACTCATTCAAGAATCAAAAAAAAAATCCAAGGTCATAGTCCTGGCAAGTACACGAAACAATTTATAGGAAGAAAACGGGTTTTGGGGCAGAACATACCCAAAAATTTACCGGTCCGAGAAAGATTTGCATAGTATTGTGAGTACGTGAATACGTCATTACGAAATAAAAACATTAATCAATATCAATAATTATTTTGTATGAATTTTTGTATGATTGTATGTATACAAATTTGTATCAATATTTTGTATGAATTTATTATTATTTTTTTGAATTTCGTGTTTGTTTTTTTATTATTATTTTATGTATGTATTAAATGTATTTTTAAATTTCGTGTTTGTTTTTTATTATTATTTTACGTATGTATTAAATGTATTTTTGTAAATATTTTTTGGGTGTATTTTTAAAATGTGAATATTTTTAATACAATTTTTGTAATATTTTTAATACAATTTTATTTTCATTTTCTCCGCAAACATAATGAAAATATATTTTGAATAAATTCAATAATTACATTACATAACACGTTGTTTTATTTTAGAACTTCGTATAAAACTGCCACGTACATACACACCAAACTGGAGAAATAAAAAGAAATCCAGTACTCATGAATCCTTGCGTTACGACAATTTGGTGCGCGCAAGTATTTTTTTGCGAGTCAATAATCAAAATTCGTTTGGGACACTTCACGCAACTCGCAAGTACATATTGTACTTCTCATGCAACCGTGACGTCGTACAAGTGTATGTTCGTGTGCGTGTGCGTGTGCGTGTGCGTGTGTGTGTGCGTGTACGTGTAGGCATCCCTCTCCGCCCCCGACCCCCGCATATATATTGAGTGAATGGGACAGTTGCGCCTCGAGCGATTTTAAATCGACAAAATCGAGGTTTCGGGTTTGTCTATTTTCTTCTCCAAAACTGGACCAATTTAAAAAAAAATTTCATCATCGGTATAAGAAAGATATTGTCTATGTTTTCAATTCGTCTTTTTTTTAAATATCAATCGTTAAATTAGCACGCTTCGTGGGTGTAAAAACGACGCGATTTTATAGATTTTTGGTGGGTCCTAGCTCCTATAAGAAATAACTAATCAAAAAAATAAAACTACAGATCCATGCATATGGTGGATATCTATAGCATATTAAAAAATAATTTCTCTAGTGCCATAATTGAGGAAAGGACAAGTTTAGCGCGTTTGTATGGACAAGGCGCTGGTATCCAGCCCTCTTAAATACACATATACTCACCTACATAAACATTCGTTGATATTCAACGGGCTTACACTAGTAAATAAATATTAATCGAAAGTCATAATATCTCTTAACGGGGTCTTACACTGGAGTTGCTAGCGACCAGCAACTTGCTACAACCAATAAGCTTATCAATATCGCTTATACTCAACGATACATCTTGAGAGTTGCTTGTTACTAGCGATTTCAGTGTAAAACCCCGCTTATATGTACATTATTTGCGATATCTAACTGTGTGTGTGTAATCATCACCAACATCGTCATTTTCAGCCGTTGACGCCTCTCCAATCCTTTTCCATTCCTTCTGTCTTCAGCAATCTGCATCCATTTGAATCCATCGTCCGTTTAGTCTTCTTTGCTTTCTTGTACATCCTCTCGGGTACCATTCAAGTACTTCTCGCGTCCATCTGCCATCTATTATTCTCACTATATGTTCATCCCAGTGCCAATTCAGCTTTTTCCCCACGTTCCGCTATATCCGCCACTTTGATCATGCTTCTCATCCATGTATTCCCCTTTCGATATTTTCTCGTTGTATATAATATTTAAAATGTACGAGAAAAGTAGCTGAATATTGTCGAAATAAATATCTTAATTCGCACAGTCATATAAATTACAATAACGCAAAAGACACAACCAAAATAAAAGTACCATACAATCGTCAAATTTTCATTTTTATGACGTTCTGAATTGTCAACGTTTACATTTGTCATACATATGTATGTATATATATGTACATACGTAAATAGATTTATTTTAATGTAGTTAAAACTACATTTTTGATTAATTGATGACCTTTAAATCGTGATTTAAAAACATTAAAATTATCGTAAAGCCTTTCTGTGTGTAATTTTAATATTTTGATAAATGTGTACGCTTAAAATAATATAAGTAGTTAAATCGTTAATGTATGTTTAATCCAAAATTATATTCCAAATATACCAAAAATATATAAATTACGTTATGAATAGTAGTAATTGTATGTAATATCCCAGCGATAGTTGGTGCATAATAAGCTCATTTCCATCTGTTCTGCGTTGGTAGTGGTAATGCACCTAGCGTAATTTTCGTGCACTTAGACGGTCGTAGCACACAAGAAGAGCAGCACATTCTGCTCAGTATTAGGGTACATTAATTTCCAATTAGCAGGGTGAACATGCATACATAGCTGAATTAGGCGGAGGACCACCCCTTCTTACGCTGGCTCAAGTCGGCTCAAGCCTAGGGGATTTGGCGACTCTTCGCCCTAATGTATGAATATCCGACACAAATTCATTATGTATAAATGCGAAAACCGCACACAGTAATTGCGCAAAAAAAATGCCGACATATACAATTCAAAATTCGCAACAATGGAATGATTTATCAAAATTAATAAAACACGGACAATTGTACGGTGAATCATTTAATATTCTATTACTGTGAATATATCTGTATATTGTTCAATTGTTTGTTCTATATTTAACCGTCCCATTTCTGAACCAATAGAGGGAGGAAATTAATGAAAGTGAAATCGATCCATATATACATACATACATACATACATAGAAGACAATGTTATATCTTAAGAATTCGTGAATATAATATGTAAGAGTGTGGAAAATGTCATATATCATAATATGAAAAGGTCAAACTACTGAAACGATCAGAACCAAGTACAATAGCTACAGAATAAATATAGATGTTATCAGGAAGATTAACAATTCAAACGTTTTCACAATCTTATTACTTTTAAATTATTATTCTGTTCGCTAGTTGGAAGCAAACTACCCATATAGTATAATTCTTATAGTTTTGCCAATCATTCGTATTCTATTGAAAAAATACAATATAAATTTTTGTGAAATATTTACTTTATTTTTAATAAACTACTGAATATGTTATGATTCTATTCCGTCCAAATTAAAAATGATAAAATTTAGTAATACATAGAAGTATCTTATTCGATGTTATTTTTTAATATAAAATAATAAACTCTCTAATAGTCCTATTCTCATTCATTCGACTTTTCGCTTAAAAGGTACCGGTTCTCGTTTTTTATTGGATTGTGTAAATATTTCACGTAATAATTATTATTTTCATTCTTCCATACCCAGAATGATTAGATAATCTTTCATCTCTAAGTCAACGATTTCTTATTTAATTTATTTATTAGTATTTTTCCTTTGTGTTTTTTCTAATATAATATATTATGTATTTTTTATGTAAAAGCCCTAAAAGGTGTTTAATAAAAATTATGTAGTGTAATTTATATAGAGAAAAATTAAAAATGTAGATTGAAACAGTTTCTATAAGAACCATTGGGAAACATATCATCAAACGTGAATCAGCCTGTGTAAAACAACCATAAATAAAATAGTTCGTTCGTGTATCTAAATTTTCGGCATAGTTTCGTTTTCCGAATTCAGAACTTGCAGCTGTGTGTATAATCACTTAATCGCTTTATGGCTTAATAAATATTCTGCAAAATATTATAAACCCTGAGTTCTTAAGCCCGCTTTTCGGATAGTTCGAAAACTGCAAAATAGTAGCGCACAAAAACGTCAAAATTTTCAGCTCACCTTATCAGCGAAAAACAACAAACGGAGCGCGTCCTCGACGAAGGACGATATTTTAATTAGATTTTCGAACGTTACAACTAGTAAAATGCGAGCGCGAGAATAAGCGATCGTATCGATTCGGCGTTATTTCCCGACGCGAATTAAAATAAACACACCCGCCGACTGAAAACGCACAATTTCAGCACAAATGAGAATTTTCAGAACAATCGCACGCGGAATTGGGTCAACGGGAGCCCGTCTCAGACCACCCCCGTATCCTCCCCATCCCTTCGAAAAGATAACAACACTAAAGGGTGCTGTGAATATTTTACACGTGTGCAGGGGGATGGGGTCGAGCATCAGCATTCCCATGGGCGGTCGCTAATTTGCCCATTTAATTATTCATAATGCAACCGCACCGAACAAATACACGGAGCAGTTACTACCCACGTGCCGTAATCAAATCAGAGCCAGTCAAATCAAGCTGTGAACAACGAGATGAGTCGCAGGTAGGTGACCCTAACCGGATAACTATTGTGTAGGAAGAAGGTAAGGAGAATAGGTAAAACGGGGCATTAGATTACTACAATGAAACTATTGCCGACTGACGACAATACCTTCTATCGGCAACGTTTTCCGTTGAATGAATTGGTGCAGGTACCATAAATGTCATTGTATTCATTGATTAGATATTTTATTAATACCTACATACATGCAACTCTTCTTCTGCCTAATCTCAATTCATGAATATAATGGGTTGCCAGTTCATTTGTCAAAGCTTAAATCAATTTAATAGTAGGTTCTTGGGGGCCTTAAACAACTCTGTATAAGTGTAGTATGTTATGTATTGCTTCATGTTACTTTGATGTTTGAATTAGCTTTCAAGATATTCTAAATCAGTGGTCGGGAATCGGCGGCTCCGGAGCCGCATGCGGCTCTCTCTGTCATCCAACGTTTTGCGTGAAATACAAAATGTTGACCCACCATTTACATAAGATCAAAATTAATCCCATTTCCACAACGTCATGGCTATAAAATGCTTTTAAAAGATCGTCTTTCAGATTAAACTTTATAATACTTTTTAGTAATAAACTGTCGAACGTTAAGAAATATCACGAGGATAACTTATTTCTTACGTTTCATTAATGATTACTGAGTAACATTTAATTTAATTTTATATATTGTATGTACCTATGTATGTATTAGGGTGGAGCGATCTTGTATATAGAATTTTTTTTTCGTAATATCAAAAAATTTGGGTGCGGGAATAGTGCTCTATAGTCTATTAGATACCCATCATAACTGCAAAATATCTCTTAAAAATATTAATGTTTAGTACTGCCCCTAGCTGCTTGAATATTGGGAAAAAATATAAAATCTTCCCATAGTTAGTAGGTGGAGCGAAATTATTTTTTATTGAAAATCAAAATGCGTGGGTTTGGAAAAGTCGCTTTATCGGTATACAAAACAAACGGTGTAATTATTATTTTGATATTTTAACTCTTTATACTTTCCCAATGGAGTTAAAAATTTAGAAGAAATGTGTTTTTAGCTAAAAGTGGAAGGTTCATATAGCGGTATTAAAACGCGGATAAAATACATTTCTTGTCATTTATTTGATTTAAGACAATGCAAACAAGTAATACATATGTTTCAGTTACTAATTAAGAAAAAAAAAACAAAGGAAATATTATACCAGCATCCCACAAGAAACAGTTAAAAATAACCTAAATATTTAGGGGTAATAATATTTCTGTGTTGAAAATAGGCATTATTTTTCGTTATTCGAATCTCAATTTTATGAAACCATCTCGCCTCGCCACAAACAGTAGCAGAGACTTCTGTCACTATTTTCACTGTGTAGCTTGAATGTGGCAAGGAAAAATATTTATCTGAGGTAAAATGACTATTATTTATTACTTTTTGATCGGCAATAGCTTCTAAAATATTCTCTTTATCTATGAATTTGTTGTGAGAAGACTCTATTACCTCTTCTCAATTTATAATATTACCAAAATATGCTTAAGCGATCAAACAACAATGTTGATACGCAGTTTGTGGTAAACTGTAATATATATTTTCTATTTGTTTTGTCCCATTTTAATAGCAGGGCTAAGTTGAAATAAATTATATCTTAAAATGAATTAGCATACATATTTCTCAATTAAATGGTTTGTTGTTTTAAAAGTATCCCTGTATAGCTATTTTGTGTCACAACAATTCAACAATAGCTTGCATTACCGGTTACTGCAATCGAATTTTACAAATACGAGCCTAATATTTCCGATATGCGTGTGGCTTTGGCTTTGATGTGTTTTAAAATAATTTCCGATAGCACGAAACGTGCGGCATTCCGCTTTTGTGCTTTTCAAATTGAATTACACGTCCGCTCAAAATGCACGTTGAAGTCTTAATTAATTCAATGAAACGCAGAGGATTTTGGCGAGTTTCGATTAAACGACATGCTACAAAAAAAAGTAATTTTCATTACACACACTAGTGATTGCCGTACGTTTTCAATTTACATTTAATTACAAACTCGCCAACTAGTTAGTGTAGATTCGTATCGTTATAGTCTGACGTGTACCGGTCCAAAAATGTAAATTAACTCCACCAAATAGGTAACTATATACATATGTAGTTATAAACACACACACAAACATAAACATTACTGTTTGGTCCATTTAAAAACTAGCTGATATTGCACACTGTAAATTTGTAGCCCTTGCAGTAAATTTATAAAATGGTATATTTTATTTTATATTGTATACTGAATCATTATAATTTCGTAAATATTAGTAGGCAAGTACTCGAGCGCTTTAATCACATCTCGCATTTCAGCGATTCGAACGGACAATACAACAGGTACTACAATGGTAGAAATAATCCGTCGAAAATTCCATTATACTGCCTATAGATCCTGCAGGACTATTGCTCATTATAGGCCGGTTTTCTCTGTTCTAAGGTCGTGATTTATGGCTGATTCGGACGGGACTTGCATGATTTTCCAAGAATTAACTCGCACAGATGAGCCGGCAATAAATCCCTCCCAGCCCTAGGGAACCCTCTTTATATTCATCGGGAGGGCTCAACGGACAAGATTTCTCTTTTATTTTTTTATTTTTCACTCTCAACTTCATATTTCATTAACACCTGCGCTATTTAATAAATCGCGTCGAAAGCAACCGGCCGATAATGTGAAAAATGATACGGGGCAAACGCTTGACACTCGTTTTTTTTTTTTTTCTTCATCCTAATGAAGAAAAATTATTCGGCACCTCGTATTATTCGGCGCGGATTTAATTTCGAAAATCGATGTGTTCGGTTCGTTTTCCGGTGACATGGCGTACATGATTTATGCACGTCATGATGACCTGTCACGACATGACGGGGAGACGACCCAATTTACAAAAACTCCAGATGACATCGTGGCTGGATATCACAAAAATATAAATACAGAATATCAAGAATAGCAGCCGCAATTGGATCGTATTATATATAACGCATGAAAATATTATGTCACAATTGCGTACAGAGGGGAGAAAAACGTTTTTCCGGAATTCCCCTCGGTGAAAATGCTTAGTCAGCTTTCAAATTGGTATGTTTCTAGAAGAAAAAAAAATAATGTTCAAACAAACACCATTTGATTTTTGATATCGATAGTAAAAGAATTTGTGATGACGTTTGCAATCCATTCATACTGAATAAAATAAAATAATACATATTGAACTATTTATACATACGTGTGTATGTACATACATGTAATAGCAACACATTTTTCAATGAAAGAAATTGTAAAATGAATAATCGATTAGATATGTACATATGTATGTACATACATATAAGCGAAGACTCCGAATATGAATATCTACTTAATAAAATTGAATGTTTGTTTGCTTGTATGCAAATCTACAGTTTTCAATTTAGAACCACCAAGTTTGGTATATCTCATTGTGCTGAATTCAAGGATGTTACACAAGATCCAGTGGACACAGAGAAACATGGAAAGATGTATGCTTTGTATTACAAGAAGAGATCGTAAGAAGAATACATGGGTAAGAAGTGTGACTAAAGTGGCAGATATAGCGGAATGTGTGAAAAGGTGAAGTGAAGTGGCACATATCGACACATAGATCCGAGAGGATGTGGGAGAAAGCTATGAAGACCAAGTGGATGATGAGCTGACGAATTAAGAATAATATGTGGAGACAGGAATGGAAGAGGATTGAAGAGGTCTTTATCCTTATATTCATCATCATAATATTACATGTATTAGCGTAAAATCTGCCTGCCTGGGTCATTGCGGTCACTCTGGTATTGCCAACATAACATTTTTTTTTAGAGCCACTATCTGTCAAAGCTGATTCATATTGAAACCGCGATTTATAGCCAAACATCGATTCAATCAACGGTACCCTATACAATTGTTTCGCGTACTGTCAAACTGGCTAGGGACTGTACTGTTATTGTTCAAACCAGCACATGGATAGAGGTTGGGCCTTGAATCCACCGCCATATGACGGGCAAACCGGCTAGTTGTATTAAAAGGAATAACAAGTCTATACTAAAATAAGCAATTGGACTGCATGTATGTATGTACATACATATGTTTTCATATACGAATATAAACAGAAACGTTAAAAATGTTAATGTATTTTTTTTATATACAAACATACAATCAGTTGTACCGTATTTTTGTATTTTTTACATACGAAACATTTTGCAAACACTCGGCTTACATAATCCCAACAAGCGCGAATCGGCTTTCAGTCGGCGGGCTTTCTATTTAACCAAAACGCATAGATAAACTAGTAGGCACACACATATGTATGTATACAGAGTATAACGTGTACGTGCGAACGAGCTTTTGCTATCGATTTTATGGCAAAATAAATTTTCATAAAATATTCACTACCGGACGGATGAGGCATATTTAGTATGAAACTTGCATGAGAAGGTATGCGGCTCGCTTTAGATATACGATCAAACCTCTTCCCATCGCTCGCCCATATTCCCATCTTACGAAATATCCATCTACGTGAAATTAAGCGTAGGAATCGTGTAACATGTATCCTCCTCTTTGATGTGCGGCTTGGCCTGCTTTAAGCGAAACACTCTGTGGGTTCGTTACAATTGTAATCTGTTTTGACGACAGTACAACGTTTCAGCGGGTGTAACGTTGCTCAAAACGTCACCGGCTCTCAAGTTTACGACGTTGAAATCAAGCTAAATGCAATTGGAACGATGACATACCTACAACTAGTCGAGCTTTATATAAATTTAAATTAAATTCAAAATTATATTCAATACTATTGATTTTTGCCATTTAATGATAGAGTTAAACACAGTCCGATTATAATTGAACGGTTAAAAGTCTCATGGGTCTAATTACCATTTTCATTTTTTTCGAGTTATAATGGGTACCAATGTATGTAGAGTATGTATGTATATAATGTATAGAATATATGTACCAAGCCCGATACAGTACTTCCTAAACTTTTTAGTACCGTGACCCACTTTATAGAAAGGCAAAATTTCGCGACCCACCCAGCTTTCATTGACATGAAGGGGGGGTATTTACATTTTTTAATACTTAACAATATCCAGAGTTTTATTTATTTTTATATAATTTTATACAATTAACGAAAACAATCAATTGAGATAAACTTTGTACATCCGTTGATTTGTCCAGTTGCAATGGGAAAAATGTACTCTCTTTGGATCAGCTCATGTTCTGCCCATAGGGCCATTTTATCGATTCTGCGTGCAATCGTGTTATTTGAAAGCGAAATCGTTTTAACTTCTAAACTTCTTTCTTGCTCTTATTATCAAACATAATTCCCACTGTGTATTTTATTGCTGAAAGCACTAAAGATTTGCCAATTGTGTGCAGCCTACCAGCTTGCTCGATTCGCAAACTAATCGGGTACGTGGTGTGGAGAGATTTTTCTATATTGCTGGAGTAATGCGAAAGCTTCATTTTCGACGACAAGCTGTTCAAGGTGTTTTTCAAAAAATTGTATTGGCTTGTTTATCAAATCCGGATGCTTTGTCTAAATATGCCGACGCAATTTGTTCGGTGGCATGCTCTCATTTGCGAGTACATCGCAGCAAATAATACACTGCGAATATGGATTTTCTTCGTTTTCATTCCACGAAAATCCGATTTTTAGATAGTTGGATTTCTTATTTTCAAATAATTTAAATAAAATTCATATTTCAAAAACTTTTCACGACCCACCAAAAATCGGATTGCGACCCTCAGTTTCGGAACTGCTGATTTAGCATGTATCACGCTTGGTACATAAACCCTTTCGAATTTATCACCCATTGATACATAGACCTTTTGGCATTTATCATTTGGAATTTTATTTGGTTTTTCCTCATTTACTCATCTTGAACATTTTGACACTAAGACCCAATAGACTAACAACCCTTCAATTATACATATATGAATGTACATACATATGTATGTTATTGACTTAACAAAACTTTCATGCTAAAATTGACTTGAATATATCAAATATTCATGAAATTTATAATTATGTAACTTAATGACATACTATAAATGAACCGTAAACAATCATTTTAGTATAATGAATACGATATTATTATTATAATACGCTAGCACTAAGCAAACAAATATTAAAATTAATCGGTTTTATCTACCTACATACATATGTATGTATGTATGTATATTGTGGTCCAAAGCACAATTTTTGACATACAAAATTGCTGATGGGTCCGTGTTGAAGTACATGAAATATGACTAAAATTAAATATTAGAATGAAACAGTAGTTTCAGTAGTCTCTAATTATGTTTTTTCTTGACTTATTGTGATAGGTGTATGAATATAAATTAGTATGAGAACTCGTATACACGAAGTGCATTTACATAATAGTGTATAAAAGACAGCAAACCTATTATCAAGTCCTTCGTTCGTCGAGTAAAAAATAATGCATATATGTATGTACGTATGCATGCATAAACGCCATCGTCTTTAAAACGACGACATTGCAATGCAAATAACACGCTAAATGCAAGTTGGCCAAGTCTTGCGCTTTTAAATTTATGCGCAATAAATGCACTTTGACAATTCGACTCGGACGAACGAATGACCCATAAAGTACATTGCTTCTCTCTGCTTGTTTTTTTACACTTTATCTAAACTCGCAAACGACACGAATAGCCCGATGAGAATAAACAGCGCGGAAAATTTGCCGCAAGGTTTAAAAAATTTTACAATTCAAATTCAAAAACCTTTATGACCGACCCAAGACAATGAAACGACACATACTCGAAAGCCCTCGAGTAGTTTATATCGGTTTAGCGTTGCAACACTCCGCTGGGGTAGTTGCAGTTTTGCGCGATGCACATTCGCTGAAAGAAAATGGCAAGACGAGCCATATGCGCTCAAATAAGATAACTGCAAGACCGAGTAAATAAGTAACAGCTGAAAGAAGAAACAAGTCTACTACTGCTACTTTCAGTCCATCTCTCTGTAGCGCGAACAATACGCGACGGAGCACGAGCACAATTTAATTCGAACAATTTCGCAATGCATTTTTCTTTCCACAGAACCAGTATTTATGTATATGTGTGTTTGTTTTGGAAAAATAAAACCGCGCATTTCAAATTAGCTGTATTTAGACAATGTTATATTACACGCTGAGAGATATTCACACATAAGCAAACATGAGGCGTAGCTTAATATACGTCGAGTGAGCAATATTAACCCGTACGTTGAAATTCACAGCAGGCGAGTCGCGTCAAAGGGGTTAATTAACCTTTCGAATCTTGATTTTATTTAGTAAGCGCACACACGTATATTAAGTAGGAACGTCCAAGTTCAAATATTATAAAGCACATACATATACCAGCATATTGTATAAACGCAGCGTTTTTCAAACTTTTTTTACTACGACCCACTGCAAGAACTGCATTTTGTATTGCGACCCAGTATGCCTATATAATAAGATATAACGATCCATTATCCACTACGGAGGTAACTTCTGAATAATACATATATTATATATCTCTCTATGATTTCTTATTTTAAAACGATTTCTAGATAAAAATCACGATTTTAAATCGATTGGTGACGTAAAATTGAGCGAAAGATCATAGATTTTAAGTTGTAGTTAGTTTTTGCAATGAATGGTGGCGCATATCTAAAAGCAAAAAATAATCATTTTCCTGCACTTCGTCACCACTTCGTGTCTCAGAACGGAATACACATACATAGATATAGATAGAATACATACTTTTCGGTCGACAAAAATCGTCGCAAAAGTAGGGATAATGGACAGAACCCGAGACTCGAATAACAAAGAAGTGACTTTTTTTATATCTGAGTGTCTTAGTTAGAATCGGAACATTTTCAGAGCGTGAGGGAATATCTAGACTATTCTACATCTATGGGAATACAAGAAATACACAAACATGATGCACATACAATGTTTTTTAGGTTAAATAATGATAGAGGAACTGATCATTCCGGTGTCATGCGAACAACCCTTTCACAAATTCTATGAAATCATAAAATCTAAGTAAAGACGACTTATTCCATTCTCAATATTTGCATCGTTTGACGAAACCAATTTTTTTTTTGGATTTTTTCGGTTTCCGACACCCATTTTATTTATTTTGCGACCCACCAATGGGTTTGAAAAACCCTATATACTATAAAGCCTTCTTGTGTAGTACTTAAGTAAATGTAGTGATCTTCCATGTTTGTATGACATTTATAAATGTAGCGTTTGGAATATTGTAACTTACTATAAGTAAGTTTACGTAAGATCATTGTAGTGATATTACACTTTGTTTTAGAAAAATAATTAAATTAAAAAATTGGCACCGTCAAAGCTCACGAAACTAATTAGTTTTTTTTTTGTCTGTGTGGAAACTCGACGAGCGCTCGTCGGTGTTGTTGATGTCTGCGAAAAATTGGCGCTAATTTTTGACGCGGCGAACACGACTTTTCGCGTTCGTGTTCGTGTTCGTGTTCCCTCACCCGTTCGAACATTATCTCCATCTCGATATTATTATTAAAATGAGTGCGCAAATTTGTACAAAACGCCTTGTGCTTTTCGGCGGTACAGGTAAATTGAAATTTTAGGCAAATTTTCAATTAACTTTAATTATGTCACACACCCGAAATAAACTCCACGTCGAAAGTTAACGGCCAACCAGTTCAAGTGCGCCTACTGGATTTGTCGGGTAAACAAGTCGCCCCTTCGTCTCATTTAATACGTTTTAATTGACGCGCTAAATTTTATTTTTCAACCCTTAGTTATTACAAATAATCAAGCCGAATATTTTAAACCAGTTAAAGTACGGTTTACGCCAAGGAAAATAAGGATTTCCGCGGCTGCAAAGCGTCGTATTTCATTGTATCACTTAATTATATAAAACCTTGAAATTATATTTAATGAAATAATTAACTAATGACTTGTATTTTCAATTTCAGCATAGATGATCACTAAGTTTGCTACCATTCGATCTATGTATGTACATACGTAGATCCTTGTAGTACATATTGCATGTCATTTGGTTCATAGTTCTAACCTCGTAATTAGGTCGATAGCTAAAGGCTAAATGCATACATACATAGCTCATTATGATCTATCATATGATACATTTAATCATTGCCTTGTTCCCAAGAGTTTCACCTCCACCACACAACCCTTCTCCTATCCAGTACCTAATATAGAAAAGTAATGAATAACTTAAATATAAAAAGCTGTTCGTATCACTTAAGAATTTCAGATTACTGTATAAGTGCGACAACAGAGGCTTGTATTCACATGCTCAAAGTTCACTTTTCCGAACAATATAACAATACGGCACACAAAAGAAGAAGTGAAAGCTTGTCTCGCTCGAATGCGTCGAAGTGTCAACGGTTGTCAAATAGTTTAATTGACGTCAAACTTGGAAATTGTTGGCGCGAAACCGCCGATCCATACAAACAGGTGACGCGAATAAAACTGTCGCCAAAACTTCGACACACGGGCGTACATACATACGTGTGCGCCAATTTTAATACACATAATATAAAATGGAAAGTCGCTGAGTCGAAAAATATTAGTCGCGTCGGCTCACACTTGTCAATATGCAGCGTCAAAGGGTTATTCAGAAGCGGAAAAGTTCATTCGGAAAAGCTTCAGCTTATTCAGTGGTAGTATTCTCCATACAATTGAACGGAGTAATACTAAAAAATGGAATATTATTCATGAATTTCGATACGGGCGAAATTGAGTGTGGGTAACATTAGATTTTTTATACGCCATGCCGCATACGTTAAAGATGAGAAATCGATCGAGAGCGTTTCTCTCGCACGTTGTGACAGTATGTGAGATTGTCGGCCCCGTAAATATGCGACGCGAAGCCTACATACGTATGAGAGCTTTTTGGAGCTATCGGCCAGGGGTGGCCAATCAATCGTGACGGTACGCGACCGCGATCGGCGAGAACTTTCATAATTAAGAGCGTGCCGCGTGCGCTATCACAAAAGGTTGTTAAACCTCCATGATATATGTATACGTTCGTTTTACTTAGAAATTGCCGGTTTCTCTCGACAATTTATCATCGAAAATTCGGCGACTGCGCCCAGTCCGTCCTCGAGTGTGGAAGAAGGGGAGTTTAGGGGTTGAAAACTCACCTCATCTCCCCATAGACTACCCCACTGCCGCCATGGAGAACTTTGTGGAATAGTTCCACCGGCGTTTGTGATAAGGACGTAATTAGACACTCGCAGGAAATTACGCTCACCCACCTCATTATTGGCGTACTGCGTACCAAACGATGCACAGATAACGTAGAACGACGCCCGTTCAATATACAGATTTATAAAGTGGTTGCAAGTACCCGGCGTAGCTTGACTGAAGTATTCAGTCTCCATATTGATTGAAAAAAAGTATTCAAATGCTTCAAAAGTACTCAAATAGCTCAAAAATAGACTGACAACTTGAAGAGTATGTCGATTTTGATAACATCGCATTGTAATGAAGCGTTATTCATAGAGCGTAGATAAAGCGTACTTTATTTATTACAAATGTGTTAATGATCAAAGTAAGCAGTCTTCATTTAAATTGAAAAAAATATTATTATTTATTTAATTAAAATAGCTTAAAAAGCTAATAACAAACAAAAAAAGTAACTTTAATTACCTATAAGCACTTGTACAGGGATGTTGTTTTAAGGCTGCCAGAAATCTATCAATTTTGTTTAAATTTCTAAGATCTTCTGGTAGTCCATTGTATTCAACAACACCCCTGTACAAGTGAACAAGATATTTCTCGTAGATCTACTTAATTTCAAATTCATAGCTAATAACTTATTCTTACCCCGAGTTTTGCGACTATATATATTATACCCCTTTATTAAAATAAATTGGTAATAAATTTTTATCTAACTTAAAAATATGCACACTTTTAATGTTTCACTTACATAATTGAATAATATCGTATGGAATTGGCTAAACTTAATTTAGAAAATTTTGAATCATTTTCTATTATTTATTAAATAATATGTAGATATTTAATAAAAAAATTTGGCTCCAAAAGTTTGCCATTTTTTGGATTTTTCGCTGATTTGGCTCCGGGCTCCAAAAAGGTTGCCGATCACTGGTGTTCATAATGTTAAATGTAGTAAACGGAATAGTTATAATATATTTTACGTATAATACAGTATGTGTTTGAATGTTTCAAGGAGTAACCTATTTTCGAGTTGTCATTAAATTTTAATAATCATCTAAAAACATATCCATTTCATAAACGGAGACAGCGTTTAAAATTAAGTTCGTTTAAAACATAAATCTAAGTGATGTGAAAATACATCTGAAAAAATAACCGAAGAATTGAAAAAGATCAAATTACAGCTGTAATTTTCTACGAAAAAGTGTAATAAGTTGAAGTTCATTTAAATGAACTTTTTTACTTACATATACGTACATATGTATGTATGTATGTACAATTGTACATACATCATACATACATACATACATATGTACGAGTATATAAAAAAATATATATCTAAAAAATCCAGAATTTATATTTACATACATACATATGTATATGTACATTATTAGACGATTTTTCCGTTTTTTGAATATAAAAGCTAAGCTTTAACGAGTTTTGAATATTTCATTGTTTTTACTGTACACTATATAAATAAAAAATAAAAATTCTCAGAAATTGATTTTACTTTTACAATGTATTTATTATCCCGACGTAACGAGAGTTTCAAACGTTTCTAATATTTAAATCAATTGAATTGAACAAAAAAAATGAATTGAATTTTCAACAAAAACTCTAAAATTGCAATATTACAGATGCAAATTGTATTGATAAATTGAATTTTTCATACGAATGAAATACTTTGTATGAAGTAAAAAACAAGTAAACAAAATAAAACGAATTTTTCGAATCGAATACATATGTACATACATTTAAAAATGCATACTCTAAAAATATAACATTATACATATAACATGGTAGTATAATCTCAACTATGTATGTATATAAGGATTCTTAACGCTTATTGATATATAATACGTATATGTAGGTATAAAGATTTTTAGACTTCTTGCACAAAACAACCCGCGCGCTTTTGTGAATGACCATAATTTGTGAAAACCAGGAACTCGATATCGCTCTGGAGCACATCTGCGCGAGAGCTTTCGAGCCAGCGAAAGCTTTAACATATCGCGTTATGTCTGTGCAAATATTTGCAACTGCACCAAAACCGTACACCGTTTAGAAATACGCCTTTCATTACACTGAAGACGAGAAAATTTAATGAAAGTACAGAATTAGAAATGTAATACGCTTGTATGCATTAAAACTAATGAGCACACGTACATACATATGTAAATATAATCAAAATAGTTAGTTAAACAAGGTAATATGTATAGTTGACTTGTGTTATGAATCTTTATTTATAATTTCCAATTTATAGCGGATATTGAAGAGAGGGATTTATTTATGGAAAAACTTTTACGCAGAGGTGTGGTTTAATTCTCATTTTCCCGTTTTCGGTGCGCGTTATTACTCCATTAAAACTTCTGTAATACATATAATTTTTTTAATAAACACTCAATGTTTTGTATACATAGTAAATAATACAATCTACATTACGACCTTTCATAAAATTATTTAAACAAAAAAATATTCTAGCTTAAAATGAATAATTTTCGTGGATTAAATTTCTGAACACTTTCTACGTGATATTGTATAATGCTAGGGAATGTACAAAAAATAATATCGAATTGAAACAAGAGTTTTGACGAAGCGAAGGCGAACTATTTTCCTAATACTTTTTTTTTTTTTGTTCATGTTCTGTTACATAGTGCGAGCGGAATTTTCGTTCGACTTTTTTTCCCGGAAAGGGGCGTGTGTAAACAACGTAGGGGAGAAAAAAAAAGAGACCTAATAAATTCTGGGTCCGGTGAAATTGCAGTAAATTGCGATGTCGAAAAATTTCGAATTACCAAAAACCCAACGCTACGCGTAAAATGTCAAAAGCAAAGTGAAAATCAACCCCTAGGTGTGTACACACATATTTATGTACGTTCATTACTTCTAGTTCGATTGAAAACGCAGTATTTTTAGCACAACCTTGAATTTTCAGTTCATACGACAAGCTTTTAGCGTAAATATGATATACATATATGCATAGATAAGTGACGACTACGAGAAGGCGTTTGACTCAGTCAGTCAAACAGCCGTACTGGATGCCCTCCAGAAACAAGGCAGTTGGTGAATATGACCAATGCGTACTGCCAGTTATGCCGTATGGATGTGAAACGTGGATGCCGAATTCAAGAATGTTACGTAAGATCCAGTGCACACAGAGAAGCATGGAAAGATGTATACTCGGTATAACAAGAAGATATCGTAAGAGCAATGCATGGGTAAGAAGCATGACAGATATAGCAGAACGTGTGAAAAAGTTAAAGTGGACACATAGCGATAAGAATGGATGGCAGATGGACGCTAGAAATACTGGAATGGTATCCGAGAGGATGTGAAAGAAAGCAAGGTAGACCGAGTGGAAGATGGGCTGATGAATTGAGAAGAATGTGTGGAATCAAGTGGATGCAGATTGCTCAAGACAGACAGGAATGGAAGAGGATTGGAGAGGCCTTCATCCAGCCGTGGATGGTGAACGGCTGAAAATGGTGATGATGAGATAAGTGACAGTTAAATTTTTATCACGATCACAAAATTTAATCTAATACACCTCGTACGTACGGATATTGTAAATTTTAGTGTACAGAATTAAGTGCTGTTGACTGTCACAAAGGATTTTTTTTATTTTTTGTTAATTTAACTTTTTATATCGAGGGACAGGAAGCTGTTGGCATGGGGCCGGTTGTTGAAATAATTTTTTTCCAGGCGGATTTTGATACGTATTTAAAGTTGGACCAGTGGCATTATGTAATATAACCTATCATCAAAAAACAATTTCTGCCATATGCCGCTAAAAGTAATTTATAACGGGCTGCTGAACACAGCGGGCGCTCAACACATCGAAACAACAGAAAAAATGTTCGTGTATGTGTGTGTGTTTCGGGGAAATTTGCTGAAAGGGGGTGGGTTTAGAAATGGGGATGGAGTATTACGCATTCGTCGGTAAGGGTGCGAAATTGTGAACAATGTGCGTACGACGTGACTAGCGATAGTTCTGGCCGTGTGCCCTTCAACCCTTACACAGTGAGAATATGCGAAAATAATCAGAGGTCAGGGGTCAAGCCGACTTGTGGTCCGTTGCAACGGATATCGTTTTCAGATAAGCGAAATCGAACATGGAATTTAAGCACGATGTTTGAAACGCGTGTTTATTTTGCAGGCGGGTAGGATTTGTACAGAACTTGTTTGTATAGAGATTTGCATTGAAAAATCATCTATCATACAAATATGTAAATACATAGTACGAAAAAGTATTTCCAATTGACGTACAATATACAGTTAATCCAATATTGTAATATAAAACAACATATAAGTCTTTCATATGTTGATATACCATCGTTGTGTGTAATAATGAGAAGGTACACCTATTAGGATCGTTTATAAACTTGTTGAATCGTTTTGCAATGTGCGGTTTGCGGTTTTCCCTTGCAGGTTTGATTGTGTATCAAATTTCACACAACGCAATCGAAATTTCGTTACGAGCCTGAAGTTATTAAAGTCGCCCTTTATTACCTATCGCACCCGGAAGAGAGAGAGAGCTGGTAGAAAAGTATGAAAGGATTCCAAAAAAAAAAAAAAAAAAGCAACCTAAAAAGACATAAACTCTCATAGAATGCACGGAACTCTAGAAAGTATTCCACGTTTGTATCATACATACGCGAAATGAAATAACTGAAAAGGTCTATTTTTTACGTTACGTTTTATTACACGACATAACTACGTCTTTATTGCGCACTTCAATAAAAATTTTCATAAAACGTAAAGAAAACAAAAAATAATGTAAAAAAAAAAAAAACAGCACACGAATTAACGTACAGCGCGCCCCACACGCGCACAATGCTACTACCTTTTTTATTATTACAATAATAATAATACTTTTAACCTTTATCGCACTAAGCAATAGTAAGTATAAGCACAGATATAAAAAGAACAGCCTACCATGTTGGAAATCTATGAAAAAACATTTTCAATTAAAATTTATTGAACTAATATCTACATTCATACATGTGTACAATACGTTCGAATCACTTTTGATGACGTACTGTGAATATGAATGGCTCCCAACCTTTTGAGGCTTAAGAACCTATGTATATATTTTTTAAATATAGACCCTGAAGTTTTTCTAGGATCTTATTGAAGTTTATGAAAGTAATTTAATATTATACATATATGTACATTTGTGAAAAACAGTTCATTTCATAATTAAAATTATATTTTTTATAACAATTACCATAAACAACTGTCCATTCACAGTATCATGAGTGTTTGTGTGTAGTGAGGTTATGTAGCGTGAGCGCTGCGCGCAACCCGTGTTCTGTGTGATAATGTGTGTGTACTTTCCGTGCCATGGTATGCAAGCGTTTTGCAGCTATCCGTGCCGAGAGTGTTTGTGTGAGTTAGTGAGGTTATGTAGCGTGAGCGTTCCGGGGCTAGGCTACCCAGCCGGTGGATTGGTCAGCCAGGCGGATTCTTATGCTAATATTTATAGTGGTTATAACTGGTTGGCTGGCCGGCCTCCTTGGTTCGCATACACTCACTGCAAGTACACATACACTCACGGTGCGGGTAACGCGAAGCGCTCACATTTTTCAACTATCCACTACAGTTTTGAACTACCGAATACATAAATGAAAACCACCCCATGACACGATCAACGGGTATTGACTATTTATACAATCACTAAGCTCAGACCACGAGTGAGTCCTTGCATATAAAAGAATGAAAAATTCAAGTCCTGTTAATTAAAATATTTTCTAGCTCTACGACTACTCGGTTTATTAATATAAGGATTGCATTGTTCTATCCACCAATATGTAGGTATATTAAAATTATTCTAAAAAGGAACTGACAATCACTTTAGTATTACTATATACAATATGTTAGCGTAAGCTTTTGCCTGCCTGCCTGGGTCATTGCGGCAATGCGCATTGCTAACATAACGAACTAAAAAAAATTATCGGTTTGTTGGCATATATATACATACATACATAAATGATTAAAACCTGATGACACTGTCAATGGGCATAGTTCAAAAAAGGTATTGCAATCAATCGAACAATTTAGAAAAGTTTAATCTACAATTTTTCTGATACAACTGTTTGTGTACGTCAATGGATTTGTGTACTACCGGTGAAATTATATTACATCTTATAGCTATGTAGGTGTATTTTCAATTTACCACAGATCCCTCGCATTTCGCCGCGTATCCAGCTGGATTGGAAGCCACTGCTTTACAATTCTACGGTTTGATACATACATTCAAACGGAGAGAGTATAAAAATAGATGGTAATTACCGTTGAAATTCGAAGATGTTATTTGCGGTCGTTCGTCAACCGATCGATAATGGGGTAGATATTTATATATAACCGGGCTGATTTATCCCCGAATTATGTGCGATTCCAGACCGGAACCGGGGAGCGTCGCGGCGCCGGCGTCGCCCGCAACCGGAAATTGGAAATATAAACTTCTCCGAGTTCAATCGTCCCTAGGCCTCGCCCCAGGGCGGCAGCGATGGGCAACAGAGAGGGTTCCCTCACTCGGCCGAGCTTTATTGGCCCCTAAAACGTCTTTATTTGTCGGGCGTGAGTAATGCGAGGCCCTCTCTCCACGACTTGCATACGATTGC
This sequence comes from Parapsyche elsis, assembly GCA_022651745.1. Lineage (NCBI taxonomy): Eukaryota > Metazoa > Arthropoda > Insecta > Trichoptera > Hydropsychidae > Parapsyche > Parapsyche elsis. Next base: position 189,046 of record JAGVSN010000044.1, read on the forward strand.
GAATACGCGCGTGCGTAATAATCGCATTTTATGGCCAGCAAACCCCCCCATTCTTACTCTTTTGTACCCGATCGGCATACGTAGGTGGAAAATTTCTACCAGAACCCTGTACATATATGTACATGCGATCCGACCCCCCCCCCCCCCCCCCCTCGGATGTATCAATTATATATAAGCATTTCCCAAAGTCTTTGTAAATCTCGCTGTAGAAGTTTCCAGGAATCTGTCGAGCCCAAAGACGAAATTTTTAGACTCGTTAACTATGCATAAGATGATGGCGATTCCATTATTTTCCTCCCTTTCTTTGGTCGATGCCTTCAATCGTCGCATTGAGGTTATTCGTTTAAGGGGTGTTATTACATTTGCATACATAGTGTATTTTATTACTATCTTACAAACAAACAAAAAAATACACCGTAGAGTGGTGTGAGACTTAAAATGCGGTCCCAAAACTGAATCGTATGTAAAAATATACTAATTCAAGTTATCCGAGTGTACTCGATCGTCGAAATTTTCATATAAACTACGTGCACCTACCAATACACGATACATACACGTATATTTATAGAGTCGCGTTTTGCTTTTGCGTACCTACAAGAAAATAAACTTGGACTCATCGTCACTCGGTGGAGCTTTGATCTCCCCGGTGGCATTCCATTATTTTTCGCCCCGAAACCGTATATCTTTGTGCGCGTATTTCATTTCAGCGCGTCTTTCAGCAGTCTCGATTGATGTCGCTCGCATTTTCAGACCCCTTTCCCTCAAGTCGGGTCGGTACATTTTAAATTCAAGGTAAATATTTTATCATCGTAACGGGCTGCGATATTAGCGCGCTGCTGTGTGGCGTTTATATGTGTACACGCATAGTATGTACATAGTTGCGGAACGACATCATTTTGGCGGGAGAAAAAAAAAAGCATGTTTTTTCATTTAATAAAAACGCACCAGCGGCGTTCGCCATCAATCATAATCTCATATGGCCGGGAATATAAACAAAGGCTTTAGCGATAAAAAATACGCCGTATATTATTTTATCCCTAAGTAACCCTTTCGGTGTGTGCGCGAACGCGTACGCATCTCCCACCGTACACACACGAATGTAGGTACCATACGCATTTAAACACACAAACAGGCAGTCATTAAAAGCACAGCTAGAGTTGAATTTAAGCTCACATATACAGAATGGCACATTTTGAAAATTATGGGGAGGTAATTTGGAGGCAAAGAATCACACGATTGCTACATTTGCACAGTCAATTCATACTTTCAATGTGATATCCATAGTTTTGAATTCAAAATGGATCATTTTTCAAAGTATAAGGAAAATTTTCCAAAATTGTTTTTCCTGTTTAATTTTTTGATACGTAGCATGACTCAAAATTAATACTGATAACACTGTGCAACAAAAAAAGTTTGACCCACTGAATCCGAATATGACAATGAAATTTGTTGATTAGCTTTTTTGTGTGAGATATGAACGTTTTAAAAATTGTCAATTATATTTTTTTTTTTTAACTTTTGCGTTCTGTAACTCAAAATTTAGTAAATTTTTTGTGTTCAAAATGAGTATTGGAAGCAACAGTCAAATGTTTTTGCTATTAATTGTGGTATTTGAAAGTTTTAAAATACAAAAGCAGTAAATATTGAGTTACAGACCGCAAAGGGTAAAAAAATGTAAAAATTGTTCATTTTTTTAAACGCTAATCTACTATATAAAATTCAATGTTTGTTTGTTTGTTTGTTTGTGATTCCGCTATGCAAATCTACAGTTTTCAACTTAGAACCGCCAAACTTGGTATACTATCTCATGATACCCCAAGTCAGACCGTAGATGAGTTTTGGAAGGGGTCGGATCAGAGGGTCAAGGGGGCCCCATACAATTTTTTTAATCTGAAAAAAAATTTTGTACTGGAGAATAAATGTTTTCATTTGTTTCAAATTTTCATTCAATTTGTCACCCGCCCGAGCAACGCCGGGCAATTCAGCTAGTATCTTATAAACGAGAGCTAACTAACAAATTTCATTATCATATTCAGATTCAGGGGGTCAGAATTAGTAATAATTTTTGGGTCTCCGCTCCGGTAACTCAAAAACGTGATTTTTTTTTTGTTGCAGTGTTATCTACATATTTCCATACTAGCCGATTTACCCGTCATATGACGGTGGAGTACACCATCCCATCCAACCCCCACCCATGCACACTGGTTTGTACAATATCCCCTTTGACAGTACCCGAAACAATTGTATAGTGTACCGTTGATATAATTGCATTGTCGACTCAAACCAGCTTTGACGGGTAGCGGCTTGTTGCCAACGCACCCCTTAAAGTATTCTGTTTATTGTGTTGGCAATGCGAGCGTTCCCCTACAGAAGGCAATGAGAAACCACTTTTATCCCTAGACGGTAAAATGTTCGTTAAATAGTGAAGAGGCAAGGCTTGACATTCAAGTAAGCCACCTTCGGAAGAATAATGCGAGCGTAACCCAAAGATCCAGGCAGGCAAACGCTTACGCTAATATATATAGTAATTTTTAACATTTCAGTCGATTTGCTCATACTATACTAATGACAACGCGAGCTTTCGTACTGAAAAATAATTTACGTAATTTCGTCGAGAAGTTCCACAGCTATAATTGCGATATGAGAGAATGGGGTGGCGGTGGAGAAGAAGAGGAGGCTGCCCTCAATAAAGAGCCGCAACGGGGCGTTTCGCTCGTTCGCAAAGCGAAAAAAAAGTATCTTTTATGTCCGGTAATATTTCCACATTAAAATGTATCGTAATACGCAAAAATTGCCGTCGGTCCTTTCCGCAACTGATGCCCAAGGGGGATGAATATGATGGGGAGGGGGGGGGGAGACACTTTAAAATAGGCGGGTACTTTGAGGTCCTTTTTGTTTTCATTAAAAAAACTCACCGAGGCTACCCTCTGCGTATTTTGTTTATTTACCCGATAAATCATAAAGAGACCCGAAAAAAATATTCACCCCCGTAGAATGAACTCGTCTATATTTAATTGCGTAAAAAGAGGGATGAATAATTGTATCGCTCTATTAATTGAAGTTGCGTTGGTAGCATTGAAAGAGCACGTGGCTCTCTCTAGTGGTGTCTTTCGCAACTAATCAACGTTCAAAATGGCGGCAGCGAAAGCTTTGTGCGGAATTGAATGCAACATTGCAATTTCAATCTCAATCTTGAGATGCCGACTGGTCTGTACATCCACGAGCGCATTTTACATTCTTAGAAATTCTAAAAGCACCGAGTTGAAAAATTCGCAATGTATTTCATACCGTACACTTGCTAGACTTCGCATTGGTATGAGTTTAGCAATTGCTTTTCAATAACTGTTCCCCGAATAAAGTTCGATTTCATCGCACAATAACGGATACGTCAACATACTAAATGCTTCTAAGAAATTTGAACGATGAATCGTAACGCTATTTCAATGAACGTCTCTGATGCTATGATAGGTCTTTATTAGATGCTGACATTAAATTGAGCTCTGTGATCTCAGTGGATGCGCCGTTTATTACTCCAACATCCATTTTGTCATCTCAAAGGATCCACGGCAACTTCAAAGGACTCGACTCGGTCCGTCACGATGGCGCCACTCGCATTTAAATACTATTTCGAGAGCGTACCAAATTCCATCACGCTCATTTTTACTTGTTTTGAGATGCATGCGAAATTTGCAGAAAAATAAACGCATGAATATTTTACGAGCGCCCTTTGTCCGAAAGGAATTTTGACATTTTTCAAAGAACCATCTCCCGAAATACTTTCTTTGAGAAACGCTGCTACGAATTACATACAATTTCGCATCTACTGTTTACACCGTAAGATTTTATTTTCATACTTATGAATTTTCAGTACCTAAAATCGAAGTCAACGTACGCTTCCGAGCCGACATTTTCCCATGGTAAATCGTTCCGTATAACCCGACAAGACATCAATGTTAATCAAGTTAATATATGTATGAGGCACTTACCATAATGCTAAAATATTCAAATGAGGACACGCTCTTATCTTGACGTTTTTATAAGGAGGCAATGGGCTAACGACCGACTTTTTGCAATCAGGTACTTATTGGGCAGGACCCGCGTATGCCATTTGCTCAGTTCCCGCACACATCCTGCAAAACGAATTTAATCAATTAATATAGGCAGTCGAGGAGACACTATGGGAAATTTAATCAATTAAACGTACGAGGAGAACACACGATACTAATGCCTACTAACGTTCGTGTAATGTATAATACATGCAATGCGCGCGCGTTACAGCTAAGCGACACAATTATTATGAATCATCTTAATGTTAGCTTAATAGCTACATCCCGCTAATAGTTTCCCCGTTATTGAAATAGTTGTGTCGTATTAATTTGTTCGGCGATTGGACCATATCCCCCCCCCATTCCCACTCATAGCTCGTTTCGCAACGTTGTTGATTGCTTTATTTCACGAAAGCTGGTAATAAAGCGCCGGTGGTATTCGCGAACCTCGAATGTATCGGCAAAAAGTTCACAGTCGCAGTTTGGTTTTGTTGTTGTGTTGGAAGTGACGGTTTGCAGTACAATTTTGAGCGCCTGTCAATTTTGTAAGGTCGGTGGCGTAACTAACGCCCCCGCATCGTATTGACGTGCAATTCCACGTACCTACATAATATGTACATACATGTAAACCTCGGAAATATACTATTTTAAGCTCACCACAACCTGTAAATATTTAAGAGATATTGTTGTGTAAAGAGCAGTGGTCGGGAACCGACGGCTACGGAGCCTCATGCGGCTCTTTGCATGAAAACCTGCGGCTCTCGTTGTCATCCAACGTTTTGGGCGAAACACAAAACGTTGACACACAATTTACACAAAATCAAAATGAATCCTATTTTTACATATAACTTCATAGCTATAAAAAGCATTAAATCGTTTTTCGATAATACTTTTTAGTAATCAACTGTCGAATATTAAGAAATATAACGAAGATAGCTTATTTCTTACTGCTATCCATTTCATAAATGAGTAACATTTAATTCAGATAATATATTACGGCTCCCAAACTTACCAATTTTGTAAGATTTTCCCTGATTTGGCTCTTAGCTCGAAACAGGTACCCGACCACTGGTATAGAGTTTAAATATTCCATTGAAAAGCTTATTAAAGCTGTATATGAACACACTTTCATCGAAAATATAATATGTACTTGGTTGTTATGGATAGAATATTTAGTGTTTTCCAATGAATAAATTTATTCTGAAAGACTTGTACTTGTCGGCTTTCAATGTGTTCACCATTATAATTGATGATGTAATTATACGCTAAAACATCGATCATTGTGTTCACTATTGCGCAAATTCAATTTGTTCATTGGAAATTATTCACTTTTATAGAAAACGTTCAAGCTTTTCAAGTGCTAATTGGGGTACAACATCCTTACAACTGAATTATTTCAATTATCCGCAGCCACGTTATACTTTGAGCTGGCAATTGTTACACAACATTTTGTATTCAGATATGAAAGGTTCGATTGGATATTGGAGAAAAAAAGTACCATTTTTATAGGGGCAAAGTCGTTCCGGCCGAAAATTTCCGTGAGAAAGTTTTCGCGTCGGCCGCGAACCATTCGTCGCACATCCAATCCGGAATAAGTTCGGATAAACGGATGCGAGCCGGAATGCGCACGAACGTTCATACACATATGTACACACACAAGAATTTTCCATATGTCCTCCGTGTATAATATGAGATTTCGATTCGTCGGCAAGTGGTTCGCGAACAACCTTCTGGGCCAGAAGTGCACGGCACCGGTTCCGGGCCTTGGGCTTTCCCACCTGAGCGCAAAACACTTTTCACCCCCGCTCGGAACTTGTTATTGAATTTTCCCAAAGAGGAAAACTTTTCCACGACCCACGGAATATAATATTATAATCGAACGTACAGAAGAGGAGATGCGGTAATGGAATTCCTGAATATATACATACATATGTTCGTTACACGATATAGTATACCTATACATCAGTGGTTCTTAGCCTTTTCGAAGTCACGGAGCACTTTTGATTATAAGAATAATTTGCGGAGCACCATAAGCATCAAGGTCATAAAACTTACTTACAAACTCATTGCGATACTTGAGCTTCATGCCTTTTACAGATTTCACCAATATTCATCTAACATAGGCTAAACAGTATTAGAAGTATGTTAGATGAATTGGGATGGGTGAGTATTAGAAATTGTTTAAAATTAAGCACATTGTCTTTTGTTTGTAAGTTAGATCATAAGTTATTGCCAAGTTATTTTAAGAATTATATCATTAGAAATAGTGACATTCATAGTTATTCTACTAGAAATAAGAACCAACTAGTTGTAGGTACAGTAAGGAAAACAAAGACAGCTGGTGGTGTTTTTCACAGGGGTGTATTAATGTATAATGCCCTCCCGCAGTGCATCAAGTCTTCTAAGACAATAGATGCATTCTTGAAAAGTGTGAGGAGACACCTCTGTGAGGGATAGTAGTTATGTATAAGTATAGTGTACATATAATGTGTATTTGATTTATGTAGTTGTTATAAATATGTAATAGATGTAAGTTAAATTAGCTAATTAGCTATTATTATATAAAATAAATAAATAAATAAATATCACGTCTGATGTGTGATATATTCATTTCTTTCGTCTATATTTGTAAGCCTTTCGCGTTTCTTAGTTTTTATATTGTTGAGAAACCAAGCTCACACAAATATGATGTTGAAAATTATTGTAACAAAATTTTCAGTGCCCTTGTGCAGAGAGTTGATTATTCGACTTGGACAAAAATCCAAAACTCCTCAAGAGTTATTTCTGAGAATTTAATTATTAGAGTACAATGATATTAATTCTTCTTCCTCCTGTAACAAAAATCTGTAGCTCGATGTATAAGTTATGCCAAATGGATACGTCCAGTCATAATTTTCAATCTTCAAGAAAGGAAAGTATGTAACTAGCGATCTTTTCTTCCAAAATGTTCTGATATACTGGAAAAAAATTCTCTCGACATTTTCATTTTGCAGTGAAGGGAACATGTCTACTTTTTTTGTTTCTGATATGCGATTTTTATAACTAGAGACAGCAATGCGCATTTAATTCACCCTAAACTTCGATCAAACATTTCATATTTCGCGGAGCACCGGTTAAGAACCACTGCACATACATATAATTTTTCCATTCACAAAAAAAAAAATTTTATAGAGGTTTTTTCTTATTGCCCATTTATTTCCTGTACATATAAAGTATCAACGGTGATTTAAAGCTTTATATTCAAAATATAGCGATTGTCAATCACTGAGATTTAACCTTGGTAAGCGTGAAAATGCTTCACTGTTCTACTTGTCATCCGCACCTCTGTTAATTATAGTCAATTTCATAGCAAAATCAATAGTTCATCAATATTGCCTAGCAATAGCATCGCTATCGACAGGCATAGAGCTTGTTAAAATTATAAATTCACAAAACCAAATCCATTCAGAAATATAATACGCCATCGTATATATCATTTTACCTTTATTGCAGGTTTTGCGGTATTCGCTTATTAGTCAACCAGAATTAAACAGTCTAATAGCCTATATGTATGTATAGGTATGTATCTACATTCGCAATTTAGTTAGTATCGCTTGAGTTGTTCACGCTATTTTTTTCGGGCTACTTTTTAATAACACTCGTATTGCGAGTCCGTCTATGAGAGTACTATACATTTTTTCTGTCAATATTTTCCGTTTGTCTTTGGAGCGACTTCATATTTCGCGATATGACCGACGGCGAATTTTTTCACAATAGAAAAAGCAGAAAAGGTTCCTTTGTTTTAGAAGCGAGGACGGGTCATCCATAAAAGAAAAAAATAAATATATATTATTTTCGTTCGGCAAAAGAACAAACACAGAATAAAAGTGCTCCGAGACTGATGGATCCGCGCGCACATACATACATTGTAATGGTCACGAACGATATAAATCTAAAAGCTTATTGCTATCTCACATATTTCTTTTCGCAATAAGCGCAGAAGAAAAAATACGCTATTGAATATCGATAGCGATTTTATATCGCAAGAAATTTAATCTATATAAAAACATGTCCACATACGTTTATAAAATAATTAATGTTCCATAGTTACTATAAAGATAGAAAGATACATACATACCACACACCACGTCGTTCACTTCCTAAACACATGAATCTCCATAGTTTTATATGGCGTAGAAACATATGTACATACAAAACCCTTCTCTACTAGATGCAATCTGGTGGAGGGCAGTGTCAACGTCGCGTCACGTAGGACATGTGTTTCCAATGGCCACACGTGATGAGCATCAGTTGCCCAAGTTTCGGCTTTGTCATTTTGTTAATTTTAATTAGTTATTTTGTCTTTTTATAAGGCCGTAATAAATAAGGTTTTAGAGGAAACGCTTAATCTGCCGCTATAAAGTCATCATCATCATTTTCAGCCGTTCAACATCCACTGCTGGATGAAGGCCTCTCAAATCCTCTTCCATTCATGTCTGTATTGAGCAATCTGCATCCAGTTTACTCCACACATTCTTCTTAATTCATCAGCCCATCGTTTACTCAGTCTACCTTGTTTTCTTTCACATCCTCTCGGATACCATTCCAGTATTTCTCGCGTCCATCACTATAAGTATGGGATAAAAAGCTATGCCCGAGCTTTGCGTACGACTTGCGACCAAATCACGTCGATCGACGTGTGATAGCGTGGAGTATGTATGTATGTATGTATATACATTGGGTTGGAGCGACACTGCAAAAATTGGCATTGTAATACCTACCAAAAGTTTCGTTGAAATACTGAAAAAAATCTGTCAATATGTCTTCAGGCCTCTACCTGAAGGCGAAAAATGAAAATTTGCCTATTAATGTCGAAATCTGAACACAGAATACAAATTTTTAGATAACATGCTCATAATATTATCCTAACTTTATTGAATATTATAAGTATTTTTTGTAAAAATCTAATTTATTTACGTATTCCTTGAATTATTCAAATAATTTGTGAACGCGATGGTTGGAGGCATACGAGTAAAGAAGGTATGAATAGTAAAAATAAATACAAATTTTCCAATTAAAATTGCTATTTATAGAGATTGGAAACAATCAATTGGAAATTTTCATACAAATTTTCATTTCAAAAGTGTTAAGATAAAAGTGCTGATAGAGACCAGAAAAACTTTTTTAATTAAACAGATTTTTTTGGATAGAAGAGGTATGATGTAGAGGCAACTTTTTAGAACTATTTCAAAACGAATATGTATCCCAAAAAAGAAAAGTTCCATACATCGTCGCTCCACCCTATATTGTACATACATATGTAATGTTCAAAAATTCTCTGACGCTTAAACATCACATCGCGTATGTATGTACATATGTAGGTATGCCTTAATCCATTTATTTCCATAAGCAATCGAAAACATAATAATTATGCAAATTTTTACGTTGAAATGACATTGAAGCGAAATTTCTGATATTCTGTCGCCAAGAAGACTCGTTGACGTTGAACCTAGCGTACTTATAGTAGAGTTCAAAAAATTTCGCCTCAAAGAGATACGTTTTTTTTTTTTTGTAAGATTGAAAATTTAAATATTTACAAGTTGATGAAGTCGAGAGCGCCGGGTGGCGTACATTACGGTTCCTTGAAACTAATTTGGTAAGATGGCAATATGAGATAAATTTATCTGAATCACTAGCGGTGCGCGCGGAGCCAGGCCTCCGAGGATTGCGAACGGTAGTGTGGGGTAAAAGGAAACGATGGTGGTTTGGTGGCAGGGGGATACAGGGGGAGTACTTAAGTACTCGCTGGTGTAAAGATGGTGGTATCCTTAGGGGGGTTGGATTGTGGGGTGGTGTTCGGTTGTTTGCGGGTGCTCGTCCAGGTCGCTCTAACGAGGCAAGACGCCGGCGTCGAGACGCCGTGGCACGACAAGGAAGAGACGCAAAAATCAGACGCCATCAATCACTATGACGCATCCACGATTAATACCGGATCGGGATTCATTCACCTAGCGCTAGCTGATTCGACTGGAAGTTTCCATTCGAGTCGGCATTTTTTTTTTTTCGGCATTTCTCGCTGGGTAATATTTACTCCGCCCTTCCCATCTCTCGTCTCTTTTGTTGTGTGCGAGATCGTCAATATTCAAATATATCGAAACAATTGTTGTATATTCTATCGCTTGAGACTTTGAGTGAATGAGCTCGCTGAGCTTTTAGCATTGTAGACTCGCGATAAAATGATTTTAATTCTGTATAGAGAATATTTAGGCATAATGCATGTACACAATTTGATATTAGTAGGGGTGATTAGTTGAAAGTTTCTCCACCTAAGATTATTTAGCTTGTCAAATTCATGCTTTAAGTGATCAAATAAGCAATATAATCGGTTTTTTTTAATCTGGACTTTTTTACTTTATCCTAATCGGATAAAGTATTGTGATCGTGCGAAAATTCGACATCGAGATTTTGACGGATTTGGATCAAGTATCATCCCCTGATCACGTTTTCATGATTTCTGGAAAATGTCTGTATGTCTGTGTACTATGTGTGTGTGTGTATGTCTGTGTGTTTTCTCCGAAACCATCAAGTCTATCAAGCTGAAATTTCATATCTATTATTTTCACGCAAGGTGTAAGAGCCATAAAGAATTTGGTCAACATCAGTCAACCGTAAGTAGGGTTTTTTTCGTGCAGAAAATTCAAAAGTTTTGTAAAAAATCATATTTCCGAAACGGCACCGGCGATTTTGTCGAAATTTCATATCTATAGTTTTCACGTTAGCCGTAAAATATACTGTGATTTTGGTCAAAATCCCTCCTGCAGAAATGGCAGTTTATTTACCTTAAGATTGCAAGCACACTTACTAGTAAGATATCGGTAGTTAAATACTTCCTATATAATATTTTTAATAACCTATCATCAAAAGTAAACTTATGCAACCTGTTTAAATAAATTAGGTTAATGTTATTGTATTGTGATCGTGGAAAAATTCGACCTCGAGATTTTGACTGATTTGAAATTAAGTATCATCTCCTGATCACGTTTTTTTATGATTTCTGAAAAATGTCTGTATGTCTGTGTACTTTTTAACATTAACTTTTTTCTCCGAAACTATCAAGTCCATCAAGCTGAAATTTCATATCTATTATTTTCACGGAAGGTGTAAGAGATGATATGAGGAATTTGGTCAACATCCGCCAACCGAAAGTGGCAGATACTCTTGAACGAGATTTCTCTTTCTTATTTTTTACGACCATTTAAATATTAGGTATCTTCATAATATTGTAATATTGTAATCCTTAAAGCAATACCTATGTAGTTACGAAAAAATAAATCATCAAAATCAGTCAACCGAAAGTTGTTTTTTTTTTTTTTGTTTGTATTTTTACTATTTTTTGTACCCATAAATTTTTCACAATAAATTATCATAGTTCGTAATTCATATACTCCTGTTAAAAAATTAAGTTGGCAGTCTCCGTTTCTAGCAGCCAAAAGCAAAGCCGTGAAGTTGAATGATTGGTTTGCACTATATTAGTCAAGCGTCAAGTATGTGTATGTAGAAGCGCTACACTTCCAGTTTCACCAGCTCTCAGACTTGTCCAGATTGAAGTTCATTATGAAGCTCGACTTCCACCTCAAAAGTTCTAGTACAGATTGGAGCACTACATATAAGAGTATCACTCTTCAGTTTGGCACGAGCGTTGCCTCGCGAAATCGCCGTTTTACACACCAAACTTTCGTTGCACAGTTTCGCTTGCACAATTTCCTCCCCCGAATTTCTCCCTTCCATTCCCTACCCTCATATCCCTTCATCCCCCCCCGTCGGTGGAAAGACTTCCGCCGGGGCTGTGCAATTAATTATGCGGAGTCGTGTGGGCATATCAGTAATTAGAACAAAGCGTCCGGGCAGCTCTAGGTGCGACGGTGGCCAGGTCGTTAAGCGCTCGCCAGGGCACTTTAGAACCCCCCCATTTAACCCCCTCACCCCCTCAGTATGACCCAAAGCCCACGCCAACTTAAAATGCGCAAATGGGACGCGACAGCGTAACACCTTGCGGCCTTGCGACGGCCTCATTAGTCAAAAACTCACTGTTTTCGGCGTGCGAATACCAAAAAAAAAATAGTTAAAATCTTCCTCAAATCATGCAGTCAAAAGTTGTGTGATGCCAACCATATTTCCAAAGTAACAGCAGAGAAAGTATTAAATTATATAGCCAGTCGTAAGTGCGACGAAAGCACATAAAATAAAAAGAAAAGAAAATTCATAAAAACTAACCTGTAGAAAGTAATTTCAGCGGGGACATTATATACGAAATATTTTTCGAAGATTTTATATAAAATTTATACGAGCGTAACTAAGTGTTTCGTTTATAGCAAGTATCGCACATTAAATTTTTTACGACGTTTCGATCTTTGCTAAGTGCGCGACATCGAGACGATGGTAATTTGTAAAGGAGCAAAAAATAAAAAATCGAGACCGACAAAAAAAACCGACAATGTAATGGAAAATCGCTATGCGATCGGAAAATTTAGATGTTGTATTTTGCATTTTTTTTTTTTTGGCACGCATTATGAGCGAAAACGTCGGCGCTCTCTCTATACCGAGTTTGATTGGAATGATTAATAAAAGCTGGGCGAAAGCGGTGTAGCTGACGTCGTTCCGAAGTAAATGATCTATATAATTCGTGACATAAAAAAAAAATGCAAAGGAAGCCATAGTCGTTAGGCGTAATATTGGAACGGCGTCGTAATTCGAAGTGACTGTTATATTATCGTTAATTTTCGTATTAGAGCGCAACGGCCTAATGAATGCTGAAGGGCGAAAATCTAACGGAAAATTTTCCCCTTCACGCGTTACGATGCTCACTATGACACACTTATTTTCGGAAAATCAATTATCTCAGAACAAGTCGAGCGTTCAAATCCTATATTTTATACGTTTATATTTTCCCGTCTATAAATATCATGTACATATGTACGTATGTACATATATCCTGTCATGTTAATTGTATGCTTTGTCATACGCGGAATGATTAACAACAACAACAACGTAGCAATGCATACTGGCAGTAGTACACATTAAGAGAGATCGTTTGAAGTTAATCGAATCTAATTAAGCTATTTAAACATTTTAAAACGTTACTATTTATATAAAATTGCATCCAAACTATGTACTTACTACTTTGAAACTTTTTCATATTGCTTTCGTTCAGAGTTCGTATTTGGAAAAACTTCGACGTCGATCTCTGCGATAAAACTCGCCATTATCGTGCATCGTTTCCGGTTTAACTGCAGAGCATCCGGTCCGTTCGTAAAGGTGTCGCCGAACTTAAAACCGACACACACATCTTAATGGACGGCGAACATAAGCGAATTTTTTATTGCTTCGGATACGTGCGAAATCCTTACGAGAGAGAACAAACGTACGTGACCACTCTTACACTCCTACTAGAATAATCTCAACGAAAAAGATAACTAGACTAACGCATCCATATATTGACCTAGATGTTATAAGCAGTCGTAGTAGTCTTGGTGCAAAGGTGACCTATGTATGTACATTTATGTTAAATTTTTCATATAAATTTATTTGACAAAATGATCTTATTTTAATATTAAGATACCCAAGTTGATATAGGAATAGTGAATACGAGGTGCCAATTTTTAGTTAAACCGTCTCACAGTTAAGTTAAATAAATTGGCAAAATCTAACAAAAGACGGCTGATCTGGAAGTAGTAATGTTTAGATCGTGCCAATAATGATAATTTATGTCGAAAAAACCGTCCAGAAAAACATTTCGATATACGGGTATTGAACCCCGAACCTTTTCTCAAAAGACACTCTAACCACTGAGCTATCGCCTGGCTATCTTACAATATAATACACATACAATGAACAGCGAATCAACCTATAATAACGAACATTTAGATTTGAGTATTGGAATATATAAGGTCGTTTCAGAAAATGTACATGTTTTTATAGGCGTCGTTCAAATCTGACAATCGTGCTTCGAATTCGAATTTTCGAGCTCACAATAAAACGTTTCGGATCAAAATTCTCTATCTCCAATATTTAATGAAAGGCCGATACCCTTCTTCCCTCTGCGCCTTGGCTTCACTTCCAGCGAGTTTTCCATAGTTTTCCGACGGATATAATTTCCCTTTCGAAAGGCTGCAAATTTCCTCCCCTCCCTACTATCGTGAAACAAACTGGTACAAAGTCGCCTTTCGCCTTAAAAGTGTCTTATTAATTCTAAACGTTTATCGAGAGCGCCAAACAATATGAAGCAAACCCCCCGGCGACTGCCACCCTATATACTCTTCGCTTTCTGGGTCTTAATTTCCTCTTCATTATTATGATTTTTTTCGTCCTTTGAATAAAATATGATGTATAGAAGCTATTGTTTTTCCCGCTTTCGCTCTGTCTCACGGAACGACAATAATAACGAGCGTCGAATTAAGATCCCGGCGAGCGATTAGATCAATCTCGATTACGTGCACTGTCTCATTGAAATTTATACGCGTCTATTTTTAACGTTTCATTAACGCACTGTGGCGCTGTTCATTTTTGAAAATATTCACCGCTGATGACACGATTAATTATGTGGCGGAGAGCATTCCGGTTGACAAGTGACAGAGAGCCTTAATTATCGTTTTTCTGGACAGCGAATTGGATGTGGTTTACCAGCGTGGTCACCAAAATTACCACACCCACAATTCGATTTATGGAGGTCGCATACGTTTGACAGTGAGTGATTGACAGGGCGTAGACGTAACGTTTGAATTGTGTAAATTAAAAATTAAACTTTACATAATTATCCACCGCCTCTCCCCGATGAAAACGAAAGAAAAAAAGAAAAAAAAAATGAATTTTAACTCAAAAACAAGCGGACGCACAAAAACAAAAGATTATTTATTATGTCTGAGTGAAGTGAAAAAATTGCGTTTTTTTTTCTTTCTTTTTGTTCTCGAGCGAGAAAGGAGAAATTCCGAGGAAAACTCCTCTAAGCGAACTACATGATAATGACTAATGATAAAGGCTCGAGTTTTTGGATAAAACTGAACGGTAAAAAATACGTCTTCCAATCTCGCTTTTTTACGCACATTGATTTACTCGGATGCTGCGAATGATTAACTACCTGTTATATCTCACATCTACAACGCACGCGAAAACATTTTTTTTTTTTTTTGCGAAAAACTTATATACAGAAAATACGTTACCCGTCCCGTCTATCGTACGCCTTGCTTACAATCTATTTATTGTGTGAAGCGCCTTAGTGAATATTGCGAAGAAATATTTTAAACGCAACTAGTAGAGTGTAAAATTCAATTTTTCTCCGCAGAAAGTTTTGCGATTGCTTTCGATAGAAATTGGAGCTGATTTTTCAGACCGAATAAGTTAGTGCAACTGCAATATAAAAATATAATAGTACAAATAAAGATTTGACCGATAAGTGGACATCGAGCGATTGTTATGAAATATAAACTAAGCAACTCAAGTTGGCGGTCTATTTATGTACATAATATATTACCAAAAGGGTATATTTTCAACAATATTTTTAAACTAGTCACTACCCGTTGACAGTGTCATCGGGTGGTTATCATTTATGTATATATGTACCTGTAGTGTGTTTACATAAATCTAAGCACATGTACATATGTGCCGTGCCGTGAGCGCTTCACGCTACCCGTGTTGTGAATGTATGTTTACCTTTCGTGAGTGTATGCGTACGTGCCGCGAGTGTGCGCGAAGGAGCCGGCCAGCCAGGCAGGCTGACTCCTTCGCTACTATATATTCATATATCATGTCCTCAGAGCACAAAGGTGACATGTCCAAAACAGTAAATTGTTCGGGGCAGCAGTTTTAAAATTTGAACTGGTCATCATAAATCAAGGGAACTTTATATAAAAATGATAATTGTACTTTAGGTTGTTAGATGCTATTTCATTGTTATTGAGTTAACACAAGTAAATTTTTCAAATTGGGTGCTCCATGGAATATAAGCAGAACTTTTGTACGCTGTGATGACGTCACAAAAAAATTGTGACGTCATTCGCATGTGCCACTTGACTGCCTTAATAGAATAATTCATCATCATCATCATTTTCAGCCGTTCGCAATCCACTACTGGATGAAGGCCTCTCCAATCCTCTTCCAATCATGTCCTCCACATTATTCTTAATTCGTCAGCTCATCGTCCAGCTGGTCTTCCTAGCTTTCTCCCAAATCCTCTCGGATACCATTCGAGTATTTCTTGCGTCCATCTGCCATATATTATTCTCGTTATATTCCACTTCAGTTTTTCTGCCACTTTAGTCACACTTCTTACCCATGTATTCCTCTTACGATCTCTTCATGTTATACATAATTACAGAGGAACAAAGTTGCATTCATTACTAACTTTCGCAAAATCTTGGACGTGTCACCTTTGTGTTCTGAGGATCCGATATAGTAATAGGGGAATATATAATTGCACTTTGGATTAGATAGTATTAACTTTGTACACCAATCTTTGAAAAGGATTATTTAAACTTTGAAACAGATTATTTTAACATAGTACCACCAACTTTAATTTGGATAGTTTTCACTTTGAAGGGGATTATTTTAACATATTGACAACATTAAAATAAAATGTAAAATTACATTTGTTCCGTCGGATTCACTTTCGGAATTGCATTTATCATGATACAATGATGTGTACATTATATATATAATAGCCGAAATCCATCTGTCTGTCTGTCTGTCTGTCTGTCTGCTGATAACACTCGCTGGGGAAAAATAATTAAAAAACCAGAACGAGTGGGGGATCGAACCCGGGACGCTAGCTCGGGAGGAATCGCACTTATGCTATCCGCCGTCGCCGATCGTCTTTTTGGTCCTTTTTTTTTAAACATTATCTATAAAGGGGATCGTGACTTTGCTAATAATACATAGATGGCGCTATAAAAACTATTTTTTTTTATTTCTTTGATTTTTACAAAATTATAATACTTAATATCCATTTTTTTAGTGCGAACTATCCATTTTTTAGTGCGAACGTTTTTTCTCCTTAAGTGCAATATATATGCAAAATCAGTGGAAACTATTTGTTATAAGTGGAATTCATTTGTTATAAGTGCAAAGTATATGTTATTAGTGGAAATTATTTTTATGAGAGTGAATATGATCTAAACTAAGGTGCAATTAATTACCACCCATAGTAATATCACATAATCTTAGTTAATTAATTTAAAAAAAAAACTGAAACCAATTATTTAAACCCAATCTAACCTTCCTCGTCTATAAACCCAACTGTGGATACGATCAACTTTGACTAGCAAAAGTTTATCATTGCAATGATTAAAAGAATATCAATTCCTCAATCGTTCACGGTAAGACATTAAAATTGAAAAATAACCATCGAAATTCACCAGGGCCGCATTCGGATCGATTTATTTTTTAATTCGCGGTGTGTACTGCGGTCTGGGGCTAAGTGGCAAATCTCGTTCGGGGATATTCCGGGGGGAGTTTTAGCGTGGGTGTATGTTCGCATCTAGTGGGTGGGATTTGGAGGAAAGGGGGTAGGGGGATGGTGTTGGTTTCGGGTGTGCAGCAGCTTCGGTGACAGGTCACGCGACAGCTCCAGTAAACAAGCTGTCAACGGTTCACGTTCCCGGACCGTGCAGTTGACCGTGCCTGATTCAGCAGTTCACCGTGCACCGGTCAATTTTCCAAAATTTGACCCATAAATTTCGACCGTATAGTTTAGCGCTACCACTAGACCACCCCCACCCACCCACCCCCTTTTGAACTTCTGTCGTATTTTACGTGGCGATCGGTGTCGTAAAAACGCGATGACGCGGCAAATATTCTCCATTTAACTGGTTTAAAATGACCCTCCCCTACCGCCCCTGATATCACTGAGCAACAAAAAAAATACCCACAGCGGAGATTAGTCAATCATTACTAAGTTTAACCCACTGAATTCGAATCCGATAATGATTTTTGTTGAAATGGTCTCGTTTATGAGATATTCGCGATTTAAAAAATGTAAAAAATATCTTTTTTTTTGGCTTTTGCGGCCTATAACTCAAAATATAGTATTGTTGTGCTCAAAGTGAGTATTGAAATCAATAGTCAGATATTTTTCCTATTGATTTTGAATCATTTTCTGCTCAAATTAGTACGTTTAGATAAAATAAAAAAATATTGAAATAGAAAACCAATCCTGATAAGCGTGGTGAAATAAAAGATTCTCTAAACAAACGCCAAATAACACGGGAAAAAAATGTGTAAAAAAAAAAAAATATATTTTTGACTTTAAAAATTCGTTAGATAATTAATTATGAGTATTTCAAAGCAATAAAAAATCAAAATCAATAGGAAAAATATCTAACTATTGATTTCAATACTCACTTTTAGCACAGCAATACCATATTTTAAGTTATAGGCCGCAACAGCCAAAAAAATGGATATTTTTTACATTTTTTAAATCGCGAATATCTCATAAACGAAAGCATTTTAACAAAAATCATTATCGGATTCGAATTCAGTGGGTCAAATTTAGTAAAGATTTAATAATCTCCGCTCTGGGTTTTAAAAAACGTGATTTTTTGTTGCTCAGTGTATTCAGTCCATATTATTTAATGTTTCAATTTATTGTAAGGTTATTAGTGTACTAGCGATGTGATCGTCATGTGACGGTGAGTTCTAATCCCATCCACCAACCCCCACCCATGCACGCCGGTTTGTACAATAACAGTACAGCCCATAGCTCATTTGACAGGACGTAAAGCAATTGTTTACTTCTCAGTATACCATTGATTAGTCACAGTAGATAATCATATTGTAGAGATAGTTGATAGTTATTTATACCTAGGACAATTGATAATGTAAAGAAGAAGGAATTAAACTAGGATGGAGTGCTTTTGGAAGAATGAACATAGTTTTTAAATCCAACATTCCGCTATGATTAAAAAAGAAGGCGTACCAATGCGTACTACCAGTTATGACGTATCGATGTGAAATGTGGATGCTAAATTCAAGAATGTTACGTAAGGTCCAGTGCACACAGAGAAGCATGGAAAGATGTATGCTTGGTATAACAATAAAATATCGTAAGAGGAATACATGTGTAAGAAGTATGACCAAAGTGGCAGTCGGCTGGACACAGCGAAAAGAATCGACGACAGATGGACGCGAGAAATAACGGAATGGTATCCGAGAGGATGTGAAAGAAAGCAAGCTAGACCGAATGGAAGATGGGCTGATGAATTGAGAAGAATGTGTGGAGGCAAATGCAGATTGCCCAAGACAGACAGGAATGGACGATGAATGGAAAAGCCTTCATTCAGCAGTGGATGGTGAACGGCTGAAAATGATGATGATGATACCATTGATTGAATTAGTATATGGGCATAAAATCGCGTTGTCAACTCGAACCAGCTTTACTCAATTACTATATGTATACAGTAGTGCACGAATCTGCCTGACCAGCTGGGTAGCCTAGCCACGAAACGCTCGCATACCCGACACGACACGAACACATTCGCTCACTCCCTCACACGACACGGGTTACGCTAAGTAGTCACTCCACGCATCGCATAACAAAGCACGTTGCCAACCACCCGATGACACTGTCAACGGGCAGTTACTCGTTATATATACATATAATTATAGTATAGTTGACGATGTAGCCTACGCCAAGCACTACACAAGTGCAACTTTTGCTCTCTAGTTTATTACTTTGATATACCTACACGCAAACATGCATGCCTTAAAATGGCACAGAATTTAACGTACAGTTTATTAAAATTGTACTGGTGATAATTTTGGTATAAAGTTCAAACTATTGTTTGGGATGATGATTTGAATATTCAAATGAACTTATCGGAGATTTGCATTAGTTTGTATTGTATTGGAAAATGGTTATTAAGCAGTGTGAATTTGGTAGATTATTATTTTGTTTGCAAACGTGAAATGCCGTGCTATTTTTTTCTTTTAAATGAAATGGATGCAATTCATACACAAAATTGTCAATATTTTCAGCGTTGACCGCAAATCGCGTTCACTTTTCAAAACGATTAATTTCAAACCGTTCAAAACCAAAATTCGACGTTGATTCCACTAGTAGGTATTACGCGTTCGCTGAAAGTTTCAAAAAGCCTCCTAAGCTCTTTTAATAAGCTTCATTTTAGGGTCGCTTTGAAGTTTACGAGCGATCGCGATTGGTGCAAACATTCACTTTTTAAGTATCGTGAACCCCTTAACGTCTAATTTATATATTTCTTATGTGAAATTAGAATCGATAATGATGAAATATTAAAAAAAAAAAAAAAGCGAACGGTATGTGGTATATTGATTTCGAGCGGCTTCTCGCTTACGTATGTATGTATATGTATATATGTATATAAAGTGGAAAAACATCAAAATCTTATTTTAAGCAGGGGATGAGGCTAGAATGGCAGAGGGGCGCAAACAAAGTGAAATTTCGTCGGAGGTTCTGTGCTTTTTTGGAGCTTCCCCCATCGATCCAATCTCGCCGTATAAATTATCGTTTTCCCGGGAAATTTCATATTTGTGTAAGCGAACAAGAAGCACACAGACTTACGATGTTTCATTACGGCAGCGTTTCCACTATCTGTTTATTAAATCTGATATTTATGCAATTTCACGTTGTGTACGTATCTGAGCGCCGTTACACTTATTGAGTTTCCACGTGGGCGGGAAAATTTATTTGAACGTACGCATAATTTATAATGTAAAACGTATTTTTGCAATGTTACGAAACACGTGGTGTTTATTGTATACCTGCTGCCTACTTAGTGTCTCCGACCACTTTCAATATTATTCCCATTTATAAATATGTAATACTTTTTTAACTGTTGTCATACAAAACAGACTTAAAATTATTTTATATGTTTTTCATTCGATATTATACTAAAAACATCGTGTATTGGATCAGTACATACTTTTTACTACCACTTACATATTATATACTCGTATATTAATATATAGCGTAAGTGAAAAAAAAGTATTGGCAACAAGTCGCTATCTGTCAAATCTGGTTCAAATTAACAACGCGATTTTATTGTAATACACCCATTCAATCAACGTTACACTGTACAATTGTATAACGCGCTGTCAAACGGAGTATAGCACAGGTTCCCCACCTTTTTCGAGTGACGACCACTTTTTATAAAAGCCAAGTGACCCGCGACCCCGAAATATAGAAAAATGGTAAAAATTATTATTCACACATCAAGACACCGATTAAAAATGAAAATTGCATTCATCATCATTTTCAGCCATTCACCATCCACTGCTGGATGAAAGCCTCTCCAATTCTCTTCTATTCCTATCTGTCTTGAGATATATGCATCCACTTGACTCCACACATTCTTCTCAATTCATCAGCCCATCTTCCACTCGGTCTACCTTGCATTCTTTCACATCCTCTCGAATACCATTCCCGTATTTCTCGGGTCCATCTGCCATCCATTCTTCTCGCTATGTGTCCACTTCAACTTTTTCACACGTTCCGCTATATCTGCCACTTTGGTCATGCTTCTTACCCCACGTATTCCTCTTGCGATCTCTTCCACGTATTCCACTTGCAAATTTAGCATCCACGTTTCACATCCATTCGTCATAACTGATAGAAAATTGCATTATATATAGTCGATATATTTTTTTTAGTTTACTGTTTCAGTTGGCGACCCTACAGAAAACGCTTCGCGACCCCATTTGGGGGTCTCGACCCATAGGTTGAGAACCCGTGGGATATAGGCTATACTGCAAACCATTGCGCACAGGTGGAGACTGGGGTGGGGCTATAGTTCACCGTTATATGACAGACAATCCAGCTAGTTGTAAAATAATTCTAAATCATTGTAATGAAACGTAATTTGATTGACTCAAAGTAAAAGACAATCTTTAACCGAACCTACTTTATCCATTCTAAGTTGTTTTAAAATGTAAGTCAAATATAAATATAATATCTACATAGTATTATGATGGATTTAAGTGGACGACTGATCAAAATCTCCCAACCGGAAGTAAGATTTCACGTCACGAACCGTGCACACAAAGTCAAACGATAGCTGAACGTACAAAAACTGGGTTGACGAATCACGAATGCATAATGAGGTTGCGCGATATGCACTATACTTTAAAAATCTGACTAAAGTATATACATATGTACATACATACATGGGTATAGTTATATACTAGATTTTGGCATAGTGAGAAAGGGGGTTGGTTTAAATTTCGCATCAACTTAGCCGGCTGCAGCTTTTGGCCGTAATTGGAACGGAAAATTCGGAAAAGCGTAGTTCGCCGACTACGACGACGACGACAACGCCACGGAAAACTAAGCCATTCAACGGGTTGCCTTTAAGACTAGAGTCTCGAAATCTTCACAGGAGGTGGAGGAGAGTCTCGTAATGAAGTCAATTATTCGGGCTTTTCACCATCGGCGGTCGCGCGAGCGTGAAGGGCACGAGACCGAACAAAGAGAGGCGACCGGGTCGTATCCCGCCTAGCCGCAGGGCCCGAACGATTTTGGTGTGTTTATTCAAATTGAGTTAATCGTCCGGTCTCGTTTGCTTTTTTTTGTTGTTGTTTTTTTTTTATCGCTATTCGTCCGAGTCTCCTCTTACAATTTTCGCCGAGCAAAAAAACGACGACGCTGAAGGAAAAATACGAATGTATTTTGCACGCGTGTGTAGGGAAGGGAAGCTTGTATTTTCGCCGCTTCCAATTGCGCAATGCTTAATTTGAGTCAGTATCCTCTTAGGCACAACAAGCGAAGTGTTCTTTTTTATTATTATTATAAACAAGCATGCTTAATTAAAAACGTTTAATTTCATATTCTCGACGGATATTGTTTGTTTATATATTATGCGTATCGTACACGCGAAATTAATTTTCGCAAGTACCAAATATATGTACCTACTATTATACATACATAGTATGTATGTACACCTAATATATAATATCAACAAGTTCAACGTATCCTTGTGTTTTACGTGTGAGCTCGTTCTATTTATATCATATAAATTTCGAATGATGTTTGAATACACTTTATTGTTCCGTTAAATAATTCATATTGGGGTTAATTAAGATAAGTAATTCTTGAAACGTAATTCTCGATGAAAATTTCTCAGATATTGTCGAATTTTATTTTCGTTTCGAGCCATGATAAATACTGATAATTTGAACTTACATATTACTTGAGCTTTTCTTGGGTAAGATTTATATTAATTGAATACGCTATGAGTGAAAATTACTTCAAAATGTATGTATGTACATATGTATAAACGCTTACAATTGAATTTTAATAAAAGTCTGAAATTTTACAGATTTACAGAAAAAAAATGAAAGCTCTGAAATTCACAAATATTAAAAAAAACTACCTTAAATAATATATTTTCCACGTATAAATTTCAAAAAAAATCTATTCTGAGAGCATTTTTTTTATAAATTTCGCAATATATAAAATGATCAGGTTACCCAATAATTCCATCGTCAAGATAAAATCCTTAATTAAATTCGTTTACAAGCAACTTACTTTATCTATTTTTTTTCTCTTGTTAAGTTTAAAATCAACATCCACAAAATGAAATATGTATGTACATGCAAACTCCAAGACAAAAATATAACTTCCACAGACAGATTGATCACCGTCTACATCAGTCGTCGGGAACCTTTTTCGAGCTAAGAGCCAAATTAGGGAAAATCTTGCAAAATTGGTACGTTTGGGAGCCGCAGTTCGGATTATATGTACATACATATATTCAATTCTTTATTTTATTTTAGCAGAGATGCGCACTTGTTCCGGCCTTAGTGGACAACCATCTGTCCCCAACGGAAAGGTCAATATTCGTTGGGAGGGTGGTGGCCTCATGTGAGGGTCTTGGGGAGAAAGGGTATGGAGGTGTTTCTCTTCAAGGCGGCTTATATGTACATACATATATATTCAATTTTAAATTAACACGTCAACGTCATTTGCACGTTTCTACGTAGTATTTTGAATTTTATTTTCAAATATTCCGAATATTTATTCGAAAAATTGTTTTTTAGACAATATAAATATATTTTATATTTAAAACATAATTAGACGATCATCTATTTTTCTCATTGCGATTGTGATTGGAGATTGTGAACCGTAAACTTAACTTTAATTAACTCAACCTAACATGTTCTTAGAAGTGAATTTATCATGTTATCGTCCCAAAATGCGCCACAGGCAAATATTTATTTGGAAAACATTGTTTTTCGAAATTTTTCATAGGATGATATTAAAAATCAATTGATTTATGTATATTTAGCTATTAAAACAACAAAAGCACTGCAGGTGAAATTTTTATTTCCATTTTACATGGAAAAACAATACTGAAATGAAATTTGTAGCGGAAAATTTTCCAAATGGCATATTAAGCATATAAGTAATTATGATATCTACCAACGATTGACAGTTCAATGTTAGGGAAATGAAAGAGAATGTCTCCAACTGTATCACTGTATGACCCTTGCTAGTGTGAGGCGACTGTCGACATTGACTATTTTAGAACCAAACCACCCCAATACTTTTTCCAGCAACGATATATGTACACATTTGAATCATTAAAATTTTCCCTTATCGTCGGTCGGCAATGTGTTAAATGGATAGCAGTAAGAAATAAGCTATCTTCGTGATATTTCTTAATGTTCGACAGTTTATTGCTAAAAAGTATTATTGAAGCTTTTTATAGCTATGAAGTTATATGTAGAAATAGGATTCATTTTGATTTTGTGTAAAATGTGTGTCTTTTTGTGTTTCGCGCAAAACGTTGGATGACAGCGATAGCCGCAGGTTTTCATACAATGAGCCGCCGGTTCCCGACCACTGGTCTACATTGTTACACTTTTTTTTTCCTCATTTTTATTTCACCATCCACGAAAACGAAAGACACACCCTTCAAAGGACAACTTCGAAAAGTGCCCAATTGCCACAGTTCGAAAAAAAAAAATATATCAACATTCCGGTCACGCTTGAAATGCCAATTTTCATCTCGATACGCCAACCGTGCGACACGCTAATAACACTCGCGGAGAGCTTTTGTCGTGGAAATGTGCAACTCAAACAGACCATGGTGGATGACGGGTGTAGGACGAGCTGAAAAGGGGTGGTTCAGTTTGCCCACCCACCGCTAAGTGCTCACTTCAAAAGCCGCGTGGCCCAACCGACCTTTTTACGTTATTCAAAGCCGTAAAGACCGGCTCTTTCACGCGCACCTAAAACACAATAAAACACATCCAACCACCCACCTCCTACCTTCGTTCCTCACACCATAACTACCACCCTTTTGGTCCTCGTGTCCAGAACTTAATAAGCCCTCGGGCGCAGACCGACAAAGAAGCGAAAATGTGCCACGAAAGTGCGGCGAAGAGGTGACCACCTACCCACCCACTACCTGTCTACGGGTTCCAAAAAAACGTGAACGCGTTATAATAAAAGCTTCCAACTACCCCCATCCTTTCCCCACTTATTCCCCTCTCTCACACCACTGCTTCCCTTCAGTTGGAATACTAAAATTGCATAATGTGCACCCTAGTAGTGAATGTCGAGTCGTCTCCATAAGTGATTACGTACACGTAGTCTTACAAAAAAAAAACAATGAGGTGACTTACAAGGGTTACAGAATACCACCACCGGTGGTGGAAGAGTTTTTAAAACCTTATGAACTATTACGGCTATCGTTAAACTTTCAGTGTGATAATATGAACACTTTTTGAGATATAGGGATTTGACACACGTTCGCTTTACATAAAGACATTTTCCAAAAATCATGAAAACGTGCTCAGAGGACGATATCTGATGAATGTTCGCACGATCATAATAGCACGACCACAATGCGGCTCTGGAGCCGCATGCGGCTCTTTGTATAGAAACCTGGGGCTCTCGCTGTCATCCAACGTTTTGGGTGAAATAAAAAATGTTGACACACAGTTTACACAAGATCAAAATGAATCCCATTTCCACGACGTCGTGGCTATAAAGTGCTGCAAGATCGTTTATCAGATTAAACTTTATAATAAATTTTAGTAATAAACTGTCGAACGTTAAAAAATATCAAGAGAGCAACTTACATATTTCTTACCAATATTAATGATTAATGAGTGAAATTTAATATAACTTTGAATGTGTAATTCGAAAATAATATGTTGCGGCTCCCAAACTTACCAATTTTGCAATGTTTTTCCTAATTTGGCTCTTAGTTCGGAAAAGGTTCCCGACCACTGGTCTATCTATTCTACGTACGTTACATACTATATGATACGTACATACATACATACACTTCAGATCGCCATTTTTCTCTCGCACTCGAGATTTGTGTTGAAAAACTTTATTTTATGTTTAACTACCTGTTAATTTGTTATTTTATATTCCATATTATCTCTTACTTTTATTATACTTAATTAATTTAATTGTATGTAATAATTTGGCTGTGATGACGGGGTAACCTGTTAGGTCATCACAGTATATATTTTTTAAAAATAAATAAATAATTGCGTCCTCGGAGCATAAAGGTGACATGTCCAAAATGGTAAATCGTTCAGGGCAGCAGTTTTAATGTTTTAAATTGTCATCGTAAATCAAGGGAACTCTATATAAAAATGATAATTGTACATCTTCAAAATTTGTATTTCATTGTTATCGTTATTTAAATGCTATTTCAAGTAAAATTTTAAAATTTTCATTGGTAACAAGTCGGGACTTGTGTGCTCCAAAAATATTAGTACCTCCAACTTTTGTACTATGTAATGACTGCCCCGATAGAATAATTACAGAGGAACAAAATTGCATTCATAACTCATTTTCGTAAAATCTTGAACATGTCACCTTTGTCTTTTGAGGTCGCGATATATGGATGAAGTAAAAATGTTAAGCGCGTCCCGAAATGGAGTTCACAGCTGTAATTACAATTTTTCATAATAATTTGTCGGGTTTGTTGAATTAGTGTACACACTTATACTGGAATTTTTAACGTTTCACTATTACGGAAAGTGTGTCATTTGATTTAAAATATAACACGAGGCATTATTGTGACTAAAACTATAAAATACGCAATGAATAGTGACACTTTCATATAAATTACTATGAAATGGGGGAAATCAAATTAAGTCCCATTTAGTTTTGAGTACGCACTGAAAATTATTATATTTGTACTAGAATATTCCCCGGAAGTTTTCAAGTGTGTTTAATTTAATGTTTTTTTCATGGTGTTAAGTTTAAAATACAATACCAATGATCAGTCGTCAGACTAGTTAAAATTCAATGTATGAAAGTAAAAAGTCCTGCTGATTATAATTATTTCGTAAAAAGTTTGCCTCGGAAAGGAAGCATTATGTATAATTTGAAATTAAAATAATTAAAAAACGACGATGAATTCAATTCCGAAAAAATTAAACATTCTGACCTTTGTTTTGAAGTTTCGCCCCGAAAATTGTAATTATCTCCAATTTACCTTTCGGACAGGCAACGAACGAGAGAACCAACAAATATGCGCAGCATCAGAAACCAGTGGCGCGGGGCGAAACGAGAAAAGCAACCCAAGATAAAACTAAAAAAAAAAACAAAAAAAAAAGGGAGAGGAGGAAGTCGAAGCGAGAGGGAGAAAAGGGGAGGCATTGTCTCGGCCCGAATTTAAACTTTTAATGTCGTCGCGCTCGCGGGACAAACTTGAATTACAAATTACGGGATGAAATTCCAAAAAAAAAAAAAAAAAAAAAAAAAAGAAAATTGTACGCATCCCAGTCGAGTTTAATGAAATAATCTTGAA
Source organism: Parapsyche elsis (assembly GCA_022651745.1). Taxonomy (NCBI): domain Eukaryota; kingdom Metazoa; phylum Arthropoda; class Insecta; order Trichoptera; family Hydropsychidae; genus Parapsyche; species Parapsyche elsis. The sequence goes on from JAGVSN010000044.1 coordinate 216,872, forward strand.
CCTTGTCTTGGCGGGGCAAAATTCTTGAAATCCCGCACGCAGACTCCCCGCGCGCCGTTAAACTTTGCTTAAATAGATTTACAAGCCGGAAAAGTGGAAAACTGGAATGGGTCGACGGGGTGTGGGCAGAGATCGAGTTTCCGCCATCGCACCCCATAATACATATTTCATTTTTAATTTAAACTTCGCAAATCGTCCTTATAAATAAACGGTAACCTAGATTACCTTTTTTTTTGTTGTCGACTTGTGACTTTGGGGCCTGGTGAGCTTTGGTGCAAACTTCACAAAGCTCGACTCGCCGGTTGAGTTGGTTGGGTCCATCGCTCCGGTTGTGATTAGTTGGCGAGTTGCTAACACGGATCAACTTCCAGCCGGTTAATTGATAAAGTAGTCGACCAGCCGAACCATGAATCGCTTTACCGACGAAACTCCCTACTCAAAGCAATAGTGATTTTCGCGTTTAATTCGAGAGCGTTGCTGAAACGAACGAGAAAAGCCGCCAACTGCCACGTCGCGGAAATGAAATCCATGAAAATGCAATACACAATTCGAACAGAGGATTGTTTGGTAATCCAGCGTGATATAAATTAACAGACGCGAGTGATGATAATAATATATGTACTGTGAAACTATCACATATTACTATACATAAAACGTATTCACAGTAGACAACCATATTGTAGGGGTAGTTGATAATTATTTATACCTAGGACAGTTGGTGAACATGACTGGATGTAAAGAAGAAGAAATAAAACGTAAAATGGAACTAGGATGGAGTGCTTTTAGAAGAATGAACATAGTTTTTAAATCCAACATTCCTCTATGCTTAAAAAATAAGACATACGACCAATGCGTACTGCCAGTTATGACGGATGTGAAACGTATGAAGATGCTAAGTTCAAGAATGTTACGTAAGATCGAGTGCACACAGAGAAGCATGGAAAGATGTATGCTCGGTATAACAAAAAGAGATCGTAAGAGGAATAGATCGGTAAGAAGCATGACCAATGTGGCAGATATGTATACATATGTATATACATAGCAGAACGTGTGAAAAAGTTAAAATGGCAGTTAGCTGGACACAGCGAGAAGAATGGACGGCATTACTGGAATGGTATCCGAGAGAATGTGGGAAGTCAAGTGGATGCAGATTGCTCAAGACAGACAGGAATGGAAGAGAATTTGAGAGGCCTTCATGAATGGTGAACGGCTGAAAATGATGATGATGAAATGAGTATACATAGAATCAAAAACGGTACTTTTTCATTTTGTTCTGTAAGGAGTTGGCCGTTTTTGATACTAACTATGATTTTAAATTCCTTTTAATCCTGTTTAGAGATATCTTTCATAACTTATTGGAATGCCCGATAAAGCAACTGCATCATTAGTATAATTTTCACCAAAGTGGGAGTTTGCCGATTTTTATTCTATACCCCTCAAATAGTATACATATGTATATCTGAGTATATGTACATATATTACCGTAAGCGTCTGCCTGAGTCGTTGCGGTCACGCCGGAATTACCAACATAACAAACAAAACGTCTTAAGCGGTGTGTTGGCAACAAGCCGCCATATATCAAAGGTGGATCGAATCGACAACGCGGTTTTATGGTCATTCACCCATTCATTCGACGTAAACTATATAATAATTGTATCACCTACTGTTGAACGGGCTATGGGCTGTACTGTTATTGTACAAACGAAACCAGCGTGCACGGGTAGAGGTTGGGGTTAGAATCCACCATCATATGACGGGTAAGCCGGCTGGTTATTATATGTATATTAGAATCGTGGAATATTGCAGTTCTAAAAGCTGCATATCACATAATAAACAATTATTCAATTACTTGAACTTAGTAATACATATAATAGTTTATCCGCTCGATTTAAAGGTGGAAAAGCCTACTTTTCATCATTGTGATCTTTATATTTTAGCTTTTCGTACGCTTATATGTTTATTTCTTGGCGATTTTTAAAAATGTGATTTCGGCAATTGTTTCAATTGTGAGTATTGCAAACTCTATTTATTCCAAAAAGTGGACTTAATCGACTGTTAAAACAATCAAAATTCAAATTTTATATGCACAGATGCTCAACATAACAAGCAGTGGTTACATACAGGTAGGTTGATAATATTTATTTATTTATCATACACGTATCAGGGCTTTTACATAGATAATGCATAATATATTATATTAGAGAAAACATAATGAATAAAAAAATAAAAAATAAATTATATTGTTGATAAATGAAAAAAGAAGTCGTTTGCCTTAGGGACGACAGATTAAAAAAATCAATAAAAACAGAGTATTTATTATCATATCTAATCATCCTGGAGGTGGGAGAATGAAGATTGTTACGTGAAATAGTTTCATAATCTAATAAAAATCGAGAACGGGTAATTTTTTATATAAAAATATTACCCATGTTTAATGGAGACATTGTGGAAACAATGTCTGTTCTCTCTCCGGTCACGATGGAAAATTGCCCGTTAAATTCACTTCATAGGACAAACTTTGAAATATACGCACGCGTGATTTTACCACATTAAAAAATCACTATCTATTATAATATAGCAATATTCTATAGGTATATTTTCCAACAGAATTGTTTGCTATGTTTGCGTTGTCTTGTAAGTTTTTTCACTTCCTTTGCGTTCTGAAAGGTTCGGAGGTTAATTGCACTTAAAATTGTAACTTTTTGAGTTATAGCAATTTCCTGTAAAGTGTTCCATCGAGCACAACCGTGTCGAGTCGAGTTTGTCAGTTCGTCTATCAAAAGCACCAGAAGCACGATCGTAAAAATAAACGAATTCGGCTCAATGACGGTCGGTATTTAGCATCGATGGTCTGAGTTTCCTCGCGACGTACTTTTTCATTTACTTTCAGGAATTTTCTTTTATTAACAAAGGAATTTGCAATTTATCGGCCACGACCTTTTATGGATCAAGTATTCCGTCGACCTTCATTGTTGTGGAATCTTGTAAACCCTTTTAAATGACCCTTTGTACCTCGCAGGTCCCCGACCTTAATCCCGCTGGATGGGGCCAAAGGGTCTTTCAATTTAGTTTAGATACGCGAACGTATAATCGACAAAAATTTTTTAGTGCAACGTTTGAATATTCTTGAAAGGAACGTATGGTAAAAAATATCGGCTAATTTAAATTGATATCGAAAGCCCACACAGGCAAAAAGGACGCGTTGCGTATTAACGTACAATATTTTGCCGATTTTCTATTAAATTTAAATCCATTCCTCTAACACAAGTAAGAGCTACAGTATTATATTCAATAATCCGATAAAATTATTTCACAATTTAATTATTTTCATTTAAAATAATTTGAACTGATTTTATTTTCGCAATGAAACACTGTACATGCATAGAACATATTATCGAAAATGTAATATAATATTAATCCATTTAGTCTGAGTAATAATTCCACGTAGGCCGATTAATAATAAATATTGCACGTCGAAAAAAATATAATAACCTATTGCACGAGCAATTTGATATCAAAATTACATTCATATCTACATAAATATATATTATGTACATATATTTCAATAGGTATCACTATGTTCAATAAAGTGTTGGTATTTTCTCTGGAAATAATATCAAAACGATCATGTTGCCTGTCACGTACACATTCCAATTACACAATGTACAAGATTCAATAAAATCTTTGCGAAATTGAAAAGAAATGTGTCAGAAAAAAAGATTATTTCATCACAAAGAAAAATACGAACGACGCTTATTTTTTCAGTAAAAGTTGATACATTTTGCATACATTATTATATTTCAAGTCAAATGAAATGTGACGATCGCGCTAATAATACATTATTTTGATTATTAATATCTAATTCGTTATCAAATGTATACATTTTGAATGAAACTTAAATGTAATAGCTAAACTTTTCGATACGAAACTAATTTCAACGGTGTCAGTGTACGCAGTGCGAGACTTATTCCTATATCCTCGCTCTCAAAGCCTCGAGGCTTTTAAGGTTTACAAAATTGAAATTAAATTGAAAAAGTCATTTGTCGGATATGAAAGTCCATTTCATCCGCATGAATAAAATTTGTAATATACATACATCAGCTGAAAATATGATACGAAGCCTATACGAACATACATATGTGTGTACGTATGTAGGTACCTACTGCTTTTACCTCTCATTCGATACACTCGCGTAATCCCATGATGCGATCCATTCTTGTTCGCTTATTGTTAGTGAAATTGAGACTTTATCGTGAAAATGTATCATATTCAAGCGCACAGAGCACAATGCGTATTATTCGAACAATGTGCTTTTCCTATTTCCAACCCGTTGCTATTTCCTACCTCATTATTTGAAGTTCGCGTACGGCGCCTTTCCTAGCGGGTTGATTCAACCATGGTACAGCCATCGAGAGCCCACAAGCGTCAAGATTAAATTATGAGAAGTGGAAGATGAAGACGTGTGCTAGTTTCTGCGCGATGCTGAAAACCGGCTGCAGGGCCTGAAAGCTCGGCAGCTTTCTCGCCAACTTTCGATACATGTGGTCGCGCGCCGCAAACTCCAGCCCTCCTCCGAAAGCTCTCATTAAAAGCTCACTCGTAACGAACTTCCGCAGAGCTTTGCAAACATTTCCTTAATAATAAACACATCCAATTTAGCCGGAACCGGATTAATTTACAACGCCGAAAAAAGCACACGAAAACAACGCGCGCCCGTACAAGTGACGACGCTCGCAACGTAAGCGAATCAAATTTAGGCAAAAGTTCACCCGTAAGTATACATTATATATATGTATGTATGTACATATATTGAAATCTAAAATTATCATTGAATTAACTGTTGTCGTTTAATTATACCGCGGTATACAGTCGCGTGAATGGTTGAACGCGTTAATTAACATTCGCGCTTGGTTAGTGTAATTTTGACGCGGATTGCAACATATCGATATTGTTTTCAGCGCGAATGCGAACGCGCCGGGAAACTTCAGTGTCGTTAGAATGAGCTCTGAAACTCCCCATAGAATTACTCCATTTCGACAATCCCCCCCTCCTCCTAACTAGGGGTATATAGGGTTGTATATAGAAACTCTGGCAATCTGCTGAAACTACCCTGTATGAGGAAACACTCCATTGGACGATTCCAACAGTGCAATGTGCATCAACATCAACGCATTAAATTCACATGGAAACATACTTATACATATATCGATAATTGAATTAATTCATCAATATTACATGACTGCAGTCATTATGTTCTAAGATGCGTGTTGTTGTAGAGAAGCGTTTTTTAAACTTTTTTTACCACGACCCACTGCAAGAACTTCATTTTGTTTTGCGAACCAGTATGCCTATCATCATATAGATACATATGTATATAATAGCCCTATTCCGTTTGTCTGTGTGTCTGTCTGCTGATAACGCTCGCTGAGGTAAATGATTAAAAGACACGAACCGTCCGCACGCGAATGGGATTTGAACCCGAGATCACCAGTTCGGAAGAGGGTGCGCTTACGCATTCATCCAAACTAGATAATGACGGGCCTGCTACAATTTGACAATATTAATCCTCAAAAGGGTCGCAACTTTGCTAAATTGTTACGTTGTTGTATTATAATGCGCCATCTATGCAAAAATTATACTCGCCCACACAAACACTCACGGTACGGGTGATGGGAAACCGCTCCGTTGATATTCAACGGGCTTACACTAGTATAATAATAATATGTCAAACACAAACTCTCTCCATTATGTTCCTTTATTTAATATTGACACATGATATATGCATATTTATGGATGAAACTAGTTTTTAATTATTGAGATAAATTGGAGAATAAGCTGAAGTAAAAGGTATAAAGATTGCTTTTTTACTTAAAAGTGAAAATTCTCCTTTAACCTTAATCCAAAATTTAATTGCTGAAAATCATACTTCGGTTTAAATGAACTAATAAGGTGCAGAAGTTCAACCCTCTCTTCAGGATCAAAGTTTAACTCAATTATTGATTTAGTGCTTCCAAAGGCTTTTCTTTACTGTTTAAAATTTCTGCACTGGAAAATAGTTATCAAAGCTTTGGCATAGAGACGTGAGATGTGACAATATCTCGAGTTTTAGTTATTTTAAAATATCTTCATTGACGATGTTAAACAATTATACGGGAACTGACCATTCCGGTGTCATGCGAACGGCCCTTTCAGACATTCTGTAAAGTCATAAAATCTAGGTAAAGACGACTCGTTCCATTCTCAATATTTGCAATGTTTGATGAAACTAATTTTTTCCGTGTGTCGCGCGACCCATTTAATTTCAGGTATTTTGCGACCCACTAATGGCTCGGGACCCACAGTTTTAAAAACCAACATAATGTGGAGGATCTTTAGTGGGAGCTTTTCGAATTTGAACCACCCCCCACGTTGCTATAATGTGGTCATTTCAATTCCGTCAATGTCCGTATATGCGTAAACCGGGCGATACTGTCACACTTTGAACGCGCGTTAACGGCTCCGTACCCGTACGCTTTAATTGGCACGGTTTCCACACAACGATTATCATGAGCTATATTAGCGTCGGAGTGTATGCAATTTGTTCTGATGGCCCTAAAGCATCGGAATAATCCGGAGCCGTATTGCTCGGTCAGACTTTAAAGGGTTAAATGCGGGGGCGGGGAGATTCTCGAGTAACTTAATTGGATATTTGTGTGCGAGTGTAATGTCAGCAGTTTCGCCGACATTGAAGTCGTTAGCCGTTCTGTACACATTTTGCAAGTAGGTGGGGCTTAGGTTTGCGTATACGCATACTGATTACGCGCTCATTAATCAGTACAATGAGCGAACCCTTTCTCTGCACGCGCGCGCAATCTCCGCTCGGCGATTATGCGAATTAGCCGACATTAAATATGGGAATTTTTGAATTTGTAGAGGTGATAGAAGGGATGGTGGGGTGGGGGGTTGGAAAAGCGTGAGCTTAAAAGCTCCGCGTGGAAGGGTGGGCTTCGACGGGCCTTCGACCTTTTTCACGAGCTTTTACGAGTTCGGGTATCTCTGTTTGAATCGGCCCGGGTAAAGCCAATTTGGACGCCAATGGCCGTTTGATAGGACATTCCGAGCGGCCGTTAACCAAAGAAAACAATTCATAAAGACTCGTGCCGTAAATATGTTTCGATGCTAATAAAAGACGAGCATCCGCGTGTACGTACGTACGTACGTACAGGTTGGCCAAAAAAAAAATTCGGGTGTGGCCAACCCATGACTTTATCCATATACACTCAAACCTCTTTTTGCGCGATTTCAAATTTATGCGTTTTTTTTTTAAAGCAAATTTTTTTTTTTAATATATATAAACGTACATATGTATGTAATGACGTAATTACCAGCCCGTTGTTCACATGGTGTACGTGCAAAATCCAGTGTTTCACCTGTTTATTACAATGTGACCGGGGGAAATAAAAAATTCATCGCTAGTAACGGATGGCTGAGCGGATTTTTAAAAAGGAATGCATTTCATAATTTGAAGATTCGTGGGGATGCTACGTCGGCAGATCAAGAAGCAGCCAAAAATTTTCCTGAGACACTAGCCAAAATTATTGAAGATGGTGGATATAGTCCAATAACCAAGTGTTCAACGCAGACGAAACAGGATTGTTTTGGAAGAAAATGCCTGATCGAACTTACATCGCAAAGTCTGAAAAAAAAGCTATTGGGTTTAAAGCAAGTAAATATCGAGTAACATTGTTACTTTGTAGTAATGCATCGGGAGATCGAATGTTAAAACCCCTCCTAGTAAATAGATTTCATAGACCACGTGCTTTAAAAGGCAAATATCTAAAGCAGCTGCCGGTTAATTAAATTAATTAATTAAATTAATTTCGCTACTCTTTGTATTCCTCAAATATATGGATAAAGTCATGGGATGGCCACACCCGAATTTTTTTGTTTATGAATAAAATTTCAAGACAATATATATTTTTTTATTGTAAAATAGTATTACATACAATATAGTCCGCCATATCAGAAATTTTGAGTAGCACTGCTGTAAATAGTGTAGATGCAGAAAGATTTTTTAGTAAATATAATTTAGTGGTAACTAATCGTCGTATTAACTTAAAAGAGTCGTCTGTGGAAACATGTTCCATGCTTAGCTTTAATAAATTTTAATTTCATGTTTTTTGTTTCTGCATTTTTTTATATTGCTATTTCTTGATAATTTTCAACAATTTTTTATGTCACGTTAGATTTGAATTGTTTGTATGTATATACATGTATGTATAATAAATTATATTGAAATTGATATGTATTAAAAAATGATGTAATAAAAATAAATGCTAAATATGTACATAGATAGACATTTTATTCGCTACAAAATGCTAAAATCGATAAAAATAGATGCGAAAAACACGGGTATCTACATATAATTAAACATCCCGACTACAATCATACAACTACGGATTCCGATATAGCTTTATTGCTCTTATGCAGTCCGTTGGAATTTGACGGTCAACAAACAGAGAAGCTGATATTAAAGACGAGTCTGAAGTTATCATTATCGGTTGGGGCACAACCAATGAGGTACAATTTCTTATACAAAAACAATTATACATATGTAGGTATATACCTATCTATATATATAAAAATGAATGTCTGTCTGTCTGTCTGTCTCTTATAGGCTCCTAAACCAGTCATGAACCGATCGCGATGAAACTTTCAGGACTTATTGTGATTATGCCGGGGATGATGCCGGGGATGTGAAAAAAATCGGAAAAAAATGGGAACGGGAACGGGAACGGGATCAGGAACGGGATCAGGATCGGGAACGGGACCGGGATCTGGAATTGGGAAAAAACAGGAACAGGAACAGGAACGGGCCTGCTCACGCGTCAGATAACGTACTAGGAACGGGAACGGGATCGGGAACGGGATCGGGACCGGGATCGGGATCGGGAACAGGAACAGGATCTGGAACGGGATCGGGAACGGGCCTGCTCACGCGTCAGATAACGTACTAGGAAATGGGAACGGGATCGGGAACGGGAACGGTATCGGGAACGGGAACGGGCACTATAAAAACTATTTTTTTTTTTTGTTTTTGATTTTTACAAAATTATAAAAATTATATATATAATAATTAATAATTATAATATAAATAGTAAAGTAAAAAAAAATATTTTATGATTTGGGATTCGATACCGTACTCGATATGTCGATAGGTGATCTCGATTAAAAAAGCGCTTTACGATATTTAAAATTCAGCGGGCAATGATGTTCAACGGGCTTACACTAGTATATATATATGTATACACACATATGTATGTACCTATATTATATTCAATTTTTTTTTTTATCAGGAAGCCTTAAATATAATAAATGGGAGAAGGAAAGAAAGATGTAATGTTTTTTCCAAATATATCACAATTATACAAATAGTACATAAAAAAAAAATATAAACATTTATAGTGAACTTAACAAATACCAGTCAAAAATAAAAAAATTTCACATATTTGAGAGTGACTAATAGGATTATAATAATTATAATATTTTCATAATTAAAGGTGTTTGTTTTTGGGGAAATCTCTGACTCAATCCATGACGTGAACGCAGATACTCTAGTCCACACTCCCGGTATGTCAGTAGCACCGGTACAGGGACCGCCGAAAGAAGTAATGCCAATTAGTTTCCCATCGATTGTTAATGGTCCTCCCGAATCACCAGGACATGCATCCACCGATTTCAGTGATTGAGCGCATATCATATTTTTAGAAATTTCATACGTGAGACTCGAATTTTTGAGCTTTTCTCCATCATGTATTTTTTTACACTTCTCTAGATTCATAGTTAAAATCATCGCCATCAGAAGAATTTCCGCAGATTTTCCACTCTATTTTACATTATAAGCATAAATAAACCAAATCGAAATACACACTGTCGAATTGTTTTTGTATAAGAAATTGTACCTTATCGATTTTTTCCCAACCGGAAATAATAGCTTCCGATTCCTCTTCAATATCAGCTTCCTGCTGTGGAAGTAACACCTTATCTGTTTGTTGGTTATCAAATTCCAACGGACTCGATAAGAACAATAGAGCTATATCGGAATCCATAGTTGTATGGTTGTAGTCGGGATGTTGAATTATATGGAATACATTCTTCACTTGACCACCGTTTAAGTACATTGCAGATCCCGCACGAACTTTCCAATTTTCGGGCGCATTTTGTCTAAAAATTTAATATATTAAAATTTGTTTTTGTTCGTAGAGTAATTTTTTTAATCGATAAATATATTGTATTTTGAACCTACTCATGTACGCAATGTGCAGCAGTTACTATAGTGTATTCATTTAGTATAGAACCACTGCATTTATGTATAAAACCAACATCCATCTTCTTACACAGAATTGCCACTATGGAGGGCATATTAATAATATCAATCTCCTCCCCATTTTTTATCTTCGGTTGTGCATCCTTTTTTACACCTAGAGAATTTACTGAAATGAAACGTTTTTAGGAATAAATGGGTTATCGTTTAAAATAAGAATAAGAATAAGGTGTAATTTTTTTTACCATACACAGGAATGCACATAAAAACGCAGCACATAAACAGCAACATAATGTCTAATTTTTAGCACAATGTGGGCTTCTTACGCATTTATTTGATACGTTGCACTGCTCCGCGCCGTGGTGTTCATGTTCAAGTGACTTTTAACATTTTGAATTAACGAAAAAAAGTTTTATCAAATTGATAGTGTAAAACATATCGATTTTCGTTTGAATTTCACATGTAAAATAAATATCCAAACTGTGATTGTACATATGTATGTATGTAGGTATATCAACATCAAAGTGATAATATAAGCCAGTATATTATCACTTTGAAACGTAAAATATTAACTATCAAAAAAAATCGAGTTGTCAGGCACATTATATATATATTATATATATAATAGCCGAAATCCGTCTGTCTGTCTGTCTGTCTGTCTGTCAGTCTGCTGATAACGCTCGCTCAGGAAAAATTATTAAAAAACCACTAGAACTATCGAAAAAAAAAGGCTCAAGAGGTGTCACGCTAACACTCACTCTATCGTCCGGCCATGAGTTTGTCCTTTTAAACATTACCTATAATAGCCGAAATGAGGAAAAATAATTAAAATACCAGAATCGGGATTTGAATCTGTCCGAGAACACTGACGTATTGGCTACGGCCGCTGCTGTCCTTTTTTACCTATATACTACATACCTACCTATGTATAAAAACTATAATTATAATATAATAAAAAATAAAACTGGGTATTAATTAAATTATCGAAATTATCGTTTCCCTTGGATCAATTAGATGGCGCTTTATAAACTATTATTTTTTTTATATTATTATAACAATTATTATTATTATTAATTATTGATTATTATTAATTAATTAATTATATTATTAATTAATTAATATTAATATTAATATTAATATTTAATTAATTATTATTAATATTAATATTAATATTTTTATTATTAATATTTAATTAATTAATTATCGATATAATCGTTTCCCTTGGATCAATTAGATGGCGCTTTATAAACTATTATTTTTTTTTTACTGGGGACTTAACTTACAAAAAGAATATTATTTATAAAATAATTAATAATTATAATATGAATAGTAAAGTAAAAAAATTTTTTTTTTTTTTTTTTTTTCGAATAATTAGTGGGGATCTCTATTAAAAAAAGCGCTTTGCGTAATTTAAAATTCAGCGGGCGTTGATATTCAACGGGCTTACACTATTTATATATAAATGAGCCGAAATCCGTCTGTCTGTCTGTCTGCTGATAACGCTCGCTGAGGAAAAATAATTTAAAAAAAAAACAGAATGAGTGGGGATCGAACCCGAGATTATTAATAATAATTAATAATTATTATATATGTAATAATTAATAATTAATTATTATTATACATATATATAATAATTAATAATCATTATATATATAATAATTATATATAATAAGTAAAAAAAAAAAAATATTTTATTGATTTGGGTATCGATACCCGGCTGTCAATTAATGGGGATCTCTATTAAAAAAGCGCTTTACAATATTTAAAATTCAGCGGGCGTTGATGTTCAACGGGCTTACACTAGTGTTATATAATATTTGTGATGCCACATCAATGACGTGTAGCAAATTTCTGGTTACTTACAGTAAGTATAGAATTTTAATAAAAAAACATTTATATTGGTTGTTTATTTTATTATATGAAACTATGCATTTTCGAAAGAATGAACGGGGTCATTGAATGATCCAAAACCCATGCCGAAGAAGATATTTGATCAATGTGTGCTGCCATCAGGGGTGGATTAAGAAATAAATTCGGACTGGAAGATTTTTCGTAAACCGGCTCACAGTAATATAATAATAATGGTGCTCGGATTAAACCGCACACGAAGAATCCGTCCATTATTTGTTTTATTATTTATAAATTTTCTTTAATATACCTACAGTAAAAATATATTTTCATTATGTTTCCGGAAAAAATAAAAATAAGGTATATATGTATGTATGTATCTACTATAAAAAATTATTTACTATAGATACTAGAAATATTAAAAATTTTAAAGCTGAAAAACAGAGGAAAAGATTAGTATTTTATTTATGAGCGCATTAATTTTTTTCAATGTGCGCACTTTTTCTGTGCGCACTTTTTTCCGAGTTCACTATTTTCGTGTGCGCATTTTCTGTGCTGATTTTTCGTGTGCGGTTTAATCACCGAACCAATAATAATGATAATATATTTATTCCCGATAGCAAAGGAGGTGGTGAAGTTCCCGCTGTCTTGATCCAATTTTAAAGATAAAAATCAAATAATTATGTGCTTATTTTTTTGCATGTGCGTTCGATGCTCGATATAGGCAAATATTTACTCCGGCTTAGACATACAAATAAGCAAAATTAAATTTTTTAATTTTTTTTTCGTAACTTTTTATTTCTCAAATATATGGATTGTCATGATTTGCCTAATTATACCTAATTAATATGTATGACTTATTTTCATTTTGAATTAACGAGAAAAAGTTTTATCATATTGATAGTGTTAAATATATCAATTTTCGTTTGAATTTGACATGTTAAATAAATATCTAAGCCGTGATTGTAATCGCTATAATCAAGATTTAAGTGCCAATATTTATAAACGTGAAATATTATCTATGAGGAAAAACTGAGCTGTTAAGCTCATATTATATCTACATATAATATTTGTGATTTGTGTCACTGATAAGTAGCAATTTAAAAAAAAAAAAAAAACGTTATAAGCACATATGTACATATGTACATATATGTATGTACATATGTATACATACATAGATTCGTTGTTTATTTCATTAAATGAAACCATGAATATTTAATTTTTGGTCGGTTGGATTTTAATTTCAATTATTAATTTATAGCAACATGCACATTCGATAATTTTTTTATCAGGATAACTTAAATATAATAAATGGAAATGAAGGGAGAAGGAATAAAATAATGATTTTCCAAATATATCGCTATTATTTAAATAGTACAAAATATAAACATTTATAGTGAACACCAAATATCCATCAAAATTAAAAATAATTCATATACATATATACATACATACAATAAAAGTGTAAAATAGGATTATAACAGTTAGTATAGTTATATTTCTATATTTTGAGGTGTTCGTGTTTTGGGAAATCTCTGACTCAATCCATATCGTGAACGCAGGTACTCGAGTCCAAACCCCAGGTGTGTTAGTAGCATTGATACACCGTTCTCCCCAAGAAGTGATGCCAAATAGTTTCCCATCGATTGTTAATGGTCCTCCCGAATCACCAGGACATGCATCCACCCCGTCCACTGATTTAGCGCATATCATATTTTTAGAAATTTCATACGTGAGACTCGACTTTTTGAGATTTTCTTTAGCATACCTTTAGCAACACTTTTCTCGATTCATAGTTGAAATCGTTGCTCCCCGAAGATAATAAAGTGTTTGATTTTAGCATCTATTTAGCATTTATTTATATTAGATAATTTTTTTAATACAGATCAATTTCAATACTCTGTAACACAATTCAAAACTATACAAACAAATAAAAAATAGTAGAAAATTATTAGAAAATTAATATGGAGAATACGGAGACAAAAATCATGAATTAAAAAATAAAATATAACATTAATTTAAAATTTATTAAAACTAAGCATGGAACATACATATTTCCACAGACGACTCTTTTTAGTTAGTACGAAGATCAGTTACCACTAAATTATATTTACTAAGAAATCTTTCTGCATCCACACTATTCACAGGACACCAAATTGATTTTATTGCAGAAAAAAAAACTGTCAATATTAAATTTTTGTGGCCATTAACAATTGCAGTGTATCAGGTTTTAAGCCACTTTTTACATTTGCTTCAAGTTGTTAAAAAAAATGCTTGAATGGTATTGTTCGTAGTAAGTTTTGAAATTGCATTCCGATGATTTATAGATTTCAGATGTTTTTCCAAGTTATTCTTTTTTCTGCCACTCTACTCAACAATTACAATGTCTGCACATTAAAGTGTTAGTATAATTTATATAAATTCCGCGGGCTTTGTAAGGATTTGCTGTCTCGAATATTAATATTAGTACGCCCCATGCTGAAGCTAAAACAAATTATTTTACATTTTAATAAATTTCTGAACATTGATTGATACTTTAATAAAATTTAATATTAAATTACGGTCGATTTTCGTGAATTTTATAGTTAAACCAAATTATGAAAATGATAAATGCGTAAAGTAAATAAATACTAGCCTTTTTAATCTGTCCAAATCAAAAAAAGTCAAAAATCTTTCACGTTCACGAATCTTCAAAAGTTCACGACTACACACACACGTAAGAGACCGATCGCGAGACAAGAAGAACGACTCTTGTTGAAGTCAAACGACGAACTGGTTTTTATTTGCATTTTTTTTTTAAAATAATACTGCATTCTGCATAGTTTTCGATATTTCCCGCCAATAAAACTACTTTGGGTTTTTAAAACCATCTCAATTTTTACCTCCAGGTAAAAAAACTTATTTGGGTACAATTTTCGTATGGGTTTTTCTTTAACTCATCATTGCCGACCCAGGTGTTCACAACCCAACGTGTTAATATGGACACGACTGCTTTAAGAACCCAAAAATAATATTTGAATTTAACTTTCAGTTAATAGTTCGCTAGTTAGTGTGTACAAATGAGTCTCAACGTTGTTTTAGTAATATTTTTCTTTAAAAAAAATTACTTTTAATTAATTTTTGTGATTTTTAGCATCTATTCGCATATTTAACGATTTTAGCATAAATTCGCATATATCCTGCATTTTAGCATATATATCGCATTTATCGCAAAATGCGAAAAACACGGGTCTCTAATTATAAGCATAAATAAACCAAATCGAAATACACATTGTAGAATTGTTTTTGTATAAGAAATTGTACCTCTTTGGTTATTCCCCAACCGGCAATGAAAGCTTTAGATTCATCTATGGCAGGGGTCGGCAAGAGGCGTCCCGCGGGCAAAAAGTGGCCCGCGAAGTGTTTAAAAGTGGCCCGCGGCCCGATATCTCTTTTATATACATAGTAAAATCTTTGTAAAATTACAATCCAGTTAAATATTTTTTTCAAAATGTGCACAAAATGCGAAATCAGTTTATCAGCTCGCACGATTACAAGACGAATTGAAGAAATTGGAAATTATGTCGAGGATATATTGAAAGGTAATGCAATCAATTTTCAGTGTTTTTCTATTGCGATGGATGAAAGCTGTGATATAAAAGACACTGCCCAGCTGTTGATATTTATTCGTGGTATTGACGAAAAATTCAATATTTTCGAAGAAATGGCTGCTCCTTGTAGTTTGAAAGGAAGAACTACAGGCGAAGATTTATTTATAAGCGTACATAAAGTAATAAGCTCGTTGGGGTTAAAGTTGGAGAATTTAAAAAGTATTACAACTGATGGCAGATTGAATATGAGTGGTAAAAAATCGAATGTATCTGCTCGGATTTCACAAAAAATGCAAGAATTGGGTTTTGTAACTCCAATGATTTTTCACTGTATTATTCACCAACAAGCTTTGTGTATGAAAATTTTAAAACTGGATCGATTTTTGGATGTTATTATTTGGATGTTATTTGGGTACCAATAATAAATTTCATCAAAAGACACGGATTAAACCACCGCCAGTTTCAGGAATTTCTTATCGATATTGAAGCCCAATATGAAGATATTATATATTACACAGATGTTAGGTGGCTCAGTAAAGGAAATATGATAAAGCGATTTTTTTTGTTAAAAGATGATATGTATGTACATATATGTACACATATGTATTTATGATTGAAAAAGACAAAGAAATACCAGAATTGGTGAATTCGGAATGGCCTATTCAGCTGGTTTTTTTGGTAGACATCACATCTCTAATGAACGATTTGAATTTAAAAAAAAAAACTCCAAGGGAAAGGAAAACTAATTCATGAAACGTTTTCAGAAGTGAAAGCATTTGAAATGAAGCTCAAACTATTAAAAACCAATATAATAGAAAAAAACTTCATAATTTGCCATTTTGCAAGTCATTTTTTGAAAAAGATAAAATCACTTTAGAATTGCCAACAAATTTACAAACTTCCACAAACACTCCAAAGAAATTCGACTTTTTCAAAATCCTTTCGCTCCCAATATTGAAGATGTTCCTGATTATTTACAACTGGAAGTAATTGATCTACAAACCAATGAACTTTACTATACTGAACTTTACGTTTCCTTATTTCCAGCACTGGAGAAATTTTCAGCTGGCATAATAACTATATTTGCCAGCACATACATTGTATGTATATTTGTGAACAAACATTTTCACGAATGAATTATATCAAAAATAAACATCGGACTAGAATTACAGATGGACATTTGCATGCGTTACTTCGAGTTAGCACCACTAGTTTCCATGTTAATTTTACTAAATTGGCAAAAAAATTGCAAAAACACCAAACCTCTCATTAATTTTTTTTTAATATTTTTTATACTATTTTTATTATAAAATAATAAAAAAATCTCTTTTTTTACTAACTCACTATAAATCTAGTCACTGATAAAAAAAAAAATTTATATGTGGCCCGCCGACAAATCCCAATATCTCTATATGGCCCGCCTGTAAATTATGTTGCCGACCCCTGATCTATGGTATCAATTCCCTGCTGTGGAAGTAACAACTTCTCTGTTTGTTGGCCATCAAATTCCAACGGACTCGATAAGAACAATAAAGCTATATCGAAATCCATAGTTGTATGATTGTAGTCGGGATGTTGAATTATATGTGATACGTTCCTCACTTGACCACCGTTATAGTACATTGCAGATCCTGCACGAACTTTATAAATATCAGCTGCATCATTTCTAAATATTAAAAATATTAATTTGCTTTTTTTTTATGTACTGTTGCTCATGTACGCAATGTGCAACAGTTACTATAGTGTATTCATTTAGTATAGAACCACCGCAAATATGTTTAAAAATACCATCCACCTTATCCTTATGCAGTATTGTAGGGAACTTCAAAAATTTCAACCGAATTCCCATTTTGTACCTTCACATGGAAATTCTGTATTATTTTATCGGGATTTACTAAAACATAATTTTTTTTATGAATAATGGGTCATCGTTTAAAATCAGAATATACATATCATCATCATCATCATCATTTTCAGCCGTTCATCATCATCCATAACTATGACGTTTATTATACGTATATTTAAAGCTTTAAATCGTTTTTCAGATTAAACTTTATAATCATTTTTAGTAATAAGGTTCATTAAGAAATTTATGAAGATAACTTTTTTCTTACAGCTATCCATTTCATAAATGAGCAACATTTAATTTCATTTTGAATATCATCATCATCGTTTTCAACCGTTCACCATCCACTGCTGGATGAAGGCCTCTCCAATCCTCTTCCATTCTTGTCTGTCTTGAGCAATCTGCATCCATTTGACTCCACACATTCTTATCAATTCATCAGCCCATCTTCCACTCGGTCTACCTTGCTTTCTTTCACATCCTCTCGGATACCATTCCAGTACTTCTCGCGTCCATCTGCCATCCATTCTTCTTGCTATGTGTCCAGCCCATTGCCTCTTCATCTTTTTCACCCGTACTGTTATATCTGCCACTTTGGTCATACTTCTTACCCATGTATTTATTTTGCGATCTCTTCTTGTTATGCCAAGCATACATCTTTCCGTGCTTCTCTGTGTGCACTGGATCTTTCGTAACATTCTTGAATTTAGCGTCCAAGTTTCACATCCATACGTCATAACTGGCAGTACGCATTGGTCGTATGCCTTCTTTTTTAAGCATAGCGGAATGTTGGATTTAAAAACTATGTTCATTCTTCCAAAAGCACTCCATCCTAGTTTCATTCTTCGTTTTATTTCTTCTTCTTTACATCCAGTCATATTCACCAACTGCCCTAGGTATAAATAACTATCAACTATCTCTACAATATGACTATCTACTGTGACTACGCTTTGCGTGCAAAATTCATTAAACATAATTTTAGTTTTATTAAAATTAATTTTTAAGCCTACTTTCCTACTTTCGTTACTTAATTCTGTTAACCTATTTTGTAAATCTACTGAGTTACATGCAACTATAACTATATCGTCAGCGAATCTTAGATGGCTCAAATGTCTTCCGTTAATCTTGGCTCCTGATTTTTGCCATTCCAGCGACCTAAATATGTCCTCGAGCACCGCATTGAATAATTTAGGAGAAATTGTGTCTCCTTGCCTAACACCTTTCTCAATACCGAATTGCTCCGTGTCTTCGAAGAGACGAACTGAGGCTGTTGCCTTTTTGTAAATGGCAGCTAGCAGGCTGACGTACGGTTGCGCAACGCCTTGTTTCTGGAGGGCATCCAGTACGGCTGTTTGACTGACTGAGTCAAACGCCTTTTCGTAGTCGATGATACCTAAACATGTGGCTAAAGTGGTTGGCGATATTCGTTTGCGCGCTCAACCAATTCACTTACCACCTGAAGATGATCCATTGTGCTGAAATTGGCCCTGAACCCTGCTTGTTCCATGGATTGATTAGAATCGAGCGTTGCCTTCAGCCGCTTCGTTATTACCTTCGTGAAGATCTTGTAGACTGTGGAGAGTAAGCTAATGGCGCGGTATTTTTTTATATCCTCCTTGTCCCCTTTCTTATAAATTAAAATTATGGACGCGTTGTTCCATAAATCGGGAACCGTTTGCTCTAGAATACATTTTGTAAATAATTTCGCTAAGATATTGTATAGAGGGCGGCCTCCACACTTTAATAGGTCGATTTGGATGTTGTCGTCGCCGGGGGTTTTACCATTTTTGGCAGACTTGATCGCCTCCTCCACTTCACATGGTAATATTTCAGGAACTTCTCTATCGTTAGTGGCTATTGTGATGATGCTGCGAGGATTAGTTTATTTATATAATTTAGAGTAGAAGTCGTAGACCGTTTCTAATATTTCCTTCTTATTTCTAATTATGCTTCCGTCCTCAGCCTTAATAGCTAACATTTTATTATTTCCTAGAATTAGGCTACGTTTACATTTCTTATAGCTAAGGTTTTTCTCAATGGTTAATTTAACCATGTTGACATTAAAATTTCGGACGTCACGTAAGATCTGCTTTTTTATTTGTTTGTTTAATGCATCGTAATCTTTCTTGTCATTAATTCTATCTAGCTCTTTTTTACGCTTAATCAGATCTTTGGTTGCGTCCGAAATTTTACTATTTTTAATACCGTTGAATTGATTTGCTCGTTTAGCTCATCAATCTCTATTCCCGTATATACATATGCTAGGAGTAAATTTTTTACCATACACAAGAATGCACACAAAAGCGAAAAACATAACGAGCAACATGATGTCTAATTTTGAGCACAATGTGTGTAAGTTGCACAAGTTGCACTTTGCCACGGTGTTCAGGTTCAAGTGACTTACGAGTGAATAACCGAGAAAAAGTTGATATCAAATTGATAGTGTAAAAGATATCGATTTGCGTTTGAATTGCACATGTTAAATAAATATCGAAGCCGTGATCGTAATCGCTATATGCAAGATTTAAGTGCTAATATAAGCCAGTATCTATGTATGTATGTACATATAAATGTAAAATATTAACTATGAAGAAAAACTGAGTTGTCAAGCTCATATTATATAATATTTATGATGACACATCACTGATGAGTAGCAATTTTTTGGTTACTTAAGGCGCCTGTAAACGATCAACATAATATTATAGTACATATACGAAAATATGTTTCTTTCCTGCTCTCTCTCTGTCGCTGAGGTGCGGACACGACACGACACGGGTGTTGACAAGCAATATTGCTGAAAAATGTTGATCGTTTACAGGCACCTTTACAGTAGTAAGTATAGAATTTTAATTTAAAAAAACATTACAAGTACATACATATGTATGTATATACATATGTATGTATATACATATGTATGTATATACATATGTATGTATATACATATGTATGTACTTGTAATATGTATGTACTTGTATATACATACATATGTATATAGATTGGTTGTATATTTAAATGAAACCATGCATTTTCAATTCTCTCTTTTTATTCCTCAAATATATGGATTGTCATGGGTTGACGACACCAAATTTTTTACCCGATTAGTATGTAGCAAGTAGATTAATAATTATACAGACTTACATATTCGGAACATTTTATTTTCGGTCGGTTTCATTTTTATTTTACTTATTAACAACAAATAAAAAAAATTCACATACGTATATGAAAGTAACTAATAGGATTATGATAATTATAATATTTTCATAATTTGAGGTGTTCGTTTGTTGGGAAATCTCTGACTCAATCCATACAAATGATATCGATACAAAATGTAAAAGTTTATGATTTTTTTATTATTTTGTGTGATGTTATTTCGTTTCTGAGTTTTAAGCTAAAATTCACGGTATTAAACAATTATTTAAAGTCTTTGATGTATTCTAAAGATCTAATTCTAAAGTATCTATTATTGAAATAAGTTTATTATATGTTCATAAATATACTACCTATGTATATACATATGTACATATGTATATCATCATTTTCAGCTGTTCACCATCCACTGCTGGATGAAGGCCTCTCCAATCCTCTTCCATTCCTGTCCGTCTTGAGCAATCTGCATCCACTTGACGCCATACATTCTTCCTAATTCGTCAGCCCATCGTGCACTTGGTCTTCCTAGCTTTCTTCCACATCCTCTTGGATACTATTCGAGTATTTCTCGCGTCCATCTTCCATCCATTCTTTTCGCTATGTGCCACTTCAGCTTTTTCACACGTTCCGCTATATCTGCCACTTTAGTCACACTTCTTACCCATATATTACTTTTACGATCTCTTATTATTATACGAAGCATACATCTTTCCATTATTTTCTGTCTGCACTGGATATTGCGAAGCATTCTTGAATTTAACATCCACGTTTCACAACCATACGTCGTAACTGGAAATACGCATTGGTCGTATACCTTATTTTTTAAGCGTAGCGGGATGCTAGATTTAAAAAGGATGTTCATTCTTCTTACTACCTATAATATGTATGTATGTATGTACATACATACATTTGAATACCAATAAATTGAATAAATAAATATTACACTCTAATTAAACACTAACGAAAAAGTGCGTTGCCGGAATGCAAGCGGTGAAATGTCTCTGTTTATCGTCATAAATGTTTTTCCTATCCAGAATAGATGCGGACATGGCTTATGTATATTTTGCTATATTTAAAAATCAATATTGACGCTCGTTGTTAACCCGTTCGCGCGTTTACTTATCGCCGTGTTTGTCCATTGCTCTCTTCGTTGATTAACACGTCAAACAATATTATACACAGTGTACAATGCGCACATATCTTGAATCACTTTAAGCGGTGAATAAAATCCGAATTTCTCCATTAAAATTTTTTTTGAAACTATTCTTTGGCTAAATTAAAAATCCATTGAAGATGCCTTCGTCATAATAGTACATACGCTATCTCTAAAAGTAGCCTTGCATAAAATAAGCGATTTTCGAGTCTGAAAGGGGTTTTAATTAAAAAATCGTTAATGAAACGTGATGGAACGATATCAAAATCCTACGTAAAGGGCGAAACGGTGACGCAACAAATTTAATCAGACTTGAAGCGTTTGCGCTTCAGCTGAAGTTCTTTATTATTTCTTAATTGGCAAAAAAAATGATTCTCAAAAAAAAGCCTTTTTTAATTTCGAACTTTAGTATTAAAATGCTCATTCTTAATCTGTAAAGGCGTTTATCCCTTTCTTTGCTTTTCGAAACCTGAAATAAGAAATTGTAAAATTATTCTCGAACGTATCCAAGTGAATGATTAAATACGATTTTAATTAATTAATTCCGAGAGCTGGTCTGAAATTCTCAACTATGCATTTAATTTTCGGTAATTACAAATGTATTGTTCACAAAATCCTTAAAACATTTTAATTAACAAATATTCTTTCAAGAATGACATAAAAATTTCATCGAAATTGTCAAAGTACATATGTAAGTACTTTATCCATATACATACATACATACGTACATATATACATACATACATACATATGTATGTAGTATTGTTCGAAATACAACCATCATCAAAATTGACTTAAAGGGAATAATTAAAAAAAAAAAATTGCATGGCCTTACAGATTTTTTTGTAAAGTGGACTTGTTTCACTTTCAAAACACCTCAAAGTTCACCGTTAAAAGAAGAGCTCGACAATTAGTAACACTATCCTTTCTAGCTTAGACAGAGTGGAGGGGGATACCGGCTTACAGGGCCGTATGGGAAATTTTTTACTTTATCCGACATGGATAAAGTAAAAAATGTGCCGTCATTGAAAATTCATTTCCAACAACCCAAGTGGTAGAATTTTTCAACGGCTTAAATACAACTACATAATAATAAAATATAAAAAAATAAGTATGACCAAAGTGGCAGATATAGCAGTACGTGTGAAAATCGCAGTGTGTAGCCGCTACTCACTATATAAGTAAAACTTCTTTGCAATTTAAAGCAAAGTGCAATGTACAAGAAGGAATACAGATGTGAATGTGAAAGAATTGTGTACACAAATGTGGTTTTAAACGCTCACACAATGACTCACTATTCTCACTGCTACCCAACGTCTAGCCGAGGAGTGGGGGTAGGTACCCGCTAACCGCTGGCCGTGACTGGTTTTCATGTCGTGCCACGCTTCGATGTCACGTTTTTTCTAAACTGAGGGGCGGATCTCTCTCTCGCACGAACGCGAAAAATCAAGAGAGAGGGCAATAGCCTACCTCCAAACTGAAGGACCTGGGATATGCGTGACCACTTATCGCTCGCTCCGTTGGTATGGAACGTTGGACGAACCGTTTTTACGCTGCCAAGCGAAAAGAAGTTTTACTTCAAAAATTCACGTGACAACTCATTGTTGGTGCAGCCGAGCCAAATTCATAGAGGGAACATTTTGCTTAAATTTTCCAAACGTCTATGTACATTACAATTTCAATATTACGAAAAATCGGTTTCCCCCTCTACTAGTCTGGAGGATATTGCTACTAATTCTCGAGCTCTAGTTAAAGTTATAACAATGAATCTACATATCTACCACGTGTAATTTTATACAAATTAACCATTTTTGATTTCGGTTGGGGTAGACGCGAAGTCAAACTCTCCATCTTCACACATACACACACACACACACACCCACGAGCCACACTTTGAGAAGCGCCGCGTGCAATAGAGGGTGATCGTGACCGCAGATAGCTGGCTAATACGAGCGGTCAGGATCCGGCCAACCTTAATGGGTAACCCGCCGCAGCCGGTAGCGATCGGAAGTCGGGGAAGTAATACGTTCTTTGATTTTATCACCCACCCACCCACTTCCACTCACTCCTCTCTAGTCGATTTAAAGGATCCGCAGTGTCCCTCCATCTATGTATCTCTCCCCCTTCACTCTCTCATTACGGATCAATCGCCAGGCGGCAATAATACGACGCGTTAGTGAATACCTCATCGACATACATGCTACATACCCATCATCTTGTCACATTTACGAGGTCGTTAACCTGGAGTGTAAAGCGTCAAAGGCTCGTTAAATCGATGATTGAACACACCGTTTAACGAGTGTGTATCTTTCGCTCTCGACACAGAACGTATTATCAATTTACTGCTTTGATAGCGACCTCAATTGAAAAAAAAGGCGACAGCTCAGTGGTTAGAGCGTTAATCTCTTGAGCAAAGATCCGGGGTTCAATTGAAATGATTTTCTCGGCGGTGTTTTCGACCTAAATTATCGTCATTGGCAGAATCTATCCAGATCGGCCACCTCCTGTTAGAATTTGCCAATTTATCTAACTTAGGCCTGTAACGCACTTGGCAGCCTGGCTGCGCGGCCATGGTCGCGGCGGCCACAAAGATGTTGGGAAATGTATGTGGCTGCCTGTTTGACAACGCACTGAGGCAGCCAGGAAACTCTGGCTGCGCGGCCACAGGTACCGGCTCCGATACGCAGCCACTGGCCGCCGCGGCCAACACGAGATGTATTTAACAAAGCAAATGTATGTGGCTGCCTGTGCGATGCACGCACTAGCAGCCTGGCTGCTCGGCAGCCAGTCAATTCACGTTTGCCATTTCTGATTTTCAGCCGCTTCGGCTGAAAATCTGAATAAACAATTCCAATTCCATTATAAATTTTACACTAAATTCAACGAATAAGATAAAAATAAAAAAAAAAAAAATCTCGCTAATATTGCGCGCTGGAAATAATGTATATAAAACTATTTTTTAACGAATTATTTGCATCTACATATGTACATACAGTACAAAAGGATCCGAGATCCGAGATTACGAACCAAATATTGCATTGAAAATAATATGTTGTATCGCTGTCCATTTGTGAGCATCTTTTGTTTGAGAACTTGCCGCTAAATTTCTGAGAACTGAGCTCTGGCTGCCGCTTTGGCTGCTTGAACTGGGTGCACGTGTTTCTGGCCGCGCAGCCAGGCTGCCAAGTGCGTTACGGGCCTTAATTGTGAGACGGTTCAACTAAAAATTGACACCTCCTATCCACTATTCCTATTTTGAATTGTTATTGGGTCTAGATGAGCGGTCGGGAGCCGGTGTCTCTGGAGCCGCATGCGGCTCTTTGTATGAATACCTGTGGCTCTAGATGTCATCCAACATTTTGCGTGAAACACATAATGTTGACACACAATTTACACAAGATCAAAATGAATCCTATTTCCACAACGCGTTGTGGCCATAACGTTGCATCTTTTTATAGATGGTTTTTCAGATTAAACTTCATAATACTTTTTAATAATAAACTGTCGAACGTTATGAAATTATCACGAGTATAACTTATTTCTTACAGCTATCAATTTAATTGATGATCAATTAATAATATTTAATTTTATTTTGAATATATAATTCGAAAATAATATGCTGCGGCTCCCAAACTTACCAATTTTGCAACGTTTTCCCTAATTTGGCTCTTAGCTCGAAAATGGTTCTCGACCACTAGTCTAGATCCTAATATCATTATACTTGTTGGTTAACTTTCCCCCCAACAAAAAATACGATCATTTTGTGGAATAAATTTATATGATCACCTTTGTTCTAAGACTACTATGACTGCTTATAACATCTATGTAGGTTAATATATGGATGTGTTAGTGTAGTTATATATGTATACTGTAAGCTCTAGAGCTAAATACAGCTAAATACAAATCGGCCATCTCTCGTTAGAATTTGCCAATAATTTATTTAACTTAGTTGAGACAGTTCCACCAAAAATTAGTACCACCTATCCATTATTATGTTAACCTGTTATTGGATCAAGGTGCTTGTGTCCATAGACTTGTTGGTTAACTTTCCCCCTAAAATAAATATGTAATGTAACAATGTTATAAATAGGGAGGTTTGATGCTATTTTACCATGTGGCGATAAATTATAGCGATCTTAAGCAAAGGTATGCATTCAAATATACACAGACAAGTACTTTTTCTATTTTAATTCTAATTTTAATTCCAAAATGGCAGCTAAAATCAATAAAATTAAAACATCCGACCCAATTTTTCAAATGTCCGTAGTATCACTTCCTTTCCCTCTCAGGGTCGAATTAGTCGATTTGCATGTTTTTTTACATCGAAATTTTTAAATCCGAGCGACAACTAGTCGTTAAGCTTCCGATTTGAGACAAAGGGAGACCCGAATCTAAGCCCCAAGTCGACCCGAAAGCTAGATTTGACTCGTCGATGACCCCGTCCGAGGCTTTGGGGGACCCTTAGACCTCGCCGGCCCTTATTCTTTACAAATAATCGCACACGCGAAAATCCGACGACATCGGATCGCATTTTTCAGACGACACTCGAAATTAATTTCGACATTCGTGCCATGTATTTACACAGCGGGAAGATTTCTCGCGTCTCATTTGTCACTCGGTAACGTATCCAACAGGAAGTAAATAAATTTCCCGCGTCGACAACGAAAGATAAACACGGCGTCGAAAATCTAATTTATTTTTATTTGAAACGACCCAGTTTCCTTTCGAACCTCGAGGAAGTTCCTTTCCGAATAGGATATCCCGCATCCGCACAAAAAAAATAATAATTAACAAAGCAAACATCCCCTATAATTCCTCGTGCGCGTGCGAGATTAAAACCGAATCCAAAATATAATATATAAATTATGGTTTGCAAAAAACCGATACACACGTGCACGAGCATAGTGTTCGCAACGTGATGAAAATTGAACGACCAAAACATACATACATAAATGAAACTCGTGCATAATATAATAAATTTTGCGTCTGAAGTGTGTATTTTCAGACCCCTTTCGCCTTTGAAGTTCGAAACATGTCTGACACATTTTTCTAGCACATCTATTAACTCGTGCTCGCGTTAACAAGTTACTTAAATCGAATGGAAAAGTGTTAAACACGCATACGTAAAAACCTTTACTCTTTTGCCGACGCTTGGCCGCTAGGGTTCAATGTTATATATATGTATGTACATAGTACGTTTGTTTCGGTGATCCTAAACATTTTTTCAACATATAAAATTACATTATACTTCAGTTTTCATTGTCTTCTTCTACTGAAGGTGGCCTACTTGAATATCAAGCGTTGCCTGATTTTTACCGTCTGCCATAGTGAAGTACCTAACTAAGGAAAAATACTCTGCAGTGGTAAACCATTGCCTTCTAGAAGGGATGAGGAGATAGAAGGAATGGACAATGATTTGGTAGGTATAATGCGGAATTTTAGAATTACACTTACGGGGATCGAACCCCGGACCTTCGCTCAAGAGACTAACGCTCTAACCATTGAGCTATGGCCTGGCTGATTTGGTAGGTAGGAATTTGTTTCAGTGGTGCCAATTTTATGGAACCGTTTCACAGTTGAGTTAGATAAATTGACAAATTCTAACAACAGACGGCCGATCTGAATTTAGTAATATTCAGATCTTGCCGGTGACGATTTTTTTTATTGTCGAAAAGTTTCATTATTTTAAAATAAAAAAAAAAGTCATAACATACTCTTTTAAACGGATCTTATGCATGCGTATGTATTTAGTATCACGATTTTTCATGCAAGTTTTAGAAAAAAAAATACAGCAACAAATTAATTCATTAAGTAGGTTTAAATAAAAGTTTAGAAAATAATTAAGATATTTTTCTTATTTTATCACGCGTGCCACCGATTTGGCATAACTGTTTCATACTTTAATCACGTTACCCCCCATTCACCTACACAATTTATTTTGTACATACATATGTATATATGTACATAGGTGTATAAAGAAAATGAATATAGACATACTCGTCGTAAGTGCCGAATTTCGTGCATTCGCCGGTGAAATGAAAAATAAAGTAAAAAGGTTAAGGATCGCTCGCCGTCTAGTGCTTCTGAACATGTGTTACGCCCATTTAAATACATGAAATAACGCGCGTCATCGGCCGCAAACATTACAATAAATTGCGACATCTCAAACGCATTTAACACGTTTCAATTTCGCTCGACGCGAGTGCACTTTATTTACATTTCGAAAATGTGTCGCAATTTGTTAAAACACCCCGCAACTAATAAAAGCGTTCCTTTTCGAAACGAAAATATTGCGCTGTATTCGATTTTATGGCACATTGCTGTTTTTGTATTTTCATCGATTCGGTACGACTGAAATAAATCTTGTTAGGTGCAGCGCGACAACTGTCAAAACTGAAAACGGATTTTCAAAACTTCACCTGAATTCAAATACGTATGTATGTATGTATGTAGATATATACAAAAGTTTGAAAACTGAAAATTGATCTGGAACATTTTTTTTTACTTTTGTCCCCTGAGAACTTTTATTTTGACAATTTTTTGTCACCAGTCACGTACAAAAATAAACAACGCATTGAGCTGAAAATTTATATCAAGTACTTAAGTAAGTATTTTACTGTAACTAGCCAATTTGTCCGTCACATGACAGTGGATTCTAACCCCCCCCCCTCCCCTAAACCTCACCCATGCGTGATTTGTACAATGACAGTACAGCCCATAGCCTGTTTGATAGTACGTGATGTAATATTCAAAGTGTACATTTGAATGCATTGTCGACTCGAACCAGCTTTAACAGATAACGGCACGTTGCCTACACACCGCTAAAAACTGTATGTTGGCAATGTTAGCGTAACCGCAACGACCCAGACTCTTATGCAAATATATGTATATATGGTACTGACATTTACCCACTCTTCACTTAAAATAATAGATAATTTGATAGTTAAACTAAACTTTAGAACTCAAGATAAATTTTTAATAGTTGTTTTGACTGATGAGATGATTCCTGAAGTTTTGGATTACAATTGATCAAAGGTATTTTACAAATTATACCATAGTGACATTACAGGTTGCCCCAATTTGTCACTATGGCGAGACATGAAAAAAACATTATATTTGACACATTGATAGTAAAATTAAATATGTATAATCAAATAATTCACAAATTACATTAAATCAAACAATTCACAAATGAAAGATTATATTAAAAAAATTTTCAACTTCATCATAGTTGGCATTAAGGATGTCAATTAAAATGAACGTACACATGTTTTTTTATTAAAAGTTTGTTTTTAAATTAAACACAATTAAATAATAATTAGCAAGTATTAATAATAAAATCAAATAATAATAACAATAAAATCAAACTAAAATCAGCAAATCATTTATATTTATATGTAGGTACAAACATATGTACATATACATATACCTACATATATGTACATGATAAAGGTATCAGTTAAAATGTTGCGGATTTGCAAAACACTTGAAATTTGACGTTTGAAAATCAATCATCTTTATCATATAATATATTGCGTTAAAAATTCAAGGTTATATTTATTTTACAAATTACAATACCATAGTGGCATTACAGGTTGCCCCAATTCGTCACTATGGCGAGACATGAAAAAAACATTATATTTAACATATTGATAGTAAAATTAAATATAATCAAATAATTCACAAATTACATTTAATCAAATAATTCACAATTTGTGAATTATTTACATTAAATCAAACAATTCACAAATGAAAGATTATATAATAAAAAAACATAACAAATTTTTCAACTTCATCATAGTTGGCATTAAGGATGTCAATTAAAATGAACGTTTTTTTATTAAAAAGGTTTTTTTTAATTAAACACAATTAAATAATAATTAGCAAGTATTAATAATAAAATCAAATAATAATAATAATATAATCAAATTAAAAGTTAACATAAAATCGGCAAATCATTTATAAACAAATTTAATTATTACAAACAAAATTTAAATTTAAAGTGCGTGAGAAATGTGGCTATCTGATGCTGCGTAGCGCAAAAAATATCCAAATATATAATAGTTTCTTTTGATTTTCCTATTGAAACACATGTTTTTAATTTATTTTTAGGTACATACATATTCGGTTCATAGACAATTATATTTAGAGGTTGAAAAGTTCATTCCAAATTGACAAAGCGTGCGTCTACAGCTCTAACAAGCGCACCGATTTCGCAATATTTCGTTTTATACCCGATACAAATTACACAATTCACGCAAACAAAGTCCGTAATGACGAACGAAGGGTACAAACACAACAAAGACAAAAACAGATAATTTAAATCGTCGTTATAAAACATATCGGATGGCGCGCATAGCGTTTCGTAACGATTCTTTTTCCTTTTGTTTTCCACTTTATTAGATTTCGGGCGCACTGGAACGAATTTTAAAGTGGGCAGGAAAGGGAAAAGTAGAAATAATGAAGTGGCGCACCTCGTCCACGCCGAGCGGGTGCTTTTTAAGGGGAACGGGGGAGAGAAAAAGTACTAGAGGGTTGGGAAAAGAGCTCGCTCGAAATCAAAGGTGAGCTTTCAGACTTTGCCATTAATCCGTCACGATAAAGAATGGGTCACGCCAGACTTGGAAGCGAGCCTGTCGTGGAATAACCACCACTTTTCACCGGTCGAATATACCTATAATTGCGATTATTTATTTCTAACTGACTTTTTCAAACGTCAGCTGAAAAGCTGGCCCCGTGCTTCCAGTCATTTTTCAAATCCAATTTAATGTACCTGTCTCGATTGCCTCGTATTTAATTTCGAAGAACAAAGGATTGAAAAACCGCTAATTTCTACTGGCACTAAACTAGTACAATACAGAGAGCTGTATTAAACAAATTATATCTCCGAACTAATAACGCTATGGTTATGAAAAGTAAAATCATTTAATGTTCACATTGTCCTCTTTCTAATGATATGGTGGATAAATCAACTGATTCCTCATATTATAAATTTAACAATTGAAGTATTGTAAGTCTATTGGGTCTAGGTATGTTGTATGTACGTATGTATGTTGTTATGTCTCTGCCTGACCGGTGGCTCATAAATATGACCCACCAATACAATTGAATGTCGAAGCCGTCGAGCCGAGCACGAACCTTCGGTGCAATACGCATTTAACTTGAAATGAGTCATGCATTGTTATTTTTAGCGTATTTTGACTAAAGGATTGGGGACAGTCCGGGATGAGTCATTCATTGCAACGACTTGCCTCTTGCCTCCCTTGCCTTTCCTTCCCCTCCGTCCAAGTTGAAGGCCGACCAATCAGACTCCGACAATGCATCGAACGACAATCATCGACCAATTGAAATCGATCCAGACATCAGCTGCTTTCTCCTAACCCCCCAAAACCTCTTAAATCTATATAGCGATGTAAAGGTCAGAATTACCTCACTCCTCCAGTCACACTCTGCCAGACTCATTTAGTCACTTCTCTTCCCATCACACACGAGCTCTCTACTACCACACACGCACACTCGTCAAGTTGACACGAGTTCTCTACTAAGTCACACACACGGACGTATACTCTCCTAAACTATAATAACAGTTGCCAACACGCAACTTCTCCGAATTATTAAACACGCATTTCTTTATACATATTTAACTGTAATTGTGCCATCAAATGAACCATTGTGAAACCAATCAATAAACGAACGATCTTCATACTATCAAGTGCTGTTTTTTTTCATTTTTCTCTGTTTCTCAACCTCCAATACATAACAATGTACCAAATCCCATACGATTTTTTTTTAATTCATTACGATAAATGCCATACACTATAAGTTATACGCAGACAAAGATGGGACGGGGTCTAAGTGATATTTACGCTTGACATTCTATTTGCTCAGTGTATGGAGATAATAATCATCATCATCATTTTCAGCCGTTCACCACCCACTCCTGAATGAAGGCCTCTCCAATTCTCTTCCATTCCTGTCTGTCTTGAGCGATCTGCATCCACTTGACTCCACACGTTCTTCTCAATTTATTAGCCCATCTCCCACTCGGTCTACCTTGCTTTCTTTCACATCCTCTCGAATACCATTCCAGTATTTCTCGCGTACATCTGCCGTCCATTCTTCTCGCTATGTGCCACTTCAGCTTTTTCACACTTTCCGCTATATCTGCCACTTTAAGTCACACTTACCTATATATTCCTTTTGCGATCTCTTCTTGTTATACCAAGCATACATCTATCTATGCTTTTCTCTGTGTGCACTGGATCTTACGTAACAATAATGTTAAATATTTTTGTTTATAATTAATATTTATGTACATATATGTACATATTATGGTATAGTTAGCATGTATCATGTTTGGTACATACATACACCCTTTTGAATTTATCTCCCAACGATACATTTGTCATTTGCCTTTTTTTTTTTTCCTTATTTCCTCGGCTTAAACTTTTTGGCACTTAGACCCAATAGACATACAGCCCTTCAATCAGTGGCGTAACTACTAAGTAGCGGGGTTAAGCAATGCTTACGGGCCCACGGAGATAGGGGGCCCTAAATCTTATGACAATTTTTTTTTAAATAATGAAATTTTGTTCACAAAGAAATAGTGGTATCGAAATAGAACAAAGCGCGTGAAAAATTGAAAACATTAAAATTTAATGAGTTCACACAGCTTATGACACAATTCTCTATTTGAAGTTAATTATTTTCGAGTCATAAAATATTCGAGCTTGTGTCGATGAGTCACTGACTGTAGTCAGTGTTTTATATTATGAAATTAAAGGCCTTTTTAGAATGATTTTTATTCCATAATTTTTTAACGTAACGATTTCATAAATTTTTATGTTAAATTTCACACAGTGACAGACTTTACGGTCGATATGGCCAGATTAAAATTTGCACATACACGCGTGACGATTTTAACTACATTTTCTAAATCGAAACAGTAATCTTTACAAAAACTGAACGTCTGTAGGGTTCTTTTTAATTTTTTTTCGAAAACAATAGTTTTCCAGTATTCATGTAGTCACCATCGCACTGTGATCTGATTAACCGCGTTTCGTTTGTTTCATAACGGTCGAAAATTTATATCAAAATTTGCACTATTTCTAAAACTATTTCTAATAATATTCTTAGTGAAATGGAGGGTTCAAAAAAAGTGATGAGTGGGGCACAAAAAAGAAAACTTAAAAAAAGAAAAAAAAAATCATTAAAAAAATTGCCTAAACTTGATCAGTTCATAACTAAAATCAGACCCAACCAAGCTGAAACTTCTCAAGATAACTGTGAAATACTTGTTGAAGAAGGAGAACAGGAAGAAAGTGTTAGTGATGCTATTACAACCCATGCAGATTCCGAACGATATGAAGGTCAAAGGTTTTCAGACAAAATAATTGAAGATGATAATATAGAAGATGTTAACATTAACGAGATATCTGATACACCCGATTTGGTGAATGTTGCTACGAATGATCTTGGAAATCATATCAATCAAGATATTTCTGATGAAACCAAACGTTTAATAATGAGTTTTCCGCCTCATAGACCTAATGGACCATTTCCTAAAGATACTTGCCAACAGAATATAAGTTTTAATGAAACTTATTACAATTATAAATCAAATTACGGTTTGATTCCACGCTTGTGGCTCTGTTATTCTAGTATTTTAGACTTTGCATATTGTGAACCATGTTGGCTTTTTTCAACAATTAAGAGTCAATGGCGATCTGGTGTAAGAAATTGGAGAAATTTATCCTTAGGCATAAAAAGACACAGTTCCTCTCAACAACATATTGAAGCGTGTGCAGTGTACGAAATGTGGAAAAAAAATGTAACCATCGATAAAAATATTGAAGAAGAAATTCGATATAATGCTTCTTTTTGGAAGATGGTTTTGGAACGTTTATTTCGTATAACATTTATGCTGGCTAAAAATTCCTTAGCATTCCGTGGTCATCGGGAAGGACTTTCAGAGGACTATAATGGAAACTTTTTATCGCTAGTTCAATTGCTTGCTAATTACTACGATATTATGAAGCAAATAATAGATATGCCATCTGGGTCAATAAAATATTTAAGTCCAAAGATACAGAACGAGCTAATTCAATGCCTAGGAAAAAAGTTATTAAAGGAATTGGTATCTAAGATAAATTCATCACCTTTTTATGCTTTAATGTTGGATACGACACAGGACATTACCAAATGTGACCAGTTAAGCGTTATTGTACGGCATGTACATATTAGTCGGGACGAAAATCAACAACCCAAAAACTTTATTATTTGTGAGATATTTTTAGGATTTTACGAATTGAAAGATCATTCAGCAGAAGGAATGACGAATCAAGTAATGGAGTTATTAAGAAACATGAATATCCCTATTGAAAAGTGTTACGGGCAGGGTTACGATGGGGCTAGTGTAATGAGTGGTGTTTATAGTGGTGTACAAACAAGGATTAAAAGTATCCAATCAAATGCGGAATATGTGCATTGTGCCAGTCATAATTTAAATTTAGTGATTAACGACACTGTTATTGATTGCCATGAAGTATCATCATTTTTTGCCACTCTTCAAAGTATATATACTTTTTTCGGAAATAGTATAAAAAGGTGGGATCTTCTTTCTAAATTTACCATGGAATCAGAAATTACCTTAAAAAAGCTTAACCCAACTCGCTGGTCAGGTAGATTGCAATCTTTATTAGCTATAAAATTGCGTTTTATTGATATAATTAAATCGTTAACAGAGATCAATCTAAAATCCACAAAAAAAGAAGAGCGAGAAGAATCACTCCGAATTAAAAATACAATGACAACATTTCATTTTGCATTTATTTGTGTATTTTTATGCAAAGTGATGAGTGAAATTAATTATGCTTCAAAAACTTTACAAAAACGCGATCTGGTCTTAGATGAAGCTATTTTAGTATTAAATCGTGTTCTTAAAAATATAAGTGACTTAAAAAAATTCATATGACGATATAAAATTAGAAGTTAAAACATTAACAAAAAAGTGGGGTTCAGACAGTGATTTTCAAATCAAACGACAAAGAAACGTTAAACGATATTTCGATGAATTAACTTCAGATTATCGATTTGACAACAGAGAACATCTATTCAGAGTTAATGTTTTTTACTATGTAATCGACAAAATAACTGTTCAAATAAAGACACGTTTTGCGGGAATGCAGGTAGTGAAAAACTATTTCGGTTTTCTTGAACCTAGAAATATTATTAATATGCCGGAAACGGATATTCCAGACCATTGCTCAAATCTCAGAAAAAAATATCCGGAAGTTTTCTCAGATCAATTAGAATTTCAATTTACTCATGTACTTTTATTAATAAAGAATGATCTTTCTGAAAAAATGACCATAAGACAATTTTCAGAATTACTTATTACCAAATACAGTTGTTTAGAGAGTGATTTTTCAGAAGTATATACCGCATTTATATTATTTTTTACTCTTCCGGTAACTGTGGCTAGTGTAGAAAGAACATTCAATAAATTAAAAATAATTAAAGACTACAAAAGAAATTCGATCGGTCAAACCAGACTCAATGAACTATCTTTGCTTACAATTGAGCACAAAGAAGCAGCCAAAATAGAACTCAAACAACTAATTCAGGATTTTGCACACAGTAAGGCTCGAAAGAAGAAATTTTAAAATTGGTGAGTTAAATTCAGAAAATTATATTATGTACCTACATATTAACGATAATTATATTTATATTAATACTGCGTTGCGAAAGCAAAAATTTCGTATTTATGTAGATTTAAAAATTCGAGGGGGGCCCTTGATGACTTTTTGCTTACGGGCCCAAAATTCCTAGTTACGCCACTGCCTTCAATTATACAATAATGTAATGTTAGAACGTAGTGAAAATTCGAATGGTGTGAGTTGTGTGACTTCAACCGAACGGGCTATTATAATTCCGCTATGGGGCCCATCAAAATCTCAAAGTCCCATTCGTCGACTGTGTATTTGTACGTATAAATTGGGTATTAGCGGTCTGTTTTGACTTGTGTCGAATATGATAAAATGCGGATTTGGGGCCCACGATCCGTTTTCGCACCTGTACTGCCTACCGGTCGCGCTGAGCCCCCATTATACATTCGTGCGGGTCAAATCCACAAATCTCCTGTTTGACAAGGCTTAATTTGGGGATTGAGGGTCCAGCATTAGCATACGAAATGTCGAAGTCCAGCCCACGGTGTGGACCCTACTCCGATCGCTCCACACCATCATCGGGAAAAAACCTGAAGGAACGGAGGATAGGTACTGGAATAAAAAAAAAAAAAACGCTGACGCGTAAGCTCAAATTAAATGGGATTACATATATCTTACCCGCTAATGGTATTCCTCGGGAATAGCTCGGGGAAGGGGAGCTTTTAATGTTTTAAGTGCTTCGGAAAATCAAGCGACAGAAGCTTTTGAATTATTTATTTGTATTTTATGCACACACAACATCCTTATACATTGTATACCTACCCACAACTTGTGTGAAAAAAATAATGCACCTATGTATAGTATAGTATTACTATACTATATGTGCATAGGTTTTTATAGTAGCATAGGTACTAGCGATTCTGTGTCGAGACAACCCAGGAATCTTTTTTGCCGTCTCGTGACCCGGGAATTTCAAAAAAATTAATCCGAGACTCCAGATTCTGATGTAAAAGTTCTATAATATATTGTATATTTTATTTATTGAAAATAATATCTCCATGGTTGAAAACCACTGAAACGGTTGAAAACCAATGGTTCAATGGTTGAAAACCACTACATATACCCAAATTGTATGAAAGCAGGTATAAAAAAAATGTCCATTGCAGCGGATTAGCCCAAGTGTTCTTATCGACGTGAGACATCAATATATTTACACAGAATTCCTAGAAAACTTGCAGTTATAATTTGTCGGAATTACCCAAAATAGCTATCGACGTAAAATAATTCTATGCAACGTGCACGTGTGTGTTCCTAGAGAAATTGCAGTTGGTAAATATGGAGAAGATTTATTGGAACGACTTTTTTTTAGTGTATGTAGATAGTTCGGATATCGAAATAATTAGTGAAGATAATACTGATGACGATCTCATTAATATGTCGTTGACAATCGAAGAAGAATTAAATAAGCAACTAATAAACCACCAGAAGATTTCTCCGATAAAGAAGAATAAATGTAGTCGTCGAAATGAATTTAAGATTTTGCAATCAACCGGAGAACGGACTCTAAATCTAAATCTTTTATACAAATCATTGCTCACAATTAAGCCAACATCAACGGAGAGCGAGCGAGTAGTCTCAACGGCAGGAATATTCACTACAAAAATTAGAAATATGTAGGTTATCTGATTCATCCCTAAATGCCTTGGTTTTTCTAAAAACTTATTTTGCCCTACAAAAATAAAATATTTATTTAAATTATGTATCCTTATTTTTATAATATAATTTTAAATCACTGTTTTGCACATGGATAATTTAAATTGTGTTTTTTTTAGTTGTTATAAATAATAAAAAAATATACATATGTACCTACTAAATATAAGTTCACAAAAAAAATATTATGCTTTTTAATTAAATATCTAATAAACAGTTTTCATTTGTTTTAATAAATTAATATGTATCCTTTTACACACACAATACCTACATACGTACATATACATATGTACATACAAATATTTACGAAAAAAAAATTTCTTTATGATTTTATCGATAAGCAAACAAAAGTCTCGATTTCCGGGAATTCCCGAGCCTTAAAAAAAATTGTTTCGATTCCCGGGTCTTCAAAAATATATATATGTACATATATATTTATT
Organism: Parapsyche elsis; assembly: GCA_022651745.1. Classification (NCBI taxonomy): domain Eukaryota; kingdom Metazoa; phylum Arthropoda; class Insecta; order Trichoptera; family Hydropsychidae; genus Parapsyche; species Parapsyche elsis. Next base: position 254,576 of record JAGVSN010000044.1, read on the forward strand.
TAATAATATATTTAATTAATTAAATTGTACCTCATTGGTTGTTCCCCAACCGATAATAATAACTTCAGATCAGTGGCGTAGCGTGAATTTCAGGCGCTCCACCGCAAAAATTTTTAAGGCGCCCCCCCCCCCCCCTCCCTATACATATTATTTCCTTAAAGCAAAGTAACTTTTCAAAATAATATTACAGATCTTTTTTACGAAGAAATTTTTTTCTTCTGGACTTCGATTATTTCGTTAAATAAAAAAAAACGAGATGCAAATACATATGTACATAGGTTGAAAATACGAGAGGTAGACAAGGCAGAGGTTGACAAGGGGCAGAGTCATCTTGAAATATGACATCATCAGAATATGAAATATGATTTTCCATCGATGGAATGAAACTTTCTTATAAGATTTTTTTATATTTTATTCCATTGATGGCACCTTGCAGAAACTGTATTCGACCAATTCCATAATAAGAAAAACATCCCCAGACTATTTGACTTGGAGGATACTTAACTTTCTTCAGGGTACATTTTTGGTTGAATCTTTCTCCAACTTCTCTCCGAACATACGGAAAACCAGCTGAAGAAGTTGAATTTCAACTCATCTGAAAGTATCACTCGTCGCTAGAGACCCGTGTTTTTCGCATTTTGCGATATATATGCTAAAATGCGGGATATATGCGAATTTATGGTAAAATCCTAAAATATGCGAATAAATGCTAAAAATCACAAAAATTAATTTTTTTAAGAAAAATATTAATAAAACAACGTTGAGACTTGTTTGTACACACTAACTAGCGAACTAATAACTGAAAGTTAACAGTCGTGTCCATATTGATACATTGGGTTGTGAATACCTGGGTCGGCAATGATGAGTTAAAGAAAAAATATTGAGATAGAAAACCAATCCTTATAAACGTAGTGAAATAAAAAATTCTCTAAACAAACGCCAAATAACATAGGAAAAAAATATGTAAAAAAAAATATATTTTTGACTTTAAAAATTCGCTAGATAATTAATTATAAGTATTTTAAAGTAATAAAAAATCACAATCAATAGAAAAAATATCTGACTATTAATTTCAATACTCAATTTGAGCACGCGATACTATATTTTGAGTTATATACCGCAAAAGCCAAAAAAATGGATATTTTTTTATTTTTTTTAAATCACGAATATATCATAAATGAGAGCATATCCACAAAAATCATTATCGGATTCGAATTTAGTAGGTTAAGCTTAGTAAAGATTGACTGATTTCCGCTCTAGGTTTTAAAAAACGTGATTTTTTGTTGCTCAGAGTATTAATCTTCGTGACAGAGCAAATCCATTCAAAGCCCGCGGAATTTATATAAATTATGCTAACATTTTAATGTGCAGACATTGTAATTGTCGAGTGGAGTGGCAGAAAAAAGGATAACTTGGAAAAACATCTGAAATCTAAAAAATCATCGGAATGCAATTTCAAAACTTACTACGAACAATACCATTCAAGCATTTTTTTATCGATTTGTAGCAAATATAAAAAGTGGGTTAAAACCTGATATATGTACTGCAATATTGTTAATGACCACAAAAATTAAATATGAAGAGTTTGGTCCTGCTGCAATAAAATCAATTTGGTGTCCGCAAATATGTAGTGTGGATGCAGAAAGATTTCTTAGTAAATATAATTTAGTGGTAACTGATCGTCGTACCACCTAAAAAGAGTCGTCTGTGGAAATATGTATGTTCCATGCTTAGTTTTAATAAATTTTAAATTAATGTTATATTTTATTTTTTAATTCGTGATTTTTGTCTTCGTACTTCTCCATATTGCTATTTCTTAATAATTTTCTACTATTTTTTATTTGTCACGTTAGTTTTGAATTGTGTTACAGAGTATTGAAATTGATCTGTATTAAAAAAATTATCTAATATAAATAAATGCTAAATAGATGCTAAAATCAAACACTTTATTCGCTACAATATGCTAAAATGACAGATCAAAATTCTAAAATCGATAAAAAATATATGCGAAAAACACGGGTCTCTACTCGTCGCCAATCGGATGTCCCCCAATTTTCGTGATATTTCGCTCATTCCTATCGGGTTTTCATCATTTTCTTTGTAAGAAATGGTTTTATCGCAGGTTTTCGAGCATTTAGTCCAGCTTCTCTGATTCGTCTTCTTAAAGCTACGTCACTAATTTCAATTGAAAATTGATCAGAGATGTCTTTTCTTGTCTCTACAGCAGTTTTAAATCGTTGCCGTAAAGATAATCGAGTTATCAGGCGATCTTATCTCTCGGATGTGCATATTTTCTGTCCTGTCCCCTTCTTACGAGCATAAGTTCCAGAATCCTTTTTCTTTTTCATTATTCTTGACACGGTAGATGCAGAACATCCCATTTGTTTAGAAATTGACCGCAATGAATGTCTAGAGTCTGCCAAAGCCGCAATTTTTATATTCTCCTCCAATGATAGTTGAGTGTATTTTTTCATGGTATTTTTATTTTCAACGATTTTGATCCGTGAACCTCGAAATCTCACACTAAACTGAACTCAAATCTTAGAAAACAATCATATGTAAAATACCCGATCATTAAAAACCACACATCTAAAGGGACAATATTTTTATTGCCCAAAAATCGTAAAATCACAAGTGTTCCGGTTTCCGAGACCGCAACTGTACTATATATAATACTATTTTACAATAAAATAAAATCCCGGTTTGAAAAGAAAATTTGATGGTAAGTCTTGATAAACATATGATATGTACATACATATGTATATCCTACCATCTCTTGCTAATTTTTCGAAGCATAAATAGAATATCCATGTTTTTTGATCATGCAAATCATGCAAAAATTCGACGTCGATTTTTTTTTGTTCGCAAATTTGCATGTACTTGATGACCCCAATGTTAGTAACGGTTAGTTAGTCCGCGGTTAGTAACGCATGGTTTAAGCAGCACACCGCGCCATCCTGTTGTATGGAGTCGTTAAAGTGTTTTTAAGTCGTTAAAGAATTTTTGTGTGTGCGCGTGTGTTCCATTCTCGATATAGGCAAATACTTACTCCGGCTTGGACACAGCAATAAGCAAAATTTATATTTTCAGTTTCCCTGTGATTCGTAATTCTTTTTATTCCTCAAATATACATGTGGATTGTCATGGATTGGCGACACTGAATTATTTTAACAGATTAACATGTTGTAACTAAATTAATTTTTTTACATTCTTACATATTCGTAGCCAGAATATTTAATTTTCGGTCGTTTGGATTTTAATTTTAATTATTAATTTATCTAAATACACACATTCGATAATTTTTTTTATCGGGATGACTTAAATATAGTAAATGGAATTGACGGGAGAAGGAATAAAATATTGTTTTTCCAAATATGTATATCGCTATTATTTAAATAGTACATACAAAATATAAACATTTATAGCGAACACCAAATACCCATCAAAATTAAAAAAAAATCATGTATACAATAAAAGTGACAAATGGGATTATAACAGTTATACAAAATCCGCCGCAGGCGTTATAGAAGTGTACGCTATAGTAGGGTTGACTGGATTTCCATCATTTGAGGTGTTCGTGAGGTGTTGGGAAATCTGTGACTCAATCCATATCGTGAACGCAGGTACTCGAGTCCAAACTCCATAGTCATTACTCTTATTATTACAAATCCCCCCCCATGAAGTGATGCCAAATAGTTTCCCATTGATTGTTAATGGTCCCCCGGAATCACCACCACATGCATCCACGCGGTCCTTTGAATAAGCGCAGATCATATTATCAGTTATCTTGTACTTTTCTTGTTTTATTTCCTTACATTTATTTAGGTTCATAGTTGAAATCCTCCCCATCCGAAGAATTTTCTCACATTTTCCATTCTATTTTACATTATAAGCATAAATAAACCAAATTGAAATACACATTGTAGGATTGTTTTGGTATAAGAAATTGTACCTCGGTTTTTCCCCAACCGCCAATGGTAGCGTTAGATTCGTCTTCAATATCAGCTCCCTGCTGTGGAAGCGATACTTTCTTCGTTTGTTGGTCATCAAGTTTCAACGGACTGGATAACATAATTAAAGCTATATCGAAATCCATAGTGTCATTGTTGTATTTGGGATGTATAATGATACGAGATACACTCTTTACTTGTCCACCATTGTTGGATGTACATCCTGCGCGAACATTCCACTTTTCTACTACATTATTACTAAAAGTTTAAAATATTCATATTTGTTTTTGTTTGTGCAGTAATTTTTTGAATCGATAAATACATATACATTTTAAACCTACTCATATACGCAATGTGCAGCAGTTACTATAGTGCCTTCATTTATTATTGAACCACCGCATACACTAACATTCTCCTTGCCATACCGCATTGCCACTATATGGGGCATATTAACAATATCAATTTGGTCCCCATTTTGTATCTTAGGTTGTACTTCCTTTGCTATACCGTGAGGATTCACTGAAATAAAACATTTTAAGAATAATAGGTTATCCTTTAAAATAAGTATATATGTACATATATTAAGTATCAATTTATTTACCATATACAAGAATGCACATAAAAGCGAAACACATAAAGAACAACTTCATTTTTAATTTTTAGCTAAAATTTGGGCTTCTTATGCTTTTATTTGATACGTTATACTGCGCCGCCACAATTGATTGCACTGCAAATAGTTTGCGAGTGAAAGTTGATGAAATAAAATCAATTTTTATCAAATATATATTTGAAAATTGATTAGATACAGCAATTCACGGTGAATTGAAATACATATTTACCTGTGGCATAATTTACCTGTGAATTTCTAACCGCGAATTGCTGTTATCTAATCAATTTTTAATATAATAAAATTTTAATAAAAATTGATTTATTGATTTTATCACATACATTTCACTTTCAAACTGTTAACTCGCAACGATTAGTGCAGCGGTCGCCAACCTTTCGGACCTCACGGACCACTAAACTCAAAATCTCGAATCCCGCGGACCACTAGCATGATTTTTTCCATAAAAGTAACATTCTAAATATGAAATAGTAATTACACTTGTATTTGCAACTTTTTGCCAAGTTATTTGCAAAAACTTGGATATCACCTTATAGTGATAGAAAAATTATAATAAATAAACGATATATTCATTATTCATTATGAAAACTAACTAACCAACATCCTGCTATGCTTATAAAATAAGGCATACGACCAATGCGTACTACCAGTTATGACGTATGGAGGTGGAACGTGGATGCTAAATCAAAAAATGCTACGAAAGATCCAGTGCACACAGAGAAACATGGTAAGATGTATGCTTGGTATAACAAGAAGAGATCGTAAGAGGAATACATGGGTAAGAAGTATAACCAAAGTGGCAGGTATAGCGGAACGTGTGAAAAACGTGACTGTATACAGCGAGAAGAATGGATGTCAGATGGACGCGAGAAATACTGGAATGGTATCCGTGAGGATATGAAAGAAAGCACGGTAGACCGAATGGAAGATGGGCTGATGAATTGAGAAGAATGGGTGGAGTCAAGTGGATTCAGATTGCTCAAGACAGATAGAAATGGAAAAGGATAAAAAAATTATCGAATGTGCATATTTAGATAAATTAATAATTAAAATTAAAATCCAAACGACAGAAAATTAAATATTCGGTCTACGAATATGTAAGCTCAACTCAATAAGAATATGTATGTATATTATTGGAACGTGAATTATATTGTACATTGAAATAAAACAAAATACCAAATAGAGTTTATTCTTACGTTGTTGAACAATATACATTTCTTTTAGTAATTTTTTCGTATATTAATCAAGCCCACAACCTAACGCGTCTTCTAAAATATCACACAGCTTAAGCTTATAAAGCACACCATCAAATCTCACAATGGATAGGTCGAAATAGCACAATGTCGAGTTGTTTTTAAGACGTTCTTCATTACAGATAGACGCATTGCATTCGGCGAAAGTCCAAATCAAAGTCCCAGAATTACGAGGCTTTATAAATGAATGCAATCATTCCCAGAGGGTCCAAACACCGATTCATTCTCCGGTCGCAGAATAGTTAAATCCCCTCGTCTAGGTTTTCGCTTTCGTGGCATTCATTCGTAATTCTATTTGTCTACGTTGTAGCTTATACGACCCTTAAAACCCTTCGGTGTTAACACAGAATACTTATTTTCCCTGGCACAATACGCTCTCGCGCTCGGTGTACGATTTAACCCCTATTATACATGTGTGTGTATGTACTTTTGTACATATTAAATTAAATTTAAAACGTTAAAATATAAATCATTTGAGTTTAAATAGACATGTGTACGTACGCTTTGTGCCAGTTGCGAAATACTTGTCCGTTAACAAGCCGAGGCACAAAAACACGGAGAGACAAGTTTGTAAAGTATGTAGAGAAAGTCATAAATCATAAAACTTCCCATGAAATCCCAAAACGATCAAGTTTGAATATAAAGAAAAGAAAGTAAAGTCAACTAACATAATATTAAAGTCATTGGCTCGTATATTTATGTATGTACATACATACATATGTAGATCAGGCGTTCCTGTAAAATTTATCTTAGTAATTCGATTACGTTTGTAATGCAATACTAATTTGAGTACTGCTAGGAAATTTTCCCAACTAATTATAATACAACGCCTTCTAGTGCCAAAGCCAACTAGCAATTTAAAAAAAAATGCTTGCCCAGGTAGAGCTTGTGCCTCGATTCAAGAGAGAAAAACCCTAGTACCCCCAGTAGGAAAGCACTTGGATACAGCCAGGGGTAGCGTCCATATGCGACCATATAAAGGCATCGAAGGAACTTCTTCTGGATTTTTTAAAGTTCAATGTATGGGCCTTACCACAAGGGCTCCATATAATAAAAGAAAATTCGATAATCGTCCGAACGTGCAAAGTTATTATATAATAACTTTGCACCAATGTCCCTACTAATAACCCGTGACGGGAGGGTCTCCACTCTGAATGTCACAATGTGGAGGCGAATCTCCTGGTATCAAGGCTAATCGTCCGAACCAGTATTATGAAATGTTACTGGAGTGTTGTTTTATTTGATTTACTTTTTTACTTGGATGTAACTGTCACAATAGTTATATAAGCTAGACCAGGAATGTAGCACATTTCTACGAGTTATGAACTTTTGCGAAAGCTCAGTACCTATATTTTTGCCCTAATTCAATATTGCCAAAAAAATAAAAGTAATAAAAAGTAAGGAAAGTTAAATTCTCGCGTGGGAAGCGCAACCCCGTTCGCTAATAATATTAAAACCGTGTTCGATGGGATATCCGCAGTTAACCCTTTCGTGACGAGGCGTCTGCGGCTGGCGGCGCATCACCATCATCACGCGTGGCGTTTTCGCAACGTTAATTTCAATCAACCATTTTTGATATCGCGTGTTGTCGAACAGACGTGCAATTCACCGCTAATCTGCTAAACGCGGACACGTCAACCCTCAAACGGCCGTTCAAATCCTAAATTCCGCCAAAAAAACATAAACGTATCGGAAAATACATGTATGTAGGTACCTACATACTCTACACTTTTCCACATCGAATTCGCACACCAAGAACGGTAATACGCTTCACCATTTGAAGTGTCTTGGGAAATATACTTTCTACTCTCCAGTGATTTCCCGATGCCTTCTCGAGGAAAAATAAAAACCTAATGGATTGTAATTGTGTTTCAGTATGATAGGATTAACGATTTTTAAGATATAGCGATTCCGCACACATTCGCCTAACATCCAGATACACATATGTAGGTATAGTGCTACCAGTATAACTTGAAAAACAGCAAACGCGTGACGTAAAAGTCCCCTTCCCCACCGCAACTTTCAGACTTTGTTTTGTGATCGAAATTCTGTCTATTTTTATGTATGGCATAAATGTCAAAAATATCGAAGGCAGTACACGGTAATGCAAAGTTGCGAACGCCGTGCCATTTATTCTCAAAGCTGGTGCATTCAAAAAATCACGGAAACGTGCTCAAGGGACAATACCTGATACATATTTGTCAAAACCTAGAGGTTAATGTCGAAAGGAAATAAGATAAGGACAATGAATTAGAGTAGAAAGTGTTTTAAGACAGCGGTCGCCAACCTTTCGGACCTCGCGGACCACTAAACTCTTAATGTTGAATCCTGTGGACCATTACCATGATTTTTTTTTTAAAAGTAACATTCTAAATATGAAATGGTAATTACACTTGTTTTTGCACTCCAAGTTATTTGCAAAAAATGGACATCAACAATGATAGAAAAATTATAATAAATACGTTTACGGTTCGTGTTGCGAGATAGTTTAAAGGCGGGGTTTCCTACAAACGTAATAAGGCGAAAATTAAAAAAAAAAGTAGAATCATAATATACTGAAACATTTTAATAAACGCGAAAATTGCAAATATATTCAAATTACTCTGCGAACCATCAAAGTTATCTCGTGGACCACCGGTTGGCGACCGCTGTTTTAAGATAATACCAATTTTGTAGGGAATCATTTTAATATTGAAATAAATATAACATTTTATACATATAAATATAACATACATACAAAATATACATTTTAATTATTGAAATAATAGTCTCTTAGGAAGAGACGACCAATCTAGATTTGAATAACATCCAAATCTTGTCAGCAGCTATATAAGTACGCGAAACCGCCGAGAAAATCTTTCGATCCTATCGGGAAAATGAATCACGAACCTTTAAGGCTGAAGCATACGTACCACACCCCACGCAACGTAATATTTACGCGTCAGAGAATTCGTGAATCATACGTTAATTGACGTGTTTTGGTCTAAAGTCGTACGCAAAACTCGGACATTATTCCATACGTTATTCAAACAAACTTGCCACACACGTCGTCTGATGTAATCCTACCCTTATGAATTTCTATAGTTTTATATCACGTGGATGCATCATGCATACGTGCAACACCCCACTCCACGTCACAATTCATAGCAACATAGTCACGCTTTTGTTTGAGCCCTAATCGTTTCCTCTAAAACCGTTTTATCGTGTGGAGAAGGGTGTTGCATGTATGCTTCTACGCCATATAAAACTATAGATTCGTGTATTAAGGATCGCGGCAAAGGGCGTAGGCGACGTGGCTTAATCACAACCAGATAATTTATTATTGTTGACGACACGGCGAGTCGGTGGATGTAGCGTTTAGCAATAATTGTGAATAAGCGGGGACGTGATGTGTATATATTTTTTGTTAAATGTCAACTGTGCGTTTGCGTCGAAGCGTCTCAACGAAGATTAGTGTCGAGCCTCGCGGCTCATGTGTGAACACTCGTATAAACGATTGCCCCACTAAAATTAATCTTACATACATACATATGTATATATGCAGCGATGGGCATCTACGATGGCTGACAACGATAGTGCATATCGTCACACCTGACGAGGAGGCACGAAGAGAGTAGGCCGAACGTGTTACAACTGTCGGAAAATTGGACCGAACATGTCCGGGCTGCATATCCTCGTGCCACGTTAAGTGCATGCACCTGCCTGGTACAATGGTTACCCGGAAACCACGCCATTCAATTATCCCCGTGTTGCACTAACCGTTGCACATTATCAATTCAACCAGACATAATCTATTAACCGCACACTGCATGCCGAATTATAATAATTTTACGATTGGCCAATGCTTCCGTATGGACATTTGAGAGCTTTCCCTGCAACATGACACTATGGTGCGTGTGTATCGATGATATTATCATCGGAATTCGATTATAATAGGATTTGAGTCTTGGCGATTAATATAAAACTAGTAGCTGCCCGTCGACAGTGTCATCAGATGGTTGTCAATCGACGGCGGAAAGGTGGATGCTTTTGATAACGTGCGACCTTCGGAACCTAAACGCTTCTTGGGATATTCTATTGAGATGTCTTTCACATTCTCTCGGATACCATTCCAGTATTTCTCCCGTCCATCTGCCATCCATTCTTCTCGCTATGTGCCACTTCAGCTCTTTCACACGTTCCGCTATATCTGCCACTTTGTTCATGCTTCTTACCCACGTATTCCTCTTACGATATCTTCTTGTTATACAATCATAGCGATCATTTTCAAGCATGAACCTTATAAAGAGCAAGTTCAGAACCCAAATTGTAACTAATGAATTTTATCGACTAAGATCACGATGTCATATATGTAAGATCTCATGAGAATCTTATTCAGATGATGTTGACTTCGTGGAACTTCATCTTAAACATTTTATAAAATTTGGCGCCAAAGATAAATATCTACCAAATGAAAATAATGGAAAAGTTTTAGTAAATTAAAAATTATTCAGAATTATCGACAAGCTTTAATAAGAGTCGTCCATAAATGACGTCACGCCCTAAAGGTGGATGAATATCTGTGATATAATGTGATGTTTTGTGAGGAAGGGGGTAGGAGGAGGTTGAAGAAAATATGGTTTCACAAAACGAACAAAATACAAATTCTTTTTGTTTTTCTTAGAATAAAATATTTCGTTATTTCCCATTTTTGATTTTCTTAACAATTCTAAAAAAACTTCTTTTGAAAATTATATAGGGGATTTAGGGGATTTAAAAAAATTGATGTAAATTAGACAGGGGGTGAAAGATTTTGTGACAAAATGTGACAATGGGGGGTGGGGGTAAAAAAAATAGCCAAAATCGTGTGACGTCATAGTATATGAACGATCCTTAAGTTAACAACTTAATTAATTTGCAATTCTATCCATAGAATACGAATCAGCGAATTTAAATTAAATTAATTGACATATTGGACTTATGTCACTGCATGTCCCAAGTAGATCTACCAGGAACAACTACATATTTGTTTGTTTTACCCAATCCTGCTGCAAATTACTTAAAATATTCTATAATACCCAGAATACATAAACTGGGTAATGATTTTGGAGAAATTGATTTTTTTATAATTCTAAGCTGAATTTTTATTTTCATATTTTTTAGACTCATAAATATTGTATCTTTGTTTTCTCTTTGTATTTCTTTTCTTTTTTGTAATTTTTTATTTTATTTTTATCTATCAAGTGTATTTTGAAATGGTCTATTGCAAAGATCGTATATGTATAAATAAATAAATAAATATTCTTGGCACACAAAAAATAAAATTTAGTTGTTTTTATTTCAGTAATTACAATTTTACGTACCCAGTAAATATACTCTAAAAATCGTGCTTTGTTTGTATTTTTGTTCACTTGGAATACATAATATTTGAATATATGTATAGGTACATTATAAAATGATTTGGGAATCCTTATTATTCTTAATTTTAAAAAAATTGCCTGGGGCGCCAAAAATTTTCATTACGGCTCTGTATATACATACCTATAGTCAGGGTTGCCAGGGTCCCGAGTTCAAAAGACAAATCCAGAGTACCGCATTGCCTCTGAAAATCCCGATTTAACAATAATTGTATATGTAGATGTACCGTATAAACTGTAAATGTATGTAGTTAATTTTGACCTTCTATACCAGGGGTCGGCAAGAGGTGTCCCTTGGGCCAAATGTGGCCAGTGAAGTGTTTTAAAATGTCCCGCGACTCGATTATTCCCAATATTGATGATGTTCCTGATTATTTACAACTGGAAGTATTCGATTTACAAACCAATGACATATTAAAAGACACTTTTAGAGTGATGAAGTTAACAGAGTTCTATGCTGGACTTTCAACTTCTTTATTTCCTGCTCTGAATAAATTTTCAACTGTAACGATAACTATATTTGCCAGCACATATACATCATCATCATTTTCAGCCATTCACCATCCACTGCTGGATGAAGGCCTCTCCAATCCTCTTCCATTCCTGTCTGTCTTGAGCAATCTGCATCCACTTGACTCCACACATTCTTCTCAATTCATCAGCCCATCTTTCACATCCTCTCGGATACCATTCCAGTACTTCTCGCATCATGCCATCCATTCTTCTCGCTATGTGTCCAGCCCATTGCCACTTCAACTTTTTCACCCGTACTGCTATATCTGCCACTGGTCATATTTCTCACCCATGTATTTTTTTTACGATCTCTTCTTGTTATGCCAAGCATACATATTTCCATGCTTCTCTGTGTGCACTGGATCTTTCGTAGCATTCTTGAATTTAGCGTCCAAGTTTCACATCCATACGTCATAACTGGCAGTACGCATTGGTCGTATGCCTTCTTTTTTAAGCATAGCGGAATGTTGGATTTAAAAACTATGTTCATTCTTCCAAAAGCACTCCATCCTAGTTTCATTCTTCGTTTTATTTCTTATCTTCTTTACATCCAGTAATATTCATGCACATATATCTACATATTTGTGAACAAACATTTTCTAGAATGAATTATATTAAAAATAAACATCGGACTAGAATTATTACAGATTGTCATTTACGTTCGTTGCTTGGAGTTAGCACCACTAGTTTCGACGTTGATTTTACTAAATTGGCAAAAACACTAAACCTCTCATTAATTTGAATTTGTTTGTTTTACTTCTAAATTTTTTTGTATTTTTTATACCATTATAAAAAAAAAAATAATTGATTTAAAAACCTAAAAAATCGTATTTAGGTAAAAAACAAATTTCATATGTGGCCCCCTGACAAATCCCAATATCTCAATGTGGTTCCCGTATAAATTATGTTGCCGACCCCTGTTCTATACGAAGATCTTTTTATTAAATAAATTTATACTGAATATGACTGAAGCAAACGAGAAAAGAACAACAGATGAGAAATGGATATTTTTTAAAGATCATCCCGCTTGCAATAGTTTGTATAAAATCATGACCCACATACTCTCAATTCCACATTCCAATGTAATTTCCAAAAGAATATTTGGTCTAACGAGAACAGCCTGGAGAAATGAGAGAAACAAATCATTGTTAAAAACTGTAGCGAAAATATTTTGAAACAAGCTTAAAGCTCCGAAAAATACTTTTAATAAAACTGCTATGATTGTATTACTTTTTGTATTCAAATCAAAATGTAATTCCTGCGAATGATTATTTTTTATATGTTCTCTTCTATCTATATGTATATATTATAATTTAATTAAAATGATCTATTTTTTTCTAATCGTTAGAAATGGCGACTGTCCCAATCTGTGATTTTGGAAATCTGGCAACCCTGACGTTAGTGTATTTAGTAGTTCAAAATGTAGCAAAAATATATATAGCAGTTAGTTGAAAAAAAAGGTTCCCAACCACTGCTCATTGATTAATAATAAAGCAAAAAACAAACTGTCGAATGTTTTAATTTAGTTTATTAAAAACATTGCAATTAGATACACAAAAATCTATACTGACTACATGGTGCAAATGCACTGTAGAATGAAAGCTAGTCATAAATATGATCTCAAATATTTGAGATCATAACTTACATAAGATCAAAAAACACATAACAAAATTTATTTACGCTTAGCAAAAGACATTATTTGTTTGTATTCGATTTTCTTATCTATTCCCATCAACTGTCTGATAATAAATTTGGGTAAACTTTTTCCTCTCCAGGTTGTCGGAATCGAGGCTTCGTTTGCAGCCTTTAATTTTTCTTTAACATATGCTTCTGCTGACCAAGTCTGGGCGTCTTTTATCTGAGCTATCAAAACTGCTTGAAATGCTTTTTCTTTTAAAAGTTCACGGCGTTGTCTCCTCTGCAAAATAAAAAAAACATTTAAAGTTACTATAACATCATCAGTGCTCAGAAACTTCAATTTAGAAAACTATATCATTGAAATAACCTTAGCCCAAATGAATTTCATTTTTTTCTTTAGTTTCCTCAGTTTATGAAGCCGCATTTTCTTCCGCCTGATAACAATGAGCCGAGCGGCTTGCTTTTCAGCGGTATCGTCATTCGTAGGGCAATCAATTGAGATATCAATAGTGGGTTTATCCAAAACCGGAATACTGATAATTTTAGGTAGGATGGTACTGATGGGAAACCGAGGCATATCCATAATCGGCAACTTTGCCCTACTCAACGGTTCGTTGAAATTACTGATAGAATTGGGCGAGAAATACAAAGTCGAAGTATTGTTGATTTTGAATTCATTGTTTTGAAAAGATTTGACGAACGGCAAAGCCACGCGTGGGTTCGATCCATTCAAACTACCAACGTCCGTATTGAAGAATTTCATCTTACCTAAAAGAACAAAAACGAAACATGACTTTATTAGAATCAACATGTGTCAATGAATAAATCAACGCGGTCTATTGTTTGTGTATGCATGTACATATGTACATACACATAAAAATTTTAAAGTGAGGTTATGTAGAATTTCATTCTACCCAAAAGAACAAAAACGAAACATGACAAGTTTATTAGAATCAACATGTGTGAATGAATAAATCAAAGCGGTCTAGTTTTTAGTATGCAAGTATGAAAATTTGAAAGTGAGGTTATGTAAGTAATCGGGTTATATATTTGGACGATTGGTACAATTGATTGATGGTAAAAGTATGTTAAATTAAAATGGAATTTACACGAGAAAGGGCGGAGCCCCCTGAGGGGCGCAGCCCCAGCTGTAACCCCCCTCAATGCTACAGCCATTTGACAGTTTGACAGATCACACTTGCCCTGAAATAAACATGACATTTTATGTCCATAACCGATATAACCATATAAAATTAAAAAAAAACTAGTAAAACCGGGGTGATCGTTTATTTGACCCATAAACAAAGACTCGTGATTCGATTTCCAGTTTATTTGGTTATGAGAAAAATATTATGTATTTGTTAAGACTGGGTTTCGCTAGTGCGTCGGCTTGGCTGACGCCAACGCTATGGTATTTTTTTATATAGAATTTGACAGATAGATGAAAAACTGGCAGCAGTCACAAAGAAGGGGGGTCCGGGGAGCTTCGTGGCCGCGGTCAACTTCTGCTCGTGCAGCACGAGCCAACGCACGCTGCAACTACAAAGAAGAAGCGCATCTCGCTCGAACGTGTGCTACAGTTTGTACCGGCTCGTGCTGCTGCAAGCGCGAAACCATGCCTTTACTTTGGATCATGCTTCGTAAAGGCCTGGTATCGCACGTGCTATAGTTTGATGCAGCCATAGATATATGTAGAATACATAGCTGGGCCTTTAAAGAAATCTACCTAGAGAAAGCGTCCGAAGCAACGGGGGTGTGCGGGGGATTTCAAATGCGGGGAAAGGCATTCCCGAACAAAAAATTGCACAGGGTGCCGGACGAGCGCTCTAAATACAGTGATCGGCAACCTACCTACATACATACACTATAATTCCACATAATTTTATTTTAAATATTGGACATTCCGCGTGCTACTAAATCAAATTAATTAAACCATATTTGACTATACACACTATATTAAAATATGATACTATAATAAAACCATCATTAAAAATTATAATATTTTATCATTAGTAACTTCTTAATTTTTTAAGCTGACACCCATATTTGGGTGTAAGACGATTGACCGAAAGACGAATATTTAGTTCATAGTTTGAAGTTTTTAACTTTATGCAGATTTCCGAATTTTTCAAAAAAACATTCCACGTGCATCTTAGTGGCACGCGTGGCATAGGTTTCCGATCGCTGCGCGGTATTAGAGTCTACTATACACACAACGTGCCGATATTTTAATAATGTTAAAAATACTATTATAAGTGTAGCGTTATGATACCGCGTGGCGATCCCGCCAAAATAGACCAATGGCGCTCTGATCGCCTAGTATAAATAGAGGCGCGGTTGGCCTCAGAGAGGATTCTCGCTCAGGATACTGGACCGAACGGACCGTTCGGCTCCAGTGGAATAAACCTCTTACAACCAACTTCGATCTTTCTCTCCGTTCACGGAACCACCCTTCCTGCCCACGCAACATACATAATTAAAGAAATAATATATATTCTTATTATGATATGTGATGCCATCCTCCTTTTTATGTTTTCTTGAGTAATTGTAACACAATTTCGCTACACAAGGTGGACTTTTCGAAAAAATGTCTATCGACCTACTCGCTTGCAGTCAAGCAAGCAAATGACGCTGGGTGCATTAGTCGTTCAGTGTGCATTAGATATATTCCGGATACTTCTCGGGCGTAAGGGCCCATCTATGTTATTCTATATCTATGGATGTAGCATACTGCAGCTAGAAGGAAGAAGCGTATCTGCGTACGGCGTTAAAGTGAGATGCGCTTCAGCTACAACTGCAGCTATAAGTGAAAAGTGCATCTCGCTCGAACGCCATTCGCAGATACGCTTCTCACTTGTAGCTGCAGTGTGAACTGCAGCGGACTGCAGCAAGCTGCAGAAACCATGTCTTAAATACTTGGTTTCGCGAGTGCGGCAGCTTAGCTGACGCCTTTCTGCGGTTACAAGGGAAGGCGGAGTACGGCATGTTACAAGTTATTTATACAGAAGTGTAAATGGCACGTAGTTGCGTGTGACGAATCAACTGCGTGCGGTTCAGAGTATCGCTTCAACATTTCCCGATTTAAGACACGTATTTATACATGTGACGGAAAATTCCTCTCTAACCGGACTCCAACGGAAAATTCAAAAGATTATATTCATTGAGGGGGGTGGATGTGGCCTCATATGACTTGAAGTTGGAGGTGTCTCCTCAAGGAGGCAATATATGTATGCATTGGGATTTGAACATAGGAGGATGCGTAAACTAAAAAGTCTTTAGGCCAAATAGATTTATGAATAAAGTAACAGTTGACAGCTTGTCAGTGAATAAGTTTTTCAGAGGATTTCCTCGCTCTTACCTATGAATGTGGGTGTGTTTAATAAAGTTAATTATAAGGTACGTACACTTTCATTATTATTTTATTTCAATTAGAAATAAATCACCAGTGTTTGTCAATCAAACACGTCACGATAACATAACGGTAAAGTCGCATATATAATAATCAGTAAATACATACTCGAATTCATTCTACAATGCAATATTATGTGTATGACATCATTGTTATTGAATATAGTAGCACAGGGACCTGCCTAACTGACCGCAGCCTGGCCACGGAACATTCGCATACCACGGCACCGCACGTACACATACACTCACTCACACACAAATGGATTGCGCAAAGCGCTCACGCTACATAACCTCACTCTCACACAAGCACTCTCGGCACGGATAGCCTCGGCTGAAAATGATAATGATGATGACACTGTCAATGGGCAGTTACTAGTTTACATACATACATATGTAAATATAGATGAATTGTAATATTGAATGTAACTAATTTATCATATCGAACTCGTCTAGGAGCGTAATTTGAGCGGTGGTGCCTCTCAAATGTATGGAGAATGGAGCTGTATAGCCTTAGGTGGAGGTGCTGGTCACGGAGTACTAGGAGCTCTTCGTGGCGGTGGACGGGAAGTCACCCTCGCTGTTCTAAAGCAACTCGTTCCACCTCCTCAACAACAAAGAATTGAACATCCACCTCTGAACACACACCAAGAAGTATATAACATTGAACGTAAACTATTCAACGAATCAAGCATCAGAGTAAATGGCCATTGATGCATTTTATTCACAGGTAGAATGGGTAATGGAAGTGATCCGATATGGCTTATCATTGCCGTTGACGGAACAAGACGCTTTACGAGACTGTGTTACGGTGTATTGCGATTGGCTATCGGCTCTATTGCCAAACAGCGCAATATCCGGATCCATCTCGAACACTGCACCGCCGATACCAACTCCGGTTTTAAATGAACCGGAACGGTATGCGAGACGTATCATAGAACATTTACACAATTTATTCGTACCACGGCCAGGAGAAGGTATAGCATTTAATTTTTATCTTTTATATATGTACATAGTTACTGACTATATTTTCTTTATAAATAATGTATATCCTTTCGATTTCTTGCAAGTTTTGCCATTTATATATCAGGAAGAACTCGGTAAGGATGCTTTGACTATTGGTTTATATAACAAATCCCCTATAATACAATACAAGCATAGTGTCTAGAATTTGACGAACGATAAGTGTATGGTTGTTTCATTCGCACTTCATCTGTACCGTACCCATAGTGAAATTTGATCACAGTTGAAAAGACCGAATGTAATAGAACGAATCCACTATGGTCGAATGGATAATGTCGTAAACGGATAAGGTCTAATAAGAAATATGTTGAATGAATTGAATTGGATGTAAGCATTGATATATAATACATAGATAGGCCATTGCTAACAAATCTGCCTAGAGAAAGCGTCCGAAGCAACGGGGGGGTGTGCGGGGGGTTTCAAATGCGGGGAAAGGCATTCCGAACAAAAAATTGCACAGGATGCCGGACGAAGTGCTCTAAATACAGTGATCGGCAACCTATATACATACATACACTAAAATTCCACATAATTTTATTTTAAATATTGGACATTCCGCAAGCTACTAAATCAAATTAATTGAACCATATTTGACTATACACACTATATTAAAATATGATACTATAATAAAACCATCATTAATAATTACAATATTTTATCATTAGTAACTTCCTTGAGGTTCAATTTTTGAAGCAGACACCAATATTTAGTTCATAGTTTGAAGTTTTTAACTTTATGCAGATTTCCGAATTTTCTTCAGTACAAAAAAACATTCCACATGCATCTTAGTGGCACGCGTGCCATAGGTTTCCGTTCGCTGCGCGGTATTAGAGTCTACTATACACACAACGTGCCGATATTTTAATAATGTTAAAAATACTATTATTATTAAAGAAATAATATATATTCTTATTATGATATGTGATGCCATCCTCCTTTTTATGTTTTCTTGAGTAATTGTAACACAATTTTGCTACACAAGTTGGCATTTTTGAAAAATGTCAATTGACCTACTCGTTAGAAGTCAAGCAAGCAAATGACGCCTTTGCATTAGGCGTTGAGTCTGCATTAGATATATTCCGGATACTTCTCGAGCGTTAGGGCCAATCTACGGTATTTTATATCTATGGATGTAAATGAAAAAATAAAAAAGAAAGTAAGTTTCCATGTTAGTATATATTTTTAAGTTGGATAAGAATTTATTATCAAGTTATTTAATAAGGGGATATAATTTATGTACATAGTCATAATACTGGGAGTAAGAATAGGTTAATAGTTTAGAATTTAAAATTAAGTAGATCTAGATTCTAGAAGAAGTATATTGTACAGGGGTGTTGTTGAATACAATCGACTGCTAGAAGGTCTTAGAAATATAAACCAAATTGATAGATTCTTGGCAGCCTTAAAAACAGGCCCAATAAGAATAAGACGAAAAGTGCATAAGGTCTAATACGAATAAGATAGAAATTGGATTTGATCGAACGGTAATAATATTAAATAAGACAAGAGGAGTAATTTCTTTTAAGCTTTTCACTTCTGTTATTAAAAGCTTAAAAGTTATTAAACTCTGTTACTCAAATTACTCAAAAAATTCAAATTACTCTTCATGTCATATTTAAGATTGACCTTGCATTTACTTTTTCGATATTTTTACCGTTCAATCAAATCCACTTTCTATCTTATTTGTATTAGACCTTATGCGTTTTCCATCTTGTTCTTATTAGACCTAATGTACTTTCCACCTCATTCTTATCATACATTATCCCTATTAGACCTTATCCATTCGACCATAATGGATTCGTTCATATTAGATTCGGCCATTACAACTGTAATAGTAAAATTTGATGTAAATATAGGTCATATAAGCGGTGTGATACAGATGAAGTGCGGATGATGTAAATAGAATAGCGTCTTGTTCGTCGAGTCCTGACCTTAAACTTTAAATGCTAACGTGTGCTTTTATTTTATCAGGTACTGACACGATAAATAAACAGGCGGTGTTGTGTCACCGTGTATTGCGTAGCGTTCAACAAGTTTGCGCACGTGCAAATCTCTCGCAAGAAACGTGGTATTCGGCATTGTCTTTCCTTTTAGCCATAAATGATACACTACTAGCTCCTCCCGCTGTGAAAGATGACGTTGCCGATCAACTTTGCGAACGTGTACTCTCCGTTCTGTTCGAAGTTTGGATCATCGCTTGCCATAGGTTTGTGTCGGATTGTATTGAAGTTGCGATACACACATGTCTTGATCAGTTTTCAGCATTCTATGTCTGTTTCAGATGTTTTCCAAGTCCGCCGCTATGGAAAACTCTAAGAGAGACTGCTATGCGTTGGCGACATCGCACGGCTTTGACCGAACAGTGGACACGTGTTACGCTGTGTCTCACAGCTAAATTGCTTTACAATATGTATGGTCCTTTGTTTCCGATTCTAAACATAAGTAAGCATCTTTATTATTTTCAATAGCTTTTTCTTATTATATTAACATTGGCGATGCTCCCCAGTCCCGAAATTTCGACATTTGTTATATTTTATATATATAGTACTGGATCTAAAGAAGAAGAGATAATACGAAGAATTAAACTAGGATGGAGCGCTTTTGGAAGAATGAACATAGTTTTTAAATCCAACATCCCGCTATGCTTAAAAAAGAAAGCCTACGACCAATGTGTACTACCACTTATGACGTACGGATGTGAAAAGTGGATGCTAAATTCAAAAATGTAACGTAAGATCCAATGCACACAGAGAAGCATGGAAATATGTATGCTTGGTATAACAAGAAGAGATCGTAAGAGGAATACATGCGTAAGAAGTATGACTAAAGTGATAGATATAGCAGAATAAGGAAAAAAGTTAAAGTGACAATGGGTTGGACACATAGCGAGAAGAATGGATGGCAGATGGATGCGAGAAATACTAGAATGGTATACAAGAGGATGTAAACGAAAGCAAGGTAGACCGAGTGGAAAATGAGCTGATGGGCTTTTTTAAGACAAGATTGAATGGAGATCCAAACTTCAAAACAAGTTTGGGTTGGCTCGAAAAATTTAAAAGGCGACATGGTATTAGAGAACTGTAAATTACATCACTAAAATACATTAAGACTGAGAACTGGGAATCATCGCTGTACTAACAATTACATGAAATAAATATGTAAAATTTTTAGATGAAGAGGATGTCAATTTGATTCCCGGCGATATTTCGTACGATAATATATCTCAGACTTGGTACAGGATGCTGCATACAATGGGAAATCCTGTAGATTTATGCAGACCGCAAATAATAAGCCAAACTCCTCAGTTTCTTCAAGTATAATACATCCCATACGAAAATCATTTTACAATACCGTCATTCAACGTTCATAAAAATCTTTTTTTTAATTCAAGTTTGCGATAACGCAAGAGGATGCATGTGATCCCAGCCAACATCCATGCTTACTAGCCTTACCGACAATATTTTTAAAAGCAATGAAAGGACTTGCAGCCCAAGTGGACGCTTTCTTAGGTCAGAATTCAGATATTGGTTTATTTTTATCATTATTTTGATTTCTTCAACAATAATTTGTATGATGATTTCAGCTCGTTTGATTATGTACATATATTGTATAACTTAAATGTATCTAATATACTTAACATTGTGTGTCGTACATTACACTTTTATCAATTGGTATTAATTTAACCATACAATTTTTGATCTAACATCTGTTTCAAATTAAATAGTTGATTTTCATATATGATAACAATCAAATTTGAACACTACTATTGTTTTACTATTCTTCTGACTTATGTACTGTACAAACAATACCCGTCGTTTCAACTGTGTATGAACCTATCAATGTATAACTCATTTAATATAAGATGTACCTTTAAAAATAAGTCCATTATAAACACGGATTAAGGTTGGGTTTGATCTTGTTCGCTTCATATAAGCATTTTTACTAACACAATGTGGTGTTATGTGTGTACTGGCGTGGTTCGCGGGTCTTTTGTTCTCATGCTGCAGAGTAACGGGTTTTGGTTTCAAATTGGTGACATTGTCTCGTGTACAGATGTATTGTTGGACTAGAAATGTCTCTAACTCGACGGCGCCAAATAATGTGTATAAATCTGAAATGACTAAGTGAATATTTTATTTTATCTCTTGAGTTTGTATATCTTTTGGGAATGGGTACAGGGATTAGCCAGCCGGGTTGGTGGACTGATTTGTACGAGTGCAGTTCGTCAGGGCAGAGTGCTGCGCAAAGCTCAGGGCATGCGACAAATCAAGGGGCGGGAACACCACCGCCGCATAGACGCCTTGCTAAGAGCTTCAGTGTCGCTAGTGGACACCAGACTAACCGTAAGGAGTCTGATGCATGTTTATAATAATGATGTGTTATGTTCCTCCATTTTATCACGTGTGTTTTTTTTTTTTTTTGCTTTCCAAATATTTTATGCATTTTTATTGAATTTTATATATTTTTTCGAATGGTTGATTACATACATATATGTATCATTCAGTCCTCCACAATGATAATAAGGTTTTAAATTCTTATTTAAAACAATGTTTTCATGTTTATTCGAATTATATTAATAATATTATATTAATAAAGGAACTAATGTGCGTCTGTCTGTCTGTCTGTTTGTATGTATACGTATCTGTAAATAACACTCCGACTTGAAAACATTTCCAATCACGATCCTTTTTGAATTGTGTTTGGATTAAAAGATACTACAGATAAACCAGATTATAACGAAGTGTTAAGCCCACAAAAACTACTGATCCCCGGAAATTAAATAATTATTTAATAAACATTAGATCGATATAATTTAGGGATTAGCGAGGATCTTTCTATTAAAAAAGCGCTTTAGGATATTGAAAATAGACCAGTCGTTGATTATATAAATTGTCAAAACGCTAGTGTATGTATAAATACTGTGTCATAATTTGTATAAAAATCTATTAGATAGTCAATGGGCTTTTATTAGTCGGTTAAAAATCTTAAATTTGGAATATTTCTATCACTTTTCTTATGCACACATTGGGCTAATGATGCACACTGCACATTAAAATCACAACTATATATACATACATACTATATTCAGACTTTCTAAGAGATATTAACGTTTAAAATTACTCATTGCTGTGTAATTTTACGACGTTCACTTTGCATATTGTAAATTTTGAACCCACAATAATTGTCCTTTGAATTTTCAACGTATATTTATCGTCCCTATTGAGCTGTTCAAAGTTTGCAATATGCATCGATACAGTGAGCCAATATTAGCAATACTTAAAATGTATGTATTCATTGTAATAGATTGCACATGCATTTTTAATCAGGTTATGAATGCACCCAATTCTGTCATGCGTGTACCTTTCATTCAATTTGTTCAATTCTAATTTTTAAACAGTTTATTATCACTCACCTAATAACCAAATATAAATTATTTTAGGGCTACCGAGATCATCCCTCATAGGTCTAACGAGTAGTCGTCCTGTGAGCGTTGCTCCGACTACACCACCGAATCCTATACCAATCACCAGTAAAAGATATATTTTTGCAATAATGTTTTATTGTACATTACTTTTTTATTCTTAAAACAATCAACAATTACTGTAGGTAGTACCGAACGTCCACCACTCGCACCCGTAAGACCTCGGGTCAATTCAATTTTGCACCTCTTCGGGGATTGGCTTTTTGAGGCTGCTCTTATTGGAACGTTTACTCACAGTGGTTCAACTCGTAAGCTATTTTCATGCAAATTTCATAAAATTTTCAATGAAAGTCCTCTAACATAAATATATTGAATATAGAGAGGGTCGAAGGAACACCTCCTCCATCATTGCCCGATCTTCCGTCTGGTCTTCAAATACAAAATTATCAAGCAGGTATGTACCCTTTTTAATTTTATACGGAATTCACTCAACTTCTGTGAATTTTTATACGCTATTTATTGTTTCAGGTCGCGCTGAAGCTCTAGGTGCATTGTGTCGTGTTTTCACGTCTAAACAATCCAGAGAAACCGTACTTGCAGCTTACTATGCGAGATTCTATATTGCTGTACAACGTGGACTCCAAGATCCAGCTACTGTTCCTAGCGTCCTGCTCAATGCAGCAGATATATTTAGGTGATGTTTTAAATATATTTGTAGCGTTTAATCCAGTGGATAAACTATACTTGAACTTGTAAAAACCTGGATTATTCCCATTTTTAACGGTGAGGTTTCAATTTCAGATTGGACTTAGATGGCGTTTATATTTTGGTACCTGATTTTATTGAGGCTTTAGAAAAGGTTTTGCCAGAAAAGGAATTGAAATTGAACTCTGGCAATGTTGAAAAAAAAGAACTAAGAAGAGCGAGCATTTCTATTCTTCTGTCCCTATTAGTTGTTCCGCATCATTTGCAAAATCTTCCTATCAAAGAATTGCCAGGAAATCCGGATAGGTAACAATGATTTAAAAATTAGTCTCTCCTTTTTAGATATATAAAATTCGATTTCATATACTAAATTAGTATTTTATTCATAAATTCTGAACCGTATTTGATTTTGCAGAGGGTTAACCTTTGGGGATTTGAGCGCTAGAGTTTCATTGCTAGTCGTAGGTGCCGTTCAAGCTGAATGGTGTCCACCTCTAGCTGTTCCATTATTATCAGCTCTTTATCTTTGCATCAGTCATGCACCCTCAAATGCAACGAATCAAGGTCTACTCGGAGCACCTCAAACCGCCAGCGGTAAGATAATACGAAAGAAATCCAATAGTTGGATTACATAATCTATCACAAAAAATGATTTAACAGTTAGATTGTTTTGATAACGTTGCTTTAAAATTTACAACAATGCGAAATTTTAACTCAAACAGTCTGATTTTGTTCATCACTCAATCACAGTATAGTTTCGCTTCAATTTTATTCACTGTAATGCACTTATTCGTTTTTGTTCGTTTAATTTTTGATACCGCATAAGTGTGTCACGTTATCGACTTTCATCGCTTAGCTTGTATTCATGCTTTTATCCGAATGTCGGGGCCTCAGGGCGTTCGGAAGGAGACAGCACCGGCCCCCGAGCGCATAGTTCATCCAGCAGCCTTCACGGAACACCCTCATCCATCGACGATTTACCCAATGCAGATTTACTTTTAAGGGACATAGAACCCTCCACATCCGGCTTTGGTAATACAATTTTTATTTTTTTGTTTATTTACATCCACTGTTTTTTTTTTTTTCGTTCAAGCATCACATACAATTTTTTTTTACTTTGTTCTGTGTGTGCACTGGTTTATGATTTATGTTCTTGTTATTTTAAAAATATCGTTTATAGGTTCGGGATTGCTTGTCCGTGCTACGTATTTGGTGTGCCATCGACTTATATCATCTTGGAAGTCTGATCTTATTGTTTCCTTGGCTGCT
Organism: Parapsyche elsis; assembly: GCA_022651745.1. Taxonomy (NCBI): domain Eukaryota; kingdom Metazoa; phylum Arthropoda; class Insecta; order Trichoptera; family Hydropsychidae; genus Parapsyche; species Parapsyche elsis. The sequence continues at coordinate 279,775 of JAGVSN010000044.1, forward strand.
CTAGAACTTCTCGCAGGCCTAGCTCGTCTACACAACACTCGTTCAGGTAATGATTACTTTTTATTTGAATTGTGCATGCAAAAAAAAATTTCGTATAGAAATAACACTGTGCAACGAAAAATCACGTTTTTGAGTTACCCGAGCGGTGACCCAAAAATTATTACCAATTCTGACACACTGAATCCGAACATGATAGTGAAATTTATTAGCTAACTCTCGCTTATGAGATATGACACAGAAGCACTAAATTTTGAGTTACAGACCGTTAAAAAAAAAAAAAAAGGTAAAATTGTCCATTTTTTTAATCGCTCATATCTCATAAACGAGAGCTAACGAACGAATTTCATTATCATATTCGGATTTAGTGGGTCAAACTTAGTAAAGATTGAATAGTCTCCGCTCCGGTAGTTTTTTTTTTGTTGCACAGTGTAATCGGCCTTCTTATCAAGGCTCAGTGAATAAAATATATATGTACAACGTATTATAATTAGATTGATATATTATAGTGATGTGTTGTGGTTTCTATTTCTGTGTAGGTGTAACTATTGATGGATTTCAATTTTATTTTTCTTTTTTATATAAAATTATTAATGTTTTAAATGTGAATATAAATATTCGATTCATGTGATAACTTCAACTTTAGTTGTGATATTCTTGTTTTGCATGCTTCAGATTTTGTAATAGGTAAGAATATATGTATTATCTTTTCGTATATTTTGTATTCCTTAGATTAGGAGTATGCAATTATCGACAGAACTTATTAGAATAGTGCATGTTTTGCTTGAAATATTCTGAATATGTATTTAATCAATAATAGGATATCATATTTTGTCAAATTATTTATGAAAGTTCTTTGTCGGATTCGTAGATAGTTTGGAATGCAAACGAGCAGTTCGTTGGATATGCGATTACATCAGTGTCCAGTGTTCACGGCCACCACCAGCTCATTCTCGTGATCTTCACTCTTCGGTTGTCGCTGCGTATCACTGTCTGGCTGCTTGGTTGAGAGCTCCTTTACTAGCTGATCCGGAATGTCTTGCCACCGTCATGGAAGTGGTAGAGCTCGGAATATCGGGCTCGAAAAGCATCGGTTGGTGGCATGACTCTATTAAATTTTGATATGAAAATAAGGACTAATGTTTGGATTTTCACATTCTAGGTAAACCGGGTGAATCGCTGAAAATGAAAGATGAAAAAGAACTGAAACCGGTTTCGATGAGAGTGCGCGATGCTGCCGAAAATTTACTCGCTTTGATTTTAGAACAGGTATAATTTATTTATAAAATATTGTTATTTTTTATATTTTCATACACCATCATCATCATTTTCGGCCGTTCACCATCTACTGCTGGATGAAGGCCTCTAAGTCCTCTTCCATTCCTGTATGTCTTGAGCAATCTGCATCCACTCGACTCCACACATTATTTTCAATTCATCAGCCCATCGTCCACTTGGTCTTCCTAGCTTTCTTCCACATACTCTCGGATACCATTCCAGTATTTCTCGCGTCCATCTGCCATCTAATTTTCTCGCTGTGTCCGGCCCATTGCCACTTCAACTTTTTCACATGTTACACTATATCTGCCACTTTGGTCATACTTCTTACCCATGTATTCCTCTTACGATCTCTTCTTGTTATACCAAGCATACATCTTTCCATGCTTCTCTGTGTGCATTGGATCTTATGTAACATTCTTGAATTCAGCATCCACGTTTCACATCCATACGTCATAACTGGCAGCATGCATTGGTCATATGCCTTCTTTTTTAAGCATAGCGGGATGCTGGATTTAAAAACTATGTTCATTCTTCCAAAAGCGCTCCATCCTAGTTTCATTTTTCGTTTTATCTCTTCTTCTTTACATCCAGTCATATTCACCAATTGTCCTATGTATAAATAATTATCAACTATCTCTACAATGTGGTTATATTCTGTGACTGTTTTGCGTGCAAAATTCATTAAACATTAATTCTTAAACCTACTTTCATACTTACGTTGCTTAATTGTGTTAATCTATTTTGCAAATATTTTCATTAAATATTTTTAATTAATTGCAAAACTTAGGTAGGAGGATTTCCAAGTGCTTGTGGATCTGCATCTTTAGGTTCACTTCTTGACGAACGCACTTTGGCTCGTCATTGCACTCCATCGATTACACCTGCTATTCACAGGTTTTTGTTCATTTTTACTTTATCCTTATACGTAGATATAAAGATGAAGTATCGTTTTTTTCATATTTCAACCAAAAGTTTCTTAGTACTTATGTGAATTTGCTTAATTTACAGATTCCGTTATTTTGTCGCTGACGATAGTACGCTCTTAGCACTGCTCGAAGAACCGTTGGCAAATGATCAAGATCCCCAACCTACCCTGACGGGTATACTTATTGATATTCATTTCGAATTTTACTATTTTGAATAATAATTAAAGATTGAATTATGCCATTATTTCGATTATTAGTTATTTTGCGCGGAGCATTCGGAAGACACGCTTGGACTTTACAACTTAGACAACTAGCTCGCAGCAGGGCTGGAGGACGTGTGGGTGCTTCCAAAGGTACCAGACCGGTTACCTTCTGGGAACCACCTCCCACAGCTCCACCGACTTGTTCTCCGTTACCCCAAGGACCACCGTCGGCTGCGTAATTTGATTTATCATTATATTGCATGTGTTCGAATAATAAGTTTTGTATTATGTATTCGTATTCGTGTCCTATTTATATTTCAGAGATAAATCTTTTCCATCGTTAGACAGTGTTCTGAGATCGCTGAATGATCCCGGCGCGAATCAAATGTTTAAACTTTTGGAAACCCAGGCAGCAATTGAAAAAACTGCACGAGATAACCCAGACACGCAAACTGTAAGATCACCTTATTTTTCTTTTAATTTATCAAATTTTTTCATGATAATATCAATTCCCTATTATAATAGAATCCTGAAGAGTGTGTTCCACCTGAGCCTGTTCAAGATTTCCAAACCGCTCGACTATTTTTGACACATTTTGGATTTTTGAATATCGGAAGTGATAGAAAGGTGAAACTATTAAAATTTATTACAAATTTATTTGATCTCCAATCAACTTATGTTATTATTGCAAACGTAGGCGGGCGTTCAACGTCTTCTGGCTTTAGATTCCTCCAGTGAGGAATTTAGACGAGAGCTTGGTTGTTTGGATAAATTAGGTGCTCGCGCTGCTGCAACAGCTCATATTTTTTACTGTGCGCGAAGTCAGCGGCATCCACAAGATGTTCTCCGAAATACTAGACAACGGGAATCCGTCAGTCCAGCTTTTCTTGAAATGCTTAGAGGGTAATTAAAATCATTCAATAAATAAATAAATAAAAAAAAAAAATCCTTAATATTTTTTGCATTATTATATTAATATTTTTTTAAGGCTTGGTCGTCCCGTCAAAGTCAAAGATCACGCAGGTTGGACTGGCCACATTGAAACTAGCTACAATCCAGTAATTTCATCTGAGGTTGAATCGGACAATCAGGAAAATTTCGAAAGTTCCAAACCATCATCGACGTTCAGCATTGATCCTGAGAATCACGGTGGAGCACTTTACAACGGTGATACTCACATATTATACTGGGCTGATGCTAGTTCCGAAATAGCGTTTATAGTACCCACTGATAAAGACGAAATAGAAGTTGAGAATCTCTTGGAGTCGCATAGTAAAACGGATGCTGATGGAAATTGTGTGTCAAATTGTAGTATGGGTTCAGGAAACAGTTGCTCATCATGGGACGTTTCAAATAATCCCGTTAATCAGTGGTATGATAGAAGCATAAGCGAATCTACGAGCAATATAGCATCAACGGTTAACAAGACCACCGTTGCCGATAAGCCTAGAACTCTTTCTTTGGACTTTGAAAAACATTCCCCGAATTCCAGCTTCAGCTCTGCCGGTAAAAAATATGTATGTGTGTTTTTAGTTTGCATTTTGATTTAAACGTCGATGTAAATTTGTTCTCTGGAAATTTTCAGGTAGTGGAAGACGCAATCGACAACATTCCACCAAAATACTTATCATTTGGCTTGAAAGTTATGAAGATCATTTAGATTTATCTATTGGTATTTACTGTTTTATTTTTATTGCGATTACGTATTTTTAAAACATATTAATTTGATTTTGTATTCATTTTCCAGATAATCTTCTGAGATGTACAGAAACAGGAATTGCTTGGCGACGATCAGAAGTTTGCATTTTATGGGTTCAACTGTTAGGTTGTGGACTAGTTCGTGTTAGGGCCCAAGGTAGTACTGGAACAGGATCTGGCAGTAATTGTCCGGCTGGACCTTTGGCAGATGGTGCTGTATTGGAGTTACGAAGACTGCCTTCGGCTCTTCGTCACACAGCACTCAATATTGCCAGACGAGCACGTCTACATGATGATAGGTAAAAATTGCATCCAACCAAATCATTTTATACCTACATATACATACTTTACAATATTGAAAATTGTTTTGTCATTTTTATTTTTAGTTATCAATTACCGCACGTTCGACGGAGACATAAAATTCAAGAGATTGCACAAAAATTCAAAAGGGACCTAAGCGAACCAGAACTACTGACATCTTTGTTTGCAAATCCAGTCTAAGTTAAATCGGGTATTCATCTCAATAGTTATTTTTAGTAACAATTTTTGTCGAAGAAAAGTTATTTTACAATACATAATTCTCTTAGAATTAATTTACTAACGGATAATGAAATATCTGACGCATTTATCAGTATTATTTTGTGTTATTTTGGGTTGAAATTTTAAAATGTTATTCCATTTAAATATAATTTATATTTTATATTTTGTGTAATGTACTGTACAATGTACTTAATTTATTTTCACACATGTAAATTAAATAAAAATATAATATAATGAACGGTGGTTTTTTTAACTCATCAAAAAGATTAAAATAGTTAAATATTTACTATTAAAATAGATGCTCATTTTAACTAGTATAACTAACTGGAAAAGGAGTATCTTCAGGTGTAACTACTACACTTAAAACCCATCGACAATTGTGTCATACTCGAATGATATCCGAGAGGATATAATATGTAATAGAAAACGAGAAATGCCGAATGGACGATGGGCTGACGAATTATAAATAGCTAGTAACTGCCCCGTTGACAGAGTCATGAGTGTTTGTCTAAGTTACGTAGCGTGTATTTGAGAGTATGCGAGTTAGTGAGGTTATGTAGCGTGACCGCTTCGTGTAAGTGAACGTATTTGTACGTACCGTGCCGCGTAATATAAGCCGCCTTGAGGAGAGCCTCCACCTCCTATCTTCTTAAGACCCTCACATGATATTTCTCAAAGACTTTTTTGAGAAATATTGAGTATTGAATATTGAGATTATCGATTCATGATAGAATTTAAATTTTTTATTTTCGCGCGTGAAAATCACAGGTGGCACAGAAAATCACAGGAAAATCACACACATAATCACTATTTGGACAGGCCTGGTGTATGATATGCGTGCTGGGTATGCGAGCGTTCCACGACTAGGCTACCCAGTCAGCCAAGCAGATTCCTGCACTACTATGATATATGTATAGTAATAATAACGCCGGTCACTCAAAGAATGAAAGACGACATGAGCATTTACAATTCAACTGAGCGGTTACAAAAGCTCTCTATTTTATTTCCAAAATTTACTATAGTGACATAACAGGTTGCCTCAATTAGTCACTATGGCCAGATAATTAACATTTAAGGCTTGGTTTTGCAAGTGGCTGCAGCCTGGCCGACTTGACTGTTGTGGCTGCAGCCGCATTCCAGGCATCTGTAAAATTCAAACCAAACGTCTTAACCATTGTGGCTGTTTTGACTGTTGTGACTGACGCCACACCAAGTAAGTCGCCTAGAGGTGGTGCAGGAAGACGGCCACGTTCGAAACCAAGCCGGACCTCACAAGCCGGATACACTGGACACTGATGTATACACTCGGTGGTATGTGGTGGGGGTTGTAACACACTGCTACACATTATATTACAACCCCAATACCGAGCGTATTTATCCGCTTGCGAATAATAATCCGCTCCGGCTTGTGAGATTTTCTTTACAAATTTTTCTGTAAACTTTATTGGTGGTTTCATGCTTGGCTGTCGCGCGCTACAACCACCTGTCATAACTCAATGGCCGTCGTACCGCGCAACTGCCATCCTCTTCATCTCCACTTTAACCTACCAATCGATCGGCCAATAAAGGCATACAACATTGTTTATTTAATTGTCGAATACTAGACGAATGAATAAAATACTGACATCAGTGTTTATTGTGATGAAGAAGAAGAAACACATTCGGATATGGTCGTAGCGTGGCCTGTTGCCTCACATGAACGCCACGCTTATTCCCTGTTGATCCGTTTCCGTTTGTCCGTTGGATTTGCGATTATTGTCGAAGTTCACTACTTCCGGTGTTTCCGAAACGGTTAAAAAATGGCTAGCGGCGTGGCTCTCGTCACGACCGCAGCTGCAACTGCAACCGGAGGTGCAGAACCACCATTTGAGATGGTTTCCAACACCGGTAGTGGTGCTGCGGGAGGTGGAGATCGTCGTAAGAGCGAATGTTCAGCTCTGCCCAAGGGTTGGCAACGCGAAGAAGTACCGAGGAAGACGGGCCTATCAGCCGGCAAAGTCGACGTCTTCTACTACAGGTTTAAACACACTCGTACATAACATACATACATATTTGTTCCATTTGATCAGTGTGTCTACCTACGTGATGATCTTATTGTATACCAGAGTCAACCGGGATCAAATTTGGCTCAAACCAGAATCACCTTCAATTTTTTTATATCTGCAAAAGTCGATTTTACTAGAGTGGGTGTGTTTTGAACATTTTACTGTCTATTGTGGTAACAAAGGGGAGAAACATTATCCAGTGGTGTCCTGTTGTTTCTGGTTGGAAGAATTGTTGCAAGTTGCTTCTTCTGGAGGTGGCATACTTGAATATCAAGCGTTTGACAAACATTTTACCGTCTGCCGTAGTGAAGTAACTAGGGTATGATACTCTCCAGTGGTTTCCCATCGCCTTCCGGAAGCGAGGAGGGGATAGAAGGAACGGACAATGATTTGGTAGGTAGTACGCAACTTGTTTCGGTGGTGCCAATTTTATGGAACCGTCTCACAATTAGGTTGGATAAATTGGCAAATTCTAACAATAGATGGCCGATCTGAATTTAGTAATATCCAGATCTTTTTAGGTTAATAAATGAAGAATATTAGGCTGTGCCAATTTTGTATGGAATCATCTAATCAATTAGTCAGATAAACTGGAAAATTTCAGCAACATCCGAATTGTATCAGCAGTTATAGCAGTACCTTTGAGATGATCTTTAGCATAATCTGTTAATCGGCGATTAGAGGGTAAGATGCGAACTGACAAATCAATTTTTCCAACCCTTTCGTTTTTTCTACCCGGAACATAGATTTTGATACGCCAGTTTGCATCTAATCATTTATTGTACAGCAATAACAGGGCTAAAAAGGATTCCTACCAACTAACTAATGTAATGTAACTAACACTAATGTAATGGCCAGGGTCAGTGGCCACTGAACTAGTCATTACGATTATTGTTAAATAATTAATTAACTACCTATCAATATGTGGTAGACCAATTTGAACAGGACCAGGTAGGTAGGATTATGTTCGTTAATATGGTGTAACATATAACCCTTGTTGCTTTCTTGGGTAACAAAACAAAGGTTAAGGTATTTATTTATACCTTTAAGACCCATTTACGTGATCCGTTCCATCTCCAGTTTCGGTCGAACCGGATAATGAACGGATCACTGGATAGATCGTGTACATAAATGGGACTTGATTGTCTGCTGAAGATTTGTCTGCTATCGAATATTCAGACTATGGGTCTCTTAAAATTATTTCGTGGCTCATGGTTTGAGGCGCTTACATAAAATTACTAGTGAATGGAAAGTACTTTTGACTTATTTTTATCAAAACAAATAAAAATTTCCAAAAGACATTCACAAATTAATAGGAGTGCTTCAATACCCCACGATCATTTCGTATAAGTTGTCGTTCTTTCCCCGGTGAAGTTTGTAGAGGAAGACGGTTCTTGCACGATGTTAAAATTTGTATATTGAGGGTTTTTTTCTTATAAATGGTAAATATTTCATGTGAACCACTGTACTCTACACGTCTGTGAATTACATACTTTGCGGAGTATGTACATACAGTTTCTAGTGCTTTTATGTAGTATCACGACATTAAAAGAACACACATTTTGTAATTGACAGTCCGTCCGGCAAAAAGTTTCGCAGCAAGCCACAGCTGGCGCGATATCTCGGAGACAGCTTGGACCTTGCGTGCTTTGACTTTCAACAGGGACGACTTAACTCGCTATTATTACGGAAAAGCAGAAAACCCCGCGGCACACAATTCGATTACAGGTTCCTAAACATATTTTATCTATAAAGATTTTTTTTTTTGTTAATTTTCTTTGTTTTCTTTATATTATTTTGCTTTTGAATGAAAAAATGCATTGAACGGTCGTAAAATTTCGCTTGTCCTTTTTTGCTTCACCCGCAATAAATTTCAATCTCTTCTGTTGCGCCATAACACAATCTTCGCACATCTTATTTATTTATTTTCATTATATACAAATATAATTTGAGTGATGATGATTCAATGAAAACACTAGGAACATTATTATTTAGATAAAGCTGCATGGTGTTAGACTGAAAGATTTTGGACTAAGCGATGCGTATACATATGTACAAATATAGAATAAAGCTTAACGTCTTTAGTCCGGAAACTTTCATGTATTTTAATATTATTTATAATTTAACGGGGGTTCTTAAAGAAAGATGACGGCTATTTTATTTTATTTATAATCGCTTTTAATTTTAAGTCACAGTAGTTAAAAAAAATTCTCATATCTTTATTGCATGATTTGTACTTATAAAAAAATAGTACACTATACAAATATTTTACGGTAATGGTTTTAATTATCTTAAATTTTTTAACGCTCCAGTCGTGGCGTCAGATCGGATGCATCATTGGTTCCGCCGATACGTCAAACAGCCTCAATTTTCAAGCAACCTGTAACCGTTTACAAGACTCAAGAGAGCAAAGTGAAAACTGACTTCAAACAAGGACCACAAGACAAACCAAAACAGTTGTTTTGGGAAAAGCGATTAGAGGTACTTGTCCGGTATTCCATGGAACTGAAAGAATTCTATTGTACTAAAGAAAATTTTTAATCGTTTGTATGTTTGATTTGCAGGGTTTAAGTGCATGTGATTCATGGGGCGTATTGGGAGGTGCTTCTTTACCGAAAGGTATCAAATCAATTGGTCCATACATAAGTGAAGCAACTACAATACAAGCATTAGCAACTGCACTTCACGTGACACCTCAACCAGTGACCGGTATTAATTATTTTTATATTGTATGTTTTTATGTTTGGGCTTCTTTAAGTTGTTTTTACTGTTAATTGTAGGACAAACTGGATCCAAAACTGCTATAGCTCAGAATCCAGGTGTGTTTCTCAATCCTGAACAACCATTAGTTCAGGCGGTCAGCGTAGCTGAAGATGATATTCGAAAACAGGAGGATAGAGTTAATAGGGCCAGAAGAAAACTTCAAGAAGCTCTCGGCTGGGGAGTTTAGTATTTTAATTTCACGTTTACGTGAAATAACTTTCTAAACGGTCACAATTTATTGTGTGTGTGTATGTCTTTCATCATAATATAATGTCTGGATAGTACGACAAAACTAACAGGTGCGTATACCAAGGGCAGTAGTGCACAACTTGGACAGTTTACGAACAAACTTGATAGTTTAGCAAAGACTGGAAAAAGGACACCACTCCGTTATACGAACACGAATTTAAGGCTGTCTTTTTTGTAAATATAGCAGCCCAAAAGTGTATTGGTACTTGAGATATGTACTGTTATGATCCAGGGATCGTCAGTGTGACGATCTTTGCTGCCACCGGGTTGTTGTGTGGGTGCCACCCAATAAATGATAAACGTTTACTTGTGTAATAACTTGGTTTATTTAACTGAAGCTAGGTTAGCATGTGGAACTTCAACTTCGCCGCGGCGGTCTGATTCTCTGCGAGACCCGTCAACGTATCTCTTATTCTGGTCTTGTTGCCTCCCTATTGTTTCCCTAGCTTAGCCAAAATGGATACTGAGTCGCCGTAGATAGGACGTTATTTGTGGCATGTTAATCGTCAATGAATACTCGGACGAAGTATTGTACGGTGTAAAGAAGGATGAAATTAGAATGGAGTACCTTTGAAGGACGAATATAATTCTTTGACCAATGCCTCTTTAGTGTGAATGCAAATCGATAAAGATCTTAAAATGAAACGTTTATAATTGATGATCTCTATTTGATCATTTTGGTCTTGTCCCACTTTCCTCTGTCAGCAACTTCGTTGCAAGCTTGTCTCACCTATCTCTTCTCTTCATCATTATCATTGGCCTGACAATCCAGGGCCTTCCCCATTTTCCCTTGTCTTGCACCAGTGCCCTCCAGTTGGTTGCCCCGGCCGCCCTAGCATCCCAGGTGGCCTAAGTTTGGGTTTGCCAATTGACCCGCGACCATCTGGTCTGCTGTCTAGGATACTCCTTGGCGATTAGGTGCTGTTCATTTTAGCCAGATCCTTCTGTATGACCTAGTTTGGTACGGTATTTTTACTTATGATATGGTTACGCGGTAGTGTTTCCAAATCTGTATAAAAATAAAGACTTTATTTCTGTATAATCAGACTCCTGTGCTGTGAAGTCAGTGAGAATAATTAAGATATGCTGACGTCCACCACAGTGACCTCCAATAACTTGCGTTATATTTTACAGTAACCGAACAAAAATCACTTTTTTGGTGAAAAGTCATTCATTAAGCCGCGTACTCATTAGCGAACGCGAGCGCGTACTGTAAAGTGTAATGCAACAAAGTTCGTAAATGTGTACGCGCGCTCTGCAACGTTCGTCGCGATCCACTCGGTGTCTTTCAAAACGGTCGGGGCGCGCAGTGTGCGTACTCATTAGCGAACGCGGTTTTACACTTCGACGTGCAACAAACATATTGTATGTATGTACATCCCCGATTGTGTTCAAAGTGATCCACATGTTAAGTGGAGTTAGTCCTCTCCCTTTGGACACTTAAAATAAATAAAAAGGAACCTTCTGCCGTTGTTATGCCTACGCACACTGGAATTTTACTGAATTGTCAAGTTGGCGTAGCTTGTCTAGACATTATATGATTAAAGTTGTATATGCAAGTGTAATTGAGCGTACATAATAATATTGAAGTCATAAATGACGAGTCTTGATAGGACTCATTTTATGCAGGAATGCAGGACATTTTTATATGTTTATCAATCGAGTAAGTAAATGAAAAAAATACTGTTTGGATAAAGAAAGATGTATATTAGTCATAAATTCAATTTTAAATCTCATCCTTTAAAATAGTAAAGTAAAGTAGTAATTTTTTTATGTGATTGTTGTGATACTTATTAGTTTTTTAATATATATTTAATACATTTAAAATTTAAGCAAGTAAATGAGTTATTTATTTGAAAAGTTGAAAGTCTAAATGGTCCAAGTGCCAAGAATAATTTTTACAAGTTATCGACTGAAATGTAATGTTGTATAAAGAGTCTGATAACATGTAAAGGGATATGCTTTGAGAATGTACTGAAAACACTGTCTTAAAACTGTATATTTGTTCCTTATTTTTAATATATTGTTTACGTTTCATGTTATTGACAATGAGACCTTTTAAAATTTCAATGTTTAATTTGTGCAATTGTATTATAAATATATGAATTGTAACAATGTATTGAGAAGTTCTGAATATTGAGTGATATTACATAACTATTAAAAACGTATAAATTTGATTCCTATAATAGTTAAAAATCTAAACAATGATATGACAAGTGAAAAATGATTATGAATCGTTTCATATTGAGTCCCTTTATGTGTTGAACAAATTGTTCAGAAGTCATAGTGAATTCCATCTAAATTAACTGTACCTAACTTAACTAACAGGAAGACTATTGTATTAAATAAACAATACATGCTAAAATTTCAATATACGCATATTTTGTTTCAATTGAAATTTAACCATCACAACCATTCAAGTCCAAACCAAATCACATTCCTTTTCCAAAGTACTGTAAGATCGTTTATGACCATTGATAGATCACTGGAGTACACAGTTTGCTCCCCTGCCTAAATACTGATTTACCAAATGTACTATGTATATCAGCAGTATTTATAAATGTACTCAAATCATTCATAATTATTTTATGTCTTGTAGCTAATCTAAATATTAATCATAAAAATTTTTTCTTATTAATTTAAGATGAAATTCACCATTTTTTTTTAAGTTTGACTAGAAATTTGTTTGTACTGAAATATATCAAAGCATTTTCATGCAAGCCTAAAATTAATTTTGAGTGCACTAAATATTATTTGTAATCTAAAGAAGACTTTGGATTTAAGATCCTAAAAAAGTATAAGGCTTTTGTAGATGTGCTCTCTACATACGACTTTATAAAAACGATTATTATTTTAAAATCACAAAGCTTTTGTCATTTTGACATCATCAATTATATTTCTAAACTATAGTGATTCTAAGGCGTTTATCAATTTAATTGACTTTTCCCTAATAATTATGTCCAAGGATAAAAATTACAAAAGCATATCGTACCTATAATTACATATCCGAGGAAGTACAATTTGATCAGTTTAAAACTTTTATCGGATATATTCTTGGACAAGATAAACGTCCTCCACCGACTGTACATGTTGTTTACGCCCTCCAGATTTGTTATCGTGAAGAAATCTCCGGACAGACGACCCGTCGTTCCTATTTTTCTAAAGTGCTCGTTGATATGGTTTTGTTCAGTCATTTTTGAAGGTTGCGCTTTGATTTTGGTCGCCATGAACCAGTACAATAAAGGACTAGCCGATGCTAAAAGTCTCGTCGTGACTTGCACATGTACGAATAAAACACAAAACACCGCCAAACTCAAACCGTGGACTATGTAAACAAACATGTCGGGATCGTACAAGAATTGACCGTTGAACGTTTTGCTAACTTTTTTACTCTTCGAAGCCGCACTGTCGTAGCTGGTCGTTCTTTGAAATCGTGCCACGTTAACACCTAACTTAAAGCTGTGCTTCAAATTTTGCACGATGAACTTGTAACAATTGACGAAGATTATCATTAAAATCGGTGCTGCTAATAAGAAATTCGGAATTTGCTTCCACTGGTAGTAGTTTAGGAATCCAACGTTCCAATAGTGTTTTTGAACGTACGAGTACGCCATCGGGAATGTTGTGTTGCACCATTCGCCTTTGGCTTGTCCCGGCAATACCCACTCACCCTCGACCAAGTACTGAGGCAAGTTATGTTCATGGTGGACACAAAATTTATAATAATTGTACGTTTGAATTAGTATAAACGGTAAAACACTTAAGGCTACTGTTAACGCTAACGCCATCAACGATGCAATCAGAGGCAACGATAGCAACGGAATCAATATTTTGTACTTCAAAGTACGATATCTATGAAGTATTTCAGGAAGAGTCTTCTCCATTACATTTTTAAAACTTGCATACAAAATGAATCCTAAATTAAGTACACCGTTAGACCTAGTTATAATTGATAGACTAATCGGAATGCTGCTTACGATATCTATATTGGTGAAGCGTAACGTCTCTTGACCGGTGCACCTAAGCATACCGTGGAATGTCAACCAAGCGAATAAACTTTCAGAGTAAAACGCCGTGAAGAAAATACTTCCGGGATTGACGCAGTACAGTATGGAAGCTTTATAGGCGAAACTTTCGCTCTTCAAAACCTTCAAACTCAGCTTGTGGAGGGCATCCGCCGATTTGATGAAGTAGAACACGTTCAACGTCGCACCAGACAGGAGCAGCAAACTGTGATAGTTGAGAACGCTCCCAAGTACTTGAGATAGCGCGTATGCCAAGTATCTGACGGTGAGCGGAAATAGTGGGAAGAACGCCAGGCAATTTTCGTACGTGTAGCCGTATTGAGCGATGTGCAAAAAGTACTGTGCGTCCCATCGCTTCAGTCCGCCGAGGAGAAGATCGACGCCGCGGTCCAGCCATGTCACCTGCGAGTCGGGGTCCTGCGGGCTGATGAAGACGTGAGCGTTGTGGTCCGGTATCAGCAGATTGAAAATGGTCTGCGACGCTATGATGAAAATCCTTGTCACAAATGCAAACCAAATTATTTTCTGGCGAGGCGAGTACATCTCCCATCAATTCGCAAACGGTCCGTCGATTTGTTACAATCAGTTTCTATCGTCGGTGGAACACTCATCACTTTTGCTTGTCGTTTCGGCGATCCGCTCTGTATCTGAAAATGTATGAAACAGTCATTTAATTACAATGTTCGACACGAAAAATGGTTCAGAGACGAGACTTAGCTTTTCTTATAGATTTATGCCCAATGAACACGAATCTGGTAATAAAAAATTCTGATTGCCAAAAGATGAGAGATTTTGAGCACACATGTCTTTGAATATCGAGCATTTTTATTATCAAATTCGTGTTCACTGGGCATAAATCTACAAGAAATGTTATATCTTGTCTCTGAACCAAAAAAAGTCATTGTTTGTCGAACGGTGTTATTACTACCGCAGTCGAATATTAGTTACAGGTGCAGAAATCTAATCAAAGTGATTAAAAATACAAAAGAATTTATTGATGCAAACTTCAAAAAATACTTCGAAGGAAACCACTGAAGTCTCAAGGAAAATAGCCCTTATTGGTGATTTTATATCAATTCTTCAAAGGCAACAGTATTTATACACGGCCAGTAACTTTTGCACGAAAATGGTCAGTAAAAAATATATTTTTGGTAGATAAATAACTTTTCAGTCAGCTTTACTTTAAATACTGACTTTATATAAATTTAATTAGTGTTAAGTATTAATTTATGATCAGTTTGTTAGTATTAAACACACACCTTAATATAAATACAAAGTGCCTGTGAAATGATTAAGAAAATAGAATTTAAAATTTTGAAATGAAGATATTATAAATTGTATCTTGTGTATCAGTTTGATAAAAAAAGTCAAAAATAAAGGTTGTTTATCTCGAAAAATAATGACCCTGATAAAATATTGAGTTGAAATAACTGACTGAAAATCGCAAAAGTTACTGACTCAATAAATACACGCCATCCTTAAATCACTTTGGTCAAAGATTCATTAAGAACAATAAAAAGCGCAAATGTTATAAGGTAAGCATACACATTCTGTGGCAAATAGGTCAGGGTTTTTCGATACAAAATTTTAAAGAAATTCACCCAAAAATGAATCGAAATGAAAAAATCAATACTTTTTCAACAGGTTTTTATTCATGGGGAGCCACAATTTATTCATTTTGAGGGCCACAATTTTATCCAAACTAATACTACAATAGCATTTTCCAGAAAGTGTATCTTTCATGGAAAGTTACAGTTTGCAATTATGATAGGTAGAAAAGAGTACACATGAGTAGTAATCGTGATGAAAACATCGGTACAGTTATCGAGTGCAATTTCCATGCATTTGATTACTGTTTGACAGTTAAATTACAGTGTCGTGATTTGATCCCAAGATAAACGAGAAATAATTACGCTGTGTGTTGAATCTCATAGTCGTACAGTTACGCCATGTCGTCAAATGACTTCGGATGTGGAATTAATCGGATGTTTCAGTCAGTTTTGCGGATATTTTCGCGAAAATTCGGCGGTCGAAAGTAAGTACTTTACGAACCGCACTGCGGTCACCGCACCCAAATGTCAAAACTCGCTATCCGGCCAGTTCAATTCGATTTTCCAGTAAAGAAAATCGAGGAAAATTCCAGATTTTATTCCAACTCTCAAGTATTTATACTTAGGGCCATTGGTGAATGAATATGACTGGATGTAAAGAAGAAGAAATAAGTGGAAGTGTGAAACTTGGAAGAATGAGCATAGTTTTTCAATCCAACATCCCGTTATGCATAAAGGCTTTGTTTCGCGAGTGCGTCGGTTTAGCCGACGCCAACCCCGAGGTTCTTTTGTATAGAATTTGTCAAATTGATGGAAAGCTAGCCATGGCCTCACAACTCCCCGCACCCCTCCTTCTCTTGTGACCGCGGCCAGCAGCTTGGTTTCGCGCGTGCTGCAGAATTCTACAGCACGAGCCAGAACACATTGCAGCCAAAAGGGCATTTTGCTCGAACATGTGCTGCAGATTGTACCGGCTGCGCGATACCAAGCCGTTACTTTGATCGTACTTCGTAGAGACCCGGTTTCGCGCGTGCTGCATTTGTTGCAGCTAGAAGGGAAAAGCGCATCTCGTTTTATCGTGTGGAGTTCAAACCAAGTCTAAAGGACATGGTTTCGCGAGTACGTCGGTTTGGCTGACGCCTGGCTGCGGCCACAGAGGAGGAGAAAAACTTTGTGGCCGCATCAGCTTTCCATTAATCTGTCAAATTCTATACAAAAACTGCGGGGTTGGCGTCGGCCAGGCCAGCGCACTCGCGAAAAAGCCTTAAACAAAAAACATTGACCAAAAGTATTATTTTACTGAATAAAATACTGTGCGGAATAATTTTTATTGCGGAAATAATTTCGGTTATGGTGTAGTGTTACGACCTAGTACACTATTCTTGTCTGTCAAAACGTTGTTTGACGCACGCTATTGCGGTATTCATTACTGATAAAGTACGTAATAAGATGGTTATTTTGCGAAATTGTTTCTCAGCATAACTGCTTAAAACTATCACGATGGGCGCTGAACCAAAAAAAATATCGTTTGGATTTACCAAAACGCTAAAAAAATTCACTGACAAACCTGAAGAAAAAAAACAATTCATTGAGTGCTTGGAAGGTAAATCCATCAAAGTTAAAGGGTGAGCTAAATTTTGATTTCATCATGTTAAATTTGATTGATTTTGAGAAAATGATAATTAATTATATTGTACCTATTACTTTATCAGTAACTGTGCGTTGACAGTGTCATCGGGTGGTTTAGTACACTCACGGCTATCTGTTCCGAGAGTGTTTGTGCGAGTCTGTGAGGTTATGTAGCGTGAATGCTTTGCGCTACCCGTGATATGTGTGTGAGTGTATGTATGTATGTGTGTGTGTGTGTGTGTGTATGTGTATGCGTACGTGCCGTGGTATGTGAATTCCGCGGCTATCTTTGCTGGGAGTGTTTGTGTGGTTACGCAGCGTGAATACTTTGTGCAACCTGTGCCGTGCCGTAGTATGCGAGTTCCGGGGCTATCAGTGCCGAGTGAGTTAGTTAGCTTTGCGCAACCCATGTGTGTGTGTGTGTATGCACTAGGCTAGGCTACCCAGCCAGCGAGTCGGTCGGTCGGTCAGGCAGATTCCTGCACTACTATATATAGTAATGCAGCAGTGTAGAGGTCTGTCTTGTCGCATACATACACACAAACACACACGACATGGGTAGCGCGAAGCGCTCACGCTACATATCCTCACTAGCTCACACAAACACTCAGCACGGATGACCACGGAACGCTCGCATATCACGGCACGGTAAGTATACATATGTACTCTCACTCCTATTTATCAACTACCTATTACATTTTTGATACATTTTGAACTACTAAATACACTATAGGTATATACATAAATGATAACCACCCAATGACACTGTCGACGGCCATTGACTAGTTGTGAATATAATTTAAGTAATTTACTTTAGGGGTGAGATCATCGAAGAGAAGCAACCGTTAGTTATTCCTCTCAAAACCAAAACGACGACAGCTGCATCGTTGATGAGAATAGCGCAAGAAGTCGAGAATGGAATATTAGAACCAGAACAATCAAAAAATGAAAATGAAGTTACGGTTGAACCAAACGAGATTGAACCGTTGCCGTCTAACGAAAGCTTAGAAGCCAGAGCGGTGAGAGAATTGATTCGAGATGTAAAGAAATCGGCCAACGATAAACAGGATCTGTTGAAGAATAATCTCACGATTCCGGCAGTTGAAGCTCCAGTGTTTACTGGAGAAAAAGAGGTAAATTTATATGATGGTTTTAAAATAAGTTGTCAATCTACATATGTAGTATTGCTAAAAATTTTGTTTGATTTCAGTCAACCTTACACGATTATGACAATATACCGATAGCAGATTTTGGTTTGGCGATGTTGCGAGGAATGGGATGGGCTCCGGGAAAAGGAATGGGAAAACATAAGTATGCATATAATGCAATACATACGTATATATATAATGCAAGTACATATGTATATTGTCTTGTTAAAATGTAATCATTCAATAATATTTTTTTTGTACTATTGTAGAGCTGTGGATGTAGCGCTGCCTACATTGAGACCTAAAGGAATGGGCTTGGGAGCCGATAAAGTCACGATTCAGCAGAAAAACGGTGAAAAGAATTCCGATAAGAAAGAGGAAAAGGAAGATCTCAAAATAGTCAAAGGTAGTTACGTTAAAATGATCGCAGGAAAACACGCAGGGACTTACGGACAGGTATAAATATAATGTCATTTATATTTACGTTGTGCAAGTCTAGATTTACCTACTTAGATTTTCTGTCTTAGATCTCTGGATTTGACGAAGATAGCGGTCGCCTCATAGTAAAAGCAGCTATAGGAGGAACAAATATAAATTTAAGTGAATTTATGGTAGAAGCCGTCACTAAAACTGAATATAATAGAAGTTCTAAAGTAATAAGTAAGTTCTATCGAATTTTCACTCACCGAAATGGTTTTCTTTGATGATAAATTTTAATGTCGTTTTTTTTTTTTTTACTTTTTTTAGATTCCGTTAAATACGAGGAGTACAAAAATAAAGAAATTTCAATAAAAACTAGTAGACACGATGAAAAATCTAATTCTATGCAAGTTACAAATGAAAAATACTCCGATCTAAATTATAAACATAGTAGAAGAGAAGACCCTACACGTCACCATTCATCGTCCAGAAGTGAAAGAGAAAGGGATGATCAACCGTCAAAATCTTCACATAGGAATAGATACGAAGAAAAGCACCGGAAACACTCTGAATCTAGTTCGGACTCTTCGTCTGAGAGACGCAATAGGGACAAGAAAAGGAAAGGCAAAAAGAAGAAGAGGGACAGAAGTCGGTCCAAAGAACACCGAAGGCATTGACGTTGACTTGCAAAAATTTTATATTTATAATGATTTGTATTTTTTGACATTGTGAACTAATTTTTTTAATAAAATCATTTTAAAGTTAATGCATACATTGTTTACGTCATCTAACGTTCATAAACTATTTTCGCTTTATAAATAAAATATTACTTTAATTTATAGAATTAACACAATTACAGATTAATTAATGTATTAAGTAAGAAGAACATTATTTTGTAAGGCTCAAGAGAAAAGAAAATCATAAAAGCTCATTGTTTTTTTTTTTGCGTGGAAAAAAGAGGGATGTATAAAGTTTTGTTAACATTATCGGGTCAATGTGCTGATATCGAGGTTTACGATGATGCTTCCTGTGGGAACCGTGCGTAACATTTGATAGTTACACGGGATAGAGCGCGATCTGAAAGGACGATTGTAAATAAAAATCAAAGAACGGACTTTCGAAATGGGCACCCACACGTGAGCAGTACCATCAGTATCGTTTACGAAGTAACGCTCAATAATGACACTCGACAAACACATTTTAACCCTTTTATGTGGGGTGGGGTCCGTTTTCCCCTCGGATATCTTTAAGCTTACACAGGTGAACTGAAGATCACCGTGACCAGTTGTTTTCAAACTGACAATATTACAGAACAGTTAAATTGAAAAAAAAAAAACGAAATTCATTATGAAATTATCAACTAACTGAAATTGAGAGCTGATAACTTTTTTCAAATCTTATGGAATCCATTACAGTTTAGTGATAGTTCTAAAATTTCGTAATTAAAGTATTGATGTAAGTTACATATGTTGAAACTGAGCTAAATATAGCACTTGATGATGACAAGTACATACATACATATGTATGTATTATCATTTTCAGCCGTCCTCCATCCACTGCTGGATGAAAGCCTCTTCATTCCTCTTCCATTCCTGTCTGTCTTGAGCAATCTGCACCCACTTAACTCCACACGTTCTTCTTAATTCGTCAGCCCATCGTCCGCTTGGTCTTCCTAGCTTTCTTTCACATCCTCTCGGATACCATTCAAGTATTTCTCCATCTGCCATCCATTCTTCTCGCCATATGTTCCAGCCCATTGCGACTTCGGCCGAGCGCACACTGGGTACGCATTCGTACGGATTCGTGTCGTACGTATGTTGTCCCTGATACGTATGGCGTTGTCTCTCTCTGGGAATGAGACAACGCCATACGTGTGAGGGACAACAACATACGTACGACACGAATTCGTACGAATACGTACCCAGTGTGCGTGGTACCCGGCCTTCAACTTTTTCACACGTTCCGCCACATCTGCCACTTTGGTCATGCTTCTTACCCATGTATTCCTCTTACGATCTCTTCTTGTTATACCGAGCATATGTACATCTTTCCATTCTTCTCTGAGTACACTGAATCTTACGTAATATTCTTGAATTTAGCATCTAAGTTTCCCATTCACACGTTGTAACTGGCAGTGCGCATTATTACTTTATCCTAATCGGATCAAGTATTGTGATCGTGTGAAAATTCGACCTCGAAATTTTGACTGATTTGTATCAGGTATCATCCTCTGATCACGTTTTCATGATTGCTTTTACGTATGACTGTGTGTCTGTGTACTTGTGTGTAAAATCGCTAATAACTCAAAAACCGTTTATCCTATTAAACTGAAACTTCATATTTATATGTTTTTTACCGGTCATTAGAATCCATTAGGCTTTCAAAAATTTTCGTCAAAATTTTGGTACTTCCCTAGGAAAACCACCTAATTTTTGTGTAATCTTTGGAAGGTTTTTTCAGCAAAACTATCATACACATTAAGCTGAAATTTTTGCATATGTAATAAGTGTAACGACCTTCAAAATAATACAATTTTTTTACATTTTTTATCCAAAACCGGAAGTAGTACTTTTACTCTTGGTTTTTGGAGTTTTTAACTTTTTCTCCGAAACTATCGTGTAAACGTAAAGTGTAAGAGCCATAAGGAATTTGGTCAACATCAGTCAACCGGAAGTAGGGGTTGTTTTTTGTCGAAAAGTTTACCACAGAATATTTCCGAAACTGCACCGGCGATCTCGTCAAAATTTCATATCTATAGTTTTCACGTTAGCCGCAAGAGATACTGTGATTTTAGCTCATATCTGACTACCGGAATTGGCAGTTTACTCTTGAAACTGTCAAGTCTATCAAGCTGAAATTTCATATCTATTATTTCCACGTAAGGTGTAAGAGCCATAACGAATTTGGTCAACATCAGTGAACCGGAAGTAGGGTTTTTTTCTTGTAGAAAATTCTAAAATTCTTTTACCACAGAATATTTCCGAATCTGCCCCATCGATCAAGTTGAAATTTCATATCTATAGTTTTCACGTTAGCCTTACGGGATACTGTGATTTTGGTCAAAATCCGTCTGACAGAAGTGGCAGTTTACTCTTGAACGATTTTTTTTTTTTTATTTTTTTCGGCCTTTTAAATATGTAGTATCGTCACAATTTTGTAATGTTGTAATCCTGAGAGAAATTGCAAGTTGCGAAAAAATAAATCTTTAAAATCAGTCAACCGGAAGTAGGCTTTTTTTTTGGTCGAAAAGCTTACCGTAGAATATTTCCGAATCTGCACCGGCGATCTCGTCGAAATTTCATATTTATATGTAGTTTTCACGTAATTTCACGTAATGTTAATTCTTTCAAAAGCACTCCATCCTAGTTTCATTTTTCGTTTTATTTCTTCTTCTAGTCATTTTATTTCTTTTCAACCAACAGTTGTAACAACTACAAAGCTTTGTAACAGTACATATATGTAAAAATTGAACGAAAACTCAGGGATCTTTAAGAGTGCACTTTGGATGAATTTCCTTTTAAGACTTAGATTAAATATTTTATACATACATACGTGTCGTATTTTCAACCTCTCATGATTGAAACTCACTTAAACGACGTAAAATTACTATGACAAATAGCGTCGAAATTCTGAAAACATACCTCGCAGACTTTCACTTAAATGTTTATCAAGGAAAAAAAGAAAAAGGCTCTCGATAAAGAGGGATTGGGAAGGAATTTCTGAATAGGGCGGGGGCAACCCTCTTGCGTCTGGGTGTTTTCTCCAGTCGATGGTACTTCGATAGGGGTTTGAACCACCCCACGAGTCATTGCCAACCCCCCATGGGCGTATCCTGTAGGGCTTGAAGGTCAGGAAGATGTTCCACAAGGGTATACTTTCAGCTGAATCTCGTCTTCAGGCCGACTAGCGTGTCTTGTAACGACCGCCCATGGAGCGGCGGATACTTCACGCTTCAGCTCCCTATTCATACTTATTATCGAGCGACTGAGGTGATTTTTCTTTTTCCCTTTTTTTCAGAGGTTACAAGTGAGAAAATATAGTAAATCCCCGGCGCTGAAAGGCGGGCCTGTCCTCTAGTCATAAAGTTAACATAGGTTTGACAAAGCGATGGCGAGATAAGTCGAAATCATCTGCAAAGGGTCCTCGGATGTATGCGATTGCGGCAACGGAAATACGATTTTCAGATGAGGGAAATTCATCGCCAAGTCTCGGCGATGCAAATCTGAGAATAAATTACGCGTATTTAGGGGCAACGCATCAAGCTGAGAAAATTAGAATATTCCAAGCGTGTCACGAGAGTTTCGTATAAGACTATAAGGCCTTTAAGTCTATTTATCCGTATTGAAATTGGGTTTTAGGAGTATCAACGCTCGACAAACTTATTTTGTTCTCATTGAAGTGTTGAATTTATTTATTTATTCCATTCATACGTCGATAATAAAAACTCGTTGATTGTCAACGGGCAATACTCTGCGATAGGATAACGTTTGCAACCAGCTGCCAACGTAACGAACCGAATTAATTATTAATATCGCCCATTTAATTTATTTTTGAATCTATAGACTCGATCTACATATGTACATATGTATTTAGGCAAAGGTCACATTTTTTATGTACATATGTACCTTTTGGATATATTTAATTTTAGTTTTATTTATTTATTTAAGATGGCTTAAGAAGCTAATTATAAACAAACAGTAACTTAAAGCTAAAATTACAAAATAAACTTAATTATCTACATATGTATGTATGTATACTGAGGTGCTGTTTTAAGGCTGCCAGGAATCTATCAATTTTGTTTATACTTCTGAGATCTTCTGGCAGGTCATTGTATTCAACTATTCAACAACACCCCCTGTACAAAATACTTCTCCTAGATCTACTTAATTTTAAATTCTTAACCATTAACTAGTATAGTCTACATAGTATTATGACTATGTAATATACATACATATATCCCCCTATTAAATACTTATTGAAATATCTTGGTAATAAAATCTTATCTATGTAATTTAAAAATATATACTAACATGCACACTTCTAAGGCTTCATTTACATATATTCATCCAATTCAATTCACTCTTAACATATGTATGTATATCTTATACTAGTTAATCCATTGACAATCACAGTATAGCGCATAGCCCGTTCGGCAGTAGTACGTGAAACAATTATATAGTGTACCGTTGATTGAATGGGTGTATAGCCGTAAAATTTGACAGATAGCGACTTGTTGCCAACACACCGCTAATTTATTATTATTATTATGTTGGCAATGCTACCGTTATCTCGATGACCTAAGCAGACAGGCAGGTTGACGCTTACGCAAATATACATATAGTAATTACAATGTTGGTACTTGGAAGGAAGGCACACAGAAGGAAGATCTTGTGGTTTAAGAACCAATTATAATATTACAGTGTGCATCAATGTTATACTATGTAGTGTTAGTGAAAGCGAGGGTATCATTCGAAACAGCAAATATATAAATAGCAAATGGATCTATTTTCATATATGTATGTATGTATATTCAAAGAAAAGACTTGTGCGTATTTGATTCCGGTCCTAATTATACATTTCAATGAACACTGGTACGAGAGAATTGTTTCGAGCCAAAATCAAGATTGCTATTAATCAATATAAGATGGATGGAAGAAGAGGTGCCACTTCGTCGAAAATCAAATTAGAAGTTACTCGAGTCAAAATTGACACGACTTTGATGGCAATAATCTTAGAGTAGGAGCCCGAAAAGTTTTGTAAGATCGACGCGGTGAGTTTACAGCTGAAGTGACAGAAGCAAACACTGTTCTGTTGACATATTGACAGATGGGTCATCTTCACAGTTCAAGCGAAAATAATCGAACCGAGTGTTACGCTTCGGCGACGATACAACCCTCCATTGAACAATTTCCAAAGCTTATTTGATATATCATTATTATACCAAAGGTGCAATATCCGTCGTCGACTGATACTTTTATTATTTATTTTTTATTTCATTCAGTGCTCATTTCCTGCGCAGACGGCAAAACTTTTTATGTTTCGACACTGAGAGCTTCTGTAAACGTATCTATCGAAAGTGGAGACTATAATTGGAGGATTTCGGTTTATGTGCAGTGGTCTAGTTGTGATTTTCTTTACGGGTATCCCACTTTGTCCTTTTGAGCGAGATCTATGTAGTCTTTGGTGTTTAATTGAAATTGTGGCGTATCGTCTTAGCGAAACAACGCAACGGTCGAAATGTTCATCTGTTGTGGGTTTATCACTAATTCGTATTAAAGTGCACGTATCATGCATTTTATTGGAGGATTTCGTTTAATTGTTGGAAGATTTCCCTTAACACATATTGACGTATAAAAGTTAACGATTCATAAATATGGTACGGTATAGATAACGTAGAGAAATTCAGGCAAAATATACATACGTACATAATACTTGAGAGCACTGAGAAAATCACTTTGAAATGAATCCGTTATTTTTCGGTGAATGAATGCTAAATGTATTCATATTTAATTTAACTTTTTTTTACTCCTTCAAGTATGTAAAATGCGAATCGCTCTAAATTTCAACGTTTACTGAAATAGTTTTCAATTAAATTAATTGCCTTTCTTTGAGTGAAATGCAAAATGCGAGGTTTAATTGTCGCCGCGGCGAACGGGGATTGTGTTTTGAAAGTGGGGAAGGGGAAGGTGGGGGGGAGGAGAGAAGTGTGGGGAAAATTACCAAAATGTCAAATTTCAAAGGTTTTGTTTACAGGAAACCGACCGCCATACATTTAATTATTTATCGACGTGCCTTCCTGTTTTTCCGAGAATTTTCCTCTAAAATTGACTGCCAAATTGACTTATCAAACATTAATTCGCATCGCTAGTAATTGGCGTTACGGGCATTTACGAAACCAAACAAGATTTATAGTAAACACAGGATGATTCACGTCCCATGCGAATATTTCATATTGAAAGTAGTCATTTTGAGAAAAAGAATAGTCATCGTTGGGAACGTATCTAAATATGCATGTGTGTATATATGTATGTACATATATGTGTCAAAGTTCAACGATGAGTGGAATTCAAAATATTTTTTTGCTGAAGTAAATAAAAAGGCTATTTGTCTCATTTGCCGGGAGAGTGTATCAGTGATGAAAGAGTACAATATAAAAGACATCACGAATGATTGAGACCAATGATCCTCGTGCGCGTTAAAAAATAATTACTTGCAAGAGCCTTCTCCGTTAGAGTGACCTCTTTTGGGCACTACGGAGGAGAAGAGGTGTATGGTGGAGGCCAATCTCCTGGGATCAAGGCTACTAAACATACCGAATATGGCGCCAATTTAACTCCCGAAGCAAGAAAGAAAACAGCTAATTCAAAATTTACGACAGCAAAATTTGTTCACGCGGCAAACGCAGGAACAAGAAGTTACTTTGGAGGTAAGTTTTGTTATTTCTCACATAATTGCAAAAAGCAACAAACCGTTTTCTGATGGAGAGTATATTAAAGAATATTTTACTAAAGCTTGTGGAATTACATATATGTCCTGACGTTAAAAACAAATTCGAGAATATAAGTTTATCTCGACGAATTGTAGTAAGAAGAATTGGTATTAGAATCGATCACATGGTACTCGATAGCTCTCGACGAAAGTAATGATCGAAAAGATACCGCACAGTTATTAATTTTCATATGCGGATGTAACTCTAAATTTGAAATTATTGAAGAGCTTCTGTCATTGGAATCACTTAAAGATCAAACAACAGGAGCTGATATTTTTGAAAAAATTGTTAATTTCTTAAGAAAATATAATTTACAATGGAACAAATTGTTAAGTAGATGTAACAACTGATGGAGCTCCAAGTTTGACGGGCAAAAATGTTGGAGCATTAAAGAAAATCCAGAATAAAATTTGCAAAAATTATTTTGATTACAATTTAATTACAATTCATTGTATTATACATACATCAACAAGTATTGTGTAAAAATGTGTTAAAAGTTGAACATGTCACATCTTTTATTATTAAACTTGTAAATTTAATACGATCGAGTGGCCTGAAACACCGACAATTCATTGCTTTTCTTCAAGATATTGAATCTGAGTTCACAGATATTCCTTATCATAATCATATTCGATGGCTTAGCCTAGGAAAAGTACTTATGGCGAGTATGGGATATAAAAGAAGAAATCGTTCTATTTTTAGAAATGAAAAATATTATGGACTTTCCCGAATTAACTGATAATGACTGGCTGTGTGATTTTACATTTACTCTGGACATCGTGACACACATATGTAAATACTTTCAACACAGTGTTACAAGGGAAAAATTTATATGCCCATGATATGGTGAAAAGTTTGAATGGATTTAAATTAAAACTATCTAAATAGCCAACTTAATATACATAACTTAATTCATAATTGACATATACGTAGGTTAGCAATGGACTACTCTTGAAACCCAATCATAACCCAATTCACGACAGGCAGAAAGACTTTAGATCAGGGATTCCTAACCCCGTGCCCGCGGGCACCATGGCGCCCGCTGACCGATTTGTGTGCGCCCGCCACTATTCGACCGCGACAGAGTTTTTTAATTTCAATTTTACTTTGACGATTTTCATAAATACTTATTATGTAATTCGAACTCATTTGTTTGCATAAGTCGACATGTTTATGATGTCTGGCTACTCTTTTTAACTTTCACCTCTCATTTTTTACTTCTCTTCGTTTGCCACTGTGATTGCGAATGCCGCGCCGATCGAATCGGATCGGAACCGCAATCTATTCCGAAATAATTCGTCTGCTTTCTTTAGTCTCCATCACCATCCAAACAGCTGATGTATCACCTGGGAGACATATCTTCGTCGGAAACTACGTGACGATACACGAATTACGAGATTAGATATTTCTTCTAAGAATTTTAAACGCACTGCAGCTGGCTGACAGATTTGGGTTTTCTCACAGATATCATGGAAAAATTGAATTATTTAAACTTGGAATTGCAGGGAAAAGACAAACATGTAGCTAAAATGATAGGCTCTGTAAACTCATTTAAAGCCAAACTGGTTTTGTGGATATCACATCTGTAGATGAAGTCTCTCGTGCATTTCCCAAATATGAAGAAAATGGCAGGTAACAGTGAATTCAACGTGTTATTATTTGTTAAGCACCTACGTGCTTCAAGAAGAGTTTGAAAAGAGATTTCAGCAGTTTACTATCATCGAACCAATGGTCTCCTTTTTTATCAATCCTTTTACTTGCCAAATAAATACATATAATGGAAATAGCTGCATACATTGCAGAGCTTGTTCAAGTGAAGGCAGAAGAACTGGAGCTAGAAATTTTGGATTTTCAGAATGATATTATGCTAAAATCCTTAATATCAGATGAGGACTTCTGGAATACAGTGGACAGAAAAAAGTTTTCATTAAAAAAAAAAAGCGGCGTATGAGATAAAATCATTTTTCGGTTCCACGTACCTTTGCGAATCATTGTTTTCAAACATGAATTTAATAAAATCAAAATACATATAGATCACGACTCACCGATGAGCATCTTTATGATTGTTTACTAATAGGAATATCATCATATTCTCCTAATTATGAGCCACTGGCCAATGCAATGCAATGCCAAAGATCACAATGACTTTGAGATTGATATTATAATTTTTATATAACATTTATTTTGTATGTATGAGGCAACCATGACGTGTATTCATTTACAGAATATAAACAATAATTTTTATATTTTAAAATTATTTTTTTGTGTATTATTTATTACCTACATATGTATGTCCAACTATAAATTTGTTTTGAAAAAATAGGTGGTGCCCGCCGCCCTACCAATATTTTAAAATGTGCTCTAGGGCACAAAAAGGTAGGGAACCCCTGCTTTAGATGCTTATTTATAATATAAATAATAATCATATCACACATTTCAATTCAATTATATTGCACTACAGTGATGCATATTAGGCGGGCAATGAAAAATATTTTCACGCGACATAAAATCCAAAATCCATAAATCCATAAAATCCAATCCAATCTTTTTATAACGGAGACGTCTCTCAACGACACGCAAAACGATAAGCGAAATGTTCGAGAACCGCAAGTGGTATATCTCAAATGCAATACGACCGTGTCCATGTAAAAACTTCCAATAAAACTGCACTCATCGGATAGAGCGCAGACATCGACGGAAACACATTAATGGTTCCAGTAAAGCACGTTTGAAAGCTCACTTCCTCCCCATAAAACCACCATCATTTTTCTCCCTTAAATCCGCAAGTGTCGCCGAAGAGACTGCGTTTGAAAACCGCCTCGTTTACTTCCGGTTCGACGCGGCACGATCTACCAGCGGCAGGTTTGCTTTCGTTTCCGTTTCAAAGAAGATAAAAATACATAGGTAAATTTCCAAATATAAATATACACGCCAAAGTTGCATTCAATTGGGTCGTAATTCGATTCGTACGTTAAATTTTCCATATCCGCCAAAATGCCGTTCTTTATTGGTATATATTTTATTTTGGAATTTAACGGTGTATATTCAGATTCGCTGTAAAGACCTTTCTAATTAAATAGCGATTCAAGGCTCCTCTTGAGGAACAGCTGTCCCTAATGTCCATTCGCTGTATAGGTATCGATCTAAAAATATTATATTTACCGTTACGTAAAGTTTGACCTTAATTAACATCTAAGAAACATGTTATACAATATGCTAATATAATAGTTTCGTCGAAATTGAAAGTTCCAATGTACTAAGAAAGTGTAAAGGGTTGGTGCTAGTTGGTTCACAGATATTTTAAATGATTATATTTTCAATGAAATAATGTTGATTGGTTTATTGTTTGGCGCGCTTTGAAATTGGCCGATTTACGAATATTGTATCTGTTTAGGGCAGATACATAATATGGGACGACCCGACATTATTTATCGTCCACCCTTTGAATAAAACATTCGATACGTTGCAACTGCCCGCTGCGAACCTATTATTGCGTACACGTATACATATACATATTTGTAGCTTATATCTAAAAGGACCATTGTAAAATTATATATAGAAGACAAATATGATTTCTATGACAGTATGCTTCCATTGGTTAAAATAGAAATGTCTTAAGGCAAGTACATATTTACTTCATTATTATTATTATTCAAAGTGTACTTTCGCAGTACTAACTGAAATATCGCATAACATTTCAGGACCCGACATCAGGAAAGGAAGGGTAATATACCTATAGATTAATTTTGTAGTCTTGATTTCTCCGAACTAGAAATTTTGATATTCGCCCTATTAGAACCGAGTCAAAGAATGGTATTGTTTTCTGCAATGTCAAATTTATTATAATCCGTTTGTTAAATTCGCTTAAGATAATAAACTAAAATCGTGTTTTTAATTAGTTCAAACCGGATGTGTACCTTTTGTTCAACAACACTTAATTTAGTACATGTGAAAATGCAAAAGGCTTTATTTATCGCGAAATTGTTTTCACTAACCGACCGCCCGCTCGCCCTTGAGAAAATTTCTAATTACTTTATAATATAAGTATTTTCGACGAATTTTCTTTAGAAAATATTTAAGCGTAGTCGTTAATGCCACTTTACTCTAATTTCCCGACAATAGACGTACTAGCCTCTCTGATGAAAATGGAAAATCGAAACGGACGGCGAACGAATCCCTTGAATTTTTAATTAGCTTAGCGCTGAAGGAGGAATTCTACGAAAAAATTAGAAAACTTAATTTTTCAATCTATGTAAATCTATCTGCTGACGTACACGTTTAAGACTTTAAAGGATACCTATGTACAAGCGTTGATAGTCTATCCTGAACAGTTGATATTAATAAATTTAACGTCTATGCGTTAAATTTATTAATATCAACTGTTCATTAAACTTATTAATATCAACATCACTCATTCGGAATTAGAGACGAGGTGGTAATTATTTTAAAGGCGATTTAGAAAATGTCCTTGCAGAATTTCCGGAAGCGAAAGGCGCGGTTCGAAAAATATATTTAATTTTATACCCGATGACATGTGGTCATTTTCGACAAGGCAATTTTGATACTACTAGATATTAATTATTATTTTATTAATAAATGGAAATAAAAATCTGGAATTCCGTTTACACGAGGTATCAACAATTCAAATATTCATTATTATTAAATTAAATTCAATAAACATAGTTAAATCTTACGTTTAAAAAATAATACACAGCTTAAGCTAGGTCAAATTTATAGTAAAATAAAATCGTATATTTATGTATATCTATGTAAAGTCAATGTAGACAGTGCCAAATGCCATTGAAAAGTCGTATAATATCTTTGCTCAACAGTGTTTTTGTGTTTAAATTAAAAAAAACGTATTTTTTAAATATTTTTTTTTCACTGTGATTTATCTATCACCAGCTGCATATTAGTGTTTCTGATAGACTTAAATAGAAATAAGATAGACTATCATTTGGTGAGTCATATTTTGATATAAAACATTCAAGCATTTGTATTATCTATTTTAAGGTACTTTTGTAAGAAACTTTATCTGATTCTTTGTACTTATATTTATGTACATACATACAAATCTGTGTAGTTGGGATACTTATCGATCATGAAGAAAGTCGCTAAAGGACTCTATACTTGGATTTTAGGCGTATAGGGCGTTCTTTCCCGTGTTCACGTACTTGCGAGGGTTTCACCTAAAGATTTGTGTGTGTTTTAACGACTTCGTCGGCATTAACGATGCGTTGCGACGTTATAACGGCTGATGTCAAGAGAGGTGTGTTAGTAGTGTGGTAGAAGACGATGACAAAGTTGTCAACGACCGTAGTATGTAGTATGTTTTGCGTGAAATTTGCTAAAATTCCGCAACATTCTAACCGCACCATTTATTCTCGTTTTCCTCTCTCACTTCTCGTCTGTTCGTCTGACGAAGAATTTCCACTGTTGCTTTCAGGCTTCAGCATTCGAATAATTCAGCCGGAAGTCACCCCCTCACATTCCCGCTACTAATGTCGGGAAATTCTGTTTCATAACTTTTCAAAAACTGCATATTTTACATAATAACTATCACAAATTTACGCGACGCACAAATTCGCACGATCACAGTGGCGTCGAAGTGAACAAAACCTCATTAAAAATTAAATTGAGTAATACATATCTCAGTTCATAGTCAATTTCTTGGGTGAAGGTCCTGGGTTTGATTTCCGTATGTTGAATTGTTTTTCTCGACGTCATTGGCAAGATCTGGACATTACTAAAGGCCTACACACACCGGAGCGGATTAATATTCGCCCTGTCGCCGAGAGCGAATAAATACTCTTGGTGGTATGTGGTGGGGGTTATAACACATGGCTGTGATGAGCGTCGCGCCGTTTAAACCCGAGCGTCTTTCGCGTCTTGCGTTTTCGGCGACTGCAGCGTACTCAGCGACCAAATCACTGCATGCAGCATTTTTGCCGAATTCGCCGAGCGTCAATCGGTCTCCACGATGACGTTTCCAGTGAAATTGATTGAAAATGTTAAAAAAAAAATTCGGGTGTGGCCAACCCATGACTTTATCCATATATTTGAGGAATACAAAGAGTAACGAAATTAATTTTATAAGTACGTAAGTAAATAAAACGCATGCACACCACCACACCAACCAATATACATACATACATACATATCATGAAATCACTGTGTTGAGTGCGCGTGCGTATGTAAAATACGATCTTCGGCATATATTCAAATAGAAAAAAACTTCCGGATTCGTATTGGATAAAGTATTGTAATCGGATAAAGTATTGTGATCGTGCGAAAATTCGACATCGAGATTTTGACGGATTTGGATCAAGTATCATCCCCTGATCACGTTTTCATGATTTCTGGAAAATGTCTGTATCTCTGTGTACTATGTGTGTGTGTGTATGTCTGTGTGTTTTCTCCGAAACTATCAAGTCTATCAAGCTGAAATTTCATATCTATTATTTTCACGTAAGGTGTAAGAGCTATAAGGAATTTGGTCAACATCAGTGAACCGGAAGTAGGGTTTTTTTTCTTGTAGAAAATTCTAAAATTCTTTTACCACAGAATATTTCTGAAACGGCTTCAGGAATTTTGTCGAAATTTCATATCTATAGTTTTTACGTTAGCCGTAAGAGATACTGTGATTTTAGTCAAAATCCCTTCTGCAGAAATGGCAGTTTACTCTTGAACGATTTGTTGTTTTTTTATTTTTTCGGCCTTTTAAATATGTATTATCGTCACAATATTGTAATTTTGTACTCCTGGCAGAAATTTCTAGTTTTGAAAAAATAAATCATTAAAATCAGTCAACCGGAAGTAGGTTTTTTTTTTTTGTCGAAAAGTTTAACACAGAATATTTCCAAAACGGCACCGGCGATTTTGTCGAAATTTCATATCTATTGTTTTCACGTTAGCTGTAAGATATATTGTGATTTTGGTCAGCATCTGACGACCGGAGGTGGCAGTTTTTCCTATTTGAATATATGCCGAAGATCGTATTTTACATACGCGCGCGCACTAAACACAGTGATTTCATGATATGTATGTATGTATGTTGGTTGGTGTGGTGGTGTGCATGCGTTTTATTTACTAACGTACTTAAAAAAAATATTTCGTTACTCTTTGTATTCCTCAAATATATGGATAAAGTCATGGGTTGGCCACACCCGTATTTTTAATACTGTTTTTATACTTATGTAACAATGCAGAGTTTCATTTATGTTTATATTATTTATTTTTATTGAAGTTTAAGAATAAAATCTATATCTGCATAGATATGTATATGTATGTAGATAAAAAGCATATCTGGGTAAATTAATAATAAATATAATTCAATATAATTTAAAAAATAAATGACCAATTTATCATAATATGAAAACAAGCAGCTGGGATAAACCTTGTACATCTGTGGACTCGTCCAGTTCATTTTTAAATAATTTAAAAATCATATTCTTTGGAATGTGAATTTTAACTTTTCGCGACCCACTAAAAATCGGCTCGAGACCCAGTTTGGGAAACGCTGTCATAGAGAAAGAATTTAAGACCATTATTATCAGTTGGCTATACATATACATATGTACATACATACCCATATACTTTGAATTCATAGTTTGCGCCATACAACTGTTTATGGAGGTGCTGGTTTACTATTGGCTTTAACGCTTACGGGTTGGAAAAACAGTTGACTGAGTAGTGTCAGTACGTGAGCTGAAAACATCATCAGTAAATGTGCGTTGGACAGAAGGTTTTCGAGGGCGGTTTCCCTAATTGATCGAACAATTCAATAAACCCTCAATTTGGTCAACGTATTGCCCCTAGTCGAATTCCATACCTTCAAGTTCCGTTTTATATCTGTTTTCCTCATTGGCGATAACAGGTTTAGAAGGTTTGCGGTTCGGAGACCATTTCCTCAACTGAAAATTCGTCGAAAATCGAGGATTTCCCTCTTCCTACACAGTTCTTTCATGTCTTTGCAGAGTGCTATGTATCTAAAAGAGCGTGTAATTGCTTTTATGCCTTGTACAGTTTACAAACGTTTATAATAGTAAAAATAACGTAACTGCTGTCGAGTCGTTTCAAACGTATACCCACATCTCCCTATACATGTAAATAATTATAATTAGCACATGGTAATATTGATATTTGATACATCGACCGTAAAAGGTCATCTCGTGCGAAAACTATGATTCCGACTTATTCCCCAACAAATGAAATGTTGCGATTAATATATGTACATATGTATGTATGTACATATGTACATATGTATGTATGTATGTATGCACATATGTACATATGTATGTATGTATGTATGTCCATATTTGATATCGCTAATTAAAATTTATGTAGTGCGAAAATATGTATTCGAAATAGTTAAGTATCGTATTATGATATCACTAGCTTTATTACCCGGCTTTGCCCGGGGTGTAATTAATATAATGTAATATAGTGTTTGTTTAGTAAATTATTTCGGGAGCCCAAAAAAGGGGCCACCGGGGCAGAGGGGGCTCTGGGGGGTGATAAGGGGCCGGCATAGCTTTTAGGGAGTATAGTAACGCTATGACGTCACTATAGGATTTTCGAGTTTTTTTCTAATATATTTTAAAAAAATTTTTCGGTTTTTTTTTTTTTTTTTTTTAAACTTTTTTGAACTTTTTTTTCAACTTTCGATACCCCCTAAAGCCATTCCGGCCGTCAAACCACCCCCCAGACGTCCCTCAAGCCCCGGTGGCCCCCTTTTTGGACTCCCGAAAAGCAATGCCGGCCCCTTACCACCCCCCAGACCCCCCCCCCTCTTATCCCGGCGACCCTTTTTTGGACTCCCAAAAAGCAATGCCGGCCCCTTACCAACCCCAAAACCCTCCTTCTTACCCCGGCGGCCCCTTTTTTGGACTAACATCTACTATCGTGTGTACTTCGTCGTTTCTATTAATCGCGCCCGAGCAACGCCTGGTAATTGACGAATGACCCATACGTACATACAAACTTTAGCGTTTTATGTATTAGATTTCTAATTTGGAACGATTCATGTTTCCACAGAATATGCTTGATTGAAAGATCGTTTCCGAAGTATGCGAGGTTGTCACATAATCATTTCGCTTGATTGTTTTGAAATTCGAAAATGTTTCTGTGTATAGTTTGATTTTCATTAAAAATAAATTACTAACCAGGTAAATTTTAGAATGATTAGTTCTCAGATCAAAATCCGTCCCATTGTATTTTTTACGGTCGTTAAAATTTGATAAGATTTATTTTATGTTAAAAATTATATTCGCAATTATTATTCAAACGCGCAAATTGCAAACATGTTGTTTGTACAAAGTGCCTAATCATGATGTTTGTTTATCAACGTTTTGCAATATTTGTATTTAATGAATTTGACATGCCCTATATTTTTATGCTTTAAAAATTAAAATTTTCCTTTACAATCTCGTGTAAATACCACAGTTATAATTTAAATGCTCATATTAAGTTAATTGAACGACAAATTCGTACAAAACAACACACTCGTATTTATTAAGCAGGCTTTTAACTCAAAAACTTATACATATGTATTTACACTTATGTATATATGGCACCCCGACATTAGCGCGCGGGACTTAAGCGCGCCAACGTTAGCGCGCCGACATAAGCTCGCTGACATTAGCGCGCAGTACAACCCCGACATAAGCGCGTGGGACTTTAGCGCGCCGACAGTAGCGCGCAAAACAAAATTATTTTGTATTGTTGACTGCTCATTTATAGAAATTTACTTATCCAAGATAGCTTTTCTGTCAAATTACATCTTATTTAAAATTAATTGGTACTTTTACAAACCTATCTATGAAAATTTTATCGATTTGAAAAAATATTAATAAGATAAGAACATTCCACCATGTGAAATTTCCAAATATTATTTAATGTATATGAGCGTTTCTCCACTTTGTTTTTATTAGTAAATCGCTTAACCCATAAATGTTTGGTTTCCAAAATGTTTATCGATAGAAAGTAGAGTTAACCGTTTGAGGACGACGGCGATTTTGCCGAAAGAGTATAAATAATATATAGCAATAGAATTTGAGCTTTGTGTCCAGCGGCAGCGGCGGCGAAATGAAACAGTTTCGGTCCCTTTATGTACAAAGTAAAGCTCATTGCGACTTTAACTAAAAGCCAATTGTTGTGAAACCGACAAAGACGTATTGAAACAACTCGTGCCGCTTTTTTCCTTCTTAAACCATTATATGTACATAAGTCAATTGTTATAAAATCAACAAACATTGATTGTTATGGTTCTTATTTCGTGTATGTGTTTTTAGTTTTTAGAATAATTGTTTTCTATTATTTTTTATCAAATATAAAAATTATAAATTGCGCGCTAACGTCGGCGCGCTAATGTCGGCGCGCTAATGTCGCTGCACCGTATATATACGCTTATTCATATATGTATGTACATAGCTATGCATACATACATACTAATAATGAAATAATCACAAAAATAAATTAAAAACACTTAAAATATTTATCCAACTGGAAGAAGTACGTACATACATACTTTTACTCTTAGTTTTCGGTGCTTTTCTGCTTTTTCTCGAAAACAATTTAATTTTTATAGTTTTCATATAAAATTTAAAATATACATACATAGATATTATAATTTTTGTCAAAATCCGCCAAACGGAAACGGGTGTTTACTCTTGAACGTAATTTTGTTTTTTTATTTTTTTGACACTTATGCATTAAGCCTGTATTTATTAGGTAGGAAACTTTTCCGATTTTCCAAACATTTTTTGAAATGAAACATTTGCACTGATTGCACTGCGCCACGGTGGTCAGATTCGAGTGGCTTTTTTTCATTTTGAATTAACGAGAAAAAGTTTTATCATATTGATAGTGTTAAATATATCGATTTTCGTTTGAATTTGACATGTTAAATAAATATCTAAGCCGTGATCGTAATCGCTATAATCATGATTTAAGTGCCAATATTTATAAAAGTGAAATATTATCTATGAGGAAAAACTGAGCTGTTAAGCTCATATTATATAATATTTGTGATGACAGTCAATGATGAGTAGCAATTTTAATTTAAAAAATTCGGGTGTGTATCTTATGTGTACAGTATCTTTTAAGGCTAACGTGAAAACTATAGATATGAAATTTCGACGAAATTCCCGGAGCCATTTCGGAAATATTCTGTCGTAAACTTTTCGACTAAAAAAAAAACCTACTTCCGGTTGACTAATTTTAATGATTTATTTTTTTTAAATATAAATTTCTCTCAATATTACAACATTACAATATTGTGACGATACTACATATAAAAAAGGTCGAAAAAAAAAAAAAACAAAAAATCGTTCAAGAGTAAACTGCCATTTTCGCTAGTCAGAAGTTGACTAAAATCACAGTATCTCTTACGGCTAACGTAAAAACTATAGATATGAAATTTTGACAAAATTCCTGCAGCCGTTTCAGAAATATTCTGTGGTAAAAGAATTTTAGAATTTTCTACAAGAAAAAACCCTACTTCCGGTTCACTGATGTTGACCAAATTCCTTATAGCTCTTACACCTTACGTGAAAATAATAGATATGAAATTTCAGCTTGATAGACTTGATAGTTTCGGAGAAAACACACATACAGACACACACACGCATAAGTACACAGACACACAGACACACAGCCATACAGACATACAGATATTTTTTAGAAATCATGAAAACGTGATCAGGGGATGATACTCGATACAAATCAGTCAAAATCTCGAGGTCGAATTTTCGCACGATCACAATACTTTATCCGATTAGGATAAAGTAAAAACGTTATAAGCACATATTTACATACATATGTATGTATGTATACATAGATTGGTTGTTTATTTCATTAAACGAAACCATGCATTTTCGAAAGAATGAACGTGGTCATTGAATTCAAAATCCTTGCTCAAGAAGACATTTGATCGATGTGTGCTGTCAATAGGGGTGGATTAAGAAAGAAAGTCGGACCGGGAGATTTTTCGTAAATCGGCCCACAGTAATTATAATAATATATTTATTCCCGATAGCAAAAAAAGTGGTGCAGTTCCCGCTGTCTTAATTCAATTTCGAAGATAAAAATCAAAGAATTATGTGTGTTTGTGTGTGTGCGTGCTTTCAATGCTCGATATAGGCAAATACTTACTCCAGCTTGGACACACCAATGAGCAAAATTTATGTTTGTGTATTCGTGCTGAAAATTTTTTTTCGTAATTCTTTTTATTCCTCAAATATGTGTATCGAGTGTCATGGGTTGGCGACACTCAATTCTGTTACCAGATTAACATGTACTAACTAAATTATTTTTTTTACAGACTTATGAATATTTAATTTTCGTTCGGTTGGATTTTAATTTCAATTATTAATTTATAGCAATATGTACATTTGATAATTTTATTATCAGGAGAACTTAAATATAATAAATGGAAATGGAGGGAGAAGGAATAAAATATTGTTTTTCCAAATATGTATATCGCTATTATTTATATAGTACATACAAAATATAAACATTTATAGCGAACACCAAATACCCATCAAAATAAAAAAAAATTCATGTACCTATATACAATAAAAGTGACAAATAGGATTATAACAGTTATACAAAAAACCGGCGCAAGCGCTATAGAAGTGTACGCTATAGTAGGGTTGACTGTATTTCTATATTGTGAGTTGTTCGTGAGGTGTTGGGAAATCTCCGACTCAATCCATTTCGTGAACGCTGGTACTCGAGTCCAAACTCCCGGTATGTCAGTAACATTGGCACACCGTTCTCCCCAAGAAGTGATGCCAAATAGTTTCCCATCGATTGTTAATGGTCCTCCCGAATCACCAGGACATGCATCCACCTCGGTGTGGACAGCCACTGATTTAGCGCATATCATATTTTTAGAAATTTCATACGTTTTATTTTCTTTAGCATATCTTTCTTTACACTTTTCTTGATTCATAGTTAAAATAGTCGCCACCCGAAGAATATCCTCACGTTTTCCAACCTATTTTAATAAGCATAATTAAACCCAATCGAAATACACATTGTAGAATTGTTTTTGTATAAGAAATTGTACCTCATGGGTTTTTCCCCAACCGGAAATAATAGCGTCAGAGTCATCTTTGATATCAGTTCCCTGCTGTGGAAGTAACACCTTCTCTGTTTGTTGCCCATCAAATTTCAACGGACTCGATAAGAACAATAAAGCTATATCGGAATCCATAGTTTCATTACTGTAGTCGGGATGTTGAATTATACGTGATGCATCCTTTACTTGACCACCGCAATTGAATATTGCAGACCCTGCACGCACTTTCCAATTATCATTAGTTTCATTTTTTCTAAATACATATTAAAAATATTAATTTTTGTTTTTTTTTAAATCGATAAATAATAATGTATTTAAACCTACTTATATACGCAATGTGCAGCAGTTACTATAGTGTATTCATTTAGTATAGAACCACCGCATTTATGTTTAAAAACACCATCCTTATCCTTATGCAGCATTGCCACTATGTAGGGCACATTAATAATATCAATCTCCTCCCCATTTTTTATCTTCGGTTGTGCATCCCTTTTTACACCGTGAGAATTTACTGAAATGAAACAATTTTAGGAATAAATGGGTCATCGTTTAAAATAAGAATATATATTAGGTGTAATTTTTTTTACCATACACAGGAATGCACATAAAAACGAAGCACATAAACAGCAACATCATGTCTAATTTTTAGCACAATGTGGGCTTCTTACGCATTTATTTGATACGTTGCAAAGCGCCGTGGTGTTCAGGTTCAAGTGACTTTAACATTTTGAATTAACGAAAAAAAGTTTTATCAAATTGATAGTGTAAAAGATATCGATTTTCGTTTGAATTTCACATGTAAAATAAATATCTAAACTGTGATCGTATATGCAAGATCAAAGTGATAATACATATAAGCCAGTGTCTATAAACGTAAAATACACTGAGCAACAAAAAATCACGTTTTTTAAAACCCAGAGCGAAGATGATTCAATTTTTACTAAATTTAATCCACTGAATTCGAATCCGATACTGATTTTTGTTGAAATGCTCTGGTTTATGAGATATTCGCGATTTAAAAAATTAAAAAAATATCAATTTTTTTTGCTTTTGCGGTCAATAACTCAAAATATAGTATCGCTGTGCTCAAAGTGAGTATTGAAATCAATAGTCAGATATTTTTCCTATTTATTCTGATTTTTTATTGCTTTGAAATACTTATAATTAATTATCTAACGAATTTTTAAAGTCAAAAATATATATTTTTTTACACATTTTTTTTCCGTGATAAATAAAATAAATTCGGACTGGAAGATTTTTCGTAAACCGGCTCACAGTAATATAATAATAATGGTGCTCGGATTAAACCGCACACGAAGAATCCGTCCATTATTTGTTTTATTATTTATAAATTTTCTTTAATAGATATATGTATGTACATACAGTAAAAATATATTTTCATTATGTTTCCGGAAAAAATAAAAATAAGGTATATATGTATGTATGTATGTATCTACTATAAAAAATTATTTACTATACTAGAAATATTAAAAATTTTAAAGCTGAAAAACGCAGGAAAAGATTAGTATTTTATTTATGGGCGCAGTAATTTTTTCCAATGTGCGCATTTTTCTGTGCGCGCTTTTTTCCGTGACGATTTTTCGTGTGTGGTTTAATAACCGAACCAATAATAATAATAATATATTTATTCCCGATAGCAAAAGAGGTGGTGAAGTTCCCGTTGTCTTGATTCAATTTTAAAGATAAAAATCAAATAATTATGTGTTTATTTTTTTGCGCGTGCGTTCGATGCTCGATATAGGCAAATACTTACTCCGGCTTGGACATACAAATAAGCAAAATTAAATTTTTTTTCTCAAATACATATATGGATTGTCATGAGTTGGTGACACCCAAATTTTTACCTGATTAATATGTAGCAAGTAAATTAATAATTATACAGACTTACATATTCGTAACATGATTATTTTATTTTCGGTCGCTTTTGATTTTAATTTTAATTAAAAATTTATTAATTACAAATTCGATAATATTTTTATTTCAGGAAGACAAATATAACAAATGGAATTGAAGGAAGAAGAAATAAAATAATGTAATTCCAAAAATATTGCTATTATTCAAAAAAATATAAAAATTTATAGTGAACAACAAATACCCGTCAAAAATCAAAAAAATTTCACATATATGAGAGTGAATAATAGGATTAAAATAATTATAATATTCCAATAATTTGAGGTGTTCGTGTTTTGGGAAATCTCTGACTCAATCCATGTCGTGAACGCAGGTACTCGAGTCCAAACTCCATAGGCTATACTCTTATTATTACAAAGGCCCCCCTATGAAGTGATGCCAAAAAGTTTCCCATTGATTGTCCTCCAGATTCACCAGGACATTCATCTTACTAGCTTATCTGATTTAGCGCAGATCATATTCTCAGTTATATGTATAAGAACAAAAATAAGAAAAAAATTAAATTTGACATTTTAATTTTTTTTTAAATCGGAGTCGCGTTTTTTAACGACTCCACAGCTCTGATATTTTTACTTTATCCTAATCGGATAAAGTATTGTGAGCGTGCGAAAATTCGACCTTGAGATTTTGACTGAGTTTTTAAAGAAATGTCACTATAACTGAAAATTGTTGTTTATTTCATTAAATGAAACCATGCATTTTCGAAAGAATGAACGTGGTCATTGAATTCAATATCCTTGCTGAAGAAGACATTTGATCGATGTGTGCTGTCAATAGTGGTGGATTAAGAAAGAAAGTCGGACCGGGAGATTTTTCGTAAATCGACCCACAGTAATTATAATAATATATTTATTCCCGATAGCAAAAGAAGTGGTGCAGTTCCCGCTGTCTTAATTCAATTTTGAAGATAAAAATCAAAGAATTATGTGTATTTGTGTGTGTGTGTGCTTTCGATGCTCGATATAGGCAAATACGTACTCCGGCTTGAACACCAATCAGCAAAATTTATGTTTGAGTTTTCGTGCTGAAAAAATTTTTTTATTCCTCAAATACATATATACATATATGGAGTGTCATGGGTTGGCGACACTCAATGTACTAACTAAATTAAATTTTTACAGACCTATGTACATATTTGCAGCCCGAATATTTAATTTTCGTTCGGTTAATAATTAATTATTTCAATTATTAATTTATAGCAACATGCACATTCGATAATTTTTTTATCAGGAGAACTTAAATATAATAAATGGCAATGAAGGGAGAAGGAATAAAATACTGTTTTCCAAATATATCGCTATTATTTAAATAGTACACACAAAATATAAACATTTATAGCGAACACCAAATACCCATCAAAATTAAAAAAATTTCATATATAAAATAAAAGTGACAAATAGGATTTAATAGTTAGTATAGGTGTATTCCAATAATTTGAGGTGTTGGGAAATCTCCGACTCAATCCATGTCGTGAACGCTGGTACTCGAGTCCAAACTCCAGGTAAGTCAGAATCACCGGTACAATTATAACCCCCAGAAGTAATGCCAAATAGTTGTTTATCGATAATTAACGGTCCGCCAGAATCGCCATGACATGCATCCACCTTTTTCAGTGATGTAGCGCAGAACATATTTTTAGAAATTTCATATTTGAAACTCGAATTTTTGAGCTTTTCTTCATCATATATTTCTTTACACTTCTCTTGATTCATAGTTGAAATCGTCGCCATCTGAAGATGTTTCTCAGATTTTCGACTCTATTTTACATTATACATAATCATAAATAAACCAAATCGAAATACACATTGTAGAATTGTTTTTGTATAAGAAATTGTACCTCATGGGTTTTTCCCCAACCGGAAATAATAGCGTCAGAGACATCTTTAATATCAGTTCCCTGGTGTGGAAGTAACACCTTCTCTGTTTCTTGGTCAGCAATTTCCAACGGACTCGATAAGAACAATAAAGCTATATCGGAATCCATAGTTGTATTATTGTAGTCAGGATGTTGAATTTTATGTAATACGTTCCTCACTTGACCACCGCTATAGTACATTGCAGATCCTGCACGAACTTTATAATTATCAGCTGTATCATTTCTAAATATTAAAAATATTAGTTTGTTTTTTTTTTTTTTTAAATCGATAAATACATATATGTATATGTATGTATGTATGTATGTATTTAAACCTACTCATGTACGCAATGTGCAGCAGTTACTATAGTGTATTCATTTAGTATAGAACCACCGCAATTATGTTTAAAAATACCATACTCCTTATCCTTATGCAGTATTGCCACTATGTAGGGAACTTCAAAAATTTCAGCCGAATTCCCATGTTGTACCTTCACATGGAAATTCTGTATTATTTTATCGGGATTTCCTAAAACATAATTTTGTTTATGAATAATGGGTCATCGTTTAAAATCAGAATATACATACATATGTTAGGAGTAATTTTTTTTACCATACACAGGAATGCACACAAAAGCGAAAAACATAACGAGCAACATGATGTCTAATTTTGAGCACAATGTGTGTAAGTTGCACTGGTTGCACTGCGCCACGGTGTTCACGTTAAAGTGACTTACGAGTGTATAACCGAGAAAAAGTTGATATCAAATTGATAGTGTAAAAGATATCGATTTGCGTTTGAATTGCACATGTTAAATAAATATCGAAGCCGTGATTGTAATCGCTACACATATGCAAGATTTAAGTGCTAATATAAGCCAGTATCTATGTGTACATATAAACGTAAAATATTAACTATGAAGAAAAACTGAGTTGTCAAGCTCATATTATATAATATTTATGATGACACACCACTG
The DNA here is from genome assembly GCA_022651745.1 of Parapsyche elsis. Lineage (NCBI taxonomy): Eukaryota > Metazoa > Arthropoda > Insecta > Trichoptera > Hydropsychidae > Parapsyche > Parapsyche elsis. The sequence continues at coordinate 323,586 of JAGVSN010000044.1, forward strand.
ATGAGTAACAATTTTTTGGTTAAGTAAGGCGCCTGTAAACGATCAACATATTATACTACATATACGAAAATATGTTTCTTTCCTGCTCCCTCCACATACGCGGGTCTCTGTCGCTGAGGTGCGGAGACGACACGACACGGGTGTTGACAAGCAATATTGCTGAAAAATGTTGATCGTTTACAGGCACCTTTACAGTAGTAAGTATAGAATTTTAATTTAAAAAACATTACAAGTACATAAATATTTATGTATATACATACATACATAGATTGGTTGTATATTTAAATGAAACCATGCATTTTCAATTCTCTCTTTTTATTCCTCAAATATATGGATTGTCATGGGTTGACGACACAAAATTTTTTACCCGATTAGTATGTAGCAAGTATATGAGAGTAACTAATAGGATTATGATAATTATAATATTTTCATAATTTGAGGTGTTAGTTTGTTGGGAAATCTCTGACTCAATCCATGTCGTGAATGCAGGTACTCGAGTACAAACTCCATAGGCTATTATTACAATGGTCCCCCCCCCCATGAAGTGATACTAAATAGTTTCCCATTGATTGTTAACGTTCCTCCAGAATCATTAGGACATGCATCCACGAATTTATCTGATTTAGCGCAGATCACATTATCAGTTACTTCAAACGTGGTATTCGAATTTTTGAGTTTTATTTTATCATGTAGTTCCTTGCATTTATTTAGATTCATAGTTGAAATCGTCCCCATCCGAAGATATTCGACAGGTTTTCTTGTCTATTTCACGTAATAAACAATATTAAACTCAATCGAAATATATTGTAGGATTGATTTGGTATAAGAAATTGTACCTCGTGGGTTTTTCCCCAACCGGTAATAATAGCTTCAGATTTGTCTGTAATATATGTAAGCTCCCTGCTTTGGAAGAAGCACTATGTCTGTTTATTGGCCATCAAGTTTCAACGGACTGTATAAGAACAATAAAGCTACATCGGAAGCCATAGTTGTACTGTTGAAGTTGAGATTTATAATCATACGAGATACATCCTTTACTTGTACACCATTTTCGTTGGATGTAGATCCTGCGCAAACTTTCCACTTTTCAGAAACAGAACTAAAAATTAAAAATTAAAAGTTTGATTCCATTTGATGCTTAATTTTTTGAATCAATAAATATATATTTTATAACGATCAATTGAGATCGAAATATCAGAAAGGCGATCTGCAGAATTTTTACCAAAAATGTCTTCCCGAATAGCAATTTCCCATCCTACGTAAGAATGCTGCGCTTTGTGCAAGTCTTTTGTACTTATGTACTTATGTACATTTGCGAGCAAGCGTTTTCCTCAATTAAACTAAATAAGTCTCAACACAGAAACTACTTGAACAATGATAACCTCAGTGCTGTACTAAGGATTGCAACCACAAATATTGAACCCGACATCAAAACGCTTTCTGCCAGCATGTATTATCGGAAGTCTCACTAAGTTTGATACTATGTACATAAGTTCCACGTAATGTACATAGAGTGGAGAGTAATAATAGAGAGTAGGGAAGTAGTAGAAGGTAATGTAATGTAGATTGGAGTATCTTATCCACATGTAACTATTAAATTTAAAATAATAATATGGATATCTAGTATATGTAATATACATACATACATACATATGTATGTTTCATTATTTTACCACTTTTACCCACTGCGGCCCGTGAGCAATTAGAAGATGGATAAATTCGTCCTCCTGTCAAATCGGTTGTGCATCACTGATATACAATATTGCCACTATGTAGGGAACTTCAGTAATTTCTGTCGCGTACCCATTCTGAGGAGATAGTGAATATGTATATAATAATTAGAGTGGTGATAAAATAAATTATTAGTGGTAAATGGAGAAATTAATTAATTGTGTACCGTGAGGATTTACTGAAATAAAACATTTTTTGAAATGAAACATTTACACAGATTGCACTGCGCCACGGTGTTCAGGTTCAAGTGACTTTTTTCATTTTGAATTAACGAGAAAAAGTTTTATCATATTTGATAGTTTTAAATATATCGATTTTCGTTTGAATTTCACATGTTAAATAAATATCCAAGCCATGATCGTAATCGCTATAATCAAGATTTAAGTGCCAATATTTATAAATGTAAAATATTATCTATGAAGAAAAACTGAGCTGTTAAGCTCATATTATATAATATTTGTGATGACAGTCACTGGTGAGTAGCAATTTTAATAAAAAAATTCGGGTGTGGCCAACCCATGACTTTATCCATATATTTGAGGAATACAAAGAGTAGCGAAATTAATTTTTTATGTACGTAAGTAAATAAAACGCATGCACATCACCACACCGACCAAAATACATACATAAATATCATGAAATTACTATGTTGAGTTCGCGCGCGTATGTAAAATACGATCTTCGGCATATATTCAACTACCTCTTCCGGTCGGCGGATTTTGATCAAAACCTTATCAACTCTTAATTTTTATATGAAAATTATAAATATGTATAAATTTTCGACAAGATCGCCGGAGCAGTTTCAGAAATATTCTGTGGTAAACTTAAAAAAAAAAAACCTACTTCCGGTTGACTGATTTTAATGGTTTATTTTTTCCTAAATAGCAATTTCTCACAGGATTACAAAATTATAATATTGTGACGATACTACATATTTAAAAGGTCAAAAAAAAATAAAAAACAAAAAATCGTTCAAGAGTAAACTGCCACTTTCGCTCGTCAGAAGTTAACTAATATCACAGTATCTCTTACGGCTAACGTGAAAACTATAGATATGAAATTTCGACAAAATTCCCGGAGCTGTTTCGGAAATATTCTGTCGTAAACTTTTCGACAAAAAAAAAACCTACTTCCGGTTGACTAATTTTAATGATTTATTTTTTTTTAAATGTAAATTTCTTTCAGAATTACAACATTACAATATTGTGACGATACTACATATTTAAAAGGCAGTGAGGGTTCGAACGTAATGTTCGAAGTGTGTGTCTTCTGTTATTAAAACAAAAAGTGAATAGCTTAAAATGGATATTGGCAGAAGAGGTTAATATTATTTTAATTATATGTAATTATTAATATAATTCAACGATATTTAATGCAAATTTATCGATATAAAGTTTAAAAAAAACTGTTGTTTGCATAAAAATTTCTTTAAAAAACTTCACATGTAGAAAAAACTACAAACATCTAATTACGTCAACTAGTGACAAACGTCACAATATACTTTAGATACTTTATGTATTTTTATAATATTGAAATTTTAAAGAGGACTTTTGAGGACTTTGGGAGATATTCGACTTTTATACATGTAAAGACGTGTTCGCGAGCGCGCGTATGTGACGAAAACGCGTATGTCGCGACCGACCCGACCTGCGTGCATGGCTTAAAATCACATAAAAATTTTACGACTTAACTGGCATGCTTATATATTTCGGTAAATTGTAGGATTCTTAATTAATTTTCAATGCATTTCATGCATTTTCAAGAATTTTGTAGTATTTATTACACAGTTAAATGCTACAATTTCTTTGAGGACTGTATGAATCGATTTCTCATCAAACACTTTATTTATTTATTTTATATAATAATAGCTAAATAAATAGCTAATTTAACTACATCTATTACATTTTCAAACACTAAATCAAATATACATTATACACTATACTTATACTTAACTACTATTTCTCACAGAGGTGTCTCCTCACACTTTTTAAGAATGCATCTATTGTCTTAGAAGACTTGATGCACTCCGGGAGGGCATTATACATTGAAACACCCCTGTGAAAAACACCACCAGCTGTCTTTGATTTTCTTACTCTACCTACAACTAGTTTGTTCTTATTTCTAGTAGAATAATTATGAATATCACTATATCTAATGATATATGTAGTTCTTAAAATAACTTGGCAATAACTTATGATCTAACTTATAAACAAAAGACAATGATGCCTTATGATGCCTTGAAAAAAAGAATTGCAACAAAATTGACGTTAAGCGATTATGTAATCTCATTTTTTAAATTATATAATTCTGCTGAAAGCATAAAAAAAACATTACCTCGAAAGTTTCACAATTTCTTCATAATTTTATAAAGCGATGGAACAGCTCTTCTAAAAATCATAATCTATATTTTCTATATATATGTATATAAATCAATGTGTGTCTGTCTGTCTATCTGTTTGTTTGTCTGTCTCTTATAGGCTCCTAAACCACTCAACCGATCGCGATGAAACTTTCAGGACTTATGGTGATCATGCCGGGGATGGTTCCTGTGAAAACAAAATCGGGTAAAAACGGGAACGGGCCTGCTCACGCGTCAGATAACGTACTAGGAACGGAAACGGGAACGGGACCGGGATCGGGATCGGTAACGGAACGGGAACGGGATCGGGAACGGGCCTACTCACGCGTCAGAAAACGTACTAGGAACGGGAACGGGAACGGGAACACACGGGATGAGTGGCATTGCAAAGCATGCCGGGTCAGCTAGTTCGTTTATAAAAAAATATGCTGTTTGGCTCACTAAAAATCTAATATTTTCAAAGAATGTAGAAGATGCGATAACTTCAACACATACAGTCATTGGCAGGACAAAAAAAATCTTTAATTGATTGTGCATCGCGAACTAAACTGAATAGGGTAAATTCACTTGTAGCAACACATAGCACAGAAGAACTATGTTTCACCAAAGAGACCAGAAACTTATATTTACAACTGTACCCAAGGTATTGTATGCCAGCATCAGTACATATGTACAATTTCAGTACATGTATTTTATGGAACATAAATATTAATATACTTTTTTTAGATTATCGATGTTTGGTGGAAGATGAATAAATATCAACAGATTCCTCAGATTTGTCTTATTTACAAATTAAACAATTTTGTCTTCAAAAGAAAAAAAATCAGTTAAAGAACTACATTTTATACATGCCTTTCCGTTTTCATTTTTCATTAGAAGTTGTATTATATTATATTTTAATAAATTTTTATTTACATAAAAAGGTAATATCTAATTGTAATTAATTAATGAAGATTAAGTAGTCAGTCCATTACTTTATTAGTTATTTATGTGTGATCTACTAAAACACGAAATGAAGATTTCAGGATATTCACTTTATTGTTTATTGTAAATTAAATATATCAATATAAATCTCGAGATAACCACGTGTGAAGCGATGCTTATACATATGACTGCGCGCTAGATTCGGGATCCAACCTAGTGTGCGTCGGTCCGCGGAACATACATATGTATGTATGTATGTAGTTTGAGTAGCACTGATGTAGGGAACTACAAAAATTTCAGCCGACTGCCCATTTTGTACTTTCACATGGAAATTCTGTATTATTTTATCGGGATTTACTAAAACATAATTTTGCAACAAAGCGGGATGAAAATATATTGAAAGACAGTGAGAATACAGCGTTTTCAAATTAGATATACATACATACATACATAATGAGAGAGTGAAATTTTATTTTGAAAGACAATGATAAGGACACGATTGCAGTAAGCGACGTAAAAAAGTCAAACAAAACAAAAACTCAAACTCAAACAAAAATTACTGCATATATATTTTTGTAAGCCTATTTGTGCAATTCTAATGAAAACTAATATTATTCGTGTAATCCGTATCACCTCTTGCCCGAATTTAGCAGTTTACTGTATAGGTATATTTGAGCACATACAGTAAGAGTTAGTATGTATTTATTTATTTAAAATATAAATTTACATGGTGGCCGATGAAGCCCAGGGTACATTGCATTATGTACATAAAAATTTTGCCCCTCAGATGCTCTAAAACAGAAAATTCTCCAAAAGATTATTCCCGAGAATTTTACAACACTAAGCTTGATATATATGTATATACATATATTATAGCTGTTTTTCTAATAAAGACAATAACCTATTTATTATTATTATTAGAAAAACATATTTTTTCTAAAGAATACAAAACCAGTCGTTTTCAATCACTTAAAACCAGTAATTATAATAAGATAATCTGTAATATGGTTCTACAAATAAAAATCCAAAAATTTACGGATTTACCCATGCCATTTTTTTTTTATTAATTTTTTTATAAACCCCAATCACCAATGAACAGAAATAAATACATAATATAAAAGATTGAAAAGTTCCGATGTACAACTTCTTCAGAACTATGACAACGATAACCAGATTTTAAAACATTCTACATATTTCATTGAAAATATAACTACATACATACATATGTACATATATATAAAATTCAATGTTTGTTTGTTTGTCGTTCCGCTATGCAAATCTACAGTTTTCAACTTCAACAAACTTGGTATACTCTCTCATGATACCCTAAGTCAGACCGTAGGTGGGTTTTGGAAGGGGTCGGATCAGGGGGTCGGGGGTTTTTTTCATTCATAAACTTTCACCCGCTCGAGCAACGCCGGGCAATTCAGCTAGTATAACTATAAAATGTAAATCAGTATTAGAAGATTTATTTGAGAAGCTTTGAAACAGATATGTATGTAAATTATAGTGAGATTTTTATTCACAACGTTATGAATAATAAATAATACAAAAAAGTAAGAATCCACTCTAAAAAAATGGGATAAAGCACTAAATTTAATTTATAATGAATGATTAACAATATGAAGAAAACAGATCATTTTCACATTTACATTTGAATATTCAATTATGTAAACAACAACCAAATGAAAATTTTATTTCACGTATTGATAAATGTATAAAAAATTTATTAACAAACATAAATACAACTAATTATGATTACGAAACGAAAAAATCTAAATTTGAATTCATACAAGAACTAGCAGTTAACTAACTATAAAATTAATAAAATATGTTTTAATTGTAGAAAGAACGAACACGTAGGTTACTCTTAGGAAAATTCTCGACACATCAAAAATCAAAATAATTATAATAATAAAAACTTATCGCAAATATGTACTGCAAAAGAATAGGATATAAAAATTTGAATTCTGTTAATGTGAATTATTCCAAAAAGAAAATAAAGCGAATTTTATGAATTATGTAAACTTAAAAATAAACGATAGAAATAAATTTATGTTCACAAATATATTTTATAAAATCGAATTTTATTGATGAAACGAGTAAAGCGCAACGAAAGAATTAAGATATACATATTACATTATTGAACATAGTTTTAATAGGAATGTATGCATTCTAAAATCATAATATGGCGAATGATTATTAAAATAAAGAAATAAAAATTGGCAATATTCTATTTAAAATGAATTGTGATGATATCAAATCATCAGATGCATTTCAATGAGAAACGGAAATCATACTTGAATATTTTAAGGCGCCCGCGGACCGCTGCGAATTCATATAGGAAATCCGTGCGAAATTCATGTAGGAAAACCGCGCGAATTTCGCAAGTCTGTCAATTGTATCGCACACACTGGCCCGATAATCCGCACTCTACCGGCCTTCGCAAGGGCCGGTTTCTTTCACTCTGACATAACTATCAAACTACCATCTGTCACCTCGCTTTCGGAACGTTTGTATTTCACTCACGATTCTGACATGGACTCCTGTTAGGAAGCTGTTATGTTGGCCGCATATTTATATGAATGATTAGTTAAATAATTTTAATTGTTGAATGTAATTTATAACGGTGTGTCATCGAGGATCGGCTGATTGGTGCATAAATCGTCTGATTTCTGTCACTCTGACATAACCTATCAAGTCATATAGTACAGGATGGAATACTTTTACACCGTCGCCAATAGCTTTTCCACAAACGTCATCGAAATCGAGCGAATCGCCAAAAAAATTATGTCCAACAAATTCCGTTGAGTTTTCGCGCTGTTTTCCGATAGGAAATCCGTCGTGGTGTAGGCAGCGCCACCCGTGGCTATGCGATATAACTCCCCACCATATCAACCTTGCGATTTTTAAAACCGGTTTTCCGCAATGCGAATACGAATCCGCAGCGGTGTGCGGGCGCCTTTAAACGTAGCATCCGTTGAAAGTATGAATGTTGGCAATGAAATTCTAATCGAAACGGTTAATTGTTTTAAATGAAAAACATCAAATCGCGATGTGATGAAAAATTAAAATAAAAATTTTATATCTTAACTTAAAAGGAAAACTAAAAAGTTTAAAAGAAAAACGGAATATCGTGATTGCTATGATCGCAACGATATTTTTTTTTTTTTAATTAGCTTTTCAAGCTATTTTAATAAAATAAAATAAAATATGACAATGATCGGATTATACTAATTATAATATTCAAATAATTTGAGGTGTTCGTGTTTGAGGTGTTCGTGTTTTGGGAAATCGTTGACTCAATCCATGTTGTGAACGCAGGTACTCGAGTCCAAGCTCCAAAGACTGTACTACTATTATTACAACTAGTCCCCCAAGAGGTAATTCCAAATAGTTTCCCATCGATTGTTAACGGTCCTCCGGAATCACCAGGACATGCATTCATTAATTTACCTGATTTAGTGCAAATCATATTATCACTTACTTCAAACGTGGTATATGGAAGTGTAAGTTTATTTTCATCGTGTAGTTTTTTACATTTCTCTTGGTTCATAGTTGAAATCGTCGCCCTCCGAAGAAATTCCTCAATTTCTCCATACTATTTCACGTTTTAAACAATATTAAACACAATTGAAACATATATGTATGTATAGTTACTTTGGTATAAGAAATTGTACCTCGTGAGTTTTCCCCCAACCGGCAATGATAGCTTTAGATTCGTCTTTAATATCGGCACCCTGCTGTGGAAGTAACACTCTATCTGTGTTATCGCCATCGAGTTTCAACGGACTGTATAAGAACAATAAAGCTATATCGTAATCCATAGTTGTACTGTTGAAGTCGCGATGTACAATTATACGAGATACATTCTCTAGTTGTCCACCATTTTCGTTGGATGAAGATCCTGCGCGAACTTTCCAGTTTTCAGCAACAGTACTAAAAATTTAAAAATTAAATTTTGATCCCATTTGATGCTTAAATGTTTGAATCGATAAATATATATTTTATAGCTACTCATATACGCAATGTGCAGCAGTTATTATAGTGTATTCATTTAGTATAGAACCACCGCATTCATGTTCAACTTTATTACAATTCGTCTTATACAGCATTGCCACTATGTAAGGAACTTCAATAATACGAACTGGCTTTCCATTTTGTATCTTCACGCGTGAATCATTGTTTACGCCATAGGGATTTACTGGAACGTAATTTTGCTATGATTTTTTTTATATACATACATAGGTCATCGCTTAAAATATGAATATATATTATTACATACACATGTATATTTACCATACACAGGAATGTATGTACATAACAGCAAAACACACCGAAACAGCATCGCATCTAATTTTTAGTTCAACATGGAACTTCTTACGAATTTATTTGATACGTTGCACTGCGCCACTTTGTGCATTATGTGTCATTGATGTAATATAATCAATATATATATATCAAAACTTGAGGTTAATTTTATCAATTTGAATTGTAGATAAAAAGTTAAGTTAATAAGATAGTGGAAAAAAACACCAATTTGCGTTTGAAGTTCACATGTTAAGCTGTGGTTTAGATTTAAAGTCAAAAATCCGGTGTTGCTAAGCAATATTTTCGAAATTACTAAACCAATCAAGCTGGTAATTCATATTTATAGTGTTCATGTAAAATCTAAGTTACGATAGGCTTAGATTTTCAATCTATATTTATAAAAATCAATGTCTGTCTGTCCGTTTGTTTGTTTGTCTGTCTGTCTCTTATAGGTTCCTAAACCACTCAACCGATCGCGATGAAACTTTCCGGACTTATTGTGATCATGCCGGGGATGGTTCCTGTGAAAAAAAATCTGGGAAAAACGGGAACGGGAACGGGAACGGGCCTGCTCACGTATCAGATAACGTACTAGGAACGGGAACGGGAATGGGACCGGGATCGGGAACGGGAACGGGATCTGGAACGGGAACGGGAACGGATCGGTAACGGCCTGCTCACGCGTCAGAAAATGTACTAGGAACGGGAACGGTATCGGACATTGCAACGCATGCCGGGTCAGCTAGTATTATAATAATATTGTTATTATAATTTTATTATAAGTTCATGATATTGTTATATGTTATGATTATAATTATTTATTATTATTTTATATTGTTATTATTATCATCTATAAATTTATATGGATTATAAAGAGTGCACTAACCCCTCCTCGCCGTCTGGAATAAGTGGAAGTGGGTGTTTACTCTTGAACGAAATTAAGTTTAATTTTTTTTAGCTTTTTTTAATATTTTCTATCTTTATTATATTGTAAAATTATAATCCTTCTAGCATTGATGAGATATAAAAATAATCATCACAATCAGATCACTGAAAGTGGTGGATTACCCTATTTGAATATACGCCGAATTCGGTTCCATGACAAAAGAGAACAAGACAAAACAGAACGCGACAAAAGAGAACAGGACAAAACAGAAAAGCGATAAAGAGAACAGGACAAAACAGAAAAGCGATAAAGAGAACAGTGACAAAACAGAACAGTGGAAAAATAAAATATTTATTTTTGTCGAATCTATTTATTAATCACATATGTACATATAAAAGAAAATATTATAAATATTATAAAAATATATAAATATACAATATGTATAACAAAACGATGACAAAACAAAACAGTGGAAAAATAATTTTTTTTTTCGTATGTATCTCGATATGTCGTATCTATTTATTAATTAAATACATATAAAACAAAATATAAAAAAAAAATTATAAAAATATATAAATATATAAAAGCATCCTGTCGAGGGTATCGGACGGTGGTAGATGTGACAAATTTATCAGGGCATTTAAATTAACTGCGATGATTTTTTTATGGCTTGACATTGCATAAGCATTTAATATTTAACATTTTTTTATGTGGTTAAAGAAACCTTTCTTTTATTTATATGCATATCTACATACATATTTAATAAAATATTATGTTTTGATTAAATGTTAATATATTTTTAAGAATTATTAAATACTTATGTACCTATGTATGTATGTATGTATATGGGAAAATCGGACGGAATCCAATTCGAACTAATTTGCATATATCGTATATAAACACGGAATTTACAAAACATGACAAAACTGAAAAGTAGAAAAAATAAAATTTTTAAATGCCCCGATAAATTTGTCACATCTACCACCGTCCGATACCCTCGACAGGACACTTTTATATATTTATATATTTTTTATATTTTTTTTTTATATTTTGTTTTATATGTATTTAATTAATAAATAGATACGACATATCGAGATACATACGAAAAAAAATAAATTATTTTTCCACTGTTTTGTTTTGTCATACATATTGTATATTTATAATATTTTCTTTTATATGTATGTACATACATATGTGATTAATAAATATGTAGATTCGACAAAAATAAATATTTTATTATTCCACTGTTCTGTTTTGTCACTGTTCTCTTTATCGCTTTTCTGTTTTGTCCTGTTCTCTTTTGTCCTGTTCTCTTTTGTCCTGTTCTCTTTTGTCGCGTTCTGTTTTGTCTTGTTCTCTTTTGTCGCGTTCTGTTTTGTCTTGTTCTCTTTTGTCCGGTTACCGCCGAATTCATATGATATGTGTGTGTGTGTGTGCACGTACATTCGTTGCTCTCTAAGTTCGATTCACACACCACCTACTCCTGCTTGGACGCACCAATGATCAAAATCTGCCGTTTGACTTTTTCAGTTAAAAAAATAATGTTCATTACTTTTTAAATTTCTCAAATACATGGAATCTTTTGTATTGAAATTAAATTGTATCAATGGGTAAATGGTTTCCACAATGACCGCAAAGAATTGTACAATGATTTGAGTGTTGGTATTGAACTTGCGCAGATAGTCAAGTGTTAAAAGCGCGGGACAACGTATCCTCAGTGTGGTCTGCGGGACGCTCAGCGTCTGGACGCGTCAACGCGAACTTCACTTCGCGATTTCGCACACGCGAAACACGTAAAAGTATCGAAATACTACCAAAAATTAAAAAAAAAAGACTATGCCATCAAATGAAATGACTCGAACTTGAGGTGATTTCCCACTTTTCGTCGACGAATCGACGTTTGAACAAGGTTTATAAAATTTGGCGATCGATCGAACGGAAGCAATTGCCAATATAGTCAAAGCACTATTGACAAGTTTGACAGAATTTTCTTCAAGAGTGCATCTGAAAATTGTGAGTACATAATTATACCTGTATTTTTTTGTCCAGTGCATATTTTCAAAATTTTTCCTACGATGCTTTTAACCAAATTATATTTCGAGCAATTCACGCTAATTACAAACTCACGCGACTGGCTTATGAAATTAATTTGACGTTGAAAAATTGGTGGAAGCATCGCGACGTTTGGGGAGTAATTTTTTCGACGTATGTTTCTCAATGTAGCAATGGTTTTATTGCATTAGCAAACAGACTACTTTACTGAAAAATTTGCATAAAACTATTGAATTGAATATTAAATTTTCCTCTAATACGAGTGTAGTGACTGTGTACATAGTTTGAGTTTCATTTGACGATAGCAACATTTCAAAAGTCGCAGTTGAATAAAATTTTGCCCATTCACTCGTTTTAAGTGCAGAAAAACACTAAATATGGTCCACGATATCAACCCAGAAGCGGAAACACGCATTTAAGTTTGATTAAGTTTTAATTATTAAAAAAATACAAGCTACATATGTATGTAGCTTATCTGTATTGTACTAAAAACGATTACAAAAATTTGCATTCCCATTTGTATTAGTGTATATATGTATATTAGTGTTTTTTTTTTTTTTTTTTCTAACATTACATAAAATATGTACAACTTACTTAAATTTTAGAAAAATAAAATAATAAAATATCTTACGTGTTCACGTAGGTACACAATATTACCAATAGTTTGTATACTACATATCATTTTTATAATTTTAACACTACAAAAATACTCGAGTGCATAATTTTTTTATAAAATAGGGCATAATATTGTTTGCATTGTCATTTTTTTGTTATCAATGCGCTATCTATTATATAGTCAAATAGACAAGATTGCGAATGAACCGGAAAACGATATCGTCGTGTCAATTGAAAAATTTGCTACTTATGTTGTACTTACTAGGTATCTATAAAAATTCCATTTTAAAATTACCACACATTATGCGAACGTTACCACTAACCACTCTACATACAATATTCCATTATGAGAGACTAGAATAATTGAATTATGCGTAAGTTACGCCATGCTAAATATTCAATTACATATATATATATATGTATATATATTGTAGATACGCAAAATGAAATACTTTACGTGCCGAGGATATGGATATTGGTTACCGCAAGCGACGTACAACGTCGTGTTCTGACTCAGAATCTGATTCAGATTACACTATAACTGTCCGAAGTGTCGCTGCTGTGTGTCTGCAAATGTCAGCGAAACCGTGTTCCACATTCTCGCCAAATACATAGAATGGGTCATTTGTCTTCGCGTATTATCTAGTCCTGCCTAGAGTCCTCGTTGGTTCGATTAGGGACTCGGACGTGTCGAAATCCATCATGTCAATATTAGACATGTCCGTTGAACCGTTGCTCTCGTATGCTGGATACCAAAATGAACCCTAGACCCACATATGTACTTATATGATATTCTAAAACATTTAAATTTAGATTTTGTTAATTTAAATGACGTGTCTTCGTCACGTTATGAAAGGACGATGACTACATGGAAGTAAGTAATCGAACGGATGCAAATGATAATAGCTATAAACAGTATAGACATACATACATACCTACATACGTCGAATAAATAAATTATAATTTATTTATACCATTGTTAGTGTGGTAGAAATAGGTTGTGTATGTTTGTGTGTATACGAATGTTTGTGCTGGTTAATATTTATTTAGTTAATTGAAAACCACACCCTGGGTAAGATTAACACGCCACTTCGTGTTGCAATTGCTGGTGACGTCACATTGTTTTCAGTTTAACGGTGATATTATGTAGGATATTCTGGTTATTCCTTTTTTAAATATTATTTGGCTCAGTTACGCTTGTCACGTATGCAAATTAATTCTGAGAATTACTACCTATGTTTTGTTACAATTTCACAATCGATCGAATTCAATTTCCGAAAACAGTATGAAACTATGAACGATTCTACATGTTAGGTGTCGAATTTCGTTTTTATTACATTAAAACATCAGCTAACGAACTTTGATTTTGTTCGGATTTGGATAGATGATGAAAATTCGCATTGACGACGGAATGAGATTTCATATTCGAACTTAAGATGTTTGCAAACTATGCACAGCGTGACGAGAATGTTAATCGAATCTGAAAAGTATGATACGGATGAAAAATTCATGGTAAACTATTGCAAAAGTCTTTCGTATCTCATAAAGATTGAAAACTTTCGGAGAAAGTTTAATGTCAATACAATTTTGTCTTTGTTTTAAATTCATATTATCTACGAAAGTTTATATGTAACTTTCTCAACGGAATTATGACGCTTATAGGGGACGTCAATCATAAAGGCCAGATACTGCATTGCTTCGCACTGATACAATCATAATTTGATAAGTGACTTGAATTGAAATAAAAAAACATACATTTTTCTGAATAATTAAATATGTTTTAATTACTTTTAAGAAACCAATTAATAATTTTATTTAAAATAGAGCTCATTATATAAGGTGATTGGATTAGATTTTTGAACTTCAAAGGATTTTTTTACTTAATCCATATACCTACATATATGTATGTATACATATATGATAAAGTATTGTTTTACTCTACATATATTCTTTCATTAAATCGCGTGAAAGTATCGATAATGTAATTACCGTAGTATTCAATGCTGCTTTTAGTTAATATGATTTTTATAACCCATACAAATTAAATCTATTATATATTTCGTACGTAATTGTTAAAAAAACATCGATATGTATACGAGGTGTTTACAACTTAGCACTTCACTCAGTTTACATACATAATTTAAAATGAATAGATCTAACCTATCAAAATATAATGTTTCACACTCTTCTTTGGTATCGTGCCAAATGAAATAAAAATAGCATTGGAAATAACGCATTTGATTTACCGCAAAATCTTTTTTGCAAAGCGTTTGAATCGGTGTAAATTTGCGGTTCGTTCGATCACGCACCAACATACATATGTATGTATGTTCATACGTGTCACTATAACGAACCATCGTATCGTGTAATTTTTACTTTATCCATATCGGATAAAGTATTGTGATCGTGCGAAAATTCGACCAAAAGATTTTGGCTGATTTGTATCAGGTATGCCCTGACCACGTTTTCATGATTTTCGGAAAATGTCTGTATATCTATGTATCTGTGTGTCTATGTATGGATGTGTGTATAATCGTTATAGCTCAAAAACCGATTATCCCATTACACTTAAACTATTACAATCCATAAGGCTTTCAAAAATCTTCGTCAACCGGAAGTGGTACTTTCCTCGGAAAGTCACCTAATTTTTTGTTATCAAACAAATTAAGCAGAAATTTTGTATTGAACTACATATATGTTGACTTTAAAAATAATTTATTTTTTTTCCGGTAGGAAGTAGTATTTTTACTCTTAGTTTTCGGTGATTTTAACTTTTTCTCCGAAACTATTACCTCTATCAAGCTGAATATCTATAGTTTTCATGTGAGATGTAAAAGATACATATTATGATTTTGATCTAAATCCCCTAACCGTAGGTGGCAATTTACTCTTGAACGAGATTTCGTTTTCGGCCTTTAATATACATATGTATGTATGTATTTGTACGCTACGCCGAACTATTGTAACGGGCTATTTCGCGAAATAAGCAATATTTTGCCGAATTCGTGAAATAGATAAAAAAATGGTAGTAAAGATACAAAGATACTACCTATGTACATATATACATACATAGTATCTTCATAACATTGCAATATTATAATCTTTAGGGAAATATCTAGTTATAAAAAAATAAATCATAAAAATCGGTTAACTGGAAGTGGGACTTTTTTATTGTACCTATAGAAAAGTCAAAAATCGTGTTACCAGCAGTATTTCTGAAACTACTAAACCAATCAAAATTTTCATGTAATGTTTAAGACTCGATAAGGTGTTGGTCAAAATCCGTCAATCGAGTAGTAGTAGTTTACTCTAGAACCAAATTTTTTATTTTTTTCAGCCTTTTGAATATTTTTAATCTATTTTGAAATTATAGTATTTATAGCATTGATGACTTATAAAAAAAATATCATCAAAATCGGCTTACTGGAAGTGGTAGTTTTTCCTATTCGAATATACATATGTATGTATGTATGTAGTATGTACATATGTCGAAAATGGTTTATGTACATACATACATACATATACAGTGATTTCACATGATACATATGTGTGTGTGCGTTCGTTGCTCGCTATTTTCGATTCATATACCTAATCCTTGTTTTTTGGAACACTGGATTCATTCAAAACAAATTCCAAAACAGTTCAACAGTCACCTGAGGATAGTTGTCGTAAATTTACGACGTTTCACGTCGACGAATGAGAGTACTACGGTTTTTAAAGCCCCTCTGAGGGTCGGGTCCCTTTCTAAACGACCCCTCGCTACGTGCATATCATTTATGATAAGGGGAACATTTTGATTTTTTTTATTTTTTGGCATACGTATGCTTTGACGGTGTATAATAATGTGAAGCATTGTATAAATTGAGAGGAGCCGAAGCCGTTCGTTTGACGGATCCACGATGCACGCTGTGTCTAATTGGTAAATTATGCCCCAGTTAGTGAGGAGTGTCACTGTAAGATAGTGAGCTCATTCATAAGATTGTTTGGGTCTCGGTTTACTGTGTAAAATTATATTTCATAATACGTGACTGCAATTTGAATTGTAATGATTAGGTTTGCACTTGCTTTAACGGGGTTAAACTAATGCGCTTTGATGGATGATATTAAAAAGTGAGAACTATGTGTAAATAGACTGGTAGTACAGATACTACATAATGGGGCATTCATATAGAAATATACATAGCTTAGATATAAATCAATAATCTGAAGATAGGATATATAAAAAAAAATTGAATATCCAGCAACATAAAATTTCTTCCTAAATTACTTAATCGCATCTGTAAATGACATTGGCAGTCGATAGCTCAGTGGTTAGAGCGATAGTGTAAACCCCCGATTTGATCCCAGTATATCGAAACGGTTTTCGGCCTTAATTATCATAATTGGTAAGATCTGGACATTACTAAATGCAGATTGGTCGATCTTCTGTTGGAGTAGATTATAGTTGAAAAGGCCGAATCTAATAAGAACGAATTCATTATGGTCGAATGGAATATGTCGGGAACGGATTGGGTCTAATAGGAATAATGTAGAAAGCGGATAATGTCTAATAAGAATAAGGTGGAAAGCGCATAAAGTCTAATAAGAATATGTAAGTTGGAAAGCGCATAAGGTGTAATACGAATAAGATAGAAAGTGAATTTGATCGAACGGTGAAAATATCGAAAAAATACATACAAGGTCGAAAATTTTAAATAAGTCACGAGGAGTAAATTCTTTTAAGCTTTTAACTGGTGAAACCCGGTTTGAAGTTTTCATATTATGTAGTTATCATATTCAAAGTAGTGGAGAATCTATCATATTCATTTATGACATTATCTATTCGACCATAATTAATTCGTTCTTATTGGATTTTTCATTTTCTACGCCTCCCATTACAATTTGCTAATTTATCTAAGTTATGAGATGGCTCTTCCAAAAATCGGCATTACCTATCCATTATACCTATACTATATCATCATCATCATTTTCAGCCGTTCACAGCTCTTCCATTCCTGTCTGTCTTGGGCAATCTGCATCCACTTGACTCCACACATTCTTCTCAATTCATCAGCCCATCTTCCACTTGGTCTACCTTGCTTTCTATCACATCCTCTCGGATACCATTCCAGTATTTCTCGCGTCCATCTGCCATACATTCTTCTCGCTATGTGTCCAGCCCATTGCCACTTCAACTTTTTCACGCGTACTGCTATATCTGCCACTTTGGTCATACTTCTTACCCATGTATTTCTTTTGCGATCTCTTCTTGTTATACCAAGCATACATCTTTCCATGCTTCTCTGTGTGCACTGGATCTTTCGTAGAATTCTTGAATTTAGCGTCCAAATTTCACATCCATATATGCCATATATCCGTATGCCTTATTTTTTAAGCATAGCGGAATGTTGGATTTAAAAACTATGTGCACTCTTCCAAAAGCACTCCATCCTAGTTTCATTCTTCGTTTTATTTATTCTTCTTTACATCCAGTCGTATTCACCAACTGCCCTAGGTATAGATAACTATCAACTATCTTTGCAATATGATTATCTACTGTGACTACGCTTTGCGTGCAAAATATGTGTGTGTAAGTATCTGCCTCCCTGCAAGTCTGGGTCGTTGCGGTCACGCTCTCATTTCCAACACAATAAACAAACATTATTTATCGGTGTGCTGGAAATAAGCCAAAGCTGTCAAAGCTGATTCGACAACGCGATTTTATAGCCATATGCATGCACCCATTCAATCAACGATACACTATATGTACAATTGTTTCACGTACTGTCAAACCCAGCGCGCACGAGTGTGAGTTGAAGAATCCACCGTCATATAACAGGCAAACCGGCCAGTATTTATTTATATTATTGGGTCTATTGGTTCATTCAGTCTTAAAAAAAGGCAAACAAAAGACATGTTGAGAATACTAGTTCGAACATATGAGTAATTTAAAATTCCATTGCTATGTAAATATGTATACATATTGCGAAGAGAAATACATATGTGGGATGGTCAGGAGTGGTTCACCTTTCAAAACTATTCAATCGTACGAATTTAATTTGGTAAGCTGGGTTAACCCTCATCCGCCACTTCGCACCACGCGATAAAACTGAAGCGTGATGAATTATACGTATGTAATTAACGTCGCAGATTTTTTCTTTTGGGTGATTAATGCACACATACGACCACATTTTAATCTAACAGTATTATATTGATAGTGTGAATAAAATTAAAATCGTAATTAGAAAACGTATGACTATGTACTATGTACAACCGGGATGTTATGTATATTTTTGTTGAAAAATTATAATGTTATCAATGTTTCGTCTGTGACGTGTCTTTTATCGCATGTATATTTTAAGTTATGTAATTTAATTTTAAATGTTTGTTCTCATGTCTCGCTATAGTGACAAATTGGGGCAACCTGTCATATCACTATGGTATACATAATTTGTGAAATAAAATATAAAGGATCACAAACGTACATACATACATATGTACATAAAATAGATCGGTGTTGTAATACTTTCGAATTCTGCGAAAAGATCGATTTTTCCACGGCATGCTGATTTAGCAGTTTCAGATTTAAATTGGAAAAATTTTCAAGCTCGTTTATATTAACGAATCGAATATTAAATTACGATTTCGCGGCAAGCGTTGCGCGGCGCCGGTTTGCATTTATTGAGCGGTTAAAGTTGACTATTTTTTTTATATTCGTAATCAAAGTCTTCGATGTTTAAAGTTGACCGCATAAAATATTTATAGCGCGGAAAATTGCCGTGGAATGAGGAGCTGAATAAATTCAGGATAGCTCAATTAGGATATCAATATGAACGACTTTACTATATATAATAGTGCAATGGTCTGCCTGGCTGGATAGCTACGAAATGCTCGCATACGTTCAAGGCACGTACACATATACTCACTCACTCACACATAAACTCACGGCACCGTAGCGTGAAGTGCTCGCATTTTTCAACTGCCTATTACATTTTGAACTACGTACTAAATACACTATAGGCATATGCAATACTATTTATAAAGAGCTTAATACATACATAAATAAATAATAACCACCCGATGATACTGTCAACGTTGCATTGACTAGTTAAAAAATAAATAAATAAAAAATTCCATGTGTCTGCAATTAAGATGCATCTGTTCCTGTTGAAGGCTAGATCAAAATTTTGTTTACATACGACTAAATATGTATGTATAAGTTGTTTATATTTAAATATATTTATTTATTTACTGTAAATAAATAAATATTTGAGCCGTTAATTATATTAGTTTGGAGCTTACGCAGGAATCTTTTTATTTATCCATGTCGTAGGAAATTATAGATGGTATTAACCTACACACTGACAGAAAACCATTAATTATATTAATATTATTAATCGTTGAGACTGGCGAGATTAAGGGAGAGTCCATTTTGTTTCGGCTATGGCGAAAATCACAGATACCCATTATATGTATGTATGTATATCTTTTTACAGATATAATTTCATCAAAAATATTTTTCTCGACCCTTTTACATTAAGTACACTTCACTTTGCAATAATATTTACCTTGTGCGAATTTCACACGTACTAAAAATTGAATAATGGATATTATGGTTTATAGTTTATGTATGGATCATCTTTATTTGGCCCGAAGCACTTGAAATTTGATTTGGCCGAGTTGATTAAATCACATCTGGACAATATGAGCGTGTCGCTTTCGTTTGGTTTACTAAAGCTCTGAAAGTTTACCAGCTGCCTCAAAAAGACCATTTCGCGCTACAAAAAATAATCCAAATGCAATGTCTCTTTAATTTTTAAACAGATTACTTTAACTTTACAAGTAAAATATTGTATTCAAATGATTTTAGTGGCATATTTACATAAGTTTCTCAGAATATGTACTGAGAAGAGAATGTATAATGAGGTTAGGTTAAGTTTGATTGGAATAGGTTGTAGGGTTATATTGAGATTTGACCTAGAAGTTCAAGGCTGCTGTAATCAGTTCACTTTTTAACCGAAAACTCTGTGTATACGGTTAAGAAAATGAACGCGACGTTATAATGTACACCGTTGAAATTCTAACCGTGACGCGGTTACGTAATTTTAGGACCAGTATAAATAGGGTTCATTATGGGCACTGAGGGTTGGCTTATTTAAGGCTTTCCACCCTTAAAGCAATCATTTTAAGGCGTCAGACCGTACGCTACTTTTTAACACTCTCTCCTCTTCAAAAAAGCACCTACACCCACCAGATGACTTGTGCAATCCTCGTAGATTCAATAAATAGATTACATTCACTCGATATACATTTTATACTCGACGGGGCTAAATTTGACCTCTCGAAACTCGTTCTACTCAGAAAACATTCAAGCTTTGGTTTTAATTGAGACGGAACATTTCACTCGTGTAAAATGAGAATAATTAAGGCTCGGTTAAAAAAAACCCACCAACTATGGATACCTACGTGTGATTTAGTATGTATTTGCGACGTGGGATGGAATGAGAACGGTCACCAAAATGCTGGAGCATTCCTCTCGAAGAGAGGTTCATTGTTGGGGATCGGCTAACTAGAAATAATACAATCGTATGTGGATATCGGCCCAAGAACGCAAACGTACCGTTTTGCTCAACTGAACCATTGTGATACATTTGACAAAGGACGCGGTCCGTGAAAATCCGATCGAAATTGTTCTTATGTACATTTCTTTGTGCGCCCCAATACTGCATACTGTTCATATAGTGATAATTTGGGTTTTTATCTGATCGAGTTTACTCGACTATGAAGTCACGGTATTTGATTAATCGATTTAATTTCCATACGAGGCAGTAATTGTGCGTGCTCCGTCGTTTTGGGAACAAAGTCAAATAAGCCATAAGACTCATAAGAGGATTGGCAAGAGCTGAAAATTATTAAACTGTCTTTGGTTGTGTGTGTGTGTGCCATTTATTTTCCACGCTTGAAACGCTACAGCGAAAATTTACCAGAAGCAAATGTATGTACATACATATATATATATGTATATGTATGAACGACGAACGATTTTTCCCGCTGTTACTACCTACATATGTACATATCTAAAACTAATGACTATAAAAATAAATTTCTTTAATTCAATATGCATGTATACGCTGATTAAATTCTAGCACCACATTTTAATTACTTATCATAAAAATATACATTGCTAACGAAATATAATTGTACTAGTGTAAGCCCGTTGAATATCAACGGAGCGGTTTCTCATCACCCGTACTGAAAAATAATATTAAATTTAATAGTTTTTATAGTTGTTGCATAGATGGCGCGTTATAATAACAACGTAAAAATTTAGCAAAGTCGCGAGCCTATTTTTAATTATATAAATAGTCAAGTTGAACCCAGCCCATTAATATCCCACCGCGTAAGCAGTCAGTGTACCGAATCGGTGATACCGGGTTCAAATCCCACTCTCGTGACGTTCTGGTTTTTTTTTTAATTATTTACGTCGGCGAGCATTATCAGCAGACAGACATACAGATAGACAGACAGACAAACAGACAGATGGACGGATTTCGGCTATTACATGTATATATATAATAACTAGACGTTTAGACAAAAGCATTGATTTTACATTGATGTACATATTTAAGTATGCTAGCATCTCAACAGCGCAATAATTAATTGACTTCGTATTTCGTAGTGACAGTTCTTCTGATGTGAGGGTCGTTCAGGTACTAACTGCATTAGAGGGGAAAATCCTTTTATCTCAACTCCCAACAAACGGCACTACAAATATCGCCACGAATACACCATTGTCGTTTTATTCCTGGACACTCATCAACATACATACATACATACATAGGTATATATGTATGTAAATTAAAAAAATAATAATTGGAGGACATGCTTTTAATTGTAGAATGCATTCGGAGGGGAACTCACACGTTCCACATTCCTGATTGTACATATGTATGTATGTACATACCTAAACCCTAAAATTTTCCGAGATTTTCCTCTCGCGTGTATAAAGTGAGAGAGAGAAGCTTCATTTAAATAAGAAGACGTCACGCACACCACGATCCCTGGATCATTTTGTCGTATTCACATTTTCGAGGATATAAAGCCTTTCTTTATGACACCCTAAATATGGTCGTGGGGGGTTGACAACTCATTACCATTTTTAATATTTTTAACGGCTTCGCGCTTCTATACTTAATGAGATTTTTTTTCTTTATACGTTCACATTAATAACGTTCGCATTGTATTGCGTGTGTGTGGAAAATATCGGATTTAATTTAAATTTTAAATTAAATTACCGTATCTGTACGTAGATGTTATTATTTTACGATAAAAGTTTAGCAATGACCGTTCCGCTCTATTGGGACTCAACAACCCGTATTGCCTTTTGTGGCGGATAAATTTCATTTTATTCGGCTTTAATGTGCACTGTAAATTAATGTTAAATTTTTTGCTTTATCCCTAAATGTTATATAATGCTACGAGCTGTTATATAAGGCTATGCTTAAAAAAATAAGGCATACGACCAATGCGTACTGCCAGTTATGACGTATGGATGTGAAACGTGGATTCTGAATTCAAGAATGTTACGCAAGATCCAGTGCACATAGAGAACCATGGAAAGATGTATGGTCGGTATAACGAGAAGAGATCGTAAGAGGAATACATGTGTAAGAAGTATGACCAAAGTGGCAGATATAGCGGAACGTGTGAAAAAGTTGAAGTGGACACATAGCGAAAATAATGGATGGGAGATGGACGCAAAAATACTGGAATGGTATCCGAGAGGATGTGAAAGAAAGCAAGTCAGACCTAGTAGACTATGGGCTGATGAATTGAGAAGAATGTGTGGAATCAAGTGGATGCAGATTGCTCAAGACAGACAAGAATACATAGAAGAGGATTAGAGAGGCCTTCAATCATGGTGAACGGCTGAAAATGATGATGATGATGACAAGCTGTAAGAACCTGGCGTTACCCGAGTGTATTTTTGCCTGCAAAATAATATGTATTATTATTGTTTGCCGCCAAGTGACTCTTCACGCTCGTCAAGACTATTCAGTCAAAGCATTTCGTTCGATTTTCGTATCAGTTGCTTTCAATCTGCGGGCCGAAATAATTAATATGCAAGCTCATGCTTCAAACGCGCGATAAGCTCTGTTCGGTTAGCTTTTTGCAGCGAACCCTTCCTTCACACTTTATTGTTTCGGTCTTTCTCCGGTTTTCGGGGACCGAATCTGGATTCTGCTCGCTGTGGCGTCGATGAATCTTTCATTTCGTGTTAAATAAATAATTCATCGGCTCATTTTTCTGCGCGATATCTCACTTGCGCTTCTCCCCTGTTGTCGGCCGATAACTACACCGTGGACCGTTATTTATTTGCAACATAGCTTTTCCGCAAGATCATCGTTATAACTTGTTATAAGATACGAAGCTTTTCATACCAGTCGTTTCAGCAGCCATTAGAATCTGGGTAGGTTCTGTTTAAGAGACCTATTGCGTAAAATAAACTTTGTTCTTCGAATATTACAGTCTGAAGGTTTATCAACATATGTATATATTTAGATAATATTATATATATATATAATAGCCGAAATCCGTTTGTCTGATATGTGTGTGTGTGTGTGTATATCTGTCTGCTGATAACGCTCGCTGAGGTAAATAATTAAAAAAAAACCAGAACGTCGCACGAGTGGGATTTGAACCCAGTATCAATCGTAGAGATTAAATGGAATCTCAACAAAACTGTTAATTTTATCGAACGTGCGCAACGCAACTACATATGTGTGTACTTTATTGATGTAAACGTAAACGTATTGGTTTCCATAACGCACAACTTAATTGCTTTTATATGATTAACGACTCACCGTTATTCGGCGAAATTATTAAGGATGTGTGTTTATTTACGATGGGTGAAAATTTACGTCACGAAATCGGCACACGACTTTCGTGCGAATATTACATGGGTGCGTATGATATGTTCGATAACGTGTGACGTTAATCGATTATACGCTTACGGTCTGTTTACTTATTCAAGATTCAAGTGAATCGGTTCATTTTTCACTTTCGCAGATCTATTTCGCAATCACATTGTCTATTTCAACTGGCGAGCGAATCGAACGTAGAAAACAAAGTTCGAATTACTTAAACGTCATTGGCAAACATTCAAATAGGTACATATTGTAATATGATTTGTGCATCGATCGTGAATGTTTTCCGAATATATGCGCTCCTCTGTGTATTTTCAATCGAATAATTCAGATTGTATGACCGATACGATCGTGTTGACTGTTAGTTGTGTAAAATCAGTGTAGTACTATGCTATAAAAATAGTTGACTAAATGACTTATTCTTAAATTAACGTTGTTGAATGAATTTATAGTACACAATTTGTATTTGAAATAGATATGCTCTTAATGCATATTTCTGTGCGTGTGTTTTTACTCAATATGCTCTTCTGTACGTGTATTTTTACGCGGTATGTTTTGAGTGAAAACAATCGGTTACTGTTGATAGTAAAATTTGACGTGTTTACAGTGAAATCAATGGATTTTTGGATGATTTCAGTAAATCATCCATCATTGAATAATGTTCCCAGTAGGTAGTTAAAAACAATACGTACGCCTGTTTTGGATAAATTCAATAGAAAAAATTATACTATTTTATTTTAAATATGAAATTCCTTAAATTAGTAGAAATGCGCAATCAAAACTCTCCAACGAGGACTTGGCCTTCTATGATTGCTATTCTGATCAGTTATTCATATGGACCGTTCCGTTCCTTACCATGGATCGATTATTTTACGTCTACCTTTATTTAAACAATTTTTCATCGCATACAAAAATATTTTAATTGATTTGTGTGTATGTGTTTTAAAAATTGGGTGTATCGTAGTTAATTAATGCGTGATTGATCGTCTGTTCGGTAAAGCTTCCAGTAAGCTTCGAGATTGAGTATGCCGCAAACCGACGATAAAATCTCTATCGACATTGTCAATAAGTAAATTAAAAAGCTGGGCTCTTTTCGAAGAAGATCGAATAGATCAGATGAGTTGATCCGAATCAACCCTTTCTTTCAACTGTGTCGCTAAAATTTCTCCAATAGTAACTAACTATAATCGGACATTACGAGCGTTCGTTTATTATGAAGATATTTTGGGGTCGGTATACAATGCGACAAATTAAAATTTGAATAATGTAAGGATATCAACATAAATCACATCCCATTATAACACGCTTGGGTTGCTCAAAATGGGTCTATAAAATTAACATCAAAAATTTTTGCTTACAAATATGAAAATTTCCCATTTTTTTTCCCCATTCTGCACAACAAAAAACGGTTATGTCTCAAGACGGCTGTGTTTTTTTTTATTATTATTTTAACGATGTCCCCGAATTTTTCGTTTCGACTGCAATTGTAATCATTTGCTTTTGATTGAAATTTCGCTTTCATTACAGGCGGGCGTCGCATCACTTTCGCAAATTCCATGTTGTGAATAACACTTTACTTGTAGTTGTCGATGTCGAAATTTGACCATTTACATATGCACTTTTAAGTGCATTTAAGGGTCGGGGAAAAACCGATGCGATCTGAACGTGCGATAAGCGATTACAACACCGAGCTTAACGTTTAAAATAATTTTTTTGCAATATAAATTAATGTATTTTTGGTGTGTCTGATTACTGAATTGTAATGTCGATTCTGAATATAGCACATGTAAGCTACATATGTGATTAAAAAGCAAATGTTTTGAATGTCTATTGTTTGTCAATGTGTGTAAGTGTAATGGGAATGTTCATAGGGATATATCATTGTATGAAACGAAAAGTTTAATTTCAATTAATTAAGTTTATTATATTTACATACTTACATACAATTCAATATGAATTAAAATTTAACATTTTCAATATGAAAGACTTAATACAATATCAAACTAACATGAACCGTCGTAATGCAAGTTTTCGTAGTCCATTCGAATGCTTTCGACACATTCCACTATGTTATGAACATTTTGATCAAAATCAGATTCGTCAATCATATCTTCAAAGTTCTTTTCAATTTCGGTAACCTTTCCTTCAACGTACTTGTGCTCTTCATAGTCGATTTCCACTTCTTCTGAGAACATTGGAGGTTGATCGTATTGTGCTTCATCGATTCCTTGAACTTCTCGATCTGCTTGAAGTGCTCTTTCTCTCTCTTGCAGTTCTCTTTCCCGACGTTCTCTTTCTAGAATTGCTCTCTCTTGCAGTTCTCTTGCTAAAATTGCTCTATATTGCAGCTCTCTTTCTAGAAGTGATCTATCTTCCAGTTCTCTATGCTGGCGAGCTCTTTGTTCAAATGCTCTCTCTCGCAATTGTCTTTCTTGACGTTCTCTTTCAGCCAATTGTCTTTGTACAATTTCTCGATTATCATTGATGCGACGACGAGCCCCTGTCATCTCATCCACTAAATGTCGAGCATCAATACATTGGTCGCAAAAGCCAATGTTTTGACACTGTGGACAAAATAATTCACATTATAAAAACAAAATTAATAAATAGCTGTAATATTTGACGATGTTAAATCATTTTAAGATACTCACGCTGTTTATTTTCACGATCATTGCTTCGGTCGTCATTGCCAGCATTTCATCTTCACTGTCGACCCCATCTAATTAATAAAATAAAACAATTGATTAAAAATTATAATACATACATACATATGTATATACAAAATAACTGTAACAAACGATATAACGCTTACTGTTTACGTGGTTGAAATCGGGGTTGTAAATGAATTCGTCGTTGTTAAAGAGATTGACGTTGTTGATCAAATCGTCGTTTTGGGCATCGAATTCTTCTCTCATCTAAAAAAATAAAGCGATTAATTAAATATAGTTCACGATTATGAAATAGTGTAGTATATTGAGTAAGAATTAGATAATCACTTGAAACATCTTGAAATATTTTCGAAGCTCGAGCGTGGTGGCAGCGTGTTTGATTCGTATAAGCGCAGTGAAACTACTGCTATTTTTCGGTCAAAGCTACCTAAATCTATAGGGTGGAAAGTTGTATTGCAAAATAGACAGTGGTGCTTAGAGCAGGGACCGCATCATTTGCACGAACCAAAAATTAATTTTACATATAAAAAAAACCGCTTAAAATAAATTATTTTTTAAAAACATAATTTATTACTAGGATCATTTGCAGGAATCTATTTTTTTTTAATAAAATAAAATTATACGTTTTTTTTATATTAAAAATCCTTCTATGTATATGCTTTATATGTTTGCTAAACATCTACATATGTTATGTCAATCGCTTGTAGTTTTTATTATATAAGAATAGTTGAATGATCGAATGCGGTAATAGTAGTATAAAAGCTTGAGCTTCCCCTGCGTAGTAATTTCAAAATTTCGCATGGATGACGCATCGTTCAGAATGCGCGCGCATAGTGAATGCACTTTTGCACTGTCAAAATAATACAAACTAACCGTTGCATAAATATGAAATTTTATTTTATAAAATAATGAATTACGCATAGGTGGTGGTTTATTTTATACGGTAATCGCACCTATGGATTGTCGACAAATCCGGATGTTTCAACAATTAAAATAAAATGATCTATTATTCATTATTCATGTTAGTATAGTTATGTATGTAGTTGCAATTACAATTCTAAAACTATAGCCTGGGTGAAGCCGGACACTTGCACTTAAAGCTTGTAAGATTAATACTCGTGATTATCTGATTATAATATCAAATTCAGCATGTACTTTGTGCTCACGATTTATTTTACATACATATACTTTCGTAATTTATTTTAAAGCCAAATGAAAATTCCTGTTGATTGAAATTTAAAGAGTAATTTAATATTCATAGTAGTTGTTTGAAGTGCTATTAATGATATCTGATGGGTCTCGATGAAGAGATGGGAGCTCTGCGCAAAGCCAAAAAAATGGGACCGTATTCGAGAATGGTTTTAATATTTACCTAAGGCCCGGGCCTCACCGGGCAACTAGTCTGCCGACTAGTCTGCAGACTAGTCTGCGGCGAGTTGCATTGAGCAATTTGCTCCGCCGACTCAGTTGCTCACATTGCGATTTTGATTATCTTTAATTATTATGGAAATTCAAAACTGACCCGCAGAATCGGTTTCTTAGACAATTCTATAAATGAAACTCGAAAAAAAAAGTTATGAAAAATTCGTCTTTTTTCCTTTGTCCGAATCCAGCTGTTCATTATGTTGTTGTACAGCTGTTCATGTATGACGTAGTATCCGTTTCTTACAGAGAAACGTCTCTCTCTCTCACGCAAATAGAGCGCGAGCGAGACAACGGCGAGTGCATCACCTCTGTATGATTTATTTACGTAACTTTCAAAATAGACAAATCTCAAAAAGTAAAAAATACTTATTTTTTTTTTTTTCATGTTTCTTATATAATATTGCCTAATAATCAAATTATATTCTCGTCGATTTTGGCCTCTTACAGAGCTATACACTTTTATGGAGATGTTTGTATGCTATAATGGGAAGAATTTGAAGATTTGCGAAGATTTGAAAATAAGAAGAAAAATAAGGATCTGGGGTGAAACTTTCTTCGGAAATCACTATCTGTGTGTAGTGTTTATCTCGTAGTATGAAAAATTCGTTTTTTTTTTTTTCGATTTTCGTTTTTTTTTCAAAAAAAACCATTTTTTTTTCGTGTTACCTATACAAAATTGTCTAAGAAACCCATATTTGAAGTCGGTTTTGGATTTCCATGCCTATATAAACGTCTTTTCAGGTCGTGAAAATCGTGAGTCTCCCAGAGTTGCTCAAACGGCATGTAGTCTTCGATAGTCGTCCATAGTTGCGGAGACTGAGTTGCCTGGTGAGGTCCGCTCCGTATAAACGCTAACATTTTGACGACACGGCGACTAAGGCCGACTAGTCTGCAGACTAGTCGGCAGATTAGTTGCCCGGTGAGGCTCGGGCCTAACAGAATTGTTGAATCACTGTCGAAATGAATTAATTCAAATAATATAGCACGCATATTACATACAGTTCAACTTTCTAGCCATTTGGACTACTTGAATCCACTCTTCGGATGGACGAATTTTGGAGATAAGCGAGCGCCTACTGTACAATGTACATATGAATTTATTTTATAGGTATATATTAAAAGCTTTACCATGTCTTTCAGTTTTTCTTTGGTGCCTAAGCTTGCGAAGTGATCAATATTCGATCAATTCGATTAAAATTCACGAAGATACTACCTATATAATACACAAAGATTTGGAAAGAGATTTGATGATATCAAAATGCAATAAATCTTCTTCCACTGGCTTTTGAGTAGCTTGCCCTTACATAGAATACAATAACCGCCTACAATAGAGAAAATTTGAAATATGATATTTCTAAATATTAAATTCACATATTGTAATAATTAATTAGTCATTCGAATTACGTAAGTGTAAGTTACACATCACCATTGCTTTTTTTTTATTTGGAGGGGGTTGGGGGGAGAATTAACTGGGAGGCATTGAAAAGGCCGAATTGAATAAGAACTAATCCATTATGGTAAAAATGGAAAATGTCGCAAGCGGATAAGGTCTGAATAATTATTATTCTGTAAAATACGGAGAAAATATTTCAATGATAAAATAGTCTTAGTTTGAATTAAAAATAATGTGTGGAGTCAAGTGGATGCAGATTGCTCAAAACAGACAGGAATGGAGGTGAATTGGAAAAGCTTTCATCCAGCAGTGGATGGCGAACGGCTGAAAATGGTGATGATGATGATGATGATTATAATCAAAAATGAATAAAAATTTTAAAGGGATAAGCCCTCTATTTCAACCATCCAGCACTACATCAAATTTGAGTGTAATTGGTGTGAATATTTTATATGCATATCTATATTTTATATTTTATATGCCGCTAAATTGTTAAAAACCGGCTCGCCTTTTTTATTTTTTTTTAAGAAAAGATCATGATCACGGATGTGAAAAGGTAGCCATTAAATAATAAATAGGTTTTTAAATAAAATCAGACCATTGCTACATGTGTTTTTATTTTATCAATGGTGACTTCCAACGTAAATGTCAAAATTAAAATTAAAATAAGAATTTTTAATCTTTTTATTTAAAATAAATATAATACAACATACAATATTTGGCGTAAAAAGGATTGAAAACTTTAATTAAAAACAAAATCAGTGCAATGCCCATATGGTTGTTTTATAGTCAGATATATTATTCTCGGCTTTTTTCCGAACTCTAGTATTTATTGCCATTCTACATATGATTCCTGTTGATCCAAGAGATTACAAATGGAACGGCATCCCAATCAACCAACGACTTCCTCAATAAATTAATAGTCATTGATACATGATCTGCACTTCTACAGTGAGACTTCTGCCACGGAGAAATAACTTCATCAATTGGCCGGGTAGAAGGAACGATTACTTCAAAAAGTTTTATAAAATAATCGTAATTCTCATCAGTAGTAGGATACCGCATCCAAATTAATATGGGTAGCAGATAACAGTCGAAGTTTTAAATTTTTCTGCTGTTTTCAAATTAATGGTACATTTTAATACTCATTTGAATGAATTATATTTCAAATACCAAGTTACCAAAATCATTTTTACGAATTTCTATTGCTCTAATTGAACTGTGCTCAAAGTGAGTATTGAAATCAATAGTCAGATATATTTCCTATTGATTGTGATTTTTTATTGCTTTGAAATACTTATAATTAATTATCTAACGAATTTTTAAAGTCAAAAATATATTTTTTTACACATTTTTTCCCATGTTTTTTGGCGTTGGTTTAAATAATTTTTTATTTCACCACGTTTATAAGGATTGGTTTTCTATCTCAATATTTTTTATTTTATCTTAACGTACTATTTCGAGCGGCAAATGATTTTAAAATACGTTATGATATGTTACCGGTGGCGCGTTTAACGATATAACGATAACGATAGCGATAACGATAGCAATAACGATAAACGACACGCCGAGATCGTAATTTAAAATCATTTTCCGCTCGAATTAGTACGTTTAGATAAAATAAAAAAAATATTAAGATAGACAACCAATCCTTATAAACGTGGTAAAATAAAAAAACTCTTCAAATAGATGTTAGATAGATAAATGGAGAGGCGTGTCGCTTATCGTTATTGCTATCGTTATCGCTATCGTTATCGTTATATCGTTAAGCGCGCCACCGGTAACATATCATAACGTTATGTTATGATATGTTACCGGTGGTAATATATCAGTGGGTCAAACTTAGTAAAGATTGACTTATCTCCGCTCTGGGTTTTTTTTTTGTTGCTCAGTGATAATAATCAATTTTAATTTTATCCGCGATTTGGCTCTAATGATATTTTAGAAGAACTTGCTATAATTTCAAATGCGCTACAATCGAGACCAAGTAATTATACATAAAGCTGATAAATTAATTAAACGTTCAATTAGAGCAATAGAAATTCGTAAAAATGATTTTGGTAACTTGGTATTTGAAATATAATTCATTCAAATTAATAATACATTATAAATAATTATAATTAATTCGGCTTTTGCGGTCTATAACGCAAAATATAGTATCGCTGTGCTCAAAGTGAGTATTGAAATCAATAGTCAGATATATTTCCTATTGATTGTGATTTTTTATTGCTTTGAAATACTTATAATTAATTATCTAGCGAATTTTTATGTCGCTTATCGTTATTGCTATCGTTATCGCTATCGTTATCGTTATATCGTTAAGCGCGCCACCGGTAACATATCATAACGTAGTTTAAAATAATTTGCCGCTCGAATTAGTACGTTAAGATAAAATAAAAAATATTGAGATAGAAAACCAATCCTTATAAACGTGGTGAAATATTGTTTTTTTTTATAAAAAAATTATTTAAACCAACGCCAAATAACATGGGAAAAAATGTGTAAAAAAAAAAATATTTTTGACATTAAAAATTCGTGAGATAATTAATCATAAGTAATTTAAAAGCAATAAAAAATCACAATCAATAGGAAATATATCTGACTATTGATTTCAATACTCACTTTGAGCACAGCAATACTATATTTTGAGTTATAGACCGCAAAAGCCAAAAAAATGGATATTTATTACATTTTTTAAATCGGGAATATCTCATAAGCGAGAGTATTTCAACAAAAATCATTATCGGATTCGAATTTAGTGGGTCAAATTTAGTAAAGATTGACTAATCTCCGCTCTGGGTATTTTTTTTGTTGCTCAGTGATATTAACCAATTTTAATTTTATCCGCGATTTGGCTCTCTCTAATGATATTTTTGAAGAACTTGCTATAATTTCAAATGCGCTACAATCGAGACTAAGTAATATACATAAAGCTGATAAATTAATTAAACCTTCAATAAGAACAATAGAAATTCGTAAAAATGATTTTGGTAACTATGAGAGACAAGTTTAAATATAATTCATTCAAATGAGTATTAAAATGCTCAATATTGTTGCTCAGTGTAATTATCCCAAAAGATATGTAATGACCCGATTGATCTGTAGCCCGATCAAGGCGATAGGTAAGTGAATCTACAGTATCTTCAATATTTATATTTTATATGTGCTTATCTTTTTTAAGCTAAATTATATTTCTCAACGAAAGAATTGTGCTGTGTGAATGATTCCAATGGGTGTATCCAATGTGTGCGTGTAATAATAATAAATATAACAAAAAGTCTGACTTTTGAAAGCTCAATTTTTATTAAAGGTGTGTTTATTTATAATTATAAAAAATATAATCGAGTATATACTCAATTATATTTTTTGATTAAAGATTTGCTTTATTGAAAAGTTCATGTTTAATGTTTGTCAAGTGATTAAGTGTGAGGATTGTAAGCATAGGGAATATATCATCGTATAAAAAACAATTTTAATTTTAATTCATCAGTTTTATTTAATTTACAAATTAATTATATACACACATACATACATACAATTCAATATGAATTAAACGTTTAACATTTCCAATATGAAATACAAATAAAAAATTTTATACACAAAACATAACTAGATAATTTGAACTGCCAGTCTTCCACATACATTAACGATCTATGAAATCTTCTTCGTCGTCCTCGGTTTGCTGATTGGGTCGAATATGATGGAATAAACGACCAATATTATCACCAAATACGTGTGAATAATTAGGAATAAAATCCAAATAGTAGTACAAAGGAACGTTAATTGGAATCGATTCATTATTCCCAACACTAAATTGCTTCATCACTTCATCAATTGGAGGTTGAGTTTCTGGATCTTTCCGTAGACTTAGTGCGTTTCTAATTCCGCTACGAGCAATTGTAACGTGATCCAACAATGCATCAGCATTTTTGCATTGTTTACACATCACGAAGACTAGCGGACACTGTCAAAAAATAAAAACACGTTATTAACAATATAAAAATTGTATAAATTACGTCATATTGCATAATAAAGTAAAAAGTACTCACGTTGTTTAAGTGAGACAATAGTAATTGACGCGTGAATGCTAAGGTTTCATCTTCGCTGTTCACCACATCTAATAACAAAAAAAAAACATATTAGTCAAGACACTCACTAGTATAAAATATATCAATAAAATCAATACATAAACTTTTTACCTTTAAAAGGTGCATCGACGTCATTGATGTCATTTTTGGCATCGTAGGCGAATTCGCCGTCGATATAAAAATCTTCGATGTAATTCCTTTCAACGTCGTCACAGTCTTTAATCTAAAAAATAAATAAAACAATGATTAGTTTAATATAGGTCGGTTTAATGTGATCTGCATTAGATTATTGAAAAAAAAAATGATAGTTACTTGAACCATGGTGGATTCGTTTAATGTTCTGGAGCTATGCAGTGCTAATTGATACGTGCAGGTGCAAAGCGACTAATGACAATGACGTTTTTCGATCAGGTAGCCCAATAGGTAGGGTGCGAATGTTATTGCAAAATAGGCAGTGGCGCTGAACTCGCGGCCCGCGCTGGTCGCGCGGACCAAAAACGGCCCTAAAATAAATTTGATTCAATTTTCCACTTAAAAACAATTAGTTTTGAGTATTTTGTTACATGAAATGTAACTTATGCGCGGTACTTGTTTTTTTTTTTTTTGTATAACCGTATTTTTAAATGAAAGCCTTTTTTTACTTACCGTTTAGCTTTTAGTGTGTGTGAATACTAAAATGGTGAAATGCGGTGCGTTTGTCGAAAAGCTTATGTACCCCTGCAACGCCATGCTAAAATTTCGCAAGCGACGCCCGAGTCAGTTCGACGCCGACGCTTTATATATGCACTTTCACTGTTATTCAAAATAATACAAATCTAGCCGTCAAATCATTATGATTTTTTTATATTAAAAGTATAGTGTGATTTTTATGTGTATGAAAGTCTAATAGTAAAAAATCAAGGCGAGCTTTGTGATGCAATTTTATTCACTGATAATATTATATTATAAAACTATTTACACGTATCACTTATACATACAATCATTCTTTGAACGTATACATACACTCAATCTATGAATTCACCTTGATTCTAAAAACAAACACTATAAAGTCTATGAAACATGTGAAAATCTTGTAAAATGGCCTCATCATCATAGTAGTACACTCTGGATGGCTTTCGTCGAGTCCACGATATTTGTAACTATCACCGCTGTTCAAGAAATTTCTTTGCTTTCTGTGTGCTTTCTGAAGAATGCATCCTTCTGCATAACCTATTAATTTTTCATGTGCATTAGTATGTCGATTAAGATTAATGTCGGATAACGTTTTATTATATTGGATGTATCACTTGGTTCTGTTCGGTGACGTATGTATAAACATGGTATTTTGTTTACGCGCACGAATCGAAACGGTTGAACTTCCATTTTCAGATTAAACACTGCGGCTTCGTTCGATCCAACTAAATATTCAAACAATTTTTAAGTAATTAATAATTATATTATTATGACATTATATCACATAGTTAACACTGTGCGGATGAAAGCTCCAGCTCTGATACAATTGCAGTCGATTGTAATTTATTATAAATGTTGAAATAATCAAAGCGAAATCTTTCGAGATACTCACGCACGCATTTGCTGTTGCGTGATCGTCGATGTTTCGACGATCGTTCAAAAAATATAAAATGATTATGAATCATTTGAGTGGAGCCGATGGTTTTATATAAAAATATCACCGACGCGCTTATCGTTGCTTAAATATTATTCATATATGTACATATAAATACAAATATAATATTTACAGTATTTCGTTACAATGGTCAATTACAAATGAGCGATTAATATTTTACTTTGTCTACTTGTGACTCTTGAACAAATATTTTCTACAAAATTATTGAAGGGCACACTTGGGTATAGCAGTGACTTATATTTGATGAGTTGCGCATTTTTAATGAGATGATGCAATATATGTACATAATTTGTGTGAAAATATCATCTAAACATACACGCAAACTTTCCTTACCTTATACGTATCAAAGAGATGCATTTTCAATGAAAATAAATTGTATGCGTATCTACTCGTATTTATGAAAGCTCAATCGAATGAAATTTGTTTGCCGATATATTTATTTCGTATTTTACTAATTGAAAGTTTGTGAAATTAATCATCAATACCATTAGCATTGTTAAGTGCAGTTTCGCTAACGGCATCCTAAAGGCATTTACTTGCACTTAGATTGTTGTAATAGATAAAAGGTTTAAATATTATAAATTATAATGTAAGATATGTATAATCATTCTATCCACATATCACGTCTTGGTTTTTGAAGGGTTTATCAAAATTTCTTTGTACGCGTTGTTTACAATGGCTTAGGATTGATAAATTTGATAAAGCGTCGTTAATCGGAACCGGAAGTTCATTATTGCGTCATATTAGGTGTATGATTCATTTTTTCAAATAATTTATATGGTCCATTTACATTGTAATGTTCATAATGCGCATTCATTATACATATA
Source organism: Parapsyche elsis (assembly GCA_022651745.1). Classification (NCBI taxonomy): domain Eukaryota; kingdom Metazoa; phylum Arthropoda; class Insecta; order Trichoptera; family Hydropsychidae; genus Parapsyche; species Parapsyche elsis. The sequence goes on from JAGVSN010000044.1 coordinate 360,399, forward strand.
TGTATGTAAATAGGTCAGATAATTTAAATATCTAGTTCAAAATAGATTATCTTTTCTTGGTGAAAATTTGTAGGTCATACGTAATAGGTTCTTATGAAAATGGAAAGGGTATTGAAATTTCATATGACATGATTAAAACAAATTACTTATTTTTGTATAGGTATATTTTTTTTATTTTATTTCTTCCATTATACCTATACATACAATATTAGAAATTACATACTAATAAAATTTGAATGTGTTAACAATATTGTTATCAATATTGAATATACAGACTAAGTAAAAAGTTTATATTATAATATAGTACTAAAGTTTAAACAAAGTATTTATATGTTTTAAATAGTATTTTAATGATACAAGATTATCCATCTGATTCTTCATTAAATGGATAATTTACATAATCGTCTCCAGGTATTTCGTTTAAGTTATGTTGGACAGATGCATTTTCGGCTAACTGATACGATAAAATTGGTTCCTTATCGTCTTCCTGGTCGTCTTCGTGATCATCTTCCTGGTCGTCTTCCTGATCGTCTTCCTGGTCGTCTTCCTGATCATCTTCCGAATCATATTCGAGATCAGTTTCCTGATCATCTTTCTGTAGATGCACTAAGCTGATTTCATTTATTAAATAATAAAGGTTTAAGCAATGTGCGCACCCACCATTAATTGGACACTGATGACAAAAGATAAACATTAATAAACATTATGTATGTACATATGTATCTATGTATGTATATGTATAGGTGATTGCAAAATTATAGAATTCAAAAATTAAAAAAATAAATACATACTTGTTCAAGATGGGTAAAAAACATTTCGATAGCTAACTCCAACTCGTCACTGTTATCGTACACTAAATCGAACAAAAGACAACGCACGTAAATTAAAATTGACACTGTATGTACATACATACATAATATAACCATATTGATTATGCAAAATTATTTACCGTATTCGTTTACATCTTCGTGAAAGTACTCGCCAACAATTAATGGTTCTTCAAGATTTTCTTTCAGCTAAAAAAAATTAAGTAAATTCTACAATAATGTTGCAAAAATGAATTAATACAGCCATTGCTAAATGATAAATCACCTGAACCATTTTAAATTCAGTTATGCTAGCGACTAGTTTACTGGTTCGGGCAAACCCAGTGAATAGTAAGATTTCGCGTAAATATTTTCATTTATAGGTGCAACAAAAGAAAGAGTTCATTCATTTTGCAATATCGCTCAATTTCAAAAAACAATATTTAATTATTATCAAATTATCTATTGATAAGTCTTATAATTAATACGTTCATTGCATATTTGTATACATATTTGTATGTATGTACATAAGTATACACTATCAAAATTTACCGGTGGTATATGTATATGAGTATAAAAGTGTGTGTTGTTTGAATTTAAAATGATCGTTAAACAATTTCTCAATATCAAACGATAATAATATTGTTGAATGCTGTTTAAAAACAATGTTGTTGAATTTAAATACATTAAGAAAGAAATATTGTATACCTTTATATGTATGTATGTACATATGTACATATGTATGTAGATACGCTTTGATTATCTTATATTTTCATTTAATCGCACCCGAACAAAATTTTATGCCCGAAAAATCGAAATGACTATTAAAAACAACAATACATTTTCAATTCAAGACTCTGTTAATTTTATCAAAAATAGTGCAACTAATCATTAAATTCAAAATCAAATAGTTTTTTAAATACAAAATGCATATTCTTCTAATTTTTACGATAAAAAAATTATTTGAACTTCAATATAATTTGCCATATTGTAATATATGTATATCTTTTGGCACAAAATTTCACAATATCTACCGAATGTACCGATAGTGGGATGACTTTCAAATCTATAAAACACGTATGTATTACTGCTGAGTGAGTCCTTGCAAAACTATGCATTTGCAATTTAATGCCCCATAATCCTTCGCAGGCAAATACTTTTTGTTTTATATATAATTTTATAAGGTAGAAATAATAATCACTATGTTAATAAGCTATTAATATTAAAATAAAAAGCGCCGCAGGCTAAATTTGGCTTAAATGGAAAAACATTTTTCAGAGGCTGCCATATAATAAGACAAGGTAGCAAAAATATTTAACGGCCTTTTAATACGACTTGTAGAACTATATTATAATATAGTTCTATATAGAACGAATAAAAAACAATACTTTATACAACGTGTAAATTCATAATACATACATACATACATATGTATATCATCGCAAGCTGTAGAAGAGTCACCATGTTTTGTTTATCTTCTTTATATTTAAGAGAAAGCAGTAGCTGCTGTATATATATTATACATATTTCTGTTCTATAACATTGTGATCGTGTGAAAGTTCGACCTTGAGATGGTTTTCTTCTGTATCTAAGGGAGGGTTTGAACCCCAAGGACCAGTACCTAAATACGACCCTGGTGCATTAAATTTACTGTCGAATCAATGAATCAAGTGTGTGTTTTGTTAAAATTTACAACAATCGTCAATTGTGTCAATGCTTATGAGTTGATTTATTTTATTTTTATACAACAGTGTAATTAAGTGTAATGATAAATGATATGATAGGAAAAGGGAATGCATTGTATACAATTAAACTGTAAATGTTATTCATTTTCTATTTATTTGTCTTTTATCGACTAACATTTCAATTCGATTATACATATGTATGTACATACATATATGTATATAATTATATATATGTATATACATATGTATATATATATACATATATATATATGTGTAATATATGTATATATATATATATATATACATATATATATATATGCATATATATTTTTTTTTTGATTTTTCAACATGAAAAAATAAATAAAATCTAAAATACACATCTTATCTAAAAAAAATATACTTAAAACTATAGCTTAGCTTAGAACTTAATTCTATCGAAATTCATTCAATTTTCAATGTCAACTTCATTATCATTTTCAATATCAACTTCATTATCTTCTTCAACAGCCTCTTCATCATATTCTTCCGGTATTTCGTCGTTTTGTGCAGGTTCTTCTATCTCCATGAATTCTTCCACATTTGCATTGTTTTCACGGGGCATTCCTCCATCAGCCAATAGTGCTCGTTCTCGTCCACGACGCAATAAACCGTTCATATGTAGTTGACGACGTATTGATATTTGAATCAACAATCTTCGATTATCTTTACACTTTCGACACTCGCCGACGACTTTACACTGTTCATAATATTAAAAACATCAATATAAAATTGCTGAAACATATTTACACGTTTTATTTTTAGAAAATACGTACGTTTTCAAGGTGGACCGTTAATGTGCTACCCAACAACGATAAAGCTGCATCCTCTTGATCATCCAATTCACCTATGACAGTTTAAAAAATACATAATCATTAATATAAAATAAATAAATTGATACAACGCGAACGACATAAAAATAAAAGTATTACTTGGATTCATCTCATCGCGATCGGGTCGAAATTCTTCGTCGACATAAATTTCATCGGGTTCGTACTCATTGACCCAGTTATTGCCGATATCATCAAATTCCTCGTCGAAATCAATCACATTCATGTCCTTAAAATAAATAATAGAATTTCAAATTTAAATCAGTCATTACAATAAATAATCAATATATGTAAATCTATTTGATGTACATATGTATAATATTGTAGTTACTTGAACCATATTCGATTTGTTTCGATGAGCTAACGCAGTAACGTGTGATAGTTTTCGATATATAATAACTACTGTCAAATATCAGGGTAAGTTTACTAACTATACCTTTTCAAAAGTGATTGCGAAATAAAGTCGACCGAAAATAAATTTGCGGTCCGCATCCCTCAAGCGGTCTTAAAACAGTGCCAAAAGTATTTTCATTCAATCTCACACGATAAACACATGTGCTTAAAACATTTTTAACATCGTTTTCTGTAAATTCATATATGTACATATATATAATTCAAATTAATAATATATCGACTATATACATATTAGTAGGAGCATTTAAATTTGGTACGTTTGTAGTGTCATTTAAGCGCCCCTGCATTATAATTTCATAATTGCGTGTACACAAACTGCATTTGTACTCACCCGTTCATTCAAATGTGTCACTAACCGTTCAAATAAAGATGAAATTTGATGCGTCCGACTCGTTGATGTATTTTTGTCAAATTTATTCAAATAAATCGAAAGTATTTGATTACTACTTCAAACACACATCACAACTTCAATGCTATGTCAATACAATTTCACAATCGACGACCGTAGTTATCTTTGCTTGAAATAATAAACAATTTATCTCATTGTTGTGTAAATTATTGATTGTTTGCAGCTTTGCGATAACACACCTCGTATCGTGCGTATAATTTGAGCTTTTAATGTTAAAAAATGATGCAATAATACAAGTTAGTAACTAACATAATTTTATTCGACAAATCAATCAATAGTACAGTGTTTTTTCAATAACAATAAGAGCTTACACTTAATCCATATAATAAGTCCTTAAATTTACATATAATACAAAAGAAATGTCTCTCAATAGTGGCTTCGCAGTGGAGCTGTAGGAACATCACCTTCAATTATACGATTGATAAACTTATTGTAACAACACAAGTTTACGAGTATGGAAAACGGTTTAATCAAAAAGCGTCGTCTAAAACTATCTGAATCTGAATTATCTGATACAGATATTACATCGTTTCTATTGTCTGGGTAATTTACAAATTCCAATTCCACCATTTCACTGTGCGTTATAATCGGCTGACCTGTAAATTACGAATTCAAATTAAATACTCGTACTCTATTCAATCAAATTGTACAATTTGGTAACGATATTATTACCACAACGACGACGACGATACGGAGTGTCATCTGAATTTGTCGAAATGTGACCTGCGCTGATTTGGAGATACAAAAGATGCATTCGGTGGTTCGCGTTGCTTATTATTAACAGCTCAGATGAATCTGAAAATTAAACATATACAATAAGTGTTTAACGCTAAATAGAATACACCAGTTTGTAATATTGATGTGCAATCGAACGAACTTGATGTAGCAGATGCATATCCACGGCCTCTTCTATTTTGGTTTCTCTTCCTAAATACATTCATTTCGATCTCCTCGGACTTTTTTTAAAAAAAACGATCTGAAAGTTTAAATGTATAACTTTATTGTTGATTTTACTATTGAAATGAAAGTATTTCACTATTAATTCAAATCGTACTGTTGTGCTGATTTAGTTCGTGCCCTTTGAACCTCACCAATCGATCTCTTTCCAATTCCAAAGACGCGTCTTCGCTTGCTGACAAATGATTTTGATGTACCTGAAATCGTAATAAAAAAAACGTAAATAATGGCAACAGACCCAAATAGCACGCGCAACAAATTTAAAAATTGTTGCATCAGAAAACTTACTTGACCCATAGTGATATCGTAGTTCGTTCAAACAGTCACAGTTCGATGACTAAAAGCCGAATGACAATAATTCGATATTCATTCTGAATTTATATTTGCAATGAAGAAATAACATTGCTTGTTTGGTCATTTCCATCCGATGTTGACTCTGTGGCCAGTTTTAGATATATGTATATGTTTGTCTTGTTGTACGTTCGATATTAATCTACGGAATTTTACAATCAAAAGGACGATTAGGACGGTTTGTTTGTGTACGAAATTATTTAGGGATACAAAGGTGACCTTACTTACACGAAAGAAAGTTTAATATATTAACTTTATTCCATGTGTTACTAAATTGAATTGTATTTGTATTTTTCCTTTTACCTGTAAAATCGCGATAACGTGTTGAAACGTACCATATTCGTGTAAATTATTTACGATAATATTTCGAAAGTTTCCCCATTTACAATGTATACGAAAATTAAAAATACATTGTAGTAAATTTTTGGTGACGTATAATGCCAATATTACAGGTTCGATTGTGAATCTATCTAAATTTATAATATAAATCGTTTTAAAAAAATTATGTGATTGTGATACCTACATACATACATATGTATACCTGTAGTAGGGTTTTAGCTTTTACTGTTTCGCAACATTTTTGAAAATTTCACTTGACGGAAATAAAAAACCATTAGAAATAGTACGATAAGATCGATCAGATAGCTATGGAATGTGCTTTTAAAAATCATGGGGTTTTTACAAACTACTCGGTTGCTTAGAATTAAAACATATACATATGTACATACGTATAACACATAACACATATGCACAAAAGTAAAATTTTCAGCTGTTTTTCAGCTGTTTCAGCTGTTCAGATGTTTGTGCTTTAACATTTCATTTGTTATCAATTTATGTATATTGCATATTGCAAAATTCCATAATAATTTTATTAATACTAGCACTACTATAAATAACAACGCTAGGGTCTGCCTGGGTGGCTGGTTGGTCGCGAAACGCTCACATACACGGCACGGCACATAAATACATAGATTTACAATGTAAATACACTATAAGTATATACATACATAAATCACAATGGCAGTGACTAGTTACTATAAATAGTAGCGCAATACTGTCTAGCTGGGTAGCCAGGAAACGCTCGCATACACGGCACGGCACATACGTACATACACTCACTCACACGAAGAGCTCACGACACATACATAGATGTATGTAAATTCACTATAAATAGATATGTACATAAATGATAACCACCCGATAGTATAACCATAATTATTTATATTGATATTTCATTTTTGATCTATCAGCTGTCAGTATAACGTTGAAAGCCTTTTTAATTGAATTCATAGTCTAACTTTCAAACAGGAGCAGATGCGTCTTTGATGAGTATCATTACGTTGTTATACATTTGAAGATATTGTATTTCGTTTGTAGATATCGAATTATTTTAATGAACAAACACAAATATTTTTCTTTGAAATTAAAAGTTGCTCATGCTGCTCGAGAACCGCGAATCCGTCACCGCTTTTAATCTTCTTTAAAAACTTTTCAAGTTCCAAGTGAGAGGATCTGTGGGGTACTTAAAAATGTGGTACTTAAAGTTAGTCGGTTTCAAATGAAATGACGAATTTTATTTACCCACGCTCACGGTAACTAGTGGCGGAATTTTAAAATTGACAAAAATATATCATGGCCCACCTCTCCGGCTTATATAAAAAAAAAACCATACTGATTATTGTGCAGATTATAGATCGTGCTAACGAATTGGACTTTAGGAAAAATACACAATGCTATGTATGATAATTTTACTATACATTTTTTTTACAATTAGCTTGTATGAAATGGTTTTAATCGGCAAAGAATCACTCATATTTTTTTATTTATCCGGGCGATAGTTCAGTTGTTAGATCGTTAGTCTCTTGATGGGTTCGATCCCAGTATGTCGAAATTTTTTTCTTGGGGGTTTTTGGCCTATCGTAATTGGCAAGATCTGGGCATTACTAAATCCATATCAACCGTCTCCTATTATAATTTGTTAAAACTTAGTTATGAGACGTTTCCACTAAGAATTGACACTATCCATTATTCGTATGTTAACCTGTTATTGGGTCTGAATACCTACTTGTGTCCTTTTTTAAATAATTAGAAAAGAAGCATCTGTTTTACTTGAACATCAATACATGTTTTGTTAGCTGTGATAAATACTTAATTTTATTAAAAAAATTATTTGGCTTAGAAATGGACCCCCCCCCCCCCCGTACATACAACATATTTCTCTCACTACACGGTACCAGCAATATTTTTTTTATTAAACTAAATACGCACAATACTCAATACGTCAACTTTGCATAATTTTGACATGCTTTGATTTTCGACGCGATGATGCTTTTGAATATTTAAAATTTAAATAATTTAATGCGCGATGCATTTTCATTTAATGTTGCTTTATTGTACTTTGATTAACCGAATAAGACATTAAGGCTATCAAATCAAATTTATTTTGGTGCTATGCTTTAAAATTATTGAAAATTACTGAAACTCTTATTTAATACTCAATCTATCAGCAGTGTGTAAAATTTGAATATACATAAGTGCAATTTATTTTTATTTTAATTGAATCTATCGATTGAAGTGTTTGTATGAGTGTGTGCTTGTGTATATGTACATATTTAGCTTAAACAATTTATGACAGGAACAGGTGGTATAATATAAATCAAAAATGTTATACGTATGCAATTTTTTTATTTCTCAATTGTACATACATACATACATACATGTTACGTTCAATATGAATGATCAATTTACAATTTTCAATGTGAAAAAAATATATATATAACTAATTTACATTAAAAACTAATCCTAACATAAAATCTAATCGTCAAGTTCTTCATCATCGGACGGAACGTACTCGTCCGAATATTCATCATCTTCATTTTCTTCAACTATTACATCCAAAATTTCTACAATTGGTGCTTGAACGGCCACCTCATCTTCAAGTGATAAAAACAATGCTAATTCTTCTAGCACATTCTGATTTTCATGTGTGATCTGGCGAGCCAGATTTATTTCAGCTATCAAATTGAAAATAGTAACGCATTGATCGCATACGTCTTCTTTTTGACACTGTTGACAAAAATAAAATCATTAATACATAATTATTAAATTGTACAATGAAATTAACCAACTGATATACACTTACTTGATCCAGATGGGTCGTCATTATTTCAGTCGCTAGGTCCAACCCGTCATCGCTATCCTCGACCAGATCTAATCAAAGCATTACAGATGTACATATGTATATTAATCGACTGTTAGCTGTAACGTTAAAATATTCAATCATAATAATATTTTTTAATTAATACCGTATTTGGTTAAATCATCGTGTAAATATTCCCCGATGACTATCGGCTGCTCGTCACAGTTTTCTTTCAACTGAAATTAGAATAAAAATAAATTATTAAGTATGCTAATGTATTGTATTATATATTTGAATTGGTGTGAGTGACAGATAGACAGTTACCTGAACCATTTTAGATTTACTCGTGCTAAATTACAAGCGAGGTCTTAACTGTTGAGTGAAACGACGGTTACTAATAAGCTTTTTGGCAAATTCGTCATATTTATAGGGTGCAATTGCAGTAGTTCAGGTAGAAAATGCATCGTGCTGTTGTAATACTGTTGAATGGAACAGCCCAAGGAATATTTCAAATTCTCATTGGGTATAATATTTTTTACGTGCCAAATTTTAATCACATAGTATATTTTGGTTTGATGTATCGATTTATTGAAATTGTACATTTAGCAACAATTAAACGGTTAGAAGTAGTGTTACTTAAAATAGGAAATACGATAGACGCAATAAACAATTATTCAATTTATAATAATTTTATTTGCACAATTAAGCAATGACAATATCATTAAAATCTGTGAATGCAATAAAAATATATCGTTTGCTGCATTTTTAATTTTATAGATGCTTCTTCTATTTTTGCTGCTATTTTGTGATCGAGAAAACAGTAAGAGCATAAACGTCTTTTTCGCGCCTCCTATTAATTAAATAATCAATATATTTATTAATAATCAAAACGAGCATCTTAATGTAACAATTTTGCGTAAAAATTTAATTTACTGCAACTATATCGAAAGGTCTATTGGTCACGACATGCACTTCACTGTTAATCTGTCGATCTTTAATCGGATGAGCTATAAATTGGAGTATTAGCTTAAAATTGCGTTTATATTACAAGAATGCACTTATATGCATATATTTTGTTAATGCATGCTGGTTAACCATTATAATTATAAAACCAGCTTCGTCGTCGACTTGATGATTCTCCTTCAGTCAGATTTTGTAAACTATCATCTGCTTCTTCGGCGTTATTTATTTTTTGTAATATCTAAAATTACAAAAAAAAATTTTAAACTTATTATCAAGTATTATGTGTTAAGTGTTAATATTGTTTTAAAATACGTAAATTTCTTACTCTATGCATGGCGATAGCGGGAGTCGTTCAAACAATCACACTTTGAAAGCTAGTATTAGTATGACTAACTTTCGATTCTACGTCTGATTTTATATTAAACTAGCTGACCCGGCAAGCGTTGCAATGCCGGATACCGTTCCCGTTCCTTATCGGACGCGTGAGCAGGCCCGTTCCCGATCCCGTTCCCGTTCCCGTTCCAGATCCTGTTCCCGTTCCCGATCCCGATCCCGGTCCCGATCCCGTTCCCGATCCCGTTCCCGTTCCTAGTACGTTATCTGACGCGTGAGTAGGCCCGTTCCTGTTCCCGTTCCTGTTTTTTCCCGACTCCAGATCCCGGTCCCGTTCCCGATCCTGATCCTGTTCCCGATCCCGATCCCGTTCCCGTTCTTAGTACGTTATCTGACGCATGAGCAGGCCCGTTCCCGTTCCCGTTTTATCCCGATTTTTTTTCACAGGAACCATCCCCGGCATGATCACAATAAGTCCTGAAAGTTTCATCGCGATCGGTTGAGTGGTTTAGGAGCCTATAAGAGACAGACAGACAAACAAACAGACAGACAAACATTGATTTTTATATATAGGTATATAGATTAACGTCCGATATGTTATGCAATGATTTGACGGCATTTAATTATTATTGTTGATATTCAGTTCCAAACTACATGTACATACATATGTATATCAAATGCAATTTTGAAAATTTATTTATCAAAGCATAAAACAATGACTGCAAGTCAAGAAAATTATATTTCAATTTTCATAAAAATGATTACATACATAGATATTTATAAAATGAAAAGACGTGTAAATTAATTTGTTGCGCTTTATCGATTTAAATTCTTTATTGATTTTATAAAATGTATATAATTTGTATGATTTTATTTATTTCCTATGCTTTTTTGTTTTCTTTTTAATTTGAAGATAATTTTTAAATAGATATACATACATATGTATGTACATACATATGTAGGTGTGTACTTTGGATCAAACAGAATACGGATAATATTGAAAAAATGAATACATTTCATCACAAATTTATTAAACTCTTTTCATGTATAAAAACATAATAAAATATATTTACATATGTATCTTAAAATATTATATAATATTTACAATGCATTGATTTGAAAACTTAAAAATAATTGCACTTATCAGATTTATAGGTACACACATTCTGACGCGAGCGTATCGCTAGTCTTAAAATTACATATTACAATTTTTATCAACGTTAAATTAAAAAGCTAAATAATGATTTCATTAAATTTTGTTATATAAGCGATTCGTCAACATGGTCAACGTCAACTTGATCATCATAACTTTCAACATCCACATCGCAATCTTCACCATCATCGTTACTCTTCTGCTGATCCTCATCATCATCATCATTCAGATCTTCTTGATCAGAAGATACGCTTTCAGATTCATTGCGGTCATTTTCATCCTCCTCGTCACCTAATTCATTTAAATCCTCATCCTCAGTTTCTCCCTCCTCCTCGTATTCTTCCTCATCCTCTAAATCTTCCCCCAACTCTAAACCTTCCAACTCTAAACCTTCCCCCAACTCAAAATATTCCTCCAACTCGAATTCTTCCTCCACCTCCAAATCTTCCTCCTCCTCTAAATCTTCCTCCTCCTCTAAATCTTCCTCCTCCTCTAAATCTTCCTCCTCCTCGGAAACTTCCTCTTCCTCGTTTTCGTTGCTACTGTCCACATTATCTTCCTCTGTAAAAAACTCCTGCTTTTCTTCCCATATTGTGATCTCTAGTTGCTCCAGATATTTTCTTATCAATTCCATTAAATCACACCTTACACAAGGAGGAGTTGATGGCGGCTGTTAACAAACAAAAATACAACTGTTAATCAACAAAAAATTGTAATGTAATAAAAAATAGCATAATCAAAATCAATACTAACTATAACAGCGGGACTATACACTATGAGATTCGACAGTTTTTTAAACGTCTCCAATTTATCCTCGATATCTTGATGAACATCTGAAAATAGTCGATTATTTATTAGTTGTGAATCATTTGAAGATTTTAAATGTTTATATACATATGTATATGTATGTAAAGATACATAATACACTTACGCGTAGATGGAAGAAATTGTAAATGCTCAACTTGTATAAATTTTAACATAACATTACGGTTATAAAACAGCTCGTCAAAATCTTCGGCGTCCTAATACAATAAAATTATTTCGTTACGATGTGTAATCATTAAAAAATATATTCATTCAATATAATAAATACATTATTTTTTTAGATTATCAGATTATTATACCCTAACTTCCCGATTAAAGAGTTTCGCCGAGTAGACTTTATTCAAGCCGATCATTAATCTCTGTATCATATCACATCGTAGACAGTCGCTCAATCGTATGAACTGTAAAACGACATAAAATTAGGTCATTTATCAAAAGAAAACACGTAATATGTAATTAAATATACGACACTCACCCCACCATGTGGATATATTAAAATTTTTCGCATTAGATCGCGTAGATTTTTCCACTCTTCTTTTTTAGTGTTGGCCTCATCTGAAAGAATCACATATATATTATATAACTGTAACCAAATAATAGATCATTGTGTTGAAAAAGTAAATAAACTCACTTTTAATTGGTAAATCCACATAAGCGTGCGCCTGCATTATCTCACCGAGAACCTCTCTGTTATAAAACACTTCTTTAAATTCGTCGATTAGCTGTAAATTAAATAAAAATATTAAATATACCCATGTATAATAGACAAGTTAAATAATTTTAAACACTGAACCTGAACCATATTGATGACTAAATAGGTGGCAGTAAACAGGTGAAGCACAACGAACAACGGTCAACGCAAAACTAAAAGATTACTTTGGCAAACAATTAATTTATACCCTTGGGTTGCAAAATGTCTAAGTCGGTGTACCGTTTACAAGTGTTCGTTTAAATTTGTCATTTTTTTTGGTTGCAAGAAATTTTAAGCCCATTGATAATACTTTTATGAATCAAATTATACAGCGTTGATGAAAATTTCGTACACTTTTTCATTGTTGATTCCGATAAGATCAAAACCGGTATAGAAATGTATCGTGATATGCTTTATTTATTTAACATGATATGATATAATATTATAATATATGAATGTACTACAGCGATGTGTTTATGTGCATATCATACGTGTGAAGCTGTCGAAAAATTTGTCAACTACCAACTCAGGTACTGTTCCTTGCAAGTACACGTTGCCTTCACAATAATGAAAACCTGTTTTTGGGTTTAGTTTTCAGGTCAAAAACAATTCTTCGACCGGATAATAGACGGGATAGTTTTGTTTTTGTACTAATTACAAGCCATCGTACGCTTCTAGTGCTTCTACAAAAATTTTCGATCCTGTGAAATGATTAATTAATAAACCCCTAAGTCTCTACAACTGTGGCTCTCGCGTTATTGTCGCAAATTGCAGGAGGGTAGTATTTGATTTCAGCGGTAACACAATCCTCTCGAATGGACATTATTTATGGCCGCAATGAACGTTAATCACGTGGCAGGGCAAATATGGCGGCAAAAATGCCTACATAAACACGCTGACGTACATAATTTTTACGAGAGAGGAGGAAAAAGTGCCGTGGAAAATCTCCAAACGATACACACCGTGGAGAATGGAATTTAATACGGAAAATTTGATAAATTTTGGCCCGATTACAACCAAGCATCGTAATACAATATCCCCCGTGGATCAAATCGGATCCAGGCAAAGCGTAATCAAAAGCTCATTGAGTTTATGTATAATAAACTGTCATGAATGTGTGAATACTTAAATATGTTATACGATACTAACAACTTTCGCATTTTTGTATCTGAAGTACGTTTTATTTCAGCCGCATCATTTTAGGTAAAAATATACAATGTCTTATTTTTTTACGTCAATGTATAAAAGATATGATATTCACGGCACAGTTTGAATCGAAAGAGCTGTCTTCGCCTCGCAGGTAGAAAAAGATCGTCCCGTCTCGACTCGCCTATACGTTGTAAAACACAACATTCCCGATAGGAACAAGGGGAGGTTTGCAAAACCGCAATATACATAAGTCTTGCGTCGGGTATAGCGATCGTTCGCAAAATCTGAAACGACATTGCGATAAAATCACCGGAAACTTTGAATTTTCCCCGGTTCGCTATTCGGAAACATTCCGCGTTCAATATTATCGAGAAAAATCTCTCGGAATGATATACGGCTGTCACTCTGCGATAAATGTAGGCGAAACAATGACGTGACATAAGGTTTAGTATCGCACTTACATATAGTCCATTTTCTATTAATGTTCTATAGGAAACATCGTTCGTTTGATAAGTTTGTTCGATAACGATCATTCTAACGGTAAAATCGACTATAATTAAACAGTATTTTGGCAATGAAAAGTATATACGAGCAAAGCAGCAGTATATTCCACGACTAATCAAGCGCATAGCCTTTGTGAATGGCGGTTCCTATACATACGTATCCATAATACAGTGCTGTGCATAGTATGTACAGCTTTGTGTAGTCGTATCGTCAATATTACACATTCAATTTAATTTAAATCGGGAGCTTATTGATGTTGTTCAATTGAAGTAAACGGTCTCAAGCTTTGATAAAAATATTATAAAAGGCATTACAAAGACTTAATGAAATTTATCAGAACCTTTTAGTGACTAATTTTACGTTAATTATACTTTCGAAAGTCTTCGCTCAATTAAGGAGAAAATTCTCATAATTGAAATCTAAGCTACACCCTTGCCCACTTAATACTTTTGATTTTTTTCAGCTTAAGAACATTGTATTTGAATATATATATGATACTCTAAGGGTTAATACAATTTAAATGGTCTCGTATTAAATCTTGATTGCTTAGACATTCCTCGCAAACTAAATAGTGTGTCTATGATTAAATCGCAAATTTGCGGCATGCTGAAAATTAATTTATGAAATCTGTACACGACGCGTTTATCATTTGCACAGAAGATGTGGCACGCGCACGACAAAAACCGATATTGCTTCGTATCGCAATTTTAATTAACCCTTTCAAGGCTGGCGACGAAACTCAGCATGGGGATAAGACGCTAGGGATCTTTAACTGAATTAAAAATGAAATTTAGACTGAAAAATACTTGTTTGCCAGGTAATAGGAGTTCTTAACAGTTGTTAGATAGCAAACTTGCTTGTATGCATGAAAATTTTATTTTAAAATACAGCAGAATTGTTTCGGTGTAGGAGTTCAACATTGAAATATGTTCTTTGTTTTGTTGATATATCACAGCGGGGTAATGCATAAACAGAACATCGTATGAAATGCGAGATTATCTTCTGAAACTCGCTCGGATACGCGGTGGCTGAAAGCGGAAGAATCTTCAGGATTTCCTCGCGAAGTGCGACGCGGGGTCGGTTTGCTCGGTAAACTGTAACCGTATTTCACGATAAATCATATCCCAGATAAGTTCAGTGAGTAATAAGTAAACAAGGTGGTACAGAAAGGGGGGGGGGGGGGGGGACTAAACGGAAAAAAGGGGAGGGATAGGTGGAATGTGACATTTGAAAATCGTTCGCATAAATCACATCGATTAAAAATGTATTATTATATTTTGCACAGTGACAATTAATCGTTACAAATAATGTATATTCCGAGGATGCTTACTTAAGCTTTCAATATAAATCACGATTTACAATGAATTTGTTTAAAATAGGTCATTTGTATTTCAATGATAAATTTTAGCTATTTTATTGAATGGGAAAACTTTTATTTTCGATACTCATTTCGGGTGATTCATTTCAGCAGAATACAATTTAGCGATATATGTACATATGTATCATCAAAGTCAACTATATTCTACTGGCTGCTAGCATATTGACTTACTTCATTTTAAAATGCAACGAACAATTAACGATAACGATTCGACGATAATATTTGAACTGTGTTTTTGTACCTATGTATGTACATAGGTAGATAAAGTATTGTTTTGAATGGGTATCGAATATATACTAGATTGACTATGAATTATGTACATACATACAATATATATTAACTGAATACTGGTAATTTGAGTATGTACTGATCATATATGAGATATGTACATATGTACACCTGTTTGTTTGTTTGTTGAGGGAAAGTTAACCAACAGGTCTAATAACACAAAGATCCAGACTCAATAAAAGGTTAGCATTGGAATAATTGATAGGAGGTGCCAAATTTTGGTGGAACCGTCTCATAGATAAACTAGATAAATTTGCAAATTCTAACAAGAGACGACCGATCTGGATTAAGTAATGTCCAAAACTTCGATGACGAAAATCAGGGTTGAAAAAACCGTCGAAAAAATCATTTCATATACGGAGATCAAACTCCGGACCTTCGCTCAAGATACTAACAATAACTAACACTATAACTGTTGAGCTATCGCCTTTGAGCTATCGCTCTAAGATTTATAGAGTTCCTACATTTTTTCAATGACAATTCTCAACAAACCATTTCGCAACTGTTCAACAATGATGTACATATTTATACTTTTCACTGGTTTTCTCCGAATGTCGTCCATATAATAAGTCTCCGAATAAGTCCATACCTTCAGAATTTAAATCACTAAACAAATACTTTGAATATGCATGTAACGATCATTGATCTCTTTATACACACACTCAAATTACAGTATTAGTACAATTTCTGAATGATTTTATTTTTTCTTTCAGATTTTCCTACTCGAGGTGATCTCGCATATCTAAAATGCTGAAATGAAGTACCACTAGATTCCATAGACGCGATGAAAGCCAAGACGAGCCCACAAGCATGAAACACGATGCCGAAAAGTCCGAGGTACGTGGCCGGCTCGTGCATCCTCATGATCATGGTCATGTCGAACCTGGAAGTAACCACGACGACAAGACAAGAACGCACATCGGCCTTGTACCGTGGAGACTTCATCGTCGGAGCACTTTACTCAATACATCATCAGCCGCAGAAAAAGTCGGGAACGACGCCACATTTTCTGGAATGCGGCGACATCAGGGAGATATACGGAATCCAGAGGACCGAGGTCACGTTCCAGACTCTCGATAAGATAAATAGGGATCCGGATTTGTTGCCGAATATAACCCTGGGTGCGGAGATCAGGGATTCGTGTTGGTACGCGCCTGTGGCTCTTCAGCAGACTATCGAGCTCATCAGGGATTCCATCACCCCGGTCACGCATCCAACCACAACGTGCCCCACCGATGAGGTCACAGAGGTTATTATCGTTTTGCTTTAATTTATTTTATTATTTTTATTTAAATAATACGAGCAATTGACTGCATAAACGGTTACTGCCGTTCAAACATTGAATCCTTGCATTTCATGAAATAATTTATTCACTCACTATATTTCCACCCATACGTGTTACAAATTATACCTATATGAACAGGTAATCGATAAAAGTCGGATAGTGAAACATTTTATAATATAATGAAACTCGGGTCGTACAATCTTTGAAAATTTTTACATGATTTGTATCAGAAGCTCGGATCCAATCACCGTTTTCTGTCGAAATTTAAAAACCGTGGTTTTTTGGTATACGCTCACCCTTTCTTTCCCTTCATTAGAGAGGATTAACGGTAAAGTACCCTACACTTTTGACTGTCTATTGTTGTTATTGCTGTCGAAATTCTGGGACTTCTGACAGCTGACATTAGCCATTTGACTTCCACTATTTGCAATGTCAAAATATTTCAACAGGAATATGAAATTTTATCCAGTGAAAATTATTATACAATTTAATGTTCAATGCGACTATTAAAGTTCACCGGTGATTTGGCGATGTGAGTTGATTTTGAAATATGTAAGTATAACTATTGTATTACATACATATATGTACGCAGGGCCGGCCGGTGTGTCGTGTTTTTCTTCTGTGCGACGAATGTATGATGCTATTTAAAAAAAAAAAATTTTTCAAATAAATTACGAATAAAATATGAAATGAAGAGCAAATGAGAACCACTGTAGAATATGATCTTACATAGTCCTGCTTATACAAATTTGAGTTCAAGTAACTGTTAAAAAAAAAATCTGACCAAGACCAAAAATAGGTTGTAGGATACATACATACATATGTATGTATGTCTTCCATGATAAACTTTAAATATGAAGTTACAAATAAATTAAAGTTCACAATAATTAATATTTTTATTAATAAAACCAGTCTATTAAAAAATGGGAATTGAAACTGAGAATGAAAACTGACCAAAATTCTTAATTGAGATGTATTTAAATATTATTTACATTAACTGTTGCCAAAGGGATTCGTCTGGCTTTCATTTTAGCGAAATCCTGCCGCGGGACATCAATATTAATAGATTGAGCAAAATTATTTTCTATTGAAATTCTATTAAAAGCCATTAAATTTTTCTTCACTCGTGATTAATCGCAGTTAGTTCTTGATTAATTTTAATTTGGAAAACGTTCTCTCCCTTTTGCAAGTGAAACGGGCAAAGTCAATCAGTGCATTTAGAAAGAGTTCAAGGTTGTTGTTATAAATCCATTTCAAAACCAACTCTGGTGTACATATGTACTATCGTCTTTAATTTTTCGAGACAACTACATATTTCAACTTCTTCTGCTTGAATATCCTTATTTTATTTCTCACTTAATGCTTTTTCTTATGATTTACATTTTTCTTTCAGTTGTTTGTCCTCCATTTCATCATATTCTTTAATGTTGTACAAAAATTCAAAGGGTTCCAAGATGCTATTAAATAATTCAAACGCTTTTTTATTGCAGCAATTGCTGTTGTGAACAAAATTTGGTTTTAAATTTCATTTTTGCATTAGTGGGCTCAGGAACAGATGGCTTCTCGTCAAAGAAGTTATTTTTCTTTCGGATCCAATTTTCTGGCTCAGGACTAAAATCGTCCGTTAAATTCGCATCTATTGCGAGGACTTTTGCTTATGAAATATATTTATCGAAGGAATTTCACAGAAATTCGGTTGTTCTTTTTATCGTACATATACATATGTATGTACATAGTTAGTTACTGCTGATTTCACACCCATGCTCTGTGATTGTAACAATTTACTCGTACAATTGATTTCTGTTAGTACCTCGTGCCAGATAACAGTCCACAAATTAATTCAAAGTTGTCAAATTTTTATGCGATTGATTCCCCTGTTATACGTGTTAGTGAATCTTTCTCAAATTGAACGACTTATTTTAAGGCAGAATAAATTCCTTTCAATGCGATCTTCAAAGCACTAACGGCATGGAATAACATGGCTAGTGGCTAGCTTTCCCAGCTAGTATTTCACCGTTTATTGACAACTCATGGATTGGAAAATGTGCAAACGCTTTGTCATTCCTGAGAAAAACTTGTAAATTGTTCGGATGCTAGAAAAAAAATTACAATTTCAATAGCTCCTTTTACTGCATCAACAACGACTGAATTTAAGGAATGGCAGACACATGGAATGAAAAAGGCTCTTGGATTGATATTTGCAAAATGAGACTGCACACCGTTTATTTAATGCGTCCTTTCGTTTGCGGCGCCTGTGTGCATCGCACACTTCGCACACGCTACCAGCCGGCCCTGATTATACGTAAGTTCGTTTCGTAACACTTTTACCGTTCGATAGAACGGCAATTAGGAGTCAAACAATGAAAAATGTCATCGCTGAAATTCTCAGTATTTCAAAGGTGTAAAATAAATAGGGCCAAAATTACGCTCAACTTCGATAAATATTAAACTTTCACAAAGCTACCAATTTCGAGTATGGACACGCTATATAAATTTTCATTGTGGAATTTTATTTTGAAAAGAACTAACATATGTTTTTTTCGTTTAGAAAAATGAAATAAATTCAAGTGGAAGAATTTTTTACAATGAAAAAAATGTTCTTTCTAACGATCGATAAATTATGCAAATCTTAAGGTGACGACAGCGAACGATAAATCAGGATTAGAGTATAAGGGTTTCATTTTGGTTTTCTTTTCGAATGATGGACCTGAACGTTCGCATTCCATTCGTTTTATCGAATGTAAGTTAAACTAGTATTTAGTTTACTCAACGCACAATAAATAATAATTAATTGAATGTGTTTTATAAGGAACGTGATTTGTTTTAGCAGCAAAGGATCATCAAATCTCATTTTGAACATTCCAAACTAGTAAACAGTTAATTAGTCTGAAGGATAAACAGTTGTATTTTGGGGTCCTTCCGTCTTCGGTTAATCTCAAATATTAATTATTTCCGTTCAAACAACGTCCACAAACTCTCGACGTAATAAATTCAAATTAATACCATGCGGTAATCGTATTATTATAAAAATAATAATAAAACAGTACTTTATGCAATGCTCGATTTGTGTGTATATGTATATACACACATACATATATGTATGTATGTATGTGTTCATTTACAGAGTGATTTAGCGATTGTAGTATAAAAAAAAAGCGTTTCGCTGTAGAAGTGTAGATGAATTCCCTAACAAAAAAGGGTATTCATTTAAATGGTAATAAATGAAGCCAATCTTTACACATACTCCTTTGGGAAATTGAGATTGAGAAAAGCGAAAGACAGTTTTTATATGGAGACAAACTTATTCGCTTAAACTCACATGGGAACGAAAGATAATTTAAAATTTGATCCGTTTTGAATGTTTCTAACCCAAAAACGATACATTCAAAGATACCTATACTACCTACATATAACTATGTATATATAATATAACATTTATTTTCTTCTGTAGCCTTTTAAAATATACCTATAAGTAAATCAAATTCTTTTGGGATTTACATGTAAAGTAAACAAAATTTATCGGTTGATCGAATTTAATCTTTCATTGAACCGTGTCGAGCACAATGAATAAATTCTGAACATTTTCGTATACTATTTATACGTACTTTTTTTATTGTTAAACGACCACTTCAATTGTATGCGCAAATAAATATTTATTCTTTGACACACGACCGTATAATTATTTCTAAAAGAACTAAGAATAACTACTGAAATAATTTTTCAGAAACTGTACACGTTCGACGAGCGCGTTAGGTGAATATTTTTATTTGCATCCCAAGATTTGCACATTCAATGAATAATTTAATATTTAAAAGGTAGAACGTATCCTGCGTATTAAAACTGTTTTCTGGGACGAGCGAAGATATTTATGTAGGGACTCAAAAAAAAAAAGTAAAATAAATCGATAGACAATCAACGAAAGTATTCAATTTGTATGGAAAAATACTCAAATAACTATACTGAATTCAAATTTATTCTATAAAATTTAATTGGTGGAGTTTACTCCATATTTTTTCGGAATATGTGTGGAAAAGGCACGCATCACATATTACAAAAAATATTGTGAACTAGGTGCGGCCTATGATAATAATTCTGATGAGTTTTTTGCGGTTAAAGTTAGGTTAAATAAGGCGTTGCCTCTTTCTATTCCAGTTAGCAGTCGGTAAAAATAGATATCCGAGCAATTATTACATACAATTTAAGCTCGTGACCCGTATTAACGATTTTTTTTAAATATCAATCTAATTTTTATAACATTGCGACAGTGTGGCAAGATCAAAAAGAGAAAAAGGTTGGTGTGTTGATGGAGGGTTTTTCCGTGTGCAGGTTTTGTGTAAACCGCCGTTCTCTTTAGGGCCCTTCACGTCACCACACTCGTGTGGCTGGTAGAAAGGACCTAGAAAGAATCTGGAGCGCACACGAAAGCCTTCTCTAATCTTGTATCTGCAAGAAATCCCCCAGATTTATTATAAAAATCGCACCTTACGGATTTGCCGCACCTGTGAATAATCATATTTTATATTTTTTCTGCGAAACGTGTGTGACAATGCGTATTATTAACATTCGAACCGTATTCGCGCACGATCGATACCTACATAATTTTAAAAAATTTAACCGATAAAATTCTACAAATATGTATATACTTGTTGTAATAAAAAGTTGACTCGTCGCCTGTTTCGTTTGAGGGAAACTTCAATATTTCACGAAGGAAAGAAATAGACTAGAGCCATCGGGCAAATTGAGACCCTTCTCACGACATGCAACCAACACATGCGAAAAGTGACGCCAAATTGAAAAAAAAAAATAAACACTAGAGTAGCCTTCACCCTCATTTGTATCCTTCGCTTTATTGGTATACAAAGTGACGAGGACCAGTTTTATTCTAAATTGAAATTGTGACCTTTCGCAAACAAAACAAAAATTGAAAACAATGCATATATTCGCGCAAGCCTATCGTAAATTAACTGTGGTTTCTGCACTGACTTTAATACACCGAGATTGAGGTGTGTCAGAAGTGACTCGTTCACTTTATTCAGATAGTAATATAATATAACAGGTTTGTGTGAACGATTTTCTTTATATAGCGATGTGAAGTACTTCGTATAGTATAGGATGGGTACTTGTAAGTAAGTACCTATACGTCAGGGGTGAGCAACAATTCCACTTCATTAGCTCAATTCACCCCATCGACCTTAAGTCTCTTGCCGTACCGACAACCTTCACCTGGATGCTGAAAGATATCGAAAGTGCTATGAAATTCGTTCGCGTATTCCATTTAAAATATATGTACTTACATAAAATGTCAATAGTGTGCTTTGTCGAAGTTGTAAGGTTGATAGAGTGATATTTTACATACATATAATGACTCACAGTTTGCAATTGACGATTGCCCATACATATGTATGTACATTCATATATTCACGCACTGTTTAGTCGTCTGTGAAATTAAAATATAAATCAACAGTTAAATTTCACCAATTTAAAAACGTTTTATCTGCCTCTGGTTCCACGTCTATTGTATAAATCGAACCGGAAAATGGACTAACGGTACTCGAGGGAATATCCTCGCATCCTAAACGGCAAATCTATGGGGTTCCCAACGACCGCCACCGTCTCCTCGATTATTATTAGTTAAAACCAAATAAATAAATAAATTTGATAGTTATTTATGTATACCTAGGACAATTGGTGAATATGACCGGATGTAAAGAAGAAGAAATAAAACGAAGAATGAAACTAGGGTGGAGTACTTTTGGAAGAATGAACATGGTTTTTAAATCCAACATTCCGCTATGCTTAAAAAATAAGGCATACAACCAATGTATACTGCCAGCTATGACGTATGGATGTGAAACGTGGATGCTATGTAAATTCAAGAATGCTACGTAAGATCCAGTGCACACAAAGAAGCATTGAAAAATGTATGCTTGGTATAACAAGAAGAGATCGTAAGAGGAATACATGGGTAAGAAGTATGACCATAGTGGCAGATATAGTAGTACGGGTGAAAAAGTTGAAGTGGCAATGGGCTGAACACATAGCGAGAAGAATGGATGGCAGATGGACGCAAAAAATACTGGAATGGTATCCGAGAGGATGTGAAAGAAATCATGGTAGACCGAGTGGACGATGGGTTGATGAATTGAGAAGAATGTGCGGAGTCAAGCAAATGCAGATTGCTCAAGACAGACAGGAATGGAAGAGGATTGGAGAGGCTGAACGGCTGAAAATGATGATGATGAAATAAATAAATAAAACGACCTAGGCAGTCTATGTACAATTCTGGAATATTAACTAAAGTGGGGTAGAACACAAAATTGATTTGTCCCATGACATTTCTAAGAAGCTTAAATCTAGCGGACCCATCAAATATCTTCAGCGAGCGAGTGGAAAAGGCCATTTGTCGCACAAAGTGGCTTAAAGTGGCGAAAAGGTTGATTATCCTCATTTTTCTAACATCATACACGCGTCACATACGGAGTGCGCTGAAATATTTCAATATGTATTATATTTTCATTGACTTAATACTGTATAATTCGATTTCTCGCCGTGCAAGTGATGATTTCTTAATTTCCGGCTACTTTCACCTTATAATATACTTATTGACATACAATTGAGTTAATTTATTACTGTGACTCATTTATGTTTGTTATATACAAATTTTCAATGTGCAGTGAGTCCGCGAAATCTTTTATCACACCACATACATATGTATGTACATATGTACTATCCACTTCGATTTTACATGTGTCGTTGTTTTAGTGTAGATACACGTTCTTTGTGTACAGAAAAGTATTGTCTCACGTTGTATTCTCTATTTTTCTTAGGAAGAGTCACCGGGGACGAATTCTCCGCGTGTCCCACCTCCTAGGGGGACACTTATTGGCGTCGTCGGTCCTGGTTCCAGTTCTGTAGCCATGCAAGTAAGATGACCATGCAAACAATGCCGTAAAATCTCGAAAAGTATCTGCTAACACTGAAATTGAAATATATTTTTCTATGTTATAGGTACAAAATCTACTGCAGCTCTTCAGCATACCGCAAGTGGCGTACTCGGCGACTTCGAGAGACTTGTCGGATAAATCCAGATTCAGCACATTCCTCAGAGTAGTGCCGTCGGATTATTATCAGGCTCAAGTGTTGGTCGACATTGTCAGAAGTCAAAATTGGACTTATGTGTCGGCGGTCAATACGGACGGTGAGTTTTTATTTTGAATCATTTTAACGCGAGGTTAGGCAGTTATCGAAATGGCGAGATTTGATCGTACAGTTTGGTCGTTTGAAACATCTGCTATAATTGGAAAACGCCACCCCTACTTTGAGGGACAGTTACATTTGTATAATTAACCCACTTAACTTCATACGAAAAATATTTCAGGATTAAAATTGAATTGGAAGGGTCGGGTTAGGTTAGGTGCTTAAACTTGTTGGACACTATTTTATTTAGTAACTTCACGTTGACAGTGTCATCGAGTGGTAACCGTGTTATGATTGTTAGTGAGGTTATGCTATTCGCGCAATCCTTGTCATGTGTATGTGAATGAGTGAGCGTACATATAGGTACATATGTGTACGTTCCGTGCCGAGCGCTCCGCGGCTAGTCTACCCAGCCATTCAGCCAGGTAGATTCCTACGCTACTATACATAATAATACATACTTCAAAAGTGTACTCATTCTTGTGCATATTACATAACTGCATTCCTATGTTGTACGTACTTTGTACTTCATTGTTGCGTAAGCTCATAAGACGACTAAGATTGAATCAATTTTATTTTTTTATTATTTGAATATATCAGCGTGTCTGCCTGCCTACCTGGGTCGTTACGGTGACGCTAGAATTGCCAATATAATACGCTAGTGTTTTTTTAGCGGTGTCTGTCAAAGCTCGTTCGAGTCGACGCGACTATAGGATTGTATGGCCATACACCCATTCAATCAACGATACTCTATGCAATTCACATACATATGTACTTTCAAATGGGTTATGGGCTGTACTGTTAAGACTCACACACTTACCACACCACACGTGACGTGATTGCTGTGAATTGTGACGTGGGGTGGGGTGTTGCAAGTGTGTGTGAGCCTTTATTGTAAAAAGCAACGTATGTACATGGGTAGGGGCTAGAATCCACCGTTGTACGATTACTATTATTAAACTATGTTATATACGTGTAAATCGCACGTCCACAGTCCACAGGTATTTGAATAACTGGGTTCGGCTAAATATTTTCACCAAACTTTCGTTTATAAATATGGATGCGGCATACAATAATCAATTTCTTAGGACGTTTTATCCGAAAGCTTTAGTCCAATAAAAGTTATTTACTCGGTGCCGAGCCGATAACTTTCATGATTAATGCGGAACAGTCTCGTGGGGTAGTCACACACTAACCTAACCCTTCACCTACTTGTTCAGTTTTCGCTGGGTCGTAACGACCCAACGACCCAAATCCTCATATATACTCGGATTAATTCTGGATTTCCTCTCAGCCCATTTCTTCCGCTTAACGCGTGTACCAGAGGAAACAATCAATCACACATCCCGCGAATTACGATCAATAAATGAAAATACAATAATACCGTATAAAAAAGTAGGTATAAAAAAATCCATAGCTTTCATTTGGTATAGTAAGTGTATCGTACACTTAATATGGAACTTGCAAAGTTATACACGCACTTGTATCTTAGAGAAAACGATACGTTAAAGAAGTACATTAGAAACTTTTCCCATATATCATGTGCCAGTATGTTCTTTAGGGTCAACGCTATTCATCTCTTAACTCAAAACAAACTATTGAAAACACTTTAAACGTTTGTCTTTTCGCTTGCTTTATATGCATGGAATAATGTAGATAGTGAAATATATTGAAAGCGTGAGTTTTTAAATTATTCTCTTCGGGTTACTATTCATTTGAATATTTTTTTTACTATTTTTACACGCGGATAACCCTTTTTTACGATACCAAAAAGCTCACAGCAGTCGTAAATAGTAAAGGCTGATTTATACAGGTCCGTAGACAAAAAGTATTTGACTTGAACCTATCTGGGATTATGAAAATACGCCAGTTTGAACAAATACATTGCTGCATAGTCTGCATAATATGTATCTATACATATGTACATATATCTAAATACAAAATGGTTGCCTTTGGTGATTTTGGTTTTTTGTATTCAATGATAACGAGATCGTATAAAAAAACATTATTAACGGAGTAGCTTTAATATTTTAGCTTTCAAATACACGCAAACAGATTTGTACGCTTTGAAATCGTTCGGAAATGCGCGACGTAGATGGAAAATTCGGGAACGCGGGTAAAGAACGTTCTTCCGCTTCCGGAAAAGCTTCGGAACGGAACAGCCATATTTTCACGCTCGGCGCGTAATCTTAAATTGCTCATTGAAATATCGCCTTTAACCGTAGATATAAATATAGATACATTTTTTTACTCATTCTCAACGCACGTACACGCGACGAGCTTTTTACATTGCGCAAAATTGTCATTGAAATGTGCCGAAATTATACAAACACGCGACGGAAAAAAGCACACACAGGGAGGAAGACTTCGCGCGGAATTAGTAAAGTTTCCAACGCGGCAAATACAAAAGTGTGTAAAAATTGATGCGAAAAGTTTGCAAATAAACATTGTGCGTTTTTGGCGTGGTGTTGTCAAACTTCAGACACATTGGTGTCGGTGCGAAAGTGAAATGGATGTTTCAATGTGTGTAAAAGTTGGCAGTTAACGAGACGAAAACGAGCTACTATTTCGTCCTTAATGAAAATGAACAGAACCTGCACGCGATCCTAATAAGCTCAACAATGACTGTAAGAAGCAAACCTCATTAGAAGAAAATTGGCTCTCTGCGATATATAGGTATAGTAAAACACAAATATCTTTCTCTTGTTACTTCACTGTGACATAAATGTACAATAGAATGTTTATAAAATGTATAGAAAGACATCAAGAAAAATTCGGGTGTGGCCAACCCATGACTTTATCCATATATTCGAGGAATACCTTAAAGAGTAACGAAAAAAATTTTGAAACTTGAAAAGTCAAAAATAAAATTTTGCTCTAACCGGAGAATATTGCCTCGAACGTAGCAAGCAACAAACGAATGCATCATAATTTTGTAACAAACAATTTTCAACGCATACTGAAACACGATAAACTGTCACTTCTACTGTACCAATTTTAATGAGTTTTTTTTTAAACTTACCATTGCTATAAGTATTCCAATTTTATAATATTATGAAGATTCAAAA
Organism: Parapsyche elsis; assembly: GCA_022651745.1. Lineage (NCBI taxonomy): Eukaryota > Metazoa > Arthropoda > Insecta > Trichoptera > Hydropsychidae > Parapsyche > Parapsyche elsis. Next base: position 387,860 of record JAGVSN010000044.1, read on the forward strand.
CATATAAAAGGCCGGGAAAAAAAAAAAAAAAATCATGCACTTTCGGTTGGCGGTTCCTAATCTCTTACACCTTACGTGGAAATAATAGATATGAAATTTCAACTTGATAGACTTGATAGTTTCGGAGAAAACATACACACAGACACACACACATACCAACTATAGTCACTATACATATATCACTACTGTGAAAACTATAGATATGAAATTTCAACTTGATCGGTAGTATCGGAAATAATGCGTGGTAACAGGATTTTTTACTTTTCTATGAGAAAAAAAAACAACTTCCGGTTGACTGATTTTAATGATTTGGTTTTTGTAACTAGGTATTGCTTTAAGGATTATAATATTACAATATTATGAAGATACCAAATATTTGAAAGGCCGAAAAAAATAAAAAACAAAATCTTGCTCAAGAGTAAACTGCCACTTCCGGTACGCGGATGTTGACCAAAATCATAATATCTCTTACACCTTATGTGAAAATAATAAATATGAAATTTCAGCTTGATAAGACTTGATAGTTTCGGAGAAAAAGTTAAAGTTAAAAAGTACACCGACACACAAACATACAGACATTTTCCAGAAATCATAAAAACGTGATCAGGGGATGATACCTGATACAAATCAGTCAAAATCTCAAGGTCTAATTTTCGCACGATCACAATATGTACATATGTACATACATACTTTATCCGTTTAGGATACAGTAAAAATACCATTGAGAAAGTCGCGTGTTGCCAACGTAAATTTTTTCTTTCCAATTTATTTGAAGCCTCTACAATTTAAAAACCGAACTTTTCCATTGTTGAAATTTTCCAGTTTCTTCGATCTTTTGTACGATATTGATGGTCGTCGTTAGCCCAAAAGCGCAACTTTTCTTTTCGCCACAATTGAAAGAAAAATCGTGCACATTTCGCCGAGTTTTTCCGCAAATTAGCCAATCCACAATTGAGTCTATTAACGACGGTAAACATTTTTAAGATGGTAATAAAAAGAAACGCTTTCATTCTCCCTCCCCCGTTACACGATACATTTTCCTTATCTGAAACGGTTCCTTATGGGAAATTTACGTGCAATTAAGACCGTATTCGCGAATTCGAATTTAAAAATACGAATACCAACTATCGTACAAGGAAATTCATTGGAAATGTACGAATTGCATACACACATGTAGTTAAAATCAACTTTTATTGCCGTCGTTGAAATAACGAACTCGAGAAAAATCCACTCTCGAATTCATGGCTTTCATGTCATCACACTCTATCACTTTTATGTCTGTAAATAATTTCGCGAATGTGTCGCTTTGTTCTAGTTTCTTCGATACCACTTTGACCCCTTCAATGCGGCGCACTTTCAACGTCACATTTTTATACGGGCGCGTAAAATAAATTTTATTGATTAATTTAATTCGTTGATGTACGAAACAGTCAAATTCAATAACCACAAAAAAGATCATTAACTTTTTATTTTTTAGACGTAAACGAATTGACCTGCTTACAACGTACATTTTTAATGATAGGATACTTAAGTTAAAAGTGCCAAAATTTCCATTAATTTAACCTTGAAGATATTATTTCTCAAGTGGATTAATTTTCACTGCGGCTTTCTAAATGTGTATAAATTTATTTTGATGGCTTAAGTTACGTTGATATTTTCAACTTACCGAGTGGATTCTAAAGAGAGCGTTATGGTAGCTGTTCTATTTTTAGTATCTATTTCAATCAAAACTTATATTTCCCGTAGCGCCGAGAGCATTAAAAATATATAGAAGTACACTGTATTGAATTTTCCATTCACGTACCGGGTACGAAAGCTCTCCTTACAACGAGAACAATTAGCTTTAGCTCGTACAAGACCGGCAGATCGCAATTAGCCGAGATTCTAGGTATTAAACCACGTCGCCGTATCTACCGACTCAACAGTCGATTGTTGACGATCGCTGCAATTCCAATTTGGCACTGTCGATCGTCCCTAGGAACAAAGGAAAGCGGGGAAAAGCCGGAAAAACTCGCTAGTGCCGAAACGGCTCTCGTAATGTGTGTGTGTCGCGATCGTAAAGTCACCCTCATTCTCTGGCACACAATAAATATGAAAATTTAATAATAAAAAAATTATAATGCGACCCATACACACGCCCACCAAACGTGTATTTCGATTCGTAAACGGGTCCATAAAAAATATAATGTATGCCTATATTTTATTTGCACGTATTTTGCTCAAATTGAAAGCGTCCTCGTGCGTTCGCGTTTGTTTGTCAAGCGAAATTTCATAATACACTGATACAAACACGTTTGTACAAATGATAAATAATATTTTGTACCTTGTACCGGAATAGAATTTCTTACGCAATTATCTTTGCGCTAAAGTCGAGAAAAGTTGAACTTCGAATTCATCATACAATAAATTACGCTTGCTTGTGACCAAAAGATATTTCAATTCATACAAAAGTAAATTAAGTTCAATTACAAAGTAACGTAAAGCATAAAAGTTAGGTAAAGCTAAAAAGTACATACTAAACATCTCGATCTCGGAATTATAGATTCTCGAACCTTTTGCCGTAGGTATATTTTGGTGTTGCCGTTGCCCGCCTGAATCTTCGTTCAATACAATGAATATCATTTATTTATTTATTGAATTTTATATGTACATACATACATATGTATAAAATAAATTATATATTTAGCTTAATATATAATGTAATATTCAAGTTAATGGAATAAAAATGTTCATGGAAAAACCAACATCTTAGATAGCCAGTATTTCGCAGAATTTGCCATATTTCGTAATTGGTAAGAAAAAAAAACACGCCATGAGCATTTATTCGCCAATTGGAGACACTAAAACACTAAAACCTCATTATTTATTTTTGAGTGTGCAAAATGTATTTATGTTATATTATAGGTCAAAATATATAATTGTTCTGTAAAGGATGAAATTTGTAAATGGTAGAGTGCAATGATATGAACGTTAGTTTGGGTTGGTAGTGGAATATCCTAAGAAGCGTTTAGGGTCCAAAGGTCGCACGTTACCAAAATAATCCAAAATTCCGGGCTCTGAATCTGTAAATTCGGCTAATTTTTCTTAAACTGGCAGCCCATTGTTATCAACAACAACTCTGTACAAGATAATTATTTTGAATCTACTTAATTTTAAATTCTTAACTATTAACTTATTCTTACCCCTAGTATTATGATTATGTATACTATATCCTCTTAATATATCTTGTATCACTATCATTACTTATTATTTTATTAATGTTCAATTATTGTAGCCCAATTCAGATTATATGTACTCTATCTATCGTGTAATCATTACATTGTAATATGTTCAGGAAGATAACATTGCGTTAATAATAGCTCAATTTGGGTATTAAATACACTCAAGTGGATGTAAGCGAGATTATACAAACACTCAAATAGTCTGTGTATTAATATCGATACACCTATCAAAATTTTCCTTTATTGATTGTAATGTTTTAAGTATTGTTTCATATCTAGTTTGGATTTAAATCCGAATTAATTTTAGACTGTTTTGAATTTTTTACGCTAGTTACTTAATTGAACTAGGATACATATTGGTGGGAAACGTTCACACAATACGGTCGTGGTATTGAATGTTTCCTGAAACTTATGGGTAATTAACCGTTTTCGAAACGTTTCTAGCGTGTCCTTTCTCCCCTATCCATTGTTGTCCTTTTCGGGTACAAGAACAGCCATCTTAAGGTCCATTCCATTGTGTAGTGTTCGAGCATTATTCGGGTTCACTTCATCGAACACTATACGTTTCAAAATCTACGTTTTCGGTAGCAGCTACAGTCAGCGGGGGAAATATTACACTTGCAATGTAAAATAACGAGACGAAGATGAGTTCTGTGGAAATGCATATTCAAAATGAGAAACTGCGGGAAAATCGCGCTCCATTATTGTGAGGCGACGTATTCCAAATAGAACTAGACGTTTGAAATACAGCCTTCGGGAAAATGTTGCAAGCATATATGTAGGTATAATATGTACAGTAGACGTAAAACGTGTTGGGATTTTGTTTCGAACGCTAAAATTTTATTTTCCTCGGTAAAAATTTGGCAGTTGTGCGGCTTTTACGTATATGTACATATAAAAAAGGCCTGTTTTACACGAGCTCTCAGAATTTTTACTTTCTCTATACAATAACTTTAAGTATACATATATAGAGATCTCGAAGTTTATACGGTTGCTCTTCTGCCTAAGCCTCTTACAAAAATACATATGTATATATCTAACATAAAATGAATGAAATATTTTACAAAAACTACAAACTGAATAGCCTAATTTAATTTACTATATCCAAGTGTTAGCTTAGTGGTTAGAACGTTAATCTCTTGAGCGAAGGTCCGGGGTTCGATCCCAGTGTGTCAAAAACGTTTTCTCAACAGTTTTTTCGACCATAATTATCATTATACGGCGGATGGATGGATGCTTTTGATAACGTGCGACCTTTGTACCCTAAAAGCTTCTTAGGGTATTCCGTTACCCACCCGAACTCACATTTGTACTCCATTAATATATTCTCTCCATCCTTTTCGAAACAATTATTAATAATAACATATTTTAACCTATAATATACAACAAAAATACATACATATAATTAATTACTCAATAATATTATTTGTATATTTTTAACATACACAAAAATAATGAGGTTTTAGTGTTTTTGTGTCTCCAATTGGCGATAAAATGCTCTTAATGCATTTTTTTAATGAACATTTTTATTCTATTAACTTGAACATTATACATACATATATATTAAGCTAAATAATTTTTTATACATGCGTACAACATATGTACATATAAAATTTAATAAATAATATTCATTATCTTAAACGAAAATTCAGACAGTTAACGGCAACACCCAAATATACCTGCGGCAAAAGGTTCGAAAATCCGAAATTCTAAGGTCTAAGGCCCTCACAAACCTGAGCGGTATCGCTGCGTCAAGTTGACATCCTCTATCGTCGTTGATTCGCACCAATGCGAATAATTATATCGGTGCGAATGGGACGACGATGAGGGCGTCAGTTTGACGCAGCGATACCGCTCAGGTGTGTGAGGGCCTTAATTATGATCATTAGTAAGATTTGTACATTACTAAATCCAGATGGGCCGTCTTCTGTCATAAATTTCCAATTGATCTAACTTGATTGTTAGACAGTTTGACCAAAAAGTGGCACCTTCTATCCATTATTCCTATTATTATTGGGCCTATTATTAGGTCTGGATCCTTAGATCTGTTGGTTAGCTTTCCCAAAAAATAAAACACACACATTATCGACATTTTTTAATTTGATTTAATCGAAAGTTTCCTGTAGGTACGTTACTAGTTAAAAATAGAACGAATATCAATCACTTGTGATGTATTGCGGCTTTAATACTTTAACTTTTTTACTATCGTACATCTACATACACAATTATGTACCCGCAGTAATTTATCAAAAATCACAAACGATTCAGTTGCTTATCAATATGCGTTTTTGTATCGTATCGTAAGTTCACATCGTATCAAACACGATTTAATACAATATAGATACAGATAAGTGGAGTGAATCATGACAAAAGGCTTTCGCGCGAAGATAATACATCAAACGGAATACGCTGACGGGTCGTACGTACTCCGCTATTAAAGCCTCTGTGCTTTTTGCCAGCCGGCAACAAACTATACATTTATTATTAAAAAAAACTCAATCCTTGCCAGTTTATTCGAGAACGTGTTTCGAGCCAAAGCGGTGCCTGTTCAGGCATCGTGAGCTTCTGAAAAGTTTTTCAATTTCCCGAGCCGAAGCGCATTACCGAGGGGTGTGGAGAAAACACTTGTTGGATTATATTTTATACTGCGATCTTTTATTCATAATTTCATGTGAAAAACCGAACTGGAGGATTTATCGTGTATGGCGCTCGTCGGAAAGTGTCACATTTTCTCAAGAAAATGCTCCAAACTGAAAGAAACAGCACAGTCATTCTTTCATGCGAAGCACTTATATTTTGTTTGAAGCTACGTGTATGTTTTCTTTGCAGTGGGCTGTATTTGAATATTTTTGTTTTTATTTTGCCGCTCAATGAGATGTCCTTGTTCGACCGCTGACCGTTCCTCTCCCATGGGACGAACTCTAGCTCGTTTGCTTTTGTTCGAAACCAAAACGTTCCGGTCGCATTCGGAGCGACTTTCTATCCAAATGAAAAATACGCGGAATTAAATCGAAAGCGGATCATTGTCGGAAAAGTGTTCTAAGCTGATAAAAAATTCATACAGACGCGGGATGGCTATTTTTTTATTGAAAGTGGAAACGTTTTACCGACGGGAAACAATGGGTTCAATCCGGGAAAAAAATAGTGTTTTCTATTCGCAGTAGAATTTCATATTGAATGTACGAACGGTGGAAAATATGAATTCTTATTCGTCATACGATTTTTTTGCATTCAAAGTTGAATATTTGCATTAGGCTTATTGAAATTCGGAAAAAAATCTTAGGACAAATAATAAAATCAACAATATGTGTACAATCCGATGTTGATTTTAATATCAAAGTTTAATACAGAATATGATATGAAAGTTAACCAAAGTATTGCACAATATTGTCAACATCCAAAAGCTGAATTTCTATTACAGGATTACAGCTCGATCGGAATATTTGTATGTATGTATACATATTGTGAAAATGCACTTTTCCAGATTAGACAACTTTCAAACTCCCACCGGCGAGCGTGTGTTCAAAAATAAGAGGCTTTTCCGCAAAGCTTCGAATCCGTAGAAGATAAATGTCTATCATTTTGTCATTTTCCGATTCACTAAGAGAGAATAATCAATTGCGTGGGAAACTTTTCCCGTTGCGATTTTCCTTTTAACCCTTTTTTGTGTTCACACCCAACGAATACAAATGGCAAGAATTGACTTTACCTAAAGTTCTCGCGATTAATTATACGAGTGAGTCGAGATTAATTTGAAACGCTTGTAAAACGAAAATAGTGAAAATTACAACATACATACATATGTATGTATGTATGTGGGTATTCATTTGAAATATTTATCTACATACTTCTCAGAATAGCATCTGTGAATTAATGAAATCTAATACATTCAATAGGGTACGTATTTAGTGTATTGTTTTTATTCTATCCGTTATATCGAGAATAATATGTGACAATAAAGATGATGTCATTCCAAGAAGTCGACCTGAAAGAAATATTAATTTCGGGACTATCTTTCTCAAACATATGATACACGCGTCGAAACCTTCAATTATCTTCATTGTAACCCATGTCATGGTTGGACTGCAGAGCACAAAAAATAATATATTTTCCACTTGAATTGTACGGTGCAATAGTGAACCAAGTCCTGTATAGAAAAATATCAAAATATGACATACACAGCGACATGACAGTACATTTTAATATTATAAATCCTTTGTGCAAACTTTGACGTTGAATATTTCATACTGTACTAACTTTTATTGTTTTTATGAGGATTATCAAGGGAACATTCGCTGAAATTTAACTGAAGTATCATTACTGCTTTGAGTTACATTTTGCTATTCAAAGTTTGCGAAGAATTTGCAGGTCGGTGAGGCGCTCATAGCATTTCACTCGTCACGAACTATTAAGCGGGATTTTTAATTAAGTTGATTCGGAGGAAAACGTCATTAGAGCATTTGCAGGACCCTCCAGAGTCCTCCTGGTTTACGGTAGTTGATTTCACCACAATTTTCCACGGGTCGATCATTCGAAAGTTTCGAGCTAAACATAGGTATATTATGTATATTAGGTTCCCTTTGTGACCGACGAAGACACTCCTCTGCCATCCCCTTATTTTAATTAATTTTCTACGCAAACGTTTCGGGTGCTTTCGTAGTGACTTTTTTTATATCGTTTTATTTTTCAGTCGTTATGGTCTTAGGTGGGTACGAAAAATAATATATTAGCTCGGAATTAATGCTTATAAATGTATATTAATAATTCCGTTGTGGACTGTGCGTATTTCACACGAAGTTGCGAGTTAAGCTCGTAATGAACAAACGATGTAATCCCTTTGCGCGACTAAATTTGTCATACAGCATTTACTTTGCGAGTAAACGTTCCAATAATAATATACACATTCACCTACATTATTATGATAATTTAACTGTACAATTTACTTCAACGGAATTGTTCATTCCTTGCATCGTTTTCGAACATTTTGTAATCGATTGTAATATTGTATCTGTAAGTGGGCGATTTTCTTTTCTACCGACAATACGTTTAGTGGAAAATTTTCTCAGAAGAAAAGCTGTTATCTATTTAATAATAGCATTTCCGAACGAGTGCGCTTTAAAAACCAAAGCTTCTCGGTGAATCGGAAAATTTTGATTTATTCGTTCTGCCGTTAGCGCTCGCCGATCTCTTTAATACAAATTTATGACTCTGCTTTCGACGCGTCTCAAAAACATAAAAATGTTTTACAACAAAAAAAAAATACCAATGGCGAATACAAACATTACACTACGTAATCTAAAATACATCAAAATTATAATTACCTCCATACATAATCAAATAATTAAATTCGTTGACTACAATATAAATTATAGAGATATTAAGTTAGAAAGTACAATATTGTTCGTTAAGTTAAAAACCTTACGATTTTATTTATTTTAAGCTTTCAATGTGCTTGTTCGGAATTTCTCACTCTACTATGGTCTCTTTAACTAATTTGTTGTATGTCGCGTTTAAATTGAAATGTCATTGTGGAAGTTAGTAGTACTATATAATTTTCGGTTTAGTAATATGTTTTTTTTTCATTGTCTCATTTTAGAAAATTATGGACAATCAGGCATACAAGCCTTCAGAGAATTGGCGGAACGAGCCAACGTATGTATCGCCAAGGAAGACTCGGTTTTGAGCAACGCAGCAGAAGAAGATTTCGAAGAAGTAGTGAAGAATCTCAGAACTGATAAAAACGCCAGGGTTGTAGTCTGCTTCTGCGAGGGTATGACAATCAGAGGACTTTTGAAAGCCGAGAGACGACTAAACTTCACCGACAAACTGCTTATCATCGGAAGGTACCGTAAACGTACACTTTTTACTTTATTTTTTATCATATTGTAAGTTCGGGTCGTTCGAATCCCATTTTTCGAATTCCCGTCACGTCAGCGTTAAAATCTCTTAACAATTCGCACGTCGGACACGTTTTGACTTTTCCATAAACGCAGAGCACAATGGCCAATCAAAGTAAACTAATTACCCAACGGTCGGCCACATTCGCGGCTTTGTTTACACGCAATTTAGTGGTAATTTACCGACCTGCGCGAAAACACGACCATGGCAATCAATCATTTTCGATTAACCGAATCGTTCTATGCAAAATCAACACGGCTTTTTCGTTGCCTTGTTTCGTCCCTATAGCGATAGATTGCTTAAAATCAACATTATGCATGAATTTTATGATCTTTCACCACACGCTCTACATACACTTAAGTATGTGCACATTGACTGCATGACGATCTGGAAGAAAATCTGTACATAATGTCATGCAAGACGATTATGCAAATAAATAAATAAATAATTTTGATTCCGGCTAGTGGTCAACGGTTAGTCTTTACCGAAATTGTGCAAAATATTGAAACTATTACAAAAAATTATTAAAACTGCATATATTCACCGAAGAAACATGAGGTAAATTACAAAATCATAATGCAATAACGTCGCGTATGAGGATATCTCAATATAAATAAAGTAACTGGTATGTATTTGTATACCCACCTGTATACATATCTTGACAACATTTGCAATGTGACTTATGATTGAACTTCGCATTAACGTGTACTACCTTCGATCTTTTTGACATTTTTGATATCCATACATATGTATGTATAATATGTAGATATGTAAAAAAAAACAAAACAAGGTTTTAAAGCATGGTTGAAGAAAAGTTAAAAGAATTTAACATTGATATGAAAAAAGATATTTTCGCATCGACTAATGATGGTCCAGCCGTAATGAAAAATAAAAATGGAAATAACCAGGACGCTATTCACCAACTTTGTCATAATCGTGCTCTACATTTGGCAGTAATTGATTGTTTTTACACGGGAGAGTTTTCTTATGAACGTGAGGAAAATGATGATCAAAGTCCTCATGCTGACGAAGACATTGACGAAGAAAATGTTGAAGAAACAACATCAGAAGATATATTTTTTGACTCCCGGTATTTTGAATCAAGTAATAATGAGTACCATTTAATGCAAAATGACATCCAAAGCCTGTTAAATGATATTAGAAAAAAAACAATACTTTATCCGATTAGGATTTAAAACTTTTAAAACATCGTCTGTTAACAATGAGATATTGCAAGAGAAAATTTTTAAAATTTTTTGGAATTCTATAATTATTATGATAAGACGTTTTTTAAGAGTAGTGGATTGCGTGAATAAAGCCTTAAAAGACATGAATTTAAAAACCGTTTCTGAAAATGACATAATTTTGTTAAAAAATCTGCTTGAAGTTCTAACGCCAATTGAAGTTGCGGTTAAAGCGTTAAGCAAAAAGGAAACCTATAACCTCTTATAACTGCTGAAGGGGTGTTGTTATGTTCTGACCATTTTCAATTCACATTTTAAAATATCGTTGAAGAGTCAAAACAATACAATATTGCAGTGATAGATATTTTAACAAGAAAAAAGAAATTTATGATTTTTTAGCTTGATTTTTTTCTAACTAGCTAATAGTGGAATTCTGGTAATAATTATTAAAAGACATTTTTGAATTTAAAAGAAAATACGTGCGGTCGACAGTGGATTTATTTATTGAATAAATCCAAATACTAATCCGATGCAAGATACAAACGAGAATAGAATCTCCTCTCTCCCAAATGTAAAATAGTATTTAAGGTATGAATTTCAGTTGAGTTCAGGGCAGTTGTTCAGTGGACAAAACCTGCTCACTAAAAAGACATACGCCATGTCTGAACTCACTATTTTCTAAAAAATGACATAATTTTGTTAAAAATCTGCTTGAAGTTCATAACGCCGATTGAAGTTATGTTTAAAGCGTTGTCAAAAGGAAGTTATTTAATCTTAACAATAACTTGAACGTCGGAGTGTACAACGAGGAAATACATAATTTACAAATTTTTATTAAAAAAATTTGAAGATATGGATAATGAATTGGGAAAAAAGTTATTAGATACCGTGAAAAATAGAATGAACGAACGGAGAAATGAAAAGTTAATAACACTATTAATATATCTTCAAACGGGGAACGTTCCACAAACCAACGTATATTTTAATTACTCCATAAAAAATGCCGCAATATCGTTGGGAATAAAAATTCTGAAGAGAATTCATCCAGATGTACGTTGTGATGAAAATTTGAACTCCTCCCAAAATTCCGAACTGGATTTTGAAGACGATGTAATACTTTTACAACAAGCATTAATGAGTGAATTGCAACAACAATTGCTAAATGCAATTCGAAGTGTCCTAGAAACAACGGGTTCAACTAAAAATAATAAGGATCAACATATTAAAAACGATTTTAGAAATCTGGATTCTCTTAAAAAAAGGACAGAAATGTTAGATACGCTGTTTAATGCATTAATAACAATAAAGCCAACGTCTACGGCAACAGAAAAAATATTTTCCACGGCTGGTTTGATAAAAACAAAGTTAAGGAGAAAATTAGATTTTAAAACATTTAATTTTTCGTTATTTTTAAAGTATGTCTTTTTAAAATCATAATACATATTTGATTTTGTATGACTTTCTATTCTTGTTTTTTTTTACGACTTATATGCATAATATATTGATTTTCCCTGATAAATTTATGTACATATTCTATCATCATCATCATCATTTTCAGCCGTTCACCAATTTAGAAATTCCAATCCGAGTATCCGAATAGTTAATATCCAGATTCCGATATTTGGTCAACTATGTACATATTCAGATAGTTTTCGTAAAATGAAATTTTTAACTAAATATTTTAAAGAAATAATTTTATATGCACGTTGAACTTCTGCGAATTTCAATAGCAGACAGGTAGTACATAGTAGATACATATGTAGTTATTTTTTGTTGTTCCGGCAACTAAGTGGTTTGAGAAATGTATCAAAGTCCGTTATCCACTGTTTTTGACATTCACAGATTTTAAAATAATCTTATCTTCAATCCTTAACAGTGATCAACTACTTTGTAAAAAAACATTTTGTCTTGCCGCAATTTCAGGTATTAAGGAATTGCTTTGCAGCTCTTGACATATTATACCGATATTTAGAGTGCAAATATTATTTATTTTTAAGTGTGGGAAATAGTCCGGTACCAGATTTATTTGATAGATTTATAGATTAGATATTTGATTATATATAGATAGATATATAGATTAGATAGATTATTTGATAGATTTATTTATTACCAGAGTTAAATTGTGAAAAATTTAATTCATTATTATTTTTAAGATATGTATTTTTAAAATTAAAAGAAATTTCTTATATTATGATGAATTAGCTTTTTCTTTTATGTACATAGTATGTATGTATGTGATTCCTATACATTTTAATTTTTCATACTATTTTCTTATTTTATAAACTAGTCGAATATCCGAACAGGTTAAGTTTTCTGTTCGATATTCGGATAGTTGACGAAGTCGAATAGTTGGAGACTCTATAATCGCCATCCACTGCTGGATGAAGGCCTCTCCAATCCTCCTCTTCCATTCCTGTCTGCCTTGAGCAATCTTGACTCCACACATTCTTCTCAATTCATCTTCCACTCGGTTTGACATGACGGACAACAGTCTTTGACCCATTGGAGTTTTGCGTCTCCACCTCTTTCCCACCTTCGTATATAGCGACGCCTAAGGGACTACGCATTCCACTCGGTCTACCTTGCTTTCTTTCACATCCTCTCGAAAACCAATCCTGTATCTCTCGTGTCCATCTGCCATCTATTCTTCTCGCTATGTGTCCAGCCCACTGCCACTTCAACCTTTTCACGCGTTCTGCTATATCTGCCACTTTGCTCATACTTCTTACCCATGTATTCCTCTTACGATCTCTTCATGTCGTACCAAACATACATCTTTGCATGCTTCTCTGTGTGGACTGGATCTTACGTAGCATTTTTGAATTTAGCATCCACGTTTCACATCCATACGTCATAACTGGCAGTACGCATTGGTCGTATGCCTTCTTTTATGTTATTAAAATTATTCGAATAGGCGATGAGACGAATACGCTCAAATTTTCAGACCACAGAGGAGATATGCTTCTGTTTTCACAAACGCGCATATAACTAACTACAATTCGTTAAATTGTATTATTCTCGTGTTGTATGTACCGCAGAATCATTCATTCGATGTTATTTTCAACGTGAATGTACTAAAAAGGTTTGAGCTGGCGTTGGCCTATCTAGTACATACATACATAGATCTACATATGTATGTATATGTAGATAAATAGGGTCAACCTTCTTGTTTCCAATCAAAGTGACACTTTACACAATCGGAAATTAAACCGAAACTTTGCAAACTCGAGTCCACTGTGATGTCGCCCCTATTTAACTCTAAACTACGTGATCGTTTGACGCTTTTCTAATTAAAAAATCACGGAAACTTGGATCGGGGGAACTGTACCTGATACACACCAGTCAAAGTTTCGCACGACCACAATACTTGATCTATACTACGTATATGGATAAACTCAAAATTTATAACGCGTACGGGTTAACTCTAATTAAGCCTAGTGTACTCACGGTCGGTTGCATCGACCACTTGTCCACAAAAGCGATAAGCCCCGTGGTGTAATGAGGGCTACCCCTGCTACTGAAGGGGTTACATCAATTTGCGCTGTCTGACGAATATAGCCAAGTGAAACGTTACGAATTGACCCTTCTCAAATTGAGAGGGAGAGAGGGGAGAGAGAGCACCTCGTCTGTAGTAACATACGTCAATCCACGGCGAAACGAGCCCTTAAATCTTCACTGACCCGCTTGATCGACGTGCAAAAATACGCAGCTCTTTTAACTGCTACGCGAAACGACCGACCCGCGATCCAACCTAACCGTTTAGCCACCAGAGGATATTCGAGCACTTGAACGCTCATGGGACGTTGTTGAATAAAAAAATACTAAAAAAAAAAATAGCACTAGCTCTCAAACAGGGTCGTATTAGGCAACTTAGAACAATTCAAGTTTGTGTTTATGTGTGTTTTGAGGTGTTAACACGTTGTGGTGTTAGCCGTTGTCTCAGCGCGATTTATTAATTATAATTATAATTATTACTCGGCGGTCGGAAAACTTGCAGCGTCGACAGCGTCGAGTCGGAAAATTGATTATTGCGAAGAGTCGCATTTTCTTTCTCTCCCGAGACGTCGGACCGACGGGCGAATTATCTCGTTAAGCGAATTAGCATTTAGAACGAATCCATACAATTATGATAGAATCGAATGCTAATCGTCCGTCGCGTTCGATTCTTTAAAACAGTTTAATAACGAGCGCAAAAAGGAGAGCGCCTTGTCGGCAATTGCATAAAATTGCACGAAAAAAACGAAAAAAAAAATAATGGACGTCAATCAATATACATATTTCGGTGAAAACTTTTAATGTGACTACCCTGGAATTGATTTGAACGTATCAGAGATCCAATTACCGCATTTAATCTTAATAATAAAACAAACAGTTCATAAAAAATTAAAAATGATACAATGCAATCATATTCGATGTAATTTTTTTATATAAAATATTAAACTCTCTAATCTAACGGATAGTCATATTCTTGTTAATTCGACTCTTCGCTTAAAAGTACCGGTGCGTGTTACCCGTTCTCGTTTTTTATTAGATTGTGAAAGTATTTCACGTTATAATTTTATTGCCTTCATTTTCTCATCCCCAGAATGATTAGATATGGCAATAAATACTCCAAATTTATTCAATTTTTCAACATTAATCTGTCGTCCCTAAGTCAGCGACTTATTATTTATTTGTTAGCTTTTTTTTTTTTTTTCTTTTTTTTTTCTAATTTAATATATTATGTATTTTATACGTAAAAGCCCTCACGGGCGTTTAATAAATAAATAAATACATAAATAAAATGGTCATCGGCCATAAAAGTTTGTAATTTTACTTTCATGGCTTAATACTCTACGTAAATCTAGTTCAAATCGTCAACCGTATAATCTATAATATTATACTTATACACTTGGCTTACACACAACAGCAACTGGTGAAATCCCCGTTTATTAACGTGTGCGAAAATCCGCGCGCTCCAAGTAAAATTATTAAAATTTACGCGTAAATATGTCGCTTTATATTAATATTATAATATACAACAAAATGGCAAAAACTTTTGATCCTCAAGCTCAACAGGCATAGGGGAATTAGTAATGAACGTAGCGCGCGAAGACAGAACGCGCAACCTTAACATTTGAATGGCTACACCGATTTATCAAAACCTTTCCTTGTTAACCCTTAACACGCGTATGTATACTCATTTCAATTATTTTTTACAGTGACGGTTGGGCGGATCGCAGTGATGTCGTCGAGGGTTATCAGCGAGAGGCTCTGGGCAGCATCAGCATCAGGATTCATTCGCCAAACGTGAAAAACTTCGATGATTACTACTTTGGCCTGAAACCCTCGTCGAATGAGAGAAATCCATGGTTCAACGAGTTTTGGCAATCCAAATTTATGTGCAAATTGCCTGTCGTGGACGACGAAAGCAGTGGAGTAAAGTCGCTAGCTTATTCTCAGAATTGTACAGGTTAGAAATCAGTATTGATACATATTCATTTTACTGACAATTTAGTGCAGTACCTAATTTAAGGTTCGCAGATGATTTCTACATTTCAAAGAGACAATTTTTCAATTCATACATAGTTATTCATAGCGGTCCCAAAATCATTCGAATAAGCTAAAATTGCGTTTTTTACTCGTTCATCTGACAATTTTTTATTAAAAGAAGATTCATTTTTGTCAATAGTGTTCATTCACATTAGCGTACACACACAAAGCTTAGGATTACAGTCGAAAAGTCCGAAACGTATTAGAACTAATCCATTATGGCCAAACGGAAAACATCGCAAACGGATAAGATCTATGTAATACGAATAAGATAGAAAGTGGATTTGTTCGAAAGGTAAAAATATCGAAAAAATACATACAGGGTCGAAAATTTTAAATAAAACACGACGAGTAATTTCCTTTAAACTTTTAACCACTGATTCTCAGCCTTTTAGTATTAGACAATATGCGCATTTCACCTTATTTATTTAATTAAAAATAGCTTAAAAAGCTAATTACAAACAAAAAGTAACTTAAAGCTAAAATTACAAAATAAACTTAATTATCTATGTATATTTAGCAATATTATACAGAGGTGTTGTTTTAAGGCTGCCAGTTTTGTTTATATTTCTGAGACCTTCTGGCAGTCCATTGTATTCAACAACACCCCTGTACAAGACACTTCTCCTAGATCTACTTAATAATAATTAAAATAATTTTAAATTCTTTAACTATTAACTTATTCTTACCCCTAGTATTATGACTATGTATATTACATAATATATCCCCTTATTAAATAATTTGGTAAAAGTTTTTTATCTAAACTAAAAAATATATGTATAAATAACTAACTCATTCTTATTAAACCTTATATGTTTGGCCATAATGGATTATAGTTCTGATAAATTTCGGCCTTTTTAATGGCTCTCAAGCTTACTACTGTCTTTTTGTGAATACATACACACATATGTATGTAGATGCAATTGTCGTTATATTGACTCGAAGAAAGGTTACATATTTGATGTTTCTTAAAATTAGATTAATTTCGTTCACAGATATGGAATAGTATATGACGAACTTTTTATCTTCTGAAAAAGATTAGACACCTCGGTAATGCTTCTTTGGTTAAGACTATCCAGCGAATGAATTATAGCCCAGTATATAATGTGTTTTAATCTTCGCTTAAAAACTTTTAATCTCTGCCTTCGCGATTGACAATAGCTGTACGCAGATTCGGAAAAGAGAAACCCAAAGTGAAAGGGGGCATGGGTATAATGTACGAGAGTTGCCGTCTTGTAAATAGCGCATTATCGCATTTATCGCGTTTCAGCTGAAAGCGCTCGTGCGACCTTTCACCACTCGCATACATCTGGGTACATTCTTTATTCCAGAATACCCGCATTGTCCCTGATTCCTGTCCTTCAGCCATTGTGGTACGTCTTCAGCCCGTTTCAGCCGATTGTGGGGCCGCATGATTTATGGCGTTTCGCTTTTGAGGCTTTCCGCGAAGGAAATCGCGAATTAATTGGACGCGCACTGTAGAGCTTTTGCTTGTACACAAAATAAACGCGAGCTTCCTGAAAAAGCGCAAGTAGGCCAGTGGGTATGTATCTATGTACATTGTACATGGAAAACTTTGCGATCGTTCAAAAGTCTCGTAAAACGGCGACACGAAAGTCCACGTAAATGCCGCGCGTGAATATTTTACGAAGAATGTCGTTTTGTCGGCAATAATGGCGGGAAACTCTTTGGAACATCCGCTTTTCAAAAATCGTTAATAAGTTAAAAGGAGCGGACGTTAAAAGCGTACCCGCAATAAAGGTAAGTGTTTGCTCTCTTACTAACGCGGTGGCGTCTGTCGGAATCTAACAGGCACTCTCTCACATTCTAAAATTGAAAACAATAAATTACTATAGGCATAATAATACATACATATCTAAATCCATAATTGGATATTCCAAATATGTATTATAGTTAGCTCGTTTGAATGTGAGACGTGTATGGAATTTGTTCTATGATAAATTCCACATTTGTACACAATTCTGAAAACAATTTAAGCTCGTTGAAAATTTAATAATGAATTATATTTGATTCACACTGAAGTTCTGTGGTGATAATGGTCCGATTATATGAAATCATTTATACGTTTATTTACATAGTTTGGACGTTATTGTTATAGTCCAGTGGTGCCATTTACTATTTACTTACTATGTACTCTTAGAAATAGATACATTTTGGAAAAAGTAACGGCTCGCACAACTTAAAATATGTATTATGTCGAAATGTAATACCTAATAAATATTATATTAAATTTCAATGCCAAAGAAAGGAAATGGGAAAAGAAATTTTAAAATAGTGCATAATAATTATGAAATTAGCTATCCACAAAACGGTCAACTACGGAAAGTAAAAATTAGATAACTAAAAGCGGGCCTTTCAGCTCAGCAGTCAGCTTTTGCAAAACAAAACAGAAGCCAAAAGTAGCAACCGTTGCATCTTTTCGAGTGTGTAACATTCTTGCTAAAAAAAAAAAAATCGTTTAGCAATGGAATAATTTTTTGAAGCTTCTTTGTTTTGTGGCTTTGAAAATAAGGTAGAAATAGTTTATATCATCGATGATATGCAGTTATCGAGAAACACTGTTACACTACGAGTGGACGAAATTATGTAGTTCAAATTTAAAGGTGCAGTTAATGAAAGATCTTGAAGATCTTAAAGATATACAAATGAATCTACTGACGTGGTTAATATGTCTCAGTTAATCATATGCACTCGGATAATTTTCAAAGACTTTTCCTCGGGCTACATACTAAAAATTATTCCTCTGAAAGGAGAAACTCGGGGGAGGACATTTTTTCCAACAAATGTTTGCAAATTCAGTTGCCTATTGTATCGATGATTTCAGATGTATTGTAAGCTTGTATCGATGACTTCAGATGGAGACAGGATATTTTTTTCCAAATTAGATTACCTTACTATTAACATTATTACTGTGTACCACTTTTTAGTCTTCACTTGTACCACTTTACAATAATAGATCGCAGTCAGGTTTGCATTTGAGAAGTAAATCTTAAGACAAAATTAGTGAGCACCATTGGTGTATACTGTATATCCACTAGGCCTAGGCTTTTTCTGTGAATGCGTAGAGCCATATTTAATCCAACTGAAGAAAGGTTTATTAATACTAACGAATAGACTTAAACTTTATCAGTGAACAATCTCGGGACTTCTTTAGATAATCAACAGCGTGCCAATGAACTGCTGTATGAAGATCTTCGTAATACCCACCTACATATATAATATTTGTACCTCATTGTGCAAAAAGGTTTGAAGAGATTCTCAGAAATGTGGCAAAGGTCTCCCGTTGAACCCTGCGACTTTACAAATACTTCAAATAATGTGTTCAGTGTGAATTTCGGTGTATCGTCTCGAATGAACGGAATCAAACGATTCCGTCACATTGAATTTACATAAAAGCGCCTTTTGTGCTTTGTACGAATCGTTTGTCTGGAAATTTTACAGGATTTTCCCCACACCCAGACGCACTCCTGTGAAATGATCCTCTTATTGATTTTTTTAATAATTACAGGAGACGAAGGTTTGAGGCTGAAATACAAGCAAGATTCCAAAATGAGCTTCGTGATCAAAGCTTTGTACACGATGGCACACGGACTACACGACATGGCCAAATCACTTTGCGGAAATCGCGGGTCATGTCCTGCCCTTTTCCCCTTCAATGGAACTCTTTTCAAGGTAGACTGTCAACCTTACGATGATGATATAAACACCATTTTTACTTACGATTCGATGATTATTAACTAATGTTTTAATCGCGTGAAACAAACGTGTTTTTGTGTGTGTGTGTTTGTCAGGCAAAAAGCGAGATACACACATTTTCGCCCTGAGAATATAAAAACTTCTTATTATTTATTACGTCACATTAATCTTGATAACATATTGCTTCTTTTTTTTTTTTTGTTCGTATTATAGAGCTATTTAATGAACGTTTCGTTTACGACGGAAGACGGGGAGCTGGTGGAGTTTGACAAGAACGGAGATCCTCCAGGCAGGTCGGTGGGTATAGTACATTTGTCAAAAGATGTACTCGCTTAAAATGTCTATCAATAATTAATTAATCATATGGATTGCATAACTGAAAGCTGGTTGTACAATATTGCATATCCAAATTCAAGCGTATTTGCATTACGTTTGCAATTGACACGTGGGACAAGTGTGACATGCTGTCCACTGTTCACTAATGAAATGACAGTGTCAATCCCTGTCACAACTATTGTCATTCTGATCGTATTTATTTTTGATACTGAGAGCTTAATAAACGTTTCAGATATGAAATAATGAATTATCAACTTCTCGAGAATGGAACTTTCGATTATGTGCACGTCGGCGATTGGAAAGATGGGGTGATCGGTTTCCATGCGCAGATTCAGTATGGAGCTAAAATGGAATCTCCGACTTCTGTTTGCTCTCGTCCTTGTGCTCCAGGATTCTATAAGGTATGAGCTATCTTGTCGTTTAAATTGGACGTTGATTAGTAGAATATGGTTAAAATGTTGCTTTTTTTTCAGAATTTTCAAACGGGAGGTCAGGAAAAAAGATGCTGTTGGGCTTGTGTGCCATGCGACAAGTACGAAATGCTCTTCAACGAAACGACGTGCCTTCCTTGTCCTTTAGGGTGGTATCCAAACGATAATAAAACAGGTAAAGTAACAACAGATTGGTGATTCAAAAAAAGAATGAGTCTATGTAATTATATTTTTATAATTCTCAATAAGTCAGATTGGATGAGCAGAAAGCATTACATATTGAAGGTATCACACAATCCTAATCGATGTGGATTCTAGAGCGGTATTCTTTACAAACTACATACATAATCACTGCCCATTGACAGTATCATCGAGTGGTTATCATTTTTGCATATATGTACCTATATCTACATATATACATATATAGTGTGTTTTGTAGTTCAAAATGTAGCAAAAATGTAATAGTTAGTTGAATGCGAGCGCTTCGCGCCACCCGTGCTGTGAACGTATGTGTGAGTGAGCGAATGTATGCGAGCGTTCCACGGCTACCCAGCCGGTCAGCTAGGCTTGCGCTACTATTTATACCCAGAGTTACAGTAGTTGGAGGCTAAGACGTAAACAAAATTTATATAATCCTTAGAAAAATCTAATAGATACCTTACCTTTGTGTGAAAAATACATATCCACAGATTCTAAATCATGCAAGTATATCCCGGAATAGTTCCTGGGAACTTATGAAAAACGCTCTTCTCACAATATTCAAGTTTTAATTTTCCTATTCAAAAGAATATAATAAAGCACACAGTATAATGTTTAGTTTCGAGAGTTTATGTAATTTAATTTTGCAGAATGTCTAGAAGCGACAGAGGAACGTGTCCGATGGTCCGACAGTCAAGCAATAGTTGCCATTATTTTTTCATGCATTGGATTTATCGCAACTGCTTTAACAGCCGTATTGTTCATCCGGCATAACAATACTCCAGTAATTAAATCTTCGACGAGAGAGTTAAGCTATCTGATCCTGGCCGGGATGACTCTGAGCCACGCAGCCACCTTCCCGATACTAGCCAAGCCGGCACCGTTGACTTGTGCACTGAGCAGGACCATGCCGGGCATCAGCTTTGCTATGATATATGCATCGTTACTTACCAAAACCAACAGAATAGCCAGGATACTGGCTGGGTCTAAGAAAAGATTCCCAACTAGGAAGCCGAGATTCATGTCCGGCACAGCACAGGTACCTAAATCACCAAATTCCATCAATATTCAAGACTTGGGAAAGATATTTTAATACAATATGTGTTTCAGGTGGTGATGAGTGGATTGCTAGTGGGTGTAGAAGTTGCTGTAGCTGCTAGTATGCTAGTTTTTGAACCTCCACGTGCTGCTCACGTGTATCCGTCTCGTTCAAGAGCTCAACTGGTGTGCGATACCAGTGCTCGTGGAGTTCTTGCACCACTTGCTTTCGACTTTTTGCTAGTGGTATTATGCACTTTGTATGCAGTCAAGACGCGGAATGTGCCTGAAAACTTCAACGAGGCAAAGTTCATCGGATTTGCCATGTACACTACTTGCGTTATTTGGCTAGCATTTGTCCCCATCTACTTCGGTAGCGAATCTAAAGTAAGTCTACCTGTAGTTAAATTGTTGTTTTAAACAGTTTAGAATGTTTAGATACATAAATAGTTGAACCAATTCATCTTTCAGATTATCACAATGTGCATGTGTGTGACGTTGAGCGCTATGGTTACTCTCATATTCCTCTTCCTGCCTAAATTGTATATCATAATCTTCCGGCCTGAGAGAAACAATAGAGCACTCTTCACCACTTCAAAGTCTATCAGGTGCCACATCGGTTCAAGAGTAGCCTCGGCTATATCGGACAAGAGTTGTAGTTCATTCTCTAACATGGGGACTAATCGTGCAACCGACAAAGCCACTGTAGCTAAACGGCACAACGTCAATTGGAAAGATGACACCGATTCCAAAAGAAGTAAGCCTATCCTCTAATATATAAATCAAAACTATGTAAATTCTTCAAATGTTACAATTCGTTTTAAATTTTAGGTAGTAAATTGGAACAACGAACATTATCCTGCCAAACAGACAGTGAACTTCTCGAATGTTTGCTTCAAAGTCACAAAAGCAACGTTCAAAATTGCTCTGTGGCAGAAACGGATTGGGCCGAGCTCAATCCGAAAGCATTAATGGATTCCCAAAGTCGGAAACATTGCAGCAATGGAGGAAGAAATCTCGGTCCAGGAACGGCAACAATGTCATCGAATCCGACACTGTTGAAAACTAAGCATACAACGATGCCTCGGTTACAACCGAAAGCTAGAATAAGGGAAGAGAGTGTCTCCGAGTGTTCTCTGAGCGACGAAGATATGACTCAGATCAAAAGCATTACAATTACATTAGGGTCGACCAATTCAGTAAATAATAATTTTAATACAGTTAAGGATAGCGATCTACAATCATCCCTCTTCACCGATGA
This sequence comes from Parapsyche elsis, assembly GCA_022651745.1. NCBI lineage: Eukaryota > Metazoa > Arthropoda > Insecta > Trichoptera > Hydropsychidae > Parapsyche > Parapsyche elsis. The sequence goes on from JAGVSN010000044.1 coordinate 410,676, forward strand.
CTTGTATTTGAGACAGACGACTCCGGAATCACCGTTGTCGTACAAAAGAAACATTACAAGCAATGGCATATCAAATAGTACCGTTTGAATCTAATTCGAAGTTGTGATTTTTATTCATTATAAGCTTTAATTGTACGTTGTATTATCAAATAATTAGAATATAATTCTGAGACGTATTCAGTTTTGCTTAATATACTAAGTTTTAAGTTTTTCTATGAGAACCAAATGTAATTTAAATGTTTAATTTATTTGTATCGCATGAAAAATTTGGCATGTATATATTGAGTCAGTTTCACCAAATAGCGAGTAATTTTAATAAGCTTATAAAAGGTCAGTACTTAAGTGATCAGTAATTAAATTTATATAAACGGTTGGTATTTTTTTTTCTACTCTCTTAACTTCATCACATTCTAAATTTATAATTATTAATTGAGAATGAAAACAAATCTTTTTTCCGTTTTTGACATCTCATCCCCAATAAACCTGACACTTACCTAAATTAGCACCATTTGACTTTTCTGGGATGAAAGGGAGTTGGTTTCTGGATTTAATATTGAATATGGGGGAAGAGAATTTGCTTTAATTTTTTTGTTCGAATGTTAGAATTTTTTTTATAAGAACAATAACACGATCCCCATTTTCGATACAATTCTTTATTAAATCTTTGATGTTAATATTTCAATCAACCAAGCATATATGTACATATGTAGGTATTTTGACCAAAAAGCTATAATCATAGCAAAATATAATAAATCCAGATTTATTATAACATGTATCCAACTAAACGAACCGAGTCTAAATTTATATTGAGTGATTTTATCATTAATATAAGACTTAATATAAGATTGATTTGTTTCCGGCAGATTAAGTTTACTGACCATTTATGAAAAAATTACAAAAATATATTTTTTTTACCGACCATTTTCTGGAAAAGTTACTGATCGTTAATCGATTTACATACTGACCGATTAATTAGTTGCCGACTATCTAATTTAGTTATAGGAAAACAAAGCAAATTTTGTTGCTACTTAAGATGATCAAATGTTTAAATATAATTTAAAACAACCATTAATCTATTAATTCAGAAAAAAGTATACTTTCACTAGTACAACACAATCCAAGTTGATAAAAAATGTATCCTGCAAATCATCACCTTTCAATCATGAAACTCCAAAATAAAATGAATTTAAAAACAAGAATAATATTTTTTCAGTTTTTATTGCATTTTTGTTATATTTTACAAATGTAGTTTGTATGCAAAATAGATTTATGCGCTGTTAGCATTGGGTCCACGACGTCTTCCATATGTCTGAACGATGTTCACAAACCTATAAAGCAAAATATTAAATTTTAATATACAATCAAACAACAATTTACTGCACATACCAATAATATTAATTTTCATATTCAAAATCACATTAAATGATCAATAAAATACCTTCTGTTGTATTGGATACGTCTCTTGGCTCTGCCGGTCTTCTTCTTTTTCTTCTCCTGTTTTTCTACTTTAGGTGTTTGTCCCTTGACTTTACCTATTGGCAAAAATTACACATTAGTACACAATATACTCAATATACTATACAAGATACCCAGATAGATTACCTGCACGAGCGAGTGAACCGTGCACTTTACCACCGAGCAACGCAATAGTCAAATCTAAGTCGTGTGAAATCAACGCCGACATGATAACATCATCTGTGAGTGGTGCACCATTGCACGATAAGCACAATTCGTTGGCTGGGGAGTGAGTCAAGGATGAAATGTGTTCCTGAAACGAAAAAAATCACTTTAAATAAAAATCAACGGTGAAATACTGTTACCGACACACAAAATAATCGCATTGTTAAACTACGCTCAATACAAGATGATGCAACCTACATCATAATGTAATATAGAGTAATGTTGGGGAAAACGGATGATGGGTCAAAGAGTCAATCCTGGAATAGACGAAGACAACAATAGTCAATATTTTGACTGTGCCGTGGGCTTTCCACACTATTTTACGTTTCTTCCTGTTGATAGATGTAACACATTTACGCAACTCGTCTAACTTAAGAAATATCCTAGTTTTGACCGATTTAGAATCGACCTGCGCATACTACCGGGGTCTCAAACCAATCAGTTTCGTCACCATCTCGGCTCATTGTTATAAACATCAACGATAACCAACCAAAGTCGTTAATCTCACGACAGCCACAATCCTCTTTTGCTTTATTTGCGCGATAACAAAACGCTTCTCAAATCGGATAGAGCATATAAGAATGACTCGGAATCAAAGAACTACAACTAAAACGTTACAAACTTGTTTACCATTACTTCAATACACAGTCAAAATAATCAGTTCGAAAGCAATACTACATCATTGCACAATAAACCAATGCAAATGTTAATACTAATGGACTTGCTAACAAATTCCAACTAGTCGATTTCGATATATTTGGCAAAGCGTTCAAAATTTTACTTTAAATTTATATAAGACAATTATAAATAAAGATATATACGGTATTCTTGTCTTTTTACCAAATCTTATTTTTTTATAAGGAAAAAATTTAGCTTACATTTTTTACTAAGTTTATATTTTATCAAATCATTCATCATAGTTATCAATTTTTACTACAACAATTAATTGTTTTAATCTTTGAGGTCGAAATTTCAAGTCCCCCTCTTACTTTAAAACTTATTCAGTGTCACATTGAACTTCATATTACAACATGGAAAGTGGCGCCAACGGTCAACTATGGAAATACTCGAATTTGTATGAAAGTAAGGTTATGTACAATGTGTCAACAGGAAGCAGGTCTAATACTTTAATTTTCGATTGCAAATGAGTTCCAGTTGGTATAATATGACTGCCTGAAGGTTCTGGGGGGGGGATTATAAGGGAGAAAAGGGGTTAAGGGTGTACCTTGAGGGCTGCGACGGTCCATTCTGGTGCCGCCTCGACCACGTGCAGTTCCTGACCGCGTACGTGCAATTGCATTTTGATACTCTGTTGAGGATTCGAAGGGGGACAGAGGGGCTGCACAAGTGACAGCTGTCGTCTGACGACCTGAAATCAGCTACGGCTGCGGCGACTCGTTGTGGCGACGCGCACGTTTCGCGATAAAGAAAGATGGTGGCGTGGATTTGGCAGCGGGTCCCCCTCAAATCGGCTACATTTCTACCATGCACAGCCAACTACGTTATCTTTATATTTTTTTTTTTTTATCGTTCGGTCGTTTTAGTAGGTCCGATTGTGATGTAAAATAATGTCGGATGCAAGTTAATAATTTTATGTGTTGAATCCTAGCTTATTCTTCAGAAAAAAGTGTTTCAAAATGCACAGTAGGTAAATACTGATAAACACATAAAAATGCGTTTTTTACAACACGACCCCTACAGGGACAAAGGGCATCCGAAAAGTGACCTCATCAATATGACCCCTTACAAAAAAAGAAAGTAATTCGTGAACCCATAACTCTCTCGCAAAATTTTCCTCTCTCGTTAACGCATTCAAATGAAAACGCTAGACAAATTATGACGATCACACCATCTGAAATATCTGTATCAAGAACCAACACCATCACCCGCTGCTACAACAGCCCTCAACGAACATGAGCGCCAAACCATCGCCGAGTCGTCGAGAAGTACCCGTTGGAGCGATACTCTGGAGCACATGCAACTACATATCCACCCACACTTCTGTATACATAACTTGTAACATGCTGTACATCGAAAAATAAACGAAATAAAAAAAACTCTGCTTTGTATGACATATTAACGTTACACATACACGTAAATCAGCGTTCCTATAAGGGCTCCTGCACACTGGCGGATCTTCCGCCGCGGAAGATCCGCCCAGTGTGCAGAAGCCCTAACTGGTGACCGCGACGATCGTATGCTCTTTGTTCTTTGCGGGCTTGCTCCCGTTACGCAGTAGATGCATTTGTTTCGGGTGAGGTCATGTTGTAAAAAAGGCATTTTTATGCGTTTTCTCCAGATTTATTGCATCATTATTTTCAGCCGTTCACCATCCACTGCTGGATAATGACCTCTCCAATCCTCTCTCCACATTCTTTTTAATTCGTCAGCCCATCATCGTCATCGTCCACTCGGTCTAGCTTGCTTTCTTTCACATCCTCTCGGATACCAATCCAGTATTTCTCGATTCCATCTACCATCCATTATTTTCGATATGCGCCACTTTGGTCACGCTTCTTATCCATGTATTCATCTTACGATCTCTTCTCGTTATACCGAGCATACATATTTCCATACTTCTCTTTGTGCACTGGATCTTACGTAACATTCTCGAATTGAGCATCCACGTTTCATATCAATACTTCATAACTGGCAGCACGCATTGGTCGTATGCGTTATTTTTTAAGCATAGCGAAATGTTGGATTTAAAAACTATGTTCATTCTAGATTTATTTATGACGCATATTTTATATACAAGTGTGGGATTCGTAGAATGTGCACCATGGAATATTTCAACTTCGCGATACCCGAATTTAATCAGAACTTATAACCGCATTGCAAAATCGAGCATGGCCGTATAAAAAGCTGTTAGGTGCACTTCTCGTGACAGCGGTTGTGACGCGTGCGTATGACAGCGACAGCGACAGGGACAGTAGGTCGGCAACCGTGCCGGCATTAATATAACAGGGGAATTTTCGCGCCAGGGCGGCCCTCAGCATGCTGGGGGCGGCTCTAAGGCGCGCCCTGTGGCTTCTGCTGCACGCCATCTACGCCACTGTGACAGCTGTCACTCTACTCTTCGAACGGTGGAACTGTCAGATGCGAGCCCATAGAAGGGCCAGGGCTCAGCCTGAGAGCGCACTTCCGCTTTTAAACGGTCCACGCCCGGTTCACGTGGCATTTCTTGTCTGCGAACGACAACATTCGTACCCAGATTTGGCACTCCTATTGTTGTGGAGTTTGGCTGCCGGCGTACAACACTTTACCTTCTACGACCGGAATGGTAATTTTACATATCCATTATCTCTCTACATGGTTGAATGATCACGAGTTTCATTCACGAATTTGTCAGATTAGTTGTGACAATTATTGCAAATCGAGCTATTAGAGAAAAAATTGACAAATAAGTCACGATATTATTAGTACTAATTATTTTATCTTTGACCTTCGATGTGAAATTTTTAATGATTATTTTATGAATAGTAATGAGTTTCTATACAATTGAGAATATTATTGAAACGCTCATATCTTATCTCGAGATAATTAAAAAAAATTGTAGTTGTGTTCAATCTGCGTAAGTGCGTATTTTGTGTGAAGCTCGAGTTGGGGAGGCGTTATCCACTATGGTCGTATTGAAAATGTTGAAAACGGATGAGGTCTAATAGGAATAATGTAGAAATCGGATAAGGGGTGTAGATTTCATTATTTATAAATTGGTCTAATAAAAACAAGACGGAAAGCGCATAAGGTCTAACAGGAATAAGATAGAAAGTAGGAAAAATGCACAATTTAAACACTCTTCGATTTTTAAAGGTTGAGAATCACTGGTTAGAGCTTAAAAGAAAATACTCCTCATGTCTTGTTTCAACCTTGTATGTATTTTTTTTTATATCAAATCCACTTTCTGTCTTATTCCTATTAGACCTTACCTGTTAGCGACATTTTCTATTCGCCGTAGTGGATTCGTACTCATTAGATTCGGTCTTTTTCAATTGTAATGCGGGTTATAATTCAAATTTTCAATGAAAACAAGAAGTGTTTCAAGGATTGACAGACGCCACGTCTTCTGACACGATCCTAAACAGACGAATGCCTAGATTTATGTGGCGTAAAAACATACATGCAACACCATTCTCCACACGATGCAAGCTTATGTGATGAAACGCTTAATCTCCTAATAGTCCTAATATAACGTAAGGGATAAAAAGCCATCCCCGAATTTTGTACGCACAACTCGAGACGAAATCACATTGATCGACGTGTGATAGTGTGGGGCATGTACGTTCACGAATTCTCTGATGCATAAATGTCACATCGCGTGCATGTTTCAACCTTAATTGTACAATTCTTCTTTGGAGTCGTATACCTCATTGCTGAGGATCGTGACTATGATTTGTAGTCTGCTGCTTGACGAGTCCTCTTCAGTCGTCTCTGGACTAAAGTGCATTCTGCGCGGCACGGATCTGGTCAATCCAGCGCATAGGAGACCTTCCATTTACTCTCGTGCCTTCCACACCGCCAATCACAAGCTGCTCCAGACAGTCCTACGGAGAATGCGTCTCACGCAGATCTATCTTGATTCTCAGCTCCTCAAGGATGGAGGCCTTCAATCAGTCAAAGGGATCCTCAACAACCACCTCCTACACCACATCTCGAAAGAGTCCAATCTCCTATCTTTTTTGTTGTTCCAGCTTTGCTGGGCAACTGTTTGTTTCCAACGGAAAGATCAATAAACTATATTCGCTAGGGGGTGACCTCATATGAGGGTCTTGAGTTGAAAAGAGGTGGAGGTGTTCTCCTCAAGGCGACTTATATATCTTCTGCTTTAACTGTACCCATTACTGACGGAAAAATCAAGACAGATTTGATCTATTTATTTTAAATAAATGTTGGTAGTACAGACTCGTTAGTTTGAGTCGAATTAAAAAATGGATTAAAAATTTAGATTGGCAATTTTGGCAATGGGCCACTCGTGTGCCATAAATTTGTAAAATAAATAAATTTTTTAAATTTACAGGCATGCTGAAAAAGAACGAGGACAAACTATATGCAGCCGTTGAAAAACTGAAAGTGAACGTACCCGGTCAAATAAAGTGGACTAATAAGCCGAATATAAACGGTTACAAAAACGGAACTAGCCGTAAGATCACCGTCAACATATTCTCATCGGACGACGGAAAGCCGAGGATGGTTTCCCTGGCGAGGGACATGTGCAGTGTAGATCAGGTCACAGATATAAATCCGGACAGTGTTACCGTCGAGAGCATCGATAAGTGCATGAGCAGTATGTATCCGCTCATGCCCGAGCCCAACATGGCCATTTATTGCGGTGAATCGTGTTGCACGGACGGATTCCTGCCGTGGCACATTAGATTAACGGAATTCCTTAGCTTAGGTAGTGATCATTCGGTAAGATTAGAAAAATTTGTTCAATTATTAGAAACGTACGCGAGGTGTGAACAAAGGTTCGGAAAATAATATATCATTCTTTGGTTTTTTTTTTGTTCAATGTACACAAAGTTGTTTCAAAAACAATAACCAGTGATTAATCGATGTGTATAGGAGATATCAATCGTAAAGGTTAACGCTTGATGATAAATGTGATACATTGTATTTATCACAATTAAGCCTCGACCCGACGATTACAATCGTATGTTTTTAGAAATTTGTTATTCTACTAAATATTTTATATAGGACAGTTCTGTGCATCACCACACATTTTCAGTAAATTTGTATTTCCATTTATATACTCTATCCAACTTGAAAAGCACGACTTTGCTTTGGTTGTTAATTCCAAGAAGCCGATATTGTGACGAAGCGCAACGGTTCAAATCCGGGTAGTCTGCGCAGATTGATTCTAAATCAACCAAGCCCAAGATGTTTCTCAAGTTGGATTAGAGTATACGTTATTTTATCAAAATGTACTCGTCACTATGAATTGCAATGTAGGTTCCGTATAATTTATGTTATATTTATATGTATCGTGCTTAATTTTATCGTAAACTATTGTGATAGCTGTTGATTTAAAACTATTTATGTATATTTTTAACATTCTTTATCGAGTTTATATGAATTGGTTTTTCCTTGCAAGGAAGAATGATTCGTCCATTCAACTGAAATTGTCGTTTGTTGAATTTTATATATATAACAAAAACATACAGAACATACTGTATCGAAACTAAAGAAATAAAGATAAATATAATAAAATTCAAAAAATGATCAGTGTCTTTAATTTGAGAAATTAAACCTCTTCAAATCATAGTGGATTATGATATTTCACAATGAAAGACTTGCATTCTCAAAAAAAGCGTTTATTTATTAAATTGAGTAGTAACAATCAGTGCAATTATATCTCACAGTTGAATAATGATAAAATTATTTTACATTTAAAATAATTTTATAAAAGGTAAGCAGAAATTTATTGTTTAAAATGTATTAAGTATTACATTATATCACCTTGGCATCCATGATGACGTGTTTTTTTTCCAATTGAGGTAAAATTTTTGTATAAAAATTTTTTTCGCCCCTAGAAGACCTTTATAAAGTACATTTCATTTATTAGCTAAGAGGAAATTTCATATTGCTCGTGTTATGGATTCGATTCCTAAACTTCTACAAGAATATGGGAGTCATTCATTACTAAGCCTAATAAAAACCATATTAAATAGAAAACGTCTGAATTTCATAAATTATTAAGAATTCACTTTTGATTAGTTGCACATACGAATGCTGCCGTGGGATCTCAATACACGTTTTTTCACTTTAATGTTCTATGTAGAATGAAAAAACGAATAGCATTCATTAAAATGACGGCAACAGGTCATATAACAACTTTTTAATCACCAGTCATATCTTTTAAAATGACCATTATTAGAAGTAAAATTCAACCAACAAAAGTTAGTAGGTTAAAAATTTAACTCAAATGTGACTACATTTTAATCACAATATATTCAATTCAATTATGTTTATAATTTATATTAATTTATTAAATATTAGAAAAAACTTTAGTGATAAAGGCGCACTTTGAGTTCTGACAAATTTCATAGTGAAATATGTATTTTTATTACTTATCTAGACTCTTTTAAGTTAGACGATACAGTAATTACAGGAAACGTAAAAAGTATGCATCGTCGGATTTTAAAGAGATAATGCGACTATAAAAACACAAAAAAAAGTTTTAAATAAATTGCATGCAATATATGTTATAATAAATTAATATTTAGTAACGACTTGAGCGACTGTATTCTCTACGATCACCTCTGCGATCTCTGTCACGTCTTTCTTTTGATCTATCTCTATATCTCGATCGGTCTCTGTCATCCCTATACCAATCCTTTTCATCCTTCTGTTTCTCTCTTCCGTCTCTCGATCTATCCCTTTTATCCTTCATTCTGTACCTATCATCTCTCGAACTCTCCCTACGATCTCGCCTCTCTCTAGACCTGTGTCTCGAGGAAGAACTGTAATATCTTTCATGATTGTCATAGGTATTGCTACTCCTCCGATCATCGCTCCTCGAGCGGGATCGATCGTATTTCGATTTATAGGATTTTCTATCCGGTGTACGCGTATACGATTTCCTTGCACTAGAATAACTGTCTCTCGGTGAGTAATCACTTTTGTAATCGTGATCGTGTTTTTTGGTCTGAGATTCCGACGTGTTAGTATTGTCTTTTTCGGTGCGTTTAGAATGTTTACTCTTTTTATCTTTCTTACTCTTACTAGATTTAGTTTTGTCCTTCTTTGATTTTTTGCTTTCGTCACTAGATCCCTTCTTTTTCTTCTTGATGTGCTTTTTAGAACCTCGAACGCTCGAACCACTGCTAGAACTCGCACTGGAACGTGTGCTGGAAGACGAATCGGAATTGCTACCACTTTGTTTGTCATCGCTGCGAATCGACTTCTTCGCAGTGGAGTCACTTTCACTTTCACTATCCGATGATTTATTACTGGACTCGTCGCGAGCGTCATCTTTACTATTTTTACTCTTCTTTGGTGTCTTACTGAGATTTTTTTTCTTTTTGGAAGAATCGTACTTATGGTGTTTACTTCCAGATTTATTCCTACTGTTTGATTCTGTGCTTTTTTTTTTTGTCGTCCGATCGACAAATTTATCCGCATTGGCATCAGTCAAAGATTTCTTAATGAAATCCAGTGGAGGAGTCCTTTCAGTGGAAAATTTTCCTGAAACCACAATCATATGCATTTACTTTGATCCCTCCCAAAAAAAAAAAAATAATCGAAAAAAAAAAAAAGCAAAATTTTCAAATAAACCCCGTGTAACAAATTTTTATACATGTTGTAATTTACAATGTATTGTTACCATGAGATAGGGTAATTTAGAACGTTTAAGTAAAAATAAAGATAAAATAATAAAAAAAAAAACGGTATCAACTTCAGGAAGTCTTGTACGAAACCATTGCAGTAGTCTTGCAAGCAAACACCTTACACAGAAATCTATATTGTAACTTACTTTGTTTCACAATATTCTGTTCATTCCTTATGTGGGTCGTAGAATCCTCACCGTCAGATCCAGATTCACCCATACCTCTACCAGTTCTAGACGATTTCTCATTCGCAACAGAAGATGACACCCGATGATCATTGTTTCCATGATTCTTATTGTTTCCCGCTTCCTCACTAGCCAATTGTGCTTCTATTTCTCGAGAAGTTTTCTCAAATTCAGCCTTGCGGCGCCTGATTGTTTCCTGAATTAAAATCTACATCAGTTTGATGTTCAATTTGAGAGGAATTTATTAAAATCCAATATGTTAAACGTACCTGCAGCTGTCCGTCCGTCATATCTGCAGGTTTTCTGCGTTTTTCACCTGGTGTACTCGATCTTCTGCCATCTTCTGAATCAATTTCCGAGTCGCTGTCTCCGCTACTGGTGCCGTAGATTCCCAAGCCTGTTTTTGAATATCGAGTATAATTTAATGAAACAAATTTTGTACAAAATGGAAAATAATTTTCGTCACTTGTCGGATGTCTTACTGTGCCTTTAATAATTTAGGACTGCAAAATTATTTTCCATTTAACATTTAGAAATGATAATAAAATTGAACGTATGATTTGCAATAAATAACAGGACTACGAAATAAAATATTCCACTCGATATCGTTTTTGGATAATACCAACCATTTTTGAACAAAATTTAAAATAAAAGTTAACATGGAGCAGTAATTCAACAAAACACTAAAGTGGGGGTAATCTAATTCTTAACATTACTATAACTTAATAAACTTAAAATTTTTCAAAATTGCAACAGTCTCCGCATTTTTGCATAGCTAAAGTACAAACATGTTTTATTCGGATTGATGTTGTTATTCCGGTAATTATTATATTTAGTAAAATATCACAAGCAATTTTGTAATAAGTTTACTAAAGACTAATAAAAGAATAAAACTTACCGAGTTGTCCACCAATGCTTGATAAAGCTTGAGATTTGCTAGCCACTGACGCGCCACGCGTTGCTTTCATATAAATACAAACTTTTAGTAATCAAAATACATATAAAATAAAAAAAAAAAAAAAAAAAAAAAAAAAAAGGTGCTATTCTGAAACCAAAACTATTAGAATTATTTGTAATTGCATTTAACATCTTGAGAACATTCCACCTGCGTGGTAAAAAAAAACTGCAATCAGATGCGCCTATATAAAACCACATTTAATGAAAATATTTTTATTAATGTAGAAATAATCTACATACGTATATTATATATATATATATTAAATGTAACATGTTCAAATAATTAAAAATAACAATATTTTCATTATTATAGATATACACAAATAGAGAACGAATTTAAATTAATTATCACAGTTGCGTTTCTAAAGCGATCACATTCAATGTATACCATCCTGTGGAAATTTCCAATGTCTTATCGTTCGTTTGTAAGCTTTTTTTTTTTTTTTTTGTTACTAGCCGAGCGTGGATGAAATCACATTGAACAATGTGATTCGATCGCACACTCAAAAGTGAGAAAACCATTGTAATATATATCAAGTTATTCCTCTGGTTAACGTTTGCTGGCACCAGCTCGTACGCCTGTAGCAGGAACCTTCCGATTGTCGGGGAGTGGTCAATTGATTTTGCTTAATAACAATGATACCTTGTGGTTGTGACCTCTTTCTGCTTAATTCCTCTTGACATACCGAGAGAATTTGCTCATTCGTCACCTCAAGCAGAATTTCCGTGAGGGAGCGCCGAACACATAACATCTGCAAAAACAGTTGTGCGATAATTAAAAATACCATTTAGACGGATTCAACGAGACGCGCCATCGTTTTGTGAAAATCTTACAATATCTTGCATGATTTCTTCTTGAGATCGAAGTAAAGGTGGTGGAATTGCTACACGTTCTCGTACCAGGGCCTCTTTTTTTTTTTTTTTGCTCTTTTTAGTGCCACTTTCAGAATCATCACTATCTGTATCCTGTGTGTCAAAAATTACAACAGTACATATTATCAGAAAGAGATAATTTTTACAATTATTTAATACCTACGATAAAAAAGATATGCATATCGCGGGCAGGCCGGGGATCATCTTATTCTATGTTCATTTTTTCAAATTTTACCCCATTGTAATATTTGAGCTCGTATTTTTTAAATGATACAATCCTTTCAAAATGTTTAAATAAGTCATAAGTTATTTTAATTTAATTAAAAATTTCCCTATATAACCGTAATGCTGATTGTAGTTGATGCGAATCACTGTATTTCATGTCCAAAAATGATGGATCCTGATTGGTTAATGGACATAGAATAAGTTGAACCTAAGATGTATTATTTAATTATTTTTAACTTGTTCCTTTAAATTAAAAACTACAGAGCTGTCATGGACGTGAAATAAAATTGCAGACGGGAAAATTTTTGAAATGGAATAATTTGGCATTTCTAACTCATTTTTGATAAAAAGTGGACATAGAATATGAGATCCTCAGCTCGCGATATTTTAAAAGTGATACAATAATAATTACAAATTTGCTTTTTGTTGGCATCTGCGAAGCTGTATCATTTTGTTGACCGTCTGTTTGTGAAGTTTTCTCATCTTCTAATCGCTTATGTTTTAAATATTCCTCACGGTCCTTTTTTTCTTTCTCTCTTTCAAGCTGCTTTAGTTTTTCTCGCTCCATTTTCTCTAGACCTAAAATTTGTAGCATTACAAAATTTGAAACGTTGAAATGAGCCAAGGATTATATATAGGTAATTTACTGTCATTTGTTAGGGCAACCAATTAATCGGTCAGTATTATATTTAAAAAGCCGAGAGTAAAACATATATTTTTGTTAAATAACAGTCAGTAAAACCTTTTACTACTGAAAGCCATACGTGTGAGGGACAACAACATACGTACGACACGAATTCGTACCCAGTGTGCGCCCGGCCTTAAGTAGCAACAAAATTTTGTTCATTTTCCTATAACTAAATTAAATAGTTGGCAACTAATTAATCGGTCGTATTTAAATCGATAAACCGTCAGTAAAAAATATTTTTTGAAAGGTTACACAAAAAATTTTTCGGTGGACAGATTCGACCTAAAAAAAAAATAATTTCAAGTCACTCAAACTTTATTATTCTCCTCAAAAGACAAACGGTCAGTAAACCTAAAATACCAACCGTTTACATAAATTTACTAACCGTTTAGTATTAATTACTGACTATTTAACATTTTTACTGTTCACTTAAGTACTGACCCTTTATAAAACTTACCGACTATTTATTAAAATTACTGACCATTTGGTTAAAATAAATTTACCAAAAGACCATTTGTTATATATTATTACAGCTAGTGTGCTTATGAGCAAATTAAACACATAAAACCCATACGCGGCTAGAAAATGGAATTGTATTGAAAAATAACAAATTTTAGTCACCTTCTCTAATCCAAGCTGGCAATTGACGACGCTTGGCAGCATCGATAGTTTGAGTCGTATCAACATCCGGAGCGGTTATATGAGTCGACGCGACGGGCTGGTGACGAAACGGCCTACGAGGAACGCGTGAACTCGCAGACTCACTATTCGGTAAGGTCGCATTACCCGCAGGAGCATCGCTGGCATCTTCGGTGCTCCAATAACCAGCTCTGTAGTTCGGTTGACTGGTACTATTATATCTGCGACAGACAAATTCAATCACTAAACGAAATTTAAATAGAATACTAAGATTACTGCAAATATTAACCCAGAATAGTTCGACTCAGCGGTTGTGTATCCGCCGACACCCGGCGGGTCCGCAGCAGCAGTAGCAGCTTGGGGATTTTTGGTAGACGTGCCCGATTGCCATCCCCAATTGGACTGATTGTTACCACCACCTAAATGTTCATTACATATTAAAGATACGGTTCAACGTTCACCATCCACTATCGGTAGATCGAGCAATACTGACTCCACTGATCCCACGAATTGCCCCAGTTGGAAGATCCGCTCACACTTTTCCACTGCTGTGGAGATATCACCGGAGCGGCCGGCACATCCGCTTCATTACCTTCCACTTCCATCGGCGCTTCTCCGCCTTCTTCGCCAACTGTATGAATACATTTTTTAAACGGATCCAAGACAATCTTCGAAGTGTGCGAATCGGATCCGATTTTATTACCTGGTACACTGATGATGGGAGTCGGCGGTGCCGTGGGTGTGGCCGGCGCCGGAGCGGCCGGACACGACTCTTTCATCTGAATCCATTGTTGGGCTAGGGCCGCCCAATCTACCTGATCGTTGGAGACGTTCTGATAGGCGCTGGGATTCAATGCCCATTGCGTGGGATATTCTATGGTGTCGTTCCCAGAAAACATGATTGCTGCAAATTATAAGATATTTTGGTTGAAATGTGAGATCAGTTTTATAATTGTGCATTTGGATTATATTTTGAACCACTACAGTAGTGGTAAAAAGCCGCACGCGCAGTACTCCCCGCACTCTCACCGTGGCAACAACGCCCCCCGGCTAACTCACACCGACTTCGGACCACACAGGACAGGTGCTCGTCAGTTGATCTCACGCTGCCCAGAGCAAACTACCTCATCCTAGTGCACCGATCCCGGCCTAGGCGACCAAATCGCGTCATCACGCCACCACCTTATTACGACGCATACACGGAAGCAGCTGGATCACACGCAGTTAATTCATCACACACGACTACATACTAATTTGCCGTACTTCAAAGAATAAATAAAATACAAAACTCCACATTGTATAAAAATATGAATGTTACACACATGCCATCACCCGTTCACTATAACTAGTGACCACATGGCTAGCTCCTCACTCTCTTGATTCGAAAAACTGTAATGTAGTATTTTTAATATAATACCAGTAACTGCCCGTTGACAGTGACATCGGGTAATTATCATTTATATATAACTAGTGTTATGATAATATGTACAGTATAGTGCGAGTGCTACCCGTGCCGTGAGTGAGTGTATGTGCACGTGCTGTGCTACCCAGCCAGCCAGGCAGATCCTTGCGCTACTACATATACAGTAATAAGTCAATCAGAATGATATTGCACGGTGAATTGATTAATTTTTTTTCACACTTTCATACACGACTGACGATTTCGGCCATACATACAAATAACTGGAGTATTGACCGTTGACGATCGACAGGAATTTACTATCGGTATGCATACGTATACACGCAAGGCTTAGGATCGCATTTTCGAGGCGAACGATCTTCGCTCCCTATACCCACAAGGGGGTTTCTATTTGCTGTTTCTAAGGATTGGTTACATTTTATCGACACCTTAACCCTCACATGCAATACTAGTAAAATTTGGGCCAAACTGAAAAAAAGTCCTAAAGCTAAAAAAAAATGAAAGTTGCAAAATTTTTTAAATTTCGCCTAACCTAAGTGCTGTAACGAATGACCTTGAATGTGTTCTGTATATGGAGTACACAGTAGGCGTAGTAAAACCGGTGAACTAGATATATTTATGAAATGTGAAATGTGAAGCTTGTAGGGCAAATGCAGAAAGAGTGACAAAGAGGGAGGGGGGGCGAAAGGGGTAGCATATGGGGGGCAGATTACCCGAGGCTGCGCCCCAGCCGGCAAAGCTTGACAGCTAATACTTCTCGTAAAGATCCCCTGCCATTCGGCTCAGCTCTGCCCCACCACGATGATATTAGTGGTCTAAAGTGAAGCGTAAAAGTCGACCATACACCTATTGTCTCAAAAGTGCGCGTGTTTTCTTCGTTTTTTTAATTAATTAAAATGTGAAGTAAATTACTTTTTAACTTGCTTAAGCTGTGACGTATTTTTTTGGGATCTAAAAATGGTGCTTTGCTATTTTTCATCGCAAAATAAATAAAATAGGTAGCGACAAGCAGATAAAAGCCAAAAAAAATTGGTTTCGTCAAACGTTGCAAATATTGAGAATAGAACAAGTCGTCTTTATCTGGATTTTATGTCTTCGTAGAATTTGTGAAAGAGCCGTTCGCATGATACCGTAATGGTCAATTCCTCTATCATTGTTTAACATTGTCAGTGAAGATATTTTAAAAGAATTAAAACTCGAGATATTATCACATCTCACTTTTCTATCCCAAAGCTTTGATAACTATTTTCCAGTGCAGAAATTTGAAACAGTAAAGGAAAGCCTTTGGAAGCCCTGAATCAATAATTGAGTTTTGATAATTGAACTTTGATCCTGAAGAGGAGGCTAAATTTCTGCACCTTATTAGTTAATTTACACTAATGAATGATTTACAGCAATTAAATTTGTCATCATTTTGGATTAAGGTTAAAGGAGAATTTTCACTTTTAGGTAAAAAAGCAATCTTTGTATTACCTTTTACTTCAACTTATTTGTGGGAACGAGGATTTTTCACTTTATATTAATTAAAAACAAAATTTCTAATTGAAAACTAGTTTCATCCATAAATATGTGTCATAATAAATTAGTAAATAAAGGAACACAATAATGGACAGAGTTTGTGTTTGATAGATTATTAAATAGGTATATGTACTGGGTCTCAATACAAAATGCAGTTCTTGCAGTGGGTCGTAGTAAATTTTTTTTTAAAAACGCTAATTTATGATATTGATATGTTTTGTAGGGAACGTCGTTTAAAATTGCACTAGGCTATGAATCGCAGCTCTAAAACAATTATTAATTTAGTTAAAAAAAATTTGCTATGGCCGTTAAATTTAGTTTTAGGTCCACATTTGTTTTGACCGTTCGCTTTGACGTTTCTCAAACAGCTCATATTTATACATTCTGATTTTTGGGCGTATTTTTATGGAATAAAGTATAAATATCAAATATTTTTACACCTGAAACTAAAGATCGAAGTATGTTTATAATAAATTTACAGTTTTAACATAAAAGAAAATATTTCCATTGATCTTTTCAACTTTGCTTTTTATTTTATTAATAGTTTTGCACCATGTTGGGATCCAAGTTGATGTCACGCTCGTTCTATAAAGGGTAATCTTTCGTTTCTTTCATTAAATTATATAATTTCTAAATTTTTGATACATTGAGTGCGTACCTAAGTTACATTGTGGTTTCAGCATAGCAAATGTTGAAAAATTGTCAAATGCAAGCAACGCCGTTAAAAGGAATCATTCAGTTGTAAACGCTCCGACTCACAATGTACACGAAAATAATTCTGATGGCTTACGATCAACTGTCGATCAGGTCGAAATTGACTTACATTCTAGTCTCAAAGAACAGTGGTGGAATAAAACTGCTAGCATGAAAGGATTACATGCTCTTAACAAACTAAGGTGAATATATTTTTGTGTATGTACAAATTGTACATATGTATATGTATTTGAGAGGATTGGAGAGGTCTTCATCCAGCAGTGGATGGTAAACGATGAACGGTTGAAAATGATGATACGTATTTGAATATGAACAATTTCAATATGTCTTTTATTCTTTTAAGAGTTCCATTTATACGTGATGGCTTACTAGAAACTTACGACTTATTAAAAGGTAATATCGACACTCCAACTCCACTTAGAGGTGCCAATGTACTAGAAGTGGGTTGCGGTGGAGGAATTCTGTCTGAGGTTTAAACTTTTACCATTACTATACATAGTTATTTATTCTTTGAGCATTTTTTGTGATAATGTACATATGTTTAGCCTTTGGCACGGATAGGTGCAAATGTGACCGGCCTAGATGCCAGCGAACAGTTAATAATTTTAGCTAACGAACATGCTGCTTTATCTCCCCAAAGTAATCTAAAATATGTCAATGATGCAATTGAGGTACTAATTTTATACCATCAAACGTTTTAGTGGCGTACTTGCAATGTATATTTAATGAAATTTTATTTTACAGGCATTCAGTGAAAGGCATCACGAAGAGTTTGATGCAGTCGTTGCTTCTGAAGTAATCGAACACATTACCGAAAAGGATTTGTTTGTAGAGTCCTGCGTTAAAACTCTACGTCCCGGTGGATCTTTCTTCATCACGACACTGAATAAAACTCGATTGTCTTGGCTGGGTGGTATTGTCGTTGCCGAAAATATCTTGAACATTGTACCCAAAGGAACGCATCATTTTGATAAATTCATTTCACCTGAAAAGCTATCTAGACTTTTGGATAATCGTAATTAATAATTAAATATTCATCATCATCATTTTCAGCTGTTCACCATCCACTGCTGGATGAACACCTCTCCATTCCTGTCTGTCTTGAGCAATCTGCATCCACTTGACTCCACACATTCTTCTTAATTCGTCAGCCCACCGTCCGCTTGGTTCTCTTAGCTTTCTTCCACATCCTCTCGGAATCCATTCGAGTATTTCTCGCTATGTGCCACTTCAGCTTTTTCACACGTTTCGCCATATCTGCCATTTTAGTCACGCTTCTTACCCATGTATTCCTCATACGTTCTCTTCTTGTTATACCGAGCATACATCTTTTCAAGCTTCTCTGTATGTACTGGATCTTGTGTAGCATTCTTAATTTCAACATCCACGTTTCACATCCATACGTCATAAATGGATGTACGCGTTGGTTGTATGCCTTATTTTTTAAGCATAGCGGGATGGTGGATTTTAAAACTATATGTTTATTCACTCCACACATTCTTCTTAATTTGTCAGCCCATTTCCACTGGGTCTTCCTAGCTTTCTTCCATATCCTCGGATACCATTCGAGTATTTCTCGCGTCCATCTGCCATCTATTCTTCTCGCTATCAGCCACTTCAGATTTTTCACTCGTTCTGCTATATCTTTTACTTTGGTCACGCTTCTTACCCATGTATTCCTCTTACAATCTCTTCTTGTTATACCGAGCATACATACCATGATTCTGTGTGCACTGGATCTTATGTGGCATTCTTAAATTCAGCACCCACATTTCACATCCACACTTCATAACTGGCAGTACGCATTGGTCGAATGCCTTTTTTTTTTTCTTTCTGAGAAGAAATACATATAATAAACCAAAAATTAACACAATTTACAATTTGCTTTGTTGATTAACTTTTTATTGAAATTACATTTTTCTAATGTTTTCATTTATAATTTCAGACAACTGCAAAACTAAATTGGTGCACGGTATGTTCTACTTGTTTCTGACTAACGAATGGTGCTGGACGTCGAATACTTCTATCAACTATGCTATGCAGTTCATAAAGAAGCAGTAAACTATCGAATATTCATTTCTTTCATTGCGTCGAGTGAAAGTTTATTCCTAGTTTATTTTATCCTCGTGTAGTTGTAGCATAGTTCGATAAATAAAATCAACAAGGATGCAGCAAATCCTGTTGCAAATATGAGAAATGCTGTTGCCGTGTCGTCTAGTGTAATATTGAACGTTTGTCTGGATCTGCCTGGTGCACACTTTGGCTTTGAAGTGTGCCATATTAGTGTGTGATATTGCATTACACCAGATTCTTGGATTTTACGCAAACTGAAATTATATTATAGAAGAAAAAAAAATCATAATGGGTGTTTTTCATGGTTAATGTTACAAAATTTTATTTATAATAATTTTTCTAATATGAAATTACAATAAAAAAGATTATCATTACCCGTAGGCTATCATTTGACGATATGGTGATCCTTTTCGTAGTGCAATTTGAACACGCCTTGGTGGTAATACATTTACTTCGCCTAACTCACATATAGTTTGTTCGTCAAAAGTTTCTGATATAATTTTGTACGCTGTATCAATGTCAATCTAAAATTCATACAGAACAAAATATGTATCTGGGTTTTACTGTAAATTAAATTACATGGTTGATAACTTACATAAAAAGCATGACCTCCCATTTTGATTTTATCAATGCCATATTCAGCTTTTACATAAGATTTTTTTACTCCTTGCACTAAGATTTTTTGTCTGTAGAGTTTTTTAGCATTCGGATTGGTCGTTGACTGTAAATATATTCTTTAAATTATGTTGATGTCTTTCTGCGTATAAATTGTAAATTAAATTTATAAAATGTACAAAGTTACATCAAAAAAATCATAATAGTTGTAAGCAATGTCTTCCATGAGAACTACAAATTTGCTTTTGATTATATCTTCGACATTTTTAATTGTTCGCGGCGGCTCCATCAATAAAGATGACACTATAGAAGCTGAATAAAATTGATACAGCAAAAATGTGAAAATCAAAATTACAATAGTGACAATGCGGCAACTGTATGTGTTTGGCTGATGTGAATGCCCTGTAAAATAAATTTTGATGGTTAAAATCTCGCATACACATTAAAATAAATAATACAATTTTTTTACCTTGTTGGCAAAGACTACCAATTACAGCTATCATTGTGATGTAACTCCAAGAGTTGATAAATTTTGATTCTTGAAACTCATTTTTATTTCTGAAAATCACTACCTGAAAATAAATTTATCATGTTTTTCAGACATTAAATTGTATGATTATGTTATACTCGTACAAACCTCTTTCTTCATGACTGTTTTAAATATAATAGCTATTAGAACAATAACCACAATAGTTGAGATCCAAACTTGATAAGTAAGCGGTTGAAGGAAAGCATTTTTCAAACCATTATTTCTAGGATGTTTGAATATGAGATTTATTCTGTAACAGTTTTTAATCAATTTAGGTTCACGAAACATAATTATTTTTAATCATACGTACTGTATTTTGCATACCGACATAAATAAAAAACAGACGTGGAATCGACAAATCCTACTCTTTCGAGTTTGAACTGTGTCGGAGTAACTGAAACTTCAGCTTGTCGTTGAATCAAAGCGCCTATTACTCCAGTCCAAGTTCCATTTTTAATCGTACCCCAAGTGTTTGTACGTAGAAGTTTAACCCTATTGAATTTCAATAGATGAGTGCTATAAATAATATAATCGGCTTGATTTGATCAAATTACCTAAAGTTGAACATTTCCATTAATATTGTGTACATGGCGTATCCATATCTATGCATCGTATCGAGATGTCTATTTTCCAAAGACGATATATATTTCAGTAGAGTTTTTGGAGGTTTGTTCGAAGCCTAAAGAAATTAAAACCTTTGGTAATGTAATTTATATCTTATTTAATATAAATTATACATACATACATATACACAATAATACGTACAACGATTACGGCATTCATCAATAATCCGTGAAGATTTCTTCTTCGGACCATTTTTGAACTCGTAAGATAAATAATCCAGTTCCTTATAATAATTGGAGAGCCTGAAATTGTAATGCATAATCAAATATGTACATATAATATAAATGAAATTCTGTAATTTTTTATAATAAATCTCATATTTTAACTTCTTTGCCATAGTACGAGTTTTACTCACCTCGATGTTCTAATAATGTAAAATTTACATTACTATTAGATTTTTTATTATTAAATGGTCTCCAATATCCAAAAAATGAAATATTAAATTTTCCCCCAATATTCAAACCAGGATTGTAAATATTATAAACAGGCCACGATTCTAGGATAAAGATATAATACTACTTGAAATATATCTGTGAAGATATAAATAGAATGTTGAGTATATATATACCAGAATGCTTCTTTAATACAAATAAAACTTCACTGTCTAATCTGAGATCCATCTTTTGTAGCGTGTCTTTCATTAATTTATATTCTGTGCCTATTATAAGCCAATTGTGCATTTCATCATAAATTTCTAACATCGAAGACTATAAATAAAATAAATTTTCAGTCTGGTACATAATTGATTTATTTTTACTATCAAGAAATTTGATTACCACTTCTATAACAATATTTTTATTTAAGCACTCAAAATCTAATATGATTGCAGATTTATGAAACAGTGTCGATTTAATATAACTCTCCATGAATATTTTTGTATACGTGTAATTTTTGAATACATTTTCATCAATATTTTGTATAACGATATTACAATATCCATCTTTCCATATTGTTTTCAACAAATGAACCATATCTAAAAATGATTTTTATTTAATAAATCTAAATTGTTCAAAGAATACAAGAAAGCGAAAAAAATTACCATGTTGATTGTAACAGTTAAGTATCAATCCAGTTCTGATATTCTTCAATGCAAAAAAATCTTCAATAATATTAGCAACATTTGTATCTATCGCCTGTAAACTTTTCAGACAAATGAGCGCAATGTATAATATCGCTAGTAATTTCATTCTTTAGTAACGTTGGATACAAATCGTAAACTGAACTAATCGAAAGCTGCAGTCGCTTATATTGCGTATGATTATGAATATTTTATTAGCACACCAATTATTGTGTCATCACGAGTGAGTAGTGTTCAAACAGAATTCACATCAAAAGTTACGACGGTAACGACAACGAATGTGAATAATACATTTAAGGCATCACAGAGTGCTTAATTTTTCTTTTCTAAACGGTGCAATACTTATAAACTATGTATGTATAAGCATTTTTAAAATGAAGATAAATCTATTTTTGGGGAATTGCTACGTTTCTCTTGAATGTTGTGTTTTATTCTAGCAATGACGATTTCCAATACTAAAATCAGTACAGATAGAATACAACTCAGTGCTAAGATCACGAATGCTGAAGCAGTTTCTTCAATGGTTACGCTTACTGGTTCACTGGCTCCGCCGAGTGAACATTCCGGTTGTCTTGAGTGCCATACGGATTTGTGATACTTCATTATTCCACTCTCCTCCATTTTTCGTAACCTAAAGCAATAGTTTTTAGCTCAATCAAACTTTAAATTGAAAATTATACATAAAATTGATATAGTTCTCACCCATAAGTGAGTATTTGTTTATATGGTGAATGTTTTCGAAGTAGAGGCATAATTGGCTTCGGCGGAAACAAAGCAATTTCACAGAGATCACAAATGCTACGTTCACTAAACATCTCACGAATTATCTTATATCCCAATGATACGTCTACTTGAAATGCATATCCACCTTCATCGACCTTTTTGAGTCCAACTTTAGGCGATGTAAATACATTTTTAAGACCTTTTGGTATGAACACGTTCTTGTACATGTGTTTTACCACTGGATTGGTCGATTCCTGCAGGTTTTATTGATAAGAATCGTTTTAAATAATTTTATTGATTGTATTCAGTATTATATTCTTACCAAAAAGAAGTCGTGGTTGTAAGAAACGTCTTCGACGAGTATATGTAATTTACTTTGGACCAGAGCTTTAAGGTCTGTAATAGTTCGTGGTGGTTCCATCAACAATGAAGCAACAATAGAAGCTGAATAAAATTGATATAACATAAAAGTGAAGAGAATAACTAGTAGCGTCATGCTTCGACTGCTCAGCATGTAAGGACTGTGCGGAAATCCTATATAAAATATTATTAATGTTACAAAATATGTATTTATTATATTTAAATTCAAATGTGATGTACCTTGTTGGCAAAATCCTCCAGTTATAGCCACTAATATAACATAACTCCAAGAATTGTCGCTTTGTGCCTCATCGGCATTTTCATCCTTTTTCAATTTGAGTGATTTAGCCTAAAAACAAACAATAATACAATTTCTTGTTATTTTTACGTTACTTTAAGTTATACAATACTTCTTGTCTGAGCATTAGTTTTAGTATGATCATTGTGCCGATTAGAATTGCGAATGTTGACCACCATACTCCACTCGTTAGCGGTGTTATAAAACTATCTCTTAATCCACTTCCTTTGGGATGTTTGAATAAGATATTTGCCCTATATGTAAAAATCTTTAAAATATGTCTAATAGCCATGTTATATTATAAAAATAATGAAACGGACTTGCCGAGCCAGCATACAACTGTCTGATCGAACATTTCGAATCTCCAACTCTTGAATTGGGATGGCGTGATGGAAATTTCAGCTTCATGATTTATCAAAGCACCGAGTAGGCCTCTCCACGTTCCATTTTTTATTATACCCCAATTGTTTGTTCTGATCAGTTTCATTCTAAACAATACTATTTATAAACAAATGTTTTATGGTAATTGAATAACCGAGGAATATTGCTTCTTACCGAAAGTTGAACATTTCCGTCATAAGTACGAACAGGGCGTAGGAATAGCGATGCATAGAATCCAAATGAGTTAATGTAGGAACTGATAAGTATCGTAAATATCCACCTTTTGGAGGTTTGTATTCAGTCTGGAAAAAAAATCAATCCAAAGTCATTTTCAGAATAATAATATGGGTAAATGTTTTATTTCTATTGTATATTATTTACTGTTATGATTGAACTTATGGTTAATCCGCTTATATCGCTTCTCAAATTCATTTTATTTGCTACTGCACGAATCCACCAGTTATTTATTTTGATGTATATATCTTCTGTTTTAGAATTTGTATTGATTTCTGTAAATTTAAATAGTAAAAAAAATAAAATTTTAGTAACTTACATAAGTGCCTACAAGTGGAAAGATATGTATATTATTATGTTGTTTTTTTTTATACCTTTATAGGTCTTAAAGACTGTTTCTACAGAATAATCATTTTCTGCATTAGTATTTAGCGTTTGAAATGCAAATCTCCAAAATCCATAGAAAGAAATATTGTTTTTTCCCCCAAAATTCTTTCCTGGATTATAAGCATCATAGGCAAACCATGGATCTAAAGAAAAAACAATTATATATTTCCATTATAATTTTTTTACAGTGCTCATTCTGAAATGTATATTTCTTTTTATAATAACCTTTTGACGATTTTCCTCTCAATGCAAATTGCACTTGACTATCTAATCTAAGTACAGTCTCATCAAGTATTCTCTTTATTTTGTCAAAGTCATCGCCTATTATGAGCCACTTGTGAGTCTCGTCAAATACTTCCAACGCCGATGCCTGAAATATTAAACCATAACCATAAGCAGAAGACATGTATAAATATAATAAAAATATAAAGACATATGTAATAAATATATAATAAATATATAATAACTTACCACTTTCAGTATTGGCATTGCATATTTACAATCATCGTATAATATGATGCCCGAATTGAACCACATAGTAGTTTTTAAAAGTTCCTGAAAAATATTTTCAACGTAACTTTCATTTTGGAAACGAGTGGAGTTAATATTTTTTACGCTGATTCTCAAATAATTTGTATGTGATAGTTTCTTCAGTAAGTTCACTGTATCTATTTGAACATATTAAAATTCAATATGTATGTTTAAATTATGTAAAAATAAAGTTATAATGGACTAAATGCATACGATATTCAGTGCCGCAGTCAAAAATTACTCCATGTTGTATATTTTTCAATTGGAAAAAATCATTTATGATAGAAGCATCCAATGAGTCGCGGAAGGCGTAGGAAAACTCAAAATTGAGGCAAAAGAAAATTGCACAGAGGATATGATATATAGAATACCTCATTCTTGACTTGTTTGATTAAGGAATATGTGATAAATTCGTTTCTTTTTAGCATTTATATGTATGAAAATCATATTTATTATTTATACTAATTTCTGTGAGGTTGAAATTTCGAAAGAAAAATTTCTTCAAAGAAAATAAATCAAAGGTTTGTTAATGCGTTATTTGCGTGTACATGTCTTTACAGTTTTTTGTAGCTAAGTAGGTATAGTATAATATTTATGTTTATTACACATATATGTAATATATTTAATGTAATTTTGTCATAAAGTATGTGGATATTCGGAAATCCGAAATAAAATATAGGTATATTATTTTCATTATTGTTTATTGCAGATTTGAATTATTAATCATAGAATTCAGCTTTGATTATCAACGTCTTGATTTCCATGGGTTGAAGATAAACCAAGAAATCATTATCTTCCACGCTTCGTTTCAAAGTCTTTTCGCGGTTTGGAGTACTAGTTGGAAAACTCAACTTTAAATAGTCTTCCAATTTGTTTCTCACAGGGTCTGACAACGAGTTGAAAAATGAATACTTGTCCTTATCTGGAAAGTCTTTAGCTCCGTCTCCGGTGCTATTGTTTGCCTGATAATTTCCATTATACACATTGTTGAAATTGTCAACCATTTTATCTGAAGTTTGCCACTCGAGTCGGTGGAAATCTTCAATCCATTGATTCGCAGTCAGTGATGTTTCTCTATAAGAAATTATTTTTATTCCAGAGAATAGCAGTCTCAAATTAACGATGGTTTGTTTGGATAGGTCGGTGGGATCGTCGGTTTTCGACAAGAAGTGCTCGAGTCTCAATAAAATGCTTCTATCCTTCCATGGCTCTAGTGTCAAGATATGAACATTGCCTGGCAATTCTGTATGCAATCCGCAAAACTAAAAAAATAAACAAATTATTAAAATATAAATGACCCGATACTTCTATGTACTAAGGTTGAGTTATTTTATATGTACCTCATTTCTATTCTTCATCCAGGCATCAAATGTTAAATTGTTTGCTGAAGAAACAAACACTGCAGGTTGTAAAAGTTTCTGCAAGGCAATCTGCCTACTTGCCACTGAAATATTTCAAATGTGTAATTAAAATTTTATAGAACAAATTTTTTAAATGTACCTATATAATTAATTTGAAGTGATATTAAAACCTCTTTTTTCTGAATCACTTATAAGTAAATAGTGTGTTCCTTTTGCGACGAGTCCAACTCCGTTTTCTGTTTCATTTAATGCTTCTCCAACTCCGAAGTAGTCGTCACATAAAAGTCTTCTATGAACCTAATAAAATAAAATTAGAATCTATTTAAATTGTACAGTGTGAAATTTTTCGAATTAGATTTGAACTATGGACATAAGAAATTTGAATATAAAAAAAAATTGTTTATTTAACCATAATATCCACTTGTCCGTCTTCTAAAGACGTTCCTCCTTGAGCTCTATCTGTGATGACGTATAACTCTTTCTTTGAAGATTTATCCCTGATGGAAATCATTGATGTAATTGGATAGTAATTACCTAAGAGAAAATATATGAAATATACCCACCATATAATACAATAATGATACAAAAACAATAAAAGACCAATTACCAGCTATTGGTTCATCCAAATGAACATTCCATGTTGGTCTCTTATTGAGAATTCTTTTAAGCAATTGTCTACCATTTGAATCAGTATAAAACGTGTTTTCGGTTTTAAAATCAGTCGTAAAGCGGGATATTACCTCTTTACCAATCTTGTCCCTGTAAATTAAACTCATTTAATTTGAATAATCAACTAAATACTCTTGAGTTTTTGATTCAGTACTCACTCGATGGGTATAGGACCTACGAGCCACTCGAATTCTACATGCATTTGTCCTTTATATACTCTGACTACTTGTGATGTCCAGTCAGAGAAACGCTGGTGTAACTCTTCAACTAGGGGTCCCTAAATTATTTATACAAAAATCATTAAAATGCTAAGAGTATATTTTAAATGTAAAATTAATGTTGTACATATGTATATAGCACCTTAACAACGGTATTTTCTGGTTTTCCCATGGAAATCACTTCAGATGTGTTTGGCCTGAATATATAGGCACCAGATGGTCTAAAATCAATTGAATTACAATTTAATTTAATTAATGACAAAATGAAAAGTATTTGAATTGTAAATACCTGTTAAATGTGGAATTGCTCGTGGCATTCATTCCTCTGTAGTAAAATAGCTGTTGAGTCAAAGGAAAAGTGATCGATTTTCCGTTTTCCGTTACTATTACACTTCCTATTAGACCATTGCTATTGTCAACTTTCAACTTTATGAACTGTATGAATAAAAAATATCCTATCAATACTCTTAAAATTAATAAAAGTAGATAAACACAACATATATTATGAAGTTACTTCGTTTCCAATTGTAATGTCATCTTTAACTGTTTTACTTTTGGTTGTCTCAATAAATTTCAAAAGAGGTTTAGTTTGACTATCCACAACAAAGGGCATCGTGGTATCAATTAACATTTCTTGTTCTATAAAAGCACTCTCTGATTCTTCCGATTTAATTTCTTGTATATAATATGCCCTATAGCCCAATGGAGGTAAATATCCAGCGATGAATACTAGTTCGTTTGTAGCATTTGATTTTCTAAACGGTAACTGCTTGATAAGTTGATTTGAAATTGGCAATAATTGAGTTGGTATCTCATCTCCTAGGTTAAAGTAATTGAAAATTTGAGTTAAAGATTAACTGTACACAATTATTAATTGATTACAATTCATGAAATGTACCTGTATTGCTTTTAACAGAATATGATGTGCCAGTCACGGGAAGTCGAACATATTCATTAACCATATGAGCTAACGGATTGTAAATTGTTATCTAAAAATTAATTTCTAATGAAAATGAAGTAAATTTATCATTGATATATAAATTATTGTATGTATAAATAACATATATTACCACAAACTGCTTAGAAGATTCTGTAATGTCACATTCTGTAATATTTAATTGGCAAAGTTTCATGGGCATATAGTTGGCTTCAGTGTTTTTCATTTGATCTTTTGTGGACTTTATACCATTAAAGTTGGGTTTTTCTGCCATCAATTTGCTGAAATGATTTATTAAAAACCATAAAAGCTTCACCTTAACCTAAATCTATTTTAAAGTAAGAAACAAAATTGGAACGATATTTCTATAGTTACTTTAAAGCTTCTTTCGTTGTAACTAAGCAGTCTTCTATTCCTTCTTGCAATATTCTTGCATAATCTTGAGCCACGTGTTTTTTTTCAGTACCAGTTACAGCATCGTGGTGTTGCATCACACCTAATAAATCACTTTATTTGAATACTACTGCTCGTCTATCAAATTCCAAACAATGAATATTGTTCATATAATACTTACCCATAGCTCTTCTAAGCATATTAAGATCGACTTTGTCCTTTTCGCTCAAATTAGTCATAGCATACAATTGCTTGCACACCTTAAAGTAAGCTTATTCGTTGTTTATTTTTATTTTAACCATGTAATACATATTAAAATAGTAAGTCACTTTAAAGTCAAACCTGTAAAAAGTTGTTGCCTCTTCTTTCGAAATATTTGAGCGTTGGCCTGGATGTGAAATAACCAGTCCAGTAAGAATGTTCATCGGACGCATACGGAAAGAAGTCGTCTTGTTTTATCGGCCATTTTTGCTGAGAATCGTACAATGCCTTGATGTAACAAGATGGCGTCGAATATATGACTCTCACTGTAGGCTCTTGTTCGTTCACGTGTCTTTACAAAGTATACATACATATATGTATAGGTATTAAATTTCATGAAAGTTAAGTTAAGTTAAGTTTCATAAGTGTTTAATAACTTAGAATCAACTTACTTGATCAATTTGTCTAAATTTTTATACCACATCAAAGCGTCTTGGTAAAAGAAGTCCTCTCCCATAGTCATGATAATGTTATTGGTCTTGTAAGCACTTGCTTGATTTTGGGCATAGTCTACGAATTTTTTTACCTAAAATATTTATTTGTATCACATTATTGTATTCTAAAATTTTCACAAACTCTTTGTAATCATAATGAACTACATCACATACATACATACCATTTTATCAACATTGTATTCAGTACTTTGAATATTGTCTATAATAGGATCATCATTGCATAATACATCAAAGCAAAATCCTGGTGGTGGAGCATAATTATTATACAGTATACCAGTAAATAGATCAGAAGACTTTCCTAAAATAAAGATTATACATACATATGTACATGTATACATACTTCTGAACTAACCATTTTTGGTTGCAAAGTTTTCTATTACCAATATCATCACTTCCTCGCCAAATCATTTCAGCTTCTTTGTCGTTCAAACGTTTCTTCTTATCTTGAAAATCAACTCTACCAAGTAGAAGACCATCAAATCCGGACAATGCCCACAAATTAGTCATTTCACGCGAATGACCAAATGGATCTATTTGCCAACCGGTTTTAGGTCTTCCGCACTCTCCAAATGTGTCGTTCAGCATCCTAATAAAGTAAAATATATAGATGTAGAAAACCAGTTCATGTTATTAAAAATCTTATATTGAAATTTCTTGCACCTCAATCCCCAAGTTGATTGATCTATAATACTTTGATAGTGGGTTGTTGCTTCGTCGTTCATGGACCATGCCCCTCCAGCAAATTCCAATCTCCCTTCGGATACCAATCTTTTAACGTGATGACGTCTTTGGTCATTCTGCTCTGACCACCATCGGTCAAAGAAAGCTGATTCGACATAAACAAATCTAAAAATAAAAATGTCGATGACTGTTTATCGAATATAATTAAACAATAACATAAAAACAAGATGTATCAATAACCTTCTAGTGGGGTCTTTCATAAGTTCGTCGATAACCGAGTCGAGAATATATTGCACTCCAGCTCTTTGGGTCAACGTACGACCTGAAACGATATTATTAATGTGCAGTTTGAACCATTTTTAAGATTGATTCATGTATCTGAAACTCACTTCCATAGTAGTATTGATCCAATGTTTTCAGCCATCCTACGTCATCGTGAGTATGAGGAACCAAATGTATGTTTAGCACATCAGATTTTGTTGGATGACAAGACTGTAGAAATTCAATTATTATTTATGTTATCGATATACATATGTAGATAGAAATTGAAAGTATGTTTGTACGGTCAATTTGATGGTTGAATGACCGTGATTTAGTAAAATAAACCACATGTTAGATATTTTGAACAGTATTATTGCATATTGAGATTCATTGAAACATGTTGAACTTGAGATTGGGACTGGAACAAAGGTCGCAATTATCTCCCAAAACATGTACTATGTAACTACTTGAAAATAGCCTTTTAGTATGATATTGATTATATTTTACAATATGAAATAATAGACTTTTATATGGACAAATAAAAAAAAAAAATGATTAACTTACATCATATCCACAACTACTCTTTTTAGGTGTTGCTGATTCACTTTCAAAGTTGTCAAAAGGTTTGGCGAATATCGTTGTTAGAAATGTTAAAATAATTATAAAGGTGTACATTCCCATGATGGAGTTGAATCTAAATATAATGTTGGAATTGTTTAAATTGTAAAGAGTGAATTATAAAGTTTATATAGTATAATATCAAACATGTATATTATTTTAGTTTCAATTACAAAGATTTTATTAGGACTTACTTTGGTGCCACACATGTAGGTACTGATCAATGGTACAGACACGAGCTGGTTACAAATTGTATAAATTATCTTTACAATATAAAATGGACGATATTTACCGATCAATTGCGAGCTTTGCCGATCGGCTACTAGTGAATAATGCCAGTATGGGTTATTATAAATTAGAATAATCAATTTTTTTTATTTATATCAATCTTTCAATGTATCTATTTGTTTTATAGCACAGATCGAGGATTGAAAAATATATTTAAGGGGGGGAAGGAAAATAAAGAAAAAATAATGGAAAATTCATTGTATTAAAAATATATGTATTATATATTGAGTGTTACATTTAAAATTAATCGAAAAATTCAATATCGATAACAAAGGTTTTAATCTCCATCGGATCGAGAGTGATTAGGAAATGGTTTTCGTTCCTTTTGAACTTTCTTTGGAGGAAATTGTAATTTTTATCCCTTCTACCGGATGTCTTTTCGGGTCTTTTCACCATTAGAACACTTGGTCCGTCATCTATTATAGACTTTTCTGAATCGTACTCCGGGTTGTACACTTCATTGAAATCGTCTACCATATCTTCATCGGTGCTCCACTTCATACTTTTCATATCAGATTTCCACTGATTTGCAGCCAAATTAGTCTCTTTCACAGATAAAATTTTCAATTTTGAGAACAATTTTTCCAAATCGACGGTCACGGGACTCGATAAAGCTTCTGGACTGTCGCTCTTTTGGAAGAAGTGTTCTAATCTCAAAAGAATCGATTTTCCTTTCCACGGCTCTAACGTCAATAAATGAACGTTCGGAGGCAAAGATGAGTCGATTCCTCTGAACTGTAAATACACATGTATTTTAAAGAAATTTTTATTTTTCTTAAAAAAAGTATCATCATTGATGAATCACATACCACATTGTCATTTTTTTTCCAATCTAGCAGTGTTAAATTATTAGCTGGTGTCAGTAAAATAGCTGGCTGTAAAAGTTTTAATAATGCCAAAACTCTGCTGTACACTAAAGGAGATGGCTCTACAAAAAAAAAAAAATTAGTTTGAACTATAATATTGATCATTTTAATATTATTTTTCAATTTAAGATGTGAGTATTACTATCATCCTCTTCTCCAATTACTAAAAAGTGAGTTCCTCTTGCGACGAGTCCTAATCCACTTTCAGTTTCGTTCAGAGCTTCTTCAACTCCGAACGCATCATCGTACAAAAGTCTTCTATGAACCTATAAAATTTATTATGCATTCAAGTCATAATTTAAGAGATTTTACTTTACCAATTTATTATTAAAATAACCATTAATTCAACTTGTCCGTCCTTTAAGGAACTACCACCTTGCGATCGATCAGTGAGAACAAATAAAGATTTCTTTGATGACTCATCTTTGATAGTAATCATCGATGTGACCGGATAATAATTTCCTACGGTAAAAATTAAAATTCTTATTAAACCATTTTGAGTTGCGATAACTATTTAATCTAAATAAAAATAGACCTGAAGCAGGTTCATGCAAATCTAAATTCCATGTAGGTCTCTTGTTCAAGATTCTCTTCAACAACTGTCTACCATTTGAGTCTGTATAGAATATGTTGCCACTTTTGAAGTTAGTAGTAAAGCGTGAAATAACTTCTTTACCAACTTTTATCTAAAAAAATTAAAATATTTAGGCTTTTCTTTGCATAAGCTTATAATAGTTGGATAAATATATTGATTTAGATTTAAGCTTACTCCACTGGAATTGGTCCGATGAGCCACTCAAATTCTATATGGCCTTTACCACGATATACTCTTATGATTTGCGATGCCCAATCTGAGAAGCGCTGATGAATCTCTTCTACCAATGCCCCCTATTAACACAACAAGTATGCTATAATGACACATTAATAATTGCATATAATCCAGTTAATTAATTTTCTTACTTTGACGATTTTATTTTCTGGTTTTTCAGTTATTAACATCGGTTCTGAGACTTTCGGACGGAAGATGTACGCTCCCGAAGCTCTACAAGTATTCATTGTTCACGTGTGTATTAATGGGTTAGTTATTGGTATAGATTAAAAGCTTTGAAATTAAGTACCTGTTTCTGCTTATGTTGTTATTGCCTTTCATACCTTCGTAGAATAATATCTCTTGTATTAGCGGAATTGTTGTAGTTTTATTGTTTTCAATCAGCGATATCGATCCTACGTAGCCAGTAGTCGAATCCAAACTAATTTGAATATACTGCAACAAAACAAATATATCTCAAGCTACATACTTGAGCGTTTTACAATATTATATTAAATTTACTTACATCATTTCCGATTGTTAGAGATTCGTCATTGCTTAATTTCGATTTAGGTTTTTTGATTTTATTCCTGTTTGCACGATTCAATTTAGTGTGCACAGAAGTAGTTCTACTGTTAGATTCTGCAAATTCACGATGTTTCAGAGTTTCAGTCTCCATTCGAACACTACTAGTTTTTTGTATGTAATAGGAGTTGTATCCCAATCCTGGAACGTTTTCGGCGTGGAAAATCAACTCCTTTGTCGCGTTGGATTTTCTCGTATGCAATTGTTTGACAACGTTTTCAGATATTTCAATTATCTGCGTTTCAATTTTTTGACCTTAAATACATACGGGTTTTATTAAAAAAAGTTTTAAAATGATATACATATATAACAGTTATTTTAGTTAATATACCTGCTGCATTTATGACGTCGTAAGTCTCCCCAGTTATTGGCAATCGTATGAAATCGTTTATAAAGTGACCCAATGGATTATAAACGCTTACCTTTGTATAATGTGGTTAAATTATATTAAAATTGTTATGCAAGATGGATATGAATGTGAAGGGGCTTAAACTTACCACAAACTTATCGTACGTTTCGGTTATTTCACATTCGCTTACGTTCAATTGGCAAAGTGTCATTGGAAGATGGCCTTTCTCTTTTGTTTCTGAAGGTTGTTTACTTTGTTCAGACTTTCGGAACATAAGTTTACTGAAAAAATAATCATTAAATAAATTCACGAAAGTACATATGTATGTATGTATGTACCTACATACATATGTATATATGGTAAAAACCATGCTTTTATTTACTCACTTCATTGCTTTTTGAACAACAATGAGACAATCCTGAATACCATTTTCCAATATCCTCTCATAGTCTTTGGCAACGTGTTGTTTTTTTCAGTGCCGGTAATAGCATCATGATGTTGCATTATACCTTCATGCAAGTAAAATCTATTAACTTTAGATAAAAAATAAAATTTTAGTCCAATAAAAAACAAAATAACATACCCATAGCTGTTCTTAACATGTTGAGGTCAACTTTATCGCGTTCGTTCAAATTAGTCATCGCGTACAATTGCTTGCACACCTAAAAGTAATTATCACACTTATGTGAACCACATTCTAAATACACTCCTAATCACATATTTTGAACTTACTTGTAAGAAATTGTTTCCTCTCCTTTCGTAGTATTTGAAAGTGGGTCTTGACGTGAAATATCCCGTCCAATAAGCGTGCTCATCTGAAGCATACGGGAAGAAATCGTCTTGTTTTGTAGGCCAAATCGCATCGGAATTAAACAAGGAATTGATGTAACACGAAGGAGTCGAGTATAATAGGTTGACTTTTGGCTCGCGCTCATTCACATATCTTAAAATTAAACGACATTTTAGACATGTGTTAAAAAAGGATACTGTTAACATTTTACATACTCACTTGATGAGTTTGTCCATGTTTTTATACCAAAGTAGGGCGTCTTGGTATGTAAAATCACCCCCCATTGTTATGATGATGTTGTTCGTTTTGTATGCAGATTTTGCAGCGTTGACGTATTCCAAAAATTTTTCAACCTGTTTAATAAACAAGGCGTTAATTATTGTAAGAATTAATTTATTCAAATGTGGAATTGTTCTATACCATTTTATCGACGTTGTAATCAGGACTGTTGACGTTGTCTATGATTGGTTCATCGGTGCAAAGTATATCGAAGCAAAATCCAGGCGGTGGAGAGTATGTGTTGTACATTATTCCAGTCATAATATCAGATGACACTCCTGTAATAATAATGAAATAAAATTTAAAGTTTTGACAAATATTCTAATCGGTTATCTGACTGATAAAATATTTTTAATACCCAAATCGTCACTTCCTCTCCACAGCATTTCCAACTCTTTAACCATTGAGCGACGTCTTTTATCTTGATAGTCAACCCTTCCCAATAGGAGTCCATCGAAACCAGACAAAGACCACATATTAGCCAATTCGCGAGAGTGTCCAAATGGATCGATCTGCCAGCCTGCTCTGGGACGACCGCACTCTCCAAAAGTGTCGTTCAAAAACCTTAAATTTAAATCAGTTATAGTACAAAATTGAACTAAATATATTTGGGAATGGGATTATAGTACCTTAAACCCCATGTCAGTTGATCTAAAACACTATGGTAATGTGCAGCAGCTTCGTCATTCATGGACCAAGCACCTCCAGCAAACTCCAAGCGTCCTTCGGCAACCAATCTTTTGACATGGTGTCTCCTTTGATCGTTTTGATCCGACCACCATTTATCAAAGTAGGCACTTTCTACGTATACAAATCTGAAATAGACAATTTTGCTATATTTACAGTAATTGAGAATTGGTATAATCATTTTATATAGCGATGGTGCGAAACCTTCTAACTGGATCCTTGATAAGTTCATCTACGACAGAATCAAGTATGTATTGTACGCCTGCTTTTTGTATGTTATTGCGACCTGAAATATTAATGTCACAGCAAATTATAATTTTAAGGATTGTTTTACGACTTTAGGGTATTAAAATCGTACTTCCGTAGTAGTATTGATCCATAGTTTTGAGCCATCCTACATCGTCGTGCGTGTGAGGTACCAAATGGACGTTCAAAGCATCTTTTTTTGTAGGATGACATGACTGCAATATTCAAATTGTATAGTAGAAAATACAATTTCACCAGTTTAAAGGTTAAAATGTGTGAAATTCTTATTCATTAAACTATTATCCATTTCGTCAGATCATACTATTTGTTATTGTTTAGTCTACAATAAATATTCGATGTATTGTAAATATTGAGATGAATTTACACATATCAATTTTTCAATTCCATGTATTTAAGGTTAAAGGTCACTTATGTTTTCATTATTAAAGGTCATGTTTGTTTGGTAAAATCTCGTTTGCTGTTTTTCACTGCAGTGACATAAACTAATATATTACAGTCGCTAACTGTTTTAAAACTGTAAATAAAAGAAATTATAGTAAAACTCACATCATAGCCACATGTTTGATAGTGTTTGCCTTGCGAATTTGTTTGTGCATCTCCGTTTTTATTGGGTCTTGCTTCAATTGAAAATATTGATACGCAAAAGGCGAGAAACAACAATAGTTTCATTTTAAATAGTCAAAGACTGTCCTGTAAATAATAAAATACGTATACCTATGTATATAAAGTATTCTCATCGGCAAAAAAAAATGTTAGTAAATAAATTTATTCAACTTGTACGCGTAACGGTAATCGGTCGATTAGTCAAAACCGTATATGTTAATGAAATGTTAATCGGATATTTCACACTAATTTATCAATGTTAAGCAAATTTAATGTAAATTGACGTTGAAGAAAACCATTTGAGGAATGAATTAAGCTTGTGTGCATCGTTCAGAGGTCAATTGATTGACCCCATTTTACGTTCAAGTTCAAAGGATAACGTTGCCCCTTCTATATTGAATGCATTTCTGTATAAATTGAATTATTAAAATAAATAATTTATATATATTTTTTAGGATACCTACACAATCACTATTAGTGTAAAAAAAATTAACCATAGTTTTATTATTATTAATGTGTAGTTTTATTATTATTATATTTTTAATTTACGTACGTTAAATTAGATTGTGTAGTATAAATAATACCGTTTCAAATAATTTTGACCTATTTGGTTCAAGCCTGGTCCATTCTTCGTCCGTTAAAGTTCACGACACAACTGATTTGGATTTAGTTGAATGAACGAAAAGTACGACTTCACTTAATAATGTCTTACATTGATTCTCAACCTTTTAAAATTACAGCTCACGTTGTCATTTTATTTGTGACAAATATCAACATTTGTATTCTTACTATTGTAAAATTTTATCACATTGTACGAAACTTACATAGATTTGGTTCAGCTGGTGTTTGATTAGATAAACGAATTAAATTACAACGGTTTCGAATTGCTGTAATTGTTATCAACGCGTATGCGGTCGTCGTGAATAACATCAATTGTTATGCGTTACATTCTTGATAAATTTAATTTAGTTAAAATGAATAACAGATTAATAATGAAAAAATCAATTTATTTTTTTATTATATTTTCATGCCATTCAACTGACAATAAGTATAAAAATTTAAACTTAAACTAACAAGACAGTTTAAATGGCTATATTCAAAAATTAACTTCTAGGACGAATGTTCTTATTTCCATCGGCGATAAAGTGATTTCAAATTTTTTGTTATTCTTAGGTAAACTATTCAAATACTCATGAAGTGTTGATTTTTCTTTCTGTGCTTCTTTGGATTTTTTCTCAGAAGGACATTCCTTATGATAGATATCGTTGAAATTATCGGTTATATCTTTCGAAGCTCTCCACTCCAATCGTTGAGCTTCATCTTTCCATTGATTTCCAGCCAGAGTGGTTTCTTTGACCGATACGATATTCAAT
Source organism: Parapsyche elsis (assembly GCA_022651745.1). Taxonomy (NCBI): domain Eukaryota; kingdom Metazoa; phylum Arthropoda; class Insecta; order Trichoptera; family Hydropsychidae; genus Parapsyche; species Parapsyche elsis. Next base: position 448,484 of record JAGVSN010000044.1, read on the forward strand.
CCCGGAAATATTACTTCGAGATCAACCGTCACAGATTTTGACAGATTGTCGGGATCGTCAGTCTTTTGCAAGTAATGTTCCAATCTCAAAAGCAATGATTTATCCTTCCACGGTTCAAATGTCAACAGATGAACGTTATCTGGCATATTCCTTAATGCTCCGACGAACTAAAATATTGTCGAAATAAAATTAGCATCTAAATTAAAATAAGATTTTTACGACATACATACATACATATGTACACATAATCACATACCACATTGTTGTTGTTCAACCATTGATCCACACTCAAACCGTTTGCAGGAGCTAAGAAGGTTTGAGTATTCAATAGTTTCTTCAAAGCCAATTGTCTACTATATACAGCTGGTGGTTCAACTGAAATCAAATTAACTTTTAATTAGTTTTTTAATTTTATCAATCAAATACATTATTATTATAAAATTGCTTACGTTCATCTGTAGATCCAAATACTACATAGTGAGATCCTCTGGCTACAATTCCAACACCATTTATTGTTTCATTGAGAGCTTCCTCTACTCCGAATGCATCATCATACAAAAGTCTTCTATGTACCATTAATTCAACTTCTCCCTGTTTGAGAGAACTTCCACCTTGAGCTCTATCATTAAGAACATAGAATTCTCTAGTAGATGTATCCTCCTTAATTGAAATCATCGACGTGACCGGATAATAGTTTCCTTTAAAACGTCAAACTAATTAAAACAATGTTTGTCGGATGTTAACTATAAAAATATAAGTTTTTTACTACCAGATATGGGTTCTTCTAATTCAACATCCCACGTTGGCCTTTTATTGAGAATCCTCTTCAATAATTGCCTTCCGTTGGAATCGGTGTAGAACGTGGTATCAGATCTAAAGTTAGTACCAAATCTTGATATGACTTCTTTGCCGACTCCGTCTCTGCAATGAATTAATTTAATATAAACACAAGTTACTTTAATAAATTAAATTAAATATAAAGTACTTACTGAATCGGTATTGGTCCGACGAGCCATTCGAATTCAACATGATTATCTCCTTTATATATTCTGACAACTTGGGATATCCAATCATTGACGCGTTGGTGCAACTCTTCAACGAGGGGTCCCTGTGATTTGTTATTATAAATTTAAAAAAAATATAATCAAATTATGTAGCCGATTAGAATTGTAATCACCTTAATAATTAAGTTCTCTCGGTTTGTTTCTTCGACTCCAGCATTATTTCCGTCCGGTCTGAAGATGTACGCTCCTGAAGCCCTGCATTAATTTAAAATTTAGTCTATAGCTCTAAAAATATTCTTGAATGTTTATGATATTATTGTACCTATTGGCGAAAACACTGTTGTTTCCTCTCATACCGTTGTAGTATAATAATTCTTGGTTAAGGGTAATACTGGCACGATCGACCAATGTAAGTTTGCTTACCAAACCTGAATCGGAATCGATGCTTATTTCTACGATCTAGAAATAAAATAAAAATTATATTACATATATTACATTAAGTTTTGATATTAAATTTGTTTTGAATGACTTATTTCATTACTCCATTTGAAATTGCTACTATATCAGCTTTCGGGGATGACTTCTCTTTTTCAATTTTTTCATATTGTGATATGAATGCTTGAGAACTTGCAGTCTTCTCCACATAGTAAGATCTGTATCCTAAAGATGGAATTGGTTCAGTTCTGAATACGAGCTCATGTGTTGCATTCGATTCTCTATTTTTCAATTGAGATACGAGCGTTTTGCTAACTGGTATTATTTGCGATTGAACTTCAGCTCCTAAAACAAAGTATACATATACATAAAATACACCAGTTTAATTGAAAAGACAAAAATATATCGATAGTGATGAATACCTGTTCCATTTTTCACTGAAAAACTTTGACCAATCACAGGTAATCTGATGTAATTGCTAATCGGTTGACACAATGGATTGTAAACTGTAACTATAAATGCATTCGAAGTCTCAGACACGTCACATTGGGTCATATTCAATTGGCACAAAGTGAAATTCAGCTTCGTAGGACTCGCCATTATATCACTGGAAAACACAATGGAAATTATGATCTGCATATTGTATGTACATAAATATTCATGAATATGGCATTATTCGGGTTACTTGAGGGCATCGTTTACTATTGATAAGCAACTTTGGATTCCGTTTTCCAATATTCTGTGATAGTCATTTGTCACGTGTTGTTTTTCCGTTCCAGTGATTGCATCGTGATGTTGCATTATACCTATTACACAATACGATCAATTCCAATACATTTATTTACAATTATAAATTGTTTTAAATGAAGTGTTTAAATTATTACCCATAGCCGATCTCAAAGGATATAAACTAGATTGATCGGTATTGTTCAACTTGGTCTGGGCGAACAATTGCTTACACGCCTGAAAATAAATTTAAATTGCAGATCATCGATGCATAGTTCAAGTACGACTACTTCAACGTGTTCGTTTTGTATACCTGTAAGAAGTTATTTCCTCGTCTTTCGTAGAGTTTAGAATTGGGTCTTGATGTGAAATATCCAGTCCAGAAAGCATGTGGATCTGACGAATACGGGAAGAAGTCGTCTTGTTTTGTAGGCCATTCTGTATTCGAATCGTGCAATGCTTTGATATAGCAACCGGGAGTTGAATAAAGCAGGGTCATGTTTGTCTGCCTTGCGTTCACATATCTGAAAAGACATTGATGTAAAAAAATCCGTAATATGTTGCATTTTAAGTATAATTAAATAATATTATACGCACTTGATCAATTTATCCAAATTTTTATACCAAACCAGTGCGTCTTGATAGGTGAAATCGCCACCCATTGTTATAATGAGATTATTCGATTTGTAACCGTTAGCAGCCGTGCTCACATACGATACAAATTTGTCGACCTAAAGATTGAATTGGTATGAATTTTGAAGTTTTCAATTGAATATTTTGATTTTAGCGTTGAAGTATTACCATTTTGTCCACATTGTAATCCGGACTGTTCACATCGTCGATGATCGGATCATCAGCGCAAAGGATATCGAAGCAAAATCCAGGTGGTGGAGAATAAGTATTGTACATGGCACCAGTTAGAATATCAGATTCAGCACCTATAAATGTATTTATTAATTTATTTTCATGACATGTTTCATGAACAGCTGCGTCAATTTATCATGCAAGGAAAAATATCATAAAAAAATAGTAAAAAAACTTTATAAATAGGTATAACGAGTAATACTAAAAAACTTATAGCGTTTTTAAGCATTTCGACCAGATCAACAAGTTTGACACGAAAAGTGGACATATGTACATATGTACTCGTAATAGAATAATTTTACATCTGCTCTACTTGCCTAAATCATCACTTGTTCTCCATAGCATTTCAGCTTCCTTCGCTTTGATACGTCTACTCTTATCCTGGTAATCGATCCTTCCAATCAACAAGCCATCAAATCCAGCAGCAGCCCATATTCCAGCCAACTCCCTCGAATGTCCAAAAGGATCGATCTGCCATCCGGATTTTGGACGTCCACATTCTCCAAAAGTGTCGTTCAACAATCTAGAAACGTTTTGAATGGTACACGTGCTTTGTTATTCGTTTTTTTAAGTCGACATACACCTCAATATACGGCCTACATACGTTCCGAGAAAGTTGGTCGTATACCGAAATGCCGTATAACGAATCATTAATTTGATACAAGCCCATAAAATTTCTGCGAATCTGTTCCGATTTCGTAGAAAAATTCAGAAATGTGAGGCTTACTAACTTTGGAAGCAAAAAATTACAACCGATATATTTTAGTGGTCTGGTGGTGATACATGTTCCAATCATTTTATTCCAACAATTGGTTTTGTACAATGTACAATACATATGTAGTTTATTGCTTCCAAAGTTAATAATCGTTACATTTCTGTTATGTTTCCCCGTATCATTCAAAAACCACATTTGCTTACATTATTTACGAAGAACTTTTTGAAAACTTTTGGCGAAGAAAGTGTTGAATCTTTGATTAAAAAATTTTAGAAAATCAAAGATGCCGTGGACAACATTAGCAAATCATCGAAGGAGTTGAAGTCAACCACAATGAACATGGAAAAAATACGGCCAGAATGCATAACAACTAAATGATCTTGAAGTTGATTCCCATTCTGAAATTCGACAAATATATTGAATGGAAATTTTATTGTTAAATTAAATAAAAAGCAAAAAATGCATTTTCAACTAGAAATGGTGTTTTTCAACCAGAAATCGGAATGGATCCTCAGAAATTTGTATGGCCTTTTATCAAATCACATGATTCGCTTTACGGCCAACTTTCCCAGAACGCATCTAGGCTGTAAATCGAGGTATCGATGTACAATATTACAATGTACAAATACATACCTTAATCCCCACGTGAGCTGATCGACAACACTATGGTAATGTGCAGCCGCTTCATCGTTCATTGACCAAGCACCACCAGCGAATTCCAATCTGCCTTCTGACACCAGTTCCTTGACTTGATCTTGCCTTTGGACACTTTGTTCCAACCACCATTTTTCGAAGAAAGAACTCTCAACGTACACGAATCGTCTGACCGGATCTTTCAACAGTTCATCGATGACCGAATCTATAATGTACTGAACGCCGGCTTTCTGTATCAGAGTGCGACCTTTAAATTAAACCAAACGTTCGAATCGATTAACAACAATGTGAATAATTTAAAAAATATAAATAAATTGAATTTTACACACTTCCATAGTAGTATTGATCGATTGTTTTCAGCCAACCGACATCGTCATGTGTGTGTGGCACAATGTGAATGTTTAAAATGTCTTGTCTTGTTGGATGACACGACTTAAAACAAGTATTTAATTATTTACTTATATATTAATCATACGTTGTTGAATGTTAAACTGACTTACTTCGTATCCACATGTAGCTTTTACATTTTTATTAGCTGATTTGGGTCGAGCATCGCTCATACAAAGTAATATTGAAAATGTAAATATTATGTATAGTTTCATAGTGTCGTATTTCTATAAAAAATATATTCATTTAATCACATTATAATACAATATTTATTCGACTGCGTTAATTATTGCGATACTGAAATTTTCAATATCAAATGATACGGATTAATCGCTTTATTTCTAAATTTGAATATTGATTAATTTGATAGATTACAAATAGATTAAGATACGAATCGAACTATTGATCGATTTTTTGTTCTAAAAATAAACAATAGCTCCTACTTTTAATTGACTTTTCTATCAATGTTATTAACCTCGTCGAAAATATTATGAATAATTGAATAACATGCGTGTTAATTTAATTTTAAGTCATTTGTTAAATATTTATGAACGGTATGAAAGTATAATGTATTGTTTATAATTTACTCACCTTAATTCGAAGTGAATTCTTTGAATTAAATTTTAATGTAGCATCACTCCTTTACGCGTGCAGCTCTGCGTTTTCGAGCTGCTCGTTATTCGAACGAAAACTGTACGTTAGATTTTGCGTTAACCCCCTTTTATACCGTCTCTGATAAGCCATCATCGATCAGAATTAACATCAAATGTTGAACCGTTTCACATCTGATTATAGTCGCCGACGATACCGAGATAGATATTACATTATATGTTCGGGCATCGGGTCATGTTATTATTTCATTCTATATATTATATAATCTTTATTTATTAGTATAAAATAGCTGAGAGTACGCGATGTCGCTCGAATACCTGTTAAAGTGCTTAAAATGCATAGTCAACGTAACTATCAAAGGTCAAAGACCGATGAGAAATGACGCTTGCCTTTTGTTCGTATGTAGGATCAACAAAAATGAAACAAGGATTCATATGAAATATTATATGTATTAAAGATAATTTTTTTACACAATTTTCAATGTTTGGGTAACGCTTCGATTATGAAAGATTTAATCTCCATTGGAGCTAGTGAAATTTCAATTTTCTTTTCATTTGTCGATTTAAATACAGTATGTAAAGAGTTTTCTGGAATCATCTGACTCAATGGATGGTTTGAGTTATATGTACAAGATTTGGCTGAATTATTTATAAAAGAACATTGTTTGTTATACACATCATTGAAACTATTGACCATTATTTCGGAAGCTTTCCAATTTAGCCTTTGCGCGTTGTCCAACCATTGATTGGCGGCCAGAGTCACTTCTTTAACTGAAATGATTGAAAATCCAGACAGGATTTCTTCCAAATCCACCGTTACAGATTTTGAAAGGGTGCTGGGATCGTCCGTCTTTTGTAAGTAGTGTTCCAATCTCACTAAAATAGATCCATATTTCCACGGTTCTAAAGTCAGCAAGTGCACATTGTCGGGTAAACTAGATGAAATTCCCGCAAACTGTAAAAAACATCGCACTAAGCAAATCAATTTCATACAATTGATATATTACACTGTACTTTAAGATTTGTTACGACATATCATAAAGTACAATTTGTTATTTGTTATATGAGTTACCACATTTTTGTTGTTGATCCATTGATTATAAGGAAGGTTTTCAGCGTCCGTTACGAATAATATTGGTTGTAAGAGTTTCTTTAAGGCCAATTGTCTACTATATACAAGCGGCGGTACTAGAAATTCATTTGAATAATTCATAAAAAATATATTATTGTGGTTTTAATTGATTGTGAGATAAACAACGTTATATAGAACGGATAACGGATAATCCCATAATCTGTGTATTTTCAAATTGGACTCTAATACCGCACGATACGTGCCGTGAAAAACAAACGTTATTGGATCAAAACTTATTTAAAAAAAATGCTCACTCTCTTGATCTGAATTTCCTATGACCAAATAATGCGTTCCCCTAGCAACAAGTCCTAGACCAGTCTCAGTATCAGTCTCGTTTAAAGCTTCTCCAACTCCGAATCCGTCATCTTTTAAAAGCCTTCTATGAACCTAAAGATATAACTTATATTATGTTTAGGTTATTTTATTAAAAATTTAAATTTTTAAGAGTGTACCATCAATTCAAGCTGTCCATCTTTCAACGAAGTTCCACCTTGAGCTCGGTCTGTGAGTAAATATAATTCCCGTTTAGAGGAATCATCCTTGATTGACATCATAGAAACAACGGGATAATAGTTTCCTATTTGACATTGAAAATAAATAAAACTCAGCTTAAAATATTAATATTGAATATTTAGTTAATCAAAATAACTAATACCGGAAACTGGTTCTTCTAGCTCGACTTCCCATGTGGGCCTTTTATTGCGGATTCTTTTCAACATTTGTCTTCCACTTGAATCAGTGTAGAATGTATTATCAGTCTTAAAATCAGTGGAAAATCTTGTTATGACTTCCTTTCCAACACCGTCTCTAAATTCGATATAAAAATAAATTAAAACCACTGTAAAAACTACAACAAAATTACGAACGTAATTTATTGTATGTTTACCCGATTGGGATGGGACCAACGGTCCATTCGAATTCAACGTGTTTTTGACCGCGATATACTCTCACGATTTGAGTTGTCCAGTCTGAGAACTGCTGGTGAACTTCACTTACCATTGCAGACTAAAAAGCCAAAGTTTATTCGGATTTATTACAAAAATACATATGATTCGATAGAAACATACACTCACCAGTATGAACATATTTAAAGGACGGCCACTGAAAGCGATTGGATTCTCAGATTTAGGTCTGAACACGTAAGCACCTGATGCCCTGAATTGAAAAAAATATTAAATTAAGGACTGAATAGTTAATTATTGCAATACGGAATCGAATAAAAAAGTTGTACCTTTCACCGCTTTTATCAGCTCCTTCGTAATACAACATCTCTTGAGATAACGGGATTTCTATTGTTTTGTTGTTTTCTGTAAAAGTTATTCCGCTCACTAGTCCACTATCTGAATCTATATTCACTGTGATAAACTGTAAATTCAAGTTGATACGTTAAGAATTCGAATAACAGCTTTATTTTTTAAACTATACATATATGTACATGTACATATGTACATATATGTACATATATCATCATTATATATGCCTTACCTCGTTTTTGAGTTCCATGATGCTTTTATTCGAGTTAATCGTTTCATGAACTTTTTTTTCGTGGGATAATTCACTAGACAATTCATCCCTCTCTAAATAGTAAGATTTATAGCCCAATGCTGGTATGTTTTCAACTTCAAATACGAGCAAGTTTTGAGTAGGATATTTGTATAAAAAAACGCTGTCACCTAAAAAAATTTTTTTAAAATTGTTTTTAAATTTACTTATTCTTATTCATATTTTCTTTGCTTATTTAAATATTTTCGGATACCTGATGCGTTTCTGAAACTAATGATGTTTGCTTTGCTAGGCAGTCTAACCATCTCACTCACTTCGTGTCCTAAAGGATTGTAAAAGGTCAGCTGAAAATCATTAAAAATGTGATTATTTGCAATTTTAGCATAAGATGAATTTATTTATTGTCAAAACACCGACCACAAATGATTTTGAATTCTCAGTAATACTGCATTCAGTCTCGTTGAGCTTGCACAGTTGCATTGAAATATTATTAGAGGTAGACATCAATTTGCTGTTAAAAAATATACATACATATAAAGAACTGTATCTTGTTAATTGTTTTGTAAAAGGAAAGAAAATTAAGTATACTTTATAGCCTTTTCGGAAACTTTTACACAATCTTGTATACCGGCTTCTAATATCCTCGCATAGTCGAAAGCTACGTGCTGTTTTTCAGTTCCGGTAATAGCATCGTGATGCTGCATCACACCTGTAATACATATATGTAATTTGTATTAAAAATTGTTTAAACAGTAAAATTCGTAAATAATCAATAATCAATATAATTTACCCATGGCAGATCTCAAAGCACGTATTCCACTTTCGTCGGATGGATCTGTCATCGATTGCAATTGTTTGCACGCCTGTAATTTTATTCCGTTTAATATATGGACATTTTTACTCGGCATATTACGCGAAAATTGCATACCTGTAGTATATTGTTTCCTCTTCTTTCGTAGTATTTAATCGTTGGCCTGGAAGTGAAATAGCCCGTCCAGAATGAATGTGAATCACTAGCATAGGGGAAAAAGTCATCTTGTTTTGTTGGCCATGTCGTATTTGAATCGTGTAAAGATTTTATATAACAGGCTGGAGTTGAATAAATCACATTTACTTCATTTTGTCTTTCATTTACGTATCTATGTATGAGTGCAAATCATATGATTAATATACCTATATACCTATATATTATTCAAAAGTAGCGTCGGTACTGATATGAACTTACTTGATCAGTTTGTCCAAGTTTTTGTACCACATTAGAGCATTCTGATAAAAGAAGTCATCACCCATGGTCAGAATAACATTGTTTGTTTTATAACTCTTGGCTTGATTTTTTACAAATTCTAAGAATCGTTCAACCTTAAAAATATCACAAAGTAAATATTATGAGAATGAATTTAGAATGTGACAAGATACGGATAGATAACTATTACTATACCATTTTATCAACATTGTAATCTGGACTGTTGACATCGTCAATTATCGGATCATCGTTACATAGGACATCGAAACAGAAACCGGGAGGTGGTGAATAATGATTGTACAAGACACCAGTCAACAAATCAGACGATGATCCTGAAATTTAGTAATCATTAAACACATGCAGACTTCGTACATTTTTTTTTTTTTTAAATATTTACCGAGATCATCGCTTCCTCTCCAAATCATTTCGCATTCTTTTTCGTTCGTTCGACGCTTCTTATCCTGATGATCTATCCTCACTAGCAGGAGTCCGTCGAATCCTGCCAAAGCCCACAAATTGGCCAATTCTCGCGAGTGTCCGAAAGGATCAATCTGCCAACCGGCTCTAGGACGTCCACACTCTCCAAAAGTATCATTCAACAATCTAAAATAGAACACAATTCAAATTCGATTAAAAATTAAAAATTAAAAATGTTTGCACACTTTTCCACATACATACCTCAAACCCCAAGTGAGTTGATCTACAATGCTCTGATAATGCACATTGGCTTCATCGTTCATGGACCAAGCTCCACCGGCGAATTCTAATCTACCTTCGGATACCAACTCTCTTACATCTTCTCGTCTCCGTTCGTTCTGCTCCATCCACCATTTTTCAAAGAAAGCACTCTCGACGTACACAAATCTAAAATTTAATACAAGAGTTAAATAAACCCGTCATTGAAAAATCATATAACTGAAATATCAAATACTAACCGTCTCATTGGATCTTTTAGAAGCTCATCAACAACCGAATCCAAAATGTATTGAACGCCAGCTCTTTGAGTGGAAGTTCGACCTGAAAGAAATTTTAATTAAAAATTGCATGTTTATCTTAAGATTAGTTTCAATGTGAAACTTACTTCCATAGTAATATTGGTCAAGAGTTTTGAGCCATCCAACGTCATCGTGACTGTGCGGTACCAAATGCACGTTCAGTAAATTATTCGATATGGGATGACACGACTAGAAATTAATTAAAATTGTAATTATAATATAAATGGCATTGTATGTATGATGTATAGATAAATACCTCATATCCACATTTGGCTTTTTGTTGCTTGGAATTCAAACTACCAGGTCTTGCGTCAATCAATCCAAATAGTGTAACGCAAAGTAGGACGAGTAACAGTTTCATTTTGACAAATTTTCACTGAAATTTTAATTATCAATAATTAAAATTGAAGCAAATACGTGAAAGGTCATCATATAAAATTATAAACAAGCGATTTGTCAAAAATTTCTGTTGTCAACATATGAATTTCTCTAATCGTCCAAATGCTACGAAGCGTCTACATCGTTAGATTAGATTATTTTTGTATAATTGTTACAAATTATGTAATTGATTATAAATTTACCGTAGAATGAAACAGAAATAGCAGGAGTTAGTCCGAGATCAGGTCATTATTCTGCGGACGTGTATCGAGTACTGAAATTGAAATTATTCAAATCACTGTTCAGTCAAATCGAAACAATAGTTTTCAAAAAATGATATATTATCTGATTGACAAATAATATCTTAGAAAAAATTTCTGACATATTCTTACTGCGTTTACGTCTCTTGATAACATTGTTTGTAAAGATCATCAGATTGGGTCAAGTGGTAATGGTTCATTGGATTATACATATTTGATTGAATAGCGTAAATTGTACGATTTATAATATTAAAATTTCAATATGTCTTACATAATTATGATTTAAATATGGTTAAACAAACTTAATCAAATGAAACAATTAACTATTTAATTTGATTGTGTGAAGTTTAAATCGGACAATATTAATTGATCCAGATGAGATTGTAGTATTGTTGTTTCATGCGAGATTTTCATTATTGATTTTAGTGAATGTTTAAAAATAACTGTCTTATTAATTTTTTAGTCCATAGTTTGTCAAATGCTGTGGCAAACGCATTTATTACATTTCTAGAATGTGATGATCTGATTAAAGATTAAATGTACCAAATTTTAACAAAACAAACACTTTTCCATAGAACAGAAGCTATAATTTTCTGAATTTCCTGACATCTAATTGCATTATTAAAAATTTCAAGTGAATCAAATTTTAAGCGACATCTAGGAATATTTGACAAATAATGTTACCATTTGCGGTAACTAACAAATTGACGAAAATTACCATACATATGTGCTAGTGTCTCTTACGCAAAAAAAAACAATATTTTGCCGAATTCGAGAAAAGATAATGAAGCGGTAATTATGTGTTATTGCGGCTGTCAAATATAGATTTAATTAGAAAAGAAAATAGACTAAAAAAAGACTATAGAAACTGTCATTTTGACAGTTGCCGTATCTGTCAAAATGATGGTCAACAACAGATAATGATATTATTAATCAACTTCTATAAGATCATCCAGTATATCTTGACAATCAAAAATGCTACATTTGCAAAAATCACGTCAAATTGAAATTTCGGGTGACCACATGTTTAGACATGAATCAGGGAAAAACTTCATATTATACCATTAATCGGGTGTGATCAACCCATGACTTTATTAATATATTTGAGGAATACAAATTTAATTTAAATTTTAAATTTTTAGAAGTGCTAATACATATATAATTAAGTTTATTTTGTAATCTTCGCTTTAAGTTACTTCTTAAGCTATTTAAATTAAATAAAAAAAAATTAAAAATTGAGAACTACTAGTGTAAATTTTTTTGAAAATAGTTTATAATAATGAATTATTCGAAAATTTTTGAAGAGAATTAATTAAAAAACACAATCCAAAAAGTGTGAAAAACGATAATAAATAATATTTAATATGACTGATAAAAAAAAAAAACCATTGGAATTTTCTTTTAGAATCGCTGGTATTTTTGCCAATAATGTCAGGAAGATCTTTCATTATCAAAGATAAGATGTAAAATCATTACTTATTGAGAAAATTTTTTTTTTGTCGTACGTTGAAAAAGTTCACGAAGAAAAGAAATCATGATTTTCAAATCAAGTTTGACCCATGTTCAGATCATGTATTGTAAAGTTGCTCACCCTAGTCGGACGGTCCAAGTCCTCAAATAATTTATTCAAATTTACAAAATTAAAAATAAATCGAAATCCCCGAAATGTATTTTCAAGTTGGTAAAGGTGAAATGGGATTTCTGTAGAAAAATTTGAGAAGCACTGGTTCGAAAGATTCATCTAATGGTTTATCATCTTACACAATGCCAAATATGTGTTTCATGGATTTATAGTTGATTTTCGTCCCAAGATGTTAAAAATATTTTATTTTTGAAATTGACTTTCATCGTTTGGAAATTTAAAAATGACAAAATTAATTCCGAGCTGGCGAATCGTCAATGTGAAAAAAATTCCGATTTTATAGAGTTAAAATTAATTTTTAAATCTACTTCCATACTTTCATTGCTTAATTGTGTCTATTTTGTAAATCTACTGAGTTGCATGCAACTATGTCGTCCGCGAATCAAATGGCTCAAGTGCCGCCAATTAATATAAATTTCAATCGTCATCATCATCCCTTTCAGCCGTTCACCATCCACTGCTGGATGAAGGCCTCTCCAATCCTCATTCATTCCTGTCTGTCTTGAGCAATCTGCATCCACTTGACTCGACACATTTTTCTTAAGAATACTTCAGCTTTTTCCAACTTTCTGCTGTATCTGCCACTTTAGTCACGCTTCTTACCAATGTATTCTCATACGATCTCTTCTTGTTATACCGAGCTCACATATTTCCATGCTTCTCTGTATGCACTGGATTTAGTGTAGCATTCTTAATTTAAACATCCACGTTTCACATCCATACGTCATAACTGGCAGTATGCGTTGGTCGTATGCCTTCTTTTTTAAGCATAGCGAGATGTTGGATTGTAAAACTACATACTCGTATGTTCATTCACTCCACACATTCTTCTCAATTCATCAGCCCATCATCCAATCGGTTTACCTTGCTTTCTTTCACATCCTCTCGGATAACATCCATCTGCCATCTATTCTTCTCGCTATGTGTCCAGCCCATTGCCAACTAAACTTTTTCAGACGCATTGCTATATCTGCTACTTTGGTCATGTTTCTTATGGGGGCATTACACAGGGATAGTTTACTCACTACGACCTCGCTGATTTGCTGGTAAATAGCCGCGTGTAATAGGTGAAGTTAGTAAACTAGCATGCTTTTTCGGCCGCGCGAGTGAAGGTCGAATGTATGAACTTTACTCGCACTAGCAGGCTCGTGTGACGTCACTTGATTGACAGTTTGAGATTAAGCGTTTCATTTTCAGCTCCCCCAACACCCTACACTTCAATGGACATGATACATTTACGATATTGAAAATTCAGAGGGCATTAGACAGTGGGCGCAAAGCGCGCGCTGTCATGTTGACAAAGTTGATGACAGCGCCTCTAGCGGCAGCGAGTGGCAACATTTAGCGAGTAAACTTGACACGTGTAATAGGTACCAGCTACCGGTCGTAAACCAACCAGATCGTCGCGAGTAAACTATCCCTGTGTAATACCCGCTTTACCCATGTATTCAAAATTCGTTTGGTAGATCTAAAAGAGACATTAAAAACAATAAATGATATCAAGGTGATCCAGTTCTATTTGCATATTGGTGGCCGTAAAATTTCTTTATATTCCACGTTTACGATAGAAATTGGTGGTGGGGGATTTTTATTTTGTGAAGCATGAATAATTCATTAGTAGATTCATTCAGTTTGAACTGTCGATCGGTATGAGCTCATTTTTGGGCACTAAAATGTGGAAAAGAGCGCTTCAAATATCACCATTGTATCGCAATAACGTGTAAGTAAAGTGAATGAAAAATAAGTGATTTGAGATGTAATATCATTTGTTTATATTAATTTTAAAGTAAAAATGAATAAGAATTGTGCAACGTGTATATTTTGAAATTGGTCTTTTTAAACTCATTTCCATGTGACAATAAGTCGCAGATGTTTGAAGTTTACGCAGTTGGCAAAAAGTGTGATGTACTTTTAGCCATTCAGAAAAAAGTAATATTCTGAACTAGTATAATATTATAAAACTTGATTTGACGTTGTTCAATATAAAACGACATTTCTTCACGCAGTTGGATAAACTTTGACTTTCACTATGATAACCAGTTGTTTTTTACTTTAAAAAAAGTTCATATTTTATAATTCATAATAAGCCTCTCAAGTACCTATCGCTTATATATTTTTTACAGATCTTTAAGAACATTTTCTGATGAAAGTATACCCAAAATAAAGAAAACAACTGTTGATGATGCACAAGTTAAGGTTTTAGAAGAATATAGAGATAATTGGTGGGATATTAAAGGTCCTGCAAAAGCTTTACACGCTTATAATAAATTAAGGTTAGTTATTTAAACATTTAATTCGAGAAAATTTATATAAATTTATTTTTTGGTAAATTTTTTTATAGAATTCCTTTTATAAGAGATGGTTTATACAATACAATACCCGAACAAATTAAATATAAGGATAGCAACGCTCCTTTGCAGGGATTGAAACTCATCGATATAGGATGTGGTGGTGGTATTCTTTCCGAGGTATTATAGTGTATTAGAAATTCAAAACATAATATGGATAAGAAATACTAAGAAAGTTTACTTATTTTCAGTCATTAGTCAAAGAAGGAGCTCAAGTAGACGGAGTTGATGCCAGTTCTGAATTATTGTATTCTGCCAAATCACACGCTGCTTTAAATCCCGATTTGGCAAAGACGTTAAAATATATTCATTCAACTATAGAAGTATGCTTTATTGATAGTTTATGTAAATTTACGTATTTTTCTATAGATACAACGTAAATTATTGATTTTAGGATCATTCTGAGAAAAATGCTGGAGTGTACGACGCATTAGTCGCATCTGAAGTAATTGAACACATCGAAGAGAAGGATTTATTTGTGGAAAAGTGTGTGAAAACAGTGAAATCTGGCGGATCTCTATTTTTCACGACATTCAACAGAACGCTATTGGCTCGATTTTTCGGTATATTTTTAGCTGAAAATGTACTGAAATGCATACCGAAAGGAACGCACGATTACAATTTATTTATATCTCCGGAAAATTTATCGAAACTTTTGGAAAAGCGTAAGTACACTCACATTAACATTATTCATATCATCATCATCATTTTCAGCCGTTCACCATCTACTGCTGGATGAAGGCCTCTCCAATCCTCTTCCATTCTTGTCTGTCTTGAGCAATCTGCATCCACTTGACTCCACACATTCTTCTCAATTCGTCAGCCCATCTTCCACTCGGTCTACCTTGCTTTCTTTCACATCCTCTCGGATACCTTTCACATCCTCTGGGATACTTATGTACATAATAATTTACATTAAAGCATTCTTTAAACATTGCAGATGAATGTAAAACGACATTGATAAAAGGTGCTAATTATGATCCGTTCAAGAATGAATGGTATTGGTTGAATTCATTAAAATTTTGCTATGCCTTACATGCTGTTAAAAAATAAATAAGCAATTCAATTAAATTAAGTATGCACAAGGTACAGTTTTCTTAAATTCATATATCTGTAAAAAAAAAGTATGTTTTTACATGATAATACGATTCATATTATACAATAAAAAAATTACATTTGAAATAAAATTGTTTGATTTTTAATGATAAAACTGTACAATATCCCAACATCATTCACCGTGTACTATAAATTAAAACGCGTAGTTGTAATATCTTTGGTTAACCACTGGTAGTTAA
Organism: Parapsyche elsis; assembly: GCA_022651745.1. Lineage (NCBI taxonomy): Eukaryota > Metazoa > Arthropoda > Insecta > Trichoptera > Hydropsychidae > Parapsyche > Parapsyche elsis. The sequence goes on from JAGVSN010000044.1 coordinate 464,676, forward strand.
TTGTTGTGTAATTTGAAGACTAAACTATGTAGCTATGCACCTACAATATATATTACATACATATATTTAAGGCAAAATTAATTCATCCACGGGCACTTTGGCATAAAATTTATTGACAGCATCCAAGCACACGCTTACGATTTGATCTATAGCCGGTGGCGATACTTCTTTCATTATGATTTCCCAATTTTGGTTCAAAAACAGTAGAGTGGGATCGCCTGCAACGCAAATAAAATCAAAATCAATAAACCACCCAAGTGAAAACAAGGCGAAAATATTTTTTTTAACGCATCAACATTTTTACCCAATATTCTGTTTCCACCGAAAAGGTTTTTGAAGTCAAACTGCGCTTTGTCAACTTGGTACGACCTCTTCACCAGTTCCATGTTCCAATGCTCCTTTCCGTCATCTTGTTTGATCGTATTAAAGGAATACTTCATGATGAGACGCATATTAGCTGTTCATCAAAATAAAACGAGAGTTAAAACAAATATGTACGCTTTTTTATATTGATTGCATTGTGTATATTTGCATGCTCTTAACATACTGATTGTATTTGTATAGTCCCCATCTCCAACGATCGGCAATATCAATATGCGTCCATTGACTTTGTAATGTCCCTTCATGGTGACATTCCCAACGTAGTCCATCTTCAAAGTGTTCTTCTCTAAGTTCAATCTATTCAGATCAAAGAAAAACAAAATTTAATATGCTTCAAATTCTAATGCCTTTTGTTAAATGTGTTTAGGGTTAGTTTTTGTTGTTCGTGACAGTGAGAATTGGTGATAAACTGTCACAAGGTTGTTCGAAATACTTATGTTTATGGATAATTTAGCTGACTTTTGCAGCAATTCACCTTGGTGCAATCCGGTTTGTACGGAGACCAGTACAAGTCGAAGATTGATGTTGAAGCAATAAAGTGGAATCGACGATGACTATTATACAGGTTATGAAGAAAACGACAATAGTACAGTCAAAATGGTTCAATAGTTAAATGTCAATGGAACAAGGGCCTACGAAGGGTCTATGCGACTTTAAGCACGTAGGCACTATTAAAATTATTAATTTATATATACAAAAACCTAATTAATATTCATCGGTATGTATAAAAAAACTGGTGCAACTAATTAGTATACAATTCTATATGTAAGGTACGCCAAATATTGCTCAAGTTTTAGGTAATGTAAAAATGATATTTATGTATGTACTTACTTGAAATCGTTTACTTTTCCGTCTCCTAGTCCGATCAATATTGAATTGTCGAAAATGACGGTCAATCCGGGAATTTCTATTGAAACTTTGTTCAATTTTACCGGATCCAATTTCGGTACGTCCAATTCCGGAATTCCGTGGGAAAATTCATTGAGAACTTTGTTGATTGTGGATAATAGACATTGGGATAGTTCAGGATCCGATTTGCTGCACGGTGGTATGAAATTTGCTGAAATTTTACGTGCAAAGTTGTTATGATGAGTTTTTGCGTTTATAAAGTTGTGTTCTGCTTTGTATCTATAAGATATTTTGTACAATTTTGAAATACTATGGATTTAAGAGGAATTGGTTTGACTTGAAAAATATGACGATAAAGTTATTCATTCAATTTTTTTTTAGATAATGATTTGGTTTAAATAAAATATTGATTTGAGATGCGTTTTAAAATTTCATGAAATTAAGTCAACGTTGAAAACTTGTATCTATGCAAACAGTACTAAATTGATGTCATTTAAACTGAATTTAATTATAATTTGCACTAATGATTTTACATCTAATGCCTATCAATATTGTAATTCTAATGTGAATGAATACTTGTATCTAAAAATTTTTTTAATGAATTTATCAAATCTCATTTTTCTAATGTCTAAAATCTTTTTGATGGTATGGGTATTGTTGTTCCCGAGTAGTAAAATTATAAATTAGATATTCATATTGAACTATGTATGTACGTATGTGTTAAAGTGACACAATATTATTTGGAAGATGCAATACTCACGCATTGTTTTCGAATCGACGTTCGCAAATGTAAGAAAACTTGCCAAAATGGCAAAAGTAATTTCGATCACAGTTATACGCATTTTGTGTTAATAATTGAAATCTAAAAAACTAACTGTCAAGCGCAACTATAATGATCGCAGTGGAATCGCGAGATCAAATGGCTTATATTCCTCGCCTCTCGTATATTTATAGGAATAATTACAGTTCATGGAGATTTACCTTTGAACTGCTTAGGCTTTGAATGCTAAATGCTAATGTAAACCGTCGCGTTTTTCATGCACACTATTTGTATATGTATTATGCTATGTATGATCTTCACGAAATATTTGATGACAATACGACGTTTAGAAATATCTAATTTATCTAAAAGTTTCGTTAACAAATAAAATTCAAAAATATCTTGATTTTTTTTTTTTATTTTTAAATTAACTTAAGTATATACTAGTATTACAATATAATTTAAGGAACTAATAAATCTTCGGCTGGTATCAATGCAAGGATTTTCGAAATTTGTTTGACTGTTCTTCTGGTAATTCTTGACATGATTGGAGTTCCTAATTCATTGAGAATGTCCTTCCAATTTTCATTGGCGAATTGATGCACAACATCAGCTGAAAATCAACACAAAATAATATTAAACCAACCCTGAAGAATATGACGATTTCATTTTACATCACGAAACATTCTTTGAAACAATCCGTACTAGAATTATTACGAGCGAAAATAATTGGATTGAATAACAATTGATCTTATTAAGTTTTATGATTGCATTGTATTATATTTACAACAGGTGACTTCAGTCGATAGTTAATTAACTAGATCCGCCTTTGAATGAATTAATTGTCTGATAAATATCTGCTAAAAGTCTGCAATTATTTTATTCACAAGTACTTATTAGATTAATGTGATAATTGCTCACAAAGTTGCTTATTTCCATTGAAGAGGTTCTCAAACAAGAAGATCAAACGCTTGGGAGTATATGTGGCCTGTTGTTTCACAATTTTCCAATGGTCTTTTCCATCTTTTCCTTTCACAATATCGTAGTTCAACTTATACTCGTATTTGGTGTCAACTGGAAAAACGATTAAAGTTACATGTTAAATTTGATTTGACACAGTTTAACGCTTCGAGCGAAAACGTCAGTTTTACATACATACATATGTACATACATAGAATACTGGTAGAATACAATTAGTTCCAAAAGAGACATGCCTTTTGTACGCATGACATAAATGATAAATTTCAGTTAAACTGATGCTGACGAACCTTGAAGGTCTAAGTACAACCTCGATCCAAATAAAAAAATAGTAAAAATGTGACCAACACACGACTTTTCATATAAAAATTTTACCTATAGTTAAATTCGATCTTCCTTCTCCAGTGACGGGGAATATGATCAAAGTTCCGTTTATTCTATATTTTGAAATCATTTCACCTGTGCTCGATAATGATATATCTATTGTACGTTTCTTTGGATCCAATCTAAAATACACAATAAAAGAAATGTCAATGAACAATTTTTCACAAATTAACTTTTCAATTAATTTGTAATTGTATTGATTGTCTCACTGAATGGAATGTATTATATTAGTAGGCGCTCCGTATATAACATTATCGACGAAGTGCATTTCTATTACTCCCAAGTCTTTACTATGGATATCTTCAACGGTATATGGATCGAATGGTTCAAGCTTTAACTCTGGTACACCTTTTAAGATGACGGGTATCATTTTTTGAGCAATATTTGTTACGCATTTGTTCAATTCTGGATCTGAAGCTCGACATGGTTGGAAAAATGATTCTGAAAACAAATAATAAATGTTATTAACGTCAGTTTGAGGCTTAGGTTCATATTTTTTCCTAATAATCGCACCAGTGAAAATTTAACAGTAACTACAAAAACAATTGATCTATTACTCTACATATGTATGTATGTAGGTCTACTTGAGTGTTATATTTAAAATAAAATTTGTTAACTTTTTGACTCCATACATATGTACATACATATCAATAACAACATAAAAGATTTATTCTCGTGAAAAACATTTTCCCAATTGAAAAGAATTTTTGTTATTTCCACCGTAAAATTTAATTAATAACAGGTAAAATAATTTTCTTGTGGAAATGTTACTCAACAAATCTGGTTTGTTCTGCTTGACATTCATATTGTTTAGTGGCCTATTAGATTTACAAAGATCAATACCGGAAAAATTTCCTAGTCAAGCTTATATGATTTCTATTAATGTGTTTAATACTAGGTGGTGCAAAAAACAGGTAATATATTAAATATAAATATACAAACGATCTTAAACGGATTTTTGTAAATTGAAATTGCATATTAACACACTTAACTTAATTATTCATATTAACAAACCTAACGTAAACCTAAATTATTCAATTATTCAAACCTAATTTAATTTAATTACACAAAAATTATGATATTTTCACGATTCTCATGTATGTCAATGTTTTTTGTCTAAAATGTATAAAAATATTATCCTTATTATAAGAATACGATTTTTGAAAGATTTGAAAGATCCCAAACACACAAAAGTACCACATGAAAATATTAAATGAAATAACTAAACTAATTAAATTAAATAACTAAACCAAATAAAATAAAATATTAAATTAAATAACTAAACCAAACTAATTAAATTAAATAACTATGTAGGTACAAGCGAATTAACAGCAAAAAAAAAAACACATATATTTTTCCGTAAAACTAATGTTGAAGATACGTATGTTATTTACAGACAATACTAACCCGCATTTTATGAATCACTAGACGATACAAGTCTGCTGGTAGAATAATTTACTATATTTTTTGCAATCTAAGTATATTTTAATGATAATTTCACATGAAATTTATATGTGTCTATTATATTTTTTGTTTACGTTGATAAGTGGACTTACGTTTACATTCTGCAATTACGTTTAACGAACAAATGATGAACACTAGCGACACTGAATTCATCGCGAATTTATCGATATTCATTTTGAATTTTATCCGTGAAAATGGTACGCTTGAAGAAGCATTCGTGTACTAAAAGGATTCGCGAACGAGTCCGACCATTTATACTATACGATACCCAAAATTAAGTAATCAAAATGCGAATTCGCAGAACAGAGAAAGAAATACGTGTAAACATATCGAATTACTTGTTTGTAAAGACCGGTTGCTATGTTGCTAGTCTTATTTCCTCGTTTTTTTTTTTTGATGATTACCTTGCGGTAATTTTAAACTTCACCTCGAATAATGAAGATCTGTTCGGGTAATTGAGATGCGTTTGGTGGAAATTAATTTCCGGTTTTAATTAACATAGACAGTTTCGGGTTTGTTGTTGTATTTGGACAAAAAAACTTTTTTTTTATATCAATGAACACATTATAATAATGCAATATGCAAATGTACGCATAAAGTTTTATATTCAAAACCGGTATATCTAGTAGTTTGAAATATAACTTAATTACAAATCTACTTAATTCATTAAACCGGGTTGATATATTTATTTTAGTTTAGATGATTATTTTAATGTCGCATTAGGATTAATGTACCTATATACTCTTTGTATAGCTCCAATCCAATTTGTGTTTCAATAAATCAAAGTAATAGTTGTTTTTTTTTTTTTTCGTTGATAAAAAGTGAATGTACAATGTTAATAATAAAATTGTAACGTATGCGAATAGTCACATTTGTATATAGGTAGGTACTATATTTTTCGTCGAATACGTTGTGTGTCACTCTGTACGTATGATCTTGAACGTTTTACTTATTTTTCTTTCCGCGAAACGTTGCTTGATCTGCGAATAAAAATGTATAGGTTAAGGTCGTTCTCGTGCCGGAGAAATTATATACATACACCCATGTGTACTTTTAAATGTCCGTTTGTATTTGATTATATTGTTAACTTGAGGAGAAATATATTAATTTGACATTTAAATAATATAACAGTGTGAATATTCATTAGTGAATTTGCTGTAGCATTTGACGAAGGTTTGAATAATATTTATTTAAATATTAAGTGATCAGAATATGTTTATATGGCTATATTTAATGATTTTGGTGATTTTTAATCAAAATTGAACGGTTGAATCTATAAAATATTATGCGTTATGTACCAATAATTTACAAAAATATGTTTATATCCGTTAAAGTTATTTTCGATTCCAGAATTCAATTAACCTGTTTTAATTTTGTGCGTGGAAAATTACACTGAAAAGTGAATAATAACAGATGGTATATCCAGTTTCTTGAAAAAAGTTCTCACTGATTTAAAGTGAGGTAATTTTATGCATAAAAGCTTTAATGTTTTTATTGTTTTTCTGTATAAATTGTATGCAACCTGAATTTGACTTGAATAGCATACGGTAATAACAATTTATTTTAACTTGAATATTAAAAACATTATCAAGCAAATCGATAGACTGTTGAATACTACATAATACTATTCAGCAAATGAATGTATTTTTTTAATAAACTTACTTTTAAACACATGCGAATTTAAAAATTTGTGAAAACTGCTAATGATTTGAATTATCGTCTTCAAATCGTCAAACTAAATAATTTCCCATCAATTTTGAAAAGGCAAACGTTAATGTACAATAAAATCGGAAAAACCAATGATCAGTTGACGCAAAAATGAAAAAGTAATGTTGTTTATACATAAATATAATTTATTTTATAATTAACTTAGAAATAATGCATTATAATGATTTAAGGCAGTATTAAATCTTCGGCGGGAAATACTGAAAATATTTTTCCAATTTGTTTAACGGATTTGTTGCCAATTTTCTTCAAAATTTGACCACCAAATTCGTCCAAAATATCTCTCCAATATTCGTTTGCAAACCTATGAACCGCATCGGCTGAAATTAACAAAATATTAATTAGAATTCAAAATTATTAAAAATGCATAAAATTGTATGTAAATACACATTTCATACACAATAGCTTATTTCCATTGAATAGATTTTCAAATTTGAACATCATCTTCTTAGGAAAAACATTGGAATCGTGTGACGTTATTTTCCAGTGATCTTTTCCGTCTTTTCCTTTCACAATATCGTACTTTAATTTCAATTTATAATTCGTCTTCACTGTCAAAAGAATAATAAATGTAATAACTATTTTTGGTATGTTAAGACATACCAAAAATTATACTGAAAATACTTACCAATGTCTATAATACACTCTCCAGCACCTGAAACTTGAATTATCAATAGAGTACCGTTGACTCCATATTTGGAAATCATCTTATCGTCACTTGTAAAATCAAGATCGATTGTCCTCTCTTTAAGATCAATCCTATAATTCAATAAACATTTTTGCTAGCACTTAATTATGTAAAGCTTATGTTAATGCATATATTTTGACGGTTTAAAGCAAATTACTTAATATCATTGATTTTAGTAGTATTTCTTCCGTATACCAAAATATCTTTGAATTCAAAACGAAGCGTTGCTGTTACAGCATTGCTGATTTCACTCATACTATATGGTACAAAAGGATCCAAGCCAACTTCACCAATTCCGTGACTGAGCAATGGTATCAATTTTTGAGCCGTATCTTTCAAACATTTGTTCAAATTCGGATCGGAAGCTCGACACGGCTCGAATACTGAAAAAATCAACAAAAGCTCATACAATAGAATAACGAAAATGAAGCGACACGTAAATGATTGATACTCACTTTTATTTTCGGCAGTTATTATCGATACGAACGAGAAAATGAGCAATTGCTTATAATCGTAAAACATTTTTGATTTTATATTGTTCAAATGTATAACTTATTGCGTAAGAAATGCGTCACTACTAAAAAATCTACGAAGAGTTTCAATATTTATCCAAAATATTGTTCGTTGGATTAGAGTAGGGATAGTATAATTGGATATGAAAAACTCGTTTTCAATTTGTGAATTAAAGTGCTGTTAAGAATTGGGTAACTCGATTCGCGACCTCTTCTGACCAGTTACAAGTTGGCAAGCAATTTAAATGCACGCAATTGATGCTTAACTCTTCACTCGATAAGTATGTAGGTATAGTTGCTGTCAATCACAGAGTTCCACGATCGACGAGTTGCAGTCAATTTCACGAGCGAACGCGTGTCTACTAATTCGGAACAAGAGGTGTTGCTCAATATATACCTTTAGATTCTAGTATTGATCAAAATCAGGTTTATGCGATTGAATGTTGGTTCAAAAAAAATTTAACATCATTACAAAAATAATCACAATAGATATGTACATGAGAAATATTATATAGTATAATATATTATTTTTATTAAATTTATCTACAGTGTATTGTAATAAATCAAGGTAGTATCACTTTTTCTGCCGGAAGAGCGCTTAAGAATTTTCCGATCTGCTTTGCGATTCGATTTGTGACTTTGACCATCACTGGTGTTCCTATATCAGGGAAAATCTCTCGCCAGCTTTCGTTGATGAACTTGATAACAACCTCGGCTAAACGGAATAAAATAAAATATGTTAAAAATTATCAGGTATACTTATAATATACATACATACATATGTACATATATTATCTATAGGTATACTGTACTTTGATATACATATGTATTATATATGTGCATGTACTGTACTATAATGTACTTTGATATAAAAAAAATACCTAATTCTTTATTTCCGTTGAATAAATTTGTAAGTTCAAAATCGATATCGTTCGGTGTGAAGTTAACTTTATGCTTGGCGATTTTCATGTGATCTTTTCCATCTTTGCCTTTGACTACGTCGTAGTAAATCTTAAATTCGTAGTCGATATCTAAATAAAAAAATAATAGATAAACAAAATAATCATAAAAAGCGTGCACTGATTTTAAATTCGTTTCACAGATCATCAAGTTCAAAAATAAACGATTACCCGTCCTAAAAATTACACATTGAATGTAATGGATTTGAAGGCTTCAAATCTCAATGATAATACCAACAATAACAAGTTAACAATCGTACCTCGTTTTTTAATGCGTTTCGCTTTTTGTTAGATGTATAATTTAAACATCTTCAAGCGATTGTGAATGATCTCATATGTTTTTAACTTACTCATTTTTATGGTTGCTTTTCCATCACCGGTGACCGGCAAAACCAATAAGCGTCCATCAGCTTTGTAATTAGAAATCATTATACCCGTGTTGGAAAAGTTCAAAATTATCTTTTTCTTGATTGGATCGAGTCTGAAAGAAATTAAAATTATTTAAAACAAATCAAAATTAAATTTCTTTACTACTTTTCCAAGGATTACCGACTTTAAACTGCTAATATTAGAATTTCCCGATCCGGATATAGTAATATTAGTGAAATCAATTCGTAGCGAAGGCTGTATTTCATGCACGTCTTCAACTTTGTAGTTTTCAAATGATTCAATGTCTAAATCTGGAATACCCTTGACGAATATAGGTAAAACTTTTTGGGCTGTTGTCTTTAAGCATTCATCCAATTCAGGGTCTGATGTTCGACACGGTATAAAATAGTCATCTGAAATAAAAATAGGCATATAAAATATTCAATTTTCATTCAATTGTACAGTATAAATGTTTTTTGGACATTTTAATATCGATAATTATCGTGAAAGAAGGTTTACTCGTGAGATTTTGCAAAATAAATTGCAATCTTCCACGCGAAACAGATCAAGTTGCCTCAATTATTTGTATTCTAAAATTGTAAAAACCGGTTCAGAGTGAAGTTGCCGATTTTATCAACCGGTTCATGGGAATCAATATGAACCTATAAGGGAACATTCCTGCATCCACGCATACTATACTATACTATAACCCAGTGGCACGCAATGAAATTGTCACTTTCAAAATTTAATCGATGTATATTCAAAAATTTTTAATTTAATTCATAAAATAATAAATAATTGAGAAACGACATATAAAAGCATGATAGTAAAAGATAATTTGATTTAAAAAATCTAAATTAGTAATATTAAATAGCTTACAAAGACATTCGATTTTTACACACGTTAAATTGTGTTGTTAATAAAATTACATGACCTTATACGAAGTTCGAGTACAAAAGTAATTATGGTATTTATTTGTACATCAATTTCGACAAAAAAATAATTTAAAAATCTGTCCGCCATTCAATCATCGTAAAAAAATATTGTTGCTTAGAAAATAATTGTATAGGCGTGTAAAAACATGCTATATCAATTACTGTGAGAAACAATAGAATTTATGTAGTAAGTAAAGGAAAATACGATATTTCAAACAGTCAGAGGTGAGGTTTATTTTACAACATCGCATATCAATCTGGTTTTAATTGAGTAGAAAAATGCGGTACTGTAAAATGATGACAACAAAAAGTAAGAACATTGTAATAACTAATAACTTACCTTTAGTTTCGACTAAAATTGCACATCCGCAAAAATATGCCAGTAAAATTGCAAATCGACCAAATGGAGACATTGTATTTTATGTTTTCGTTCAGATCACTACAGTGAATGATTGAAGTATACAAAATTGTCAATGGTTTTATAGAAGATGACAAATTGTCAATGGTTTTATAGAAGATGACAAATTGTGACAAAAACGACGATAATTCGTAATTTGAATTTTTTCATCATGTTTTTTTTTTTTGTGAATAAGCGATCTTTAATATGAACAACAATTGTAGGTATTTTTTATAAAACTAGAACCTGAATTTTTTTACAGTAATGATTACACTCGAAAAATCATACTTAACATATTTAAATTATTGTGAAAAAAATTGCAAAGATGAAACAAGTTTAATAACACTACTAACATCGAGAGTCATTTAAAACCACTATTTGTTTGGTAAAATCATTGAACAGTTTGTTGGCTTTTCCAATTCTTTGGTGTCATCCATTACTTTATCCATATACGGTAGTATGATAAAGTATGTATTGTGATCGTGCGAAAATTCGACCTCGATATTTTGACTTTTTAGATTTGATTTGATTTGATTTGTTAGATTTGATGCACAAATGTAGTTAACCAACAAAGAACGAATAAAATCGCATAATACCCATATGAAAATATATTTTGCTTAAATTTGGTACGTACATACTTGTGAAATTGATTGTAATAATGTGTTTAAACGACTTTAAGTGAAACACTTTCAAACGATGCCAATAAATAATTAAAAATTGTGTCTCAGTTCCAGTGTGATAGTATTTTTAAATGCAATACATACTTTCGCAGTGGTTTGCAAGCACGTTAGTATGTAAGGTCATGGTTAATTGTTCTTTCAGGTGAATTTCAACAGATAAACTTAAATTGCTTCTGGGAAATGATTTCGCAATCGGCGCACATTTTCTTGTTCATTGATGAATGAAATTTGCATATTAATTATAATGAAAAAATTGCTTTTGTTGTTGTATATGGGTGTTTTAATATATACGTACTTACATGGTAATAAATTGATCGGGAAGTCTAAATAGGCAAGGTTTTAATTTATAATGAAATTGATCGTATCAAACTTAATCGAATCGTCAATTACCATCGATTGCTCAAATGAACATAATAAGTTCTTCGTGGAATACAATAGGTAGGTAACTATAAAATGTTTTATTATAATTTAGTATTGTATGTACTATAATAAATATTTATTTAATATTTAATTTTTCTCGTCTAGAGTACCATCTATGTAATTTAAAAAAAATCACTATTTAGATTTATAGTTGTATAGATAAAATCAATTATAGAAATTCTTGTGGATAATATGATTTTCCTTAGGTGTCTCATACATAAAATGAATTAAATTCTATGTTAGATATAAAAAAACCCTAACAAAGTTTTGACATTGACCCAAAAATCGCAAAGCTATTCATTAGCACTTATTTTTTGCAAATATATTCTAGGTCATCTTCATCTATTATTTAATTGGAATTACAAAGCGTTAAAATTCACGGTATTCAATGGCACGCTCAAAATTCATCAGCCTATAAAAACGAACAGCCTATAAAAAAATCAAAACTGATATTTGACGAGCAAAAAGTACAGGAACTTAATTTATAAATAATAATAAATAAAGCAGGAAGCAGGATTGCAATAGAAACAATAAATAGTTTCTTAATTGATACAATTTATTTTTAACGCTAATTATTTAATTTTAATTCATAGATATGTAACATATTTTATTTATGGCAATAACATATCGTCAATTGGAACACTTTCGAAAAATTTAGATATAACATGGACAATACTGCGAATCACCTTCTTCATGATCGGTGGCGACATATCGTTGAAAATCAATTGCCAATTGTCGTTGACGACTCTGTGAGCTGTATCAGCTAAAATTTAAAAGTTTATTTAACGATAAGCATTTTTAATTAATTGACAAAGACTTCATCAATCGTACCTAATTGCTTATTTCCACTGAAAAGGTTTCCAAATCGATACACCGCTTTCTCTGTATTGTAAGAAGCTACATGTTTCAAAATTTTCCAATGATCTTTACCATCGGCACGTTTAACCGTATCGTAGTCCATTGTAAAAAAGTAATTCAAATTTGCTGTAAAATATACATATGTACATACATCAATCACGAAATACAATCTAAAAATTAAATGCAATAAATTCAATTGTGTAAATAATAAGTAATAGTTGCATGCGACTCAGTAGATTTACAAAATAGATTAACACAATTAAGCAATGAAAGTATGAAAGTAGGCTTAAAAATTAACTTTAATAAAGCTAAAATTGTTTAACGAATTTTGCACGCAAAACGTAAATAATCACATTGTACATACATACATATGTAGAAAGAGTTGAGAATTATTTGTACTTAGGACAATCGATGAATATAACTGGATGTAAAGAAGAAGAAATAAGACGGAGTGAAACTAGGATGGAGCACTTTTAGCAGAATGATCATAGTTTTTAAATCCAACATCCCGCTATGCTTAAAAGAAGAAGGCATACGACTAATGCGTACTGCCAGTTATGACGTATGGATGTGAAACGTGGGTGCTGAATTCAAGAATGCTACGTAAGATCAAATGCACGCAGAGAAACATGCATGGTACAACAAGAAGGGACCGTAAGAGGAATACATGGGTAAGAAGCATGACCAAAGTGGCAAACATAGCGGAAGGTGTGAAAAAGTTAAAGTGGCAGTGGGCTGGATACATATGTAGAATGGATGGCACATTGATGCGAGAAATACTGGAATGGTATCCGAGAGGATGTGAAAGAAAGCAAGGAAGACCGAGTGGACGATGGGCTGATGAATTAAGATTGATGTGTGGAGTCAAGTGGATGCAGATTGCTCAAGACAGACAGGAATGGAAGAGGATTGGGGAGGTCTTCATCCTACAGTGGATAATGAACGGCTTAAAATGATGATGATATACTAACTGAATTTGATTGAAGCATCTCCCTCTCCTTTAATCGGAATGATTAGTATGCGGCCATCAACTTGATACTTTCCATTGAACGAACCATTCTTTGTATAGTTAAAATACATTTTTTTACTACTGGGATCTATTCTGTAATAATTTTAATATGCATAGAATTATTATATGATTTTATAGTTCGATTTTAATTCATCGACAACGTATTATATGTATGTATACCTAAACTCGTTAACCTTGCAAGATTTTAATCCTAGAATATAAGCGTCTTCAAACTGCACATTTAAGGCTGGTTGATTAACCCTTATGTTGTCCACCTTCAAAGGATCAATGCCTGGAACATTTAGTTCTGGTAGTCCATTAGCCATGTGTGGAAGAGCTGCTTGTACAGCGTTCGTTAGGCATTTTGTCAATTGGGGATCCGACCACTTGCATCGATCAATAAAAGAAGCTGAAAATGAAATCATTAATTTTGAATAGTAATTATACGAATAGTATTTTTTTTTTTCCTGGGAAAATATTTGATCGAATTTCAAGTACTCGTCCGTTTAGTTAAAGGTGAAAATCTTCCTCCAAGGTGAACTACAGCGATTTTTCCACAAACATCAAACATCATGTGTACGCATTTAAAATTTAATTGAAAGCATACAATCCCATCGTAAATGTATGCATCTCAGAAGAAGTGAATATTTTGACCTTATTTTCAATTTTTTAAACCCAAAAAATGCAATTCCATTTCCGTTTTCCTAACATGCACTCATGCTTTCATTTAGTAGAAAGTTTAAGTACACAATTTTAAGGTTTTCATCTATTACTTGCAACTTACACATGTGTAGTGATTTTATACGTATTCGTTTACTTTTGATAGGGTGTTGAACTAATGCACACGCATCGGATAAAACCGGAAGCGTAATCGATGCAGTTTTTGCATCAATGTTTAAGTTACGTGAATGGGTCAAAGGAACCGGTATAGGTTTCGAGAAATTTACACTTTGCAACCGATCGATGTACAGAAAATGAAAGTGAATAATTCTATTACGCAATTTTGATCACATTTAAATATATTTTATTCGGCGAACTTCGAATGTGAAATTTAAGTAAACTGATCGTGCCTGATTCAAATATCCACCATAATATAAATGCATATGAATGATGTATACAAAATTGTTATGTATCAAATACTAGGTATACATTACAATAATACATAATAATAATAATACTTTATTTATATATTTTAATATAATTAATTATATTAGTGAGGTATAATGAGTTCAAACAATATTTGTGAACAGTAAGAGAGCCCTCTTTAAAATTGTGTGAATTTGTTACTTCATAACCAAGGAATGTGATTTTATTTTATCTAAAATGTATTGTTATACGACGAATATAATTTTAAATTTCATTTTGATAAAGAAAAGTTGGTCCAAAGTATACAATTACAATAACTTGCTATAAAATAAACATAAAAAACTCACGAAGTTTTTGCGCGAAGCCGCTCGTTGATATCATCAGAAGTGCACCAAAATAACACAAGCTTTTCATATTTGTTTAGCAAATATTTGCGTTTCAGATAGTTTAAATACTTTGGGTGAAGTAAGAAGAAAATAGTCACTCGACAGTGTTTATATAGCAACGAGGAATATCAATTGTTGCAAATATGTACGGAACAAGACGGTGGAAACCAGTTTTCCGAGAAATCGACAGTTTCACACAAATTCAGTAAAGGCGACCAAGTTGCAAACTTCAAAATTTCGTTAAAAATAATCTAGAGAATCATAAAAACCTATAACTGTAACATATGATGACTAAAAATATAAGATAAAATTGTTTTTGTAACAACAGGTTTGCAATAGCGATAATTCGCTCAGTAAATTATGTGATGGATTCAATTACAAACGAATCAAAAAAAAATTAATACTAATATTTTCTGTATAAATTATATGTAAATAAATAAATAAAAAATAGTTAAATTGTATTTTCTTTATTTATTTTATACATTTTTGATCATTTATGTAATTCGACATCTATCGATGAATTTTCATACTATCAAGTATGATGGAAATTTATGGAAAATTTTTGGTTGAAACGTACATATTACTTTTTACACATTATACATGTGTTTACATTGGGATTAAATCATCGTATGAAATTTTAGCAAAGAAGCCGTTCAATATTTCGCTAACTTTTATTTCCATAAATGCCAAAATCGCTGGTGCCACATCCGGCTCTATGAGCCTCCAATTTGTGTCCAAAATGCTGGACAATGCATTGTCTAAAAAAATATCAACATTTTAACAATACACAAAACTAGCGGGAAAAAAATCGCGTTTAACCAAAACAATGTTACAAACCCATCTCTTTGTTGAGGAGTCCGTCAATTTGAAATTTACCAGATTCGGCAGTGTATTGAGATTTTGTCGTGTGTATTTTAATGTGATCCTTGCTATCGGTTCCTTTCACTAAATCCCACTTCATGCTGATCTTCAGATGCACTCCATCTGCAATTAGATATTTTTTTGACCAATCATTTGACTAATAATTGACTAATAAATAGCAATAAACAAGGAAGTTTATACTGACGTAACTCCATTTTGAATCTGCCTTTTCCGTTGAATGGAAACTGCATGATCATTCCTGTAGCCTCGTAGTTTGTTTCTACGATTGAAGTGAGAAGCATTTCGATTGAAAGCTTCTTTTTGATTGGGTCAAATCTTTATAAAAAAATTTACAAATATAATAAGAACGTTTATCGCAGCTAAGAGGACACGATGTACTTACATAAAGCGGTTATGTATTTGTTATATTTACTTGATACTCTGAAGCTTTGCGTCCCTAAATCCACGTAAAGAAGCATCTTTAAGATCAATTTTAAAACCGTTGTTTCCAGAGTCCAATTTGAAAACCTCAATATTGAGCGGATCCATGTTTGGAACTCCTAGAATAGTACTGCCTGCGACGAACTCCTTTTGGAATTTCTTTGCTTCAGTCAAGATACAGTTATTCAAATTAACGCTATTCCTTTTACAAGGAGTCACAGTAGATGCTGGAATATTAAAAAAATGTATCTTATGTTTTTTCATCTCATAAGAGCTGAAAAAACTTTGTAAATATGTATGTGAATAATCACATAATTTTTTTTTGACAAAAAACGCATTGAATTCGAGACAAGGTTAATACGCTTACTATAGAACCGTACATTAAAATAAGAAAAAAATTTCGAAATATTGAATTGCATCATATTAATAATACACTTGTTTAAAGTAAAAGCTGTAAGTGGGTTAAATTAATATGCATCGTTGCACATAAGTAAAGGTCTTGTGGCAAGTTCACATTCAATGAAATTAATTATTCGCTTACGAACATTAAGTTGTAAAGACCACAACATTTCAAGAGTTTCGTTTCTGCGCATTACAGTCGATTATAAAAATGTAACGTTAGCTATATTAGCAATGTTA
The DNA here is from genome assembly GCA_022651745.1 of Parapsyche elsis. Taxonomy (NCBI): domain Eukaryota; kingdom Metazoa; phylum Arthropoda; class Insecta; order Trichoptera; family Hydropsychidae; genus Parapsyche; species Parapsyche elsis. The sequence goes on from JAGVSN010000044.1 coordinate 481,457, forward strand.
AAATAGTTATAATCTGTATCCAATATCAATTCGTAAGATTTTACTTCAAATACACTCACGTAATTTGACCGAAAGTGCATAGTCGACCAAACATAGCGACAGTAAAATAAAATTGATAACTTTAGCACGGTGCATATCGATGCTATGACAATATTTGCACATAAATTAAAATAACGTAATAAAGTAAGACTGAAGTTTCAACACTACTCAGCGTATATATATAAGTATTCAAGTGCGAAAAAAATTGAACAATAAAGTTTTTGTTTGAAAATGGTTAAAATTTCCATGAAGAACCATTGCTGTTAAATCGCAACTAAACATGAATACTTAGGCTTACCATATTATTTTTCTCCAAAACCGGAATATTTTGAGTAAAATTACAATTTGAGTACAACTTTTAAGAACATTTTGCATTTAAATTATTTTGAATTTCAAAATAAACTCTACAAAACTTTAAATAATCTTCCACTCGGTCTACCTTGCTTTCTTTCACATCCTCTCGGATACCATTCTAGTATGTATTTAATACAGCATGACCCTTTGTAAAATTTAGCGAATTTAGTAGAAACAAGACAAGAAACTCACGATAACTTCTGTTGACCATTATGCACTGCCTGATCAACAATTGTCCGATAAAAGCATATTAAATTTAGTAATAGAAGAATCATATTTGATGTAATTTTTTTATATAAAATATTAAACTCTTTAATGGATAGTCCCATTCTCATTCATTCAACTCTTCGCTTAAAAGTTCCGATACGTTTTACCCGTTCTCGATTTTTATTAAATTATGAAACTATGTATTTCGCGTAAAAATTATTATCTTCCTTCTCCCATCCCCAGAATGATTAGATATGACAATAGATACTCTTATTTTATTGATTTTTAAATATTAATCTGCCGTACCTAAGGCAACGACTTTATATTTATTTTATCAACTCAACAATTTATTTATTTATTTATTATTACACGCCTAAAAAAGGCTTTTATAAGAAAAAATACAAATAGAGAAGATAACAATACAGGAGTAAAATACATATAAAATTTAATTAAACTAAGAAGAGGAACTTCTTAAAGCAAGCAACAGCTTGAACTTTACTAAATTAATGCTAATACAGAAATAATCTAATAAATTCCCATAGTTTTCTTTAATACATATGTATATGTTCCTATTATGTATTTTCAATGTAAAAGCCCTAACAGGCGTATAGTAAATAATATGAAAAATTATTTACAAAGATGAAACGATAGACGCGGATAAAATGGCAAACCGGGACAAAATGACAAACCGCCTGGGACAATCCTGGTCGAACCGGGACGTACATAATATATGGTAAGCCTAGTTAGTATACCTATTTTAGATTAATCACAAATCACAATTATTGCAGTATCAGGGCTAATTGTTTGATTTTATGATAGGAAGGTCGTAATTTTTCACCTTGATTACAGCACGCTTTAATTACAGCAAAAGTAATGTTAAGGTCATTTAACTATGCAATATTAAATGAATACATATGTTTATTAATTGAATTATTTTGTGGGTGCTGTTTTTTTATAATTATTCATTAATATATTTTTTTACATTTTAAAAAACTTACAGTGTATCACACCAAATGTATTGGGATAACACTGTGTTTATGAATTTTGTTCATTTGTTATTGAACGTTGGTAATAAATTGTTGACTATGTCTGAAAACGATGACTAATACCACATTGTATTTTAATTTATTTATTTAAATTCAAATAATATAAAAATTAATCGTTTAGAAGCGTCATTCACGATTAAGTACAAAGTTCTCTCGGTGTGTTGAAATAATGTAGGAGATTGAATAAAATACTGGATGGTAATTTTTAGTATTGAATTTTATTTCGTTTTTACTTAAAGCTTACAAGATGAGATGCTTAAAGCACGCGTTTATTTCGTAGGAGGCAACAGTTCATCATAGGGAACCCTGGAATATAATGTGTTTATTACTTTCACCATACGTTTGATGACAATGTTTACAGCGGGACCTCCCAAGTCTTCCATAATATCTCTTGCATTTTCATTCAGCAATCGATTCATAGTATCACCTGAAAATTAAACTTCGGTTAATATTTCGCAGTGTATGTATATACAGTACATACGAGTATATACGCTTTTAGATGCGCTAAAATTCATACCCAATAATTTGTCGTTGTTGAATAAACCGTTCAGTTTGAATTTGACATCCTTGTAATCGTATTTGCTCGTGAAGTCTTTGAATCGGGCATACTCTCGACCATCTTTGCCGATGAAAGTATCCCAGTTCCATTTTATTTGCACGTCAAAGCTATCTGAAATCGAAAAATTGCAAATGTGTTAACGTAATATTGCATGCGTCCGTCTTGTGTGTCATGTCATACACGTATACAATTTTGTATACGGCTGATTCAGTGCTGAAAAAAAATTATAAGAAGCTTATCTTTTACAGATTTCTCTGTCATTGATTTAGTAGGGAAAAACTTACCCATTTTAATGAGGGAATCACCATTTCCGGTGATTGGGAATATCAAGAGGCGTCCACCGATGATATAATTAGATCTCATCGTTACATTTCCAACGATGTGGATGAATCCAGTCCTTTCTTTCTGATTAATCCTGAAATGTTTGACGCGTAAACAATTGGATACATGTATTTTATCATTTTATTCAGTACAATTTGCCTAACTTACTGCAGTTCGACAATTTTGGAGTTTCTTAATCCTTTCATTACAGTGTTGCTCTGCTTTAGAAACAGGGAATTCGATCTTTGAGGAATTACGTCAACATTTCCGAGGACGAAAGGATCCGTTGAAACAATTCCAAGCTCCGGTATGCCTTTTGTGAATTGTTTCAGAACTTTATTTGCCTCTTTGGTCAGACATTGGCTCAAATTCGGGTCGTTACGATAGCATGTTTCAACATATTGAGCTAAAAGTGAGAACGGCGAAATTTTAATAATTTAATCTACGTAATTAATTTTAATAATAAATGAGGAAATAATTTTCAAACATGTTAAGATGATATCGGCGCGTTAATTGCCCAAGGTTATAAAATGACGTATTGTAAATTTTTGATGAAATTCCAGTTTTAGTATGTGAATTGTGGTAGATATGTTTGTTGAAATATTTGCATGTCTACATATAAATTCTGCGCAAAAAATGTTAGTTTATATTATTGGCTGTTTCAGTCGGTGAAAGACGAGGTTCGCACAAAAAGTTTAAAAAATGAGATTCTATGAAATATTCTCGTTTTTTTATTAGGTTTAACTCCGTGTACTTGTATTCTTCGTTTATAAATACATTTCCATACAAAACTACTACGTATTTTAATATATTCTTGTATTCACACGGATTGTGAATTTTTAGTCTAAATTTCAAAAAAAGTAATCACCGATGTATGAAATATTATTCCGAAATTCGTACAATCAAAACGTTGAAGTATTTGAAGCTTAAATTTATTACAACATGAGACTTTTTATTTATTTAAAATGTTGTAGACGTATTGAAACATTAGGAAAAATAATTTAAAAGGTATAATTTTGAAGGAAATCTGTTTGAATACTAAAATTGACACCAAAGCTTTAATAGTTCACCCCTGAAGCTTTTTTATTACTCATTTGAAATATCATATAAAAATAAGCGTCAACTTCAGGTTGAATTCAAATCTAATGTCTAATTTGCCACAATTATAACTACTATGTAATCTAATGTCTAGTGGTGTCTACTAGTCTAATGTGTTTAAACATTGAAACGGGTATAGTTACTTTAGAAATATAACAAGAACATTTGAATGAATATTATATTAGACCAGCGGTCGGGTACCTGGGGCTCCGGAGCCGCATGTGGCTCTTTGTACGAAAGCTTGTGGCTCCCATCGCATAACTCTGAAACACCATTTTCACATTTCCATACCATTCGAACGAACTTAATAGTCATAAAAAGTTTCAAACCGTTTTCTAGATTGTCAAATTGTCTCAACATTAAGAAATACCAAGATGATAATTAATTTCATAGTTATTAACTCTATTCCAGAGTTAAATTGTTTTCCGCGTAGTTTGCCTCTGTCCCTTTCTAAGCCTCACTGCCTCTACGAATTTATTGTTACGGGTGGCTAGATTATAGCCAAAAGCTATGCCCCTGATGGTTATAAGTAATTTTTTTAAATTTTGAGCAAATAATGTAAATGTGTATGTACTTATACGCGAAAAAAAATGCCAATGCTCCCAAATTTGCCAATTTTCCCCTGATTTGACTATTAACTATAAAAAGGTTCCATACTGCTGTATTAGACTAATATTTAAAACTAAGTTTAAGTATTGATATGTACATAAATGTATCAAATATGCACAATGACGGAGATCAATAAAAGATGTATTATTTTATTATAATTATTATAAGAATAAAGATTATGACTAAATGTTAATTGTGATTGATTGACTTTGAACAATATTTTTTATATTAAACTCATCAACAGTCAATGATACTCACGCAGTACTTTACAATGTCCGAAATGGCAAACGGCAGAGACAGTGACAAAAAACACAACAATGGCTCTTGAGCCGTACATATTGATCACGAAGATGTTCCAACTTCTAGTCTAATGCGTTCGGTGGACAAGCTTAAACTAATGGATTTAACTGGTTCTATTAAACACATATACATATATACATAAAGTTCGCCTACGTGATAAAGACCTTGTGAAATGCAAGGTGAGACATATTAATTACAATATTTTAATGTTTTATTTTTTATTCTTCTGATCACATCACAAATTGGCGAATAAAACCAGAACGAGCTTTGCTAAAATGCGCAGTTGTCGGTTTACCAATTTTTTTTTACTACAACGTATCTTCATACGTTAGCGTTAACGTATAATCATCGACGATGACAGTGTGTATATTAACATATTCTTCATTTCAATGTTAATTTATGTCTGCCTACTATAATTTATATAATAAAAAGCGTAGATTTTAGATAATGCTAATATTTCAAATGGAGCAAAAAACCTTTGAACATCTGAAAAATGTACCTATGGACATACATATGTATGTTGAATGTTGAATTAATCCACGCCAAATAATTTACAGATAGACATTGTTTACATACATATAACATAATAATCGGCGATATAAGTGTAGTATTAGTTACATTGTATAACGTTTAATGCATGCAAACAATAAAACATTAGATTAGCATATTAAGCAAAATGGAGTGATATCATCTATGTATGTAAATAGAATATTAAAACGAGTGATATTTTTACAATATATTTATTCAGTTCCATTAAACGTGAAGGCAGTTTACAGATCGTAAGTACAATATATAAAATATATGTACAGATACATTTTTAAAACAATTTTTTTGTTGTTAAATTAAATTCTAAGCGACGTATCCGAAATATAATCGAATCATTCATTAAACTAACATTTTGTCAAAGTATAATACATAACCAAATAATTTTATTGCCATGATTCAAAATGAAATGATTGACATATGAGAATTCATGTTAAATAAATTTTAAGTAATTGATAACTGTAAACGTAAATAATACAACATTAAACAAATTCTTAATGGTAAAGTTAATTTTAAAACAAATATTTAACGTTGTACACTGTTTATCAAAAATAATATTATTAAACATATTCAAAGATATGCACTTGCTACGTTTAAACAGCCGCACTGATTCATTTTACTTTACTCGTTTAAAAAGTTGGGAAACTATGCAAAATTTGATTGACTTTACAATTTGAGCTTATTTTGAAAATCGTGTTTATTTATATTATATAATTATAAATACAGGGGACTACATATTCCTCAACCAATATATATATATATAAGTAGAGTAATAGTAAAAATTGACTAAATAATACGTAAAAAAACTTACTACTAAATATACATTCTTATGTATGTACACTAACATATTAATATTGTTTTATAGTACAGATCACAAAGTTCCAAATATTAGATTAAAATTAAAAATAAATGCCATTTTCGTATTAAAAAAAAAATTAATAGATTTCGATTTCGCAAAAGAAAATAAAAATACGGCAGATGTACAATTTGAAAATTTCAATTAATTTAGTTTTATATAAGCGGAGTATGAAAAAAAATCAGTCTCAAATCCATCACCGAACGTCATATGGGTTCAAGAACACTTTTTACAAATACCTAGTATGTTTAAATTGTATAACAATGACTAATGAAATTGTTTTGCGAATATGCATCATCGACCAACGCAACGTCCTCATGAGCAAAATTAAATAAAAAGCAGCACCATATTTGCCAACGCAGTCTCTATTTGCACACTATAAGCCCTTTCTACAAAATATTCAATTCATTCCAAATCGTGAATGTTTTACATCTGTACAAACACTATGAAAAAGTCTACTCACTCAACTACAGAAATTCTACGATAAAAGTTTATCAAGTCTAAGAGTAAATTCCCAGCATTGTAATTTAGTTAAGTAACATTTTGCTATCGCTTCAATTTTGTCGCTAAAATATATTTCCGCCAAAAACGGCCGAAAAGATACTTTGACATGATTCAGTCTCACCATTATCTGTAAAGACAAAACGCTGCACAATTCATATAAAAATTATTCGGTATGAAAATTACGAAGCCCACGAATATTCTTCTAATAATAATTTATTATAATACCAGTTTCAAATTCCCCATACGAAATCGCAATAATGAAAATGTAGATTTAATCTGTACAAAAAATTGTTTTAGCATAAACTAAATTTAATTTTTTGAATATTTCATTAACAGTTTCAAAGTAAAATAAGATAATGCTTATGTGTAATGGATGATATTAGTGTTTTCCGGCTAGAAAAATTATCATATCGATTGAAAAGTTCAATGTTTTATAATAAAAATACTGAATAATAAAACTATTGGCATAATACAATTTCAGTATGATTTGGTAAACCGAACAAACCAATCCAATCCATCATAGACAGATTACTAACAATCGATTGATATTCTATTACAGTAAAAAATAATGCAATGTATAAAAGCATTACTCGATACATCACAGGAAAATAGTTTATAATTAAATATTACATAACGGTGATACATTCGTATTGATTTAAACTTTACATTTCCAACGTAAAAATAACAAAAAAGTAGAAAATTGTCAAATAAACTAATATGATAGAAATAATATATCCTAAAAGTAAAAGCATTGTTAGTAGTATTTATAATATCGATTGTAATACTAGTCACTGATGGGTGATTCAAAAACAAAAAAAAATACATACATACATACATACATACAACACTAAGCAACAAAATTGAACAAAAAGAGAAAAACAAATTTAAGGCTTGGTATTTTCCGTATTTTGGCACACTTCGTTACTCGTTACATTGAATTCTTTCGACACGCTGTTCTTCACCTCTCTAACAGAATGGATCTTCTCGTCGGCTATGAGAAACATGGCTTCGTCGTAGGTCGGCGGCGGAACTTCGGAGCTGCTCGTTTGCTGCGCCGGTACAACCGAAGATCCGCATACTATAAGTGCATCGTAAGCCGGCGGAAGGGTGGCCGTGGAAGCGGTTCGTGGAACTTGTCCACTGGCAAAAGCTTGCTCTGCGTGAACGGCGGCCAGCTCCTGAAACATTCCATCAATCGAATCAAACATAAATTATATTTTTCATTATTCGCCACGTTCATATGATTTAAGATTAGGAACGCGACATCGAGTGTTATTGTGTTTGTTTATTTATAATATATAGTGTGACTCGATATAATATTTACAGTAGATACGAAATACAATAAAGGCTATCGATTGACTTCATATGTTAGTACACCTTATGAATAAATGCAATAAACAAAGTAGAAAATAGAGAATGTGCAATGTATGTACAATAGTTAATCAATCAGGATATTCACACTCGAGGCCAAATTGACTCTTGGTTGTGAGGTCAACTATCACACTTGATGTTTTTTTGATGAAAAATTCTATGAAAAGCTATATGTTATCAATGTTTTTAAGTGATAATTTTCATACACCAGTCACTGCCCGTTGACAGTTTCAATGGGTGATTAATCGATGATTATAACAGTCATGTCCCACGGAGGTTGCACCTCCTCCACATTCCTTCTCTCATGTATCAGTCGCCCAGAAGGACCGATTCAAACCAATTATGTATATATCATTAATGTATATAACAGAGACACATGGAAAGATGTGTGCTCGATATAACAAGAGGATCGTAAGAGGAATACACGGGTAAGAAGCATGACCAAAGTGGCAGATATAGCGGAACGTGTGAAAAAGTTAAAGTGGCAATGGGACATAGCAAGAAAAATGGATGACAGATGGACGCGAGAAATACTGGAATGGTATCCAAGAGGATGTGAAAGAAAGCAAGGTGGACCAAGTGGACGATGGGCTGATGAATTGAGAAAAATGTGTGGAGTCAACTGGATGCAGATTGCCCATTGACGGTGTCATCGGGTGGTTACCGTGCTGTGAGTGAGTGAACGTATGCGCACGTGCCGTGCCGGGTTCTTAGGACAAGTTAACCAGCCAGCCGGTCAGTCATATAGGCTTTTGCGCTACTGTGTGTACATCGTAATAATAGCTAGGCTGGGCTAGGCTGTACATCGTAATAATAGTTAGTAATCTTATGTGCGCAAACTTAGCACAAACCGGTCTTGGGCAACGGAGCACGAGCGTGCAGAGCCCGTAGCTTAACGTAACCCATGTTGCGCACAGCGCTCACGCTACATAACCTCACTAACTCACACAAACACTCGTGACACGGTAACCACCCAATGACACTGTAAAACTGGCAGTTATTAGTTTTACATACATATGTATGTATATGTAGTATACTATATATATTTTTTAAACCGCTATCTTATTAGCAAATTACAATTTAATAAAGGAATTTGATTAAAAGTGGAATTATCAACACATAATATTTTCTTTCGTGTAAAAATGCAAGCAAGATAAACATATGTAAGCTGATATATAAACACCCACACGGCTGGAGTTATACATAATTTCGCACGTTTCCTAAAATAGCCAAACATCAACATATTTATTCAGCAAACGATAACAATATCAAGATTTGGTTTCGTTTTACGTTCGCATTCACATTTATTATAAATAATACAATATAAAATGTGCATGGATCATTTAAAATAAAATGATAAAATACGAGGAAAATAGTTTTCGATAAGTCATACTGAAAACATTAGTCACATCACCGACACAACTGTTTACTGGCATTTCAGTGGAAACGACATTTTACAGTAAACCACAAACGGATAAATAAAAGACGTTTTAGGATGTTTGTCGATGTGGCAAACAATCGGTTTCGCTTGAACAATGACCGATATGTTCTCTTAATACATTCCACATTCTATCATATGCCAAAAACTAAATTTGTACTAAGCCTTGTTCATTTGACAAACTTAAAAGTCTTATACTCAAAGCAACATACTCAATATGAAGCAATGCCTCTTATATGTACATATTTATCGTCAGTCACAGTTAAGTAACAAGGCAAATACACTCGACATTGAATTTTCCATTGCCTTTTAAATAAGAAAGGAACAATGAATATAAGGCGGTGCCAACTTTGTACAGAACCGTCTCAAAAGCCATTCGGCAAATTGTGACATGAAATGGCCAATCTGAATTTCAGCACATTCAAAACTTACCAGCAGCTACACTAGAGGTTCTCAGCCTATGGTTTTGAATGAAAGGTCTACAAGGGAGGAATGAGGTATCTCCCCAAAAAGATTGTAATAACAAGCTTCCAGATTGCATTCGAGGCGATATTTTGAGAGATTTGAAAAATCTAATGCGAGTCCTTTGATGATTACTTTCAACCTGATTTAAAAAATGAAGAATAGATAAGAAATCCTTTCAGTTTTAATTTGGACTGGGTGAATGATGCTGACATGCATAAGAACGACTTCATCGATTTACAGAGCAAAGTTTTGCTGAAGCAAGAATTCTCAAATCAAAACTTTGATGGATTTCGGTTCTCTCTTACAGTTATGTAGTTGCCAATCCAGATTTGGCAAATAACGCACTTTCGGCCTTAATTCCATCTGCTACGACCCATCCTTTTTTAAAAGTAATGAATTTATTAATTATGTCTTGATTGGATCAATGAATTTAGGAGAGGAAATGCGCATTAGGTTGAGAACCCTTGAGCTACACCAATACTGGAAATAGTCGAGAAAACCTTTCAACCGTATCGGGGATTGAATCGAGAACCTTCAACGTAGAGTCAAATGCTCTACCGTTGAAGTATCATTGCCTAATGTTTATATACATATATACCTTTGGAAAACTGAGTCGCGGTACTTAACAGTTTGGGAAGCATTGCTATAGTGTATTGAGTTGGGCAAAATGTAGTAGGTAGTTGAAAAATACGAGCGCTTCGCACTATCTGTGCCGGAAGTGTTTGTGCGACTTAGTGAGGTTATGTAGCGCAAGCGCTTCGCACAACCCGTACCGTGAGTGAGTGTGTACGTGAGCGTTCCATGGCCATCCGCACCGAGAGCGTCAGTGAGGTTACGTAACATAAGCGCTTCGCACAACCTGTGTCGTATGTATATGCCGTATCATGGTATGCGAGCGTTCCGTGGCAATCCGCACCGAGTGACAGTGAGGTTATGTAGTGTAAGCGCTTCACACAACCCATATCGCGTGTACGCGAGCGTTCCACGGCTATCCACACTGAGTGTCGGTGAGGTTACGTAGCGTAAGCGCTACGCACAACTCGTGTGACTGTTTAATGGCTATCTGCACCAAGAGTGTTTGTGAGGTTATGTAGCGTAAGCGCTGCGCACAACCCGTATCGTGTATGTGAGCGTTCCGCGGCTATCCGCACCGAGTGTCAGTGAGGATACGTATTCGCACAACCCGTATCGTATGTGTATATGTGTACATTCTGCGGCTATCCGCGCCGAGAGTTGGTGAGGTTATGTAGCGTGAGCGCTTCCCGTGTCGTTCTGCGGCTAGGCTACTCAATCGATCGGCAGATTTCTGCACTACTATATGAGTCGCCTAGTTCCAAATCCCGATAAGTCCATAAAACTCACTTGTTCGCTAACGCGGTTTTTCTGCTACAGACTTATTTGCTTGATGGCGTTTAAACTCATTTAAACTTAATTTTGTTGATATTAAACAAAATATTGAGACTAGAAACATGGACTTATCGTTATTTGTTTCTAAATATGACTTTAATCATAGTGCAATTGTCAGTTTTTGGAACTAACACTGATTTTCAATACGGCGCACTTGTCGGTATTTGGAATAATTTAAGTATAAGGCATCGTTTGAAAACATTCAGAGAACCAGAAAATATTTTATCCTCGTTTTTTATATATTGTGGACTTATCGGGATTTGGAACTAGGCGACTCATATAACAATATCTTTGGCGTAACCCATGGTTACCACTATAAACACCCTTCAATCGTCAGAGGGCATTAATTATGCAGTAATAAATAACGTCCTGGAAAAATTGACTGTGTACATACATACATACATATATGTATATAACATTGATTTTGTACGAACGTGGCACGTACCCTGAATAGAGCTCGCTGATGCAGCAGCATTTGAATGACGCTCTTCCTCCTCAGATACAGCATACTCTTGACGGCCACCATCATCCCGGAACAGATGAAGACGGGCCCCACCAGCCACATGTGACCCAAGTGATTGAACAGCCTGCCATCGGCATCACCGAGAGCCAAGACGGTGACGGCCGTACCGACGCCGAACAGGACCAGCGAGAGCACCAAGTAGGAGTAGGAAGTGCAGTCGCAGCCCACCCCACCAGCTCCTGTGCCAACTGGTTCCCAGCGACGCAATCGCGCGCGAACGGGCGGACTGTCGAAGAGTGTCGCCATCACTCCTGCTTCGTCGGCAGCTTCAGTTGAATCCCCCAAAGGAACATCACCCCGTTCGGTGGCGACTGGTTTGTCTCTCGGCTGTTTGACGCACGCAGCTCGCAAACACAACTGTCACTTTGGTGAATCTAAGCGCAGTGGTGACACTCGCACGACTCGCTATCCGGTGTACGTTCCACGGTGAAATGTCATTTCGTACTTTCGAATTGTGGCGTTTAATTCGGGACGGTGTTATTCGAATTTTTTAACAATTCCAAACGCGAAACGAATTGGGAAGGTGGTGGATTCGTTTTAATTTATCGTTTGGTTATTTTGAAGCGCGTTTCAATGAGGTTTGGCAATGTCACGCGTCTGTGTATTTATTGTTGTGAGGTTTATGTGTGAAAAACAGCCGTACTGGACGCCCTCCAGAAACGTGACGCTGCGCAGCCGTACGTCAGTCTGCTGGCTGTCATCTACATAAAGCATAGATATAGAATACATAGATTTATATGCCCCTTCATACTTTTCGGTCGACAAAAATCGTCGCAAGAGTAGGGATGAATGGATAGAACAGAATGAATAATAGAATAACAAAGTGACCTTTTTTTACAACACTTTGATTCCCAAAACTAGGATTTTTATACCTATGTCTTAGTTAGAGTTGGAACATTTTTAGAGCGCGAAGGCATATCTAGACTATTCTACATCAATGACAAAAAGGCAACAGCCTCGGATCGTCTCTTTGAAGACACAATGAAACTTGGTATTGAGAAAGACGTTAGATAAGGAGCCACCATTTCTCCTAAATTATTCAATGCGGTGCTTGAGGGCGTATTTAGCATATTTAGATCATTGGAATGGCACAAAACAGGGGTCAAAATCAACGGAAAGCACTTAAGCCATCTAAAATTCGCTGACGACATAGTCATAGTTGCATACGAAATTTACAAAATAGATTTAACACAATTGCGGAACGAAAGTATGAAAGTAGGCTTAAAAATTAATTTGAATAAAACTAAGGGGATAATCATATTGTAGAGGTGTCTACTACAATTGACCGAAAGCCGTATGTATTTGATAATTATTTAGGTTCTTGTCCGTTAGCCGCACGCCGGAATTAGGCGTACCAACAAAAGTGCTTCCCACCGTTTGACAATCGCCTCCCTGAGAGTGTATTGGAGAAGCGTGTATTTAATTAACAATTGTTGACATGGTAGATAGCATCAAAAAATTTTGTCAAACTGTGACCCAAAATTTTGTCCATCCTGGCATCAAAATTTATTTTCGAAAATAAGCAGGGCTATACTCTGCTGAAATGTATTTAACCTTTCAAATGTGTTGCGACATATATCCCAAATGTGTCTGGCGACTTTCTGGTTCCCATATGACAATTTTTTTTGGATGATCTACCGACTTGCCGATTGATTATTTAAAATCATTTTTTTAGGACTTGTTTGAATCAATGCTTTAAATACCAAAGAATCCCTTTGAACCTTTGTTCAAATACCTACAACTGAATATAAATAAATGGAAAGAAACAGCTAAAACTGCGACGAGAAATAGTTATTGTCTTTAATCATTAGTGCTCTGTTTCAAAGTAGGTCCGATAAAACGTCGACTAATTGGCTTTCAACGACGGACTACTTTGAAAACAGAGCACTCTGATATAAAAAATAACTATTTCTCGCACCGAAGATGTCTCAATGTTATATCTGTTTCAATTTCCAGGTTTATTTCTTATTCAGTTGTTCATTGGATTCAAACAAAGTCCTAAATCAAATGATTTTGGTATAATTTAATCGGCTGTCGGCTGTCATCGTTCGTAAGCAATTCGCAAAAAAAATAATTAACAATCGGTATACCATAGCAGGGAATACATCCAAAAAGGTTATACGACTATCTGCCCTGCTCTAGAAGTAAATCATTGATGTATTAACGTAGTTCAATTATTGGTCAATTTCACACTTGACTGACGTTTCAATATGTCAACAATGCACATATACACGCTTCTCAAATACACTCTCAGGGAGGCGATTGTCAAACGGTAGGAGGTACAATCACTGGGGGTACCACTTCCGGCGTGCGGCTAAGAGACAAGTACCATTATTTATACCTAGGACAATTGGTGAATATGATTGAATGTGAAGAAGAAGAAATAAAACGAAGAATGAACCTAGGATGGAGTGCTTTAGGAAGAATGAACGTAGTTTTTAAATTCAACATTCTGCTATGCTTAAAAAAGAAAGCATACGACCAATGCGTACTATCAGTTATGATGTACATATTGATGTGAAATGTGGATGCTAAATTCAAGAATCAAGAAGAATGGATGCCAGATGGACGCGAGTAATACTGGAATGGTATCCGAGAGGATGTGAAAGAAAGCAAGGTAGACCGAGATTGATGAATAGAGAAGAATGTGTGGAGTTAAGTGGATGCAGATTGCTCGAGACAGACACGATTAGAAGACGATTGGAGAGGTCTTCATCCAGCAGTGGACGGTGAACGGCCGAAAATGAAACCATGTCTTTAGCTAATGGCCATACTCGAAATTTTCCGCAAAAAAGCCTTTCAAAAAACTTTTAAGCATCTAAATATGAATCAAAATCGCGATATAAGCGATGAAAATTAAGATGAACAGCAATTTAAGCGACGCTTCAAATCAAAATTTCAAAAGAATAAAAAAATCGCACATTGCATATTGATATGTGAAATGGTCGTGTAAGCGAGTGTTACGACGGCAAGTGCACTGAAAAAGTAGCGAACGTGACGTTTGTCAGTTTGGACGTCTAGGGACGAGAGCTGGGCCTTTGTTAGTGTCTGTCGGTTCTATTATGGTGTGAAAAAATGAACGGCGGTCGCTTTTGCGTTTTGACAGCTCACCTGCTACTCCTCGTCGACTGGTGTGAGTCTACCTTTAATTACCATAATCTGGTGAAAACACATTGAGCAAATTTCACAGACCTTATCTTTTCATGTGCTTTATCACTCGTGACGCATTATGTTTACTAATTTTTAGAACTTAGCAATCGTCTATTATTTTTTCCTCCATATCGAAAAATGACGATACGACGATTCTTTGAACCGTATGTTGATGTTGATGCTCTCGACTATTTTGTTTTTTTTTTTGACCATTATATTTATTATGTTTAATGAATTTTGCACACAAAATGTAGTCACAGTAGATTATCATAAGGTAGAGATAGTTGATAGCTATTTATACATAGGGCAATTGGTGAATATGGCTGGATGTAAAGACAAAGAATTAAACTAGGATGGAGCGCTTTTGGAAGAATGTTGAATTGAATTCAAGAATGCTACAAAAGATCCAGTGCACACATAGAAGCATGAAAAGGTATATGTATGTTTGGTTTAACAAGAAGTGATTGTAAGAGGAATACATGGGTAAGAAGCATTACCAAAGTGGCAGGTATAGTAAAACGTGTGAAAAAGCTGAAGTATTCGACACATAGCGAGAAGAATGGATGGCAAATGGACGCTAGAAATACTTAAACGGTATTCGAGAGCATGTGGAAGAAAGCTATGAAGACCAAGTAGACGAAGGGCTGACGAATTGAGAAGAATGTGTGGAGTGAATGAACATGGTTTCTAAATCCAACATCCTGCTGTGCTTAAAAAATAAGGCATACGAATGCCAGTTACGACGTATGGATGTTAAATTGAAGAATGCTACCCAAGATCCAGTCCACACAGATGTAGGCTCAGTATAATAAGAAGAGATTGTAAAATTAATACATGGGTAAGAAGCACGACCAAAGTGCTAGGTATAGTGGCTGGACACTTGAATAGAATAGATGGCAGATGGACGCTAGAAATACTTAATGGTATCCGACAGGATGTGGAAGTAATCTAGGAAGAGTATGCAGATTGCCCGAGACAGACAGGATTGGAAGAGGATTGGAGATGCCTTCATCCAGCAGTGGATGGTGAACGACTGAAAATGATGTTGATGATGATGATGTTTATGTTTGTCGTAACATGCAAAAACCAATATGCAAATGTATCGATGGATGGTTTGTACATATTATGTATAGTTTGAGTTTGATGTCTGCTCTGTGTATTTTTATGATTGAATGTAATCTTATCTGATTTGCGATAATAAACAATACTATTTACATTGTTTTATTGAATCTATTGCAATTTGGAAATGAAACAAAGGTTTTATTATAAATCGTTGAATAAATTGATAAATTTTTACCAATACGATAACGTTTCAAATTTTTATCAACTAATCAATCAGTCAGTATTTAAATCAATAAACGGTCAGTAACTATTCAAGGAAATGGTCAGTGTTATATTTATAAAACAGTCAGTAAAAATAATAAATAGTCGGTAAAAATATGTTTTTGGTAATTACCTTTTTCACATATGGTCAGTTACTGACCATTTACTTAAAATACCGACCGTTTACATAAGTTTACTTACCGTTTAGTTTATTTACTGATCACCGAAGTAGTGACCATTTATTAAAATTACTCAAACACAGTACCTACTCATTGTTAGTCGGACTGAAATATTATTTTTTTAATTCACATTCGATGAATTGGATGACGAAAACTTATTTATATCCCTTATCATTTCTACAGCTTCCTGTTGATTCCCGTTAAAATTCAATTTTGCAAATAATTTCACTTTCGCTTTTCTAGGCTTAGCTTCGCCATACTATATTTTGATATCCAACGATGGACCCGTCGTCTTGGGAGCGAATATCACATTCAGAGCCGAACTGTTCACAGCCTCTACAAATGAACACCCGAAAGGACTCTTTCGCTTTTCGTGGAAGGACGATGCAATACCTCAACAGAATTTCGTGGTTTGTTATCAATCTAATCAGTCGGCTAAGAATTGCTTCGTAACTTTTGTCTTAATGGATTGTAATTTTTCACAGAACGAGTCAAAATCTTCAATTTCAACATGGACGGTTAACTATCCGAGCAACACTTATAGTCCTGGAGCGTACGAGGTGCAAGTCTCCATCGAAGAATGGTCGACAATTATTTGGTGGCCTTTACTTTCAAGAAGGGCAATATTCAATCTTACAAGTAAACAATATTATATGCAATATTTGAAAATCCACTCATCAAATCATCATCGTCATCATTTTCAGCCGTTCACCATCCACTGCTGGATGAAGGCCTCTCCAATCCTCTTCCATTCCTGTCTGTCTTGACCAATCTGCATCCAGTTGACTCCACACATTCTTCTCAATTCATCAGCTCATCATCCACTTGGTCTACCGTGCTTTCTTTCACATCCTCTCGGATACCATTCCATTATTTCTCGCGTCCATCTACCATCCGTTCTTCTCGTTATGTGTCCATTTCAACTTTTTCACACGTTTCGCTATATCTGCCACTTTGGTCATGCTTCTTACCCACGCATTCCTCTTACGATCTCTTCTTGTTAAAACAAGCATACACCTTTCCATGCTTCTATGTGAGCACTGAATCTTGTGCAGCATTCTCGAATTCAACACCCAAGTTGTCACATTCATTCACACAACATCACATTCATACGTCATAATTGGCTTTATGCCTTCGTTTTTAAGCATAGTGGGATGTTGGATTTAAAAACTATGTTCATTCTACCAAAAGCGCTCCATCCTAG
The DNA here is from genome assembly GCA_022651745.1 of Parapsyche elsis. NCBI lineage: Eukaryota > Metazoa > Arthropoda > Insecta > Trichoptera > Hydropsychidae > Parapsyche > Parapsyche elsis. Next base: position 498,953 of record JAGVSN010000044.1, read on the forward strand.
TTTGATTCTTCGTTTTATTTATTCTTTACATCCGGTCATGTTCACCGATTGTATATATGTACTAGTGTAAGCCCGCTGAATTTTAAATATCGTAAAGCTTTTTTTTAATAGAGATCCCCACTAATTGATCGAAAAAACAAAAAAAAAAAGTTTTTATCGCGCCATCCATGTATTATAGCAATCCCCACTAATTGAATGCTATCGATACCCACTCAAAAATTTTTTTTTTTTTACTTTACTATTTATATAATAATTATTAATTATTATATATATAATAATTATAATTTTGTAAGTGATTTTATAAAAATCAAAAAACAAAAAAAAATAATGGTTTCTATAGTGTCATCCGAGTTACGATATGTTTAAAAAAAAAGGATCCAACCGACAACTGGTTTTAGCAGATTGGTCTAAAGACGTTCTTCCCGAGCCTGAGGTCGTGGGTTCGAATCCCACTCGTGCTGCCAAGTTTTTTTCCCAATTTTTCCTCAGCGAGCGTTATCAGCAGACAGACAGACGGATTTCGGCTATTATATATATAATGAACATATGTATATATGATATTTATTATTACAGATCTTTTAAACGGTGAAATACTACTGAGACAGAAGAACGATACAATTACAAGTGAATATGTATCCTTGATGGCTCCGGTCTTGCACGACATCTCTCTCGACTCTCCGGACTACAATTACATCACTAAAAATGCTACTTCTATTTTAACGTACTGGTTTATCGATTGCGTATACTATGGCGAGAGTGCCAATTATTCCTTCATCAATACTTACACCAAAGAGAATGCCATTCATCACGTCGAAGCTCTCGTCGTGGCGTCGTATGAACCGATTCCACCACCGACGACTACCACGACTACTACCACGACTACCACAACTACTACGACGACTACTACAACGACGACAACAACAACAACCACTCCGGCTCCGAAGACAACATCCTCGACCACCCCGAAATCGACGACTGTTCCGTCCACGACGATCAAACTAGATCAATTACTGTTGAAGTCAACTTCTGTGGGATTGCCGACTGTTTCATCAGCGAGCTCGGTCGACGGTGTTACACCGAACGCTACCTCTTCCGATGACGGCAAATCGAAGATTGCAAAACGAGATGTCGCACAGAATAATACTATCGAGTACTACGATCGTCAATTGAACGATACATCACTAGTGCTCGTTAAAAAACTAGCCGAAGACATGGAACAGTTACGTCCCGGCTCCGTTCAGATGCCGTTCGTATGCTTGAACCAGTCTGTCGTTCCGATCGATCACAAAAAGACATACGGCTATTTCCATAAAAAGATAACCGTTCAGGGTAATTTGGCATATTACTTTGATCGTACTGCCGTTGTAAGCCCACTTAACGTAACTGACAAAACGATAGTATCGAGATAAAATGGACTTTAAAGTTCTGTGAATCTGTGTTTTTCTGCCAGCCCATCTTAGTTTTCCTTTCCTACTTTGACGAATGTACATAGAAACACATTCTACTTGGAAGAGGCTGTAGAGCTCTAGGTTGTACCTTGTGCGCCATTCGCCATCTTCTTGTACAGGGCCATATCTCTGCGTAGGTAGATACGCTAAAATGTATAGCTTAAGTCACTTTTGGATGAAGATGCATTAATTTTCATATGAAAAATTGTAAAAATGCACCCCCAAAACCACTAAAATACATCCTCAAAATTTTTGTCAGTTTCGTGGGCTTAGGACGGTGCCGTATGTCACGTTTGAAGAATAATTTTATTTTAATTGCGTTCTTGTATTTTTCAGTTCCCGTTTCTAACGTGAGTATAACCGGTAATAATTGGTTGCAGCAGGGTGAGATGTTGATACTTAAAGTCAAATGCCAAGGTACACCGCCATTCCGCTTCTGCACCAATTACAAAGATGGCAAATACAACGTAACTGGCAACGAAACTTGTGACAAACCGATGACGACTTTATCGTGCGAGTTTCCCGCCGTTCATTATTACTCCAACATGGACACTCATACCGTCGTTATAATCATTTCTAATAATATCGGCAAAGTTGTGTCTCCCGTGACGATAAATATATATAATGGTAATGTATAATGGTTTTTTTTGGGAGTCGTTGAAGTGGCCAAATCTAATAACGAATCCATAATGGTCGAATATAAAATGTCGCAAACGGATAAGGTCTAATAGGAATAATATCATCATTCATCATTTTCAGCCGTTCACCATTTGACCACAATGGATTTGTTTCAATTGTAATCATTTTTTTAATGTAGTAAGCATTTTAAATGTTTAATTTTGCCTTTTTCAGTTTCGAAAAGAGCACAATTGTCGGTCATCGTAGTACCTGTAGCTTTTAGTATTGTGGCTGCGATTCTCGTTGTATTTGGAGTGGCATACTATATACAAAATAGATCGAGGTTTGTTATTGAACATCTACAAGATTAAAATGATAAATACTACCTGTACGTCTGTTATAAATGAGTGGTTTGTCGTTTTTAGATTTACCGTCGAAGTAGCCGATTTTGATTTCGGTCAACAGTATGCTGATTTGGAATACAAAACGTTCAACGAGCGTCTGCGAGACAGTTTCAATAATGCACTGAGTTGGGGTGGTACACGCGAAAATGGTCAACCCTCATCTTCGTGGGGCCACTCGGATAATAACAAATATGGGACGATGACATAATGTCTCTTGTGGTCTGACGCAAACATTCAATTAATGATATTTGTACTGTATTTTTTGTATTAAAATTTTCATATTATTAATTAATATATTTATATATCGATGAGTTGAAAAAATCTTAATTGATTGATTATAATCTTAGCACTATTTGATTTATATATCATTTTGTAATATTATTTATACCGATGTACGTTTTATTTTAGTGTAAGTTCTTTATTAATGTATTACGTTAAGTGCAAGTTAGCCCCGGTGTAGCGAATTGTAATTTCGTAACAGTTAATCGGCGTAAAGCACTATCGAGAGGTTAAATTTAATATAAAAATTACATTGGTTTACTCTGATAGTGTGTTAAATGTAAAATTATTTTAATGCTTTCTTGCACTTACATTTTTGTATATTTAATTTCAAAATTTTATGTATATTAAAATTAATTTCGTGAATCTCAAATTTTTATTTAGTTTTGAATAATATTGAAAAACTAAATATGTTTATAGTTTAAAGGTAAATAGTATATGTATATCTCTTATGTATTTAATTTGTATGAACATTGACTAAACAGTAAAGTGCTGCAAAGATAGGTTTTTTTTTAATCTGTTTAAATTTACATCAGACACTCTTTAAAATGGTCGTTTTTATTAATGATTCAGTTATTATTGCGTTAGAAGACATTTTGAGTCTGACAATTGATGAATTATAAATATTAGAAATAGCATAGCGTGTCAATTGAAATATTTGATCAGTTGTAGCTGATATTTGTTCGTTTTTGTATTGTTTACATTTTTTTCCCTCAGTGATAAATATATATGTATATTGGAATTAAATTTTATTTATAACGAAAACGGTGATATATATTTGTGATTATTTTCAAAACACAAAGTACTGCTATGAATCATTTTCAAACAGTATAATTTTTACTATAAATATATTATATAATTTATTTGTACGAAATTAAAAATATATTTTTGTGGGATTTTAAAAATATAAATTTATCGATTAACATATTTTTTCCTGTTATTAATGATGTCAGAGCTTTGTCTTTGACAATATTATAAAAAAAATCATAATCAAATGATTTATCTCGGCAAATCAACACTATGAGTTCATGGAATGGCGTAATGAAAGTCTAATATAAAAAAAAGCAAGTTAAACAAAGACTATACTGTTACATACGTATAATGAACTATTTAAAAAAAATTAATCTATTTTTCTTTGTATATAAATACATGCATAAATGTTTGTTATTTTATAATATATATATGTTAATGTAATTTTTTTTATGTATGAAATAGAACAAAATGGAAATTTCAGCAATATTTTTTTTTTACATGGATATACTGAAAAATTGTTCCTAATACATACATTACATACAAACACATACAAAACAGTTCATCTAATTTTATATACACACATAATACTATGAATATGTATTGCGTTTATGCTTTTAGATCATATCGTTATGTAATCGATAACAAAGAAATAAAAGATGATATAATATAACAATCAAAAATCACTTTCATTGCTAATTTTTGTATTGAAATTTTATTTTATCAGATTTGTAAGGTCGATCTTCAGTACATCAGTACTGAGTACGCTGGGAATTTATTACTGTACGGGGACTAACATTTCTTATTGGAAAACCCACACGGGAAGAATTTCTTTGAGAACATGGCATTATTACATGACGTGATATATATACACAAAAGGTATTATCTATATTTCAATATTGAATACTATTGATAATAATCTCATTAGAGCCTCTCCAATTGACGGCCACTGTACAAACGATCGACAAGGGGTGCCAGGTTTATTTATTCATTTTTAATAACGCGTATTAAAAGAGGGTAAGGTGAGATGTTTTGTAGGGGAAACTTGCCCTTTCAAAGGAGCATTAAAAGGTCCTCTCATTCACCTTTGTTGACAACGGAGAACCATGAATGAGATTATATTGCAATGGCCTCTCCCCCCCACGGTGATCAATCACCATTTTCTAAGTACACGCTAAGAACGCCATTTCAGCCCGGTATCGAGCGATCAGATGAAATTACCTTTTATATACGATAAAAGTAACTGTAATAATGGAAACAATATACCCAAAGTTACACTCGATCGAATATTTTGTATGAAGAATATTATATATAAAATGATATGTTACAGGCAAAAGTCTTTTACGATTCAAAACAATTTTATACAATGTCTAAGCGTTTTAGGAAAAGTATGATACAAATGAAATCTTTTGTCCTAATCATTTTTTATTTCATCAACTGGCCAGCTGATCCCGAAGAACAATTTGTACCAAATTCTCAATTCTTAAACTTAATTTTTCATATGTGCTATTTCTATTTCATTTATGTGCTATTATTTAATATTGATATCATACTGCCTCGGGCATTTTAGCAAATGTGGAATTTAACGTTATGCCTATAACATATGTTTTTTTAACACATAAATTTATTTTTATTTATTTATTTGATTAAGATATCTTAAGAAGCTAATTACAATCAAAAGTAAATTAAAGCTAAAATTATCTTAATTATCTATTAGCACTTATACAGAAGTCCTGTTTTAAGGCTGCCAGGAATCTATTAAATTGGTTTATATTTCTAAGATATTCAACAACACCCCTGTACTTAAATTCTTAACTATTAATTGTACATATGTATAGCAGAACGAGTGAAAAAGTTGAAGTGGCAATGAGCTGGACACAGCAAGAAGAATGGATGAAAGATAGACGCGAGAAATACTGCAATGGTATCCGAGAGGATGTGAAAGAAAGCAAGGTGGACCGAGTGGACGATGGGCTGATGAATTGAAAAGAATGTGTGGAGTCAAGTGGATGCAGATTGCTTCAGACAGATAGGAATGGAAGAGAATTGGAGAGGCCTTTATCCAGCAGTGGATGGTGAATGACTGAAAATGATGATGATGATGAACTATTAACTTATTCTTATTCTTAGTATTATGATTATTATAATTACTACATATATTGGCGTAAGCGTCGGCCAGCTTGACTGGTTTATTGTGGTCATGCTAGCATTGCCAACATAACAAACAAAATAAAAAAAACAAGCCACACTAAGCCAGTCTAAGTTGGTTCGAGTCGACAACGCGATTTTATAGCCATACGCCCATTCAATCAGCGGCACACTATACAATTGTTTCACGTACTGTCACTGTACAAACCATCACACAGAGGTGGGGTTATAATACACCGTCATATAACGGACAAACCAGCTAGTATCATATAAATATTATTCGTTCATTAGTTTAATACCGGATATGTATCATATTTTAAGCGGGGATAGTCTTCTATAAACATACATGCAAACTTTCAAGAACATACTCTTCGTCAAGGCTGCGCACCATTCAGCTAGATAATGGCAATATTTAGCGATGCTTATATGGCCGTTTTACAATCAACAATGCCACGTTGATTGTTGGACGTATCGAACGCAATTTGAACAGCATTCCTCGAGTGTGTGAAGGACGTACACTCTTGGGCATCTCGTTATTCGTACGACCTTTGCAGATTGGAGGAATTAGAATGGAGTCTGTGGCGAGAGAGGTGGGGCATTGTTAACAACAAACGCAATCCGACTATAATAATAATCAACAACATTAAAAAAGTTACACAAAAATTCCAACAATGCCGTATTACTTAATTATACCGCAGAGGTCGAGATATCTGGGAAGATATTATTCGGTAAAGGGAAAACTTTGTGCGTATTTTGGTATTGCGTTTAAAATTCATTGATGATGCTACAAAATTGACCTTTATTGTTGTGTATTTAAATCGTATGTATGTGAAACGTGGATGATACATTCAAGAATGTTACGTAATATCCAGTGCACACAGAGAAGCATGGAAAGATGTATGCTCGGTATAACAAGAAGAGATCGTAATAGGAATACAATGGGTAAGAAGTATGTATGACCAAAGTGGCAGATATAGCGGAACGTGTGAAAAAGTTTAAGTGGCAATGGGCTGGACACATAGCGAGAAGAATAGATGGCAGATGGACGCGAGAAATACTGGAATGGTATCCGAGAGGATGTGAAAGAAAACAGAGTAGACCGAGTGGAATATGGGCTGATGAATTGAGAAGAATGTGTGGAGTCAAGTGGATGCAGATTGCTCAAGACAGACAGGAATGGAAGAGGATTGGAGATGTCTTCATCCAGCAGTGGATGGTGAATGGATGAAAATGAAACGGCAGTTTTAAAGTAAAATAGTTGGATTTCGTGGGTCTGTATTGTGAAAAGTCGAATTTTTCGTATAAATACAATTTTGTCTCGTGTCGTTTTAAAATATGCATGCAAATGGCAGATTAGCCTGTTGCTGCTAATTTAACTATAATATTATACAAAAACTCTTAGATATTTGCAAGTAATGGGTCTAATTTGAAAAGTTGAACGGCACGAAGCCCGGCTTTAACGTCCGGGTTTTTCTATAATTATAATTTTGAATTACTAATTTTACTATCAAATTTGAATATTTGAATGGGAAAAAAAAAACTCACAACGCAGTATGCAATATTTTATTGATCTAATGATTGACGACTCTGTCTCGATTTGGCATTTACGATTTGCGTCTTAATAATAATATACATACTGAATGTTTCAAGTTTGACAAACGGAAAACTTTTTCAATGTGCTTCGCGGCTACCTTTGGTTTGCATGGGTGGATTTAAAAGAGATGACCAACTTTCGGGACATCATCAGTAGAAATATTATTTTAGCGAAAATGTCAGTCGGATCAAAGGTTATGACTATGTTTATTTTACATATATATAAAATTTATTGATTTTATGCTATGGTCAATGCTAAAAATATCACATTGTCAATTGCTCGCAGTGTGAACGTTTTCATTGGATGATGAATGATTTTCGCGTGGGCTATTCTTCTCGATTGTTTCAAATTGGCATTCTGCGTCAATTTGTCAAACGCCTCCGAACGAATCGAAAGGAACTTTCTTATTTTTATTTACTACATTGAAAAGTGGTGAAATTTCGTCGATGACTTTGAAAAGGTCAAATATACATATGTATATGTATATTTGACACATACGATACATATACGATAGAAAGAGAACATTGACCGAAATGAGTTACTGGTAAATTTTAATATGTATATTAAAATTTGACTATCAAAGTTGATCCAGGATACAAGGCCAGGTCGTGACGATCGTGGCCATGATTCGACCTGGTTGCTTGGAAACTGCGTCAGGTGTGATACGCTAATCGATTAATGATCATTTATCCCACCTTAAAACTTAAGATACTAGTACTCAAAGTCGATCTGTACGATTCTGTGTACGTTTGAGCGTAATGATTTTGATCTACGTTGATTTGACAGTGGGCACCATACACGCGATACGCTCGTAAACTTCACTTTCCGTTTTCTTTTGGGATTCTGTAAAGTGAAAAGGACCTTGCTTCACCGTAGTGGGAATGCGTCGAAAAAATTCAACAAGGTCGTGAGTTGTAGTAAGTGTACATTTTTGAACAGTAATTATTGTGTGTGTGTAATTTTTTTTTCGGCTTACGTAAGATAATGCGCTGTATTGCGTGCTTGCACTGTCAACAAGTCTCGGTATGCATTTAGAATTCAATTAAGTTGTTGTGGAATTTGCTTATTGGCAAATTTAAGGGAGACGCCCTCGAGAGAACGATAAACTCTCGGTGCATAGCAAATGTTTAAGTTTGTGAGGAATGCATGGTTGCACGTCTCAAATTAAATTTATATACTTCTGCACAGCAATTTTGATGAATGGTATAAAAAGTTCAGTGAATATAATACCCTTTTCATTTTTTTTTCTATTTATAAATGTACATATTACAAGCAGTGTGCTTGTTATTGTATGAAATACCTAAACGTTTTAGGCAAATAATGAAATTAATGAATTTTTCTGTACGAATCATTTTTAAAGACCGATCTGATCAGCTGATCCTGGAAAGTATGTAATTTGAACCGGCTTTATTCATGTAGTCTTTTTCAAACTTCAGTTTTCAATACATGCTATTTCAGTGGTTCGGAAGCTTTATCTCGATCTAAGAGTCAAATTAGGGAACTAACAGCAACAGGCTAATCTGCCATTTGCATGCATATTTTAAAACGACACGAGACAAAATTGTATTTATACGAAAAATTCGACTTTTCACAATACAGACCCACGAAATCCAACTATTTTACTTTAAAACTGCCGTTTCATTTTCATCCATTCACCATCCGCTGCTGGATGAAGGCCTCTCCAATCCTCTTCCATTCCTGTCTGTCTTGACCAATCTGCATCCAGTTGACTCCACACATTCTTCTCAATTCATCAGCTCATCATTCACTCGGTCTACCGTGCTTTCTTTCACATCCTCTCGGATACCATTCCATTATTTCTCGCGTCCATCTACCATCCGTTCTTCTCGTTATGTGTCAATTTTAACTTTTTCACACGTTCCGCTATATCCACCACTTTGATCATGCTTCTTACCCATGTGTTTCTCTTACGATCTCTTCTTGTTATACCGAGCATATGTACACCTTTCCATGCTTCTCTGTGTGCATTGGATCTTATGTAACATTTTTGAATTTAGCATCCACGTTTCACATCTATACGTACATTTGTACATACATAACATGAATTAGTCAAATTTTACATCTGAAATCAAAGCAATATGTTAGAGAAAAATTGGTCAATATTTGTGCCGAATTCCTATCGAGTGATCAATAAAATAAAATCATAACAAAACACTTGTATTTTACGATTGTGAATAGTTTGAACGTAGAATTAGAGTCAGCTGTTTGATCACTATCTACCCACTGTTATGTACATTATGTAGATTGAACTGAACCGCACGTAAATTTCTCATACGTATACGTATTTTATACGTATAAAAAAAAATACGCATTATCTACGAACGAGCAACCGGTTTTCGAACATTTTATTATTCCCGCCCTGTCCAAACCTCTTTTCAACAATATTATATACCTAAAAACAAATTCCACCGATGCGATCGATCCCAAGCACGTATTCAATAAAATAACACAGCATTAAACTCGCAGCGGTAATAAACGACTAATGTCGCAAACGTTTTTCAGCTCACGCATTCGACTGGAGACTTTCACCGGGTTTCTAGTGATATTATTGAAATGCGAATGCATTTTCTCGTTCTGCAGACGACTCTAGCTTTTGACGATGTGCATTGAATCGAGTGGATACTAATTGACAGATCGACACCGAAGAAAATATGCACATTTATGTTTACCTGAAAATATTGACTCACGTAACAAAATTTTTGTAGTGATTGCTATTTCATTTAAGTCTACAGAAATGTGTATGTCGATCATGATAAAATTCAGTTGAATCTGATTAAATTTCCTGAGTTAATTTCATACGACAACGAGCACGTGTCGATTAACCCTAACGGTATTTTCTGTCTTCCGTTATGTTCCATTTTACTACAGGGTCAAGCGTCACAAGGTCGTGTTCGTTTTTGCAAATTTGTAATCCTAACAAATATACAAACATTAAAAAAAATACGAGAAAAATGACAGGGCATGCGTGTAAAAATTACAGTCATCAATAGTAGCGTCTTCTATTTATTCAGGTTGTACCGTTAGTATCGATTAAGGACACGTCGCACGTTGACGTATTGGTTTTAAATTAAATTTTTCCCGTTCCGTAAATACTTTTTTGGTTTTTATAATCAATGAGGTATTGAATTTTCAGTGCGGTTTTATATTTGCCAAATAAATTTGCGAATGCGACACCACAGCGACCCGGACAATATGCGTTAAGGCAAATGGGCCATAGGGACGCATAAAAAATATTTATGTGGCAGGAAACGTGTTGAAAACAATAAAAGAATACGAGCGTGAACCGATCTTGAAACAAAAATAATAATAAAAAACTAACATCCCTTCCAATAATTGAAATCAACAGGGTATATAAATATACCTGGTGTACATACATACATACATATAACTGAGCTATTCCGAATATGAACTGCATTGTTATCATTTTTATGTATCTAAAACGATATATGGCATGTATCAGCTTGGGAATAAGTGGATCAATCTGTCATTGCGATTAGTCATCTTATGTTCAAGCGATTTTAATGTGTCGTATGACACACATTTATGATTGAATGTAGGCTTTGTACATATATTAAACATCCAGTACGAGTAAGGATGTCCATTGTATCAATGAGGATTCATTCATTGTTTAGTTGCGTTATTGTTATGGGAATTTTCATATACCCCGGAAAACTCTCGAGTTTCCACGTTCCCGTTACGCCGAGCGTCTTATAGCAGTTATGGCTCGATATTGTCATATCACGCAAACGCTAATGAATCGTCAGATAGATTGTTATCGTCGGGTTTACTTTATAAATTGGTTTGGCTTTTATCTGATGATGGTCTTTGGGTTCAATGGGTCCACTCAACCCCATAAAAATCGATACGATACACGACGTGGTGGCCAGTATAATAAAAACGGGTTACAAAAACCCATCGTCCCGGTCCGTTTAGATGAGGACACGAGTGAATTCGCCTTTCACTCGAATCGCCTCTGGCTGCTGCGAGTTGCTCCCAAACCGGCGATAATGACGATAACCTTAGCGGACAGTGATCGGCAATCTTTTAAATATGTTATCTCTGAAGAGAAACTTTGATTCGTTTGAATGGCTAGGGACGTGGGTAAGTGAAACAGTCTTAAAATGGCATATTTGATGTTGCCTCTTTACTTTTTTGACAAACATTTTACTGTCTGTCATGGTAAACTAATAAGGGAAAAATGCTCTCTAAAATTTTCCGTTAACTTTTGCAGGGATAAAAGGTGGAATACGTGCAAATGAATCGATTCATTTAGAATAGCTTGAAAGTTAATATAACATATAAAGTACACACTAAACTTATCTACATATATATCAATTAGCACTTTTACAGAGGTGTTGTTTTAAGGCTGCCAGGAATCTGTCAACTTTTAGTAAATTTTTCTAGCAGTCGATTGTAATCAACAAGGTTGCTAAAATGCAATTTTTAAATAGAGCTATGCGAAGTATTTTAAATGTAAATAGATTAACTAGTATAAGATAAATGTACATATGTTGAATGAATTGAATTGAAACCTTAATGTGCATGTTAGTATACATTTTTAAGTTAGATAAGAATTAGAATAGAATATTTCGATGAGTATTTAATAAGGGGATATAATATATGTACATAGTCATAATACTAGGGGTAAGAATAAGTTAATAGTTAAGAATTTAAAATTAAGTACATTTAAGAGAAGTATTTCGTACAGGGGTGTTGTTGAAAACAATGACCAGCTAGAAGATGTCAGAAATATAAACAAAATTGATAGATTCCTAGCAGCCTTAATACAACACCTCAGTACAAGTGCTAATACATAGATTATTAAGTTAATTTTGTAATTTTAGCGTTAAGCTACTTTTTGTTTGTTTTAGCTTATTAAGCTATCTTAATTAAATAAATAAAATAAAAAATCAACAACACATCTATATAAGATACTTTTTCTATGTTGATCTACTTAATTTTAAATTGTTAGTTGTTGCCAATTTTGTATGGTACCTACTAGTTAGAAAAAATGGTAAATTCTGACAAGTGATGAACAATCTATGTAGATTTTAATAACATCAAAATTTTGGCAGTAGTTATATATAAGGGAAACCGAACCACATTCATTCATTCATTTAGCATAATGGCTAAAGTTAAACTTCGAAAAGAAAAATCACCCATACTCTAAAATTAACTGTTGATATACTTCTACGGCACTGTTTAGTTTCAAAGTTATAAAGTGGATAAGAGAATAGTGACATTTAAGTTTCAGTCGATCGAAAATCTTAGTTAAAAAGTTGGCTCTGAAAGCACTACTTAACTCAATTAAGAAGTTGAGTTCATTGACGTTCGCTTCAAAGTCAAACGTCGGTTGCCGATCGCCGAACGTAATAAAACAATAATGTATCGAAGCCTAGTAGAGCAGATACGAATGCTTAAAATAAAAATGATAAAAAAAGAAAACACCAACCAGGAACCAGTAGAGATTATCGTAATTATCGACATCATCCGGCAATTACCGACCAGTTCGAGTTTCACTCGCGTTTCCTTCTCGTTTTCAGAACTCCACACTCGTTGTATTCGATTCGTTACACTTCGCTCTTATCTTCCGAATAACTTTTCTATTGTTATTCCAAGTTTTGCGTACGTGCGAGTTTACCTTCTCGTTTATCATACAATAAACCTAATTACGTGAACGGTTCGCTCGTACATTAATTAGCATTCGCATATGAACCGTGAATGTTAAAAGATGTAATAAGAGCACCTACACAGTTGAAAAAACACGTTGAAAATCCGCAATTAACCGTGCAAATACATAATATTCAATGTAAACAAGCAAAACTCCATTAAAATTACACTAACAACACATTTTTGCGTATCCTGTTATAAAATTGAAACTAAATACAGTATAACAATCAAATGGTACTTAGGCAATCCTATTACGTTTCAAGGCCAATTTTCAGCTCAATTTTATGATCCTTTTGACTTAAAAAGGCTTTCGCGCAATTTAACTTCGGCTATTTGAATCGAGTGAAACGTTCGTTAATGGGTCAACGCGTAATAATCGTTGAGAAGATATCAGACCAGGATTTTGAAGATGGTTCTTTCGTCGTAGTTAGGATTAGGGTTGTCACCGTTTGAATATAATAATAATAATATAATAGCCATTAATTCAATCCACATCTGAGGTCTCCGGAAGATGGACCCTCTCCAAAAACGATCTCGCACCGTTTCTTATCAATGAGTAGGTACATATATCTCGCTTTACAAAATGTAAACAGGTTATTTGACATTCTGCGCTCGTCGGATCTCGGCTCATCTTCACGCCATTATTACGAAATTTATACGAATATTATTCAAATTTATGTAGGAATCTAACGAAACACTTATCGGCCCAACATAAGAGTCACGGTCGGGATCATGAATATTTATCCGAGTCGGATGCAGAAGGAAGTGTCTGTACATTGTTGAAAGAAATCGATCAAAAGATTTATTGTTAAGTATATGCTTCGTCAAACGCGAAGGCTCGGCTTCAACGGATACAACGACGAGTTGTCGTTTTTTTTTTTTATATATTCCTTAATTCGGTATTAAATGGTGAGTTTCACGACAAGTTTTTTGTCATACTATTAAGCTTGTTTTGTTCACTAAAACTTTTACGATTCGGAAGGAATGTATTAATTTGTATCCTAAATTCATATTAATTTTCAATCATTCATAGTTAGTTGTTGACCCAGTGACTCTTTTATATCTAGATTCTGAATTTCTGCATCTGTGAGCAAAATTTTGCTTTCTAACTGTTTATAGGTGTTGATTTATTCATAAGTTGATTTTACAAATTAATAAATTGTTAACACGGGTCAAATAATTTATGTATTCATTGGAATAGATTATAAATGAGGATACATCCTCAAAATCTAGATTTCAGATCAGTCTCTTATTATATGAAAGTTTTTGTTTAAACTATTTGCATCAAATTTAAATTGTCAATGCAACTTACCATTTTATGATAGTTACAGACGAAAAAGAAGAACGTATAGTTCATATATATTATATAGATTGTTTAAATATGTATGCGCTTTGTATTGTATAAATGGAGAAAATCGTATAATGTCACACATAATTTTTTTGTCTTTTGTATTGTACTATGTAAAAAAAAAAATACTATGCATTTCTTATACAATGAACTTTGATCCGAGTTTTTAATAATTTATATGTACTGTGAGAAATATAAATAGCATTTTAACTGATGGTAAATAGTGATAACAAATTTGGGGTTAATTGAGTGCTAAACATTTTCAGTAAAACGAGCGTTATACACGATATTGTCAAATGGAAAATTTTGTAATTGTCTAGTCACAAATAGATAATTGATACATTGCCTAAATTTTATGTTAATTAAATTAATTAATCAGGGAGTATTTTCAATGTTTTGTTTATACTTGTAACTGTTAAACTGTGTATAATTTTTGACTGTCAGTACAAAGTTCCATATTATACACATTTTAGATATTAAAATTGACGATCGACATCGACGAAATTGAAGTATAATTTTTTTCACCCATGTACAAAAAAGCTTCGTCAATTTTTTCGACACCACAACAGCCCAATTTATAATATGATATTAGGCGTGTAAAGTGTTTCATTTTTGTGGGTCAGTTCGCGTACGTGCGGCAATGTTAATTTCATCAAATTTGACGACAATGTTGTTTTCAGATGAGACGTTCGACTCGCTAAACGGTTATTATGATGATAATGACTATCACTATACAATACTATGGTTGTTGAGGAGCCCGCTGGCTGTGCAGAATAACAATTGGCTACAAAAATATTTGGGTCATTGTGTGACGAAGCTTCTCAATATACATACATACATACACACAATTGAACTTGCATTATCTCATTGTTTTACCATTTGACACGATAATCCTTTTTTGAAATGTCATACATATAATAATACTTACTTAGAGACTTTTGAACAACTACATAGCTTTCTAACGATTTGTTGTTCGTCTTTTTTTTATTTATTATGTATAAAAGTATAAATTTGTGACCCACTGACACTTCAGACGATGAAAAAAATCACGATAGCCTCGAGTGATACATTTCATTGAAACAATAAAAGTTTTCGATTCGATTGAGGTGTGCTCAAAATGCTTGGAGACTAAGCTGTGATGTATAAACTGAAGAATATTACATCAAAGTTCTTATCAATGTGTAAAGAGACGTCAAAGCTTCCGAAATTCAGAGATTATCGAATTGAAAGGGGAGTTGTCATGACGCAAGCATCCATTTTCCGAAGTTTTCCGGCCATTTTCACCACTATCGAGCATTTATGTTTAGTGATTTGAATTTGTCAGAATGAATCACCGTCTGGTAAGATTTTTCAAAATTTGGAATGTCACTATTCAATCGAATGTATTTATTATCTACCGCAATAAAAGTAATGGAAATATGGTTTCGACCGGAAATATTTTAATTGATTTGAAAGTCGGCACTTAAAATGAAATAAATTTTCGTGCGTTAGAAAGTATGTACATAAATGACATTTTTACATGTGCAATTAGTTCAATCTGATAAATTTCGTAATACACACGGCTTTAACGATATGTCATGATTGGACGAGAAAATAAATTGGTTTTGTTTATTGAAAATTTCAGCTGTTGCCTTCAGATTCATCTTCATTTTGTATACACGTTAATGTTCACCGTTTTTTATTATTATTTTTATTTCAACGTATTATTCAAAACATCCACGACATTGAGTTGACAGTGGTTTATTTTAAATCACACTTGACATTCTATACATATGATTGTTTTAAAGACGCTATTCATTCAAGGTTACGTCATCGGATGACCTTGAATCGTCTGTTTAAATTTTCTTATGCGCGTTACCATCTCACAAACATACATGCACAATATATTATACATGTACAAAATAATACAAGCTTTAAATACACGGCGTTCTTTGGTTGGCTTTTTATGATTCCAATAATTTTAATAGTAAATAACTTTTCAATCAAATAACAAAAATTAAATAGTTTTTTTTCAGTTCAATACCGTTTAAATCTAAAAACGTACATAACGTATGTACATATATATGTATGTATGTACATATGTATAAAGAGCTAAAATTTTCTTGACGGTTTGACCGACGTTTCTTGGATCGTCAAAACGCATTGTTGAAGTCGTAACCTTAGTAATCGTTATAGTGTAAGAGCGTAAATTTGCCTGTTTGCTTGTCTGGGTCGTTGCAATTACGCTTGCTAACATAACAAACATTTTTTGTCTCCACGTGAAATATTCCATACCGGGGAAACAGACGGAATAAAAAATGGCACTATTCAATACAGGAATCTCATCAAATGCTGAATTTTCACTCTCCGATGTAAAAAATGATATTTCCATATTGAAAAATGGAAACCGTAGATATAACACACAATGTACATACGTTCATGAAAATTCTCATTTTCTACGCAACAAAAAAATGCAATCAATATTTTTAATGAAGTTCTGTGATATTACTGTACGTTAGCGTAATCGACTGCCTGCCTGGGTCATTGCGGTTACGCTAGCATTGCCAACGTGGCAAACAAAATTGTTTTAACGGTGTAATGGCAACCAGCTGCTATCTGTCAAAGCTGGTACACCCATTCAATAAATAATGGTACACTATACATGACGTACTGTTAAACGGGCAATGGACTGTACTGTTATTGTACAAACCAACTTGCCCGGGTGAGGGTTGGGAGTTGGGGTGAGAATTCACCGTCATATTTCAAAGAAGGATTACAAGAATGCCATCTGAACTTCAACCACTATCCTATAACGAAATGTTGAAGAGAATGAGTCTCACCTCTTTAGAGACGAGAAAATTGAGAGGAGATCTAATAATAGTGTATAAAATATTAAATCCAATTAAAAAACCTCACCCCACGTTCAATAAAAACGCTCACCTCAGAGACTCACAAATGACAAATCAAACAAAATTGAATGGTTTAAGTTTGTAACCGCTTCCCAAATCAGCTAGTATGTACATAACTTCAGAAAATGTAAACCTTTTTAAAAATCATTTCGACAAGTTTTTAAATATAAATGGATTTTTGTAATCCTTCAAATATATAATAACTAAATACATAAAAATTGCATCGAACCCTTGTGCTCTATCGACTATGCCGCCTGTCCTTAAATAAATAAATAAATAACTATGACCAGCTTAATTGCATAAATGTGCATCGATCACAATCAACAAGCAATACACTAGTAACGTGTGAAAAAACAAACACACACAGCGATTATTTGTACGAATATGAAAACGGTCAACGTTACCTCGGTCACCGTAATTTTCTAGCATGTTTACACTGTGACTGCGAAATGTCCAAACCATTAGCAAATTTTTGCTGTTTCGCTTTAAAGATGTCAAAGTCGTTGAACCGAACCGTTCCCCGTCGAAGTATTGGTATTTAACATTCGCCTGATTCATATTTGCACAAAATTTTATTTATTTATTTATTTAAGGTAGCTTACAAAGCAAATTATTAACAAACATTACTTAGAGGTAAAATTACAAAATAAACTCATTATCTTGTGGCACTTGTACAGAGGTGCTGTTTTGATGCGGTTTCGGGGCAAATTTGTCCCGAAAAATATGTCTGAAAAAAGTAATTGGTTATAGGGATCAAGGATTACATCCTTCTGGTCTGATCCAGGATCAGAGAGGACCAGAAGACCAGAGGGTCGTCCCTTAGTGTAGTTTTAGAAAGTTGTCGGGAGTGTTCGATTCGGCCCTCTCGCGCATTCAGTCGCTCACTGCGATCCGTATCGTGCGGACGCGTTTCGCGCGTTCAACTCTCTCGGTCACTTCCGGTTTTGGCGAATTTTTCCGCGATCTAAGTATACGAAGATACTGCGAATAATTCAGACGAGTGTCGTGTTTTGTGCGCGTGTGGTCCAAACTTGACGAAACTGATCGAGAACCGTGTATAAAACACAACTCGGATACGAAAAGCGAGTAAGTTATTGTTATTGTTCCTGTCACACTATCCGTACGAGTGGAAGTCGTGCTGTTTTTCAAACAGCGATTGTAGATTGCGTCGGTGGAAACTGTACAAGAATAGTTTTGAATTTAAGTTAAGCGACCGGGCGTAGTGCCCGGCGTCGCCTCGGCTCATTTTTAATTCAAAATATCGGCCCAATCGGTCGATCGTCGTTGGTTGAACCCGTCAAAATATTTCAAAAAACCCATCGGATCACAGCGAGAACTTCTGCAAAGTTTGCTGCTGACTTGGCAAACGTTTTGGGAATGTACAAGGAACAATCACACATATAGATTTATAGTTTGTATGGATTTGTATCGCATATGTATAGTATTTGTTCGGGATTTAATAGGTCACCAAATTAATAGATTCAATTCCGGTAACTAAGCGGTTAAATATTATTGTTGCATGATTATTTATAATCCATAACAAAGGCTTAGTCTTTAGCTAACTCACCACACTATCAGTACAACTGCTAGAAGTCTCCCCATGGACTCGGACAGACCAACCCCCTAAGCTTAGTATACTATTACATAAATGTTTATATTGTACATAGCGGCTTTACCTAAGGTCACGATAATATTTACCAAAGTTAAAATCCTCAATATTTGGTCATGCGAACCGGAAGTTGAGGATGCGCTCGCTGTTCTGACCGAAATGTTGATTTCACTGTAGTGTTCATGTACTTTGTGTATTAAGTTATGTAGCGTTGCTCGATGTTGATCGTCCGAAGTGGCTTTTAATCCAGTCCGTCACAGTTGACTGCATTTTGGCGAGAAAGTGAGCCAAGTCCATCGCTAGGGTGTTCCGTCTGGTTTGATGAACCTTTATGATAATATGCAGGTGATATTATAGTTTAGTTTCGTGTAAAAAAAACCGTGTTTAAAAATGTAGCACTTACAAAGTAACGTTTTGTAGTTTGTAAGAATTTGCAAGCTTTCACGAAAAGTTTCCGATCGAGAGTTTGTTGGCGAGTTAAGGTTTTGGTGCGCGTTTTGAGATTGCGAGATATCACGTTCGATTGCGCAACGTTCGAGGCCAAATAGCACGAACTCACCACTGTATATTGTGAATTTAAAAAATAGAATATAATAACACTGTACCGGTGAAAGTATACATATATATATATATATAAATTATATTTCCTTGTACCATTCGCAGTAATCGTTATTATAATTTGAATTATATCATCGCGGTCGGATTGTATTATTTGGATACATACGATCATGCTCTTCTCGTCGGAGTATTTTTCCTTTGGCTTTCAATGGATTGCGGTTTCTTAAAAGCGAAACTGAGATTGTGACGATTTATTGAACGTCCTTCGCGTACCTATTGGGCTGAACGTGCACGTTCCAATTCAATCTTAAAAATGCACTCGAATAAAATGTGCATTGTCACTTTTGCGAGTGCAGTTTATTGTTTCTTATAACTGACACGACACGCACGGGATCGCGACAAAATAATTTTTATTATTGATTATGTCGCCCTTTATCATTGTCTGTTTTGTGTTCGTTCGAGTGACAAGGTATTTATTATATGAGTGTCACAATATTTCTATAAGGGAGCTTATTTGGTTGAAATGTACTATAAATAGCTGTGTGTTTGTATAAATGAAATTGTATAGTTTGGTTGAGAAACTTTTGTATATTATTTACTTCATTGTATTGAAATATTATTGTGTGCATTATTTTTTGAATATTTTATTACTGAATGTATTCGTACGAATATGAGAAAGTGTTTACTTGGAACTTGGGGTGGTTTGGATGAAAAGGGGGAATGTTTTCAGATTTTGGCTTACCACCATCTCACTCATGGGTACAATTTCAAAAACGCTCTCCTCGCGTCATACAAATATATTCCACGCACTTTACTCGTGTATATTTGCCGAAAAGAATACAAAACGTTTTATGGGTGCACACATTTCTCACACGGACACTACTAGGTATAGGAAAATGTGCGCGTGAAAAATATTCGAAATATTCTCGATATGAATATAAGAATGAAAAAAAAAAAAAAGGAAAAGTCTAGGACTAGTCATCCGTGATGGTTTTATGGGGCGAGCGCAATTTTTTGCTGTTGCTTTTTTTGTATTTTTTTTTTTTTGTATTCGTATCTAGCTGTAGAAATTGTCACTTCATGCGTCATTTGTCATCTCTTGCGGTGGATTGTCACAGATCAGTAAGAGCGTTTTCCAAGAGGCGTGAAAAATTCGCAGTGTCCGCGAATGTGGTGCCGCAAGGCGGCAATCAGATTTCCATACGAAGACAATGGACATATTGTTTACAGGATTGTTTTTTTGAAAATAAATCACCACACGTGTAAATAATTATCGCGTATACATACATTGAGCTAAATTTTGCTATTCATTTGAAATTTTACGTATTAACGATACATATTGTATTACCGTGAACATTCACGTAAGGCTTCGCATTATCATACTAGGTATAATGAGATATATTACGAATCGATATAGTGGTATAGTTTTAGGTCTTTTTTAAATGACAATGTGTTTCTTTGCATATTGTTTCGCTATGCGTATATAAATCGTACGTATTAAAGATTAAAATCTACATAACGAGTGACATTTGAAAGTTGAACCTTCAATTGACAGTTTAATATATTTTCAACCTGTTTATGTATAGAAGGTCGCAATTTGTGTGGTATTCAAACAAAAGTTGACCAATAAAAAATCGAAAATAGCTTTCCTACAAAAAAAGCAATCATTATAAATTGTCATTATTCTAATATTAAATTATACTATATCAGTTCCTGTTGGAGTTTATATCTTGAAAATTTCGTGATTATGACGATATGCTGCTGTAGTATTTAACATTCGACAACCGGGTTCGACAAACAGTTGTCCTGGGTCCAAGTTGGCCTCTGGCCACGAAACCGAGGCAATCCCACCATCGGATTACCCATACAGTGCCTGAAGCCAAATTCTACAGATTTCGATTAACCCAAAGCCTGGCTGGAAAACGGCTTGACCGATGCGAAAGTTTTCCGCTGAGCTTTTCACGCGAGTGAAAAGTTTTCACCCGGATATCATCATATTGCGCTTTGGCGCTTTAAACGTTTCAATCGCAGACTCAATGTTTTGCAACATCACCGTGCGATTCTCGTAGTTATCATAAACTTACACGGGAAAAAGTCGAAATCGCACATGATAAATGGCCGTAACGTTTTATATGAATTTGAGGTTCTGTATGTTTTTTCAGCAAACATCAAGCAGTTTCAATGCCCAAGTTATGAACAGTTCTACGAGTTCCGTTGGAAATGTCGTTTGTTGTCTTTGTGCTACATTGTGCATTTGCTTTTGCAGTGTTTACTTGCATTCTTGTCGTTATTATGTCATCCGCTCGGAAGGTTTTGCGGTAGTTCATTTGCATTATTCAGTGTTTAATTACTTAGTTTAGAACGTTCGATGACACACTAAGGTCGTTTCGCGGCATACAATATTCATCAGTTAAAGCTTAGGTCATTATTCTTGATTGCCGCATTATAAATAACGTTAAAATCATCGGGGATATTCTCACTTTCTAATACTAAATTCGGCCATTAGATTAAATGACGATGGTAAACAGATATGTATATTGCCAAAGCAAAAGCTTTTTCACAACATCGATACAATTTCACATAATTGTAACGAATCGCATTCGCTAATATTACAGTTTTATAAT
Organism: Parapsyche elsis; assembly: GCA_022651745.1. Classification (NCBI taxonomy): domain Eukaryota; kingdom Metazoa; phylum Arthropoda; class Insecta; order Trichoptera; family Hydropsychidae; genus Parapsyche; species Parapsyche elsis. Next base: position 520,912 of record JAGVSN010000044.1, read on the forward strand.
TCTGTGGAATGCCAACAGTAATTTTTAAATTAATAATCATTATTACGAGTTTATTTGTATTTACTTGACTTTGATTGAATTTATCGATGGTTTATACATACATACATATGTTTTCACAATTTAATGATTGGCGTATGTTGCATAAGAATCGATGAGTTTGCGCTGAGCAAATTATGTCGTATTTTTCGTATTAAATTTTTTGAAGTACATAGTATTTTCGCAGACAGTATTCCACACCGTTGACTACGGCGAACGATTGTGGCACGATCGAGTCGTCGTCCTTGCCTGGTTGTTATCCTCCGTTCCTCCGAGGATCATTACGCTTATTTACGACCTTATCGGCGATAATGGTCGAGATAAAGAGACTGAAAGGCACGTAGTCTGCGCGAGAGTGTTCTCTCATAATCGAAGCGTAGAAAGCGGGTTCACTTTCTAAACCGCCGGGGTTTTTCGATCGCATCCGATCGCACTATTATTAATTTCTTTTACGATGGTCGACTAGTTATTACGGTGGCTATGACAAATAATAATAAAAAAAAAATACCTTCAGCTCTTCACCTCTGGAATGCTTTTTTTACGTTGCTTGGTTTTTTTCCCATCTATCTTTTTATGTACATATATGCAAGTACATATACATATAAACGTGAATTTTTGTCTATTTATTTGTTCACAATACAATCCCACACCGTTGAACCAATCAGGACTAAACTTTGCATAAGTACTTTTTATAAAACTGTGTGTCTTACAAGGTACTTTAATGCAATAAAACATACAACGCTATGTTTTGATAACATTGGCTAATGTCAGATGACGCATTGGCAGCAAAAAAAGTATATCCAGTACAGAAAAACACAACATTTATTCAAACAGTTTTTCGTTTCAATACAAATAGTACACAATTTATTTATTTATTTAAGATAGATTAAGAAGCTAATTACAACAAACAGTAACTTAAAGCTAAAATTGCTAAATTAAACTTAATTCTTAATTAGCACTTAATACAGAGGTGCTGTTTTAAGGCTACCAGGAATCAATTAATTTTGTTTGTATTTCTGATATCTTTTGGCAGGCAATTATTGTATCCAACAACATCCCTGTACAAGATACTTCTTCTAGATCTACTTAATTTTAAATTTTTAACTGTTATATCCCCTCATTAAATACTCATCATAATATATTGGTTATAAAATCTTATCTAATTCAAATATATGTATATACTAGCATGCACAATTTTAAGGCTTCATTTACATTCAACCAATTCAATTAATTCAACATATATGTTATACTAGTTAATCTATTGACATTTAAAATACTCCGCATATACAACTTGATGTTATATCTAAATATGGATGAATACATATATGTCATGGATGAGTTATTCGACATATTGTGAAACTTTAAGGAGTATTTGAATAGCAATAGGTCAACAGCAGCAGAGGAGTACTTTTCAGCGGGAAAATTTATGACTTCAAGACGGATCCGCTAATGCGAAATTCATTCAGATTTACGGAATTTCGATAATTCCTCTCCTTAGCGTCCATCCTCCTCTCCTTATTGACGCACTTTTAATTAATTCCCGGCTACTTTTCGGAGCCAGTTTTACAGGTGAACTTTTGCAATTTGCATCGAATTATCGCCGGGGTGCCGAAAGTCGTTAAGTGGTGGCACTTGCGAAAGTGGCGCGATCGAGTTTTGCACCAATTTGAATAACGTGGTCCCTATCGCCTCAAGACAACCGACTCATGAATATTTAAGAAGCTGTGGTAGGCATCTAAGGGCACCCTATTCCAGTGTAAAAATGGCCGTAAACCAATTACAGTAGGTAAGTTTGGGCTCGAATAGACCCCGCGATACAACCGAGCGATGTTTGCGCGCGGTTAACCCCACCTAAACCAACATTCGCAACAGCGGGCAAATCTCAATCACAAACAGATCAACGGCATTCGATCGACGACAGTATTAATATTTAATCCGAACCGTGATGAAAATTCAACAGATACGATCGACGCCGAACAATGATAAGCTGAGGCGACTCGCAGTAAGTGGCAGATGTTGTGTATTTAAGGTTTTATATGCGTGTGTTTGGATAAATGTGTATGATTGTTTACGGAGCGTAGAAAACCACCGAACGTAAATAATATGATTCGATAAGGAGTTTACTTTAGAGTGGCATCGGAATAGTAATTTAAGTGTTTTTATACACATTTATCACATTCAAAAGAAACGTGGATGATTTGAGTCGTTTGTAGATTCGATTAAACTATCGTCTGTCGGGAAACGCTAGGTATTTCAAGTCGTTGGCTTTTAAGTTTCAGTTTCTACAGTTTCATATGGGCAAGTTTGCTTTGGTAATAATTTCACTGGTGACAAGGAATGAATATTTTGCTGTGGAATATACGAATTATTCACGGGAACGTTTGTGACTAAATGATTCAAAGTTGAAACCATAATTTGATCTTGAATTTGCTGCGATTGCGGAACATTTTGCAAAATTTCCGACATTTGTTGATTAATTATTTGGGGCGATATTTTGAATTTTCACACGTATGCGTCTTGTGATGATTCCGTCTATATTTTGAAGCTTTGAACTATTGAGAATTTCTGTAATGAAACAAATTTAAATAGAATTTAATTCAAAAGTGTGATGAAACCCTAAAAAGTAAAATGGAATTTGACTTTTGGCACATCTGCGCCTGTTATGAAAATTGAATATGTAGTTTGTATTTTCAGCCTTTTATCATATTGTCAATTGTGACGTTTTCCATTTTGGAGAGGAAATCTATTTTTTTAATATAAATGCGCACATTTACCACAAAGCCAATAATAAATACTGTGACATTTTTCCGGTTAAACTTTACGGTGATGAATAGTCTACGGTGGATTGAATGAATTTTGAATTTCACGGCATTATACAAAGCGCACAATTGTTTATTGTTCAATTTATACATTACACAACAATTCGCAATGTGATATTACATAAACAGCGGCATACATATATATATATATATATATTATTTTTTGTGTATTTATGCGAATCGGTGTGCTGTAACGGCGGCTTTGATTACACCGGGCGATTTTCTCGAGTCGTTGAAAATGTTTCAATATTTTCACGTGCCGTTTTGTTTCGTAACGAGTCGCGATAATGGAAACTCTCGTTCGCTTTACGAAATTTTATCTTTTTATGGATTTTGTCTCACGTTTGGTATGTTTTTTTTTTTGTGAATTTTTTCGTTAAGATTTACTTTATAATGGCCGAGTTGCGAAATGTTTTTACGAAGGCTAATTTCTGATAATGTAATGAGTAAATGTTACGACTTTATTTTTCAAACGCTCGGCACGGCGGCGACGCTGTCGTTTAAAAGCTCGCATATACATACTACATAAATCACTTAGCACAGTGAGTGTAAATTATTAAGTCATATATTTAACTTGATGAGTCATAGTGTTATTGAAATTGAATCTTTGATTTAATTAGACAATAATATAATACAATAAAGAGGCCCACTTGCTTGTGAGTAGTTTTGAAATGTATCACGTTCCAACAATTCGTTCGTAGGGCGCGTCTAATTAAATTCACACATTTTCCATTAGCGTATAAGATTTTCCTTTTCCAAGAAAGTGAAACCGATCCGTTCCTCTTAAAGGTCTTTTGTACATATTATATAGGTAGATAAAAAAATGCAAAATGCGACATCACGAATGCGAATAGAAAGTTCTTTCGTAAGGTCAGTCCGTTTTGTTTTCCCTTCCTATTTCAATGCAACGTGCAATTTTCGAGTTTGTCTCGTTTTAATTTAGCCACTGTGGGATTTTAAAATTTGTGAAAAATAGCTCAATTTCGGGTGCGCGTTATTGTTTTTATTTGTTTTCCTTTTGTCAATGCGAATAACGGGAACCGAGATTATTCGTTTTATGCCGAAAAAACACGTTTCGATAATAAACGGCCGGATTATAAAGTGGTATTTCGTATTATTACGGTAAATGCGATATTAACCTAAGCGCGACGAGTCCCGGTTTTATGCGGCAATGAAAACTGGCCGAAAGTCAAGGTATTTTAACCCACTTGGTCATTAGTCACATGGTCTAAACGAGTTTTATTATTTTTTTCATTACATACTTTGGCATTATAATTTAATATTCGTTTTGTAAGCAAGCGTGCGCGCGTTAAAGATTTTCATCATTTTCATTTAAAACTCAACAATAATTTCGATCGTCTGTATGTAATTTTGCATTTTACTGGATACGTGTCGACATTTTAGCGGTATTTGGGTTATTGCATCAGTGCTTCTCAAGCTGTGTAACGCGCGCGCTCGTCTAATGATGCATAGTGTGTGAAATCTTATTTTACGATACTGCAATGTGTATCTCAATCCCAACATGTTGATTTTCTCCGGCCTTAAACTTTGACGTGCGCTATACGCGCGTGTGTATCCGGTGAAATTGTTCTATATATTAATTCCGATTGTGAAATAGCATTACCGGATTACGCTGTAAACTATGATTCTGTAACGTGTTTAAATTAATTCGGATTACGCTTCGTTCGATATTTGCATAATTAAGTGATTATTTATTTGCGTGTTACATTTGCGGCAACGTGTGAATTTTTCAATTAGTTTTAATCAATGCGGGGAATCTTCCGTTTAGTGTGTTATGCGCGAATTTATTGTATGCGTTATTGTCTTGAGTGCGAACGTCGTCGATTTCGAATGTGACACACTACAACTGTGCAAAAAATCTTATCGCGACTTTCCTACGAAAAATATTTGTAAAGAATGTCAATTTTATTGACGTCATGTTAAAGGTTAGCGTGATTTATTTTTATTGAGGTAATATAATAGTTTATGTGCGGTAAAATTCAAAAGTTCACTCGCGCTTTACGTATATGATAGGGAAATAAAATATTGGCTTTTTTATTTTGCCAGTTTGTGAATTGTTCGTTTTGTTTACGCTTTTTTGACGTTTCCTTTTTTCCACTGTTTCTGTGATCTTGTTTATATGTCACGTCATCTTGGATTTATTTTATTAAAGTACGACTTTTTGCCTGTTTTTTATATCGCGCTTATAATTTGTGAAAATTATGTTGAAATATATATTTTTATACAATTTCATTCCCTTGACGAAAAAAAATGACATATCTTGCAAATGAAAAATATTCACACAATCAAAATAAAAATGAATACGTTTCCGGTGTCACAACTTTTATTTCAGTTTCCTTTTCCATTATTTATACATGTATACATACGTCTACATGGTATTTTTTATCAAGATCATTAGAGATTTTTTATAAAAATTCCATAAAGTTAAAAATTGTGTAAAAAGCAATGTATGATCGACGAAAGAAATGACCAACAGAAACGTGTTTTTGTATCATGACTTTTTTTGACAAAATTTTATAATGTAAAAAACCTGTAGTTGCGTCCTTGACCTTTTTCTTTATGTATGCAGATTCACAGTTCTAGGTATAAATTTTACACATTATGAAAGAAAAGATTATGTTTAATGAATTTTGTACGCAAAGCGTAGTCACAATAGATAACCATATTGTAAAGACGGTTGATAGTTATTTACACCTAGGACAATTGGTGAATATGACCGGATGTAAAAAAAAATGAAACTACATAGGATAATAAAGGAAGAATAAACTTAGTTTTTAAATCCAACATTTCGCTATGCTTAAAAAAAAGGCATACGACCAATGTGTACTGCCAGTTATGACGTACGGATGTGAAACTTGGATGCTAAATTCAAGAATGCTACGTAATATCCAGTGCACATACAAAAGCATGGAAATATGTATGCTTGGTATAACAAGAAGGAATACACGGATAAAAAGTATTATTAAAGTGCCAGATATAGCAGAACGTGTGAAAAAGTTGAAGTGGCAATGAGCTGGACACTTTGTGAGAAGAATGGATGGCAGATGGACGCGAGAAATACTGGAATAGCATCCGAGAGGATGTGAAAGAAAGCAAGGTAGACCGAGTGGAAGATGGGCTGATGGATTGAGAGGAATGTGTGGAGTCAAGTGGATGCAGATTGTTCTAGACAGACAGAAATGGAAGAAGATTGGGGAGGCCTGAAAATGACGATGATGATAAAAGAAAAGTTATACGAATGTCATATGGCAAATGAACATGTTCATTATTCATATGACTGTTCCTAGCAAAATTTCAGAATCATTCGAAGTTAACACACTTACGGTATATTGTACACTTGTATCCTCTCGATTCTACCTTTCTGCTTAATATAAATGGCCTTTCCCATTAGAATACTCGAAACGAAATGCGTCGAGTGGCCATTAAGTAATTGTCTGCATCAGCTACCAGTCGTTTGGTGTTAGCTTTTGATCCACCGATTGTTAAACAACCGATTTGGTCGACCTGGTGACCCATTGAGCTTCCCCCGTCTGTGTGGGTGTAGCTGGCCGCCTACCAGACAGTTAACCTCCTCTGGGTCACTGCACCGAGTTGGTCCACATCCTGGATGCTCGATTCTTCGTCGACGCTTCCTCGTTAAATGGTAGCCTTTCGAGAAGTTTCAACTTTCAGCTGACACGTTTGAATCAATGAAACAAATGGCGCAGTGTTAAAAAACACCACTTTTTTTTTGTTGGTCAACATCTACAGATTCGACCTCGTTGTTTTCGGAACACCCGGTACCGCTTAGTGCGGAATTTTCGGGGTGGCAACACTTGTTACCGTTTTGACGCGTGAGCTCTAACGTTAACGAGAAAGTTTTAGTAGTCGAATCGAAGACGTGTTTTTTTTTCTTTGGTCGGACCGTGTCAGAAAAGAGTAGCGTTCAATTCGAGCTTGGTGATAAAGTGAGGATATGGAAAAAGTTGATTTCTCATAAATTATTATCACTATTGAAAGTGGGCTGTGTGAAGCACGTATTTTGGTCGCTGAACCACACACGATCGTAAATTATCATGATCGATTGAAGCGATCGTGAAATACAATGAGATGATGATGATATGTGACAGTAAGCATTTAATTTTGTATCCGTGTCAGGTAATACGATTGTATGAATGTTCCAAAGCAACAATAGGTAGTACATAAATTGCTTCCATTTTCAGGATATTCAGTTCATAGACTATCACGGTCATCTTCCATATAGTAAAAATTTCTTCCTGGGGTTTATATTGATTAGTGTGATACGTTTTATGCCAGTCGAATCTATCTAAGGTTCAATTTCGTGAGGCAATGTATCCTATTACCGATTCAGGAATGACTTTGTATCTTCTAAAGTAGGTTGAGAACAGATGAGGTACGTCGTTAAATTTGACCCGTTTAATGCGACAGAAACTCATACACTTCGTGACAATCTCGCAAAGTCCAGTAGCTACGTAAATATGTACATATAGGAAAATAAGCGAGAATGCCTTCGCCCCAGTTTCAGCCTTTGTTAAATATGTACCTATATTATGTATATAATAAGCGAAATATTCTCAGATGTAATGCGTTGCTATGATACATACATAAATTGGTCGTCGTCGTATATTAGAATCGACGCGTGATTGTATTTAATTGGAAACGAGCACAATGGAGCATTCTTGCAGCATTATTAAGTATCACTAGTCGTCAAAGAATAGGAAGGCTTTACAACCGTTTGAATTTATTGCTCGACGTGTCGCCGCCTGACAATACAATCGAGGGACGATGAAAGGGTTAATCGTAATTAAAATTTCCACGCGTGCACACACACATTAGGAGATACGTATCAACTTTATAATTGTATGCATGTGTGGTAAAATTGTGTTTAAGTTTGTATAGAACCACCCCAATTTCAAATATTCACACGTATGTATGTACATATGTACATACATACGTGCGTTGTTCATAGTGCGGCAGAGATAAGGGCGATTTCATAACGCGAATAAACATTTTGACTTGAAAACTTTACAAAGAATTTAATTAACCTGAGATTGAAAGGATGAAATAATATTCATTAATTAATAAAATATTTATAAAAACTTTCGTATTTAATGTAAAAAAATTTAAATTCCTGAATGTGTACAAATTTAGTAACTAATCTAGCGCGGGCCTCATCTACATATATTTTTACGATATTATAAGTTGATTTTTATTATTAAGTTACGTTTTGAAATTGATAATAAAATTTTTAATTAATTACTGAGATAAAAGTTCCTTGATTACGTTTGAAAATTGGTTGAAATTTTAGAACCGTTCGTTTTTTTGCCGCTCTTTGTATATTATATGTAGGTAGGTATAGGTACGAGCGTTTGAAATTCAATAAGCTTGCTTTTGTTTTTTTTACTTCATTTTCATCAGTTGCCAAGTGAAATGTTAAACGTGCGTCCCGAGGCAATGGCGTTAGGTTGAAAACGACCGCAAAATATATACATATAATACAAAAGTATTTCATAATGGGAATGATTAATAAATCGCTGTTGTTGACGAAAGGCAATCGATCGTCAGTCATAACACTTTATACATACATGTGTGTATGTGTGTAAGAAGAATAACAAAATTAAGCAGCGGTATGCTGTTAATGTAGCAAGTATGAAAGTAGGCTTAAAAATTAATTTGAACTAAAATTATGTTTAATGAATTTTGCACGCAAAACGTAGTCACTGTAGATAGCTGAAATTTCATATCTATTATTTTCACGTAAAGTGTAAAAGCCATAAGGAATTTGGTCAACATCAGTCAACCGGAAGTAGGGTTTTTTTCTTGTAGAAAATTCTAAAATTCTTTTACCACAGAATATTTCCGAAACGGCTCCGGGAATTTTGTTGAAATTTCATATCTATAGTTTTCACGTTAGCCGTAAGAGATACTGTGATTTTAGTTAACTTCTGACGAGCGAAAATGGCAGTTTACTCTTGAACGATTTTTTGTTTTTTTTTTTTTTTCGACCTTTTAAATATGTAGTATCGTCACAACATTGTAATGTTGTAATTTTGAAAAAATCATTAAAAAAAAAAAAAAAATAAATAATTAAAATTAGTCAACCGGAAGTAGTTTTTTTTTTTTCGTCGAAAAGTTTACGACAGAATATTTCCGAAACGGCTTCGGGAATTTTGACGAAATTTCATATCTATAGTTTTCGCGTTAGCCGTAAGAGATACTGTGATTTTAGTTAACTTCTGACGAGCGAAAATGGCAGTTTACTCTTGAACGATTTTTTTTTGTAGTTGATAGTTATTTATACCTAGGACAATTGGTGAATATGACCAGAAAGAAATAAAGCAGAAGAAATAAAACTAAGATGGAGTGCTTTTGGAAGAATGAACATTGTTTTTAAATCCAACATTCCGCTATGCTTAAAAAAGAAGGCATACGACCAATGCGTACTGCCAGTTATGATGGATGGATGTAAAACGTGGATGCTAAATTCAAGAATTTTACGCAAGATCCAGTGCACACAGAGAAGCATGGAAAGATGTATGCTCCGTATAACGAGAAGATATCGTAAGAGGAATACATCGGTAAGAAGCATGACCGAGGTGGCAGATATAGCAGAATGTGTGAAAACGTTAAAGTGGACACATAGCTAGAAGAATGGATGGCAGATGGACGCGAGAAATACTGAAATGGTATCCGAGAGGATGTGAAAGAAAGCAAGGTAGACCGAGTGGAAGATGGGCTGATGAATTGAGAAGAATGTGTGGAGTCAACTGGATGCAGATTGCTCAAGACAGACAAGAGGATTGGAGAGATTGAACGGCTGAAAATTATGATGATATGTTAGTCAAAATAGTCACAGTCTTGGCATCGAATAACACGGTTTATTTAGCACTAAATGCGTATGCAAATAGGAGGAGCAGTGGTGCATCCAGTTTTCGCGTCTCTGACAACCGTGCACTTCACGTTAAACGTTGGCTTCGTACAAAAGCCACGCTTTGGGAGACAGAGAGAGGTCGGTAATTTAAGTGAAATTATGCTTTGTATGCTAATGTGTCGCGTTTTGATATATAAATAAATAAAGGGGGACTACGCGTGCGAGTTTGCATACATTATTCAAAAGGGTCGGTGGTTCGTTCGTTGCCTTGGATTCGGTTAGGAGTTAGGTACTGTTTCGTACATACTCGTATATGTACTGAGAGTGCGAGAGCTAAATGTTGAGATGTGTTTCGATCGGGTCGCCTTGATTCGATATTAAATCCCCTGCGCAACTATTGTGTGTAATAGTTCGAATTAGAATCGCATTAGGACTGTGTGCGCGTGTTCCAAATTGAAAAAGTAGTGTGTTTTGTAAATGTCCAGACAAATTCGAAGGGTTGAATAAAATTGCAGAGAGTTTGTAGAATTTTATTGCTCAATGAAAATTACAGTTAAGCGATCTCGGTTCTGCAACCATTTGTATTGACATCAATTGTGATGTTTGGCAAAGAGATTTTTAAGTTGTATTTACTTATAAGAATTGCAGAGTACTGTAATACCTCATCAGTTTAACCTCAAGGCATTGAATAAAGCATACGTACATTTTATAAGAATTTGTATGATGAAGGCTATTTAACTACATACCTATGTATGTATATTATTAGGTCTTAACTTTTTTTTCATCAAAATTTACTACGAGTTTCAAAATTATTGATTCAATTAAGAAAAAATCTCAAAAGGTCAAAATTTTACATTAGCGTTTTTAATATTACAAGTCAAAGGTTAATGAATGGGTGTTTGCAATAAATCGAATTGATAAAAATTCGACGATAGATACTAATTTAAAAATACTACACTCAAATGCGTTACTTATTCGTCTAAAAAAAATCGTGTTTTTTAAAAGAATTTCAATCAAATCTTTACGTACTAGCCACGGCTATTTAATATTTAGGTATAAATCGTGCCTAAATTTTAGACGACCTTCATCATATTTTTTCTTCAATTAGTTGTACTCAAATCAATGCGTTCTTGAAATATGTATGCATAAAAATGTGTGTCGGTGACCCGTATATTACCGATTGGTAAACATTAATTAACTTCAAAGTTATTTTTTAACCTTTATATAGCTACCCGGGCGTAGAACGTGTATACGTGATTGACAATCACGATTGCGCGTTAACTCTCATGTTGTTAGATATAAACTCGAGAGAGAGAGTGAACGAAGTTTGAGAGTTATTCGGCGCTAATTGCTTCGTTTAACGGTGAAGTGTGTGCGCGATCAAACAGTACGTCGTTGTCATCGTTCTGATTTCGTTAAATTGACGATTACGAAAAATATCGATACGCTAACGTAAGCGAAATGATTGTGTGTGGAAATACGAAAGTCGAATTTGGCAATTGGCGAAATGTTTCCGTTGATTTTTCAGTTTTCAACAACACGTTTCGTGTGCAAGTGCATCGTCGACGGAACAGGAAGTGACGTTTTCGAAATTGGAAATCGTTTCACGGGAATGACAGGTGGAAATGTTTGATTGACGGATCAGAAATGCTTCCTTTATTTTGAAACAGTGGCTGTTGAACTTTCGAATGCTTGATGATTTTAATCAATTTTATATATGTACATACATATGTAGGTACGATGCGTTGAGAATTAATTGGGCGAATACGTCAATTTATCAAAAATATGAGCGCCTAAAGCTCAGCATTATATGTATTATATACATATGTACTTATGATACATTTACATAATTTTCAGCCGTTCACCATCTACTGCTGGATGAAGGCCTCTCCAATCTTCTTCGATTCTTGTCTGTCTTATTTATTTATTTATTTGAATAAAGTAGCTTAAAAAGCTAATTACAAACAAAAAGTATCTTAAAGCTAACATTACAAAATAAACTTATCTATCTATTAGTACCTGCACAGAGGTGCCGTTTTAAGGCTGCCAGGAATTTGTCAACTTGATTTATTTGTCTGTATTATATTCAACCACACCCCTGTACAAGATACTTCTCCTAGATCTACTTAATTTTAAATTCTTAACTATTAACTTATTCTTACCCCTAGTTTTGTAACTACATATGTATGTATATTAAATCCCCTTATTAAATAGTTATCAAAATACTTTGGTAACAGACTCTTATCTAACTTAAAAATATATACTAAAATACATATATGTCTTGAGCAATATGTATCCACTTGACTCTACACATCCTTCTTAATTCATCAGCCCATCGTCCACTCGGTCTACCTTGCTTTCTTTCACATCTTTTGGGATCTGCCATCCATTCTTCTCGCTACGCCAACTTTTTCACACGTTCCGCTATATCTACCACTTATTTTACCCATGTATTCCTCTTACGGTCCCTTCTTGTTATACCAAGCATACACCTTTCCATGCCTCTCCGTATGCACTGAATTTTGCGTAGAATTCTTGAATTCAGCATCCAAGTTTCACATTCATACATCATAACTGGTCGTACGAATTGGTCGTAAGCCTTCTTCTTTAAGCATAGCTGGATGTTAGATTTATAAACTAAATTCATTCTTCCAAAAGCGTTCCATCTTAGTTTAATTCTTCGTCTTATTTATTCCCATTCGCTACAACATTATTATCTACTGTGACAACATTTTGCGTGTAAAATTCATTTAACATAATTTTAGTTTTAATAAAGTTATAAATTTTCATTTAACACCACATTGCTCAGCCTCACACAAGCATGTCAAAATGAATGAGGAGAATCATGTACACCTGTTGTATTTGCCTCTCTTGTATGTTATGTACAAAAAAGTTTATTATTAAATTATAAATCCTCCTTCGCCCTTAAAACCAATTTTTACACCCCTGTAACACGTAACAATGTATACAAGTATATCCCTGAACTTTTCTATCACTCGTACATGCACGATATTTTGTCGACATTTTACCGTCGCGTCGCAGTTTAATTTATTATAATAAAATTTGCGGTGTCTCTCATTTTGTCAAGTGCGTAACAAATTACGTGACCCGAAAGCTTCCACGATAAATCACCGGTTGTATAATTTCTCGTCGGCCGCCATTTTAACAGCTTTTCGTTATAAATCGCGACCGCTCAACAGTTTGTACCCTATGTATGTATGTATGTATGTATGTGCGCCAATCTGCGATAAATAATAACACGTAAATATAATCAATCGATCAGACCTTGCGAAAAGTACTAGACCGGTTCGGTCGAGAATCAATCAGGATTTAGAGCTGATCAATTGTCGAATGACAGTCAGTTCATCATCGTAAAATCAATTTTAGCTGGTGTGATTAAAAAGGCGGTTCGGCGGCACGGTTCGGTTTTCCTTTCAACGAAGTGAATAAAATTCCTCAATAACGAGCATGATCCGATTCTCGGAGTTCATAGGTAATAGTTATGAGACTCGGGAATAGAATGGCGTTCGAAACAGGTTTTACGGTTTCTCTTTCTTCTTCCGGAACGACCTGTTCTGGCCCTACGTGTCCATCGTCTCAACACCTGAGGCCATCCCAAGAATGCTGACGATGGAAAGTAGTTTCGTTTTTTTTTATCTCGTCTCCTTTTGTTTTGTTTCGGATCGTTTCGTTTTGATCGATTCGAGTTGTTGTCAATTGGAGCAAGCGCCCTATATAATATTACGTATCTCTTTCTATACATATATACAATAAAAACAATGACTTTGTTGTTATCAAAGGAACAGTTCAACGAATGAGAGCCAGAGATGGCTCTCTTTTCAATCATCTGGAGCGAGAGCGTATCACGGGATTCTGGGTTAAACAATGTCGATGATTGATGGCTGTTTTTAAAGCTTCCATGTAATTTCTTGCCAAAGATAAGAATAATCTTTTTTCGATGAAGGCTTACTGAGGCGGTGGCTTTGACGGTTTATAGAGAGAAAACACAACTTGTGTCTTTCTATGCATTAAAAAAATAATATGCGATTTCATCATAATTCTTATTATAAATAATAATTTTTAGAAATATGTACGTAAAATAAGTAGTATTATAAAAATTATAATAATTTTTTTTTATTGTTTTCAGAAGCGGTAAGCAATTGCGCAAAACCTTTCATATTCGTAACACATCATCCAAGTAAGCTATTATTCGTTTGCACCCGAAAAACGCCGGGTAATTACAGCCCATATTATATGTATCTATGTATGTACATGTGTGTATAAAAAGGTTATCTACAATTCGAATATAAATAATGGGTAACATTTGAAATATAATACATTTTTTTATACGTGTCTTTTTGGACGTTCTGTTTATCGCTTAACCCACTAATCAATATTCAGCTATTGTGAACGAATGAGTGATGATTATAGTCTTAAAAGTTTCAAAGTCATGCTGCCCATTAACGCTGTGTGTTATTTTAAATTTTAGCAATGCTTTTTGCACTCCACACTAATCTTAGCACGTATGGAAAAAAAGGAATATTGTTTCAAATGTATTTTTATATCTATCCGCGTGACGAATTCGGTTGTTTTAAACGTTTTTTTTTTTTTCGTTTTACTTTTGAATAATTATTCTCAGGAAAATCGCCTTTAATTACATCCAACAAAGGACAAAGCGTAAAAAAATACTTAATTTCGAGTACCTACAATACGTATGTACCTACGTCCGTAGACACTACGAAGCACAATGTAGATGTTATCGCGCGACGAGTAAATGACTTGGAACTAATGTAACACACGGTGTTGCAGAACGTGCATCGCCTTATACGGATAAAATACAATCAAGTGCCTTCGTTGAACGTTTTCATTGCGAATAGCGTTAGTTTTGAGCGAATTTTCGCAATGTGCGTTAAGCAGATGTAGTTTAAAGGTATGGCTGTCGTAAAACTTTCGATGCGAAGCTTTAGTCAGAACACAGACTTGACGTTGACTTTGCTTAAAAAGTTTGACTATTTTATTACTAACTGTAAGTAGCCGGCGTTGCACGAATGCAAATGGTTATATTTTCCCGTATAGGTATTACTTTTTCGGAACTGACAATGTTTAATTTTTTTCAGAGTAGTTAAAACAGAACTTTGTAGATAGCTTTAAAGAAAAATGTCTTATCGCACTCTAGTACATTATCAGGTCTCCAGGATCATTAGAAATACTTTGTAAAGTCTGCTATCAATTAGTCAGTGTGGGAATTTATAAAGAACAAAGTGACAGATAAGAATTCCTTTTTATATATCACCATCATCATCATTTTCAGCCGTTCACAATCCACTGCTGGATGAAGGCCTCTTCAATCCTCTTCCACTCCTGTCTGTTTTAAGCAATCTGCATCCACTTAACTCAACACATTCCTCTCAATACATCAGCCCATCGTCCACTCGGTCTACCTTGCTTTCTTTCACATCCTCTCGAATACCATTCCAGTATTTTTCGCGTCCATCTGCCATCCATTCTTCTCGCTATGTTTTCACACGTTCTACTATATCTGCCAGTTTGGTCATACTTCTTACCCATGTATTCCTCTTACGATCTCTTCTTGTTATACCGAGCATACATCTTTAAATGCTTCTCTGTATGCACTGGATCTTACGTAGCATTCTTGAATTTTAGCATCAAAGTTTCACATCCACACGTCATAACTGGCAGTACGCATTGGTCGTATCCGTACGCCTTCTTTTTTAAGCATAGCGGAATGTTGGATTTAAAAACTATGTTCATTCTTCCAAAAGCACTCCATCTTAGTTTTATTTCTTCTTCTTTACATACGGTCATATTCACCAATTGTCCTAGGCATAAATAACTATATTTGTATCTATATACATAGATTGGCATCGGATACTCATTCTTATTGCTCCGATGCCAAAGTGGTAGATTTTTTTTTGATTGAATTCCGATTTGGATGCAAAGCACGAGCCACTTCATTTCGCGTCGATTCCTTGGCAGCCTTTTGATTAATGGCCAATGTGCACGTATCATACAATAGTAAAAGCACACAGCTTGGGACACGGCCAGAGCTTTCGGGCATTACGCAAAAACTTTTCTCCGCGTTACACAACACACCAAAGGTCCTGCGCGAGTCCAGGTAACGCAAAAGTATTTTAAAAATTCTCCGGATTGAGTCCAAAGTAGCGAATGTGTGCATCTGTAACTTTGCCGTATTCGAAGGAGCCAAGTTGAAGTTGGTTGGGATGCGGTGCGGCTGAAACCACCTGCGGCGAGGAGTTCATCCCTTATTCAGTTCCGGTTTGTGCAGGGTGTGACCGTTTTAACTCCTTAAAGCCGAGATCCGGACCACTTGTCGCGGTACTGTGGCCCAGACGCGGTTTCAGGGGTACCGTTCTCGTTCGTCGGTACCAGTTTCAGTACTCCGACCGCAGCTTATGCGACCCGCTGTTACACCGCTGCACATTATGGCCGATTTATGGTTTTTACACTCAAAACTTTTGAATCAGTGTTGGAATTTAGACAAGGTGCACACTCTCTCCGCAAGAATTTGTAATTTTTCAACGAAAAAAATTACGACCGTTTACGTTTTATAGCATTTTTTAATGGAAAAGTTTTCCCGCTTGTTAGCGTATGGTGGACTTTTGTAAATTTCTATTCTCTTCGCTACGGGCGTTGTCTCATTAAGTGTCCGAATTAAAACTTGATTCATTCAAGCTACAGAAGGCACACACATATCGTGTATTATTTTTCCTCTTAAAAGGCCTTCTCGAAGCTTTGAAAAAAATGTTTCAACAAACAAATCAGCTAGTATTTTCTGAAAATATAAATAACACCATAGGTATGTATAATTTACATTCATACATGAAAATTCTCATTTTATATGCAACAAAAAATTCTGTCTGTCTGGATCAATGCAGTTACGCTAGCATTTCCAACATAGCAAACAAAATTGTTTTAACGGTGTAATGGCAACAAGCTGCTTTGAGTTGATAACGCTATTTTTGGCCGTACACTTATTCAATCATTGGTACACTATATGTACAATTCTTTGACGTACTGTTAAACGGACTATGGACTGTACTGTTATTGTACAAACCAGCTTGCACGGGTGAGGGTTGGGAGGTGGGGTAAGAGTTCTCATATTTAGAAATGGTTCAAAGAAGGATTACAAGAATGCCATCTGAACTTCGATCTTATAACGAAATGTTGAAGAGAATTAGTCTCACCTCTTTGGAGACGAGAAAATTGAGAGGCGATCTAATTAGAGTGTGTAAAATAATCAACATAAATGTCCATTAAAAAATCACTAAAAAGACAAATCTAACAAAATTGTCAGAGACTCGTTCTGTTCGAGTGGTTGAAGTTTGGAACCGCTTCCTAAATCAGCTAGTAACTTTAGAAAATATAAACCTTTTTAAAAATCATCTTGACAAGTTTTTGAATATGAATGGATTTTTTTAATCCTTCAAATATAAATAACTAAATAATTAAAAATTGTATGTAAAAATTACAACAGTCCCCTGGACCCCGTCTGTTATTTAAATAAAAAATTAAAATAAATAGTCATATGTCATAATGCAATGAATTCGTGAGATTGTCCATTTAATCAGGCGTACTTAGATAAAGTTAAAAATGCGTATGTTACGCCTTTCTTTTCTTCTTCTCGAATCTTCCAGTTTTGTTTAGTTTGAAGTAAATCGTAAGTGCCCACAGTTTGTACATATACACATATACATACATACATTCGTGAGTAATGAGACTAATCTCGAACAACATACACAAACTTACATATTCAAACGAGTATTCCATTCAAACTACATAGTTGTTTTGGAAAGTTTCGGGGTCGTCGAGGGTCACAAACGCTTTTCCTAGTACTTATAAAGTAACCACACCGAAATTGCATCGTATAAAATATTTTACTTACTTATCAAAAAGTACAATCTAAACTTTCTCCGTATAAAAATTTATAGTGTGCATTGTAAACAAAAGGAAAATTCACCCTTGAAATTTTCATTCAATGTCTTAAAGAGTAGCAATTTTAATGGTTTTTTTTTCTTCGAATAAACGGTTTATTTTCATATAATTTATTCGCAAAGCTACCGTACCTACACGGTATGATCGACTTAACGACTTGATTGCTTCCATTCTTTGGAAACAAAATTATCATGCCGGTAAAGAGATGCGCTTTCCCACGTTCTTTGCACAGTTTTAGATCGTTTAACTTTTATTCATTGTTTTAGCTCTTGTTTTACGACAAAAGACGGACTTAAATTGAACTTGATATTTGACGCAAAACGTTGGACGGTTACGTTACCTTGAAACGATCCATTCATCAATGACGTTGAATTATGCTACATTTTATTTTTTGTATCGTTGAATCGGAGGCTACGTGAAGATATTCTTTATTATATATTTTTTTTAACCTTTTGAAATTCGACAGCACAGTTTCGCATTGTAAAAAATCTTACACGTGACTTTCATGACACGAGCTATTTTTTTGACTCCTGCAAGTAATCGCCTTTATTATGCCGTTTATAACCCTGCAGGAATTGATATCTTCTCATAAAAACAGAACAGTCATTAATAAACTTTGGGATGAAATTAAACAAATTTTGTCGGGAAAATTTTGTCTTCTAGCTATGTGTCCACTCCAACTTTTTCACACATTCCGCTATATCTGCTACTTTGGTCATACATCTTACCCATGTATTCCTCTGACGATCACTTCTTCTTATACCGAGCATACATCTTTCCATGCTTCTCTGTATGCACTGGATCTTACGTAACATTCTTGAATTTAGCACCCACGTGTCACATCCATACGTAATAACTGGCAATACGTATGTCTTATTTTTTAAGCATACCGGCATGTTGGATTTAAAAACTATGTATGTACATATTTATGATTTTCAGTATGAACCGTTCAAAACGCGTACTAAAACGCTAGCCGAACGTGCATATAACGTTGGTCGCTCCGCTCTTCACAGTGGCACTACTGAGCGGTCCCCGTTCCGCTCTCCGCCACGCTCCCCTCCCCGCTCTGCAGTGTGGCATTTGTCATTTGAAATTTTGTGGCATTTGAAACTTTATACACCAAAAGTACATTAAAATACAATATTGTTTAACTTTTAGGCATTTCGTACGCTGTGCAACATTGCACCTATCGATTTCACGGAATTCTTTTCGTCTAGGGCTTGTTTACGTTTATCAGAGGAATTTTGAAACTGCGCTTGATTGCGTGGAATGCGGTTTCTAATAAGACGTTGTGTCCCATACACACGTGCAGTGTATAATCGAGTTAATACGAGTGTGGCCCCCAGATAGACAGTGACTGATAATGGCATTACCGGGTTTCTAGCTTTGCACGGTTCTGTTCGCGAGTGCAACAGCCAACTTAAATTGGATTAGTTACACAACGGACTGCGCTTCAGTTTAATGTCCTGCATTCGGTTTTGCCAACGTCTCTGTGTGTGTGTACGAGTTTCGTTTTGAATATTGTCTCCTCTATCCCGAGTTAATATCCATTTATATGTATACATATATGTGTGTATGTAGGCTTAAATGTTGCTTTGCATTGGCAATATTCAACGTCCACTTCAAGATCCAATTATTTCTACGGCAGCGTATCGGTTTCCTTATTGCTTCCGCATTTGCTACAATTCGTCTGCGAAAACAATAATTATTTCAAACTATTATGATCTTCAAAGTATCTACGATTGTCAGTTGAGTGAACCTGATACAATAATTAGTTGAGACTTACATATAATCTAATGTCTCATCAATTGTAGAGGAAAATAATGCTATGGCGTACAATTTGATGCTTTCTTTGATTACACAAATGTAATCATAATATTATGGTATCAACATTGACTATGTAGATTCTTGTTTTGATTAAGTTTGAATATGATACGTTTGTATTTCACCAATCTTAATACATCACGTGTTTATTATCTTAGCGGTATCGTGCGTGTGTATAGGTAAATTATTGTAAAGGAGTTCAGTTTTTATCAATGTAAATGTTAAAATTCAATGTATATTTTATTTATTTAACATTGCGTAGCATACAGCTCATAGAGTACAATATAAAATATAAAATAATATTAATTCCACATACTACAATACAGCCAAAATAGTTACAAACAAACAACAGATCATAACACGAAATAAACTCAGGAGTTAGGGCTGGAAAGGAACTTAAGTAAAGAAAATCTGAAGGAGGGCAAAGAATAGTGAAAAGGATCAATATGTGCCGGGATTTCGTTGGATGACGAGCATGATCTATAAATGAATGACTTTTGCGAATAATATAATAATATTTATATATTGATGTTCGTTTATCCCAGTGTCCGCATTCGAACACATTGGCTTATCTCGCTTCCTCAGGCTGAGCTAATATCAGCTCTGAATATTAGTGTCTTCCGAGGCGGCATATCTGCAAGACGACAGTCTATTGTACGATACGTATGTTAATATCATGTACAAGTATTATTTTAACGATACGTATAGTATATTTAAGGTGAACGAGCGTGATGATGGAAAGTGCACGATATCACGACATAATATTTAGGCTGCCACTTAACCTGTTAATCAAACTTAATTGGGACAAAACGTGACTGATTTGCAATAGTACTTATCGTAATAAAGAGGTGTGCAAAAGTGTATGCAAAAAAATCTATTTCAAATTGGATACTTTCTATCAGTGAAATTTATCAAGAGCATAAACATTCAACGAAAACGGATCCATGAAATTTGTCGAAGTTTATAGGTTTTGTAGAAGTTTGTATAGTTTCGACCCTTTCATATAGGAATAGTGAAAAACAAAGTCGACTGCAGTTCGATGATAACGATATTGAATTCAATTGTCTCATTTGACAGTTGTGTGCAATATTTATTTTTCTTTCGTTGTTTCGTTCGGAAAATTAATGGAATCTCTGTACCCTACTGCCAAAGTTTTTTTTTTTGTTTCTGTTATTGAATTTCGGTCCGTTAAAGAAGATCGACGAGTCGCTTCAAATATTAATCAAGTCACGATTGGCGATTTTAACGCGCACCGAGACGGACGAAAGCGAGAAATAAAACAAAAAGCTCATTCGACGAAAAAAAAAGCTCTCAGTTTCAAGGTTTCGCGTACTCGCTAAGTATTAAAATTCGATTAGAGCGTATGAAACGTGAGCTGCACTCGTTTTAATTAAAACTCGAATTCATTCATCAAAAAGTTTAACGTATTCGTCGTGCGGCAATTTAGACATGCTCAACAGTGGACCAAGTCCGCACAAAGACAAAATTTGCTATATGAGGATAAAGCGCGACTGAGGTATTACATAGTCTAGTCGTGGCGTAAGTCTTCGAAATTGATAAAGTTTTGATAAGTTTCCGCCGACGCGAAGTCGCAGTTTACCGTTGTACAACGTTTGTCTCTTTTGTACTTGATTTTTTCAGAAACAATCAATCTCACAAAGCTGTAAATTCAAATTTTTTTTTTTTTAGAGGTTTCGTAAAATTTCCGACGGTCCAAAGTGACCATTTTTTAAAAGAAAACATTTTTTAAACATTTTCTCTTGATGCGCCGAAGATTGAATTTTCGCTTTACCGTTTTTCACGTCGGCGATTTAAATTTAAGGCCGCTTTGCGAACGGAGGTTGTTCGTTTTAAATTGGACTAAAGCAACGTTCGCACTGTTATCCAAACGGAGCTTACGACGAAATTTATTAGAGGAGAATACGTAAACGTGTCACCTCGACAAAACAGACGTTTTTCTCGTTCGGATAATTGGATTAATGGAGATTTTCTTTTGTCGCCCTAATTGGCCACGCAACAGATAGTTCCTTAAATCGGTTATCGAATAGGAAGGCTTCGTCCCACGAGCAAAATATTTCGTTTTCAATTAACGCAAACCGCAGTATAATTATACGTATCGTGAGACTTAGAGATTTTACTTCGATAACGACGTAATGGATAAGTGTCATTTTTTTTCCCTCCCTGGCTTTTATTTAAACTCGAGCTTAACGAGCGGAATCCATTGAGGGGTATCCGCTATCAAG
This sequence comes from Parapsyche elsis, assembly GCA_022651745.1. Taxonomy (NCBI): domain Eukaryota; kingdom Metazoa; phylum Arthropoda; class Insecta; order Trichoptera; family Hydropsychidae; genus Parapsyche; species Parapsyche elsis. Next base: position 542,700 of record JAGVSN010000044.1, read on the forward strand.
GGTACAAAATCGGTATGAAACACCAACGTTTTCGACGCAAAGCTCTCGCGAGCTTTTGAAAGCTGCGATATCTCGCGGTTTACGGAGACGTTGGCCGGAACAAGAGCTTTTGCCGAGCGGATAATGGGCGCCGAGACGTTCCAATTAGGTATTATTATTATCGTCTTTGACCGACAGTCTCAAACTACAATCTCAATTGAACCGATACGCGTTCTAAAATATAAAGTGTTCGCAATTTTGTGCAGTTATTTTATTTATATTTTTGCGACAAGCACAAATTCGTAATGGGGCGTTTAATTTGGGCGCTCTTCGAATTATGTGTCACAAAGATGTTAATTAACTGCTCAAAGCCAACGAAATGAGCTTAAAGCTTGCGTCGGGATTTGATTACCGAGAGCGATGCAAAATTAGAAACAGCAGTAGTCTTTAATGAATTTACATTAAAAAAAGTATTCCCTTGTGAATTTAATACTACATTTATTCAATTAATTTATTTTCGTTATAACAAAAAGTTCACTGTTTATATTAAGTCCATAGTTTAAATGAAATAAATTGAATATTCATAAGGAATATTATAATTAAATATTTACGAGAAGTCAAAGTATCTCGTTGTGAAAATAATTCTTAATGAAATGCGTGAATGCGTAATTTAATTTATTTTATGAGACGAATGAGTCGTGAAATCAAATCGTATATTTTTATTAAATTCGTGTGGAATATATGATTGTGCGTTTGTGTATTTGTCACGCAGGTCACATATTTATTTTTATGCGAAAAGTCTCGTTGAAATTGAAAAATATTTCAACGTAGGGTCTTCCGTTTCGTATGCGTAACGGTAGTAGCGAACTGAGCTTTTCCTGTTTGCAGGGTTTCTTACTGGCTTTCGGCCACAAATTTATTATTTTCCATATCGTTATTGTCCCCCGCCATTCACACAACCCTTCGGTTCAATACACCTGACCGTAAATCGTAAAATAACTATTTTGCGAAGGCTTTTCGCGCATCGCACGAGCGTCAGGAGCGTCGTAACTTTTCCATCGGCTCGGACGAGAAAAATTGGTTATAAAAATTCATTCAACGCCATCAAATTTCGTTTATAGGACACTCAATAAATTGTAGTATTTAATGGAATTGTATTTTCAAGTACTAAATAAATAAGCCTTTGTTAGTTAGTTGGTTTGATTCTAGAAAGGTTCAAATAAGTTGTAGCTCAGTTCAAAATACGGATATATAAAATATACATAGATAAGGTAAAACGTATCGCAACTCAACTATGCGTTCAAGCTTTTATTATTAATTGCAGATTATTTACGAAATTAAACCATTAATAAATCTCTCGCGGACACACCTCAACTTCCTTTTGAAGTGGAGCAACACGTTAGTATCACACAATCAATGCCTCGTAATAAAGGCAATTAATTTTGCTATTTTGAAACGGAACGAGAAGGGAGGAAAAAATGCGATACACGAGCGTAGTAATTTAGCCAGTCGTATCGTAAACAAGGTTGAATTTTAACAAAGTGGGAGAACACCCAATATATGTACATATAATAATACATATATACCTACATATCGGGTTATAATAACACAGTAACACGTTCGCCATACCGAGGGGGGGCATTTATCAAATTTAATGGGGCTAATTCACTGTTGGGCTTATTTATGGCACTCGCATGGTGAAATATAAAATGGAGACGGGTTGGAAAAACTTTTATCATGCAGATCATTGACGTGTCGCGTGACGGACGCATCCAAAGGCCCCCTCTTTCTCATCCCCCATTTTCGCCTCAGGACGCTTCGGTGCATCGGGAAAATTTTATTTTCCGGGCGTCGGGACGCCCCTTTTTTATTTTTATTCGGAAAATTTCCCCTTTTATTTCGGAACTGTCCATATTTTAACCGGAAAGGCGAACCAACCGAACGCCATCTACTGTTTGTTGCGCAAATACGACGAAAACTATCGCAGAATACGTGTGTGTGCGGCTTTTATAAAATTGAATTTGAAAAAAAATTATGTCGATTTATTACTGTGTGCGATTTTTTTAATAAATCGCATCATACACACACACCTACACCATAGACGTAGTCAAGTTTTCCTACGATTTAAATTCTACAATTTTATTAAGTTCTTATTTATTTAATTAAAAAGCTAAAAATGACAAAAAAGTAACTTTGAGCTAAAATTACAAAATAAACATTTATCTATTAGCACTTGTACTGAGGTGTTGTTTTAAGCCTGCCAGAAATCTATCAACTTGGTTTATATCTCAATTTTAAATTCTTAAATATTAACTTATTCTTACCCCCAGTATCATGACTGTGTATATTATATCCCTTTATTTAATTCTTATCTAACTTAAAAATATATACTAAAATGCACACCTTTAAGGTTTCACTTACATTCATCCAATTCAATTAATTCAACACATTTCTTATACTAGTTAATCTATTTACATTTAGAATACTTCGCATAGTTCAATTTTGAAATTTTTGCAACCTATATTTAATTAACTTATTTACTAAATTTAAAAATGAACCACAATATATAAAATGAGGATGAATAATTGCATTATAAACCAATATCTTTGTATTTCTAGATAGTATATTTCTTAATCTAAATAATAATCCTACTTTCTTCGCTACTTTTTGAATCTTAATTAGTTATTTCGTGCCTGTGCGAGTGCGTGATTTGCCCTCGTCAGTGATAGCTCAACTGTACGTAGTTTGTGGAATCCACGCTCGATATTAGTCCTCGACAGAACTGATTTTCCGGTACATTTTCCCGCTGTCGAATGGTACAAACACGTATCTATGGGTGTGTGTATGTGTCACTCAAAAGAGGGCAATAAAGTGCCGGCACTCGCAGACGGGCCACTCCATCCTGCAGACATTGTTGACTGCGAATCACCTCTAACGCTACATGTGACCGGATACAGCGTGACGCGAAAGTTTTGAACGCTGAATGGTGTGCTTTAATGTTGTATTGTCTACTTGCGAGTGGGACTCAAGAAGTAGATTAAATGTGTTGTTATTTTTGATTGGATTTGATGAGCTTTCAGACGCTATAAAGCTATGTACATATGTATATAAATGTGACAAATATGTATGTACATACATACATATGTTACGCCGAATTATCGTAACTGGCTCTTACTGGAATCCGTGAAATAGATAATGAAGCAGTAATATTCACGAAATCGGCAAAATACCTGCTGATTACGTGTACATATATGCATCGCTTATTTTGCGAAAATTACTATGAGGTTAATTTAAGCTAGTGTTGCCATATATCACATATAAGTCAAAAGTCAAATTCAGTCAGTCTTCTTTATTTGTTGCAGTTTGAACGTATTAGATACATAATTGTGTTTCTATCGAAAATAACATTATCAATGATATCGTCTTCATAAATGATAAAATCTAAATCGAAACAGCCGTGTCAGAAAATACAAATGATAATATCGAAATTCACAGTTCAAATAGACGAAGTACATATGCAGCTATCAATAATAATATTATTATTGAAATAACTGTGAAACGAAGTTCTTTGTTATTATTAAGCTCATCGTGATTTTCGCAAATTATGCAATGCATACGTGTACACATAATCAGCATATATTTTGATGATTTCGTGAGCAACGTCTCATTATCTGATTCATTAATTCGGAAAAAATTCCCTTTTTCGCGTAAGATCCAGTTACAATAATTCGGCGGAGCACATTGTATGTACATATGTACATATTCGTTTCAAAGTCGTTTTGTTTGGAAATGGAATTCATTTTTTATTGCTTTTTTTATCTTTTTGGATTAATATGATAAATAGTAAATTTTCAAGTTTGTATGTAGGTACTTCTATAGCATAAGCTCAACGGACTAAAGCAAAACCTGTGGATTAAAAAGTGCAACAAAATTTTAGCAGTGATATTTTTCTACCACCCTGTGTTAAAATGCGACTGCAGCTCTCTGGTATTCAGAATATTTTTCATTTAGAAACGTCGGCGATAAAGTGTTTGGCGAAATTTTCCGGTAATGTTCACCGAGGAAAATCCACCACATTTTCCTACGAAAAACGCACCGAAGAGTAAATTCGCGCATTATACTAAGGTAGATGCAGCTTTGCATTATACGGAAATATATACATTATTACATACATATGTACATACATAAATATAGCGAAGTGCTTTTTATTATATTTATCTGTAATAAATAATTACGAAGAAATTTTTCATGTAATATAAATTCAACTGATAAAAGGGGCACATCTGCGAGAAATTAAATAACAAGCGAATGAGACACAACGCGTAAATAACGCGAATAACGGAAGTTTAACGGCGTTATCTAAAACTCGAAAGTCTGTTTTGCAACATAGGCGAAAACACTTCAACTTTATTTGATACGCGGAGGAGAAGAGCGGCAAACAAGGCTTCTCCCATTGAAACGGGTCTCGGCAGAATCGGGGCTTTATATACATTTATATACATAATATAATACAGCTGGGGTATACCGTGACGGGTTGGGTGTATACAGTCGAGTATAATAATACACTTTTGCGGAAAATGAACAGTGCCAAAGTTACCGGCGTCGCGTATTGTGAACGAGCCTTTACAAAAGGTACATCTACGCGCGCGCAAACTCACCGCAAAACGCTGTGATTTTTAACAATGAAAATCTTTGAGTGAAAATTAAATTAAGAATGAGCCGTAGCGAAATCTCAGTTAATTGAATCTGGGAGTCTTTTAAAATCGGCCTACTTTAACGGTTTTTAACTCGGCTTAAGGATCGTCGAGTGTCTTACGAATTTTACGCCATCTCGTCCTTCCGCTCGGAGCGAAATCATTTCGCGTAATTAATGAACGAATTGAATGGTTAATTAAACTGACTACGACGATCAAAGTTTAATGTGCCTTACGTATGAATTTATCTTTACAGTATCGTGAATTTAATATCAGTCGAAAAATGGATATGAATATAAATATAATAACCCAATTAAATAAACATTATACTCTTCTTAATTTCAGCGAGTATCATTTCCTCACGTTTTAATTTTGTTTGCGCGCTAAACACGAACGTAAATATGTAGGTATAAAATAAAAATTGAAATAGACGAAACGCTTGTTGTTTTTTCTGTCTGTTTGGTTTTGTATCGCTTCGGAAAATTCTCCCTCGGAAAATAATTTATTCCACGAGGAACAAATTAGCTTAGTGCCTTCAGATCCGGAAGACTGGGTAGGTAACCGTGGAAAACGCTACATCCATAGCGCTTCTATCGTTTTTCCTCATCTTTTTCGGATTTTGCACATCTCAGACTTAATTTTCCACTCTGCCATGGGTCGGTTATATACGATGCAGTTTGCTCAAGTAGATAAACTCGGTTTCCTTCTATTTTAATTATCAGAAATGCAGTTTCGTTGCTGCAGTGCAACGATGAACGAACGCCAACGAGCCAACCAATCTCTGACGTTGATTGTGTATTTAATTAAGTTCTAAAACTATATGCTTCGTTCCGCGTTAATTTGTCTTCAAGACGTATTCTATTATTCGTAATTATTTAGAAGCGTTTCCGTTTACGTGAGGTCATTTAAACTTGAGTTCAATTTTAAACTACGTCCGACTAGGAGGAGCCTTCGGACAACATCGTTCGGTTTAATCCACTTTGGCGAAGTGATGTTGATGAAACTTAATTAAGTTTGACCGAGATGCTCCAAATCCTATTAGATTTGCTTGCTTAGAGTCGATATCTCAAAATCTCCACTCTAATTTGTCCATTTTACGACCCGAACGTTAAGTGGTCTTTTTGAATGAGTAGGACGTGCTGTTAAATTGATGAACACTCAAAAGCTTTAAAATAATACTAATAATAATACATAATACTGTTGTATATTATGCTTAGATCTTAAAAATCACGCGGTGTAACCTTGAACGATGATTCAATAGAGAAAAAATAAGAAATGTATTATATCGAGTTAAAAAACCTTTTGTTATCGTTTTTTTTTGCTGTACATATTATATTACAGTATAACTAATAGAGCTATGTTTTTTTTTTTTTCAGAGAACGGTGAGTCATTATCTTGTTTGCTATGAATACAAGAGTCCTTATGATGATGAATCCTAATTTGATCATCAATTTGGTGAGTGTATCCTCTATGTTGTCCGAAGAGTAATTGGAGTACACTGAAGTTGGGATTCTCTAATTACATACATATATGTATGCACATATGTACTCTCAATAGCACATTGAAAATTTCGTTTTTATATATATATAAATATATATTTTTATGCTCAATATCATTCATTTATATGTATGTATATGGGAATTCCTCATTATAATTATCTTATGTAGTTTTTTTTCCATTCTCAAATTCAGTCATGGCAAAGCTATTTAATTATTCAGGTATACATTTGTATAGTGACAGTAATTTTACTACGAGCTTCATATTCTAAGCAGTGGAATACAAACACATTAGTATTTGCGTCTGTTTTCAATTAATTTAAATAGTTTATTAAAGCAGGATTGGAACGAGCTTACTGTGATCCAAGTAGCTATACGATTTGTGTTGTTTTTTTTTTTAATTTTAAATTTACAAGTACATACCTCTTAACCCGGCTATGCGAGTTAAACGCTGAAGATTTATCGCGATTAAATATGCATATCGACTAATTTGCAAATTATGAACGAGCGTGTTAATATCCGCGTAAGTGAGCGTGTTTTTCCTCGGCGTTTGGTCGGAAAACTCGATTTTCCACGGTGGAAAAGGGGGTGCGTCGAGCCGTACTTACATAGTACATACCCCTAACTCTGACAATTGGCCGCGTGTCACTCGAGTGTTTTATGCAAATATTGGGGGTTCGAAATTAACCCGAAAGGGTTGAATGATAAACGGTCTCGAGCCATAAATTAAGGGCGTGTCTACACACCGTCTATAAGCGCCCTCCATAATCTCTACAACCCTAATTTAACCTGCGTGCCCTAAACTAACTTTCCGCGGATGATCGACAAAAGTTATATGTACAAATTCGAATCCCAATAGACCGTAAAAATCCAAGCGTAAAAAATCACGTAAGTGTTTGTTCAAACGCGTACTGTATTTAATTTGTCGAAAAATTGATGTGTCCCCTTCGAATATACTAATTCGTTATTTTAATATTTGTAGATAGACACATTCAAAGCTTTCGGTGATTTAATTTCGACATTAGAATTTGATTTTGATTTAAAGTTTTGGGACTCGGTAGGTGAAGCTTTAACGGTTAGCCGATTTCGTCACTTCCCGATGGATTTTGCGGGAAGCCACGATCACCGCTTACGGTCGAATTTAATTCGTATATAATCTCTCCTCAGATGAAACTCACCCCCTTGCTGTTTCCCACCCAAAACCTTCGCTAAAGTAGGTTAGGAGTGGGTGGTTAAAACACTCACAGCTCTCGAGTTACATTCTGAAGAAATAACATACACAACCCTAGATGGCCCTACGCGTTATATGCCCACACGACACACAATGTACATTTTGCATTATTTAGTCATATTTAATGACGTTTTTTTCTAATTATCGAGTAGTGTATGAGTTAGGGTCGACATGAGTAATGATACGGAAGCCGTGGGCAAATAACGTGATGTCGTAAATTACAACCGGAGAGCGCACTTAGCGTATCGCAAACGTCGACAAACGTACACACGCACACGTTTCGAATGCACAAATCACAGATCGATCATTAACACGTTGCTTACCTTCCAACCTTGCGGGGGTAATATGTCGTATAGCGTTTTTTAAAATCTATTTAATCAGTGGAAATAGGAAGATGTGCGTTTATTTGCGCGCACCGTACGAGAAGAGCAAAAGAAATCGTCCGTTTTTCAAAAAGCTACGTTTAAAATAAATTCGCAGTGAAGGGATTTTAATGTTTTTAAGTGCAGTCAGTTTGTTTATTTCCACGTTCCATCTGTTCGAATCGTCTGTGCAATACTGCTGAAAGTTCACGTTTTTCATTAAAAGCGATCTCTTTGAGTAGATACAATTTATATTGATGATAAATCGACTCTTCTTATATGTGGGTATCGTTCGATCCGACGGTAATAATTCGCACTTTGTCACCGTTGCGTTTTTCAGACTTGTCGATGTATCAAATTAACCAAGCGACTGAAGTGTCACGCCGTATAACGACACTTGTCGAATAAAAAATGTAATTTTCTCACGAAAAAGAATCCAGCTACGAGTATATAAACGCGTTAGAATTTTCCAGACGACTTTTTTCGTTTTGAATATTGAGAATTTCAAATGTGAAAGTTTTTGCTCGTCTGAGTTTAGCGCAACGCTATCTACTAGAGTATGAATTGCTATTCTTGAAAAAAATCTAATACGGTCACTGGAAGAAGTAACGTATTTTATACGTCTTAATATATTTATCCACCGACACAATTTTGTTATCTTGTAGCGTTCAAAGTTTGAAAAATTGTATCGGTGTAGAAATGTTTCCTTGAATCTTATTCAGATTTTTGAAGATCTTTTTATACTTATACGATTTTTTTTATATTGTGAAAAGCGGGGGGTGACATTCATGTGTTACCCGAGCCTCGGGAGTGTGAGTAACAGCATCCTGTACATCCTGAGCATATTAAGGAGGCCACCCTTTGCCTTTCCGACGATATGTAAATTTGACATCACTTGGCGGTGCATAGTGCCCGCGCGTAACACTATCCGACAAATCTCTATTGTTTTAGGCGCGAGGCGTAGGATTTTCCCCGCGAAAAATGATAATGTCCCGGAGGAAATTTGTGACGGACGAGATACGCGAAAATTGGTCCACTTCTCCGCCGCGAACGTAAGAGGGGCACGCTTCGCCTGTTTTTCCACCGCGGAGCTTTTGATGCTTCGTACGGTTAACATAATCGGATGTTGTTTCACGCGCGAACGTGCGCCGGAAAACTCTCCATTTTCCTTTTAGGGAAAAGTTTTCCCTTCGACGTTTCGTCGATAGCGGACGCAGACTCTTGCGACACGCCGTGATAGGATTGCGACGTGATGAGTGACTCACTTGTAAACTATCATTTTTTTTTTTTGTGAAATCTTAAGCCGCGTACTCATTAGCGAACAGCGCGTGTAATGTAATGCGCGTTTGATGCACGCTAATGTGGACGCGCACCTTTGTGTTCGCGCGAAAAACCGACACCGAGTGGATCGTCACGAACGTTGCAGAGCGCGCGCAAAGCGTGCGCGCGAACGCGTACACATTTATAAACTTTGTTGCATTACACGCGCGGTTCGCTAATGAGTACGTGGCTTAACAGTTGATCGCGATTGCAAACGGAATTAAAACTGCCATTTACAAGGATAGGCTACTTACTCTCAAGGAACACCAGAATACTCCAAGATATTTTGAGTTGAACTCCAATTGTAGTAAGTTTTTTGACCTAAGATCAATAAGTTCATCCTTGGTTAGGTTAGCATCTTCGACACAGTTTATATCAGATAGAAAAGGATTATCTCATCAAGGTACAAATAACTTTTAAAAGAGTACTGTAATGTTTCCAAGTGTTTGCAGATATCTCTTTTCAAAAAAATTTACAGAATTTTGTATTTCAACTCCAATGGAAAGTTTGCAAGAATGTTGACCTTGACTCTCTTCTTCCATATTGGTAACTTAGCCAAGAAAGATTGTAACATTTCAGTTGCATCCGTAATGATGACTTCATAACCTTGAATGAAAAGATTTATCTCATTCGTATGGTGAAAGATATGTATATGCCAGATAAGTCAACACATAGATAAAATCCTTTCTGTTAAAATGTTCCAATAGTGGGCTTTTTCTTACTTCAAAAGTAAGTGAAACTTCTTTCCTTGGTTTTACATAATAATCGCTTCAATACATGTCCTCATGAAAGTCAGAGTACTTCCGTGTGATAAAAAAAGCACTTCAAATTTTGCTTCCATTTCTTGACATAAAGTTTTAAAGATAGAAAAGACCACTATTTTTGACTAATTTCAATCAACAAACTTATACTTTACTCACACTGACGCTCACTAAAACTGCTAACTAAAACTCTACATAGATAAGAAACACGTAATCCCTCGGCAACCAAATTTGAATGTGCGACTCAATCTTGTCAGATTTTGTGAGACACCACGTGAAATTATAGTATTTTCAGTTTGTGGTTAGTTGAAAAAGAGATAATAAGTTGATTTTTTAGAATCAACGATCGGGGACCCCTGAAGCCCTTTGGGGTCCGTAGACTTTGCGTTAAGAGCCCCTGATCTAAAGCTTTGAATGTATTTATTTTTTCAAGTCTGTGAACTTTTTGACTACACCTCGAAGTGCGTGTGGGTGGAAAATTCATAGCTGTCGACGAGTTTTCGCAAGTTTGACGCGTTGCATATCCCCGACAGGGCCTTTAAATAATGATCCTAGCGAGGGGCGCGGCCGCATTACGCATTCTAGTTTATAAAATTCTGTGCGGAATTTTTATCCATCACGAGTGGAATTTATTACACTCTTCAGAGCAAATAAGGCGGGCCTGTCTGCGCACAGAGAAGCGAAGCTTTTTTTTTTCGCGTGCCTCCTCCATCCTTAAACAAAGGAGAAAGTGATACGAAGCCACAATAAGAAAGCATGCATACATATTTATATAATGTATGTATGAATGAAGCGCTCCTTTACGGATTCATATCTTTGCGTCTCTCCGTCCGGATGTGGTGGGTGACGCCGCATAACGAAACCGCTTTTTGTAAATATTTTTTTTATATCTAAGTTAATAATAAGAACACATGTCATCACGTTGATTCGTCGGCTACGCAACGTAGTACTATGTAAATACAATATACAATGTATAAAGCACGCGTGTTGCAATAATATATGTATGTATGTATGTATACATTGGATGAAATTATATTAAAATTAATTTATGCCCATAAATGCGATCGGCATATTTCGGGCAACGAGTCTTAATTAATCTTCATCAATCACCATACTCTTCGGACCCGGTTGATATTGTAGATGTTTCGCGAAGTTAAAACGAAAACTCGATTAAGTGCTTTTCTATTCAATCAAAATAATTAAAATAAACAACTTCGAAAATTTCCCTTTTATATTTATTTATTGGCCGCTCGAGTCGATCGATCGACCCGTTCCGAATGCAAAAATTCGAATTACCCAAAAGTAAATCAACAAACAATAAAAGTCAAATTAACAATCGACATGTGTATTTTGACGTTTATAAAAAGTAGTAGTCCTTATGTAGATTAAGAAATATACTATCTAAAAATACAAAGATATTTTTTTATATTGTAATTGTTTATCCTCATTTTATATATTGTGGTTTCTTTTTTTACAATTTAGTAAATACTTAAATAGGTCAATTAAAGATATGTATGTACGTACATAGGTTGCAAAAATTTCGAAATAAAGCTATGCGGAGTATTTTTAATGTAAATAGATTACCGAGTGTAAGAAATATGTTGAATGAATGTAAGTGAAACCGTAAAAGTGTGGGTGTTAGTATATATTAGATAAGAATTTATTACCAAAATATTTCGATGAGTATTTAATGGGGGGGTATAATATCCTCAACATCATTTTCAACCGTCCACTATCCACTACTGGGTGAAGGCCTCTCCAATCCTCTTCCATTCCTGTCTGTGTTGAGCAATCTGCATCCATTTGATTCCACATATTCTTCTCAATTCACCAGCCCATCGTCCATTCAGTCTACCTCGTTTTCTTTCACATCTTCTCGGATACCATACCAATATTTATCGCGTCCATCCGCCATCCATTCTTCTCGCTATGTGTCCACTCCAACTTTTTCACACGTTTCGCTGTCTGCCACTTCGTACTTACACGTATATACCTCTTACGATATCTTCTTGTTATACCAAGCGTACACATTTCCATGCTTCTCTGTGTCCACTGGATCATACGTAACATTTTCGAATTCAGCATCCACATTTCACACCCATACGTCATAACTGGCAGTACGCATTGGTCGTACGCCTTCTTTTTTAAGCATGGGATAAGAATAAGTTAATAGTTTAGAATTTAAATTTAAGTAGACCTAGAAGAAGTATCTTGTACGGTTGAATGCAATGGACTGCCAGATGGTGACAAATAAAACAAAGTGACAGATCCCCGACAGCCTTACAACAACACTTCTGTTCAAGTACTAATATATACATTTATTGTATAATTTTAGCTTTAACTAGCTTTTCAAGTTACTTTATTTAAATAAATAAATCCATTCTTGACCGGATAGTTTGTAACAGGCGTGAGAGTGCAAGCTCGCCGAACCGGTGCAAGTTGAGAAAACTGCATTGCGCGACAGGTGGGGCGTAGTAGCGAGAGGTATCCACGCAAAATTATGATACAAGAGATATAAACAACAGGTGGATAAGAGATTGGAGCTTTCTCGATTGCAGTTCTGCAGGAATGCAGTCCGATCGGCAAATGCCAAAGTGTCGCGAGCAAACGCTAACAGATTCGATTGCATAATCTCCGTTGAAGCGGTCGCCAACCGTTTCGTACGAAATAGTCAGTGCGGTGCCATGAATTATTTATGCATTTACGTATATATTGTACTGACGGGAAAGGTCAATGTTGTGTGCAGTCAGTTGTGTTTGTTTAAATTTACACGCTTTTTAGTATGGATGCGTCGAATTGCATACGACGCCAGAATTTTGAACCGGTTCGACGCCACGTGAGAACTTTTGTCGCTTGTATTATTATTATCTGTTTAGTTGGACGGATGTTTAACCCGATTCTACCCACTGCAGTCAAAGTGTTATTTTTCTAAGGAAAGATGTAGGTGTTTAGAGAGTGAATGTCGATTTTTATGAAACTGTCGAATGTTTGAAGTCAATTATCTAAATTACTTATGTAGGTTGCTGTGTCGATTAAAATTGAATACACTTTTACAGTTATGTATTTTTTTTTGTTGTTTTTTATATTGACAGTTTCCAAAACTGAATTATTTCATATATTGAAAATATATAAGCGGCTTTACTAACACGTTCGAATTCACATTTGTACATCATTTACGTGAAATATAGCGTCAACTTGTTTGAATGTGTCAAAATGTTCGAAATACGGAAATAACTGTCATTTTGACGTCTACCTGTACTAGAATACACATTTTTACGATGATTGATACAAATAATTTTGTAGAAATGTTTCTGTCGCGGCAATGAAATATATTTTATATATACAACATTATTATTTATATATGCGGAAACTTCGAATGTTTTCCAATATTATATACGACGTCGTATCAATTTATTATTTAGATCATTTCGTATTCCGAAATGTTGAACACACCCAGATAATTAATATACATTTTTGCAATGCCTTTGAATGAAATGTAATAAAAATTATAAATACATCAAGTCTCGAGTAATATATGGTCTATATTAATTATCCCTTAGTTTACATTCAGTATGAATCAGTATGAGTTATATAAAAAAAAAAAAATATAAAAAAAACATTAGTGGTTTTAATTGATTGCTTGTCAGGCTTTTGAACGTGCACGTCCTTGGCATGTGTATTGTATGAGTGTACATTAGACGGCATTGTTTTTAAGATCGGTCTGTAATGGGTAAATTAAAATTTAATTCAATTGACAAATTGGTTATTGATTAACATCGTTACACTGAAAGTTTGTTTAATAAAACATCCGTTAATGTATAACGTGTCTGTTCCGAGCTCGATCGTTCGGTTTATCTTCTCTATGTTCGGTTTCAAAACAAGCACTGACCTTTGTGTTTGCATTTCGGGAACAAATTCACACTGGCACGTTCAGACGAGTCAGCAAATACTAATCGGATATTTGCCATTTGACCGTTGAGCAGATCCGGAATCTACGGAAGATGTTTGAATTTTACAATCAAATTTGGAATTCGAACCGTGAATTTCAGAGTGGTCGGTGTAGGTTTGTATAAACAAATCTAGCGTCAAAATCGCTATCCGAATAAAACATTTCTAAACACCGACCCAACCCTTCGTATGAGTTGATTCAATTTGGTGCCGCGCAATTGGAGCCAGAATCGCGTTCGGAATAAACAGTGGTTTAAAAGAGAGCGAGAGCTTTCGGGTGCTTTTGTAGCTGGATAGTAAAAAGCTCTGGGTATTAGGGACCCATTGCCTTGCGATACTCGCTCTATGAATATTTAATTTGAAAAATGATCGCATCAAAATGGAAACGATAAACAAATTGGCGTGTCGGTGTTTCGAGCTTTTTAATATTCGAGTCGCATTCGCGCCGACTCGACTACGTGCTTTTATACCGGAGAGGTGAAACCCTTTTTTTACATGGCAGACCCTCTGAATTATACCTCCATATATCCACTCTACATATGTTTAAATGTGTCATGATTTTTTTTTGCGGTTCAAACTCTTTTCGCATAAAATAAGGCTGTCTATGTAAGTAAGTACGATACTAGGTAGTACTTTCCGTGAATATAATTCTGATTTGAATTTTATACATTCATATTACGTAGATCTAAAGAATGACGGATTTACTCGAGTGGATTCACACAATATAAACTTGAACTAAAATATATATATATATATGTATGTATGTATGTTCATTTGAATGGTAACGTTAGCTGTACGTAAGACGAAATGCTAAGATTCGGTGAAATGACAATGTTTGATCGTAGATAAAATATAAATGGTTGAGAATGGATTGGGGGCAGATGCCCCCATTGATAAATCAGTAGTCATACAAATACCGGTTAGATGTTAGATGAGTGTAAAAGTTACACAAAAAAAAAAGATTACTCAACGAGAATGTAGTATTTTAACCTAACGAATCATCTCAGATATGTATAATCCTCCATTAGCTGAAACTGATCCGTGAACCGAGCTATCGTGATTATTCTTAATTTTTCACGATAAACATGTTGATTGGGCGCTTGCGATCAAATCAATTTTCATCCGTAACGTGTACGTATTTTGAAAAGCATATTTTTCAGTTTGCAGCAGAGTTCATTAGCGCGAAAGTGGTAGGCTTAAAAATGCGACGAATGTTTCCCTTTCGACGTTCAGGACAAACTAAGATTTTTTCGCTCTCTTCCGGTTCATTAGGTGGCTACCTATGCCCTATGTGTATTTTGACATCAAAGAAGATGTGTATGTATGGTAATGAGTAAAATATATCCAAGGATTTCTTTTCGACAGATGGAAAACACTTTTCTTTATTTTCGCGAAATTCGGGGAAGTTTACTTGTACAACATTTCGCGATCGAAAATTTATAATTGTATTTAATCTCCCGTGAAGTGTGCGACACGTGCGTGTCGAATTTAATGGTATTATACATATTTTTAAAAAACTTTCAATCGAAGCTCTTTTTAATTGGTTCAAATGGTAAAATACACTGCTTTATTCATGATTTATGATTATGACTATGATTTATGTGTTCGTATTTACGTTATTTATAAGATGCAGCTCTCTTGTTACGAATATATGTACATACATAGATAATAGGATCAAATCAAGGTATTTGGTAAAAAAATCTGAGCAGGTGAGCTTTTGTTACAATTTTTCCCTCGGTGTCAACTTATAAGACGTCCTTCATCCATAATTTTATTTATACCCTCCGCAGCTCATTCTTCGTGGGTTAAATGTTTGGACTAAGAGACATCCTTCATGATTAACGTACTGGGGCTTAGGTGTGCTTCCATTAGTCATGCTTAGGTACATGAAATATAACTCAACTCGTCCGAACGTGAACCTGGGAGTTTTCCTCGCGAGTCGGCCGACGACAGGAGCAAAAAGCTCTTATCGGAATATTAAAGCTACTCACTATCGACGACAACAATGGCTTCCGTATTTCGCGTGCGATTTTCACCCTACCACCCCTAATATTATTATATTATTCCGCGGGTATATTTACATGATAGAGAGGTTCGCGACGGGGACAGCTCATTTGGATGCAGGTGCGGTTCTCTAAGGCGCCTAGATAAATGCCGTGAATTATTGTACGCGATGTGGCCTTAAACGTTGGAATGCTGAATGGAATGGACATACACACCGACAATGATCGCATAATAAATATTTCATATGCGAACATAATCGTTGTATTATAGCAATAAAAGCCTTGTGGCCGCAAAAAAAAAATCATTCTTAAAAACCGGTCGCTATGATCGATCGTGACTTGAGAATTTTGCAATTATTAAATTTATTTAAAAAATGTTGTGTTACGCCATTTTCGTGCATTACGCATATTATACCACTTGCATTGATTGGAATTAACGTGTAAGCTTATTATCATATACATATGTATAGTAGCACAGGAATTGACCGGCTGGCTGGGCAACAAAGCGCAGCCCGTGTCGTGTAATGTAACTCGTGTTGCGCACAGCGCTCACGCAACATAACCTCACTAACCCACACAAACACTCATGACAGGGTAGCCACCCGACGACACTGTCAACTGCCAGTTACTAGTGATTTTATTATTGGCGAACACGAATAAAGCTTACATCTAATAGATAGTCAATTATAAATGTATTATTATAATCGTACAGAATCGCAAGATTTATATTCGTCATTTTCAGCCGTTCACCATCCACTGTTAGACGAAGGCCTCTCAAATCCTCTTCCATTCCTGTCTGTCTTGAGCAATCTGCATCCACATGACTCCACACATTATTTTCAATTCATCAGCCCATCGTTCACTCGGTCTACCTTGCTTTCTTTCACATCTTCTCGGCTACCATTCCAGTATTTATCGCGTCCATCTGCCATATATTCTTCCCGCTATGTATCCACTTCAACCTTTTCACACGTTCCGCTATATCTGCCACGTTGGTCATGCTCATTACCCATGTATTCCTCTTACGATCTCTTCTTGTTATACCAAGCATACATCTTTTCATGCTTCTCCGAGTGCACTGGATCTTACATCCACGCTTAATATCCATACGTCGTAAACCTTATTTTTTAAGCATAGATTATACAGAGTTTTAAATCCAACATCCCGCTATGTTTAAAAGATTTATATTATGAGTTAGTATATACTTTTCTAAGAAATGGCTATTAAAAGAAAGTTTATTTACATTGAATAGTTTACGTCCTAATAGCAGCTTTCACGATTAAAAGATAATACAGTATTTGATCGACGATCTTCGATATGTTTTCATTGAATTTCATATTCCGAATGTCGAAGTGTACAAGTATCGGAGTTTATGGTGTTTTTATTCAATTCCAACAAGCTGAGGTTTTTTTAAAATTAATATCCGTTTCTCGTTTTTAATGACGCTAATAAATTCCGCTAGCGCGTTGCATTCACCACAATTGGCGAGACCTTTCTTACCGTCCAATTAACGGGGGTCAAGGCACGGTGCCGTAACTTGAAGAAGAAGACGATCCGCCATCATCATCATCAACAGCCGATTCTCGAATAGTTTCGCAACGATCGACCTCGCGATTCGCGCGATTGGCTCGTCTCACTTAAGAAGATATCATTGTTGTTGGTTTTTTTTTTTGTTTTATTTATTTATTAAATTTTTTTCGTCCGTCGCGTTCCACGGCGAGCCTTCGTGGCCTACAATCCGCCCACGCTTGTTCGCTCTAAGAACCACCTGCGGTGATGTAACACCGTAAATCACCTGTGGAATGCAGATGGATGGTTTGCCAACGACACTGACGAGGAACGACACTCTCGTGTTGCACTGTTAAACGTGTCAGAATGTACCAAGTCGAACGTTGAGAGGTGTGCGCTCATTATACATTGTGTTGCGTGTCACAAAAGATTATATTACGCGCGTATTTGTCGACTTTATTAACTTGTAGGTCAGTTATACTATTATTAACATCTTTGTGACTAACTCAATTAAATTATTCTTCTCCTGTAATTACATATTTGATTTGTATCGGCGAGTTTTTTTCAAACGATTCTTTTCAGGACATATGTATGGTACATACGTAGTTGGTAGAATCAGAGCGTTCTACATACATATTATCGGGTTCATGTATTATTTTATTGGTTTTTCTCTACTACATTTCCCTCTATGATTTTGGTTAAAAATTCATCACGATGCAGAGTGTTGCCGATGCGGATTCCTTTTCTTGTCTCAATGCATCCAATTATTTGCCTTTTTTTAAATTTATATTATAATTATATATTATAATTAAGTTATATTCCAACCTTCAAATTCAATTAAATGTTTTATAAATTTCCTTGGATTATTGCGCTTTTCTTACTTTCTTTCATATTCAGAAACCAAAGGGAAACGACTGCAGAAAAATCTCTCCTTTGTAACTTTACTATGACGTGCGGCATACAATGTCTATCAAAAGTTTTGAAGCAACGCTTGTAATCAAGTACGCCACTTTAATAACAATATCTTTGCATATTCCTAAAAGATTAATCTGTCAATTAGTAGTACTAAACGCGCCGTCGTCGAATAATACATCTTCCGTGGATCATATTCTAAACGAGCGGTCACAATTAATTATCGACAAAATTTAAGACGAAATATTATACAATTGGGGGGAGGGGGGGGGGGGGGTGGGAAGACCACCTGTGATTCTGGGTGATTAATTGCAATAGCAATTACTTTGGGACAATGGCAGAACCGTTAGATCTTTTACATTGTCGGTGATAAATAGAAGTCGACCGCGACGGTAATGATGATTATGATTGACAAAAAATCTTCGGTACCGAATCTGCCAGCCTATAAAGTCGAGGAATAAAGCAAAAAGATCTACCACCAAAAAAAAGAAGGATCTCTCGACTTGGGACGCTGTAATCAAACGCAGTTCTTTTACACGGTGGCGAGTCGTTTTCTTACATCTAATCCGATTCGCAGAGATGTCTCGACTGGGGCTTAGCGACCTTGGGATTTTGAGACTTTTGAGGTTTATTTTGACTTGGGTTATAGTAATCCGTATCATTTTTAGTACCTCAACCTTTGATACTTGCATATAATTTCAAATGTATCAATACATATTGGATTTAAAAGTAATTAAGGCACTGAGAATAAACGAAAATGGTTAGATATGATTTTCGTAAAATATATATGAAAGATTTGTCTGATTAATTCAAATTGAATCAGTAAATACGAACTACCAAATTCTAAATGTACATATATTACGAATATTGTATAGTAAGCGTTGAATATGAAATTTATACTGCATTTCAGTTGCTTTGATTACTTTTTTTATTATTTTTATTATTTGATGATGGTTTCTCATTTGTATTTTTTTTTTACGGCCACGTATAAACTTACAAAGATGAGCCGAGTCAAGTTCCGAGAAATGCCATTACACAATTTGATATTCTAAAGGTAACCTCATATTCTGTGTAAAGAAAACACCAACTCTACGCCCTTTTAATAAATAAACCCTTCTTTGAGATTCGCCTTTATTTTTCTCACTCGATCTTAAAAAAAAAATAAATAAAAAAGGCAACGCTATCGACCATGTTATCAAAAGCGAATCGAGATTTCACAAAATATACAACGTACTTGGTTTATTTATGAATAAATTTTCACCTACGTGTGTTTATCATAAATTTCAAAATCTCCTCCCATCCCCGTCGCGTCTGCGATGCAATCAACATTTCAAATGAAATGCGTCATTGTAAAATCATTTCACAACCATTACGTTATGAATATGATAAATTGTTCGGTGGGCGTTCAAGTGTTATTCAGCCATTATTAATCGTTACCAAAAAAAAACCGCAGCGTTTTCGAAATGAATACCGAAATTAAATATAAACGAATGTCAACAATAATAACTGACGTATCTCAATTAATTAAATTGTTCAGTCGAATTGTTTAATTTGTAGCGCGCAATGATCATTTTTTATTATGTTTAATAACACATTATGGACAAGCTTTATAAAAGGCAATAAAATCATGTTGATTACATTATTAAGTAGGCAATGCTTTAAATAATTCGTACAGGTGTTTGGTAAATTTGAACGTTTTGCACATTAATCGAGTGTGTAGAAAGATGCGGAAGTGTGTTTTAGATTTTTTTCCAGTCTGACTAATTTGCGGTATAAACATATAATGTGATTGATTGTGGTTAAATGGAAAATTCAATAGACGCAACCTTGATGTTCGTGTTTCGAATTTAACTGTCGAAGAAGTTGATAGATTTTTTGTTTATTTCTAATAAATAAAAGTCTGTTTTGCGAACGTCAGCAGTAAATTCGTGTTGCCTTTGACATTCAAATTAAATGTAAATGCAATGGATATAGTTTTTTTCATTATTATAACGAACATCCGTAAGTACTGTCATACTTTTTCATTAGATGAAATTAACGTCAGAAATATATCTCCGATTTTTCTATACGCCCTTTAGTTCCGAGTGATCATTTTAGCGAATTTATGTCCTCGTTGTATGTAAATTGGAATAGTCGAGAAAATGTATAAATATTCTTGGATATCACGCGAATAATCCGAGTTGAAATGTAGCTGTAGCGTAAAAGATACCATTCACAAAGTTCGTAGCTTCGAGGAATTGTGCTACGCTCGCAATATCCGCAGCTCGTTATGTCTTCTTCAAGGCGAAATTTGATTCTAAAATTTTATTAGACGATAAGTAGTATTATTCGCCCTCAATCTGAGCACAGATCTACAATATAAAACTTTGCCTACGCGCACAATTTTCCACGACGGGCGAAACGCTACATAAAGCTGGCCGCACACCGTACGACTCGAACAATTTTTTATGCATTTTTCAAAGTGGGCCTCCTCGTTCGATGCGTGGTCGCTGATAACACAATATCGCCGAACACTTTCGGCGACGATGACGATAACGCGGTGATTTATGTACCGAAACCATTTGAGTGTTACGCCGATAAGCTCGGCGTGCCCGATCGACCATACCAGAAACGATTGGTCGGGAAAATTCCCAGCGAACAACGAACGTGGACAGTTCGACGACACTAACGCCACTAGGAATCTGCAATTGCGTCCTCGCCCATCTACGTGCAGATATTCATTCGTTCTACCAACTATCTACATACATATATGTGTACAAGGTGGCCCATGATATGTAACCGAAAACTTTGCTTTCATTGTAACTGTGTTACTTATTTTCAATTTTATTTATTTATTTAATTTAAAATATTTTAAGAAGCAAATAACAAACAAAAAAGTAACTTAAAGCTAAAATTACATAATAAACTTAATTATCTATTAGCACTTGGGCATATGTAGGTGTTGCTTTAAGGCTGCCAGGAATCTATCAATTTGGATTCAAGACCTTCAGGCAGTCAGATACTTCTTCTACTTAATTTTTAATTCTTAACTATTAACTTATTCTTACCCATAGTATTATGACTATGTATATTATACCCCGTTATTAAATACTCATCGAAATATTGTGGTAATAAATTCTTATCTAACTTAAAAATATATACTAACATGCACACTTTTACGGTTTCACTTACATACATCATCTATGTATGTACAATATATTCATCTACTTCAATTCATTCAACACATTTCTTATTTTAGTTAATATATTTACATTTAAAATACTCCGTATGCGGAGCACTATTTTGATATTTTTGCAACCTATCTTTAATTAATCTATTTACTAAATTTAAATATAAACAATCCATAGAGATTTCTTTATAAATAGGTAAACAAACCTACAAATTTCAGTAAATTTTATTTGTTTCCAGCAGTGTAAAATAAGCAGATATTTGGTTTTGTATTTCAATATGTATGTACATACATATGTATCTACGCTCCTATATTTAGTTTATCGATTTTGACCAAAAGTTACAATGAAAACAAAATCTTCAGCTACTTATGGCCCACCTTGTATGTTTAATAATGCAATGCGCTTATTTAGAACGCGTATTTTCGATCGTGCAAATTCGCATACAAATCTTCAAAGTAGTTGTATAATACTTACACCGCACTCAATAACGGATTCCGTTACGCGCGCTGGGAATCTTAAAGAGGGAAAAAGGTTATACGTAAGGCAACTATTTGTCCGGTTAATAGGAATCGCGTATGCAAATTGTCGGTGCTTTTTTTTTTTTTTTTTTTGGTTTTTTTTCGGTTTTAACCCCTGTGAGATATATTCTTTGAGGGTCTTTGGCGGTGCTATTTATTCACGGGGCAGAGCTGTCTGGGAGTGCCGCTCTTAATATTTGCATTTACTTAACGGTAGGGAACCTTAGCTCTTGTCAGACCGTCTTAAAACATTGTGAGTGTGTGTACGTGTAGGTGCTGTGTCGTAAATGTCGTATTAAATTGTACGAAGGATTTTCATATAAGGCGAAATTGCCGCACTAACCGAAATACTCATAGCGCCTAAAAAAAGGTACGGTTACCAGGTGTTGTTGGGACTTTACGTAAATTAGCAATTTTATACTTAAACCCTCGGATTCAAGTTAGATTTTGTTCTTGGATCTGATTCGATGCGTTTATTTATTTTAGTACAAATATCATTGCAATTTATTGAAAATCGACAAAAAAGCTTTCAAAAT
Organism: Parapsyche elsis; assembly: GCA_022651745.1. NCBI lineage: Eukaryota > Metazoa > Arthropoda > Insecta > Trichoptera > Hydropsychidae > Parapsyche > Parapsyche elsis. The sequence continues at coordinate 565,139 of JAGVSN010000044.1, forward strand.
TTAACTATGTACCTACATATTTTCCTAGCCTACTATTTTTCGGAGCCACCCAGCGTATTCGCTCAAGGTTGTATATCACCTTTTTTGTAAGTGTGGTCGGGAACCAGCGGCTCCGGAGCCTCATGCGGCTCTTTGTATGAAAACTTGCGGCTCTCGCCGTCATACAACGTTTTGCGCGAAACACACAATTTACACAAAATTAAAATAAATCCTATTTCTACATATAACTTCGTGGCTTTAAAAAGCTTTAAATCGTTTTTCAATAATACTTTTTAGTAATTAACTGTCGAACATTAAGAAATATCACGAAGATAGCTTATTTCTTACTGCTATCCATTTCACAAATGAGTAACATTTAATTTAATTTTGAATATACGTATAATCCGAAGATAATAATTTTGCAAGGTTTTCCCTAATTTGGCTCTTAGCTCGAAAAAGATTCTCGGCCACTGGCATAGGCCGGCACAGGTTTCCAACCTTTTTCGAGTAGCGAGCCTTTTTTATAAAAGCCAAGTGACCCGCGACCCCGATATATTTGAAAAAGGCAAAAAATATTATTCAAACATAAAAACACCGATTAAAAATGAAAATTGCATTATAGTCAACATTTTTTTTTTAGTATACTGTCTCAGTTGGTTACCCCACAGAAAACCCTTTGTGACCCCATTTGGTTGGGAACCCGTGGCTATAGAGCCAATTGTCGTTTTGTATAACTTGAAAGAAATGTACACATTCGAGGGTTTTTAAGATGAGCTGACTTTTGTCAACACTTTGACAACCTGGACAATTTTACTAAAAAAAATTTTTCAAACGGACTTTATCTCGTTTAAACATTACTGATTTTAGAATGCTTTTACTTACTTTCCATAATCTGTAACTTTGTAAAACGTGACGCAACATAACAGTATTCACTTTCAATAAAAGATGATTTGATTTTCAGAATGGAAAGTATATAAATTTTACGGCAAACTCTAGTCGTCTTTCGTTTCGCTTCGTAAGCTTTTTCCATCGTCGTCGCAATCTTTCTTTCTACACAGTTGAAAAATATAAACGTGCAGAATTTGATCTGGACGTGGCGTGGCGGAGAGGGGTTTTCCACTCTTGGCTGGAGAGTGTCGGGAGTAGAGAGAGAGAGATTACGTCTCGAGTTTCCCGGGGAACGAGCGAACTTAAGCGTTAAGATTTTCAGTATTTAGTGTCAAGCGTGAAAAGAAAATGCGAGGCTCTTCAGCACGCGCTCCACTACACCGCTAAACTAGGCCGGATGTCGAGACTGTACTTTGCAACGTCATACCCACTCTATTATACTTGATTTAGAGGTACATAAGAGCGAATCAATTTTAACTATGATGAAGTGTCTAGCTTAGGTTCACCAGCCTGTTTTTTTTTTGCTCTTAAAGTGGCGTACCTACCTACTTGATATCAAACTTTGTCACTTCACTCCTTGATAAATATTTTTACAATCTATCACAGTGAAGTAACAAGGGAGAGATACAATAGAAACGTTGTTTCGGTTCGGTCGAGTGTATACGTGTAGCTATCACTTTTGAAATGTACTGCGGCTTGTTTTCGTTTCGGGCAAAGGACAAAATAATTTGTTTGCGGTGATGAATGTTATCGAATCGTTGACAATTTCCGCACCCAGATGATTATTTACTGTGTAAACAAAGGGGAGGGTAAGTTGTCCGTGCAAGAAGTGGGTCGCACAGCTAAGTGATGGAAGCTACTTGACGAAGTGTTGACCATAAATATCAGAAGGAAGCTGGTGCTCACTTACCACCGGCTGCAGTAATTTATGTATCTCACTTTCTTGTTGTGACAGCAACTGATGATAAATGGCGGAAAGCCGACGAACATTGTTTACGGACAACGGTCATATAATTGTCAACAATGTTGAAAATTAGGTACGCGCTATGGGAAAAGTAACAGCCTTAAGATCGACCGCTGTCAATCACCAAGAAGCAAGAACTAATAGAAAAATTCTTAATAGAGGAAAAACCATCAAATAACGGAATGCTTTCCTCCGCTTGAGTGACGCCGTACACATTGCGAAAAATAAAGTATATTTGTTTTTGCCGATCGATAATAAGACAGATCACGCCATTAAGACGCGAATTACGAACTTGCAATAAACTGGTTTTACTGTCCTTGCATTGTAAATAAGCCGCGCGGATAAAGACAGTATTAAATGCAGTAAAGTCAACTTCGTGACTCTTTTCGGAATGAAAATCCGCAGTGTTATTCTCCTTACCGTGCAGTTTCGTTAAATATACATACATACATACGTGGTATCGACAAATATAACGATTAACCCAATTTCTTTCAAAATGACACATGGTTACATTACAATAATATTGGGAAACTTTACGCGCGGATAGAATATAAGTAAACGTTCTATGTAATACAGTTGTTTCTCAAATAAAGTGCTAATATTTCATTCGACGAAACTTTGATAATACTTTTGTCCAAAACTTATATGAATACTATTACTATTTTCAATGACGAATGTTCTAAATATGATACATTCTTCAAACATTTCAAATATCATAAAAATTCGATCGATATTAAAACATTCTGTAATTGTCGTCAAGACAATTTATTTTTGTCTGTATGTATCAAATATAAAATTCAACTTAACATAACATAACATTATCTTTTATTCATACATCTGCCTTTTACACTTTTACATTTACTTCTGATCGATCGTTGAACGGTTCATTGTTGTCATTTCATTTCAGATAAAGACGTGTATCTATCTATGCTCGGAGCAAAATCTACATTATAATCCTTGTAATATTGCAATGACTATTCTGACATTTGAAAGTAGATATGTTGTTTAATCTTAAATTAAATGTTAAAAATCTCTCATTTGTATGCGAAAAAGAAAGATTTGGCGATATACATATATATGCATCGGAAATGAATGAAAAGTCAAGTGCTTCCACGCGCGGCTGAAACGATCGAGTTTTACAGGAACAACCCGATTGATTTTCGGTACAAATCCGTTTCGTACGATACGAAATATGATAAAGGCAATCTATTTTGCGAGCCTGGGGGAGAAGTTTCACAGTCGAGGGTGGCAAGAGAGACGGCTAGAAAACGCAAATGTATACATATGTATAGAGGAAATATTGTTGGGCCGGTCGTGCACGAGATGTGGCTCGATTCGTAGACGTATATTAGTAGATGTAGACGTGGCTGTAGAACGAAACTTACATATTCCACATATGCATCTATCTATCACCTCATGCATATTCAATTCGTATGGATGAGGCAGTATTTCCAACTCACTTTATTTTCCAGTCCGCTCTTGCAGACGCATGATCCGATATTGGCGAAAAAAGAAGTCGTCGTTTGTGCATACGAATTCGATACGTAGCCATACGTCGTGTAAATTACGCAGAAGCCAGTTTAAAATAGTATTTTTCTTTTGCAATATGAATGTAAATGAGCAAACATTTCTAATACTGAGCTAATGTATTCCGTTTTACTATACTAGGTCGCAAATGAATAGTCATACGTGTTTCCGTAAAATGTTGACAGAGACTTTTATTGTGTGTATGCACTTTCTCTCTCTCTTTATAAGTAAGCAAGAACAGTAATAAATCGGTATAAAAAGCGTAAATAATTGTGCTTCAATATAAACATACACGTACTGTGATAATAAGCGCATTGAAAGTGTATACAAGACATGAAAGGAAACTGTTCAAGTAAAAGTTTAAATCAAATCTTTTGGATGTAAACATATGTTTGTATGCATTATGTACACATGTTGACAGGCAGACGTTCACACTTATTAAAATCGAATAATAAGAAGTGTGTTTTCTTATTTATTTTATTTATTTATTTATTTATATAATACAGTAGCTTAAGCTAATTAATTATAAACCTTAACTAAGCACCTGTACAGAGATGTTTTTTTAAGACTGCCAGGAATTTTTCAATAGTTTTGGAACTTCTAATTCCATCCGGCAGTCTATTATACTCTAAAACACCTCTGTACAAGATGCTTCTCCTATTTCTATTTATTTTAACATTTTTTATAATTAAATTATTTTTATTCCTTAAATTATATTCACATACATATGTATGTACATCCATTCCTCTCACAATAAATTTACTAAAATATGATGGTAACATATTATTATCTAACTTAAATATAAATACGAACATACAAAACCTAAAAAGAAGATAGAAAATGAATAAATATTTATTCATTTTCTATCTCCCTATAGTCGGTGGTGGTTTAAATTCGATGAGGTTTGGATGAGATTTGCTCAAATGTTGCTCTATTAGTAGAAGTGCACTGAACTGTTCAATATGCATTTGAAATTCGAGAGCTTCGTTTCTGTGCAGAATTTTCGCAATGCTCGATCGGTCGCGCGCGCGCCACACTTTTGAAACCGCTGGATGGCTACAAAACGCAATTGCAGCAGTTATGACGACAGAATGCGGAAGTGCATCTGTTATCCGCAACGCCTGTTTTATTTTAACGTTCGCATTGCGATATTATTTCGCAGACAGCGCCATCATAAAAATCGACATTTCAAACGCCCAGAGTGCGAGCGTTAAAGTAAACGTATGCTATGTATGTACCTATACATACATAGTACGGGAAAAATAAAATAAAATGTACCAAATCACCGGGTTATGTCTCGATTATTATCACTTTCTCAATACGGACAGTGAAAGGATTCGAACATGGCGTGTGTATCGAATGCACCTAGCGATTTGTAACCGGATGAGTAATTAAAATTTGAATATGAAAAAAGTATGATTAAATAAATTACAGTGGAAAGGCACAGTACTAGCATTAGATCCACGAACGCTGGTTCGTGGTTTGATTTTAGATACGGATGAAATATTGTATTGATGATTCCGAGTCCTGCTATAGCTTCTGGCAAGATTTTGATACTATTCTTTAGATGTTGAGACGGTTCTATGTAAAATTGATACCCCCTTCATAATCCTCTCTTATAGTGGAAAGGCACAGTGATAACATTGGACTCACGAACGTTGGTTTGTGGTTTGATACTCGATATGGATGAAATATTGTATTGATGGTTTCGAGTGCTGCTATAGCTTCTGGCAAGATTTTGATACTATTCTTCAGATGTTGAGACGGTTCTATGTATGTAAAAATGATACCCCCTTCATAATACCCTCTTATAGTGGAAAGGTACAGTGATAGCATTGGATTCATGAACGTTGGTTCGTGGCTTGATTCTCGATTCGCATGAAATATTGTATTGATGATTCCGAGTCCTGCTATAGCTTCTGGCAAGATTTTGATACTATTCTTTAGCTGTTGAGACGGTTCTATGTAAAATTAATACCCCCTTCTTTATTTCTAGGCTTTTACCCTCCAGACGGCAATAGAAAACCATTGGGGAGTATCTTTCCATTGTTACTTCACTATGATAGACGATAAAAATGTTTGTTAAAAGTGAAAAGTCAACGTTTGATATGAAGTAGCCAATCGATAAGTCGGTGATTGGGGCGATAGTTTTTTGAGTTAAGGTCCATGGCTCGATCAGCGTATGTCAATATGATTTTTTGAACAGTTTTTTCAACCTTATTCATCGTCATTGGCTGGCATTACTATGTAATACCAGATCAGTCGTTTCGTGTTATTTATCTACCTTAGTTGTGAGACGGTTCCTCCAAAAATTGACACCTCCTATCAATTATTCCAATGTTAATCTGTTATTGGGTCTGGATACTTGTGTACTTAGACCTGTCGGCTAACTTGAACTAACAACATAAATAAGTACGCCACTTTAAGCCGAACTGGAAATTTAAGGTTTGCTGTGCGCTGCTCCGCTTGACACACCTCTTTCTCGAATTTCACTACGATCCAATTTTCAATTTTTACCGAATGGCCAATAACTGTGTCGCTTAGCGGGATTCCCTATCACGAAGACTTCCATAACGACATCGCATATTAACGGCGACGGCGATGTTCCACGAGGCGATTGATCGATTTTGCAAAAATGAAAATTGCGATTTGGCTGTACGTCAGCGTCAGCGGCAGCGACGCGACGGTCGAGTTTCGCCGGCTAAACGGTTTCCATTATCGCGCTGGCATCCCACCTCGAATTGAAAGATATTTTATTGAAAAATAACCTCTCAGAGTGATGTATCACCGGAAGCGGACGCGGACATCCAGAGGATTTGTTACATTTTGAAGTGAGGCATTTGCGCCAAGTGAGACCGCCCGCCCAGCTCCACGAGTGGGCCATAAGTTACCAAAACTATTTCGTACATAAAAATGTATATTGCGTGTAACGTAGCGGGAAAAAACATCCAAATAATTCAACCGGAAGTGACGATTCATCTGAATTTTATTCAACATTTATGTGTATTATAAATTAATGGAACAATCTCATCGTTTACGCACGCGGCACGAGCATAGTGCATGTTTTTTATATGTATGCACATTAACACACACACAACTCATTTTATTCATTTAATAATTATACCGGTATTCTTATAAAAAACAAAATCGACTCTTTCAGTATTTCAATGTGTCTTATGTTTTTACAACTTACATATGTATGTATGAATAAAAATAAAATTATTTTATATCTAACTTTAAGGTCAATCAAAATGAACATCATTTTAAATTAAGTGCTGACTATATTTTTATACAATTAGCATTCTGGCTTATTAAAAAAGTTGCAGTATATGCCATTTATAAATAGCTGTTAGTAATACATTTAAGTAAGCTGTATTCTGTTTGCGATTATAAAAGCAATTCACACTACGCAGTCACTTTATAAACAAGACGGTAAAAATAGATGCGCCGATAGGACTTTTTTGCGTAATTTAATCGAGATCTCATTCGCATAGTGCGTGTTTGTAACTACGGCAAACAATTCGATATTGTATAAATAGATCAGCACACGTCGATCTCACTGGAATATTTGATTAAATCGACATCGATACATTGTAAATGGGTTCTCACGTAAAAATGAAATTGTGTGAATTTGTTTAAGAGAGTTTCTTTTTCTTTTCGAAAAAAAAAAACAACATTTTAGTTATTTATGCGCATACAAAGCGGTACGTGCCTATGCTAGTCCAACAGGCAGACTTTCGCGCATTTCTTTCCATTCTTTCATTATCACCGACAATAATGCAAGAAGTGTTACACACCCATACACATATTCACTTCGACCGTGTCTTTTCTCGTCATCTAATGTATTTGGCGTGCCCTTCATTGACATTCTGCCGGTACCGCGGGCCATACTGGGTCACTTGTGCACATTGGAGCCCTTTTCGCTCATGTGTCATTCATGGGCTCATGTCGAAAGTACGCCATGGGACAGATACGCCCTAACTTATTTAATTATCCACGTCTAGAGTGACCTGGGAGAGGGCTTCGATCCCGTGAACCGTTTTGAATGATGCATTATGGTCGGCGCGGGACGTATACGTTTTCATTTGCCGAAATCCCTCATTGAGCTGGTGGGAGCTTTACGGTCGGTTTCCTCAATATTGATTACAATCAAGTCGTGTGCTTGCATATTTAATGTAAATTGACAACGGCGTATAAACTTGATACCGAAAACTATATTTCTATTATTATAAATAGCCACAATGAAGACACGGACGGAGTTTTATACTCGCAAACGCGTTTGCAAGTAAGAATATGTACTTGTATGACACTTTGATGAGCAAAATAGAGCGAGAATAACATCGAATTACTCATTGCGAATGTAATTTCCTGAATTTTATTTTATTGTATTTACATTTTTCCGTAAAACGCGAGCAATTCTCGCAAGAGATTTGATAAATTGTTTTACGCACCAGCGCGCGCGCAAATGCTCGAGTGCTTTACTTGAGCACTTTTTTTTTTATCAAAGCCGCCGTAATACGCGATGCATTATTTATGCACGATTTACATTGGATTATGTAATTTTAAATTATGTATAATTCATTCTTATTTATTGCTTGTTTCAGATGGGACGACAAATCGAAGCCGCGCGACAAAAACCACTGTGAACAACTGCTCGCGCACTCTGCAATTATATGTATCTAAAATTCCATGTGTAAATTCGACGATATTATCTCGTTGAATTTGGTATAAGTGAGTGAGTGTATAAAATAAAATCATTACGGCGAATTTTAAGTTTGAAACGAGTCCGGAGGCAATCGAAGCAGCCATGGAGACCGAAGAGTTGACGAAACTCGTCGACGGGATATACAAGGTAAATGTTTATTTGAATTGTTGTCTAATTACGCGCCTACGTGAGTTGGCTTCCATGCGAAGTTATGATTGAAGAACAATCGCGATGCTGTTTTTGTATTATTTCCGAATGAGATTATTGCGACACGTAAACACTCTCCTTATATGAGGAAGTTTACCTTCGTGTGTGTCGCCATTGTTGAAACGCAACGAGTATGCATGCATTCCTTCGGTTTTTTTTTTTTTTTTTTAATAATTATACACGAAACGTGAAAATTTTCACGTGAAAATGCAAGTGGGAAATTACGGGGAATGGGTTAGGTATTATGCAAAGTCAAACATTAGTATGTATGTTCGTGTTAAGCCCGCGGCGAAAAGGTCAATGCCTGTTCGATCCTTTACGTGACCGAAATGAAAAGCTCGCCTATTTAGAGATTGGATGGATATTTTGTTTGAGGGGGTCGGATCAAATTTTACCAGATTTTTTTTTTATGAATTTATATCATATTGGTTTTTTCCTTTTGATAAATTTTTGGGGGCGTAGTAAGCGTTCTGTTTTCCCCATCCGCCAGGTTTTTCTCTCCTTCACCCCTTTTTCACCCCGGGAAAATTTTTGTTTAAATTATAAATTAAACGGTTCACCGGGGAGCGTTTACGCTTTACATATTTGCGTGCGAAACGTAACCGCTTTATCCTCTTTTTTGCAAGCTTATGAATAATTAAATAGACCAGACATGATGAATTGTTGAAGTTTAAAACGCTCGCTTAGTAAATAATTTTTAATTGAAAATAAATCCTCCGCAAAAGTATCGAGATTGAATATTTCGAATATAACGCTTTCATATTCCATATATGTACGTATGTACGTACATATTTATATACTAGTCAATACCCATTGACAGTGTCATCGGGTGGTTATCATTTAGGTAATACACCTACATATTCGCAGTGGTCGGGAATCGGCGGCTCCGGAGCCGCATGCGGCTCTTTGTATAAAAACCTGCCGCTTTAGCTGTCATTCAACGTTTTGCGTGAAATACAAAACGTTGACACATAATTTACACAAGACCAAAATGAATCCCATTTCCACAACTTCATAGCTATAAAATGCTTTAAGATCGTTTTTCATATTAAACTTTATAATGCTTTTCAGTAATAAACTGTCGAACGTTAAGAAATATCACGAGGATAACTTATTTTTTACATTTCATTAATGATTAATATATAATTCGAAAATAATACTTTGTGGTTCCCAAACCTACCAATTTTGCAAGGTTTTCCCTAATTTGGCTCTTAGCTCGAGAAAGGTTCCCGACCACTGACTTATAGTGTATTTAGTTGTTGAAAATGTGCCTTCGCGATTCGCGCTACCAATGCCGTGAGTGCACGTTTGTTAGTGTATACGAGCGTTCCGCGGCCACCCAGCCAGGCAGACCTTTGCACTATTACATATAACTATTGTAAGCCCGTTGATTATCAACGCATGTGTGGGTGAGTATATGTGTATTTAATAGTTTTTATAGTTGTTGTATAGATGGCGCGTTTTTTGTTAATTTATGTAGCAAAGTCGCGAGCCTATTGACAATTAATATTGTAAAATCGTCATCGCCTCCGTTTGGATCATAGGGTAAGCTCTCACTGTCCCGAACTGGTGATCTCGGGTTCAAATCCCACTCGCGCGAAATTCTGGTTTTTTTTTAATTATTTACATCAGCGAGCGTTATCAGCAGACAGACACACAAGTCTGCATTTTTAAATAATATCACGAACCCTTTGAATCACACTGTATTCGCGTAAAATCGTCACGTCTTAGAAACGACCCGGTTAGAAGAATAATATTAACTCACTCGTTGCTTGGGCTCATTTGTTGAAAATGTCGAAGGACAACGTATAACATTTATCATTTACCCGTGCGCCATACGCGCGCTGGTGACTTTTTGCCAAATATGCTCGAGCTCACACGCGCGTACACATAAAAAAATTGAAGATTGAATCTAAAATTGAAATAAATTAGCTTTTCGCGCTGTCCCTCGATTTGCCGACCGTTTTGCAAGCCACTCGGTCGGGATAACCCATTAAGCATAACAGATTGGCTGTCGGGCGGGTGGCAATTGCGTGTAGTAGTAGGCGAGACCGGAAACAGACTCGGATCGCGGATACAATTCAGAAAAACAAAAGGCGTCGCCACGCAGATTTAATTAAGGCGAGCTTTTCGGGGAGAGATGCGTTCTTAACGCATTAATTCCCGTCGTTCGTTCGTTCGTCCGTAGCGAGCGAACGGGCACACACCGCTCAGAAAGCACAGAACCATTACGCAAATTTTATCACACTTTTTGTTTCCACTCTGCTCGGCGCGTAATAGCGCACCGCAAATAATAGGGGATGGACTTGTGGGGGTTGGGGTGGCACATTCCGAGTAATTACATCGCACTTGTGTGTCGGACTTTTGGGTGTGCCCCAAGACGCGACTTATGGGCGAGACAACGAGCGTGCTTCGGCTGTGTGGTTTCAACTCCTACCTCGCTATCGAAAAAATGCGAAAGGGTTAAATTAACGCCGGTCAAAGCTGCGAGAGAAAGGCAGGACGGACAGACGCCCGCCTCTGGCGATACCGCTTAACCTCCTAATTGATGGTGGTTGTTTGTCTTTTTTTTTGTAAGTGGTTACCGCTGTTTACTCACTGCCTCGTAATATTTATAGTATATTTAGTTTCGTTGTTCGTTTGCTTAATTCTTTTGTTGTGTTGGTTTTGGTCGTTGAGGCTTCAAAATTGTGTTATAATCATTTTTGAGGAAGTGCTAAGATCTACGATAAGCAGCTGATGCTTTTGAGTGTTTGAGCAAAGACCGTAAAATATACACTTTTTGGTTTTATTCACTGAAATAACTATGTATATCGGAGAATGAACGTATTTATACCTAGGACAGTTGGTGAACATGGCTGGATGTAAAAGCGAAGAATGAAACTAGGATGGAGCGTTTTTGGAACGATGAACATTGTTTTTAAAACCAACATTCCGCTATGCTTAAAAAAGGAAGCATAAGAGCAATGCGTACTGCCAGTTATGACGTATGGATGCTGGATTCAAGAATGTTACGTCAGTGCACATGGAAAGATGTCGTAAACTGTCGTAAGAGGTATACACGTGTAAGTATGACCGAAGTGGCAGATATAGCGGAACGTGTGAAATGGTTAAAGTGGCAATGGGCTGGACACGTAGCGAGAAAAATGGATGGGAGCTTGGATGGGGAAAAATGGAAAGAAAGCAAGGTAGACCGAGTGAACGATGGGCTGATGAATTGAGAGGAATGTGTGGAGTCAACTCATTGCAGATTGCTCAAGACAGACAAGAGAATTGGAGAGATTGAACGGCTGAAAATTATGTTATTATATATGTATATTAAGAGGAATACATGGGTAAGGAGCATGATCAACGTGGCAGATATAGCGGAACGTGTGAAAAGGTTGAAGTGGATACATAGCGGGAAGAATATATGGCAGATGGACGCGATAAATACTGGAATGGCAGCCGAGAAGATGTGAAAGAAAGCAAGGTAGACCGAGTGGACGATGGGCTGATGAATTGAAAATATGTAATGTGTGGAGTCAAGTGGATGCAGATTGCTCCAGACAGAATTGAAGACAGTAGACAGAAGAAGACAGATTGCTCCAGGAATGGAGGAGGATTGAAGAGGCCTTCATCCAGCAGTGGGTGGTGAACGGCTGAAAATGATGATGATGATGAACTGTATCGCATCCTCACAGTGTTCAGACATGGCCAAGATTTTGCGAAAATGAGTTGTAAATGCAACTTTGTTCCTCTTTAATTAATTATTCTTTCAAGGCAGTCAAGTGGCACATCCGAATGACGTCACAAATATTTTTGGCAGAGTACAAAAGTTCTACAAATATTCACGGAGCACACAAGTGACAAGTCCGAACTTTTTGCATGCAATTTGAAAAATTCACTTGTGTAAATCGAATAACAATCAAATAGCATCCAAAAATTTAGAGTAAAATGTGTACAATCGTTATTTTCATATAAAGCTATATGATGACCAGTTAAAACTTTAAAACTGCTGCCGTGAATAATCTACTATTTTGGACATGTCACTTTTGTGCTCCAAGGACGCGATGTGTAATAGTTAATTTGTATCAAAATACTACCTATGTATGTACATACATATGTATGTTACAGGTTAAGTTAATAATTTATTAAAGTACATGCGCATGTGCTTCAAAAATTTTATTTGATTATTTTGATATATGAAAAATACTATGTCTGTCGGAAGGACATTAGGGAAGTACGCGTATGCACTTTATAAAGTCGTAAATTAACGATACTTTACACTGAGGGTAGGGTAACACGTACGTTCCAAATTTATTATAGTTCTTAGCCTTGGGGAATAGTACTAGTACTTTGTCGTAAAATGTCAACTAGTAAAAAAGGTTGCGTGCAACAGGACGCGACAATAAAATCCGCGCGCTAATTGATTACCTTGTTACGTTATATTCTCTCATACGATACAAAACCATTGTTTGCTTTTCGCTTACTTTATTTTTAACTTTCCACTACTTATTATCTTTGATTGTTGTATAATAATAATAGCAGTACTAAATTCCGCAGAAGCATTGCAATTATTTTATAATCTTATCCGCCAAATTACACGTCGTCGTCGACGAGACAACTTATCTCCTATGTGAAGTGAGAGGCGTGCGCTAAGCCAGAAATAATAAACTACGTGCAATTACTTGCACGTAATGAGTAACATCTTCACGTGCAGGAAGTGCATTCACGGTCAACCCTGAGTGATCACTTCATAAGGATGTGTGGGTGAGCTTTTACCGTTAAGTCGACGATTTCGCAATGCAATTTCGTATATCAACACGCAATCGTTAACTACTTCACGACACGTTTGCAAATATGCATCTAATGTACCCGACTATGTGGGATGCAACGTTTACTTTCGATTAATTCACTCTCTCGGTAAACTCGTGCTACATTATTTAATCCGCTTGTATTATTGTATATATGGATATTCGTGTATCTTCTTCTTCACCATCGTCATAATCTTGCCCAGTCGTGATATGTCATATATAATTTACTTTCTTCGTGCAGTACTGACCCACGTCTGTCCGTATGAGTTTCGCGTCTTTTATTTCGCACGCTCGCGCTGCGAACTAATTGAATATAGTGAGAGTAAACAAAACGTACATACTTACATAGGTACAATATCATTTATGAATGTGTATCATGTATACACAGCGAGGCATAGATGCGGATTTTTATTTTATTTTTTATTTTACAAATTATACCATAGTGACATGACAGGTTGCACCATTTCGTTACTATGGTGAGACATGACAAAAAAATTTAATACATTATAATTATATATGAATAAAATTTAATAGTACGTATTAGCAGAATGTAATGAAATCAAATTAGCTTAAGCAGTGATATAAAATTAACAAATATTAAAATTAAACATTATTGATATTAACATTAAATATTATAAAATAATTTATAAATTATATACGTATAAAATTATTAACGATTTCGTGTTCGTGTCGATTGTTTCATACGATTCGTAATAAATCACAGACATGGCAATTAAAATTTTGTTGTAAATAGTAATTAATTATTTTGTTGTAAAGGAAAAGTATAAATTCATAAAATGTCTTTCTTTCGTGCGCTTAAGATAGACAGGGTATTTGAATCTTGACGAAAAGCCCCTTTTTAAGTAGTAAATGAAATTGCAAGTTAATTAAATTTTTGAATATGATTTGGTTATTTTATTAATTTGATTTTATTTTAATCATACGCATAGAAAAGCGTAGTGCTTTCATAGCAGTGGCAGTGGGTCGAATGAAAATTTTCAGTTACATGTCAAATACATTAACCTAATTGGCGGGCGCCTGAAGCTCCGTTTTTCAGGTTTTACCACTGGAATTTCTAACTCGAACAATTTTCTTGCGTCGATATTTTCTTCTGTAAAGTCCTTTTTTTTTTTTTTTCTCCCCACTTCTCTCCTTTCGCTCCTTCAGCCTTTTTTTCTCAGTAGGCGATTCTTGTCGTACAGACCGGGGTCGTTTTATTTGCCGTAACAAATGTTGCGGTTAAGTAGCACTCACTTAACAAACTCCGTTAATTTTGCTCGGAACTCTTCGTTTATCCGCTCTCGGACAGTTTATCTCGCAAGCGCATCTACGTCACACTTCAGAGCAGACTTTTGCGGTCGTTTCAATTAGGTGTAATGACGAAATTCATCATTTGGCACCTTATCACGGCCTGGAGATGCGCGCTTTTCTCCGATGAGTCCTAGTGGAACACCTTTGGGATCGTTAGGTAACAATTCTTAATAGCGTCGTTGACCCAGTTGTTGATAACTTAATTAGAGGTAATTTAACTTCAACACCGTGTTCCGCTAATGTGCTTTTTAAATCAATTAACGGTACCCCGTCGAATATTTTGCACGAGGCCGTTAAGTGTCGCGTAATAGTGTCGAGCGGACTTCGGCTGAATTTTAATCAAATTGTCAATAAAATTGAAAATGACATATTTTCCGTAATTGATTTATACAGTTATTAGGGGCAGAATTATCGCAAGATTGATTGGATTTTAATATATATATTTCCTTAATTCTTCTTATGAAAAATATTTGGAATAAGAAGAGGGCTTAATGTTGTGATATATTAAATTGGGTTCGGTGATAAAACCGCACAAGAAAAATCCGCACATAGAAAAACTCTTATATTCATATTCCCGCACAGATTAATTTATAAATGAAAACTTATTTCTGTAACATACGTATGTATGTGAATTTTTTAATAATAAATTTTCTTTAATATACCTACAGTAAAATCTGTTTTCATTATGTTTCCAGAGAAAATAAAAATAAAGTACATACTACACTAGAAATATTCAAATTTTTAATGCTGAAAAACACAGCAATTTTTACTGTGCACTTTTTTCCAATGTGCGCATTTTTCTATGTGCGCTTTTTTCCGTGTGCAGTTTAATCCGACCACCATTAAATTGATTAGAAGGATTTTAGTATAGCACTAAATACGTTCAGTTGCTGTTTGACTAATCCACAAATCGGTATCGAACTTTGCAGAGGTACTTCCTATGATCCAGCGGGCATAATAGGGTATTTGATTGGCCACGTGGAATACCGTATATCTACTATGGATAGTTTCAAATAAAATTCTGCCAATGTATCCATACTTAAGACGTTTCGGGCGAAGGCACTAACGGTTTCGAAAAAAGTGACGTATAAAAAAATCGAAACGAATCCGGTTGCGGTTAAATTCGTTCGGAACGGTCCGAACTTTGCCAGATAAATTCCATAAAGTGTAATAAAACTGCAGTAAAGCGTGTACGATAGATACGCTGCGAGCGCGTACGATACGCTCAAACACGCTGAATTCCCCATGCACGCGTCTGTAGAGTAACACACCGAGCTTTTATGGGCTTTGGACTAGAAGTAGGGTATATTCGTAGGGGGGTGAGCTAGGGGAAGTTTCAACCCCTTTTTACCCCGAAATGTGACCGATCGATACGTAATGCTTCCTCTCACTTTTGTTGTCTTCAGATTTATGCGTCGACTTGGCACCGGCCGATAGTATCTTGTACAGGTTGCCCACCCCAACCCCAAACACACCCCCTTTCGTCCTTCTGACTGCTGTTAATAAAAGCCAAGTTTCGAAGATATGAGATCGCCTGTGTAGGTACGGCATGGTTACCAAGTTTCAAACGTCGATCCGTATCGAACAAAAGCCGTTTCAGCCATTCTTGTTAGACTTCAGGTAGTCCAGGTTACGATCTCGCACACGCTTTGTGCGGTTAATGTTTTCAATGTGCGGGCTTTGAGCTTAACATGCAAATATTTCTCGTTTAATTTCGTTAAAATGTTTCCTGAACATTGTAAGCAAGAATTGATATCCATCTGTCTAAGGTAGACACTGGTAAAGTTAGCGCGCTTAACGAGCTGACTTTCGATCTGATTAAACGCCACTGTCGAAAACTAACTGCATTCGTACTGATCGACCAGAATAAATTAAAACATAATAGAGCAATAAACTGAACAATTAAACAATCTGAGAGTTTAAATTAACCGTGTGCGATTAATCAAAGTCGGAGAGAAAAATTCTTACCGAAATCGTTTAGTGTGTTATTAAAACGATAGATAAATTTCAACGTGCGTAAAAACCGCACGTTTAAACGAACAATACGCTTCGTATTGAGGTTGAGGTCGTTAAGTGTGTCAGATTTCAACGCATTGTAAAAGCAGATATGTGTGTGTGTTCTTTTTTTTCCAATCCGTACACAGTACTTTCTCCGGTATGCTTTGGACTGAGTTGCATTACCAGAAATGCAATTGCATCCAGTGCATGATTGAGCCGCGGCAGACAGACGTTTAACCTTTAGGCTCGTCAGCTTTTCACTATCACTTTCTCGATCGTTGTTTTTTATCACGTCACGTCAAAGTATTTCTACATACATACATACATATATCGTTAATAATATACCGGCTGTGTAGGTACATCTCGTTTGTTGAAAGTGAACGAAATGCAGACGTATCCCATAATTTTAAACATATTTTCCGCGAGAAAAAAAAAATCAGAGGCCATTATACAGCTTAAGAAACGTTCGATACAGTCGTTAAGATATCTCATTGCCGTAAATTTAATGCGTAGTAAGTGATATATATTTTTATAGTTGGAATGATTTGTGTTGTTTTTCCATGATGATATAAAAGTGATTTACTTGGTCGTAAAATGATTCACGGATCGTTTGACGGAATATTGCTATAAAAAAAAAACAAAACAAAGCTTTCCGTTTTTAACGTTTTAATACTTTGACTTGTTAAAGCATTTTGTCACCGAAGAGGAAAGTATTTTCCACCAACAATAAATGTCGAGGATGAGTGCTAAATTTGAGATGACAACACGTATGCTTCGTTTAGCTCAATTCCTAACTGAAGTCAAAAGGCCGGAAAAGTTTTTCTTGACAGTAATGGAAAAGTTTCAGTAGTATGACTGTAGATATAATAATATTATCGCTACATTTATTGAATTGCATCACCGTTCACTTGTTAAGACGGTGACTTCATTCGACAATGCGTGGATGGAGGGTTTTGTCATCGGAAGACCTTAAAACTATTTTAATTACCACGGCAATGTATTCGACAACCAATGTTCGTTTTCTACACACATATAAATTTAAACATTTGGGATAGTTAACGTTAAACTTTCACCACGGAATCGTAAACCAAAACTAATTGACGTGTGTTATGCCAGGTTTATAGCTAACGAATCGACCGTAAATTGCATTTGCATATTTGTGCAACCTCGCTTTTCACTTTTGTCAAAATGTGAATTTAACAGCGGTCAGGATTTATGTTATTCTAACTGTGCACGAGCGCTTTTCCCATACAAAAATCGCATCGATAAATTCCCACACGGGCCTATCGTCGAAAGAGTTACAATCGTTTCAACCGACTACAACGGTAATTTGAATAAAATGAAACGCCAGTTAGCACTATGACTCAATTTGGCATTGTAAAATTATTATAATCAACCGAAATTTAATGTGTGGGATGATTCTAGAGTTACTAAGAAATTTAAATTTTACACCTACCCATGTACTACTTGGTAGTACATATTTACATAGGTAGGTGTAAAAAAAAAAAAATTGTCTGACTGTTGTATAAGGATGCGAAACATGAAGCTTCCTCTCACTTGATCAAAGCTAGGAAATTTGAATTGTTTGTATGTTTACTTGCGGCTAGCTTCTTTGAGCTAGTTGAACTTATGTTTACGATCTTATTGACTGAAACGGTTTCGTGCTCGTGCGCCGTTAAAACGAGACGTACTACCGATGTACATATGCTATTTTTTTGTTCGGGTAAACATCTGCTACTAAATGCAACTCTCCGGCCGGAAGTGGATTTTGATTCGCAATTTCGCTCAAGTGCATTTGCCCCGGTTTTCATTTCAGCGCCAAAGCCTGGGCGCCTCGACGTATATCGCTTTAGGAAAAACCTAATTTAGCAGCGTACACTCGAGTGCCCCAACTTGAGCAAGTTTTATTTCGTCGCATGTCGTTCGTTCGTTCACTTTGTTGGGACAGACCCCTTCCTCCTACCCACCCCACTCTACTTTCTTAACCCCTTTACTCCTTGTCGAGCTGTTAAACGCCTCGGTGACAAAAGCTGCGGCCGTGTCGACGAAACTTTAAGCTTTACTCGCACGCCGACTTGTATCTGACACTCAACCGCCTCTTATATTTTCTGTAGGTGCTGTCAAGTTCCATTTTCTCAAAGTAAACTTTACACCATTGCCCAAAACATTTTTCGTAAGTTTATACGTATTTCGTAAGTTCAGCAATAGAGCGCTGAACTTATACACGAATGTTTATGGTCCTATTACTGATACGATCGAAAGATGTATTTGATTTTCTTTACTTTTCCGTGCCATGTTATAGCCGCTGGCAACATTTAAAATATCATCCAAATCTAAATCGGTCATCTTTTGTTCAAATATTCCAAGTTAATCAGAGTGTGTTGATTCCATAAAATTAGTTATCCATTCATTCTCCCCTGCAGATGACTACGGGAAATCTATGAAGAGTTATCCTGTGTTGTTAAGCGAATCATCAAGTACTGTATTCAGGGTTGCCAGATTTCCAAAATTACAGATCGGAACAGTCACCATTTCGAACAATCAAAAAAAAGTTAATGAATCAGGGAAAAAAGATTATTTTAATTAAATTATCATCATCATTTTCAGCCGCTTAACAATCTTCCATGCCTGTCTGTCTTGAGCAATCTGCATCCATTTGACTCCAAAAATTCTTCTCAATTCATCAGCCCATCATCTACTTGGTCTACCTTGCTTCTTTTCACATATTCTCGGAAACCATTCCATTATTTCTCGCGTTCATCTGCCATCCATTCTTCTCGCTATGTGTCCAGCCCATTGCCACTTTAACTTTTTCAAACCACTTTGGTCATGCTTCTTACCCACGTATTCCTCATACGATCTCTTCTTGGTATATCGAGCATACATCTTTCCACGCTTCTCTGTGTGCACTGGATCTTACATAACATTCTTGAATACGGCAACCGCGTTTCACATTTTCGTATAGAAGGTCAAAATTAAGCCAACCTCTTTTAACTACATACATTTTTGTTAAATCGGGATTTTCGGACTCGGGATTTGTCTGTTGAATTCGAGACGTCTGGCAACCCTGACTGTATTTGATCATAGCGAGTCTCATCGAGGGATCAATCGCGATCGACTGCTTTATACGATTAGTGTCGCATATAATCGAATTGTTAATTCAGTGGTCGTACTCATCGATTGTGCATCGGAATGAGCGATTCACATTTGCATTTTTAATTAACCGTCAAATTGGATGTTGGAAAAAAATAATGACGCGGCTAGATTGCGTGGGGAATTTTATATCACTTGTATGACGAATCGTCGACTATAAACAATCGATGATGATTATTCGCAAGAGGCATCGCGATTTTATCTCAGCACGCGTCTTGCAGCCGGAAAACAGCCGGTCTTTGCTTGTAGGTGGGGTAGTGAATCTGCAATACAAATGGCGTAATTAAATTTGGCCGGGGCCAAGTAGCCGAACGGCTCAACCCCGAGGCCCCGTTTATATATTCCAAATTCTCATCTCGTTTTGTTTTGCTTAATCAATATATTGTTTTGTTAATTATTACGGGTTCGCGAACTTCAATTCTTACCGGGGGCCGCTTAACGAACTCATTGTGACGTTTGCGTTTCGACTTTGAAGTTAGTTCGTTTCGCTCTCTCAAATCCGCCTTTTGCTGTCGTGCCGTCAGATTTTAACAGAGACATTTTATTCAGAGATGAAAATGTTATCTCAGTGACTGGATCGCAAAAAGAGAGTTTTTGTAATGTTTTAGTACGCCTATGTATAAATAACTCTCTACAATATGATTATCATATTGTAAAGATGGTTGATAGTTATTTATGCCAAGGACAATTGGTGAATACGACTGTAGTAAAAATAAAATTAAGAATTAAACTAGGGTGGAGTACTTTTGAAAGAATGAACATAGTTTTTAAATCCAACATCCCGCTATGCTTAAAAAGTAAGGAAACCACTGCGTACTGCCAGTTATGACGAATGGATGTGAAACATCGATGATGAATTCAAGAATGTTACGTAAGATCCAGTGCACACAGAGATGTGTGCTTGGTATAACAAGAAGAGATCGTAAGAGGAATACATGGGTAAGAAGCATGACCAAAGTGGCAGATATAGCGGAACGCGTGAAATAGTTAAAGTGGCAATGGGTTGGATACATAGCGAAAATAATAAATGGCAGATGAACGCGAGAAACACTGTAAATGGTATCCAAGAGTGTGTGTGAGGCAAGGTAGACCAAGTGGACGATAGGCTGATGGATTGAGAATAATATATGGAGTCGAGTGGATACAGATTGCTCAAGATAGACAGGAATGGATTGCAGAGGCCTTCATCCAGGAGTGGATGGTAAACGGCTGAAAATGATGATGTACATATAACTCTTATAATAGATTTTGATTGGAAAATTGACGCTCGAACTCCTATATCAATCAATGGTTTATAGTTTAATTTGATAGCAATGAAAATTCATACACATATCATTGAACTATTTCAATTGATGTGTAAAATGCTCGTTATCTTTATACTGAATCATATGAGTAGATATTGCAGTTATGACATTTTCAAATGATTTTTTTGCGCAATGTTGAATATTGAGTTAAAATTCGGACATATGGTATGCGGAGATTATCGGACGTTCGAAATTGAAAATTATCGGAATAGGAAAATAAAAAGAGGAGAGATATAATAAAGAGCGTATTGTAGCGCGCACAATGGATAGTGATTTAATAGATGAATAATTTATTCGTTTGTTCATGCAATGAAATAATTCAAGCCGCGTTTGATCCCCATTTGCTTTTGCAATCGAATTAATATGCAGCCGCAATGAAATTGTTATGCAGGTGGACCCACTGAAGTGAATAAAGCTACACACGTTGGATATATTTTCACCCTGTCCAGTTGGGGGATGAAAAACGGCTAAAAAATTACCGCTAAATGCGTTTCGCATCATTGTGAATCGTCGGAATGAGCGAAATCGATTAACGAGTTTACGCAAAACGCATTCGCATATTAAATAAAACGATTAGATTAAATCGACGCACATATGACAATAACGGCCCACTATTACGTTTTCGGTAATTAAACAATGTGGCAACGTATAATGATCAAACTGACGGACAAGAATTTAATTTTATATATTTGCAGACAAATAAAAAGGTACAGCATCGGCCTAGTCAAATTGTTTGTGGAATATTAATAATTTTAGAATAATTTGTATGCGTACTTTTACTTCGTGAATTTTTATGGTTAACTGATGAAAATTAAATACGGCGAATTATAAATTCGTGGTAAATGAAAAATTGCGCATTTTAAAAATAAGAATAAATTAAGTTAATAAATTTTAATTAGGGCTTGTTTTCACGTTAAATTAATGTGACTATGAAAAATAAGGTTTGTATAAGTTTATATTTCTTACTGAGATGAATCACAGCATCAGCCGCGGAGCGACGAGCAATCGTCTGAAAACGGCAAAAACAAATTGGCGTATTTCAATAACTGTCGTCCTTGATGAAACCTCTGGATTATGCGAAACGGACGCTGAAAGTTTTCGTCAAAATCAAATTGTTAAAGCCACGTTTCGGGCACTCGTCACAGGAATTCTCTTTGTTCCAACGGCAACTTACTTCACAAAGTTGTGATTGAGGCGTAAGCGTACCTTGAATTTACATCTTTCGACTCCATCGCCTCCTACACAAAGGACGTTTGCATTAGGCAACGAAAATAGAATCATCCTCTTGTATTAGTATAAAAATATACAACCCTTTTCGTGCGAGCGTTTTGTTGTAGAGTAGGAATAATGCTCGACATATTTTCCCGGTTGCGCATTTTTTCCTCCTCGTATGGGAAAACTTTGTTTTATGCCTGCGGTTCCGCTATATACATCATCTTTACGATATTAAGTTCTCGTCTTCAATCAATATCGACCCAATTCGGAAGGCTTAGGGCCAAACTCGTCCATGTTTTGATCAATGGATGTGTAATGTTGTAACGACTTGTTCGCCGATTTGTTCCCCACGGAGCCGTAACGACTTGTTTGGATCGCGTTCCGAGGATTTCTATCGTAAAGTTCAATGCGTTTTACTTTATTTATATGTATTACATCTATCGGAAGACTTTTCCAGTTATGGTGTGCCTTTAAGGCTTGAATACACTGACTGCAAATGTACAAGGTTTCGCGCAGAAGGAAAATTCGCATCAAATCTCAGTTGAATTTTATAGTTATCTGAAACTAGTGTAAGCCCGTTGAATATCAACGGAGCGTTCTCATCACCCGTACTGAAAAATAATATTTAATTTAATAGTTTTTATAGTTGTTACATCTATGCAATAATGCGCCAACTATGGCGAGTTATAATAACAACAACGTACCAATTTAGCAAAGTCACGAACCCTTTAAGAATGAATATTGGCCAATTATAATACGTCCGTCATCGCCTCCGTTTGGAAGATAGTGTAAGCAGGATTCCTACCAACCTGGTGTCGGGTTCAAATCCCACTCGTTCTGGTTTTTTAATCATTTACTTCAGCGAGCGTTATCAGCAGACATACAGACAGAGAGACAGACAGACAGACGGAATAGGGCTATTATATACATATGTATGTGGAATCTGGTTTGTGGCGATCGGTCAAAATAATAGAATGGTGTGTTTGTAATGGTTCAACGTTTATATTTACTCTGCGCAATTGTTTCTCCGGGTCATCGACGACAACTGTCAACTCCTTCTAATACTTCATTCCCAAACTCATTCCTACATACATATATATAATATTCATCTTGATATATATTTACCGAGCTCTCGACTCTCTGTCTGTCTGGTTGATCCTTATTCGTAAAATATATTACTAATTTGCAAAAAACAATACTAAACTTTGCATTGTACTTCGTGTGATCTGTCATGATACTTCTTTCGAGCCCTACAAAGTTTTGTTTAGATGATTATAATGACGGACGGAGTGTTGCCAGTCAAAACAGATCAAATATTGCTAGATTTTATGCCAAGCAATTTTACGTTTCAATACAAATCGCATTTGCACCCGGGAAACACCGTGAACTAGCTAAACGTATTCACTCTTCCGTGCCTATTCAAAGAATTACAGGAAATGCTTCTTAGCGTTCACATTACATATGTAGAACTGACAGAGCTAACGAGTATTGTTCGTCTACTACTGCGTTTCAGTAACAGTATTATGAATGGCGTTAAAACAACAAAGACTGTCAAATTTTCAAGGTTCGGCTGAATGAAGAGAGCCTTATTATGCACTGAAAATAATAACGACTCGTTTTAAAAAGCGATTTTTGCATAAACGACCGGTCGGTCGTTACGTGTTGCGCCTTTTGTCGATGTTTTGAGTGTTTAACGGTCGTTAGTCGGTCGTAGGTCACTCTCAAGTACGGTTATTATCGCTGTACCATAATTAGGCAGAGGATGTGTTCAGTCGTTGTACACAAAGTATCTACAATCTAATAATTGAAACAGTTGAACATAATTCCCTTAGCTACGGTCTGATGGTTCCAGACACCAGCGTGGCTTCGGGACGAGCAACAAACCTTTTATGATTAAAATTAAAATTTGCACGTAGGAAGTGTGCTGAAGACTACGTGCTCGGATCTAACGCAAAAATGACAAATTTACGGTTGAAAAGCTTCGATTAATTAGATCAGGACGTTTTTATTAGATTAGTAAGAAGGTCGACCCTCGAAATTCACTTCAAAGTACGTCTATAACATATTTAATGCGGATCTGAAACTGAATTTTAATTGATCGTGCGTAAACGATACGGGAATGTTTACAAAATGTTATGCTCATTTACTTTATCGTAATAATTAGCCAGATTTAAGTGTATTAACCATATAGAGAAGTCCATATAACGAAGAATTTTTAATCGCCCATGGCAAGGTTTACAATTTTCATTGAAATAATAAGCTTTGACCTTTTTTTTTAAAATCACAACTCAACTGTTATTTAATACCTATTAGCTTACAAACAGTTCAATTTCATCACGCGAACAAAAAATGAAAATTGTTGTATGATTATACTAATCGTCATTGTCGGAGTGGTAATTTTCAATTTTTCACACACACTTAAATTAAAAGGCTGTTCTGTCTGCGAAAATGAAAGTAATAAAAGTGAAGCTTTATTATTATTATATAAAATCAAAAGTATTAAATTTATGAACAACGTAGTTCACCTTGATCGCTATCGGCAAAATATATTTATTATTGTACATATATAGAAGTAGAGATTGCTTTATCTATGTACATACGACGATTCGTTCAAGTCTCACAAATAATTTTTCACGCTTTGTTTTTTTTTTTTTTTTTTTAAGTCAGAGTTCGTATTCTATGGTTTGTTAAGCCTGCCCGTTCGAAGGCTAGCGAGCACTGCTATGAAATTCTGCATTATAATAATTATCAAATGCACGTTCGTTTTCAAGCGCATCTCTTCTTGCAACTGAAATTGCATGACTGCGTTTATTTTTCATCGAAAAACGACCGACGCAAAGAAAGCACGTCGATTCTCACGATGCGTTGCACAACTGCGAAAAAAAAATTTCATAGATTGAGTTGTTCAGATAGACATGCTTAGATAGTGGTGAGGATCCTATTACGTATCTCGATGTTTGTCAAATACAAATCATTCGCATGTCTACTCTCTCTACAACGTAATAGATTCGCATTTATGATGTATATTGTGCAACTTGCAGGATTTGTTTCGCACAGTCGGTGCTTCGAAGCGGCCTTTGCCTTGGTGGATTGATCCTGCAATTTATCTAAAGTTTGCCAGTTAAACCTGCTCTACGACAACTCCATTACCGTCTGGTAAACCGGCACTCAAACAAGAACCAGAAATCGTGAAATACACTACCAGCTACGACGACGACAAGTTGCACCTTGTTCTGCATTCCATTTTCATTTTCTAAGCTGTGATTAATAATGCGTTCCCGATTCCTATCTATATAGAATGGAATCTATCTATATGTAATATATGTATATACATATATACACATGCGTGCAGTTGATTTCCTTCGATGAAAACTGAGATTTAATCAACGTTCGAAACTTATAAACGCGTTCGAATTTTATTCTTTACTTGTTCACCTTTTGACAAAGTAAAGTAACAAGGGAAAGACACTGTGTAGTAGTTTCTTATGCTGCGTACACATCGACGAACCGAACAGCGAACGATGAAGGGTTGCTATTATGTGGACGTTTATAAATCATCATCATCATCATCATTTTCAGTCGTTCACCATCTACTGCTGGATGAAGGCCTCTCAATCCTCTTCCATTCCTGTCTCTCTTGAGCAATCTGCATCCACTTGACTCGACACATTCTTCTCAATTCGTCAGCCCATCTTCCAATTGGTCTACCTTGCTTTCTTTCGCATCCTCTCGGATACAATTCCAGTATTTCTCGCGACCATCTGCCATCCATTCTTCTCGCTATGTGTCCAGCCCATTGCCACTTCAACTTTTTCACACGTACTGCTATATCTGCCACTTTGGTCATACACCTTACCCGTATATTTCTTTTGCGATCTCTTCTTGTTATACCAAGCATACATCTTTCCATGCTTCTCTGTGTGCACTGGATCATACGTAGCATTCTTGAATTTAGCGTCCAAGTTTCACATCCATACGTCATAACTGGCAGTACGCATTGGTCAAATCATCGGACGTTATTGTGTGGAGCGGTCCACACAATAACAATTCGCCTTCGTCGTTCGCTGTTCGGTTCGTCGGTGTGTACACAGCATTCCTGCTTTCTGTAGGGGAATTTAAAATGCGGATAATTGATTTGTATATAAACTCATTCACCCGTTTCAGTTTCAATTTTTTACCGCTGAGTTTATGAGCTGTACGTGCGTTCAGATTTGACTTGGCAGTTCAAATTAGCAGTATTATGTAGATTATTATTAATTATGCGGCATCAGCTCTGCCCTACTTCTGCTTAACGTCAATTTGAATTGCATCTCGGTGGCGCGATGATACTCGGAACGATTTAGCTGAGGTTTGTTTCCTCGTCAGCTGGGGATTCAGAGGTTGACAACGTTTGCTCTGGAGAGCTGTGGGTAGTAGTTGTCTTTTATTGGCTTTGTCGGCTCTCGTCTTGCCCCGGAAATAATTACTTTTTGCGACCGAACAGCCACCATTGTGCGCATCTTAACGACGTTACGTAAGTCGCTTGTGCAAGTCGGCAAAACCAACTGGCACAGCCTCACCGAGGTGGTTGACTCCACGCTTTTTGGGTCGCTATTGAGTCTCAATGGGTATAGTATACGGTACAGCTGGTGGCGCTTAGCTATGATAGTGATATCTATCTATTCGAAACCGACGTTAGAGCGCGTTGCTCATTCATTACCAAATGCATTGTAATTACCGCTGAACCAATCGAATACTGTAATTTATATCTGATCTATAATATATTTCATTATCCTCATTCTTATATCGAAATAATTTTTTATCTTTTTGGGAACATAGATTATCCGATTTGATTATGTTTCAATTGAACTGTATGAAAGGTTCTCAAAGCTGTTTAAGGTTAATAGAGTCATTATTACAAATGTTCGGTTGAAATGCCATAAATTATAGCACCTACTCTACAAAATCCTAACGAAAAAAACGTGGGACCTTCACGCACATGCTGTTTATTGCACAATGCAATCTTGATTGACTATGGAAAATATGAATATAATAGATATATGCCAATGATATGCAATGAATTTTTTTTTATAATTTAGTATCGAAATGATTGTGCCATTAGAATGAGTTTGATCCGATTTTCAATATTGAGAAAATCATCAAATTATTTTGATACGCTGCAAAATTTTTAAATTGCCTGCAATTTAACCGTCATAAATCAGAAATTCTGAAAAAAAATAAAAAATATAATGCAACATTTGATTGGATTCGATCGAGCTTGTGTGTATTATTGCGCAAGTATTTGATTTACTTAGAGAGTTCACTGGGTCGATTTAGTTCGTTATAACTTTCGTTCTTATTTATTTTGTCCGCTCACTACAACGGTGCCGCGAAATTGTTCCGATAATTTGTCACCGTGTTGCTGAAATCTTCTCTCTCTCGTTTTTCGTGCAAATATTTTTTTTCGGTCGTTATCAAATCGACATGAATGCCAGTCGTAAAATGCACATGTTTCGGAAATTATCGCTTTTTTTCCCACGCTTTGCCATGAATTCCAAATGTTACCGACGCATAATCCCCACTCGAAAGCTCGTCGGCTGCAACTCGTTAAAATATTCATAGTCTTTTGAGTGATCTGTCGCGTTCGCTAAGATTTTTTCTCATTGTTGAAAATGCACTCGAAGCTTTCAGCGCATCGTAAATAATTTTCACATTCTCAAAAAGTCTCATTATTGAACAACTTCACAAATTTTCACCGTCGCAAAAAAATTGCTAATTTCAATATAATCGCACGAAACACAGATTGCAATCTCTGCAGCGCATATTGCCTCACGAGTATCAGTGATGTCATAATTTGAGCATTCGTGACGAGGCAAATCGATTGTGATGTTTTTTTGATTCAAAAGTGACTTTGAATGACCTACACATACCCGTCTGTAATTTATCAAATTAATAATACCTATTATACAAACTCGGGATCGTCATTTCAGACCGGGGCTATCTGTCGAATCTCACTTGTTGTTTCGATGTAGATACAACACTCAATTGAACTTCCATTTTGGATGTCTTCCGATCGATCGATCTCGTTGAATGTTTCGCAAATTACCAAAGCTGTCGCGTTCGCTGCTGCGAACGTCTGTCTAAAAAGTATCGATGTATATTTCGAATAGGGGTATCGAATAGTTGTACCGTGACAGAAAACTCTACGGAAAAGGGAACAAATCGTTTCTGAAACTCTATCCGAAGAAGCAGAATTGCAGGTCGGCAACGGTCTGTGAACGAGTG
Source organism: Parapsyche elsis (assembly GCA_022651745.1). Classification (NCBI taxonomy): domain Eukaryota; kingdom Metazoa; phylum Arthropoda; class Insecta; order Trichoptera; family Hydropsychidae; genus Parapsyche; species Parapsyche elsis. Next base: position 593,450 of record JAGVSN010000044.1, read on the forward strand.
CGGAACAAGAAGTGAAGCTGCCAGGAAGGAAACGTTCACAGGTGACTAAATAGCAGAAACCGGGCGAATGCTACACACTAACTATTTAATTTCTTTGTGAAATACATTGCCAGTCTGTTCTCTTTCTCACTATGCGACACTCCTCTTTCCTCCCCCCAGTTCTTCACTTTGTTATGGCACAGGGTGTTCCAATTGGTCGAATCATACATATAATTTCCACTTTATACGTGGTAATATCTCAGCCAGGCGATGAAGTAGGACAATAGAATAGTACTAAATGTCAAAATAGCATTTGTTAACTAACTGAAAATAAACGTGTAGATACTAGACAGCTAGACGTTACACAGTGAAAGTAAAAGTGATTTTCAATTGAGTCACAACATACTAAACAGTAACAATTTCCCGTTTGTTCATAAGTAATACAGTATATTATACTAATGGTTGGGAACCTTTTTCAAGCTAAGAGCCAAATTAGGTTAACTTTGCAAAATTGGTAAGTTTGTGAGCCGCAACATATTATCTTCGAATTATATATTTTAAATTAAAAGAAATGTTACTCATTTGTGAAATGGATAGCAGTAAGAAATATGCTATCTTCGTGATAGTTATTAATGTTCGACAGTTTATTACTAAAAAGTATTATTGGAAAGCTATCTTCAAGCTTTTTATAGTCATGAAATTATATGTAGAAATAGGATTCATTTTGATTTTGTGTAAATTGTGTGTTTCGCGCAAAACGTTGTATGACAGCGAGAGCCGCAAATTTTCATACAAAGAGCCGCATGAGGCTCCGGAGCCGCTGGTTCCCTTAAGATTTTGATTCGTATGAAAAAGTATTGTGATAGTGCGAGAATTCGACCTCGAGGTTTTATTTTATTTCGGCATTACAATCCATAAGGCTTTCAAATTTTTTGATACTTGCCTTATTTTTATTGTCATGAGAACACATTCATAATTGTAAATAAAGGAGTCGTCTATTTCTGAGACACTATGCAAAAGTTAGACCTCAATATTATCACTCAAATCAATATTTGAATTGGAATCAATATTAATATTTAAAACTGGCAAAAATCTAAGAAAATTATATTTGCCATTCATACTGTTTAAAATTTCAATATGAAAATATATACAAGACAATTTTAAAACATCCTATACTTGTGTTAAACCTTTTCTTTGTTTTGTTTCAGGTAAGGACGACAGTATTGTATTCATCGATTGTGTCGAGCAGCCGTAAGTTTCAGTTAATTTTAAGAAAGGATTGTAAATTCAATTTAAATTTTGTTAGATAGAAAATTACAATACAAAGCCAGTGGTGTAGATTCGTCTAAAATGCCCCGGTGATTATAATCGTCGTTCATTACAAAGAAAAGAAAGCGTTCACTAGTTATCCATATCCGATATTGGATAACTTCCGTGAGAGTTTATTTCTACAAGGTATCCACGTCGCACGCGAGATATTTCGGATTGAGCATTTTACTTATTTCGATGCACAAATCGTATCAATCAAAATCGAATGAAGTGGTTCAAATAAGGCATGAATAAACGTCGAACTTTTTTGTATGTATTTTTTTTACGTTTTACGAATGCACCGGCCAAGAATGAAACCATGAAATTGCATCCGCTAGCTGCGGGTCTAACAAAACCGCACAAGTGGTTAACGGTATCCCGTTTTACGGCTGCGTCCTCTTTGCAAATAAACCCGATGCACCCCTGTACTTTACATATATATATATATATATAGTATTGGTACGTATGCACTTAACCGCTCTGCAATGCTGCAATCAAAGTGCATTTCGACCGTCGGACCGTCGCTGCCAATATATTCCGTAATGGGTACACGCCGGTTTTGTACCACTGCTAAACCGTGCAGTTTATTTCTTTTATAATGAATCCGCTCGTTCGTTCCCCAAACGAGAGTCTGTTTATTTTGGTATAAGAAAAATGAACGATCGTTTTTATTCCGCTATGAAAATAATCTAAATAGAACTAAATAGAGTGTAGTTTTTCATTGATTGAATTTGAATTTGAGCGCAGCAAACACGTACAAAATGAATCTAATAATATACGCGATTTGTCTGGAGCTCTTTATTTTTTGAAATACTGACACTTGCCCAATGAATAGTGACAGTTTACTTAAAATTTTGATTGATTTTTGTACATCAGAGTGACATTTAATATAAAATGTTAGGCCAATTTAAGGTAAAGTTTATGTTTGTGTATTTACATTCTACATATGTATGTATGTACACTATTTTAGCTTCGACTTACAGAAAAGAAAAATTGTTCATAAGGTTGATAATTTCATATGTATTATAAAGATACATTTTAGTATTAAATGTAATTAATCATATGAGATATTAATAGGCATCAAATTGAAGTCGAATAAAACGAAATGGTTTAACTTTTCCATCCCTTTTGTCGAAATAGTTAATATTTTTCGCGTTTAAATCTCGTCTCACAATCGGTACGGTAATTAGCAATTAAGTGAGCTAATTGGTTCAAACAAATACTTCCTGTAAACTTCCGACCCGTACAAAGTTACTGTTTGTGCGTTCGAAGTACCGTTTTCAATTATTTCCGCATCGGAAGGACCTGAACCATTAATTGGCTGCGAAATTTATTAAGCGCCTCGTCTCCGATCTTTCTTAATTGATTTTTTTAAAAGTTTGCATTAACGATTAATCTGAAGTCATCGAAACGAAAATTAACCGTAAGAGATGTGATTAATATAAATGTTACGTGCCACAAAACTGACGATTCTCCACGCGCCCGTCTCTCCACGGTCTACTGAACATAAAAGCGGTGAATGGATGTTTTTCCAATGTCTCAAAAACAGTACATAGTACGTTCAAAAATCTATCTACCATTCAAGCCTTGATTTTTTTCATCCGCTGTATAAAAAGAAAAAAACAAATTGAAGTTTCGATCTCGCTAACGAGAGAACGTCTCTGAGAGCTACTCACTTACTGGAAATTAATGGTAATTATTTGCACCGGTGGGTTTTGACTGCACCGTTCAACATAAGGTTGTTACATATTGACGGTTCGTTAGACCGGAAGCCGATGGTCACTTTGACCAACTAATAACATTGACCAATATGTTTCGACTTCAATGCAACAACTTCAATATTGCACAGACCAAATTACCCAATGCAAATCAAACTAATACCGCACAATTTACATTCTATCGATATTTATGAGTTTATCGTTATTTTTTTATGACAATTTCACAATTCAAACTAGCAGGTTTTGTACCGTGAAAGGAATAGTTGGTGCTTAGTAAAAGTCAAACGTTGAACGGGCATTATCATAACGAGTCCTTCAAATTGGTCCTATTCTATTGTAAACTAACACTTAGTGTACAATTATGACGTAATTGTTTAATAGTCAAAGTAATTAAGTGAACTGAGCAGAGAGTGAGATTTATACGGTTTTCAATTTTGGACCCAGCAGGTTTATAACTTCGCCGACGCGTTGCGCAACCTTCATCCAATCGGAATAAATTACTCTTTTTTTTAAGCTGAAAAAGAGATTTTCATAGTATGCCTCGGTATATGTGTGCATGCGTACACGTTTCGCTCAATTTATTACACATTTGATTCGATAAGATCGTTTAATTCGAAATTTTCCGCGTGCGTGCGCGAAGATGTTCCCGTTTGCTCCGAGCTGTTTGATAAATCCGGCGATATACATAGATTAGCTAAAAGTTAGTTGCGAATAATTTGCGTTAGTTTGCGGCGAACGAGGAAACAATGTCCGTGTTAAAATAAACACGGCACACGCCATTTGAATAAAACACAAGACCGAAATGTATACATTATACCACCTCTACATATTTAGTTGGTGCGCGTGAAGAAAATTTATCGTCTCGAATTCGCACATTTTTACTTTATCCTGATCGGATAAAGTATTGTGATGGTGCGAAAATTCGACCTCGAGATTTTGTATCAGGTATCATCAGCTGAACACGTTTTTCAAGATTTCTGGAAAATGTATGTATCTCTGTGCGTTGGTGTGTCCGTGTGTCTATGTACTTTTCAACTTTAACTTTTTCTCCGAAACTATCAAGTCTATCGAGTCAACATCCGCCAACCGGAAGAGGCAGTTTACTCTTGAACGAGATTTCGTTTTTTTTATTTTCTTCGGTCTTTTAAATATTTGGTATCTTCATAATATTGTAATATTATAGTCCTTAAAGCAATACCTAGTTACAGAAACATAAATCATAAAATCAGTCAACCGGAAGTTGGTTTTTTTTTGTTATGTTATAGAAAAGTTAAAAATCCTGTTACTACGGAATATTTCCAAAACTACTTTTTTGAAATAATTTCACGAAAGTGATTGATCTCGTTTTAAGGGATTCTGTTTTATTTTTACGAACGATAATAATTTTTTTTCTAGGTAATAATGTGATTAATTTTATTTTAAAGTAAAAATTGAAATATATTAGAAATATGGAATAATAAGCATTGTATGCAACAACACGTGCATATAGTTGTCACGTAATGCGTAAGAGACACTATGATTTTGGTCATAATCCGCCAACCGAAAGTGGCAGTTTACTCTTGACATTTTTTTTTTGACCTTTGAAATATTTAGAATCTTCATAATATTACATATATTATGTACATACTATAATCATTATACTAATTACAATCTGTGGAAAAAAAGTCATCAAAATCGCTCAACCGGAAGTGGGATTTTTTTCTTGTAAAAAATCATGTTATTTTTGTTGTTGTTGATGTTTATGTGCATGTTGTTGTTTATGTGCACGATTTTTAGACTTTTTCAGTTTTTGGTTGCTCTTTATATTCCTCAAAATATATGCATAAAGTCTTGGGTTGGCCACACCCGAATTTTTTTATTTGATTATTCGTTGGGAAAATTCGCCGTGACTATCACACTTCTTTTCTACATAATACCCTCAGCAAATCTCACATAGAAAAAACCGTAAAACTAATCCGCAAGATAAAGTACAGGAATAACTGTCAAAGCGTGAACGTTAGTAGATAGTTTTTAACATGGATTTTCATGATTGATATGCGAACATTTATCCTTGAACGTACGGTTTATGTCAAAAAGATTTACTTTATACTCCATGTGTGTGAAGATTATGGCAATTAACTTGTAACATTGTGTAATATTTCGTACTGCGAATCGGCATAATAAATACCAATGTGTTCGTTGTAAATTTTGCGCTAGGCTTGCTAGACTTGTTTCGAGAAAGCGGAGAATACAGAGGGGTCCATGGTGGTTGGCGGTTGGTGTTTTCGCAGTCAAATGAGATTCCCCCGGGTTCTCCGTGTTCTTGGGCCCATGACAAACGGCCCCCCCAACTTGGAAGGGTCCCTCCAAGCGTGAAAAAAACATTTTTTGAGTAGTCGAGAGTTCACAAAGGGGCGACAGGTGAACCAACCGTGCGCGCAGCAGAGTCAAAGCTACCCGTTGTCTCGAAAAGGCGGAAAAAAAGTCCGATTTTTAACCGAAAATAAACCCGAATCAACTTTTTAACATGTAATTTAACTTTACGTCCACACTTTTACGTCCGTAGTTTGCGCATAAAACGTGACGGTTGCAATTCGACGGTAGTGCTGAAATGACGCATAGTAATGTCGCGCATTAAAATAAACATCGGTGAAAATCGAATGCGCATATGTACGTAACGCTCACTGGGTCCCACGTGTTTTTCCCGAAATTTTATTGTCTTTTTATGGCCAGTTTCGGTTTTCCATAATATGGAAACTTTAATGCTTTGGGATGATACGAGAACTTCTGCATTTTACGCATCGACAATAAAATAGACAATATGCGGATACGCGAAATAAATTATCAGTATGTCGGATAATATTGGCGTTTTTGATCGTAATAAAAATATATAGTTCTTATATCACATAAAATATAATAACAACTGTCCTATTGTATTGTCTATTGTGGACGCTATTTTTCGTACTGTGCATTCATTTCACTTTCCTTAGAAGGGTCAGAGACCTTGTCAAACAGTGTCGGAAAATCTTTACAAAGAAATTGGTATAGTGGTTCATTCAATATTACAGAACTGGCTAGATTGTCCGTCATATAAGCGTGCACGCTGGTTTGTACAACAATAGTACAGCCGATACGCCCATTTGACAGTACGTGAAACAATTGTATAGTGTACCATTGATTGAATGACTGTGTGGCCATAAAATCGCATTGTCGACTAGAACCAGATTTGACAGATAGCGGTTTGTTGCCAACACACCGTTAAAACAATTTTGTTTGCTATGTTGGCAAGGCTAGCGTTATCGCAATGACTCAGGCAGGTAATCGCTTACGCTTATATATATGTACAGTAATATCACAGAATTTCATTTAAAAGTATTGCAAAGCATTTTTTTGTTGCATATAATATGAGAATTTTCATTTATGAATGTATTGTACATAGATATGTACATGTAGATTGCATTTTGTGTTATATACCTATGGTTTACATTTTTCAATATGGAAATATCATTTTTTACATCGGAGGGTGAAAATTCAGCATTTGAAGAGATTCCTGTGTTCAAAAGTGCCATTTTTAATTCCGTCTGTGTTTCCCCGGCATGGAATATTTCACATGGAGACACGCTTTGAGCAATTAATACATCCGGTTCGATGATTTTGAACCGAATTCGTCATATATGCAACCAGATATTATCACCGAAATAGGCGACTTCTTAACAGGGTTCTCTACTGTAACTTTTGTAATTATTTTCACCCCATATTCTCGCGTGACATTAGCTGAATATAAAGGTGGCCGTGCACGCACTCTGTTTTTTTCACACGCGTCACAATTCACAATGGACGAGTGGGTAACTCGCCCGGCAATTTACGCAAGTTCAATTTCAACCGCGAAAATAGCATCATTATACTATCGTTACGAGAGTATATACCGGATGTAATACGGCGGCGCTTAGGCGTCATACTCTTATATAATTATATTGTAATGCAGTTAAAAAATGAACCGTGTAATACTATTGTTTCTGCGCGACTCTTGGGTAATATCGCATTTTCTACTTTCGAGTTCATCATATCAGTTTCTCAGTCGTTAAAATTAGATGATAGATCTACGGTGCGTAGGCTTGACGACCTTTTAAAGTTTTTCGCGAAATCCTAAGCCGGCCTATCATCGTTTTCCCCCTCGGCTTATGTGTGAAACGTGCGGAAAGAGTAATTCGTGAAGTGTTTAGCGAGAGGTTTTTGTCGCGTTCGGATCTCGCGGGATAAGCCCGAAAGAAATGTGCCTTTCATCGATGTGTGCGCTTTTAGGGGACAAAAGTTCGAATTCTGTTTGGATTTTGGTTGAAGGACGAGGAGGTGGGGTGAAGAAGACCCCGCGTGGATTACGACCCAAAAGCTCCCGAAAGCTTTGTTGGCCGGTGACTTTTTCGAACGGTTAAGAAATCGACTTCAACGGGGTTGAGTTTGTAACTCTTTTTATCCCTGGATAGTTTTGCGTTTTTATTTTCTTTAGATTACCAACAAAAAAGTTTATTGAACGGTCAAATCAATGCAAAATTGTAAAGATGTTAACTTAGTGGTGAAATGCCAAATTCAACTTTAGCAGTTAGTTTGTGAAGTTAATTAATTTATATGTAATGAATTTAATTTGAAGCCGGTTTTATAATTATGTGAGCAATTCACTGCATTTCGTATGATAAATAGCTTTCATATCAATTAAATTGAAATTATTCGTTCGTTTTTATTCATGTTGGTGTAATTTGTTTATCAATCGACTGTTTTAATGTTAATTTGAAGAGTATTCAAAAACGAAATTCAATTCGTGATTTCACTGTTAGCTTTGTATATCAATTTAATTAATGTTCACAAATGAATATTTTGAATTTCATACGATACGTTGAGCCTCGTTTAGGTTAAAACAAATTAAATTTGTATGTATGTATGTATGTATAAAATTCTATTTCCATTTTAAGTGTATAATACAATCTAGCGAAATGCATGATGGATTTATATCCACAGTGCTAGCAAATACTTTAATCCCTTCAATCTGGCGCAATACGACCAAGTTTCCTAAATCTTCGAAAACCGTGAGTTTAAGTGCGTTTACCTTAAGCTACTGCTAGATGGGAATGAAATCTTACTTTATTACCGCCCGTGAAAATGTGGATTTCCACTGTTTTCTCGAAACGCACAACGCTTTCCACATTGGAAAATAATGAAAGAAGAGCGAAACAAAAAAAAAAAATATTAAAGAAAAAGAGTAAACAATGTGAAAGTTTAGTTTATTGTTCAATGTTATATGTAAACGCGTAAGTGAAGTATCGTGTTCATGTGAAAGGAACTCTATATACAAAAAAGTGAAACCGCCTTAGCATCACTTCCAACATGAAATGGGTCTAATAAATAGTTAACAAGTATTCAACAACAATGGAGGTCCTTTATTCTTTACAACTTCACAAAACTTTTCAAGTCAACTGAAGAAATACAAGAGTGTGGCGTTGTTAGAGTAGATTGCGAAGATTTTTTTTACGTGAAAAATGCTTTATAGCCAAATAAAGTACTTACATATACAATTAGGACAATTCAAGAATACTTATGCAATACATTTGTAATGAATGTGAAATTATAATTTTACGATTTTATTGCAAGTGCAATGAAACGTATTCATTTATACGAAAGTCAGTTGCTCGTCGGTGCACTTTCGGTTTGTTTATTTCTCTCTCTCGTTTTAATATACTCCTTTTGTAAAGAGCTAGTAGTTGTAACGTTTCGTGGCCTTTTTGAGCGAATTTGCCCACACAGCGAAAACAGGTCTTCCGTGCAAACTTTAATGTAATGAAAATTTTATTCTATTACTCTCATGTTGTGGAAAACGGATCGTTTCGCTCTCGAAATTGCCCGACGGCCCCATTGATTAATATTTCACGAACGGTATAAATAAACGTTTTAATTTGTCGTCTCGTATTAAATTTGCCCGCCGAATATACGGGGAGCTTTCCACTCGTTCATATGCCGGTACGATTTACGGTTCAAAGGCGCTTTTTTCACAGCAGAAACGTATTCATAGTTGACGATCTCTGATCGATAAACGAGACGCGTGTGTCGCTTTTTTCCTGCGAAAAGCGGATGTTCGTTAATATTTACGAGCGGCCCACTTCTCATCGACGTTTTCTAAAGCGCCCGAATTCGCCGCTAAGAAATAAACGGCCGTTATCTATCGTATAATATCTTCCAGAACGATCGTTTTTATTGTTGAAAGCGAATAAGAATCGAATCGACGGCGACGTCTATCGTCCGCAAAAAAATGCGAGTAATTTTCGCGCGCCGCACCACTCTTTTGATTAATGCCACATTCAAATTCAATATTACGCATCGTGTGGTACAAACCGGAGTGGAAAATATTTATCGGACAATTTTCGCTATCTTCTTTCCTTATAGTTAACGCCGCTGAAGGTCGAACTTGCCAATTATTTTCGACCTTCGAACTACAAAGACACCACAGCAATACGTTGGCGGTATAGCATTGGACTCGTGAACGAACGTTCCTGGTTCAATTCCCTTTATGGTAGAAAGATTCACTCGATTTTATTGAAGGTTGTGAGAATCTATCCCTTATTATTTATCTATGACAGATTACATTTTTTTCCTTTTCCATATATGTACATACGTAGTTTTGTGATCGTGCAAAAATTCAACCTCGATTTTTTTTTGTAAAACAATAAAAAGGCAACCCTCGAAATCAATTAATCCACTTTAAAATGAAAAAGTTGCAAGGGCGAGTCAATAATTTATTATCCGCAATATATTAATATTTATTTATTTAAGATAGCTACAATAGCTAATTACAAACAAACATTACTTAAAAGCTAAAATTACAATATAAATTTATTATCTACATATGTACTAGCACAGTGGTCGGGAACCGGCTCTTTGTATGTATTGTATTTGTGTGAAATACAAAATGTTGACACACAGTTTACACAAGATCAAAACGAATCCCATTTCCACAGCGTCATTGCTATAAAAGGCTTTAGGATCGTTTTTCATATTAAACTTTATAATAATTTTTAGTAATAAACTGTGGAACGTTATGAAATTCACGAGGATAACTTATTTCTTACATTTAATTAATGATTAATGAGTCACATTTAATTAAATTTTGAATATACCTATATAATCGGAAGATAATATGTTGCGCCTCCCAAGCTTACAAGGTTTTCCCAAATTTGGCTCTTTACTTAAAAAAGGTTCCCGACCACTGTACATACTAGCACTTGTATAGAGGTCCTTTCAACGCTATAATTTCAAACATGAATGTCTCGATTTTCGATGAACGTCTAACGTAGAACACAATCATGAATTTATCAATTACCAATCGGTTTGCCCGTTATATGACGGTGGATTATAACCCCACACGTGCGTGCTGGTTTGTACAATAACAGTACAGCTCGCAGCCCATTTGACAATAAGCGAAACAATTTTAATGTGTATGGCGGTAAAATTGCGTTGATGATTACGACATATTGCCACACAACGCTAAAGAAATTGTTGTTTCTTATATTGGTAATGCTAGCGTTACTGCAACGACCCAGGCAGTCAAGCAGGCAGGCGCTTACACTTATCCACATATGTACATATGTATATACTGCCGTCCTAAACCCACTTAATGTAACTGACAAAAATTACGAAAATGAGTTAGATGTGTTTTAGGGGTTATGGGAGTGTATTCTTGCGATTTTTCATATCAAAATTAATGTATCTTCATCCAAAAGTGACTTTTTTAAGCCATTAAATTTAACGTATCTGCATGCGCAGAGATATAGTATTACTAACCCTCATCTAAGAGGTCATACTCTTAGACTCCGAAAAGAAAAATCAAATAAGATTGTTTGAGATTCATTCTTTTCAAATAGAGTGGTTGAAGTTTGGAATAGTCATATGTATACATTAATAATGAATAATGAAGTGACGTAACTACTGAAGTATTATTTTTTTTTTTTTAATTTTTCCTTAGAATTATCAAAACACACTAGAAATAAACCTCATGCACTAAAAAAAAAAAGTTTAAATAAATCAGTTATACATATATGAAGAAAAACACAAATTTAGAATAAAACTTTCAAGTCCATTTATCTCGATATTGTTGTTTTGTCAGTTACGTTAAGTGGGCTTAGTACGGCAGTATAGTAATTAATAAATTTAAATAAAATATGCGTATTTTTTTCAATTTGCAGACTGATTTCGTAAAACGTAAAAAAATCGCAGTATGTATGTATGTACGAACTGCATAAAATAGGGCACTCGACAAAATTGTATGTATCCGGGAAATTAGACTACGCTTAACCGTTATATATAATTAAGTCACGCAATACAATAACAAGTCCACCGGCACCGTTTCCGGACACCCATGCTACTTTCTTAATTAAATAAGAGCTTTCCGCTTCTAGGGGGTGAGGATAAGAGATGGGGAGTTAGGCGTTATCAGCGCGTTATCTGCACTTGCCTCCGGTGGCGTTAAAATCGAACGCGTTAACTGTTCGTGCATGGGGCCACCAGCACCCCCCTTGTCAAAAGTCATTAGTTGTAACGGGGGTTGGGAAAGGAACGGAGGTGGCTTAACGACCCCAACCGACTGTAAGTGAGCTTCCTAGAGAGAGCTTCTGTGCACCTATTAGCCGAATCTCGAAGCCACGGCGAAAGCTCGCTGCTTTCTTTTAAGGTTGCGCGAGCGCGCCCTCTTACGCCGGAAGCCTAATTTTCGTCGCATTTACATGGAAATTGCCCGAAGCCGAGGTCGAATCGGATGCTTGAGATGAAAATTCTCACAGAGAAAAGCCTCCACATACATAATTTAAGCGGTTATGTGACGGAAAGTCGTGCAATTAATATATTATACTAGAGGGCGAAGAGTTTCTTATATCAGAGAGAAAAATAATAAAAAAAAAAGTAAATCGCTTTGTCGCATAGTACATACAACCGCATAAAAGTATAAATAATATCGGCCCATAGACGCTTTCAGTTTCCTCGAATGAGGACGCGTTTATGTGACTTAAAATATTTATTTATTTAAAATACATGGGCATGCGGCAGAGCCGATGGAGCTCAGGGCTCCGATAAAAATTATACATACAATTTTTAATTATTTATATTATTTGAAGGATTACAAAAATCCATTTATATTCAAAAACTTGTCGAGATGATTTTTAAACAGATTTATATTTTCAGAAATTACTAGCTGATTTGGGAGGCGGTTCCAAACTTTGACCACTCTATTTGAAAATAATTTGTCTCTGACATAGATATAGAATAACATAGATAGGCCATTCCAAACAAATTTGCCTGGAGAAAGCGTCAGAAGCAACGGGGGTGTGCGGGGGTTTAAAGTGCGGGGAAAGGAGTTCCCACAGAAAAGAAGTCAAGCAAAATGCATGCCTTGCATGCATTTTGCATATCCTTTTTGTATGTCATTTTTCAGGCGCTAAGCCTTATCTAGGTATGTTATTCCATATCTATGTGTGGTCTCTGACCATTTTGTTAGATTTGTCTTTTAGGAGTCCCAGGGTATGACCTATGAGATGTGCGTTTTTATTGAACGTGAGGAGGTTTTTTATTGGATATATTTATTATTTATTATTTTATACACTTCTATTAGATTGCTTCTCAATCTTCTCGTCACCAAAGAGGTGAGACTCATTCTCTTCATCCTTTTGTTATAAGGTAGTGATCGAAGTTCAGATGGAATTTTTGTAATCCTTCTTTGAACCCTTTCTAAACATACAATTTCTTTTTTAAAGTTAGGGTTCCAAACATTTACAGCAAATTTTAATTTAGGTAAAATATAGGATTTATAAATTTTTGACAGCAACTGGATATATGTAAATGAATAATACTTTAATAATTTACTAAAGACTGTGAATTATATATTGATAGAGCTTAATTTTAATGCCGTATAAAACTAACGAGTCACTATTGTTTAAATATTAATATTGTTCGTGTGTTTATTGTATTTGATTATTAGTACTGTCACGGACGAAGCTTTGCAGACAATTTATAATATTTACTTTTGCTTATATGCAAACGAATATATTTTTCATAATTACGTATTCAGAACTGTTAACAACATCTATTGTCTGATAAAATCAGAATTTCGTTAGTTACCAAATCTCTATTGCTTATTTAGTTGTTGAAAATCAAATTATGTGCTATTTTTTACACACTAATTATTGATGATTGTGTTTAGTACGGTAATGAAGCTTTAGTTCAAACAAACTTCTCACGATTAGTATATTTATGTAAACATATTAATATATAAATTCAAACACGTTTGTTTGTGTATAAATAAAACCTAGATGTTTATCGCACGTACATACATATGTGTAAAACATACAGAATTGAGTGGTAACATAAAATTAAGTATTTAATGCTTTTCAAAATTTAATTTATCGGTCATTATTAATTAGCGATCATTGATAAGTCAGCGGCAACATCACGATTTTAAAATACCAATACGCCTTTAATACGGCAATTATCCTACATTCACGAATCAATCAAGCGAATCGCCGCATGCGAATATTATTCAAGTGTTTTTATTATAAGAAGTCGATTTTACACACTCCTATGGTAATATTTCTTATCACAAAATGTCCCTTTCTCTTATAACCCAGATATAACAGAAGCAACGGAGTTCATAATAAGTGTTGACCTGATGTGGTAATGCAGCGTGTCTGCGGCCTAGCTCTAATTCCTAATGAGACAAACAAACTGTGGTGCGGTGTTAACATACCCGAGTATTGCTATTATTATTATTAATACATAAACAATGACTTGCGTAAACGTATTAAAATTTCAACTGCGAAAACGATCGTTCCGAATTCACGGCGCGCACGGGGAATTCAACGTAATTTATTCAAACGCATTCGAATAATATATTTGCGTATTTTATTAGACGAAAGTATAAATGAAAAAAAAAAAACAACAAAATAATACGTCTGATAAATGATACGTGATAATTCAAGGAATTATTTCGGTAAAGCGGTGTATTTTTTTTTTTTTTCGTTTTAGCCGAAATGAAATTCATCCGTGTGAAAAATTCGCTAAAATTTACATCCGCGAGCACAGTGCGGCGAATCTGAAAGAAAATTTAATTTTCCATTGTGGCTTTGAGTTTACTGCTTCTCGACGTTATTTCACTGAAAGCATTGCATATAATTATGACGAAAAAATAATGAATGTGCGGCTTTATGTATGTATGTAGTTTCCGATTTCATAATCGACAATTTACTACATTCAATTCACACATTGTTTTATCTTCAGTATTAAGGCAATATACCTATAATATATAAAGTGTGTTACCATATTAAGATTACCACTGTAAATATCATGGCAATGGAATGAAAAAATAAAAACCACTTTCAAGTATATCTTTCAAAACACGTGCTCGTATTGATATATTTTTATAATAAAGGAATCGTTCACGTGCATTAATGTGTATTTTTGTGTCACGCGAAACTCTTTCAGAGTTTTCCTTGTTGACTGAAAAATATTTTCCATTCAATTGCCCCACAGACATCACTCATGTGCGGTTGCTTTAAAAATAATATAAATATATGTGAATATAATCGTTGCCACATATGTACATTTTTATGTGTTCTATAATCTAGTTTTATTTTTTTAATAAAATAAAATACACTTTTCCCCATGAAACCATAATTTTTCTCAACGAACTAATAAATCAGTCACCTCGAGCGTATAAATCAGTCATACAATTCCATAATCAAAGTTGCATAGCCGCACAGTTAATAATGTTGGAATTTTTCATTAGAATGTATAGATTAGTTGTAGCAGCGGATTAGTAATTTACTAAGGTAGCCAGTGAAAAAAATATGAAAAAACACATTACTTTCTATAATAGGGTAATTTTGGGCTGAAATGTTGATGCATAAACAAATCCAATTTAATAGTGAATTACATAGTCATCGCATTAAAATGTACGATATTTAGAAAGCTTACATTGAACGGTTACTTTTATCTATATGTAAGAGAAAATCTATAACTAGTTTTTCAATCAACAAATGGCAATGAACTTACATAGGACTGGAACCACAAATATGTACCTATACATATGTACATGCGCCGTTTCCTTTGCTCATTTATAATAGACGATGAAAGTGTATATTTTTTTGTGACTCTACCGACAACTTTTACTCATTTCGCTTTCATTCAGATTGATTGATACACATTTGTGCGTAATGAACTGATTTTTTTTTAACAACGTGCAATAACTGGACTCGAAGCTAGCGCGCGAATGCTTTTTATTGCACTACAGTGAGAATTGTGTTATGATTTCGAATGTAATATAAAAGCATGTACGTATGTATGTATGTATATGGTTTTTGATGTGTCCAGTAATACAACATGGTACAAAATAATATTGCTGTTTTGTATGACAGTATTCGCGCGTGCATTAAAGGGTTGCTTTACATTAAATATGAAAAAAAAATAAATCACTACATTTACAAAGGATTGAAAAATAAAACAATAATAAATTGAATTTTATATTATTTATCAGACAATTTTTTGACCCATTGAGATATGCTTACAAAACTCTGCAATTAACCTTGGGAGAATTTGATGATGAAAAAACTTTTTTCTTAACGCAAGGACCCCCCCTCCCATTAATTTGTTCCATCAAAGAGAAAAGTAATTAAAACTTCAAAGGTGTCTAAATTAATACCAAACAGAAACATGCTACCCATTGTAGAACGTACCTCTATATATTTAATTATTTGCTAGTACTACGGAAGTGCGAAAGCAAAACGCGACTTCAAAATGTTATAATTGGTGATGTGCGGTATTAAAATGTGTCAAAATGAATATTTTGTTACATTTTTATATTTTTAACGTACACGAGTTTAATGCAATCTAGGTAGTGATTCTAACGATGCTGTGAAAAGGAACAATCGAGTCTAGGCGAAAATGCAGTGGCGTTTTAACATTTTTTTTTTGTAAGCCAACTTTTTCGGCAATAGTTAGAGATACAGGTAGAACAGGTGATTATCACACGGTAAAAACGATACAGTTAACAAAACGCGTGTTGTCGTCGTTGGACCATTGTTTGTGCGACAGGTGTGCATGAATAAGTGGCTCGCAAAACCGCCTACGTAATTGTTGGCCATAATTCAGGTTTGAAGCCATGCACAGTCAACACACTCTTAACATTTCACAATGGACCACACCCGCGATGCAAAACAAAAAATTAATATTACAGGTGTCGGCAATCGCAGGAATGTGAGCGCAGAAAGGGCGAAACGACATCGTCAATCAAATGCCGAATTTTCTAACTGCGAAGTTCCCAAACTGTGGGTCGCGAGCCGATTTTTGGTGAAAAGTTTTTGAAATGGGAATATTATTTAAATTATTTGAAAATAAAAGATTCAACTATTTAAAAATCGGATTATCGTGAAATGGAGACGAAGAAGATCCACGTTGGCAGTGCGAACGAGAGCATGCGACCGACATTGCAACTGGACGAGTCCACGGATGTAAAAGGTTTATCTCAGCTGCATGTTTTCGTTAATTATAAATTATATAAAAAATAAATATAGCTCCCCAATGCGTACTGCCAGTTATGACGTATGGATGTGAAACTTGGACGCTAAATTCAAGAATGCTACGTAAGATCCAGTGCATGCAGAAAAGCACGAAAAGATGCATGCTTGGTATAACAAGAAGAGATCGTAGGAGGAATACATGGGTAAAGAGTATGACTTAAGTGGCAGATTTAGCAGAACGTGTGAAAAAGTTGAAGTGACAATGGGCTGGACACAGCTGGAATGGTATCCGAGAGGATGTGAAAGAAAGCAAGGTAGACCGAGTGCACGATGGGCTGATGAATTGACAAGAATATGTGGAGTGGATGAAGATTGCTCAAGACAGACAGGAATGGAAGAGGATTGGATAGGCCTTCATCCAGCAGTGGATGGTGAACGGCTGAAAATGATGATGAAATAAAACTTTGGATATTGTTAAGTATACAAACAGTGGGTCGCGGTACTCAAAAGTTTGATAAGCACTGCTGAGTGAGTTTAACTCGCTCCAATTGCACAATCGTACATTATGATTTTAGTTCATATGTACATATATCAACTTTTGAGGCTATCTGTTATACTACCAATACATTCAATGGAATGAACTTTATTTGCATCCAGACATTTTTAATAATATTATATGTATGTAGAGCTGTGAATTTGAATTGTAAAACTACGCACTGAAAATTTTATCGCCCATTCATTCGTTCACAACAATCCTACTTATGTAAGTGCATTTAGTTGTCCACTCCACGACGTGTACTTCAATTCAATCTGATTAAACACTACCTGTTAGCTCGTTCAACTACTTACATACGTATACTTATCTATCTACCTATACAAGACGATCGTTTCTTTCTAACGGTCACCGTTAAACCACACAGCAATCCATAAACTCCTCTAACATTCGGCTCGAATAAAAGTGTTGTACCTATTGTAGGATTTTAATCTGAAGTTGGAGATTATTTTTCAATAGCCAATAAGGTACACGAACGAATCTGAAAGCCAGCGAATGCAGCAGCTTATTATTTAGTAAGGGGGAGGGAGTTCTGGCAACAAAAAGGCGCCAGCTCGTCTCAACTCTATTCTCCCCTCGCGTCGACTATACATATGTATGTATGTACATCCCGTCTTTAGTTTTACTCGTATCCCCTTATCGTCCCATACCCACTTTCATCCCTCCCCCTGTGCGTTCTGTCAGAGTTTTATATTATTTCCACATCTTGCAAACCCCTAGTACAAATACACCCTTACTGTGTCTACCCATCGCTGTCTATGCAGCGAACGCACGTTGACTCGTTTCGCGCATTGCATTCACGCGATATTTTCTATGCTCAAGTTGCAAAGATCGTACACGTGTATTTTTTGGCGGTATTCACACCTAAACATCGAGGCTCGCTTAAAAATGCATCACAGTGTTCACACCCTAGTCAAGCGCCGCTTAAATTAAAAATCGCCTCGTTAATTTGTCGCCGTGCGCTATTTTTGTCGGAGTTTACTATGTGTGAGTGTTGTTTTCGTGTCTCTCACTCGTCTCGAACTTAACTAGGTTTGAATTTTTTATCTTGACGCTTCGGGCAGATGCACCCCATGAATAAATTTCATCCGTAGCAAAATGCACTCGCTAATTTACACCGTGGCGTATCCCACCCTATGTAGTCTCGTCTCATCGTGGCACGATGGTGTAGGCAACGCGAAAGCTATGGGGGAAACACCGTGAAAAACGAAATATATTTATATATAAGCGGGAGTCGAGAAAGGCGTAGATGGAAATTTGATTGGACGTCTCCGCTTTGATGAAAGTTAAATTGCATTTGGTTGATGATTAAAATGTAGAATGCGAGTACCACAATAGAATAGAATCGCGTTGACAGCAAGTAATTATTATGCAGGAATGAAATTCTCGGAAGATTTCGAAAGTCTCTGAAATTATCATAACAAATTTACGAGCGGATAAAAGATAATGTCAAGGATGAACTTACATATAAGATATTGGTGTCGTAAAAATCAGCTCACCTCTACGGTAGGCTAAATTTAAGCATACCTGAAAATTCTTGTTCAATGTTGATTTCGTACATTTGATTTATTTTGTACTTATTGCCTTGTTAGATTTTGATGAGTTTTCCATGGGTAATATGAGAATTTAGATGTGGGGAGTGTTTTCATCAAAAATTCATCTCTGCGCTCAAATATATTATATTTCAGGGATGTCCCCTTTTCGATTAAGTAGCTTTCGCAAAAGTTGAGTTACCCTGAGGGGCTGAAGGTCACGTGCATGTCGTAAATACAGTTCGTGCTGTTGCATTTAGAAATGCCGGAAGTATTAAGTACACCTGTCGCCACTAGTAGATGAAGATGCACATTCACAGTACACAGTACATATATATTGTACGTATTGTATTTATTTTGTAATATAAAATGATTCCGGTGCAATGTTTTTAAAAGTTTGTTAGGTAGTAATTTATTGCAACAGAAAGAATTTCATCTTGCGTATTTATTTATATCAAAATAAACTTCCGAAGGATATAAATTTATATTTAAGGTCTAATTCAATTACTCTGCGGGGTACGAATTTCCTTCCGGCTTCCTTCATAGCTTTTATAGTATTTTATTCAGCATCGTTTTTGATACTTTTTTTTTTCTTCTTTCTTTCTGTGTAAATGATTTATACAACCCAAAAATTGCTAAGTGTAGGTGTATTTATACAGATGTATGTTTATATATATAGTGATTTATAGGTAATAGAAGCGCATAAACTCGATTTTCTTCGTCGAATTCGCATCCGCAAATAGGAAAAGTCTGCGAGGTGTAGGTGGGTAGGTAAAGTAGTACCGTATATATCTACCGAAAACTTTTCTCTTGTCTCGTAAGCAAAATTTAACCGTAATTTAATTAAATTTCTAACCCTTCCCACCGCGTTTATACGCGGAAGTCACTTCAAACTTTCTTGAGCGCGGAGCTTTGTCATATTAGGAATTGCAATAAATCAATTTGCACATGCAATAAATAACTTTTAAAACCGCGCAGAAAGCGAGCGCACACTCCTGACAAATTGATCGGGCTGAATCTGTCACTGCATATTAAATTATACGGAAGCTTTCGGGTATCGACTTAAGAATTGTTTCACTGGGTAATATATCGACGCGTCTATATAGGCCGAATGTTTAATTGAGCATAGATATTCAATTCAATTCGGAGAGGGTGAAATTTCCCATCCCCACGCAAACACACATATGCATATGGGTTATATAAACATTCGAAGTATGTAGATACTTATGGAACTGTGGATCTACGTGTATATGTATATGGTGCAAGCGCTTTCACATTTACGGCACAGGAAGCTTTTAGCTTTTGTCCACCGCTGTCCTTTCTGCTTTTTTAAAAAGAAGGCGCGCGCTAGCTTTGTTTGTAATATTTCATAGCAATAAACAAGAACACTCTCAAACTTTTGTTTGGTCCGCTTCTCTCGCTTTCGAGGGCCACACGGCGTAGTATAAATCACGAAGTCATTACTCATCAGTTTCCCTCCTTACTGACAGCCCGAAACTTCAAACTACAATTTTATGCACCGTCTTGTCGAAATTTCTTCCCTCGAACGTTTCAATGGGGGGGAGGCGACTGTTCGTCCTCTCTTGTTTAATAACAGAACAAGCGGCCAGCAAGAGGGAAAATTTAATCTCCATTACGAATATGTGTATGTGGCTGCAAATGCCGATGCTCTCCAGAGACCACAGTTTAGCAGCGTTGAGCGTATCGATAAACTTTTCGATTAAAAGCTCTCGATTCACACTCTACGTATGGCTAGAAGATTTCATTGAATTTAAACCATTTTCACTTACGACAAAGCTTCGGGCGTCAACGTTTCGTCTGAAGTTAATCAATGAAAGTCATTCTGCCCAGATATACATAAATAACTACTTAAAAGTTTAATTTTAACGATCGAGTAATCGTAATGTGTATATCATTGGGCATTCGTTTCGTTTATATTTTATTTAAAGTGTATTGAGTCGTGGAATCTCTGCGCAATTTATTTTATTCGTCGGAGGCACTCAATGGCGGGGATCAAATGAGCCGAGGGGTGGACTTTGAATTCGCTTAATTTAACCTAATCTCACGTAATGCGCAATAAAAAAAAGAGCACTCAAAAGCCTTAAAGCTGATAAATTTGATTTAGGGGGAGACGTGCATTCAAAACTTGGTCGGGGTACGGGAGAGATGGGGTGGTTGTATTTTCTCGCAATAAAGAGTTGCTCGCGCTTCTGTGCACGGCGAAAGTAGCAACTTTACGACGTTGTTTATTTATTAAATTATCAGATATTCGTCGCGAAATGGGGTTATAAGCGGTAAGGGGACATTTCTGTACCGACAAAGTTGGTAAAACTTTATCACAGCGATATGCGAATGCACTTCTTGCACCGGCAAATTGTTGTTCTTCTTCGCTAAACTTTGAATAATGAAGTTTTTACTGACTGTGTTCACCTAAGTATAAAGTGTTCCAAACGCTCTTTACTGTTATTTTATGATGTACGATGTACGTACGTATCTAACTATCGACCTGTCTGTTTGTTTCTTATGCACTACAACGTTTAATTAATCAAAACCAAATGTAAAAGAGACTCTCTTTATATTCCTGTTGATCTTAATATACATATATTGTATAAGAACACCTCCATATCCTTTCTCCTCAAGACCCTCACATTATGCCACCACTCCCCCAACGAATATAGTCTGTTGATCTTTCCATCACTGCTAAAATAAATAGAGATTGTTACAATGATTAACTAATGACAGTGCTGCCCGTTCAGTTACACAGCAATGTGCGACAAAATTATAAATAACTGCACTGTATACATATAAAAAGCGTCAGATATTTAGAGTAATTAAATCAATAGAGATTGATAGTAATTTCTGAATGCAGTACTGCGGGTGTTTGTGTTTGAAATTTCGCCAACTTCTGCAAAGCAAATTTTCTATTATGAAAAACTTATAAAAAATGTACGCGCATGGAAACATTCAACTTATTAATACGTATTATAATACGAACGGCTGTGTGTGCTTTTTTTTCATATTTGTTTTTAATAACTCTTCAAAGCTTAAATGGG
This sequence comes from Parapsyche elsis, assembly GCA_022651745.1. NCBI lineage: Eukaryota > Metazoa > Arthropoda > Insecta > Trichoptera > Hydropsychidae > Parapsyche > Parapsyche elsis. The sequence continues at coordinate 615,116 of JAGVSN010000044.1, forward strand.
CGCTTTGAGTCGGCGGCTTTGTATTTCGCACTTAACTTCGTCTGTAGTAAGGCTGCAGGAGAGAGGGTAAAGCTCTACTGCGAAACTATGAAATTCAAATGCGAAAATCACGATGAGGGATCGTTTGTGTAGTTGAAAGCCGCGGCAATTTTTCCACCACACATACATACACTGAATGCCGGAATTCCGACTCCATGTGTACATATGTATGTACATACATAAGTTCGACTCGAATTCTGCAGTGGCGAAATGCTTTGTCGCGTGGCGCTCGCCAGGAATTCGCCGTGCAAATTCCAAGGCAGCGAACGGCACTCGAACTGCACCGCTACTACGATGAAGACGTCTTAATCAGAGATTCCAAACTGTCAACTTTGATATGTTATTTGCCATAGTTGTGTCGAAGTTATTTCTGTGGCCATAATTTCGTTAGTGATGCACAGAAGACGTTATATTCATACAACACCAACGTATGTACGTATGTATTATATGTATAATACATACTCGTATACGGTGTGTTTCTATCGAGGTGCGTGTCTGGAAAATCCGATTATAAGCCTGACTTGAGTTCGCTTCTATCTCTGAAAAAGTATATATCTATATATATATTTGTATAAGAAACGTTTATAAATTTGTAGTGATGTCAGTCGCGACACGACAATGCGGGCAACGGTCTCTCTCCCCTTGCAGGAAATGTGTGTTTACGGTCACCGGAAAATCGAACCGTCCTCCGGCTATATATGATTTTATTCGAAGGAGAAAACATGTTTTTGAAGATTCTTCATTTCTGAAAGAGAAACAAGTGTTCGTTTTATTGCGTCCACGTCAAACTTTTCAAATATTGAATGCGCACGGGGAAAAACGTTGCATTTTCCCGTCCCCTTTCATTTTCCGCACTGTAAACACTTAAAGACGGATTCCGTCTAAGCTTTGCAAACATAGTCACTGTCCGTTGACAGTGTCATTGGGTGGTTATCATTTATGTATAAATATAATAAAATATAAATATTATATATATTATATCCGAAATCCGTCTGTCTGTCTGTCTGCTGATAACGCTCACCTCGGTAAATAATTAAAAAAAAAAAACCAGAACGTCGCGCGAGTGGGATTTGAACTCGGTATCACCAGGTTGGAACACTATCATGACGGGCCTGCTACGATGTGACAATATTAATATCTTAATAGGCTCGCAACTTTGCTAAATTGTTACGTGTTGTATTATAACGCGCCATCTATGCAACAACTATAAAAACTATTTAATACACATATAATCACCCACACCCATCCGTAGATATTCAACGAGTTTACACTGGTAAGTATATATTATGTACATATGTAGAACTAAATCACAAACCAAAGAAGCCAATTTATTAAGCATCGCATCATTGTCTACCATATCGAATGCCTTTTTAAAATCTGTACAGATGACGTTAATCTGATAACCTAAATCCAAATTAACAATGTAATTTCTGAAGACTATAAGCAAATTGGTAGTAGTGGAATGTTTCCTTTAAATCCATGTTGACTATTTCCAAGATATGAATCCACTCCAGCTCTATAGATCATTTTGTATAAAATCGTTTCAAACAATTTCGCGAAAGCTTAAAGTACTGCCATCGGTCGGTAACGTATTTATTTATTTATTTTTTATTAAAAGCCTGCTTGGGCTTTTACATGGAAAATCCACAAATAAAATATAACTAATAAATATAACTCAGCCAGGTAGACCATTGCGCTACTATTTATAGTATGTATGTATGACTCGCATAAGACTATGAGCATAGAAATATGTAGTATGTACATACATATGTAGGTCTGAAAATTGACATTCTAATTGTGAAAGCCAATCATCAGTACAATACCCTCAAACAATGAAGTTTTAAAATGATTTATATTTTAGATCGTGTAAATAATATTTTAAGCACAAATATTGCATTGTGCTATTTTTTTTTTGAACTTTTTAACAGCTCAGTTCTTTTGTTAGTGGAACGCGTTTCATTTCACATACCTTTTTTTGTCTTGAGGTGACCGTTTTCATCGGCCTTTACAACAAGTAACTCATCTGTATTTATAAACAGTTCCTTGCTTTCATTGCGTTGGTTATATTTTTCTCCGTTTACGTGCACTTTGATCTTTAAGTATTGTAGTTCAAGGATTACATTTCATACCTGTAATGCAACGAGATATCGAAGCAAGACCGCAAGAGAGGCCATCAACGAAATATATAATTGTCGAAACCTGTATTGTACAGAGGACGTCTTTCAGTATTTTTTTTTTTTTCCTAATGTGTGCTAGTCTTGAGATTCGTTCGCTTACATAAATTCGCACGTAAACGAATGTTTTATCGTCGTTTGATGTTCACCCGAGCCCGAATACATCGTTTGAAGTCTTCGTTACACACTCGTCCGTCGACATTGTTGTTATTTTTCAGATGATGCGTAAAGGAGAAGAGGTGTGTATGTTTGTGTGTGGGCGTAGACGGGAATGTGGGGGAAACCGCTCGCGGAAATTTTCGCGGGAAATCTACACCAAGCGAGCTTTCCGCGGGAAATCTTGTTTGCGTCATAGAAATCTCGTTGGCCTGCGACCCTCTATGCCTCTGGCTCACTTCAATCCCCCTACACACCCCCATGAGGCCAACCACCCTTCTATATGAATTATTCATGTGCCCTCGAGATGGGTACCACTAACACCGGTGGTAGTAGTGCTTGCCACACCAACCCCCCTATCCCCCCCTTCCGCGCTTTATTGTGCCAATATGCGGAGTGTGTGTACCATTTATTACCTATACCGCTGATGTACACTTTTTTTTTGCCGTAGAACCCATTATCTGCAGTGATAGCAGTGCTAAACTACCGAAAGCCTAGTTTCGAGATAGGCGAAAAATTCCTTTGAAAGTTTTTGTAATATTATAATCTCACGAAAGGAGTCCGTTTAGACACGGGTGGTACAACATTTCAATTTATTACTTTATCCATATTGGATACTGTACTGTTTTGTTACTTTATCCTAATCGGATAAAGTATTGTGATCGTGCGAAAATTCGACCTCGAGATTTTGACCGATTTGTATCAGGTATCATCCCCTGATCACGTTTTCATGATTTCTAAAAAATGTCTGTATGTCTATGTACTTAAGTGTGTGTGTGTCTGTATGCGTGTTTTCTCCGAAACTGTCGAGTCTATCAAGCTGAAATTTCATATCTATTATTTCCACGTAAGGTGTAAGAGCCATAACGAATTTGGTCAACATCAGTGAACCGGAAGTAGGGTTTTTTTCTTGTAGAAAATTCTAAAATTCTTTTACCACAGAATATTTCCGAAACGGCTCCGGGAATTTTGTCCAAATTTCATATCTATAGTTTTCACGTTAGCCGTAAGACATACTGTGATTTTGGTGAACATCTGACTACCGGAAATGGCAGTTTACTCTTGAACGATTTTTTGTTTTTTTATTTTTTTCGGCCTTTTAAATATGTACTATCGTCACAATATTATAATGTTGTACTTCTGAGTAAAATTGCTAGTTACGAAAAAATAAATAATTAAAATCAGTCAACCGGAAGTAGGGTTTTTTTTTTGTCGAAAAGTTTACCACAGAATATTTCAGAAACTGCCCTATTGATCAAGTCGAAAATTTATATTTATAATTATCATATAAAATTTAAGAGTTGATAAGGTTTTGATTAAAATCCGCCGACCGGAAGTGGTAGTTTTTCTTATTTGAATATATGCCGAAGATCGTATTTTATATACGCGCGCGCACTCAACACAGTAATTTCATGATATGTATGTATGTATTTTGATTGGTGTGGTGGTGGTGTATGCGTTTTATTTACTTACGTACTTAAAAAAATAATTTCGTTACTCTTTGTATTCCTCAAATATATGGATAAAGTCATGCGTTGGCTACACCCGAATTTTTTTTTTTGCGTAAGTCCAATAAAAGTGCAAACTGTAAGTATGTTCATTGAAAAGTTATAATGTCAAAACGATTTTCGAATAATAATTTATTACACTGTCTGTTTTTGAACGGTTTAAAGCAGTGGTCGGCAACATTTTTCGAGCTAAGAGACAAATTGGGGAAAACCTTGCCAAATTAGTAAGGTTGCGAGCCGCAACATATTATCTTCGGATTATACATACATACATATGTATATGTAGGTATATTCAAAATGAAATGAAATGTTACTCATTTATGAAATGGATAGCAGTGAGAAATATGTAAGGTATCTTTGTGACATTTCTTAATGTTCGACAGCACAGTTTCGCATTGTAAAAAATATTACACGTGACTTTCAAGACATGAGCTATTTTTTTTGACTCCTGCAAGTAATCGCCTTTATTATGCCGTTTGTAACCCTTCTCAGCCAGAGATTTGGTTTTTCAAATTTTCAAATGCTAGTTTGGTTTGGAAAATTCTTTTAAATCAGTGGTCGGAAACCTTTTTCGAGCCGAATTATGGAAAACCTTGCAAAATTGGTAAGTTTGGTAGCGGCAACATATTATCTTCGTATTGTACCTATGTATACAATATTCAAAATTAAATGAAATGTTACTCATTTATGAAATGGATAACAGTAAGAAATAAGCTAACTTCGTGTCATTTCTTAATGTTCGACAGTTTATTACTATCAAGTATTATTGAAAAACGATTTAATGCATTTTATAGCGATGAAGAAATAGGATTCATTTTGATTTTGTGTAAATTGTGTTTCGCCCAACACGTTGGATGACAGCAAGGGCCGCAGGTTTTCATACACAAGAGCCGCGCGAGGTTCCGGAGCCGCCGGTTCCCGACCAATGATTTTTTTTCAGCGCTGTTACTTAGAAAGTAAATTTTTTTTGGCTTAAATTATTCTTCCATAAGCAACTTTGCCATAATATGATATCAGAGAGGCAAAAAAATATTCAAGGATATCATTTTACACCAAAATTGTGTTGGTTTATGTACGAGTAAGTATGAACCTGTACAAAATTAAATCGTAAGTTTATTTTTAGCCAGAATTAAAACTTTGTAACGTTCAGCTCTTGTTAGTTGAGATTTATGTTATGACATTACATGTATAATTTATATTTTTGTTTTACTTTCAGAATATCTTGGAGAAGTTCAACCCGGGCGCTCGGCAGATGATCACCGCTGGAAAAGCTTACTTGAAAGCTTTGCACGGTGAGTGAGCGTGGCTGACACTATTTTTTTTTCGCTTAATCACTCGTGAAAAAAATGCGAAAAACTGACGAAAAATTTCCACGTCATTCTCGCGCGTTTTTAATAATATTCCAACATAAAAAAAAAAAAAAAAAAAAGACTGAAAGTAATGAAAAGTAATATAACTTCGCGTTTCAGCTACATTATGTTCCGGCTCGCTACGCAAATCGGTTGGTGCTTTCAGTTTAATTTTAAAGAGAACGTCGGCATAAAGCACCGGAATTTGTTATATTAAAACAAAATGAAGTCTCTCTTATTTTATTATTCAATTCATCCTTTATATCGCAAAACTTTATTAAGAATTTTTACTAGTCATTTTAAAATATTGTTCGAGTAAAATGTGTATTTGAATATATCCATGGAATCTTTTAATCTGGCAACATTTTTCCAGATGTTCTAGTCGTCAACGAAGAATGTAATATGCTCGTGTGGTCGTTGTGGCCGCAATTATCCCTGATGAGACAGAGGGTGTCAACGAAAGAATGCTCTTAATTAATAACGCAATAATAATAAAAACGGTCTAGTGTCCGGACACGGGAAATACAAATGGCTCCGTGTAAGAGGGGGTCCCGTTATTGCTCATAATCTGATATTTTAATCCTCGAGCTTGTCTCCGTTCAGCAATCGGGATGAGGGGTTGGGGTAGCAATAAGAGACGTGCAATTTATCAAATGAAGCGACAAAACGAAAAATAAATTGTCCATTGGCGACCGGTAGGGGGGGTGGGGGTGAGGGGTGCTCTTTCGGACTAAACGAAGATTTATCTCTAGAGAGGGGTGGGCCTCTCGTCAGTTTGCAAATTAAATTACAGGATCTCTAGTGAGTGTCCTCCCGGGCAGTCCTTAACGGGCATTGAAGAAAAATAATGCGAAAAATTAAGCGATTAATTACAACTTGGCGCAAAGGCGTTTTCAATTCGACCGGAAACGTGAACGAATTTTCAAATTTGCTCGTTTATGTAAATGGCTGATTTTGCAGTACAATTTCAAATATGTTTACATTAGTTACAGTTATAATAACGTTCAACTATGTATGTACGTATGTGGAATTTGTACAATAACGATACGTGGTTGTGTTAAGTTTACGCTCAGTTAATAAAAGTTGCTTGGAGCTTTATGTTAAAGTTTTGCGTATAGTATTATGGTAAAAACTAGTGTAAACCCTAGTGTTTTTATAGTTTATTTATTTAATAATTACATGGAGAGGCGGCCTAGCCGATAGGCCCATGGGGTTTGGTACAAAAAAAAAAAATAAAAATAATAAGATTAATACAAAAATAAAATAAAACAAAAAAATAAAATTAACATAAAAATAAAATGAATAATGGTCCATTTATTAAAGAATTACAAATACCCATTGTTTTTTAAGAATATATCTAGTTGATTTTTTATATAAATTAACATTTTTCAAAGTGACTATTAAATCCGGAAGACTATTCCAAACTTCAACTACTTTATTTGAAAAGAATGAATCTCTAACAATCTTATCTTGAATCTAGTTGTTGCATAGATGGTTTTTGTGGGTGAGTATGTATGTATGTGTATTTAATATTTTTTCTATAAATGGCCCTTTATAATACAACAACGTAATAATTTAGCAAAGTCACGAACCTACTAAGGATTTATACGTTCAAAATATAGGAGATCTCGCATTATCGGCGTTGGATCATAGCGTAAGCGCTCACTGTTCCGACCTGGTAATCTCGGGTTCAAATCCCACTCGCGCGACGTTCTGGTTTTTTAATTATTTACCTCGGCGAGCGTTATCGGCAGACAGATATACGGAATAGGGCTATTATATATACTAGTGATGTCGGATTTGATCATGTTTTATTTGATTTTGAGTGGAATTTATCTGAAAGATAAAATTATATATGTATGTGCTAAAAAGGTTCCATTTGGAAACGTCAACTTCCTACAACATTTATAGGTATTTCAGAGTGTTAATTATGCAAAGGGGTAACATAAATTTTTCTTCAACGTAGATAAAAGAAAAATTGACTAACGTAATTAAAATCTTTTCCGCATTCGACTTTTTAAAATATTCAAATTATTTTCAACGTTGGTTTTTGGCGTTTTTCAACGGGGAGAACGAAGTGCGGGGTAGAGGAATTGGCCCTGGCGAGGGAAAGTTTGTGTTTTTTAAGGGAGAGGAACGTTCTCAGCAAATGGACCATTATTGGTATTTACTACAGCCCTTCCCTTTGTTATTTTTTTTCAACCTCACTTGGTACGAGGCGCATTTTATTTACTTTTTTAACCGACAACAGTGTGCCCCGAAATTTTCTTCTCTGCCGTTTAAAACAATACGCAACATCGGGGAGGTAGAGAGAGGGGAAGGGGAGGAGAAATGGAGGTGAAAGAAATGAATCGACAAGAGGGTGCCAGATAGGCTCAAAATAAAATGTTTCATTGCCGAAATATCAAAATGCGTATTTTTATTTTTTTTTTTTTTTGCAATCAAATAACATCGGCCCGAATCGAAGTTTTTTTTATTTGCAATTTTTATGCGAGCTGTGTGTTACGTTCGAAAACGTATTTTTATTTGTTGATCACGCGCCGTAATGGCGGTGGCGCAATCCGCCAACAAAGGGTTAATAATTAAGTTGGGGGCTCTCGCCGTTAAGTAATATTTCTACGAGGGATGAATTATTCAAACAGTGGCATATAGGAACATAATGGACTCTCATAAATCTTATTCCTCGGAAAAATTCAAGTTTTCCTCGTTTTTCCTAACGCGAGTTAAAACACGGGAAAATGGGGTCGACGGCGACGCGAACGCGTTCGAAAATAACTTATATAAATATATGTACGTATGTGTATACTTACTTTTTTGGTGGAAATAAAAAAAAAAAAAAAACGCACGATAAATTTTCATTTATATTTTATGGTTTTTTTTATTTTTTTTTCTAAGTAGAGGAAAAAGTACTGGGGAGGGAACGAATGTGGCATTGGATAGGAATGCGCATAATGCACAAAATCGCATTGTTTTTATGCGCCTTAATATTGTAATTTAAGTCCCCTTTAGCCGGATGACAATGAAATACCATGGGTGTATTCGCGTCCCTCGCCTCTCGTTACATTTTCCCAGACATACTGAAACAGTAGCGAAAGCTATTTTCCAGGTATGAGCTTTCGTTTCGTTCACGCGAAATTATTCAAACTCATTTGTCGAGATTTCCTTTTTATTTTCAATGGTCTAATTACGAAAAAAAAACCATCACCACATTGTATGTACATATGTATAGTTGCTTTTTTAAAAACTCGCGACGAAATTTTCTTTTAAAAATAACCGCTCTAGAAAGCCTTTTTAAAATAAAGACATAAAATAGATTTACCGTCGCACTGTACATCTACCGACTACAAAATAATTAAATTTTATTTGAAAGTGTCCGTAAAGTGAACATCTCCAATGTAAACAATTCTATAAAAGATTTAGATGAGTTTTATGAAAGTTTGCGACTAAAAATGTAGCTGAGGAATTTAGTCAGCTGGTAGTGTGCTAAAAGCTCTCAGTTGCGACATGATTCTACTTTATGAGTCGTTTGTTATTGTTTTGGATAAGGCTCGTAAAATGTTATGCAGAGAGGAGATGCGACCGTCTTACGCATGCACCATTTTCCTCCCTTATACAACATCTGAATTCTAGAGGGAACAATTTAAAAATACCAGAATATCTCTGACAGCGTGCTTCCTATGCACACACTCTAGCAGACACTAATATTTAACATATTCAAAGTACAAAATTCGAATCACCATATAAGATCGCGCGTTAAAAAGTTGCATGGAATTTTTGAAGATAATGTATTCATTGTGAAAAAGACGGTCTCGTCCCCTTCCTCGTCGTCTGCCCATCTTGCAATTTGTTGTGAAATGTTAAAAAAGAGGAGGAGAAACGAGGGGGAGAAAAAAAACTTAAGCAGAAGTCCTTTTGTATGCATCTTCCAACAAAAGCCACCCCCATTTGGCAACGGTCTCGCTCATTACGCATCAAATCGCGTTCGTTCCGAGCGAAATTCTTTGCCAGGACCAAACTGGATACTAAATGACACCTTACAATTTAATGAGTGAACTTCCTGAACGAAAATCTCCGCCGGGAAAAAGGATCCATATCCGCAAATCACATTTTAAGCACGTTCTTGTACGTACGTACAGTTATACACAAGTACGTTTCGTAATGAACTAAATTCAAAAGTTTAGCACTTTCAACTTCATTAATGTTTGTCGTTCGTACGACTACATATATCTGACATTCAAATTTATCGTTGTAATATTTTGATTCGATACTACATACATATTATGATTAACCACGCAATGGAGCATTTCAATTGAATACGAACACTCGCCTACATACAATACCAATAATCTATTAAGACTTAATAGACCATTCTCATTGTACTATTCTTCTATGTACATACATACATACAAAAGGTTCTATTGTATTGTAACCGTTTCCTGATATTTTTGTACGATATATGTTCTCTCTTGTATCGTACGATAAAACTACGATATCGAACGTACACTGGCGATCACATAAATTGCATCACTTTGAAAAAACGTGTTTTTTTTTCATATTGCGAGCTTCTTTTGTTTCTAATATGTAAAAAAATCGGTTTATAAGATAGATTATATCCTTGCACAACACCATGTATCAGTTGTGGAAAACGCAGCAAACGATCTTGTCGTAAATTTGTTTTCTGGGTTAGTTCTGTGTTTTTGCATCGGTCCGTATTGCCAGTTTCCTTGTTTTTCTTCAATATTATTAATGTTCCAATTGATTCGAAATGTCTCCTTTGGAAAGTCCACATTTCGAAAAACTCAAAATTTTCACTCTATCTTCAGAAGTCGTTTGACGATGACGTTCGACATGCTTATTCTTAAATTTAATGTAACACTGTTTCCTCAATTGAAATCACACTCAAAAATGAAGTCAAAATGTTGGGGAGGATCTACTTAAACAAAACCATAACAAAAATCCCAGTCCAGAACGAGGAATAACTTCGACGACCCAAATGTCGTAAAATCGAAAGTGATGCAATTTATGTGACGATTCGTTGTGAATTCATCTATCTGTGTGCCAGATCAAAACATATTTGGTTGAATACGCGCAAATCTGCCACGGTACGCACAAACATGCAAAATTACGATTGTCGGTGTGACATTGGCGATTCCGCTCGCACGAACGGCATTTCTTTTTCCAATAATATTTTAAATCAGATTATTTAAAATGAGAGCAAAAAATAAATCCGCATATGCAACGAGGGTCGTTCGCAAGCCTCGAGAAGGGTGGGGGAGTGGGTGTAAAATCAGAAATTCGAGGGAAAACCATTGAAATATCGCCAGATTAAGGTTTTATTTCTGACCGGGCCCCAAGCCACGTCCCGCTCGAGGACCCCAGGGACAGGATATGACACGAACATGTTTTCTGGGGGGGTTAAAGGGGTGGGTTTAAGGGTGTGAGTTTAGCCATACGCGCGTCGAAAGTTAAAAGTTCCGCACGTTTTGAAAGCCCCACCCCTTTAACGCATATGGCCCAACACGTTCGCGAATATCGATTTTTTAACACCTTCATTAGAAGGCCCCGCATAAAGCTTCGAGAATGGAAAATTTTTAATCTTTTCAACCCCCCCCATCGTACGCTTCACTCAACCCCCCGGAGAGTCTCTACAACGTGGTCCATTAACGTTATTAACGACCCAGTCACCGCGTCGAATATTCGCCCATATGCTGTAGTACTCTCGGTAGTATTCTCCACACGTGGTGAGGACGACGAATAGCGGGGAAATTCGATGCAAATTAATATCGCAGATTAAAGAGGTTCTCAACCTGATGAATAACACAGTTAATTAATTTTATTAACGACCCCGTGCGCTGCATCCAATATTGATGTAAGCCCCGTATGCGGCACTCGATACAATTGAATGGGTGTCGCAGTTACATATAACCTTTAACCAAAAGTACTAAAAAAAAAATTGAACGAAATCTCCCCTACATTGCTTTAATAAACAGTGGCAAAAGTCAAACGTCTATTTATTTATTTAAATATAGTAGCTTGAAAATGTAATTGCGAACAAAAAAGTAACTTAAAAATAAGACTACATAATAAACTTACATAATTATCTATTAGCACTTGTACAGAGATGTTGTTTTAAGGCTGCCAGGAATCTGTTCATTTGGTTTATTTGCCTAAAACCATCGTAAAAGATACTTTTTCTAGATCTACGTAATTTTAAATTCTTACCCCTAGTATTATGACTATGTATGTATGTATATTATAAATAATTGGTAATAAATTCTTATCTAACTTAAAACTATATACTAACATGCACATTTTTAAGGTTTTCTTTACATTCATCAAATTCAATTCATTCAACATATTTCTTATGCTAGTTAATCTATTTACATTTAAAATACTCCGCATAGCTTTATTTAGCATTTTTTACAACCTTATTGATTACAATTGACTGCCAGAAAATTAAATATATAGATTTTTTTTAGTATGTATTTTATGTTTTATTAACATTCAAGCTATTCTAAATGAATCAATTCATTTGAACGTATTCCACCGTTTTTTATTCATTTTCCCTGTAAAAATTTAGAGAGCGTCTTTCGCTTATTAGTTTACCGTGACAGTAAAATGTGTGTCAAAAAAGTAAAGAGGCAACATTTGATATCAAATATGCCATTTTAAGATTGTTTCACTTATCCACGCCCCTTAGGGCCGGGACACACTAGGCGACTCTGGTCTGCAGACTCGTGAGCGACCAGACCAAATGTATGAAATTATTTAATTGGTCTGCAGACCACGCGGAGACCAGGTGTGGCATGCCCCATATAACTGCATACATTTGGTCTGGTCGCTCAAAAGTCTGCAGACCAGAGTCGCCTAGTATGTCCTGGCCTTAACCCATTCAAACGAATCAAAGTTTCTATTAAAAAAATATATTTTGGTGAAAAATTCATATCTAACTTAAAAATATAAACTAACGTGCATAATTTTAACGTTTCGCTTAAATTCACCCAATTAAATCCATTAGCAATAAAATAAGTTATTCAAAATAAAATAAATTATTCGTTGTCGGTCACTGTAGCTTCATAGTACCAACGACGGGGATTTTAATTATCTTCCAAAGCATCTTAAGTAATAACCACAGCCATATTTATTATTACACTATAATACTACGGTAAGAATGGTCGAGATTTTACGTTATATTTATTTATATAGGTGTTGTACGAGCAGGTAGTGAGAGAGAGAGGGGGAGTTCTGTGCGAATAATAACCATTTCGTTAGCCATAGAATTGAGTAGCGTCATATCAGTCGGCATTAGAATGTCATTCCCTTTGTTTCGGAGGTCCTTTTCGTTGGAGCTTCCGTACTGCACCCTCCCTTTCTCACCCTCTTTACGCCCCTAACCACCCACTCTTACATTTCTGGGGAGCAGGCCCTTCTCGGCCCTTTTAATCTTATTTACGGTAATGTCCCGAGCTATGGTGGGTCGTGCCATCTTTTCTTCTTGCACGCGCAGGTGATGCCGGTTGTTAAGTGAAAATCAGTGAGGAGAAACTAATATATATATTTATACATCTGCAGAATAAATTCCGGTAAAACATTCGTTGTTTTACAGATGAGTGTGTGTCGACAGCGACTAATGAACTAAATACACAAGTCTATGCTCGTTGCGCGACGCGGCAGATATGATCCTTCAGAATGAAGTAATAAGTCCAACGTTTACTCGTTTACTCGATTGTATTCATTAGTTTTCTCGTTCCGGTAATTATTTATACTGCATAATTAATTTAAAGATAAACGGAAGACTTTCGAGCCGTCTAAGATTCGCTGACGACATACATACATATGTAGTTATAGTTGCACTAGTGTAAGCCCGTTGAATATCGACGGAGCGCTTTCTCATCACCCGTACTGAAAATAATATTAAATTTAATAGTTTTCCCAATCAGTGATACCGGGTTCAAATCCCACTCGCGGGGTGTTCTGGTTTTTTAATTATTTGCATCGGCGAGCGTTATCAGCAGACAGACAGATACACACACAGACACACACACACACACACACACACACACACACACACACACACACAGACACACACACACACACACAGACGGAATAGGGCTATTATGTATATATATATGATGTGACTCAGTAGATTTACAAAATAGATTAACTGAATTAAGCAACGAAAGTATGAAAGCAGGCATAACAATTAATTTTAATAAGATTAAAATTATGTTTAATGAATTTTGCACGCAAAACGTATGCTTGGTATAACAAGAAGGGATCGTAAGAGGAATACATGGGTGAGAAGTATGACCAAAGTGGCAGATATAGCAGAACGTGTGAAAAAGTTAAAGTGGATACATAGCGAGAATAATGGATGGCAGATGGACTCGCGAAATACTAGGATGAGGATGAGAAAGAAAGCAAGGTAGACCGAGAGGAAGATGAGCTGATGAATTAAGAAGAATGTGCGAGTCAAGTCGATGCACATTGCTCAAGACAAACCGGAATGGAAGAGGATTGGAGAGGCCTTCATCCAGCAGTGGACGGTGAACGGCTGAAAATGATGATGAATTGATTTAAAATTTTCAATTAATAAACAACCAATATTTTTATAATTTTAATTGAATATCCGGTTTGTTCTCATACATTATCCAAAAATGTACGTGTAACCGTACGTTGTAAGCTGAATTTTTAATCATTCAAACTATATAATTTTCAATATGGACTCGTTATTTTATTTTATACACGTACAAGTTGCCGAATACTTTAGCGGTACACGTGTTCGTAATGGCTTAGGTAGAAAGTGATAAATTTGATAGCAAGCGACAGGAATAGTATTGTAATTTCAATGGATGGATTTAATTAAAGGCGATACACGGCGTGCGAGGGAAAACTTGCGGTGCGAAAGGGATCATCTGTTCGTCGATCAGTTCGAGTTGTAAGTACTTTTAATCAGAACTAATAGTGAAACATTAGGCTTTACGATGTCTTAGATAGGAGACCGCAGGTAATTATGGTCATTAGGCCTGAGAACCCGACCGGCCATTTTCATCTCTGGACTTACGGGCAATTTTCCGTGGAAGCAGGGCCGCCAGATAAAACAGCTTCGGATTTTATTAGTCTCGGAGGCAGCACCAAATTACTCTCTTTCACGGATTATAATGATGACAAGCACAAAAAAAAAAAAAAAATATATAGGCATATACAGTACACACTTATAGCGTACAACAAAGACTGATGTATCGCGAATTCGTGCAAGAGCACGCGAACTCCGTTCAATCCGTTCTCTAGTCGGGAGAGAGAGTAATTCTCGTAATAAAAAGGACATAATAATAAATCGGACAATATAATCGACGGTAATGATCGTTGCAATTAAAACTTTTCCGAGTTAAACGATATCTTTGTCGAGTCTAATTAACTACTGCGTATATGACGCTAATATAAAACGTTACTGCAAGACGACGTAAAGACAGGGGCGATTTTAGATTTAGATTTTTACGGATATGGTTCAGATAAAGAATATTGTTTTATTATATTAATATATCTTTTTTTATATTCCAATTTAAAAATAGAGGTTCTTAATCGCCTCGTTTTATGTTATCGTACTACTTTTGTGCAATGTCTTTTCCGCTAGGTACCTATAAATTTAACGGTTAGAAATATAATACGACATCCGGTCTAAAACCGATATAGCGATGTGACAAAGCCGTAATAATCTCGAGCTTACGCAGCCTCTCTTGTGTAATGTCAGTGCAAAATGTCTCTTCCGTTGAATAAATGGTTATGGATCGTCTTAGGCGAAAATTGCGTTATCGGAAAAACTTAAATAAAAAATTCATGGCGCTGAAATATTCAACGGGATCGGCTTTAGATGTTATTTTATACAGTATTTTTTTTCACACGGTACGTGCACAACTTCTGTCGTAATAAAATATATGATTCATTTTAACTGTTGAACACTTATTCCATAAAAACTTTTCTGTGAAATGATATATTATGTAGTTCAGTTCAACTGTATTAATGTACCCACTATAAACACTTTCAAGTAAGTTTCAGTAGCTCTGTGGGTAGATTAAGTTAAGTTAAGATTGGGTTAAGTTGTTTCTCATTTTATTTATTTTTGTTTCACAATTTATAACAGCGGTCGGGAACCAGCGGCTCCAGAGCCGCATGCGGCACTTTGTGTGGAAACCTGCGGCTCTCCCTATCATCAAACATTTTCCGCGAAACACACAATTTACACACAATCAAAATTAATCCTATTTCCATAACTTCATGACTATAAAAAGCTATAAGATCGTTTTTCAGATTAAAGTTTGTAATACTTTTTAGTAATAAACTGTCGAACAAAAAAAAATTTCATGAAGATAGCTATCCATTTCTTAAAAGAACAATATTTAATTTAATTTTGAATATCATCATAATTTTCAGCCTTTCACCATCCACTGCTGGATGCCTCTCCAATCCGCTTCCATTCCTGTCCGTCTTAAGAAATCTGCATCCACTTGACTCCACACATTCTTCTCAATTCATCCGCTCATCTTCCACTCGGTCTACCTTGTTTTCATACCATTCTAGTATATCTCGCATCTACTGCCATCCATCTTCCACTGCAACTTTTTAACACGTTCCGCTATATCTGCCACTTTGGTCATACTTCTTAACCATGTATTCCTCTTACGATCTCTTATCTGTGTGCACTGGATCTTACGTAACATTCTTGAATTCAGCGTCCACGTTTCACATCCATCCATCCATCACAACTGGTAGTACGCCTTCTTTTTTGAAGCACAGCGGGATGTTGGATTTAAAAACTATGTTAATCTTTCAAAAAACGCTCCATCCTAGTTTGATTCTTCAACTTTTTCACACATTAATTTTGAATATATGTATAATATAATCCGAAAATAATATGTTGCGGCTCCCAAGCTTACCAATTTTGCAATCCTTAATTTTCCTCTTAGCTCGAAAAAGGTTCCCGACCACTGATTTATACTGTTATATTACGAATATAAACCGATTATTTATAGTTACATATATTAACTGCATTTTTATATGTCTGCGGTGACTACGGTGAAGACTTAACCTTGATTGGTCAGTTCTTGTATCGTGTGCCTTTATAACATTGACGTTCCGTTTCCTTGTGCACTACCTATTCTTGGTCCGTAGAAAACTGACTAATCAAACTAATCAAACTACCTTCACCACAATGGCAGCAAAACACAAAACAGCCAACTGAAAATAAATTAAAACAACATTGAATATTGTCTACACACTCAAATCAAACAAATTCACTTAGACTGAACTAGTGCGTATAAAGGCCATAGAGTTAATGTTGACCAGTGTAAATATTTTCTCTTGCATAATCTGAATTTTCATACGAGCCCGTTTACTATGGTTAGGAATTAAGATAATAGGCGAATGTGTGCACACACAAAGCTTCCAGTGTCGTACCCAGTAGTGGCGGGGCGCCTTCAGGCTCTTGCGCCAGGCGTCAACACATTATCCGGGTAAATTGTTTGCGCGAAGTTGTGGGGGTTGACACGAGCCCTAGACCCTACCCCATCCACCCTTAAACCACCCCAACTAGGGGTAGCACCCCTTCAGATTAGGCCTCTGCCTTGTTTATCGGCCGAGGGGGTGGGTTCTGCGGCGAGAGGACACATTTTACCCAGTTTTAATGGCGCCGTAATTCTGCCCGGTCGCCTATTGAAAATGCAAATGGCGCATTGTGCACCGTTTTTGTTTGCAGACACTCGCTCTCGCGATAAAAATTTCCCGTCCACACACCCGTCTATATTATACGCATTTGAATATATTTTTCCCCGCACCACGCGAACGTGCGTGCTAAGTTCGCGTATTACATATGTATGTATGTGTATGTATAATAGCCCTATTCCGTCTATCTGTGTGTCTATCTGTGTGTCTGTTAGTCTGCTGATAACGCTCGCCTAGGTAAATAATTAAAAAAAAAATCAGAACGTCGCGCGAGTGAGATTTGAACCCGGTATCACCAGGTTGGGACGAATCGTGCTAACACTATCATCCAAACGGAGGTGATGACGGATGCGCTATAATTGGCCAATATTAATTTTTATTATGGTGTTCGCAATTTCGCTAAATTGTTACGTTGTTTTATTATAACGCGCCATCTATGCAACAACTATAAAAATTATTAAATCGATAAGCGCGCCGCCGGTAACATATCATAACGTAGTTAAAAATCATTTGTCGCTCGAATTAGTACGTAAAGATAAAATAAAAAAATATTGAGATAGAAAACCAATCCTTGTAAACGTGGTGAAATAAAAAAGTCTCCAAATAAATGCCAAATAACACAGTAAAAAAAAATATATTTTTGACTTTAAAAATTCGCTAGATAATTAATTGTAAGTATTTTAAAACAATAAAAATCACAATCAATAGGAAAAATATCTGACTATTGATTTCAATACTCATTTTGAGCACAGCAATACTATATTTTGAGTTATAGACCGCAAAAGCCAAAAAAATGGATATCTTTTACATTTTTTAAATCTCGAATATCTCATAAACGAGAGCATATCAACAAACATCATTATCGGATTCGAATTCAGTGGGTCAAATTTAGTAAAGGTTGATCAATCTCCGCTTTGGGTTTTAAAAAACGTGATTTTTTGTTGCTCAGTGTATTCAACGGGCTTACACTAGTTAATATATATTGTATGTGAAAGGTGTGTGTGTGTGTGTGTGTGTGCGTGGATGAGAGTCACTTTCTCTCTCTCGTCTTATTATCGCTAGAAAAGGTTTGTGGAAGCTGCGAGCTCTGAGCTTTTCCGGGGAAGGGTATCAGTGAAATATGTCACACGTTTGAACCTATTAATCCTTCCAACACTAACGTTACGGAAATGACACTAATCTAGCTTAAATTGCATAGGGTGAAATATTTATCTTTGCCATGAAACATCCCGCGTAACAAATGTCGACAATGAGCAAAGTTTGTTAGGGTTTGTTGCTACGTGTATTTAATGCTTGAATTCGAATCAAAACCGCGTATATACCGTGTATCCGTACATAGTTAATAAAAGTAAAATATGTTCGATTTCGAGACATCAGTCTTAATTATTGGACATTTTAATATGCGAGACACAATTTCGCAACATCAAAGTTAAGGCCCGGAAGACTTGAATCATAATAATAATGGAACGTTTCCTCCGTGGAAAGTGTGCCGTTTTGAGAAATACCTACTCTATATTAAATAAAAAAAAAATTCTCGACAAACATTCGAGATAAAAACACGTATACATCACGGACGATGTGGATGGAAAGTGGGTGGTATGGGGGAGTGTTTGGTGGAACGTTCTGCAAAATATTTGCTTAGGATCTTTAATTTTAACATTCGCGGAGTAAACACGGGGGGGGTAGGATCTCAAAAATTACAAACATATGTACGTTAAAATGCTACGCCATCCGTTCGAATTTCGCAGAAAAGGGACGTGAACCTTTTCAGGGATCATTTAGTATCATGTGTGGTAGTAAAGGCGGACGGTCGTTGGAATATTCGGACATTAAGACGTTATGATGTGAAAGATATGCTTTTTGTACTTAATAAATAGTCGGGCGATGTCCACTATGCAAAATGTGCAACGTTTCGCATATATAATTTTATTGAATAGTAATATTACACGACGTGAATATTTCGTATATACTATTTTGCAGCGGTCACATTATTTTTTCAAATGAAAACTATGTACATACATAAGAACAGAATCCGACGATCAAATGTTGGAAACAATTTGGACAGCAGTTTTATATTTGGAGGCGAGCTTTCGAGCTTTTGCTCGCACGTGGCGAACCGTTAGCACGTGCTCTGGGTAATAAAGTGCACGCGCCATGCACCTGAAGGGACAATAGGACCAAAAAGGCATGATCCTGCACAAAAGAGGCCCGAAGGATTCCCCAAATTTCTTCATTTTTTCTTCCCCCCCCTCCTTTATCTAACGTGAACAAATAATAAAGGGTTTCGCAATAAGGTCGACCTCTTAGTATTTCCACTCGAACACGTGCTCCGGAAAAATTCTTATAATAATGTTGTCATATCTGAACTCGCCCTGTTTATATATATTTATTATTCCTTATTATGAGAAATCGCTTTCAAATTTTCAAAAAAAAATTCGATACTTGTTGGAATTTTTTTTTGTTAAAAACAAGCATAAAGTGATGAGGGTAAATCTCTTTCATTTCACAATCACAAATGCGACGACGTTTTCCGAAGACCGGATATTACTTTTGAAAACGCCCCTCGCATTTTCCACTAATATTCACCTTTGAAATGTTTTCGCATCGCGCGCTTCCTAAAGCTTGCTTTTTTTATTCTTCAAAACGCCTATTCCACTTTTGAAAATATTCTAGGAATGTTGCGTGCTTTGAATTTAGTCATTTTGCCATACAACGTTTGAGAACCGCAGTTGTAAATAGCTGTTATCCTGAAACGTGCTGAGCTGTCCACCTGTTTTGCATTGCACGTCTACCGTTGCAAGAATTTTAAACGAGCTCCACCCATATTTCGATATTGCATACGTTACGCTTATCGATATATTATACGTACATATAAAACACTGACGTATATATATATTTTCATGGATGCTAAATTCAAGAATTTTACGCAAGATCCAGAGACACAGAGAAGCATGGAAAGATGTATGCTCGGTATAACGAGAAGATATCGTAAGAGGAATACATGGGTAAGACGCATGACCAAGGTGGCAGATATAGCGGAACGTGTGAAAAAGTTGGAGTGGACACATAGCGAGAATAATGGATGGAAGATGGACGCGAGAAATACTGGAATAGTATCTGAGAGGATGCGAAAGAAAACAAGGTAGACCGAGCAAACGATGGGCTGATGAATTCAGAAGAATGTGTGGAGTAAACTGGATGCAGATTGCTCAAGACAGACAGGAATGGAAAAGAATTGGAGGGACATTCATCCAGCAGTGGATGGTGAACGGTTGAAAATGATCATGATATATTTTCAAAGAATTAATCAAATTTTGGTCTAAGCTTACATGAAAGTATAATTAGTTTGTTGCAACTATTCACTGGTTTATAAGGATATGAAAGTAATTAAGAATATACATATATACGAACACTTCATAAGGATATTAGTAATCCCCGAAAGCAATTTATCGAAGGGTTATATAGCTGGAACTGTTATTGGAAATGTGTAATAGGGTGACCACAGATTCAATGTGAACGAATCAGCAGTATTAATTTACCAACATGAAAGGCAATGTAATCAAACATCTTTTATGCGATGCGATATCGTAAGTACCAAGTACTGGTGCGTATTGTATGGGTAATCATTTGATGTGTAATCTCATCCATTTTTAAATGTATTATAAAAGCTCCCGTGATTATTGTATACTAATGATGAGGTGGTCGCTTTATAAGCTCGTTCTTTTTTTATTTGTATTAGTGGTTAAACGTCGTTTCGCAGGTTTTGAATTAAAATATGGTCACCTGAATGCGCAGGGGTGACCCTTCAATGTGGAATGCGGTAGAAATTTGCCGTTGCCTGCTAACGACCACCCCATCTTTCCGTGACGGATGGAGTGATTTGGGCTTGGGGTTATTTTGATATTTCCGGAAGTAATTGGATTTGCCGGCACGTTTTTCTCTTCCGTTGCTGACCGGAAGTGTGTCCCCGACGCCTGTATCCCCACGAGTCCGCAACTGGCGGCTTCCGGTTTTTAAGCGAAATTCCTCCATAGACAGATAAGTGGAGACCGAAGGCTAAAATTGAATAAGGGAATAAACCCATAGATATCCCTTTATGATTTATTTTCATAAAATAATGTTGAATTTTCATTTATTTTCAATAACTGAACCGTCAGAGCTAATGAAACACACTCATACTATGCAATCGTTGGTTAAAGTTTTCGTTGATTAATAGATCGGATCGGAAACTGAACGCAGTGGATAAATTGAAGCCAACATGAAAACGCATTCAGAATTCAGTTAATATTCCGTTAATTAAAAAAAAAATCACAGAGCGACGTAACGTTTGAACAATCTTCAACAAAATATGAAACGCAGTTTCGGAGCGTTTACATTATTATGAACACGTACTAAATATTATAATGAACCGATTCGTAGGTTAGCGAATTTACTGAAGTTTACAAGCTTATCCCCTGCGGTGAATTAAAGCAAGTGGTAAAATTGACAAAATTGTTTTATATGTGCGAGTGCGTTTTATGTTCGTGCTCAAGTGTTAGGTTTACGAGTTTAGAAGTAATTTTCGCGCGACACGAACGAACATCCATTTTTTAATGTTCGCGCATTAAAGAGACGCTTTGTTTACATATCTTTATTGAGATCACTTTAATGGAGGAGAGCGTAAAAATAAGAGGAAAAAAAAACACGAGAGCATTAGTGCAGCTTAGGGGTAGATAAACTCGCGGGAAAAATATCTTTCATATTAAGCCCCGAAGATTTTGTACGTGCCGTACATTTTTTTTTATTATTTGTTTCAATTTCGTTTCTTTTTCGAACCTAACCCAATCTCGAGCGTTGGTTGTAGAAGAAAATAGGATATATAAAATATGATTTTGAGGCTTCGTGGAAAAAAAATAGACTAAGTTCGTTCTGCGATCGAATTTTCATCACAGCCACAATACGGACATTGAACGGAGATTTGAGGCGGCAAAAGTGTAGGCGGTAAGAAGTGTCTCGGTCTCTTTTGAGAATTTTCTTTTAAGAGTATAATACGATAAGGTGGTTTAAGGGGGAGGATAGGAGGGTCGAAACAGACGCCTGTCGATCGGCTTGTGTTGGCTTCTAAGTTGGCTACTTTTGATACGTCGACCCCTGGCTGTGAGCTCGATTTTCGACATTGCCAAAATGATTGCCATCATTCACCTAGATGGTGTTCTTCTGCGCAAAATTGTACAACATCGCATTTCATACGTATAGGCATGTAAAATGAATCAAAACATTCAATGTGACTTTCCTTTTGATTCCAGCTGTTAAATACACTTATCGACATTCCCCTTCATTCGTGATATAAATAGCATGGTATAAGTTTGGCTGAGCAATATCGTCCTTTGTATTTATATTCAGTAGTAGACCAACTCAAAAAGTTTTCAATCCAAAATTGAATAAAAGCTTCATTGATTCCATTAGGTGAATACTGGAAAATCAAAATCGAACGCCTTTGTTCTCGTCGCGTTTAACAACAAATCGAATTTGTTTTTCGCCCAACGAGTCGCTTAAAAATTTCATTCGTTTCTGTACATTCGTACAATTGTCGACAACAACTTTTAAATGACAATTAATTTTGTAGATACTTTCGTCGGAGTTTTTCCATTGCCGCAAACAGTCGGACGATTAAAAACTTACTCTTTATTTGAATGCAATTATCTCAAGTGTAATATAAAATTAAAACTATCAAAATGATGATTAATAAAAGTTTGCCAATATTCGGAGAATACGCGTGAAGTTTTATTCAAACTGAAAGGTAATTTCATACTCGAGAAAAATTTACAAAGTTTCTCCATGCATATTATATAAGCGTCTCGCCGTAACCGAACCCTTTTTTTATAACTGAAACTTTATTTTCTTTTGAATATATTATCTGGGTGGTGATTTTTTTTATATGCGTATTTAAAATATTGAAATTTGTTATTAGGCGCTTTGACGTTTCCGTATTGTAAACGTCGAGCTTTTCGTGTCATTTTCCTTTTTGGACATTATACAGCGACGGGTCGCTGTAAAACTTTTCGGACTATGGAAATCAAATGTAAAATAGCGTATGGTAATATTCGGGACTCGTTTCCAAAACACCATACACCTGCGTCCCATATCGCCCAACGGTCACATATTGTGGTGTACACACATACGAAAACGTATTCGGGACCAGTTGAGAACATTTTCACCACTAAGAGTACATTCCGTTCGGAAAATTTAATTTAAACTTTTAAAAGAACCGATACGGACTCGCCCAATCCACCACCACCACCCACCAACAATAATAATGAAAATTCTTTTACGCAATGTTTCCCCGTGTTTTATACAATGGAATCGAACGATTCAATAGTCGATCGAAAGCGCGTAATACGGATCGGTTTATTCGACACGATTTCGCGTCGAACGAATGTGTATTCGTTGTGTTTATGACGCTCGTGCAAATTTAGAGCCGGTCTGGTTGAGCTGTTGTTAGCTCGTTGCGTGGGGATTTTGCCCATACTAGCTCTGTCAAACCCCCCCACAAAACCCCTACCCGTCCGTATTGAATGCTAACGATCGAATCCCGGGATCCCGGGATTTTCGTTACCATTTTTATGTCCCGTTTTACATCCGGTATACACGTCCCCTTGTCGGGTGATTGCGCTCGCGAGCCGAATCTGATCGGATTCGCGTTGTGTGTCTCTCTACCCGTCTAGAATAGTACCAGCTATTTCGAAAATTCACGATAAGGACCCACTAAAGCCAAGGTATAGGATCGACTTTGATTCTATGCGAAACATTGGATTGTGTGTACGATTTAATATGTAATTATATCTGTGTGCGCGCGTTGTTTGATCTAGTTCGCCCATTACTGATTCGTGAACGTTGCAAATTATTGGCTTTGATTGAATGCAACAGCGCTTCAGTTGGCTCATCAATCAAATGTGAAATTAATATCGACGGGCGAATGTATCCAATGTGCAATTTGATACATTCGAGACATTCAACATTCGCAAACAACAAATATGTACATATCAACGTGATTGGTTTCAATATGTAAAAAAAAAAATTATATTTATAACATGAAAATTTCCTCAAAGTACGAGTATATAAGCGATCACTAGTAAAATAAAGTAAAAAAATAAGATCCAGGCGAAAAAAATCAACGTCGTCTACGTAAACTTATTATATTTATTTTTTAAAGTAAACAATTTCCTTTTGTTTTAATTTAACTTTTCTAGTACAACTTCCGGCGTTAAAGCAATATGAATATTATACATCCGAATAAACTTACTGAACCGTCGCGTCGTTTTAAATTTGATTAAAATAACCATGAACTCTTGGTATATTTGCAAAAAATATTCTTCGTAAAAGAACTTCCAAGCCATTTTGTATATTTAATTTAAAAAAAATACATTCAAGACCTTCATATATATGTATGTATCTAGTATATGGTATACTGATAAAACAATCATATTTCTTTTGTATTATCATTTTATGTTTGGTTTGTAATCTGAAAATTTTCTAAAGCTATCCGTCATGAATTCATAGAATTAAGGGGCGTTTTTCTTTTGTGTTCTACACCTTGAAGGGGTTGTTTGAACTTGACGATTGCTGCAGGGATGACGCTATTTATGATCCCTCTACCCCCCCTGCGTGCTATCCAACTTTTATTGTTATGTCTGCTAGACGTCATCGACAGACTCTTTGAGAGCCTGCTCGCTGGGGTCACGAGATCCCTTTTAGTCCGAACACTTTTTACTACTTAGTTGTGACAGTGCTGGGGGGAGTCCCAAAGTATCGTTAAGGACCTTTCCGACGCCCGCAAGAATTAAGATACCCCTACCATACATATTTTCACACAGTCTATAAATACGGATAATACTCTCGAAGCTGGCGTAAGTGGAAAGTTTTGACGCGCGCACACTAAATAGGCTAACGTTAATTACGCCCATGTGTTGAACTGCCTCGTCATAAATGTTGATTCCGTGGAAATGCCAATTTTCGCGTCACGTCAGCTTAGTTTTCCCTACGCGGTACGTATGAAAATGTAAGCAAAGTCGATGGGTGGGGAAAAGTGCGTAAAATCAGCATCGTAAAACCTTTTACGCTTTCGGTAGCCGCCCCCGAATAAAACGGCCGACATTTTACTTTGTGATTTGTAAAGTAAACCGTGCGACGGCTCCGGGTTAAAAGTTAAAGTTTAACGCAAAAGTGTGCGGCGAGCGGTCGCGACACTTTAATTTGTTACGTCCCCTTTTTATGGACACTTTTAAATTTTTTAAAAGGCCTTCTTTTGTGCAGTTGCAGCGGTGCAAAAGTCCGTCTCAATTTCGACGTCGTAAAACGGGAACCAGATTCGACTCTTCGACAAAGAGTCCAACTTCAATAGCTTCAAACAATGTGAACTTTTAATTATATCCGGCTTGAAAGTTGCTCGCGGATGCACTTCGAGATATTCAATCGTAAACTTCGCCCGAACTTTCAATGCTTTCTTGTGCTGCTTCGACTACCTCTATTTCCATCACTACTTGATCATTTTTAGCCGTTCACCATCCACTGCTGGATGAAGGCCTCTCCAATCCTCTTCCATTCCTGTCTATCTTGAGCAATCTGCATCCACTTGACTCATCCTTCTTAATTCATCAGCCCATCTTCCACTCGGTCTACCTCGCTTTCTTTCACATCCTCTCGGATACCATTCCAGCTGTATCCAGCCCATTGCCACTTGAACTTTTTCACACGTTCTGCAATATATGCTGCAACTTCTTACCCATGTATTCCTCTTACTATCTCTTATTGTTATACCAAGCATATATATTTTCATGCTTCTCCGTGTGCACTGGATCTTACATTCACATGTCATAACTGGCAGTACGCATCAGTCGAATGCTTTCTTTTTTAAGCATGATATATAATTTTCTAAGAAATGGCTATTAAAAGTAAGTTTATTTACATTGAATAGTTTATACACATTCTTCTCAATTCATCAGCCCATCTTCTACTTGGTCTACCTCGCTTTCTTTCACATCCTCTCGGATACCATTTCAGCTGTGTCCAGCCCATTGCCACTTCAACTTTTTCACACGTTCTGCAATATCTTCCACTTTGGTCATACTTATTACCCATGTATATGTACCTCTTACGATCTATTCTAACAATACCATGCTTCTCTGTGTACCCTGGATCTAACGTAGCATTCTTGAATTCAGAATCGAAGTTTCACATCCATACGTCATAGCTGGCAGTACGCATTGGTCGTATTTTGTAAGCATAGCGTAATGTTATCCAACATCAAAATCATCACTGTGTCACACTCGCGTATAAAAACATATTGATGGAAAATCTACTCATTTATATTTTTAATAATTTATTTAGTCGGAAAACTCATCGGAAAATTCGCTCTCACGAACGCGGAATGGCGACAGAATTTATGCTGGAAGCTAATGGCGCATGACGGACGCGCTAAAACGACTAATCTGGCTCGTGGGCTTATAAGCCTCCATCAATCCGCCATTAAGCCGCCGTTAACATTTTTTCCAGCCTCACACGACCACAATAATACAACATACCATACACGTACGTTACGCCGAATGAAGTCCATTGGGCTTAGTGTGTGTCGTACTTCAAAGTCGATCGATATCTTTAAAAATATGATGCTTTTATTTTAAATGATAATATTAAAACCGATACTTCAGCTAGATATTAACGTGTCTAACGGGAATCCTTTAAAGTTCAGTTGAAACCTTATTTAGCTACGTTGAAAAATTTTGTATACATTATACAGTGATACTATATATTTACGAGATTCATTTGTTTTAAAACATAAAAGCATTATTTGATTAAACTATTGTGTATGGGAAATATTAATACGAGTCATTTATTCATATCACCGTAGTTTAGCGACATTAGTTAAACTTGAATTTTCTTTAACGCTTCTGTGAATTGGTATAAGTGTTAAATTTCCCTATTAACGATCGAATAAATTACGAAATTTTGATTGGGGATGATCAATCTGGGTTAGGGCAAAATTCAACGGGTATACATATATACAACCTACAGTATGTATGTAGGTTGAGTCGTTGCTAGATTCGAACCCAAAACTTTGGCTCCGACACTTGTTCGGTATCCTTTCGATTACGCCACAGAGTAACTTTTGTGCAAAAACCGTCAAGAATCGATCGGATTTAATTTGAAACCGTACAAACGAGGCGCAAGTGTGAAACCTTTCAATTCACAGACGCAAACTCATAATAACGTATCGAAATACAAAAAGTACTCGCTCGAATAAACTAATGTATAACGCGTGGAAAATTTAAATTGCTAGACATACATACTGTAGAAAAGTTCTAGGACCGATCTAAACATAAAGATTTTTTAGTGTATCATCATTCAAATTACAGTTTGAAATTTTACGCTCATATAACAAGAAGTCAATAATAATAATACGTTCAAAGGAGTATAATATATACACCTAATTCCGCAGGAAGCGTCTAAAATTCGACAATATTAAGTCTGTGAACATTTTCATAGCTCCTCGTATAGTGACAGACATACGATAACTTTCCACATTTTCCACCGTTAATTTCCCAACTCATTTCTCTCAGTTAACGTAACGTCTTTAAGACACCTGCTTCACACTTCGCGCGAACGTTTAAACGTTAACTTTTATACGTTTCTTGACGTTTTAATATTTCAATTTTCGCGTAAGACGTAACGATTTCACGTTCAAAGGAAATTACATAGGAGAATAGTATTTTCGGAATAATGTCTGTATTTAATCTAAATAAAAAAAACTCTAAAGTGCTATATTTCAGAACGAAACGAATTCTCCTACTCGCGATCGAACGGAAAGCCCACAATTTATTCAACGATATTACTTTTGGTTTATATAATTCAAGCATACTTTGTACCAAAGTTGATAACTTACGAAATTAGAATTGAATTTGAAAATCTTGAAAGCTCTCATCCTTTTTAAGTTTTGTAACTTTGTTGAATTTCACCATTATCAATTCAATAGTAGTATGAACCTATCTAAATGTAGTATATGTATAGCGTATAAGTAATTGAAATTGGAACTGTAGAAGCGTGATTTGGATGCATTTTGATAATTAATTCTGGCGTCATATGTTTATGTAGTCCTATGGGGTGACGAGCCACTCTAATATGTCACGAATGGAAACACCTGCTGAAACAGGTAACATCGGTGTATACAAGTAAATTTAACCCCGGGTAATAATGGTTCAATTTTATCTGATTTGATGTGTATAATATAATTTAAAATTAAAGATTAATTTCCTTGTTGATTTCGGTGCTAAAATTCGGTGCTACTGAAGCGTTATTATTGGTTTAAATCGTTATTTACATAGTGTATCGAATTACTATGAAAATATTAAATCTAGTAGTGTAGGTGGTTCAAACAAGTGATGCGGGGTTATAAGCGTGACCCTAGACTTGCAAATCCAATTATACTATCAGGAAATAGGCTTTCGTAATTAACGCGATCGTTCGCCTTAGCGACATGTTTACGGTTCATCGAATATACAAACCATCCCTCACCCCATCGGCAAACATTAATTAAAAAATTATCTGGTATACGTCTGACAGATTCAACGTAATTTTTTTTGTAATTAATTAATTAATTAATTAATTACTCTTTGAGTAATTCAATTAACGATTTTTGTTATGTACTCGATACTGCGTGTTTAATTTAATTACAATATGAACCATAAATAAAATCGATCGAGGCTATTATTTATCAATTTGAGAAAATATTCTTTAAATTTGAAGTTTTGTAGCTTTTTGATCATATTTCATACATCTGCAATCGTGTGATGTTATCAAAGAACAACAGGAACGTGTTTACACGGTGATGAGCAGTGATTTGAAAACAAAGGGGAACCCAGAGGCTGCTCGATTCGATAGACTCTCGCAAAGTAAACAAGCAAGGAGTCGTTCGTTTTCCATAAACACGTCTGGAGAAAGCGTAAGGGAAAGCTCAACGAACGTGCACGAAGCACGCAAACCCAATGTTATTGGGAACCATTATGCTAACACGGCTAGGGGTTGCAAACCAGTGCAACTTTAAACTTCCGGTTTGTACACAATATACGTTCGAATGAGATGTAGATTTTTTTTTTTTTTTTTTTTTGACCTTTCCGTTTCAATTTTTCGCTGGAAAATTCTTCGTGGAGCGTTTTCCGGAAGCAATAACCTATTCCCTAAATATTCTGAATATTGCGAGGGCAGTTGCTCTGAACCGCTGGCCAGCGTGTCTGAATATTGGCCTCCGCAAAGTATAATGAAAGCGGAAAGCTCTTGGCACGCGTGCCAAATGGTTACTGCTGTAGGCGGAAGACTAGTGGCCATTAACGCCAAAACAAGAGTCATTCAAGATAACTAAAGTTATTATATAAACCTTAGAGTATGGGTATGTGTGTGTTTATCTGAAGAAAAAATTGATTTACTTAATCATAATAAATCAAAAGAGCTTTCAATTTATCGCATCTTGGCGTGTTGGTTAAGAACATAGAGTAAACCAAAAATTTCTTGTAAAATTATGTATGAAGCATTTTATATATCTTGTTATTTTTAAGTAAAAGAGAGTATGGGATTTAAAAATATTTGAGGCGAATAAAAGTTGGCACTCTCGCTAATGCAGAATTCGATGAAAATACAGTCGCGACAAAAAAGTCACTATTAGTATTATATGTAAAGTTTTCGGTTTAAATGCCGCGCGATATAACAAGATAATTACCAAATAATGTTTAAATACGCGAAAGTTGCGATAAATTTATTAGTTTCTCGGGTGTAATAAATATCCAATAACTCAACTCTGGGAACAGTACTTATCATAAATTTCATCAAAGGTGCTTTACGGTTAGACTTTATTATTAATATTATTTTATTTTTAGTGCGAGAAGACACTCGAAAGTTTCCCCCCCCCCACGGCATAAAATAAAACTCGCTAATTTCGAACGCGAAAGAGACATTTTCTTTATTCTTTTTCCCTTTTCGGGAAATTTAAGCGAGTTCTAAAAATTGTAACAAGTTCTATCCCTTTCACAATGAGTACACATATGTATGTATATACCGTTTGATCGTCACTGATATACACTGTCATATATCCTTTCGGATTTTATTCGCTAGTAATAAAATAAGCTTTGTGCATGCAACAATGACGCGAAATAGTTACTCTCTCCACATAATCGGCTAATCTTTCGCAAAATTTGGCAAGGATTTTCCAAGAGCGGACGCCAGGGGGTACGAAGCGAGAGGCCTTCTTTGTTAAAGGACCCACGCACTTCATCCCTGAGGGGCACAAAGGTCCCTCAGACACAATGGAACGTCTCGCAGGCTACCGGCAGGCATTCAAAGGGTTTTTTTCTCCTTTCTGGTGGACGCACGTGTATGTATGTATGTAGTCAGGATACGTGTCGCACGCAAATGCGCCAACACCTCATCTTTTTATCGTGCATGCATGCGCGAAAATGGTACCCGGCAACTATATTTATTACACCTAGGCCATAATTCATTTAATTTTTCACATACGAAAGCGAAACAATACTTTTCATAGAACGCACTATGCCTTTCTAAAGAATTTCATATCAAAAGTATTCGCTTATACTCGTAAGTCTAATAAACCAAACTTTTTGAAGTCACACACATGTGCTACAACAAAACTAACTTTACGAGTACTTTCACCATGAAGTGACAGATATTTTTAATAATATAATAATAATATGATATTTATCATTAATACATTACTACTTGAACACTTGAAATATTTTTAATATAAAATCCGTCATTGTTTTGCGAGGAATGTTGCAAGCAAAAAGTTTTCCACGACATGTTTCATTCTTACGTTTCTTAAAATGTTCGATATACAAAACAATAGCAGTATAAATATCATTGGTTTAAACCAGTGGTCGGGAACCTTTTTAGAGCTAAGAGCTAAAGTTTGGGAGCCGCAACATATTATTTTCAAATTAAATGTTACTCATTTATTAAATGGATAGATCTAAGGAAATGAGTTATCTTGATGATATTTTTTAATGTCTGACAGTTTATTACTAAAAAGTATTATAAAGTTCAATCTGAAAAACGATCTTAAAGCTTTTTATAGCCATGGGATTCATTTAGGTTTTGTGTAAATTGCGTGTCAACATTTTGTGTTTCACGCAAAAGCGAGAGCCGCAGGTTTTCATACAAAGAGCCGCATGCGGCTCCCGAGCCGCCGGTTTCCGACCGCTGGTTTAAACCAATAATATTTAAAATTAAGGAAAACCTTGCAAAATTGGTACGTCTGGGAGCCGCAACATATAATCTTCGGATTATATATTCAAAATGAAATTAAACGTTACCCATTTATGAAATGGATGGCAGTAAGAAATAAGCAATCTTCGTGATATTACTTAATGTTCGACAGTTTGTTACTAAAAAATATTGATAAAAAAACGATTTGATGCGTTTTATAGCCATAAATATGATTCATTTTGATCATGTGTACATTTTGTGTTTCGCGCAAAACGTTGGATTACAGCGAGGGCCGCAAATTTTCATACAAAGAGCCGCATGTGGCGCCGGAGCCGTCGGTTCCCGACCACTAATTAAAAAACAATATATTTTACTTTAATTCGATGGAGAGTTGTTTCAATAATAATTCCATCCACTATTTCTGACTCATCCAGTGTGACACGCAGTTTATGTACAACAGCGTGTAATCCAGAGTTCAGCGATACAGCACTGGGAACGGGGTGATCGTGTGAAATACGTATGTACATCGTAACGTAGCCAAAAGTGTGGCCCACATATTAAAATCTAACCCTAAAACGACGTCGTGTTTAGTTTTGCAATATTCGCGGACGCCCACAGTGCGGTGGTATAATTCGCCCGTAAATAGTCGAGTTAATTCCGGTTGCGGCCTAGTGGCGCGAACATTCAAATCCTGGCACACAGCGCGCAAGCCAAAACCAGATAAAGCTTTCCAACCATACAATCTGCTGCCGATTTATATTTAAAAATATTTATTTATTGTTTTAGGTGCTGCTGCAGCTTCGAGGTTGTACGTGGAGGCCATCACAAAGTTGGGACGACAGGCACAACAAGGCACTTGGGGCGGTTCAGCTGATATTGGTAAGTTATTAAACTTTCAAATCCGAAACCCCATTTTTAATATACCCATGATATGGTCTTTAGTACGTATCATCATAATTTTCAGCCTCTCACCATCCACTGCTGGATGAAGGCCTCTCCAATCCTCTTCCATTCCTGTCTGTCTTGAACAATCTGCATCCACTTGACTCGACACATTCTTCTCAATTCATTAGCCCATTTTCCACTCGGTCTACCTTGCTTTCTTTCACATCCTCTCGGATACCATTCCAGCTGTGTCCAGCCCATTGCCACTTCAACTTTTTCACACGTTCTGCAATATCTGCTGTAACTTCTTACCCATGTATCCCTCTTACTATCTCTTATTGTTATACCGAGCATATATATTTTCATGCTTCTCCGTGTGCACTGGATCTTACATCCACATGTCATAACTGGCAGTACGCATCGGTCGAATGCTTTCTTTTTTAAGCATGATATATAATTTTCTAAGAAATTTACATTGAATAGTTATTTTTATCGACGCGTCCTTATAGTTTCACGATTAAAAGATAATACAGTATTTGATCGATGATCTTCAATGTGTTTTCTTCGAATTTCATATTCCGAATGTCGAAGTGTATAAGTATCTGAGTTTATGGTCTCTTACGATCTGTTCTTGTTATACCAAGCATACATCTTTTAATGCGTCTCCGTGTTCACTGGATCTTACGTAGCATTCTTGAATTCAGCATCCACGTTTCACATCCATACGTCATAGCTGACAGTACGCATTGATCGTATGCCTTATTTTTTAAGCGCTCGTGATAAGCATAGCGTGATGTTAGATTTAAAAACCATGTTCATTCTTTCAAAAGCGCTCCATCCTAGTTTCATTCTTCCTTAGATCCAGTGATATTCACCAATTGGTATAAACTACTATCAACTATCTCTACAATATGATTATCTTCTGTGACTACTACGCTTTGCGTGCAAAATTCATTAAACATAATTCATAAACCCACTTTCATACTTTCGTTTCGGTGCGTATATTGTATTTTATTTAATTCCGCGTCGATTGATTCGAAATTTCGACTTTCCGCTCACTCGTAAGATTTAGTATGGAGTGTGTAATATGTATTTTTCGCGCACTCAAAATTTTTTATTACGGGTGAAAATTCGGCACTTTTAATACGCGGAAAATTTCACCATCCCTTTACGACGAGCTCTCGTCTTAATCCCTTTTTACGGTCGTATTTATTTTTATTACGCCGTAATATAGACGCTTCGGCGTGTGTATGATTACTACTA
Organism: Parapsyche elsis; assembly: GCA_022651745.1. Classification (NCBI taxonomy): domain Eukaryota; kingdom Metazoa; phylum Arthropoda; class Insecta; order Trichoptera; family Hydropsychidae; genus Parapsyche; species Parapsyche elsis. The sequence goes on from JAGVSN010000044.1 coordinate 648,452, forward strand.
GTAGGTGCTATAACGAACCGCATAATAATAATATCGCGCACGTGTTGCACGACCGATCGTGTTAATAAAATTGTGATTTATACCGAGTATATTATGTGTATAATAACATGGGCGAGAGTAACGCGCTGGACGCACCATATGCACGAACAGTAAAGTTAGTAGAACCATGCAAGTACATATGTACATATATAATACATAATGACTATTAGACACGCCTCGAAGCCGAGTTTGACATGTCACACTTTTTTTTCCTTCAAAAGCACTACTTTTCTTGCGATTATCTCGGTGGATGCTGCAAGTGTCGTTAAGCGTTGGATACGCGAGACGCGTCACATCCGGAAAAACTACTTCTCGTGGTTTTTCCGCACCGGCATGGCGATGGGGACTTTTCCTTAGTTGAAATGCGTTTTTTACGTCACTACTTACTTTGAACGACTTTTACGACTTTTACATACACACATACATACATAGATCTAGTAATGGAAAAATTGAAAGTGTTGTTTCCAATAAAGCATTCGAGGCGTACAGATATATTCAATTTCCTCCGCGTCCAATAGGCGTCCATTCTGAAAGATGGAATTTCTCAGAGGATGTACGGGAAAAAAAACGTTGTTTTTGATGCGATATCCGTAATCGGATAACAGTGGTGCTAGCCAGGGTTCTGACCTTTCTTCTCCCTAAACCGATGCGACTGGTCAACTGCGACAAAGTAGGGAATATTCCAGAGAAGGCAAACACTTTTGTTCCCCAAAAAAAATTACAGAAGAAGCGAACGGTGCCTTGTAATGTTTCGTCAAAATATATACGATGTATCTCTACAACAGACATCCCATATGTCTGTTTGTTTATGGTTGTTGTTTCTCATACGCGTGAATATTCCTCATTTCCATCAACTCACATATGTATACAACTCCATCACCTTGGAGAAATCTCCTCTAAGTGCTGACATTCATCAAAATTTTTCAATTTTTTGTTTATTCGTGTGATAAACAGCATAAAGAACAATTCAATTACTGCCATTCACGCTCTACGTAGTGCATATTTTTGACTCATTGTCGGATTTCCTTATTTGTTTGAGAAATTCCTTTACATTGGCCATTTCCTTTTATTCACTGAATAAGTTTGCGCATCGTGGTCGCACTGAATTTGCTTTTGTTTCAAGGAAATGATGCAAAACGTCGATCCCTTTCAGACGAACGCGCCCAAAAGTCGGGGTTGAGCTGTTCTGAAGTAATTTTTCCGCTTGGTATATTGCTTTTTATGCTGTGCATATTGTTAGAATCCCTGTGAGAGGACCGAGAGGAAGAGAGGGTGAGCTTTCCCTCCGAATCCCTCGGCATAAATCTCAATTGTGTCGGTCAGGGCGTCCGAGGATCAAAAGGCGTCCGAGACGACGATTTATCTGGTCTGGGAAAACAGTAGTAAACAAATATCTCAATATGCGATTCAATCGTAACGCCATAAATCTCACCGCTAAAAGGAGCAAAAGCATTTACGAACCTACGTGACATTCTCCGTTGTTCATCTTAGTTAAATCTGGAAACGAGTAATTGGGGAATTTTTTCGATTCGTCTCAATGAGGATGCACTTTTACCTCTTTCCCTATATATAAATTCGTTCTTGTTAGTATGTCTGTCTCTGCTCGTTCGCTAAAAAATGCCACACGGATAGCGCTACTGCCAGTATGAAACATAATAGAGAATATGAAAATCAGTCCGTATATAAAATGGCTCGTTACCGCAAAAATGATTTTTTGTATGCAATTTCAATACGGGCGTAATGTTCGACATTTTACAAGTTTTTTGCCCCATCTCGTTTGTGTATTACGCCAGGGGGTTTGGTTGGGGGTACCTTACGCACCACCCAGTCTCTCCAGTAATACCCGCTTAAGGCTATAAGGGTAAAATCAGCATGGAGCCAGAAGGGAGTGTGTTTTCACAGTTTTCCCCCGCTGACAACCTTTTGCCTGTCGGCCTCCTCTTCCCCTCCTTTCTTTCTCGACACCCTTCTCTCCTCCTTCTATCGAATAATATCAGATATTCTTGGGGGATAAGTCGTGATGGCAACCGATACACAAATCAAATCATACGCGAGCATTGTATACGTATGTACGTATGATTTTATGTGCTTCCACTCAAAATATTATATTTCTTTTTCTCCCGTACACCATCTTGCCCATGCTGCTTCTGACGAAAACACAATTGGTTTTTATGCGGGGAATTATTTTTCGTAACAAAAAAACACAGACTATAACGACTTTTAACGTTAAAACTTATGCTGTAATATTTCTTTTATGCCGCTTGCTATTTATATTACAAAGAATTCATCTTTTTTTTTTCTCTTTTGTGAGTGATAAATTTATTCATAGCCAAATGAAGAGGATTCCAAAAACAAATCTATCGCTGTGCGAATAGTTTCTTAGATACTACATATACTTCTACTCAACTTATAGTACACTTCACCTTCACGCAAATATGAGTGGGAAAGTGCCAATGTTTCCTTATCACATATTTATTTTGTTTAGTGTATGTGACATTGCTAAACATAAAAATTGCTTAGTGATACCACTCTCAATATTATTTGCGTAGGTTTGGTACTCACAATCACACCTGCATACACGTACATATGTATACATAAATATATTACAGTATTATACAAAGAATTCATTTTTTTTTTTTTTTTTGTGACTGATAAAATTTATTCATAGCCAAATGAAGAGGATTCTAAAAACAAATATATCACTATGCGAATATTTTTTTAAATATTACATATATTCCTACCAACTTATACATAGTTCAATTCACCTTCACGCAAATATGAGTGGGAAAGTGCCAATGTTTTCTTATCCCACATTTATTTTGTTTGGTGTACATATATGACATTGCTAAACATAAAGATGACTGAGTGATACCACTCTCAATTATTTGTGTAGGTTTGGTACTCACAGTTACACCTCCATACATATATGTAGTATTATACAACTATTGCAGTACTAAAATTTTTAATTGAATGTACTCTAATGTATTCAAATGATAAAATTAAATGACTTTTAAAACATTCCGCATTCACAAGATAGATTCAATTTATTTATTTCCATTCCGTTCCACCTTTCACTCGGAGCTGCTGCTAAGTTAACCGATTCAAGTAATTATTAACTCGGTCAAACCGCGATGTGATCTGCGCGAAGTGTCCCAAAATGGGCGAAAGATTTAAGTTTAATGTGTTTCGGTTAAATTTGTCGGTTGGCCTGTCACTCGGTTCGAATTTCATTTACTTTTTTCCCGAATGGGGGTTAAGGGAAGGTGGGGGGATGAAGTGTGGTTTCTCGCAAGTTAGTAGCTTGCAGCCACTTCCCTTCTCATCCCCGCTTTCGTATATATCGGCTTATTTCCAAAAGGGAAGACCATATCGTATTTTGGATGAAGGAGGGGCAAACTCCCCCCTCTTTCCCCTCGCCCCGCTAAGAAATCATATATCATTCTATGGCGAATGCGCCTCGGAGATTTATAGCCCTGACTCGGCAAATTATAGAATGGATTAGGTATAAAGCTCGGGTTTAATGATATACTTGCATGTCGGTGTGGCAACACAACGCGTGCCCTTTCACAACGCGCCCGCGGATAACGAGACCGGGGAAAACCTATTAATTATCCGATGCACACGAGGGGTGTAAGACGACAACCATATGAACTTTTGAATGGCACTTACCCCAGTTCGACGCTACTTACGCGTAATCCTGTATGTGCTAACGCCGTCGGTGGTGTGAGATGTGATCTTTCTATCAGCGTGTTCAGTCAATTATATCCCACTCCGCGGGGAACACATGTAATATAATATCGCATACTTACATACATATACTCTAACATTAAAGTTCGTACATACATATGTATGTTTATATAATCATATTATAGGATTTAGAATGAGCATTGTTTTTTTAAATCCAACATTGTCATGCATGGGTAAGAAGCATGACTAAAGTGGCAGACATAGCGGAACGTGTGAAAAAGTTGAAGTGGCAATGGGCTGGACATATGTACATATATTGAGAAAAATGGATGGCGGATGGACGCGAGAAATAATTAAAAGTATCCATATTTATTTATGCTTATACAAAGTATTTAAATCCAACATTCCGCTATATTTAAAAATGAAGGCATACGACCAATGCGTACTGCCAGTTATGACGTGTGTTACGCAAGATCCAGTGCACACAGCGAAGCATGGAAAGATGTATGCTCGGTATAACGAGAGGAGATCGTAAAATAAATACATGGGTAAGACGCATGACCAAGGTGGCAGATATGGCGGAACGTATGAACATATTGAAGTGGACACATAGCGAGAAGAATGGATGGCAGATGGACGCAATAAATACTGGAATCGTATCCGAGAGGATGTGAAAGAAAGTAAGGTAGACGGAGTGGACGATGGGTTGATGAATTTCAAAGAATGTGGATGCAGATTGCTCAAGACAGACAGGAATGCAAGATGATTGCAGAGGCTTTCATTCAGCAGTGGATTGTGAACGGCTGAAAATGATAATAATAAGCCAGGTGATAGCTCAGTGGTTAGAGCGTTAGTTTCTTGAGCGAAGGTTCAGTGCTCGAACCCCTTATGTTGAAATGATTTTCTCGGTGGTTTTTTGACCTTAACTGTCATCATTGTAAGATTTGGAAATTTCCTCATCCAAATCGGTGGTCTTCTATTAAAATTTGTCAATATATCTAACGTAGTTATATGCTCGGTATATCGAGAAGAGATCGCAAGAGGAATACATGGGTAAGACGCATGACCAAGGTGGCAGATATAGCGGAAAGTGTGAAAAATTTTAAGTGGACACATAGCGAGAATAATGGATGGCAGATGGACGCGATAAATACTGGAATGGTATCCGAGAGGATGTGAAAGAAAGCAAGGTAGACGGAGTGGACGATGGGTTGATGAATTTCGAAGAATGTGTCGAGTCAACTGGATGCAGATTGCTCAAGACAGACAGGAATGAATGAGGATTGGAGAGGCCTTCATCCAGCAGTGGATGGTGAACGGCTGAAAATGATGATGATTATAGGATTCAAGCCAGAAGGATAGCTCACTGCACTGGGAGTGTATTGAACTTATGAATTAGCATTCATCCTACTTGCCAATTCGTCCCCACTCTTTTGTCGTGCCTCTTCGGAAGCAACGGAAAAACCACTGTATGCTAATCATTCCCATGTTAGTTCTCTACGAGAAACAATATAATGTTTGTCGAGAAATGAAGAAGCGAGTACGTACGCAACTTTGAGAAGTGAAATATGTAAATTAAGACGCTGATTTGATTTTCGCTTTTATTTTTGTTTGTTTATTCATTGTGATTGCTTACTTTTCCCGGAAGACGTCGGCTGCGTATACGATGTGATTTAATAATGCTCTGGTGTACAAAACTTTTTAATAAATGTTCGTTTAAAATGAACAAAACATTGAATTTTCTCGCGTACAAATTTGAGGTCAATTTGCATAAAATACTATTGCGCAGAAATGTTCGTTTAATGCAAAGAGGAATTGCTTCATTTGAATATTTTATTTTGTTTTAAAAGGAGCGCCTTAAATTTAATGTTGCCAAGCTATTTTCGAAGTACCATCTTTGTATTAAAATACAAAATAAAAATTTGAACTAGAACTTTAGCTTTTTCGTCCGAGCAAGTGTATACGGCTAGCTTTTGTATTTTGGACCGGAATGAAAAAAAAAAAAAAAACAAATTAAAACTTTTCACGTATACGCATTATGCAATTTAAGTGGCGCGTTCAACTCTCCTAAGCCTTCTCCACGCTGTCGACTTTAAATTGAGATTAAAATTTTCTCGAAACGTGAATCACAATAACGCGCCGGTTATTTTGCACTTCCTGCATAATATATTTTATGTGCAGACGAACCGTAATAAAACCGTCGTATTATTGAGAGCGTCTCGAACAAAACTCCGCGATGAAGCTTACACTTTAAGGCTTCGCGGCGCCCACTCTCGCCGAATGAAAAGCGCTGAGCCAAAAAATAAACTGCCAGATTAATATTTTCCGGGGCCTCGAAGGCGAGACGACCGAAATCTGATATCAAACGTTGGGGTAACGGGAAGGACTTGCCTACTTTTTCTCTCCCCTCTCGGATGAGAAGGAATGCAACGCAAACTTTTACAACGGCCGGGGAGTTACCAGTCGGGGCCATCTACGACAGAATCAGATTACTGCACGAGAGAAATAATAAAAGATTAGAGACAACTTCCCTTCGCGATGAGACTCCTGCTGCGTCACCAATGGAACGTCAAAATATAATAAAACGGGACAGATTAAAAAAAAAAAGCTATTTTTTAAGTCTCACCCCACTTATATCCATCCTAAAGCACATCGCTACAAATTTCATTGTACATATGTATGTACACATACAATATATAAATAAATAATTAATTTTAGTAATTCAATCGACTACGTATACATATGTATGTTTCTTCGCGAAAGGGTTTTTTTTTCAATTTAAGTCTCAGTATATCCATCCTGAAGCACATCCCAAAAATTTGATTGTTCATATGTATTTACATATATAATATATAAATAAAGAATCAATTTTAGTTACTCAATCGACTACGTATACATATGTATGTTTATTCGCGAAAAGGTTATCTCAAAGAGATATTATGTTGTCTTCTTGTTTTTCTTTGCTATTAAACGAAATGAGTAAACTCAGCGGTACAAGTAAATAAGCACTATAAAAAAATGTAATAAATTTGTTTGTGATCGCAATATCTTCTTTTTGTATGTGTGTATGTATGTACACAAGAGAATTAAATATCTAGACATGCGTATTACAAATAAAATCGGCCAAGCGTCCAAAACTAGTTAGAAGCTCGTATATCACTCATCAATCGTAAAAGCAAAAGAAAAATTTTAAGACAAAAGAAGTTGCCATTGCTACTAACATTCCTTATGTGTATGTATGTACAAAATAAATATAAACTTATCATCGTTTATATAAAGAAACTATAAAAATTACCTTTCGCGCAAAGTTTCGATGAGTTCGTGTACACAATATAGATTTGAGTGACTCAATTATTATCGGAACACTCGCCGCTAATCAAAGTTTGGCCGAAGTTGTCCAATTCTATGAGACTTTCTTTCTCTATCTGCGGATATTATCAGACAATGCGATTGTGCCATGTACTTTTAATAATTCAGTTAAGCTCGAACGTTGTATATATGTATGTATGTATGTATGTACATATGTACATAGGAAATGTACGTATTATTCCCTCCCCTACCTTCTCCACCTCCCCTCGGCATTGGTTGCACCCCATCATTTGAAGATGCATTATTGTCGGTTGTGAAGGATCAGCAAACTGGTGGTAAGAGCTTCCTTCCCGTATGTATGGAGACGCTAATGAATGGCACAATCGGGCGAACAATGACGTTCATTACTGTAACTTCGTTTGGCAATGGAAGCATCAGTTTGCGGCTTACCTCACTCTACCCAAAGGGGTACTGGAGACTACGCTTCCCCAAGACCGGAACAAAATCCTAAAATTAACTACAGTTGAATGTTGTACAGCGTGCATCAAAAGTGCAAACGATCATAGAAAGCGATTTTCCGCATATCTGACATATGTATGTAGCATCGTGAAACTAACAAAGAAACGCCGAAAGCGCAACTAAAACGTTTTGTAACAAATGTAATTACTGTGTATGCGTTTAAAAGTGGAACGAGTTTCTTTTGAACGTTTCTATGGTCTCTAATGCTTAGATTATAAAGCCGCGTACCTACTCTTACACCTTACGTAAAAATAATAGATATAAAATTTCAGCTTGATAGACATGATAGTTTCGGAGAAAATGTTAAAAACATCCAAAACCACTTCCGGTTGGAAAAAAAATGTTTAAAAATTTAAAACGCATATATGTACTACATATGCAAAATTTCAGCTCAATGTGTATCATAGTTTTGCTGGAAAAACTTTCCAAAGATTACACTCAAAATTAGGTGACTTTCCAGGGGAAGTGCCACTTGCGGTTGACGAAAAATTTTGAAAGCCTTAAGCCGCGTACTCATTAGCGAACATGATCGTGTAATGCAATGCTCGCTAATGTGGACGCCATGTACACACTTGCCGTGCAACTAACTGCGAACGACTGACTACGAGCCCATTTGTGTTCGCGCCAAAAATCGACACCGAGTGGATCGCCACGAACGTTGCAGTATGCTCGCGAACGCGTACACATTTACAAAATTTGTTGCATTACACGCTCGTGTTCGCTAATGAGTACGTGGCTTAACGTTCAACATATGTAGTTTTGTATGTATTGAATTCAGATACGTTAAATTTCTCGAACGTGGTTGTTATCGCCGTTTTATTTTTGCCTCAATCTGTATAGCTAGCGTATGAACAGAGTTTCTTTTTGAAGTTCGAAACGACAGATCGGTGTATGCAAATTACATAGGTACGGATAGATAAGTCACCACCGGAAATATCGTCTGGGTTGCGAAACAAAAGGCGGATAATTTTGCGATCGCTCTTCTATCCGCCGCCAACTAAAGTTATTTCCTTTAATTTTATCATTCGAGTAAAATTTAATGATTCACCCGGTCGGAGTTTTCAATACTTTCCCGATCGACTAGAATTCCGCTATGCGGCTTGTTCTTAATTACTTCCATACAAGTTGCTACATGAAAGCTCCCTTGAAATTTAGCGCAGCAACGCCACATTTCACGGCAATTGTTTTTCAGCGCACAGTTGCACTCTCTTCCACCACTGAAATGATATTTTTTCATGTCGAAAATATACATACATACTTATACTGTGACTTTTCATAAATGGCCTTTATCACGTTTGGATAGTAATGAGACTATTATATTATGATTCTTTTAACAATATGTAAGGTGTGCGACCTCTGCGGCATAGCACTTGTATGGCATATTGGATTTGGCCAAAGGCGACTGAAGCGCTAACGAGCCGTTAGCCCAACACCCATCGGTTACGATTTTCCCATTCCATTGGCATACCCATACATATGCCACTGTGTAAACATTAATCTGCACCCATTTTTATTGAAATATTTCGCGAACGAGTCGGAATATATCATAAAATCTAGCTACGCGCGCTCTTCTTTGTGTTTCCAAGTACATGTATATTTCCCATACAACGTACATATTTTAAATAAGTTATTCCATATGAATATAACAATATACATTACTTCGTAAGTAGTTTACTAGCTTGTTGATAACGTGAAAGTTTGAACAACTCGTACCAATATAATACAGTACATTATTGAACTATCCAGTAAATCTAAAACATCTCACATTTCACTTTAGTCAAGTTTATATTTTATAGTACACAATTTATAAAGCCTTAGTATATATTGAACCGTTTTCGCACGTGTAAAATGTGATTTATGTACGTATGTATGTCACAATTTCTTGCCCCGTTTTTGTTTGAAGATTTTAAGCTGTAAGTGACTTTTTATCGCAATTGTGTAACATTGTAGATATTTATGTACAATTGTAATATAAAATGTGTGTGTAGTTTCAAAAAACCTCACCTATGTATGTACAAGCAAATGTGAAAAAAAAAACGTAATGGATTAGTTTGAGGATAAAAACTGTCGGAGTCTGTTTGTTAAATTGACCAATTTTCATACGAAAGGTACATATTTGTTTTCAGGATAAAAAGCGCTCAACTAAAAAGTTAAAATTATTATACTTTGTATCATCATAATCATTTTCAGCCGTTCACTTCCATTTCTGTCTGTCTTGAGCAAACTGCATCCAGTTGCCTCCACACATTCTTTTCAATTCATCCACCCATCGTCCTACCGGTCTACCTTCCTTTCTTTCACATCCTCTCGGATACCATTCCAGTATTTCTCGCGTCCATCTGCCATCCATTCTTCGCGCTATGTATCCAGCCCATTGCCACTTCAACTTTTTCACGCGTACTGCTATATCTGCCACTTTGGTCATACTTCTTACCCTTGTATTTCTTGTTATACCAAGCATACATCTTTCCACGCTTCTCTGTGTGCACTGGATCTTTCGTAGCATTCTTGAATTTAGCGTCCAAGTTTACATCCATACGTCATAACTGGCAGTACGCATTGGTCGTATGCCTTCTTTTTTAAGCATAGCGGAATGTTGGATTTTAAAAAACTATGTTCATTCTTCCAAAAGCACTCCATCCTAGTTTCATTCTTTGTTTTATTTCTTCTTCTTTACATCCAGTCATATTCACCAACTACCCTCGGTATAGATAACTATCAACTATCTCTACAATATGATTATCTACTGTGACTACGCTTTGCGTGCAAAATTCACTAAACATAATTTTACTAAAATTAATTTTTAAGCCTACTTTTATACTTTTGTTGCTTAATTCTGTTAACAATACTTTGTATAAGCATGAATAAATATGGATACCATTACTTACTTTCAAACATATCTTCATTTAACTAATCGTCGCTTGCGATATTCGGGCGACGACCTTTGTCGAATGCAATAATAGCGTCTAACTACTTCGCTGTCCCACAGCCCTATCTCATACATATGAACCGTTTTAATTTGCGGAACAATTGTGGATATTGTTTCACTCGCCGTCCCTGGTCCAGGACAGTAAGGAGTCCCCTGACACCCCGGTTGCGTAACGACCATCGGCTCGTGGCAAATTGGATTTGCTGTTAGAATCGGTCCTGATATAACGACAATAATCGCCGCAGAGCCCCACCCAAACAACACAAAAACCCAGACCCAAAAACTCACCCCCAAACAGGACGTTCGTATACGACGCACATCCTTCCTCGCCAACCGGAATCCTGACACATCCCTCATTTTCCCTCTCCGAGCCCGCAATCGACAATCTATCCCCGATTCGATCCGTACCCGATAAACCCTAATTTGACCTTTGAGAGTTTTCATCTTCGCTTCATTCATATGCCGAATATTGTTAATGAAACTTCCTTCAGCCAATGTCAAGTACATACAATGCGTCAAAGTTTGGGCTATTGGGTTCGTATTGACAAAAGCATGCTTTGAAAATAAATTTGGATACAACAAAAGAAAATGTATTTCATCATTTTTGTATAAACTCCTAATTAAATTGTTTGATTTCGTTTTTAAAATTTCCTTCAATTATCCTTGCACAATTCTAATCTTTAGGTGCACTAGAACTAAAAGTGTATATAACTAGACTTAACCTAGGACAATTGGTGAATATGACCGCATGTAAAGAAAAATAAATAAAACGAAGAATGACACTAGGATAGAGTGCTTTTGGTAGAATGAACATAGTTTTTAAATCCAACAATCAAAAAGAAGGCATACGACCAATGCCAGTTATGACATAAGATCCAGTGCGCACAGAAAAGCATGGAAAGATGTATGTTTGGTATGACAAGAAGAAATCCTAAGTGGAATTCATGGGTAAGAAGCGTGACTAAAGTGGCAGATACATATAGCGGAATGTGTGAAAGAGCTTAAGTGGCACACAGCGAGAAGAATGCGAGAAATATTCGAATGGTATCCGAAAGGATGTGGAAGAAAGCAAGGTATACCGAGTGGAAGATGGGCTGATGAATTGAATGTGTGGAGACAAGTGGATGCAGACTGTTCGAGACAGACAGGAATGGAAGAGGATTGGAGAGGCCTTAATCCAGCAGTGGATGGCGAACGGCTGAAAATTATGATGATGAAGTAGACTTTAGAACTTAAGGTGGAATCAACTTAAGTCCTCAACTTCAAATTTCTCTAACAGTGCATTCATTTATAGAACATGCTTTTAGCAAAATTCCAAATTCTATCGATTCATTCTCTTCCAATCTTTCAACATTATTAACCTTTACAATCCTCAATTTCATTCACACTTAAATTTTCCTTACCCTTAATATTATAATTCTACAATTACTACTGATATGTCATAATTAATTTATATAAACTATTTATGCTTTATATGGCTTAAGCTACAATTTTTCTTCTCATACATATATCTTTTAATTTATTATATGCTTTATATACGTTTATTTCTCACAAATAAATAAAAATTAATATGGGAACAACTACAAAGGTATGTTTTTTAAATTTCCCTTATTTATATTCAGTTGTTCGATTCGAAATTGCTCCACTGCACTGTACTGTTTTAAATCATAATACATAGACCACCGTGCGGGGAAATGGAATCGTAAAAAATAAAAGTTTATCCACGGCAGACAGAGATAATAGAAATGCCATGTGCCATCGGAAAAGTTTGTTTTTGGATGAGCTATGCCCTCCCCTCTCAATCACAGCGAGGTATCGACGTCTCTTGCAGATATACCCTCATGGGGCCCCAGTTTGGCCTGCTATGGGGCCCCTTTCTTCGAGTATCGATACTCGACTATGAACTTCTCTCACGAGGGGAACATTTTTTTTTTTTTTGGGCCGATTGCTGCACTCTATACGCCTTCTTTTACCCGCCCTTACTCCTCGCACCCATCGTAGAATAATTTATATCTTATTTCGCGCGCGACTCACATTTTGAGAACCTGAATGCATGTGCTGACAGCCCCTCCCCCACTTCATCGATCCCTTCCTCTACCTACCCTACGGTCCTAAAATAATATTAGGACTCGATGTCAAAATAAATAGTGAAAATACGATCGACACGCTAGATACCTACCCCCCTCAATGCGGAAAAATAGATTGGAGTCCGGAATAAAAATATAATTGATGATGTAATTTCGTATTATTTACGCTCGTCTGCGACAGTGCTTCCCAAGTGATTTATTATCGGCGAAATTTTCTATTATTATTACAAATAATGATATTATTTTTGTACGACGACGCAGCGCAGATAGGAAGAAAAAAAATAAGTAAATTGTATTTTTCGCGACTTATTACGCGTGACGGATCATATATAACGCAATTAAAAAGTCGTTAATTTCCAGGCGATTCGACGATTAATCACGCGATCCGAAATTTTCCACACGGTTGGATAGAAGTTTGTTTTGATTCGCCACAGTTGAAATGTAGCTTATTTTAATTGATAGATAGAAAGTTTGGCAGATTAAAAACCAGTCGTCATCATTTTCAGCCGTTCACCATCCCCTATTTGATGAAGGTGAATACATCCACTTGACTCCACACATTCAATTCATCAGCCCATCTTCCACTCGGTCTACCTTGCTGTCTTTCACATCCTCTCGAATACCATTCGAGTATTTATCGCGTCCATTTGCCATCCATTCTTCTCGCTATGTGTCCACTTCAAATTTTCACACGTTCTGCTATATCTGCCACCTTGGTCATATGTACTTCCCACCCATGTACATATTCCTCTTGTTTTCATGCTTCTCTGTGTGCACTGGATCTTACGTAGCATTCTTGAATTTAGCATACACATTTCGCATCCGTACGTCATAACTGGCAGTACGCATTGGTCGTATGCCTTATATTTTAAGCATGGTGGAATGTTGGATTTAAAAACTATGTTCATTCTTCCAAAGGCAACCCATCCTAGTTTTATTCTTCCTTTTATTTCTTCTTCTTTACATCCGGTCATATTCACAAATTGTCCTGGGTATAAATAATTATCAACTATATCTACAATATGATTATCTTCTGTGACTACTACGCTTTGCGTGCAAAATTCATTAACCATAATTTTAGTTTTATTAAAATTAATTTTTAAACCCACTTTCATACTTTCGTTTCAGTGCGTATATTGTATTTTATTTAATTCCGCGTCGATTGATTCGAAATTTCGACTTTCGGCGCACTCGTAAGATCTAGTATGGAGTTTTCTTCGTTTTATTTCTTCTTCTTTACATCCGGTCATATTCACAAATTGTCCTGGGTATAAATAACTATCAACTATATCTACTGTGACTACGCTTTGCGTGAAAACTTCATTAAACATACTTTCGTTGCTTAATTCTGTCAATCTATTTTGTACATCTAAAAACCAGTATAGCTAACTTAATATTAATGATAGTACGAGTATATCACATAAAGTTTCTTCCTACTAGTAAATCGTTGTCTGATAGTACAAACGGAACTAAAGTCAAACTAGCAAAAGCTTAGCCGATTTGGAAGGCTTTGAAAGCTATACGGAAAGTACCGATTCAAAAATCTATGTAAGCGTCGAGCAATTTCCTGTCAGTTTCTTATGGCGGCAAATTCTCCAGGCGTGAATTGGGGCCTTTAAGTTCAGGTTGATTTCACCTTTTAGCCCCATGCATCCCTAGGCGAGGGCAAGCACCCCAAAAACCTCCCCCTATCACCCCCATAGATTGATCTGTCGCTCCATCAGCCGAGGATCTGCTGCAGGGGTGACTCTGGCTCACCTTGCGCGTGTAATAGATTCACTTCATCCAGGTGATCGTTCAGGGCAAATTAATCAGGCATCCGGAATCAAAGCTACGCCCTAATGCGTTTACCGGAATAAAAGTGATGAAATCTATATTGAAAATATAGAATAATTCGACTTTGAACTGGCAAATTTTCCACTTGAAAATTAGTCCTCAAAGTCGTGAGAGTGTCTCGTCGCTTTAATGTGTGGATCGCGCGGCGAATAACCAACCCTCCCGGTCCGATTCGAAGATAATGCGAAAAGGTGTCACGTTTAAAGATACCGCCATTTTGCGTCAACGTTTTTACGGCGTTGTAAATTTGCACGCTTTGGCAACTTAGTGCAAAAAGCGAGAGCCGCGGGGCTACGGAGATGTACCTACGATTTCATCCCCCTACCTCTATGACCCGGCCACTAAATTCGGTCTCCGGGTGCCCCGGAATAAAAACGCCATATTTATTTGTCAAAAAAAAAAAATGATAATAATAAATGAAAGAAATGGTCGCGCGCTGTGCCACCATGTTTATGCGCGACACCGCGTACGATAAAATCGCGGTGAAATATTGCCAGTTTCAGCCGCTCGACGATATTCGTCAGCGTAATCCTGAAACAAGCCAGTGAAACGCGTCAATACGCACGCGCGGCATTAATTTTACGCAGATTTTAACAATTTTTTTACACAAGTGTGCCGTGTGTCACTTTTTTGAAGCTTTGCAAGGTGTTATCAAACATTTCAGGGACTGGGTTCATAGCTCGTAACTAATTTAACCACGTCTGCAACGTTTCTGATTCGAAGAAGTTGGCGCAAGTTTGTTACGACTTGTGCTTTTTCATTTTGATAAAACGTAGTTAAATTTTACATTATTCAAAAGTTCATATCACTGGCACTTGCTGATATTTAATTCAGATTTTTATCTCGTAATTACTGTCCCGAGACTTTCGAATCAACAGTAATCGAATTTTGTATGAACGTGCCGTTAGTGTCATAAAAAAAATTTATGTCTCATTTTTAATTACCAACGAAAAAGTAACTTAAAGCTAAAATAACAAAATAAATTTAATTTTTTTTTTACAGAGGTACCTTCTGGCAGTCCATTATATTGAACACCACCCCTGTACAAGATACTTCTTGTTATAGTTACATCATCATCATTTTTAACCATCCACTACTGGGTGAAGTCCTCTACAATATTCTTCCATTCCTGTCTATCTTGAGTAATCTGCATCCATTTGACTGCACACATTCTTAATTCGTCAGCCCGTCGTCCACTTAGTCTACCTTGCTTTCTTTCACATCCTCTTTTTATTCCGCTTTTTAAGCATAGCTAAATATTGAATTAAAAAACTATGTTCATTCTTCCGAAAGTGCTCAACCCTAGTGTCATTCTTCATTTATTTACTCTTCTTTACGTCCAGTCATATCAATCGATTGTCCTCCATAGTAGGTATTAATATCAACTATCTCTACAATATGGTTATCTACTGTGATTACGTTTTGCGTGCAATTGACATATGCAACGATGTAACGATGTACATACATACATATGTATATATATGTATATTAATTCTTACGTATATCTAGTTTTCATATCATAACATTTCAGTCATAGATAGGATTTTTCCGTTAGTTCTATATTAATTCAAAATTATTATTGAATTAATATAAAATAATTTTCCTTTAAATTTATGACCAATTAGATCTGAGGTATTAGTTCCGTCAATGACGACCAAGTTAATCTTAATATTGCAACCACCAACGCAGGTTGTGGTCAGCTCTGATGGAGACAGCTGTCAAGGGTGGGTCAAGAACGTTTATCATCCACAATGGTCAACCGAATCCAACATCAAACCACGAATTATTGTCGCGGCTAATCTCCCCCAATCTCCTCTCGGGAATATCCCGCAAATATTCCGGAAACGCTTCAATTAAAAATTGTCCACGTTGGTGTTGGTGTGCTCAATCCACCCACTCCTTTCGATTTCGCTCTGTAGGGGTTGACTGGAAATCAATTTGGAACAGACCGCTTTGAAGTGCCTCCCTTCCCCTTGCTTTTGGCACTCACCACGCAATCAATGCTAGTATTGTTTCCAAACACGTCTAAATACAATGTTGATAAACGTAGATTTTTAATTGACATACCGGAAATACTAACTGCAGTGGCTGAACGTAATCAACCAATTCCAGGACATCTGTAATAATACTGCTGGGGGTGAAATTTATAATGCTAGATATCACATAAGATCATAGTGATCGATCTGAATTGCCTTATATGCACCGTGCTAATGTTCGGTAAGAGCATCGCGTCTATCGACAATCAATATCCGATTCTCCGAGCACATTAAACCCGAACCTAAACGTCGATTGGTCATAATAGGCCATTAATCGTCCTTATGCACAACCCCCTATTTGCGAACCGGCCGGAATGTCTGCAACTATTCGATAAGAAAATTTTTCCAACCCTAGACCCATTTGTTTTGCGTTTAAATCGACCGCGACGAGTTTTCACAAGGCACCCCTCCGCAACGATGAAAATTTAATTTTCCATTCAAACGACGACCCTCAACTATTCGTATAATTCATTAAACAATCTAAGTGAATATTTATTGAGCAATGCGTCTTTAATATTAAAGCCGCTCTTTAGGTATGTGCGTGTGAACTTTTCCCCCAGCCATTTATAGTGTGTGCGCTATTGCAATTGAACGAACGTTAATATTTTTTCGCAGCATTTGCCTCGTTTGGGGATAGCGAGTTAGTTAACGCGCGGTTAACAAGGTGCTAAATTGAACCAAGTTTGCGAATGGCAGTTTAATTACAGTTTGAGCCGTTTAACCAACGGGGTTACCTGTATTAATCGCCAGGCGGATAATTCCGTAATCTCTCGCCGACCGCAAATACAATCATAGCCCAACGCTCATTTTAAATTACTGCAATGTTAAAAATTTTTAATCTAAAACGAAAATTGTATTTTTATTAATGTACGTGATCATTTACGGTACATGATAAAAGTTGTAAACGGCAATAGAGGAGTTCAAGCTATGTATATGTAAATGTATATAATACTAGACAGTTTACCCGTCATATGACGATGGATTCTAACTTAAACCACCTGTAAGACCTTGTCAATAATATTGTAAGTGGTTCGTTCAATATTACAGTACTACCCACTTTTTCAGTCATATGATGGTGGATTCTGATTCCAACCTTCAACCGTGCATGCTGGTTTTTATAATAGCATTACAGCCCATAGTCCGTCTGACAGTACGTGAAACAATTGTACAGTGTACCGTTGGTTGAATGGGTGTGTGGTCA
Source organism: Parapsyche elsis (assembly GCA_022651745.1). Taxonomy (NCBI): domain Eukaryota; kingdom Metazoa; phylum Arthropoda; class Insecta; order Trichoptera; family Hydropsychidae; genus Parapsyche; species Parapsyche elsis. The sequence continues at coordinate 666,095 of JAGVSN010000044.1, forward strand.
TAAAATCACGTTGTCGACTCGAACCGACTATGTACGTAGACAGATAGCCGCTTATTGCCAACACGCCGCTAAAAAAATTTTGTTTGTTATGTTGGCAATGCTAGCGTTATCGCAATGACCCAAACATATGTACATATAGTAATATCACAGAATTTCGTTAAAATTTTTAATTATGAATGTAATGTACGTGTAGATTACATATTGTGTGTTATATTATGTACTGCGGCTTACATTTTTCAATATGGAAATATCATTTTTTGCACCGGAGAGTGAAAATTCAGCATTTGAAGCGATTCCTGTGTAGAAAAGTGCAATTTTTAATTCCTTCTGCGTTTCCCCGGCATGGAAGCAATTAGACAGATAACCAGCTATGTGTGTAGATTATTGGCAACACGCCGCTAAAAACTTTTTGTTTGTTACGTTGGCAATGCTAGCGTGACCGCAACGACCCACACGGGCAGACGCTTACTCTAATATGCAATACAGTAATAATATTATTTTTAATCACGTGCCAATATTAAGGTTAGGTTGTATTGTATATGAAAACCTATCGTTAACTGATATTCGTTCCTATTACACGTAAGTACAGTTAAATCAAGAAAACGGTCTATTGTACAAATACGTATGCGTAATAGTACCCCTATCTCCCCGTACGATGTGTATCAAGAGCCGTGAATCACTCTGTATATAAGAAAAAAATACATTTAACCCGGTTACGAGTCGTACGACCGACAATAGACTGTAATCCAAAGTCAGGAGTGCGTTATGGTTCCGGTTAATAGGAAAAGGCTGTAGCGCGGCCGGCCAAGAAGAAATTCACGCCTTCTTGCACAATCGCGTAATCAAATCCACGAGCGGAGAGTTTGATAAGCGATACTCGCCTTTAATGCAAGCACCCCTTCTACGTACATACATAATACGCTTAAATATAATTTATATGACGCTCTGCGTGGCCAGATTACTCGGTCGGGCAACCATCGACGTAAAGTGCTTGCTTGTGTAATCTGGGATATATATGTTTGTATGTGCCGGTGCATCCAACCCCCTTAATAATCCACCCCATACTTACTAGCATGCACACGCGATACACGGATTCAGTCTCACGTACCATTGTTTTGATGTTCCGCTCCTACTACGTAGGGCTCTTCACGTCTCGCGAAAAGCCTTTGTGCATGGAAAGATAACCCTAATAAAATTCCACTTCCTTGCTACTCTCAACTAAACCGGAAAATGCTCGAAAAGAGCACCGTGCGAGATGCAAGCCACCTAAAATCACCACGGCTATGCATCTGCATACTTGTATGAGAAAATCGTGTCGCAAATGTGAATGGTTCGAATTTTATTCCCGGATTTGATTTCCACAGTTTTCAGTTGTCGCCGTTAGTTAAAAACCGTAAACCGCAGTTTTAATCATGGTCGTTTTCGATTAAATCCAGCGGCTTGGGTCGCTGACAAGCGATTAATAACCATGTGCGCCGCACTGTACAAACCATAGTATATTAGGTAATTCAACCGCAAATATTACCATTTACGATTAAAAAATTAGCAAACGCTCACTCATTCCGTTCCCAATTGTAAATTTAGAGTGTTAAATTAACATTCGGTTTTAAACTAGGCAGTGGAATTTGATCCGATTTCAATCTATACATATAAAAATCAATGTCTGTCTGTTTGTTTGTCTCTTATAGGCTCCTAAACCACTCAACCGATCGCTATGAAACTTTCAGGACTTATTGTGATCAAATCGGGAAAAAAACGGGAACGGGCCTGCTCACGCGTCAGATAACGTACTAGGAACGGGAACGGGAACGGGATCGGGAACGGGATCGGAACCGGGATCGGGAACGGGAACGGGATCTGGAATGGAAACAGGAATGGCATCGGGAATAGGCCTGCTCACGCGTCAGATAACATACTAGGAACGGGAACGGGAACGGGAACGGGATCTGGAACGAGAACGGGAACGGGATCGGGAACGGGCCTACTCACGCGTCAGAAAACGTACTAGGAACGGGAACGGTATCGGGCATTGCAACGCATGCCGGGTCAGCTAGTATTACTATAAATAATGTGTGTGACTGGCTGAGTGGCTGCAGAACGCTCGCATACACTCACGGTAAAGGTAGCCGCGGAAGTGTACTATACATAAATGATAACTAGTTAAACATGTATTTTGTATGTTGGTTGGCAGAGCGTATAGTGAACTTTGACCGCTGATTGCATTATGGCAATCAACGTAACAGTGTGGTACAATTACGTTAAAAGCTCGGAAATAAGCGCTCCTCATTCGTGCTCTAAGTATAATATAAGATCCAGACGAGGAACAATTGTCTATAATAGTCTGCGATTTACTCATCTTAGTGTCTTGTAATCTAAGCTTAGATACCATTTTCTTTTTGCGTGTAACTTTTGTTGAAGTGTTTTTAATTCACATCGAGCGAAGCAAATAGTTTATACATCTATTATGTGTACGCCAGAGTAAATATTGAAACGTTCTTAATACAATAATAAAACGGCCAAATTTCCCAGTGTAATCCCATGATATTTCACAATTGAGAATAGATGGAAATAGTCATAGTTTATTCGGAAAATAAATTTATAAATTTATTTCGTCGGTCTTTGATGCGACCGCCTAAAATTCGATTCACTATAACGTATCCCGTAAAACATAATCTTTTCGAGCTTTTGATCTTCCATTTCCTTTTATATATTCGTAATAAGGATAAATTTGATAAGTTTCGAAAGGAAAACATGAAATATATGTATGTATGATAAAAAAAAAAAACACACACACACACACGTAAATAAATAATCTACAATACTTGATATGAGAGTCAAATAAATTTACGGGGAAAAATATATAGAGACAAATGAAAATATGTAATTCAAATCGTACATATTCCACGAAGCTTTAAGCTTAAAAAAATAAATTCGAAGCTGCACTTTAGCGCGCGTTGCATTTTTAACAGTGCACATCGCCGCTAAATTTCCAACCCATATTTCCATGCATTATGAAGAATCGCACAGCACATACATAATGCATAGATGCGCTCAATCTCAAATTGCAGTACCCCGTATTATTAATTCTCCGTTAAACGGTCTCGGATAGGGTAGGGGGATGAACCTGCACAACTACGTCGGGTTTGTTGCCCGGCAAACTTGCCACATTCATCCAGCGGACCAGAGCTGGACCAAAGTTTGCTATCTGCGTTAATATTTATGAATGGGAGTGAGGCTTTATGCACGAATTCACCCCATATTAAACACCGCACTCTGCAGGAACGGACCCCCCAGGTATGAGCGAAGGATAGGGTGGGTTATACCCCCGTTTAAGGGTGGATAGATGAAACTTTACTTTGGGGCAACGTCAGTCTGCAGGATGAACTTTGAATTTGTTATCCAGAGTCATCAACGGTCAATTAATAACCAAGGTTTTATTATATAGCGTGGTCCACGGCTTGTTGTACTTATTAAGGTGATTTTGAGTGTCCGAAAATCGACTGTTGTTAAATTACGTATACTTTAATACTGGAAAGAATGATTTGCCTTTAAATTGACTTGATTGATTTGATGAGATTGTGTGTGCTTAATTTTTGATTCAAAGTAGAGTTGTATGTAGTTTTTTTTTTTAATTTCTTCAAATTACATCTCTATCGTTCGCGTGTACAGTACAGTAAATAGCGAACGGTCGACGTGCACGTTCCTACGTCATATTTAACGGCACGTTTAACTCCGCAGTTCTTTGTCGTGCATGTTAAATTGGCCAATTAGTCGAGCCAGTTAAATCTTAACCAAAAGTGTGCACTGGACGGATATTACAATTGCAGCAGCGGCGAGTGCATTCAACGAAAACCTCACATTATATATTATTATCTCGCTAGACTTGGACCTTTCGCCGGCTTTATAAAATGAACACGAAATTCACTTTGACCGTATAGACCAGTCATTCCCAAAGTGGTACATATCGACCCCCAGGGGTCGACTCCGACCTGCAAGGGGTCCATGCCAGTGAAAAAAAATAAATTGGGGGTGCATGAGATGTAAATGGGGGTCCACGAGAGTTGCTAAAGATCACATTTCAAAAGAAAAATTAATCAAATGGAAACCAGACATTGCTTATTTAACAGATTTGTTTGCTAAATTTAATGTCAACGTTCAGTTACAAGGTGGCAGTCTAAATTTGATAAAAACAAAGTTCATCATTGCAGTTTTTCTTGCCAGAATGAAACTAATGAAGCAAAACGCGAATTTTCCCAGTTTCCCAATTTGGCGCAGACAAACTGCCAGGATGATGTCGTATCAGCCTACGTTCAACATTTAAATGTCCTTCACACAGACTTTGACACTAGGTTTGAAGATGTATTGACTATGGAAATACCACAGTGGATTATCAATCCATACGGTGACATTAAAGAAACGGATGTCATGTTCGGAATAATCACCAACGAAGAACTTAAGGTGCAATTCTGGCTTCAGAGAGACATACCTGTTACATATCCTGCATTATGGACTATTATAGCGGGAAAGTTTTTGATAGCTTTTCCATCTTCATACCTCGTGGAAAGGGGTTTCAGCGCAGTTGCCGATCTCCTTACAAAAAAAGAAACAGATTGGAAATTACTCGCTGAGAAGATTTAAGGTTAAACCTGACTAAATTGAAGCCAAATATTGAAATTTTGCTATCAAAGCATCAGGCTCATCCATTGATTTTTTTGTGTATTTATTTTATGTAAAAATGTCACTAGATTTGCATTTTGTGTCGTTTTAATCAATAAATGTATATATGTATGTAACTATAAAACTTTTATTATATTTTTTTTTTATTTTAAAATTTTCCACTCTACAGTAAACCCTATCAAAGTGAGTAACTTTGTGTCAGCTTCAAAAACACACTTAAAGTTGTTGAATTTGTAAAAAATCAATATTAGGAAAGCGGGGGGTCTACCCAAAACAGAAAAAATCAGCACATGGTCTACGGGACAATAAAGTTTGTGGACCTCTGGTATAGACGGATATATGTATGTAGTTATGTGATGTGCAAAATTTATATACGAGTAATTTAATTTTCGAAGGTCTATTATCGTCATCTAGGAGCAAGCTCCCTAAACGGTCGCGTAACCTTACACCCCTTCGTATCTCACTCCACGGCGTTATTGGGGTATCGGTCTCAGCCCAGATTATCCCTTGTAGATAGGGGGTGGTTTTGGTGGGGGTTGGAAACATGGCCAACCTCTGTCGTGACCAACGCGTTACGCCTTTTAAATTTTACGACCGACCAACTGAGTGACGCCACTCCCCAGGGGGTGCTCGAACAAAAGTTTACCTTGATCAGGTGCTACTTTGCTTGTGAGTGAGACGAATGAATTAGGGGATGATGGAAGCTTGCCGCTCGAAACGGCAGCGACGGACGGTTCCCTTTGACTTGAGTCCCATAATTTTTGCCGATAAGCTGGACATATTTTAAGATTTTCCGTATAAATGTCAATGAATCGCATTATACCTACATATAATATACCTTTGAGCTTAAATTTTAGAAAATATTTCTTAGAGGAAAATATTTAAGCGGTGCTTTAGACTTTTCAAGACTTTGATGAAAATTGTAGAAAGCTTCAAAGTTTGTCTTTCAAAATTCATACAAATACGATTATAATCGGACTTCCATACATTAAAAAAGTAGTTACTTACCTATGTACATACATACATAGTTATAAATAATTTTGATTCACTTTGAAAACTAAATGCATAACTTTTGAAGTGGAGTGTTCATAATTACTTTATCCTTATCGGATAAAGTATTGTGATCGTGCAAAAATTCCACTTCAGGATTTTGACTGTTTTGTATCAGGTATCATCCACTGATCACGTTTTCATGATTTCTGAAAAATTTCGGTATGTCTGTGTGTCTGTGTACTTTTTAACTTCATAAATCCTGTTACCACGGAATATTTCAGAAATTACAAGTTGGTATTTCATATCTATAGTTTTCACGTAAGGCGTAAGAGATACTGTGATTTTGGTCAATAGCCGCCAACCGGAAGTGGTAGTTTACTCTTGAACGATTTTTAGTTTTTTATTTTTTTCAGCCTTTTAAACATTTAGAATCTTCATAATATTGTAAAACTATAATCATTTTGCTAATTACAATCTGAAAAAAAAAAACTCATCAAAACCGCTCAACCGAAAGTGGTATTTTTTTCTTGCAAAAAGTCAAAAATCCTGTTGTTTTTTTTACTTTTTCAGTTTTTGATTACTCTTTTTTTTTATTAATATTAATTAAAAATTGACCCAATTGATATGTTTTATTGATGTACTTATGTATATTTCTCGTTGAAATAATATTTATTGTATTTGTAGCGAAAAACGCTCGTTGAATTTCTTCAACGAGAGTAGAATAACTGACTTGTATAATTTACTTAGCGGCAAACATTTTGACGAAGAAAAACAATGCAGATACCATAATTAGAAAATCAAGCCTTGATTAAGGTTTTGGCGAGGCGTTTGCGAAGTCTGAGATGAGAAAATTTACTTTAGTCGTTTCTTAGATACAAATTATACGCACCGGGATATTTCTGGATTCGCGCATTAAGCGTGAAAAGGAGCAACGCGTTTCAAACTTTCGGAATGTTGATTATTTTTCAAGAATCCGCACATAACCGTACAATAGGAAGAGTACGCGGAATATACATAATACATACAAATCCATAGTGATTGGAGTAAAGTACTGCGAAAAAAAAAAAAACACACGGTTTGTTTTTTGCGAGAGAAGCTTTCGAAGTTAAGCATCCGAATGTCTACAATTCTATAAAACAAAAGGAGCGCCCCGGCTTCTTTTGTATTCTTTTGTGCTCGCGTCAAAATATTTGCGTAAAGCTTTACCGGCAGACGGCGACCGCGAAAGCCGGAAAATGGGTACCGAAAGTTCAGTATGAGGCTCGACGCGAAAAACTAATTTTGTGCGAAGAAAACACGTTACGGCGCAAAAAATGATAATAAAAATAAATGCGGATTTATTCAGCGGCTCTCCCCCACGCCCGCGGTTATATCCCGTAACGAAGTTTCGTTTCCGTTAACCGGTTATTTTATAGCCGCTGCAGGTATTTTGAGGAATATTGTTAAGTGGAAATTTGCCATGATGAGTTTTTTTTCCAACTATGTAAAAAATTAACTAACCAAAGGTTTCAAAATCGACGATAAGTACATATGAAATTATTTTCGTTACATACTCGGAGTATGTACATATGTATGTATGTAAGTAGTGCGAGTCGTTTTATACGACATCCGCTCTCAACCATTGATATTTTTTCCTACTACGTCAAAATTTACATCATCATCATTTTCAGCCGTTCACCATCCACTGCTGGATGAAAGCCTCACCAATCCTCTTCCATTCCTATCTGTCTTGAGCAATCTGCATCAACTTGACTCTACACATTTTTCTCAATTCATCAGCCCATCGTCCACTTGGTCTACCTTGCTTTCTTGCACATCCTCTCGGATACCATTCTAGTATATCTGCCATCCATTCTTCTCGCTATGTGCCACTTCAGCTTTTTCACACGTACCACTATATCTGCCACCTTGGTCATGCTTCTTACCCATGTATTGATGTATTCCTTTACGATCTCTTCTCGTTGTACCGAGCATATGTACATATGTACATCTTTTCATGCTTCTCTGTTGTGCACTGGATCTCACATGTTTCACATCCATACGTCATAACTGGCAGTACGCATTGGTCGTATGCCTTATTTTTTAAGCATAGCGGAATGTTGGATTTAAATCTGGCCGTGGTAACGAATTGGGGTAACCTGTTAGGTCATCACGGTATATTGTGAAAATAAATAAATAAATACTTTGTATAAAGCATAAATAAATAGGGATACTTTTAATTATTTCTCGCGTCTATCTGCCATCCATATGTCCAGCCCATTGCCACTTCAACTTTTTCACACGATCCGCTATATCTGCCACTTTAATCAAGCATCTTACCCGTGCATTCCTCTTATTGTTATACCAAGCATACATCTTTTCATGCTTCTCTGTGTGCACTGGATCTTACGTAAAATTATTGGATTTAGCATTCAAGTTTCACATCCGTACGTCATAACTGGCAGTACGCATTAGTCGTATGCCTTCTTTTTTAAGCATAGCGGAATGCTGGATTTAAAAATTATGTTCATTCTTCTAAAAGCACTCCATCCTAGTTTTTTTTCTTCTTCTTTACATCCGGTCATGGTCACCAATTTGCATAAGCGTACTAAAAAGTGTGATATTATACTGCAATCATCTTCGCATCGACGATAAAAAGTCGTATTATGGATCGAAAAGTTTTCGGTAATTTTTTTTCACCACCGCAGTTGACCGCATCTGATCCTCCATCTGGGTGAGTGGACTAGAAACCCTCCTAGGGTGGGTAAGGGAGGGTGCTCGATTTATTATGGCATTATGCCGAGTCTGAGAGCGGCCCTACAAAAGGGAGTGCGTCGTATTTCAGGGTGTACATTTTTATTTTGCGCATTGAAGGGCCGGCACAAGGCATAAACGTGCGCTATTCGAGTCCCTCGAGTCGACTTCTTCTTAATACGAATAGATTTTTCCAATGCAGCGAGGCGAGGGGGGGGGAGACGGGGAGGAGGGGGAAGAAAACCGCGGAAAATGCGTTCGATCCACAGAAATTGCTTTTCATGTAAATTTCCTTACGGAAACGCGAGGGACGCATTCAAAGCAATTAATCCTCGGTATCTGTGGGATTCCATATACTCACACACACCCGTACTGTTCGATTTTAACGAAGTTTTGTACGGTCTATATTTTATAAGTATTTAAACATATATAAACTAGCGTAAGCCCGTTGAATATCAACGGAGCGTTCTCACTCAACCCGTACTAAAAAATAATATTAAATAGTTTTTATAGTTGTTGCCTGTGCAACAATATGTTGCACCATCTATGGCGCGTTATAATAACAACGTAAGAATTTAGCAAAGTCGCGAGCCATATTATATTCAGCTATAAATAATCACGTTGAAGCCTGCCCTACATCATCTGGTACATCAGTGGTACTGGGTTCAAATCCCACTCGTGCGACGTTCTGGTTTTTTTACCGAGGCTAGCGTTATCAGCAGACAGACAGACACACAGAAAGACGGAATAGGGCTATTATATATATAATGAATTCCCATTTGAAGCTTATGTGGCGTATTTTATTGCTCAGTCTTATTGCACATGCACATATGCACACGCGTCCAACTGCGACAAAGGAGAGCGATAAGCTTTGGAACAGATCGCACCGTGTCAGGAAACAGGATCTCGTTTGTCAACCGCAAAAGACAACCGTCTCACAAAGGCGTTCTGTGGGATAGAAAACGGATTGAAAATAGAAATAAAATTGACAACGATACGACGAATAAGAAGCTGCGAGCGTCTTTAGAAGTCGCGCTCGTTATTTACGAGACCGCATATTGAGCTTCGCGTCAAAACGTTTCATATACGCCGCTGTCGTTGTTGTTGTTGTTGTTGTTTAGATACTTCGCTAAGCTTCCCTTTGAACTTTTAATAATAATTTGACGCAGAAGTGCGTGGGCGTGTCGAAAGCTGAGGTGAAGTAATTTCGTAATTGCGTCGTGAATGCTGGTTTAATCTTTGGGAAAATTCTCGCGCACATTCATCGTCTAGTGGCAATTTGAACGTTCACGATTAACCAATATTTAATACTAACCGTTAATAATCTCGTCGTTGATTTTAATGCTTTTCACTTTTGAGAAACATTTCGCTGCTTTCATAAATTTCTTCTGGGAATGACGGGCATGTTCAAAGGATGACTCAAGTTCAAAGGAGCATGTTTTTGTTGCGGCACATGTTCCTAGTGTACAGAAGAGATGTATGGCATCCTCCAGTGCTTGAAAGACTTAGCTTGCTTGCGCCCGAAAATTACATTCGTTCGCGCTCTAATCGTCTCTTCCAACAACCTTTAGTTATATATTAATTGATATTTATACCTAGGACAATTGGTGAATATGACCGGATGTAAAAAAGAAGAAATAAAACGAAGAATGAAATGATGGATAGTTTTTAAATCCGACATTTCGCTAAGCTTAACAAATAAGGCATACGACCAATGCGTACTGCCAGTTATGACGTATGGATGCTAAATTCAAGAATGCTACGTAAGATCCAGTGCACACAGAAGCATGAAAAGATGTATGTTTAGTATAACAATAAGGGGAATACATGGGTAAGAAGCATGACTAAAGTAGCAGATATAGCGGAACGTGCGAAAAAGTTGAAATGGCAATAGGCTGGACATATTATGTATATTGGGAAAAATGCATAGCAGATAGACGCGAGAAAAACAGTATCCGAGAGGATGTGAAAGAAAGCAAGGTAGACCGAGTGGACGATGTGCTGTGCTGATGAATTGAGAAGAATGTGTGGATGCAGATTGCTCAAAACACACAGGAATGGATGGTACAACAGTGGATGGTGAACGGCTGAACATTATGATGATTTATATTATGTATAAATTTTGGGTTTAAACCTGTAAAATAAATAAAATAAATAATGACGTTTATTGTGAAAGTAACATCATTTTCCTTATTAAGGTATAATAAAATAAGATGGAGAGCTTCGCGGTAAGAATATTCAACGGGTGAAAATTTTGAAATTCTCAAAAGCCAACCTTTTAGATTGGAATTTTAATTGTATATAGGCTTAATTTAAATTGAATAGAAATTCCAGTATTAATTTTCCGCTCAAGACTTTCCTTAAGCTCACTCAAAAGCTCGTAGTTGTGGGCACATTATGTTAATGGTTTTTTCGAGTGAGTATGCGCGTCTAATAAGGTAGTATCGTCGACTCGACGAATAAACACCCCCGGTCATAAATCAAACGATTTTCCCGCCACGTTTTCCGCCAGCAGCGATCTGCTTTACCGACGCGTTCAGCTCGGCTCAAAAGCTATCATCCCTGTGAGGTCCCAGAGGGGTGAAAGGGAGCAGGTCCTCCCTCTCGTGACGTCACAGGATGATTTATCCGAGTCGTGACGTCGACCGGCACGCGTTCTGAATCGCGTATGAGGACCCCATCTGGACCCCGAACCGACCGTGGGGGACCCCTGACGATTTTTCATCGTTTCGGGAACCTATCGTAATTTTGAACCCCTGCGAGTCGATACGCGGAAAAATGATACACCTACGACCTAACGCACTCTTGACATTTTCCTATTTGTACGCATTCGGTTTTTATTTTATTTTCATTTGAATGATTTATCGTTTTACATAAGAGTACCATGAGATAGTTAAATTTTACCATATTCAAGCGAAAATCGCGAAATAAACCAATATATCACACATTTACATACATACATAGACTTTGACGCTAATGATTACCATTTTTTCAAGGACATTCAATATGGCAAATTAGTTACGTTTGCAGACTACCATTAGTATAACTTAGCATTAAATATAACGCTGTATATGGTTTCCCAAGTGAAAACCTCATTAATTTGGGCTTAATATTTTCACTACATTAATCGTACTCTATGTATTTTCATATCTACTATGTAAAAGTGATGTTTGTCTGCTATATAAAATGTATCAATGTATGTACATATGTATATAAAACATATCTACTATATAAAATGTTTCTTTGTCCGCTATTCAAATCTATAGTTTTTTAATTTGGAACTACAAAATTTGGTATACTATCTCATGGTACTCTAACTTAGAACGTTGACGGTTTTTGTAAGGGGTCGTATTTTGTTTTTACTGAAGAATAAATTTTTATTTAAATGTGTATTTATTTTATTATTTGAATTCGCCTGCCCGAGCAACGCCGGGCAATTCGGCTACTAAGTACTAAGATATAAAATGACAAATTTACAAAATTTATACTGTTTGCGCCTAATGTGTTATAAAGTTCGTATGTAATTACTATATGTATGTATACATATGTATATTTGCGTAAGCGTCTGCCTATCCGCCTGTCTGCGTCGTTGTGGTCACGCTAGCATTGCCAACAAAACAAACAATTTTCTTAACGGCGTGTTGGCCACAAGCTGTTATCTGTCAAAGACCTTCATACACCTATTAAATCAACGGTACACTATACAATTATTTCACATACTGTCACACGGGCTATGGGCTGCGCTGTTGTTGTACAAACCAGCGCGCATTGGTGAGGGTCGAGGGGTGGGGTTACAAGTTACATACAATCCACGGGCCAACTGGCTAGTGTGTATGTTATAATATTTGACATTGTACAATCAATGGAACATTAATTAGACAAATGTTCTCTTATAAAATATCTAATGTGATATTTCAATTATTGTTTGTTTTAATGTCTGTTATGTTGTTTGTCGTTGAATGCGAGATAGAAAAGTACAATCTTCGTGTTGGAATGTTTGCGTGATTTCCGCTTTCTTCCTGGGAAAAGGCGATGGCGGCAACCATCTACAAATGAATATTAAACGACAGAGAGAGCCAAAGCAGAGCAAATAATAATATTTACGTACAAATTGGAGAAAGATCTCCCTTTTGATGTTCACGTTAACGTTTCCACGTACACAACCACTGGCAACAACTTGGATAGCTGGCTACCTGCGTGCCTCGCAACACAGAAGATTAATCATGCCATTTTACAAAGGAGCTTACCGGGAAAAATGTTTTCCTCACAGATCTCTTTCTATTTTTGTATACGCGCAGCATCACGCTAATTTACGATCTTGCAGATTCGCCGAACGAGGCGAAACAAATGAAAATAGTTCGCGTTTTTCCACCGCTAACAAAATACAACATTCAAATAGCAACAAAACGTCAGAAACAATGACACGCCGACGTAATACAATTTATATTAAATGAAACAATATATTTTTATGTTTTTTCAACATTTCTATGTGTCGTAAACGTATGTATGCTACTGATATTTTCACCTCTGGTTCATACAATCACCTAAGCTGAAAGTATATTGGAAATTAAAAAACGTTTTTATATAAATTGTTGGATATACCAAGAAGTACCAATAGGTACTAATTGAATACTTTCAAAATTGATTAAAATTCTATCATCTTTGAGAAAGAATGGGATCAAAGGATTTGGGCCTGTTGAAAATTTCATAATAGTTCCAGGTATTTAAAACATTTTCATGGTCATAAAATAATTAAAGAATCTAATGAAAGCTAAGAATCCCCAGGGAGAAATTTTTATATTACGCTCATTCATTAGCTTTATTATTTTTATTTCATTAATGTTTTTATGGATTCGAGGGTTTTTTGGTTTTGTTTTTCTTTTGTAATGATATGTAATGTTTATCCTGCATGGCAAGATGATGAAAAAAAAAAAATCTGTAATATCATGCAGGATTCTATGTATGTAGATAAACATAAACTTCCTCACGTTCAATAAGTCCACTGAGACTCCTAAAAGACAAATCTAACAAAATTGCCAGAGACTCATTCTTTTCAAATAATGGAGTGGTCGAAGTTTGGAACCGCCTGCCAAATCAGCTAGTCACTTCTGAAAATATAAATCTGTTTAAAAATCACGTCGACAAGTTTTTGATTATTAATGGATTTTTGTAATCCTTCAAATATCAAATATAAAAAATATAAAAACTTAAAAATTAAAACTGTATGTACAATTTACATATGTATATCAAACCCCTGGGCTCCATCAGCTATGCCGCCGGCCCATGTATTTAAAATAAATAAATGAATATTGAATTATTATCATATAACCATATGTACATACATATGTACATATATAAGAATGGATGAATATGGATACAGTTTTTCATCATGCAAATAAACTGATATTGGCGTTGACGCTGTTGCTGAAATTTTACATACTAATACGAGAGAGTTTTGTCGATTGTTTGAGTTGAGCCTCACAGTTAGTCGACGATAAAGACAAAGTTGTCTCGTTTGCGCAAGTACAAGTTTGTTTATTGTAAAATTTGCGACCCAACATCGCAATGGCTTGTACAGTACATACATAGTTCGTGCGCGAAAATTTCGCTCGTTGGCGTTACTATCGTCTATTTTTGCGAACAACAGTGCTCCATTTGACACGTCGCTCGCTTCTCATTTTCGTTTATATGGGTTCTTCTATAGCGCCTTATAACTTACGTGACAAGAACAAAACTTGAGATGGAGAACGCGCGCGCAAAACCCATCCCCCATCGCATCAATGCACCCACCCACCCCATACGAAATGATGGCTCATTTATTTTATCTGCCGTCTTATTTACGCTTCTTTTCCGTTTTTCGCATCGACTTGGTACACCTCTATAGCACCATCGAAAAAGGAAAACAAAACGACTAGAGGAGATAGACAAACACTCACTTCTTCGATACACTCAACCCTACAACTATTAACCGAGCGTGAAAAATTATACAGTCGCACTGTATGTGGAATGGTTTGTTTCAATTATTGTCACGGAAATTTTCAACGGCTCATTTCGTATGCCCGTCGCGAATAAGGGACAAGGTTCGCGCTTAAAATGTAAATGTAACATAATTTTGTGCCAACGACACATTTTTCATTATCGAGGCGTACGTTCCGACCCATCCCTATCTATCTGCATTATTAGGAGTTTTTATCGTCGCCCTAGAGTTAGGACGTGCTCTTCGCCATTTGCGAAACCCTCAAAACCCCATCCCTTGGTCGAATTTGCCACCCTGTCTCTGCTGGGTCACCGCTGCGAAACTATCGTCACGCTCCATCACCATCCTTCAGGGTTGGCAGCCAGATTCATACGTCACGAAAAAAAAACTTGTTCCGTACTCAGTCTTATGTTGTTTCTTCCCAAGTTTATTTTCGTTAACCTATACAATTGCACTGCTGAAATATCATACGGAATGATTCATGGCTCATGTGTCACACTATAATAACTGACGGGGGAGAAAAAGTCAACGAAACATTGATCGTTATCAAACTATGTACTTAATGGCCGTATTACACGACCTCGCTGGTTTGCTGGTTTGCTGGTTAATAGACGCGTGTAATAGGTGAAGTTAGTAAACTAGCATGCTTTTTCGGCCGCGCGAGTGAAGTTCGAATGTTTGAACTTTACCCGCACTAGCAGGCTCGTGTGACGTCACTTGATTGACAGTTTGGGGTTAAGCGTTTCATTTTCAGCTCCCAACACACACAGTACACTTCAATGGACATGATGCATTTACAATATTGAAAAAGCGCGCGCTGTCACGTTGACAACTCACAAGTTGATGACAGCGCCTCTAGCAGCAGCGGGTGGCAACATTTAGCGAGTGGACTCGTGTAATAGGTTTACTAGCTACTCGCTACCAGCTCTACGTGCGGGTCAGTAAACCAGCGAGATCCAACTATCCCTGTATAATACCCGCTTTAGACTTTCGCATAATATAGTATACAATACTATTTAGGCGAGCGACTTTTCAAAGTAAGAAAAGCTACACTTGTCATATTTCTACTTTGTGGTCGACTTTGGGTCGGCAATACGTCTTCGTGGGGGTGGTGATGAGGCTGTCAGGTGGGCGGAAACCGTATCCGAAATTAGGCAAAGTGAAGGGAAGATTTGTAGAGGATGGGGGGAAAGTGGAGGTCTTGGGATGTATGTAAGTGAAGCAGGCGATAACTTCATTAAGTGCGAAGTCTGATGATCGAGTGGATGCTTCACGTGGTGCTGAATCACACCGACAAAATTTCATCACTAAATCTTAGCGGGGGTACAAGCTGCTATGCAGACCCCCTGCTGTCAAAAATACTACCGCCATAATCGCACGCGTTATATATTACAGTGATTAAAAAGTGTTTTTGGCAAATCGATAAAGGCGCCGATTGAGGTAAATCGTTCAAATTTCGCGCGGAGCGTGGATAACTTTGGGACAGAGCGACCTTAATTTGTCCGCAGTCAAAAGGTTACGTCGAAATTTTCGCCGGACGCTTTCGAAATGTTCGTCAATCGACGCGAAAAGTTTGTTCATTTGGAAAGTATTTTCAACAAACACGTGTACGTACATCTGGTGCAATTACGCTTGTTTTTAAACTATCGATTCTTTTTCATTTCAAATTCGCGCTACGAAACGTTTAAAATTTATTGTCTCGAGATCGACTCAATTTTTTTATGTTTAAATAAATTAAATTAAAATGTAAAAATATTGATATACTTTCGATACAATCCGCTTAATATTAACAGATGTTGGTATCAATTATTTAAAATAAGCTTATTGAATACTTGGAAAATAACTAGCTCTTACATTTGTTAGCGAATCGTAAGCCTATAACGTTAAACCTTCACTTATGTTATTATAGGTATAAGTAACGATCCTAGTATGGTTTAATTTCTATTTGACGTCGATTTGTAATAGTGGTAAATTCAGTACAATTATATAAAACATTATGTAACTTGGCAATAGTTGAACTTTATAGGATGTGAAATTGTATTACTTCCCAATTAAAATTTTGATATTCAATTGAATGATCAAAAAGTTTATTTTGAACGATTTTATCCTTCAACCCCCACTTTTCTCATCATACAGGTCCTTTGTTGTGTTCACACTCGTTTTACAATACACTGTGTAATCTAAAACAAAGCGCTTTTACAAATAGCTTCGCACAATAGCCGGGGCCGCAGATAGCCATCTTTCCGCTTTATTAACCATTAGCGCTAATTAACTTACCCGTGCAATACTAGTGAAAATTTTGCACTCAGGTGTGCACATCCCTCAGAGACGTTCATACCTCCACACCCCGTTGTTAATTAACACCACTGCCAACGAGATTTCATCTCGAAAACAATCCTAACGAGAAGCCGAATTCCAAATTGAAACATGCGGTAGTAAAATTGAACTCGCTCGCAATTACATTGTATGTAGGTGCGTAAAAAATTTAATCACAAATGAGTAAAAAAATAAAATCCGGTTGAAATTTTGTGATATTCTCTCGAGTTGCAGCATCTTTACAGCCCCGATCGTCTCATATCCGAGCCGCGAATCCTCGGCCGACTTTTACTACCAAAGTTTTGACTTACGTTTCCTCCGCGTGTTCTTTATTATTCTTACCCTTAAAACCCCCTCTTTTATTCTATATAAATTTCGCCTTCGTGGATATATTTTTACTTTTACCATCCAAAAATGGCTGTTCAACTTTCGCGCGCAAAATAAACGTTCCTACTACCTTCTTCAAAGATGCAATCCCATTAAACAGTAATATGTTACAGTTTTTCACAATATCCTCACAATTTTAGACGTATACAAATGTCATATCAATTCGATTCTATTTCAATGGATAACTTGAAATTGTCGAGTTGCGGTGCGTGTGAATAGTTAGTTATATGGGATGAACATTCCCCCTGGAGACGTTTACACCGGCACAACAATCAAGTGGACCACTTATATTAACTGCGAAATTATTCGGTATCATACGTCACATTCTGTATAGCCGGAAATCGCGTCACAACTCAGTTTCCCGCAAGTCTTCCGGTCCAATTTGAATATTGAAATTAATTTAACGCGTGTCGGGACAACCTGCGAACACTTGCTGAGATATTGTTTGACGCGACCTGCCGTATATTGGATCGTTCGCAAAGCATTTCTCCGGGAACATTTCATTCGAGACAATACAATATTACAATTGTATAGAGTCTAAGTCATATTAGTGTTAAGCCTATGTATAAAATTGAATATTCACAGACAGAGACTAATTTTATTATATGTATGTATGCTGTAATCCATCAAAATAGGTACCTACATATGTACATACGATTGTACTCAAACAAATGCATGTATCGATCGTAAAATTGCTATCCGATGCGATTAAATCAAATGCAAATAATCTCGAGACTTCGAGAGTGATGAATATTTATAAGGTCGCTTGTCTAAACTCGCGGTCGGGTTGTTTTGAGTTGTTTCGGCACAGCGGCAATTACTATGCCCTCAAATTAAACTTAACCCCCTATATTCCTCTATAGTAAATAAAGAGAGAAAGAGAGAGAGAGAGAGAGTATAACCACATATAGATATACATTAATACATGACGATGATGTTTAATTCATGTAAATACCCCACCTACCCCGCTCTCTGGCTCTCGACCCAACAATGGTACTCTTCTTTATTTCCCCTCGTCGAAAGAGTGAACCCGCTCTTTGGCGTCGAGGAGCGAATTAACATGGTAATTAGTGGGATCTACAAATTGACTGACGGACCCTATGATGTTGGGTATATCCCCCTATCCCCTAAACTAGGCTTCGACTTTATCAGAAATCTGCCGAGTCGGCACGCGGCAGCCGAAAACCAACCCGTCATTCTTAAATAGACAGCGTAACGAAAATTAAATGTGTAATTTCATTGCGTCGTCAAAGATCGTTCAAATGGTGCTTTCATTCAAAGCGTACAACTTCAAACTCAATCTACTTTACAATGCAGCTTTTTATGGTACTTATTATACCAGCGGTCGGGAACCGGCGGCTCCGGAGCCACGTGCGGCTCTTTGTATGAAAACCTGCGACTCTCGTTGTCATCCAACGCTTTGCGTGAAACACAAAACGTTGAAACATAATTTACACCAAATTAAAATTAATCCAATTTCCATAACTTCGTGGCAATATAAAGCTTGAAGATCATTTTTCAGATTGAACTTAATAATACTTTTTAGTAATAAACTATCGAACACTGAGGAATATCATGAAGCTTATTTCTTACAGCTAACCATTTCACAAATGAGTAACATGTAAATTCATTTAGAATATATCGATGGGTTAGTGCACAGATATTGTATGTCCAGTTTTGTTTTAAAATATTGCAAGTGACATATGTACATCTCTTTTGGACATATTATATATTTTAATAAGGCAATATCTTCTCAAATATACTATTTGGACATACAATACTTTTTATGTAAACATGAAGGTTTGATGCAGATGGACGTTTTGTGTATGACAACTCAATTTCGGTAAAAACTGGACATACAATATCTGTGCTAGACTAACCCATCGATATGTATGTACATACATACGTATATTCAAACAAGAGGGATTTTGACCAAAACATTATCTCTTACGGCTAACGTGAAAACTATAGTTATGAAATTTCGACGTGATCGGTGGGGCAGTTTCGGAAATATTCTGTGATAACAGGATCTTTGAATTTTCTACACGGAAAAAACCCTACTACCGGTTGACTGATGTTGACCAAATTCCTTATGTCTCTTACACCTTACGTGAAAATATTAGATATGAAATTTCAGCTTGATAGACACACACACACACAAAGTACACATGCATACAGACATTTTCCAGAAATCATGAAAACGTGATCAGGGGATGATACCTGATACAAATCAGTCAAAATCTCGAGGTCGAATTTTCGCACGATCACAATACTTTATCCGATTAATAAAGTAAAAATAATATGTTGCGACTCCCGAGCTTACCAATTTTGCAAGGTTTTCCCTAATTTGACTCATAGCTCGAAAAAGGTTCCCGACCGCTGTCTCATACATTGTCTTGATAAACAGAATCTAAAATTCGCCCTGTGAAACCTTTGGGGGGGGGGGGGAAAGTTTTCGCTCGTGTGTGCGTTCGGAGGATGTGCCGCTTTTCACGCATTGACGTTTCGACCCCGTGGAAAGAGGACTTCAGAGGCCATTACCGAGCGGATGGCGAATGCCAAAAGGAGGGTTGGGTCTGTAGGGGGTGTATAGAGAGGGTCTGCCTCGCTAAACATTCCATTAACACACGGGGCGAAGACAGGAGTCCGTGAATAATTGGTTACTTAGCGTTTCGGGTGCGCGAGGTGGGCTCTCGCAAGCCACGGCTGGACCAGATGGCTTCATTTGTTAAGCGGCCGTGCTAACGCGTATTAATGGCTGCGGGCCCGTCTCCGCTTATTGTTGCTCATTACCTTCGATTAATGCGGCTAGCTGAGTGCCGGGGTTCGAATCCGGCCCCAAAGACACCCTGTATAAGGGTAGTGTAGATACCCTCACCAGGGCCTGTCCGTCAAGCGAACAATATGCTCGAACAGCCAACTATCCCTAATTAGCACTTATGTACTCATATTCATTTGTATCGTGATCAAAGTTAAAGTTTACTATTGGGCTCGTATTGACAAAAGCATGCTGTGATAGTAAATTTATGTATATTCAATGAATATGTATTTCGTCATTTTGTATAAACTCCCATAGATATAGAATATACATATGTACATAGATGGGCCTTGAAAAAGTGTCTCAATCACGGCCAGTGCATTCACAAACCTGAGCGATATCGCTGCGTCAAGTTTTCGTCCTGTATCGTCGTTGATTCGCACCAATGCGAATTATATCGGTGCGAATGGGACGACGTCTTTATTCTATATCTGTGCTGCCGAGTTGAAGTGTTGAAAAAAAAAAGGTCACTTCTTTGTTAATCGAGTCTGTCCACCCATCCCTACTCTTATTCAAATGCGACGATTTTTGTCGACCGAAAAGTATGAAGGGGCATATATCTATTCTATATCTATGATAAACTCATAATTAAATTGTTTGACGGCCCCTATCTCCTTTTTAAAATTGACTTAAATTATCCTTCCGCAACATTCCACAATTCTAATCTTTAGGTGCACTAGAACTTTAAGTGTATATAAGTGGATTTTACCTAGGACAATTGGTGAATGTGACCGGATGTAAAGAAGGAGAAATAAAACGAAGAATGAAACTAGGATGGAGTGCTTTTGGAAGAATGGACATACATATGTACATATATAGTTTGTAAATCCAACATTCCGCTATGCTTAAAAAGAAGGAATACGACCAATGCGTACTGCCAGTTATGACGTATGGATGATAAATTAAAGAATGCTACGTAAGATCCAGTGCACACAGAGTAGCATGGAAAGATGTATTGGTATTTTATTTTTTTTTTTTTTTATTAAACTTTTATTTATCCATATAATGTTCATAATACTTCTTATTTACTAAAAAACGTATCCTAATGGTTCCTGGTCAAGTGGCCATTATCCATTTTACAATAAATGTGTGTTAGTAGTAATAGGAAAATAATCTTACTTTATCGTTAGTGTTTGTTTTTAAAGTAGGAAAATTTAAGCTAAAAAACCTATTTACAAATTTTATTTTTATTTTTTTTATTTTTATTTTTATTTTTATTTTTATTTTTTTTTATATTTTTATTTTTATTTTTATTTTTATTTTTTTTTTTGGTATAACAAGAAGGGATCGTAAGAGGAATAAATACATGGGTAATAAGCATGACCAAAGTGGCAGATATAGCGGAACGTGTGAAAAAGTTGAAGTGGCCATGGGGTGGACACATATCGAGAAGAATGGATGGCAGATGAACGCAAGAAATACTGGAATGGTATCCGAGAGGATGTGAAAGAAAGCAAGGTAGACCGATTGGAAGATGGGCTGATGAATTGAATGTGTGGAGTCAAGTGGATGCAGATTGCTCAAGACAGTCAGGAATGGAAGAGGAGTGAATCCAGCAGTGGGTGGTGAACGGCTGAAAATGATGACATTCAATTCACATAATAGATTGTTGACATGTTCGGCCAACAATCTCCGACATAAAAGGTTCAATTTTATCCTTTACACCGGTTAACGCAGATTTCCGCGGAATCTACTCATCGCACGAATCGAGGGATGGATTTAAACATCGTACGGCTATACTCGTATGTATGTAAAGCGAGTACGAGATCAAAGGAGACGATACGCAGTCCCTCTATTATTAAATTTTAAGCTAGATGGAAACAAAAGCGGTGCCTAGTCACGAAAAAGTGCTTTAAAGACATTTCACCTACCCCTTTGCTAAGTTTAACGTTTAACGTATTTATGTACTACAAAGTAAGAATTTTACTATAAATATTTTAATCGGAGATTTTCAGTGGGAATATGAGAAAAACGTGTATAGAGCCAAACCACTGAAATTATTATTCATAGGCAACGATTTTTTTCGGCAACCTTTAATTGAGTGTGCATATTTCGCTTTCGGTTCGCGCTCTTGCGCAAGTGATTCGATTTGTTGCCGAAACGAAGTCAGCCGAAATAAGAGAGAAATAGGGTGGGTTCGAATCCCCCTTCAGGTGGTGCAGGGCCGCAATTGGGGTGAAATTTCGCCGACAACAAACACCTAATGGCTTAATGGTCACGACTTATAATATCTTTGAGAATTTTCCATTACCTAAATCCAGCGGCAATTTTCCTTATTAAAAAAGGCTCAGCCTGGTCTATTCACCACGTTTGATTACATCTTGACAATATATGTTTACACGCCTAACAGTACATATCATATAATAGCCCTATTCCGTCTGTCTGTCTGTGTGTGTGTGTGTGTGTGTGTGTGTGTGTGTGTGTGTGTGTGTCTGTCTGCTAATAACGCTCGCTGAGGTAAATAATTAAAAAAAAAACCAGAACGTCGCGCGAGTGGGATTTGAACCCGTGATCACCAGGTTGGAATGGGTCGTGCTAACACTATCGTCCAACGAAGGCGATAACGAACCTGCTACGATTTGACAATATAATATCTCAATAGGCTCGCGACTTTGCTAAATTGTTACGTTGTCGTATTATAACGCGCCATCTATGCAACAACCATAAAAATTATTAAATTTATTTTTCACTACGGGTGATGAGAACGCTCCGTTGATATTCAACGGGCTTACACTAGTATTATAATAGCATTCAATATTATAACATCAGTAAATGCGCTCACTCACCTTAGCGAAATCGCTGCATCAAACTTTCACCCCTATCGTCGTCCCATTCGCACCGATATAATTCGCATTGGTGCGAATCAACGACGATAGAGGGCGTCAGTTTGACGCAGCGATTTCGCTAAGGTGTGTGAGCGCCTTAAGTTATTTCCTTTCAGTGAGACTTTCTATAGTATTTTTTTTTTTAATATTTTGAGCACGATCAAAATGCTTCAACTGTAATAACGAGTATAAAGAAAATTAAAAACTACACCACGTTTGTGGAATAAGATAATTATTAACTATTAAATTTAATATTATTTTTCAGTACGGGTGATGATAAACCGCTCCGTTGATATTCAACGGGCTTACACTAGTCTAGTATATTATATAGAATTACAAAGACCGGTGTTGTACCTATAGATTCAATTTTGTACATGGAAAATCTTCAGTGTTTGAGGTTTTTTTTTTTGACATTCTCGCAGCCGTCGAAAGGGTTAAATGCAATCGGCTTTCACACCTGACTTCCTTCGAGGATAAACTTTTGTTTTTTTTTTACAGTTGGTAACTGTGGGACGCCTCTGGCCTCCGGGGGCGCCGAAACAAAGTTATTGCTTTAATTTAATTAGCGCGAGTTTTTCCCCGTCCCGGTCGTTCGAGCAGATGATACAGGCTGCGAGATAAAATAAAAAGTTGATCCATTTGTTATGAAGAAAAGGGATATATATCAGAGACGGGGAAAGTTTTCATGCTTTAAATCACGCCCGGCTTAATGGTGGGCGCTCTGGCCGGCCCTTTTCACGATATCGTCGCAGCTGAAGAGTTTTTAATCTTTCAACTTTTGAAGGAAGAGCGCGGCCATCACGGCTCGTCCATTTTTCAAACTTTCCCCTTTTGTGCCGAGCCCTAATTGAACCGAAATCGCAAGAATTGCCAAGTTCAACCCTGTACTGTCTGGCCAGTGAATGGAGTGAGATATGTACGGTTTACACGGCCGATTGAATCCTCAAAACTTTTTCCGCGTAGCGTCAAAGAAATGTCCGCAAGTTACTCGCATATCTTTGCTTTCACATTGGTGAAGGTTTTTTTTGTTTGACATTTCATGTGCTATTTACATACTCGGCCACTATCTTTCAATATATATAGTTATGTTATACATACATATATACATACATACACCATGTTTCTTTTTTTGCACGGGGGATACGTTCCGGAGACTATCGTGCAAATAAAAAACCACGTAATAAAAAAAAGATATGTACATAAATACATACATCGACAAAAGACAAATTCTCGAAATCGAATTTATTTTTTAAGTTACATACACAATGAAGTAATAAATTGATGTGGTTTTCGATTTAAATTTAATTTAATATTAAAAAAATATGAAGTTTCAGTGTAATAGGATAAACGGTGTTTGAGTTATATGTAGGTACAACAGACAAACAGACTTATTTTCCAAAAATCGTGAAACCGTGATCGGGGGATGATACCTGATGCAAATCGGTCAAAATCTCGATGTCGAATTTTCGCACGATCGCAATACTTTATCCGATTTAGGATAATGTAAAAATATATCAATTCGGTGTCGCCACTTGACAATAAAAAAAAAATTCATTGTAATAAACGTGATTGGTTCGTTTTCCAGGACCGTGTCATTTCAAAACCGTGCAAAAAGAGAATCGGGTGTAAAATAGTATTAAAGACTTGTATACTGCTTACTAATAGGGTGCAATGAGACACGTTAAAAATTTAGTTTTATACAATTGAAAATATCATTAACCAAAAAGTACGGTACACAATGCATTTTTTACGTATCTTTCAGTATTTTTTTCACGGTACGAAAATTTTTGAATCAATCGGATCTCGTGTTGAAAACTATGTCCTATGTAGTATGAATAATTAGCTTACCCTCTATTACTTTTAATTAAATTTGTAATAATTTCTTAATTTGTGAAAGTCAACTTTCACGCTTTTTGCTGTTTTGTTTTTTTTTTTTTTTTTTGTTTTTCTTTCTCTCTCCTCATTTTCTCCTTTCCTTAATGAAATCTCCAGCTAGAGAAGCCTATCTGATCTCTTGTCACATTCAATAGCTTTTTTTTTCAAGCTTTTCCGACACTGTTGGCGAGGCTCTGCAGGTTGGCATATTAATTCCCCAGTTGGCTGGTAAGCCTACGCTAACCGACCAGGATGAAAATTCCCGGATCTTTCGCGATTCCGGTCACGTTGGGCCCTTATCTCGGATGTGTGTGTATGTACGAACGCTCATGTTCCGCAGGAAAAGTATCTTTTCTTCCTTAGGATATATCCCGACGTTGCGGGATACGCATTTTATCCTGCACAGGGCCGCCCCTCGATTTTATCTTTGTTTAAAAGCTTATTTAGAAGTCCGTATTACTACAACGGCAGCCATATTTTCCTCCTCTCGCAAAAGAAACTGAATTGATCAAGGGAAAATCTTTCGACCGAATCTATCGTCGAATCTTCCGCCTACCCAAACGATCAAGACGTACGGAAAACATTCACCAACATCAATGCTCGATAATTCCAACCGCTTATCTCCGTTGTGTGAATATATAAAAACGTATAATAATCATGTTGTGAACCTCCACTGACGTATTTGGAATAACTCAATCAGTTCTAGCCGTTCTAATTAAGATCGATTCGTATGCATTACTTAGCTTAGCTTAGTTACATTGGCAAATAGCAGACTTTAGAGGACGATCAGTGATAATTGCACAGACGAAACACTCCATTTGCTATTGGGATTAGCGTTTATTTGCTAACCAAAGACAGACTACGCCCCTAACAAACAGTAGGTACGATCGTATAAATATATATTAGTCAATGAATGTCGATTTTAATTTGAGAGTGTGTTGTTAAGTATAAGCTCGTCAACCTTTAAGGGAAGTATCATATATTTCATTCAAATTTTTCGCTCAATCGGGTCTTTGAAAAGCGAGATGAGATTTTCGTTGAATAATAGAAACCTTTTCCTGAGCGAGTCAATTAATTCAGAAACGGGAAATCTTAAATGTTTTCAGGAGGCTGTTAATACCTTGAATGTTTCCTGAGAGCTTCCGCTTTTCTTTAATTTCGTTTAGGTCTAAAATTATACTCTTTATTCAGAATAATGAATATACTTTATCTCGACTTATTATTTTTACTTTTTTTTTTTTTTCTTAATGGGCGAATGTTCTGACGAGATTTGCTTCTATATTAAGCACATGTGTAATTAACTAAATCCAAAAGCACTTTTTAAGTAGTATTTCGGTATTTAATTTAATTGTTTTTTTTTATTTTCAGGAACCGCCTTGATGAAAGTCGTCGAAGTGTATCGAGAAATACAAGAGCAACAAATGAACATTGTGAGTATACTGTTACTTTTTTTATTATTTCGCCTTTGCATTATTTATATTTGATCCGATACAAAAGTGAAGTAAACTTCCAACCCTCTACATAAAAATATTTTATTTGCTGTATTTCCGATAGACTTTTACGGAAACCTAAGAAAATGGAGATGAAAATGCCAACCATTGAATAAAAGCTTTAGTATTTTATCAGTTTGAAATATAAGTATACGCATGTAACATACTCCAAATATTATTAAACATATATACTTTTATACCTCGAATCATAAACTAAATATAAAAAGGCATATGTACATATGTATGATAAAAATTTGGCCATGTTCATTTCAAAAAAGTAAACATTAGTCGATTTTTGAATGCGCGCTCCTCGATTGGAAATTCGCGTTCAATCGTTTCTCTCTTTTTTTTAATTGGATTCTCTTTTATATTATTTGGAAGTGAATCGTGGGGGTAGCAGGGGTGGTTCCTACAATTCAAACAGGGAATTGGAAGTGCACCCGGTGATAATTGAAATGCGTAATTGGAAGAGTGCACTCCGATGAATATTGAAGATCGCACCCATTTTCACTTCGACCTGAATACTAAAACAGAATGTCTGCAATGTGCATATTGCATATATGCATTTTCAATCCACACAGCTTATTTAAATATTATCACAAGTATTTAGGAACTATTGCAAACAAAAACTTACATCTCTAACAAATGTATTTGACTAGTTGCATAGTTTGTAACATTGTTTAGGAAGTACGAGTATTACTTTTATACGTACATTTCCGCGGTCGTAAAAGTTTGGAATACTCTGAAATCGGCGGAAATCGCTGTGGCAATAAGCGGCCATGTACTTTCGAATATCCGTATAAGCAAATTAATATTCGGAATCGAATATTGAATCTACCGATTCGGAAGAGTGTTGGCCGGATAATACGATTTGGAGTACTTTTTCAATTTAGCCCACAGCTTCCGGTTTTGCAAAGACAGAAAGAGAGGAAAAGAGACAGATATTATTCGGCGGGATTGTCCCGTTCAAATAAAGAAATTCATTTAAGGGAATTCATTCCCGATTCGACTTGATCCAGTGACCTGAGACATTGAGTAAAATTGATTACTTTATATATTCGCCTTTCTTCGGCCCCGGTGCGAAGCCTTTTAATATGATCAATCCGATATCATGTTTCCTATAGATTGTATATTACATTTATCTAATTTAATACGCTCGTACTTTGTACAATTTTTTTTCATTTAAATACTCCGTTATAAATCAACGTTTCCGTGTGACACAAAATAACAAAGTTAAGTGATATATTTTTACGAGTAATTTTCTTTCTTTTTTCAGTTGAAAGCCTTTTACGTGGACCTTCTGGTGCCTCTGGAAACTAATTTGGAAAAAGATACCAAAGTAGTCCAGGTAATATTTTATGTTCCCATTTTTACTACATTTTTTTCGATAGCCATAAAGTTCAATATTTACTCTTTGCCATTGTTAGTATTCTTCGAAAAACTATTTCTATTCTAAACCATAAATTTTCTTTGCTTTACAATGTTGTTTTGATCTGAACGAGCGCGTACGTCTTTCTTTCGATTACGTTCTAGTAAATTTTATATAATATATATATGTATGTATACACCTGTATTAATATTAAACTTTGTATTGCGGGTAAAACTCGATCTTCGTACACTCGTTGAAAGGATCCATTCTAAACATTGAAATGATTGACATACGCTTGAGACACTAACAATGGTTGAATAGCTTTAAACCATACGACCAAACAATAGTGTCATAGCAAGACTGATACTTTGTTGAGTGCTCTCGTGCAGAATATGTACACACTTTACACATTGGTTATGAGTTGTTATCAAAAAGCTCAAAAACAAACTAAACGCTTGAACATGAATATGAAAAGTGATTCCTTAAATTTCACTGAATCCATATCCTAAATTCTAAAACATAACATGGTACATTCCCATTGTGTAATGTAACGATGCAAAATCACGTGTAACCGCATCGCCACACATTCTCAAAATGTACATCGTCCCCTTCCCACCCACATTTTCCCCCCCTTCTCTTTTGCGAATTGTTAGCCAAATGCAAATGTCAAATGCACACACTGTATGCGGCAACAATGAAACACACACACACACACACTGCGCAACTTTCGCATTGTGAAAGTGCATCCTATGTACACACTGTATTACTGCACAATTTACGTACAGTTTTCCCCCGTTTGTGAAATATACCACCGAGCAAACACATGCAGTCGATATTTTACACAATGACGATGTGTGCTTTTAATTTAAAACATAGCAAATTCATTTTCGCACCGCGTGCATACCGAGAGTATAATTATTTCGCGGAAAGAATTATCTTATTAGTATCATCATCATCATCATTTTCAGTCGTTCACCATCCACTGCTGAATGAAGGCCTCTCCCATCCTCTTCCATTCCTGTCTGTCTTGAGAAATCTGCATCCAGTTTACTCCACACATTCTTCTTAATTCATCTGCCCATAGTTTGCTCGGTCTACCTTGTTTTCTTTCGCATCCTCTCAGATACCATTCCAGTATTTCTCGCGTCCACTGCCTTCTCGCTATGTGTCCAGCCTACTTCCACTTCAACTTTTTCACACGTTCTGCTATATCTATCACTTTGGTCATACTTCTTACCCATGTATTCCTCTTCCGATCTCTTCTCGTTATACCGAGCATACATCTTTCCACGCTTCTCTGTGTGCACTGAATCTTGCGTAACATTCTTGAATTTAGCATCCACGTTTCACATCCATACGTCATAACTGGCAGTACGCATTGGTCGTATGCCTTCTTTTTTAAGCATAGCGGAATGTTGGATTTAAAAACAATGTTCATTCTTCCAAAAGCACTACATCCTAGTATCATTTCTTCTTCTTTACAACCAGTCATATTCACCAATTGTCCTAGGTATAAATCAATTATCTCTACAATATGTTTATCTACAGTGACTACGTTTTGCGTACAAAATTCATTAAACATAATTTTAGTTTCATTAATTTTTAAGCCTAATTTCATACTTTCGTTGCTTAATTGTGTAAATATATTTTGTAAATCTACTGAGTCGCATGCAACTATGACTATGTCGTCAGCGAATCATAGATGTAAACGTACAAATTCTGGCAGAGGTTTGCTGATCTGTATTTTCATTAACAACGAACAGTGAACGTTCGACTGTAAGTCAAATAACATATTGCTACTGATACGCAAAAAAAAATGTATATATTTTTTGTATAAATAAGACGATGATACATTGGTTTATATGTCTGCTTATATAGAACATATTCTCGTTTGGCCAAAATTTACCATTGTGCTGATCGAGAGCGCGTGATGTGGGATTAAGTTCCGTCAGCGGCCGCCTAACCCTTTTTGGCACGATTGTGCCCTCGGGAAATCCTTGCCGATTTTTCCGGACAAAAGTCGAACACAAATATTTGTCCGGCGCAAATAGACAGCGTCACTTCCGGCGTCGGAAAAATCCGACGCCTCTCGGCTACGCCTTTTTATCCACCTGCATTTTATCAATGCCCAAAGGACCATCTCCCATACGTGTGTGAAAATACGCACATATATGTATGTACATACAACAATAGAATGGGTGTATACTATTGAGAAAAATGTGCGAAATTGAATCACACCGGTTCGTAATGTATAGTAATATATCGACGCGGACATTTTCATAACGTAACGGCCTAACCGATTTTTCAATGATAGTATTATGCTGTTACGCGGTACGTGTTTCAAATACAAGTGCGCAAGTTAAACTGAATATGTTTTTTTTTTTCGTCTCGGGCGCGTCTTGAATAAAAGAAACGCGCTCGGTTCGTCCCGAAGAACACGGACGTTCATATTTATTATTAAAATTTATGGGGATAGGAAAACTGGAAGGAATTGCCACTTCGTGATTTTCTATTGTTTGGTGTGTGGCCAGCTTTTGGCAGCAGGTGGTCATATGTATTGAGAAGAGAGAGATAAGTATTCTCGCCGGCAGACGTTCATGTATTGGATTCGATTTGACTTGATTTGCTGGAGATCTTTTGTGGTCGACACGCGACTTTCATCGTCTCTTTGTTTTATTAGAGAAATTGTAATTTTTGTTTACGTTTTACAGTCGGAACAAAAGCGCTTTTTGCAACAACACAAACTGAGATCTGAAAGTTACAGTAAAGCTGCCGCAGCCATGAAAAGACAAAGAAAGAAGAACACAAAAAGCACAAAAACCAGTGGAATGGCTATGGACAAAGAATTAAAGGTGACTTTTCATTGTTTACGTCACCTAATTTTTCACTTTGATTATTCTATTAATATTTTTTTCAGTATGTTGAATGAATTTGTGCTTAAAAAAGTTGTTGTTTTTTTTTTTCTAGAACATGCAAATTTTAGAAGAGGAAAAAACAAAATTAGACGCGTTCTGTGAACAAAGTTTGAAAAATGTAAGTTGAAGTCTCTTTTTATCATAACTTTAAATAAATTAAAAAAAAATAGATTG
This sequence comes from Parapsyche elsis, assembly GCA_022651745.1. Classification (NCBI taxonomy): domain Eukaryota; kingdom Metazoa; phylum Arthropoda; class Insecta; order Trichoptera; family Hydropsychidae; genus Parapsyche; species Parapsyche elsis. The sequence continues at coordinate 696,644 of JAGVSN010000044.1, forward strand.
GTTTTTTATATTGTCGTTCTATATGTGATTGACGGGGGTTGTAATTTAAAAATATCCTAGGCGGTTTATTTTATTTTCACTTGGTTTTTCCTTTGAAAAAAAAAAAAGTATGAAAGCAGTCGTAAAATTCCCCCTTTCTCCATTAAGGTTAATGTTTCTGGAAATTGCCGTTTTGCTAACTTAAAAAAATATTACGCAAACTTCCTGCTCCCGTTTTCTTAAAAATGAACTTTACTTCAAAAGTGACTTCTTGAAACAAACTTATGAAGCACGTATCCTATTATGAACGTTCGCACAAAAAAAAAGGCACGTTCAAACATTTCACACTCTAAAATAGCATAGTTTAGACATTTTCAATACAACTTTACTCCATTGTTTTTTTTTTTTGCGACAAATTCTTTTCATAATATAAATTCTGGTAGGGCGGCGTAGCGGTCGTATTTTTTAAAAAGTCGATGCAAAAATATTTTCCACTTGTTTTGAAGCGAGTCTGCGAAAACGAAAGGGAAAAAATGGAGTTTGCAAAGATTTATAGGGCCACAGCAGGAAAGGAAATGTCAGCAAACGGGCGTGAAGACATTCATCATTTATTAGAAGAAACGGTACCTACGCCAAAGTGGAAAAAGTCAGGAAAGGACTTTGTTAGAAGACTAATGAAGGCAGCTGCTTAATTCGACTCTCGTTCTACACTACCTTTTTTTTTTCAACTGAAACCTTTAAAACTAATTGAAAACGCGCCAAAGTGTACCGTGTCATATAAAACACTGCAGTAAACTTTTAAATTGATTTTGATAATTGAGTGGCTACCGCAACCTCAAATTCGATACAATAAATTCATTAATTATTACACACACGTTCTAAATTAATTAAAATCGACTACTCCATTCGATGCATTTTGCTATTCTATGTACATAGATACGCTACGAAGGATTAGTTTTCAGCTGGAAACACTTGCATTTATCTGGATTTGGATATTTCACTCTCGCGAAATTGTCACGTACGTCGTTAGGAAACGTCCGATTGATTGCATTTTATGTTTATTCTTCAGGCCATGACCCAAGAGAGACGCCGTTATGGATTCGTGCTCGAGAGGCAATGTTCTCTTGCACGACATTGGCTTGCTTATCACAATGCTGGAGCAGCAGCCTATCGTGCAGCACTGGACGATTGGCAAGAAGCAGCTCGTTCTCGCGAAGGTCTTCCACCAGCTGTAGATGCCATGTTCATAAGCAAAATGAGGGTATGTATTATATTGTATAATCACATCAAACCAAAATAATTTTGATTGATGGTGGAGTTTATTACAGTTTTTTGGACGCCAACGAATCTAATTATATTTTTAATGAGATCATAAATATATGACGTGAATTCATTGAACCGTCGTTAAATAATCGCATTAGTGCATTTGGAAACGTTAACGGCCGTTGAGCTATTGTTCAGTATAAGCGCAGCGCGGTGCATTTCATTAAATGCATTGTGCACCTGCGTACACTAGCTCACTAATGACTGATAATACGTTATATTATAAACGGAGGGGGTCAATAATTTCAATCGCTTTATCCGAAAAAAAATTGTGATCGAGTTTCGCGCTCCAATCACAATTTATTTTTAAAATAGATTCGACTGAAATGTTATATATGTATGTACATAGTAGAACTTTTACATACTAAATATGTAAATCATTTCATTTACAAAATAAATGAATTGAACGAAAATTCAACGTTAGGTAAAAACGTGCGCCTGATTTTATGCAATACTCACAACACTTATGCAATGAGAAAATTTTATTTGCCTATAAAATCAAATCTGGCGTTATAATTGAGCATTTTTTTCTATTATTAGCAAGTATCATTCTGGGCTGATGAAGAAGTATACGCCAGTCCTCGAGCTGGTGGTGCAGCTTCTGCTGAGCAATTAGAGCGAGCAAGTTTGGGAAGTTCCCAATTACGAAAGACGCGCAGTATGGATGCGTCATGCTTAGACGTGCGTTCTTTAGACAGGGCTGCAAGTCCAATAGCTGCTATGGAAAGGGCCAGATCAGATTTCAATTTAGCAGCCAGCACACACTCACTGGAAGATGGTAAAAATTTACTGATTTTTTAAAGACATATTACATTAAAACGTACATCACATACTTATAATGATTTTTTGTTATACCCATAGAATCACTGAACGCTACACCAACACGTCGTCCTAAGTCCATGGCTTTACCTACAGGTCGTGAATCCATGTCATTGCCCAGGGCTGGCTGGGAAGCGCCTTTGGCCCGCGCTCTGTACGCCTATCTATCATCTGGTGACAATCAGTTGAGCTTTCTAGAAGGAGACATCCTTGCACTTCTTGGCGAACGTACCAAGGGATGGCAATATGGCGAAAATTTGCGCACTCAACTGACGGGATGGTTCCCGCTAGCATACACCGAATCCATCATCGATGATTCCATGGGGTATAATACATTGAATTATTTTAAATGTTAATTATTTTTTTTTAGCCGAGATACACCCCGTATATTTAAGTTCAAGAATTGAGTGTGGTCCTCTGAAGCGAGATCAGCAGACTGTTAAAGGGGCACATAGGCACAAAGCGACAATAATTCAGATTGTATCAAAAGGAAGCCGTCGGCGAGATGAGATGCCTCCCAGAGGAATAGCGCACCATTCCTCGACTAGATATTCCCGTTTTAGATTATATGCAATTTCCTTCTCTCGTGCTCAATTTTGTACTGAAAATAATAAGCATATTTGCCAATCTCTGTACAATACTGATACGTGTGGTTTGTTGTTCTTTCAGATCACCGAATCGATGGGGCAGTTTGCAAGTGCCAAATACTGGAACAAGTGGTTCATCAGCTCCTGGGTCACCAGCGTCGAGTAGCCGCTCGGGTACTGCCCAAGCCCCAGCTCCTGCCCCTGTTTCAACTCCTGGACAAGCTTCCACTCCTCAGCGTCCCTCCCAGGACTTAGTGCCCCGCATGTTCGGTGACACGCTACTTACAAATAGGAACTCTAAACAGGTAGAACCCTTCGCTAGTCTGTTCACTTCCAACGCTTCACTGTCATTAAAAATAAAAATCACCGCTAAAATCGTCCATCGCTGTTACTCGCTATAGATGCGAGTGTATGCTACGTGTTTCAGCTCGGACTTGTGTTGATTAAGTTGTGGGAATGTGTGGGTTTTGGGAGGAATCCTCTAATTTCGATAGTGGCCGACTCTGTTTGGCTTACACTCGATGTCGGGTGGGCTCAATCGCTGATTGCTGACGGCTTAACATCGAAACCTTCAAAGGAATATCCTTTGGCTGCAACTTTGCCAGGATTCGATAGCCCCGACGCCGGAAAAGCTAATCCATTCGTTAAGTGTGGCTGGGCTCTTCCGCTTTTTCCGCTTCGAGGGCAAAATGAATTTCGTTCTACGCAAAAGAGAAGAAATACGGTCCGCCGTATTACGATATGAACACAAAGCGAACGCAAACGAAATTAAATTTGATTGACGAAGCATCAATCACAATTGATCTTATTTAAATTCTCTTCATACATCATTTTTGTTAATCAAATTTTTTGAAGGATCACTCTCATAAGCCGAATTCACCATACCCTAACTAAATAAGTACACGTTTACTTTAGGTTAAAATATTTTACATATTATTAAACATAAAAGAAATGTACCAACGAAGACGAAGCTTGAAGGATATGAGTAAATTCTCCATTAACAAAAAAACCGCCGTACTTCATACATTATCACTATGAAAATTTTGTACCTTGAAAGCTTTCTGGTATGCACTTTTCCACATAACTGATTATTCTTCATAAAATTTCATTAGATTTTCCCTTATTTAAATAAATCCTTTGCGGGAGGAAAATCCAATAAATAGCTGGTAGTTATAAAAGTGGAAATTAAATTAAATTTTCAAATTCTTCGAATCGAGCCTTTGCGTCTGTTAGGTACTATCTTTCAGCAATTTCAGTGAGCCTGTCGCATTTGTGCAAGTGGAATGTTTTGAAGCGTATGTATTTGATCTTCGCCTCTCCCCACAGTGCCCCCTCACCCTCACTAACACCCCTCAGTGAATAGATTTAATTACAAAGTGCAACGTGCGATGATTGAGCGGAGTGCAAGGCAAGCAGTGCCCAACTTACGCCGCTCTAATCGGGGAGAATTTCAATCCAAATTAGGTTTGTATACCTCGAATGCAAACACGAGCACACTTTGAAGTCAGCAACGGCGACTAGTACCTACATATATATGTATGTATATGTAGGTACAGTACTAAGTCTCTCAACGAAAGCGGAAATTTCATCAGGGCATAAATTAAATGAATGAGCTGTATACCTATTGCAAGGGTATCTAAGACTTCGTGGAATTGATCTGATAGTTGCAGAAATTGTGTTGAAGTCACTGAAATATTTATTATTTTGTTTTATTTTCAGATTCGACGTGTTACGGCTTCCGTTTCAGCTAAACAAGCCAACCATGGACCACCACCCACTCTCCCAGCTCCTGTTCCAACGCCGACCATTCCAACTACTAAAAAATTGACCCAATCGCAAAGTGCTAACTTCCAGTCGTCAACACCCGCCCAGACCAAGTCTGCCACAATGAAAAACTCCACGTCGAACAACACGTTCCCGTCTGTCCCGGACGCCAAAACCAATTTTGGTCCACAGACTCTTCCCGCTCGAGTTCAAGCTGGTGCCGCTGGAAAGGGGATTCCCAAAGGAGTAGTACCAGTGGGAAACATTTCTCTGCACAGCTCAAACGATAGTGGATTCTCCAACGAACCTCCCCCGCAACCAGAAGTTGACTATTCAGATGAAGAAAACGTACCGAGAAATCGAATACCTATTAGGTAATAAAACTACATCAACATTTAACGCTTCCTATTCTGTTCTAACTATACTTGCATGCATCACTGTTTCGTTTCTATCAAATCATCTTACTTTAAAAATATCAATTATTTGTCGCTTCAACGATGTCGATACCAGTCAAGTGGACTTTAAGCAGCACGTATGATCGAAAAGTAAGTCACATCGTTTTTATCGATCGAATCGTAGGCTTTCCTCTTGATAGTATTCCATCTTCTTCTTCGACAAACCCTGGATTTAACGAATGACAGCAGCTTTACTTGCGGGTAAAAAGAAATACGATTCTTCTCAAAAGTTTTAAATTCTCCACTCGACTGGTTAAGCTTTCATTTGTAGATGTGTGTGTTTGATTGATTTTGTCGTAATGTAGTTTTACGTTATTGCTATTTGTATGTTTTTTTTTTGCTCGTTTTGTTGACGCTTTATTTTTATTTTTGCTTTGTGATAGAAATAATCAACGTCGCTTTGAAAATCAGACCAACGGATACAGTCAAAGTTTACAACGTGATCCCACGAGGCACACCGAGAACGGAAACGGATACAATACAACGGACAGAAACGCATATCTGACTGATGATCAACAAATTATGCTCAGATCTATGCTAGAGAACGATAGGGACGGGCGAAAAGTCAAAAGAACTAAATCGTTTTGGAAATTTGGACGTTCAGCTTCCGACGACATATTAGAAGGAATGGCTCTGTGGAGACATAGAGACTTGGTTGACTTATTTCCGGAATACAAAAGGCGACTTATGGAGAATGGAGTGCAACTGGAATACAAAATGCAACGGCCTGTAAACGTGGAGAGCAATGATAATACACTGAAGAGAAACATGGCAAAAATGAGCATCGATGATAAAACGCTAGATCGCGTCGGTAAGCACGGTATTCAAAAATCAAAAAGCACCAGTTCAATCAATCCAGCACTCGCTAAACCGGAAGCAAGTCCAATGACAAACGGAGTCCACAATGGTGACATTCCAAAGAGCAGACCTCAGAAACAAACACCACAACAAAGGATGGAGGAAGAATACAACTCGCGCAACGATCGTCAATCGAACAACTCAGATTTGACTAACACAAGCACGATCAAAACAAACTTCGAGAATAGCTTTTACGATGATGAAAATGGGGAAGGACTCGTTGTGAAAACTGTCAAACGCAAGGAGATCCTTCAGCAGTATGATAACGAATCAGTGAGCGGTAGTGAAACGGAACATCACTCGATAGCATCCAGTACTGACCCTTACGATTGCATCATCGTGGACGACCACATGGCACTGAGGAAACAAAGGGAGCTGGAAAATAGGAGAATTCAAGCCCAACAAGCGCAATACAATGCAAAAGCACAAGATAAATCAAGGAAGCAAATGTATCTCTCCGAAATAAGTGACAGTGACAACAATGGTCCTATCAAGCCGCATCTCAGAGCGACCCTCTCGTCCGAGAGGCAAAAAATTACAACTAAACAACCCCAACCGGAACCAGTCCCTCAGCGAGTGAGTACTTTCAAAACTTTCAAGGACACTGAAAGTGATTTGAAAATGTACTCAGACTCCAACGAGACGTTGAAGTATTCCGATCACAGCAAAAAGGAGGAGAAGTATTATCAAAATCACGAGACCGATTCGAAGAAAGCGGCCAAGAATAAAAAGTATTACGCGGAGCAGAAAACGCACGAGAGTCACAAGCGCCATTATAACGAAATGAACGGCAGGAATGGTAACAGCAACAGCAACAACAACAACAACAACAACAACAACGCAAACTATTATTCGGAGCAATCTGACGATTACAAGTACAATGAAAGCTCTGAGCAACAAAAGCCGCAACTTTTACCGCGCACGAAACTTTTGAAAGCTCAAAACGTGGGTCCAACTATGCAGACCGTGATGAAGTTCGAGCAAGAAATCGGTATGATGGAGTACAGGTCGCCACCGAGGGAAAAGGTTAAGAGTGGTGAACAGCACGACTTCATGTCCTCGCCGGGACACACCTATGGACCCTGGTTTGACCTTTGGGGAAGGGACCACAACCCCAGGAAGTAGCCGACCCAAAGGTAACTTCAAGCAGCGCTTATACCCATATCAAAATTATGTTTCACTTTATCATTTGCTGTATTTATTAAAATGTAGAATTTTTTTCTTTTCGTATTCATTTTTATCTCATTTTACATTTAAAATAGTGAACTTTTTACATTCACAGCGTAAATTTTAAGTTTATTGTGTGCTGGGAAGTGGAATGTAAGCCTTAATGTTTATGTTTAACGTTGCTGACCCACGAATAGTTTCGTAGGGCCGAAATAAAACGTCGGATAACAAATATCCATTAAAAGTGACGTTATTATTGCGTTGGCTAACCCTTAGCTAGCAGCCCTTGTCCTGTCTTCCGCCTATAATTCTAGGGGATGAAGGCTATCTATTACGAAAACGGGTAGTAAAAGATCACCCTGAAACAATGGCTCTGAAACGGAGGCGCGCGGATATCCCAAAACATAACTTGGCATGTACCATTTTAAAATTCCCTTTCATATAAATAATATGTGAACTCATTGTCATTGGCTTACCGTCTATTAAAGCTATGAAAGCGGTATTTCAAATTAATTTTTCCTTGTAACTTTCAATTTGGGGTAAAATATAGCATTTAAATAAAGCATTTAATGAATAAAACTTTGTAATAATTTAATAAAATAAAAAAGTTTGAGAACCACTATCTACGAGTTTTGACTTTAGTCTATGTTAGAAGCTTTAGGCATTTAGACTTATCAAAGTTGTAAGCACACGAAAATAAAGAGACAAAAAGTTTACGCGTATTTTCGCCAAACTATCAACAACCATTAAAATTTCAAGAAAAATATAACTGATTTTATGAAAAATATATTTTTAAACTAAATAGTCCAATCAATCTTGTAGTCAGTAATATTTTTATACCTATAATAATATCGAATGTTCTGATTTCAGGGTAAATCAATTTGCCACGGTGAAATTAAGGAAAACGTTAACCAACGATAGATCGGCCCCAACTTTAGAATAATAAATACATTCTATACATACTTATGAAAATATTATACATAGTATTAAATATACAACACACATATGTATATGTAAATAATTATTTATTAATCCAATTATAAAATATTACAATAGGGTGATGGTCAAATGTTAAAATAAAATAAATATATACATACATATATTATACAAATATATTAGCGAATGTTTTATGAATGTGAAAAACTATTCAATTCAACGCGATAATTAGGTTTTATTATATCGTGTGATTTATAATTGAAAACAAAATCTTTGATAAGTTATATTGTAAAAATGATTGTTACCTGTAAAGTATGTAAATTTAATTTTTAATATTATACTATGTATACAAAATATATATGATTATTGAAACAAAAAAAAATAATAATGTTCAATTAAAATAAAAATGTTCACCGTTGTGAATTTTTATATTTTATACACTGAACTTGTACATCAAATAATTATGACATTATAATTAACATTTACATAATACACTATAATATTATATATTATACACCGTATGAAAGTTTTATATGAAAGAATGATTTTGAAAAGTAAAGTTGTATATTTGTAATAAATATAATTGTATTAAAAAATAATCTTTAAAAATTGTATGTAAATTGATTATAAAATACTATGTATATCATTGAAATCTTGAGCATGTCTAGGTTTATAGCTCTATACATTTAAATTGGCCGGTGATGGTGCAATCATATCTCTTTAATGTGACTTCATTTCATATTACCGTTTATACTTTCTAACATTTCTATTATTTTATTCTATCTACATACATATATAAAATTTCATTATTGTTCATATCTTTTTATTTTATTATATTATACCTATACTATGCAAAACAGGTAGAATGTATGACATAATATAAAGAAATATATTATAAATAAATTGTCGGTAAGATTAAAAAGTAAAAATTAAATTGAAATAGCGTGTTCGTATACATATAAATTATAAACATATATACATATATATACACGACAGTGGAAAACATAAACAAGGAGTGAATATGAATTAATTTGTTATTGAAAAAAAATAAACATATATCTGATTATAATTTTTAACCACTTTGTACTATGTATGTATATAATAACGTATTCATTTAATAGTTTTACCAATCATTTTTAAGATAAAAACTTTATGATAATTGTTGATGTTTTTATTTTATTACTTTGTTTTTACTAATACTTAAAATAGAGAAATGGAAATTATGTGTGTTTATTATAATATATCTAATACATAAATATACTCAATTGATTGCGTTTATATTTTATAGTTATAACATTGATTTATGGATTTTTTCAAAAGACGGAAGTTAAATTCAGATCTGAGAAAACAAACGATCCGTCCATTATTATATGTATGATACTTATATTTAAAAAAAATAATTATTGATTTTTATCATTGAAGAATAAATTATACACATTATTATTAAAACAAAAATTTAATAGTTGATTTTTAATTATTTGATGTATCATTCTGTTTATTACTATGAATAAATTGTATGAATATAATATTTTCTTGGTTTTTTTTTCCATCCACACAAACATAAACTGTAAACTAGACAGACCACATATATTTATCAAATGAAATAAACTCATCCACGATATTGCGATACGGGTCAGACGTTAGTTAATTCCACGAAGTCGGGGTGTATTTATAAAACCACATCCTCTTTTGTTCCGATTTGATTTAGTGCAGCTTTAAGCCTCGCAGACAAAGCAACCCCCCACAGAACAAACGTTTAATAATGTAAAAATGAAAAACTGCCCCTCTAGACTGCCTTTCCCGGGAAGTAATTGACAAAAAATCCAACAATCCTAGCTGAGACAATGTATTTTCACACGCGACAATAGTCAGTTGTGAAATTATCCTTTTATACCCAGAATAACGATAAGCTTCTCCAGGTTCTTTGTCATTTTTCCAACGAAAGCTTTCAAGGAGTTCCAGCTCCAGTTCCGGTTTTCGAAATTTCTAAATTATAGTTGGCGTAACAGTTTCACTTATGAAATTTCAAAGGTTCTAACGTTTGGTCTTCCAACTTGTGTAAAATTAGTGATACATCGAGGCTGAATACGCGAAGCGCATATATTAAGTTTCTAATAAGCTCTAATCAACGTTTTTCGCAAAGTTGAGAGGGAGGGTAAAACATGAGCGAGTTGTACGTTCAAAATCCTACAAATATGAAACAAAATGTAAGGATGTGTTTATGTATTTTTTTATTATATTATGAAAAATAAGATTTCCAACATCAAACGTGACTCCATTAACGTCTCAAGTGTGGTCACGTTTTGTGTTGTTGGCTTTTCAATTCTGGACTATAGAGCCTTTGGGGTAAGTCGCCCTTCGCTGACAAAAGAGGAAATTTCATTCTGTTAAACCACATTCTTAGATAAATACTGTTACGTGCATGTTCCCACATATGTATGTAGTATCGCACATTCTTATGCTTATGCAGTTTTCATTCTGATTAAATTCTTCATTCAAGTAACATCCGTAGTGAAAAAAGTGAAACACGTTGATATTTTCGCACGTGCGGAAAGAAAAATTTGCAAAATTCGTTAAAAATGTGAAAGCCCGTCATTAAATACAATTACTAGTCTGTTTTCACGCCGCATATTCAAATGAGTACGCAAAATCATGGTTAAGTACATATAAGCGAATTTTTATTGGAAAAAAAATTAAAAAGAATGATAAATGATATACGTATTCATGTTTTTGATTACCAGAACCTAACGGCCGATCGTAAACGTTGAAAATCTATACGGACACATTGTCGTTAAGAGAAAGTGTGCGAAAAAAATCAGGTCCGGCATGTGATTTGAAGGTCAACGCAAAACTGGTAGTAGGATTCGCAAGGATCAAAGTACAACATGCTGGTTTCAAATTAGAGAATCGTTTTAGAAACGTGCATACCTGTGATTTAATTTATTTTTATGTTTACTGTGTATATCCAACATATATAACATTTCATAAATGAAAATAATATCGTACCCCACTTCCTACAACTCACTTTCTCAGTATCCTCATTTGCTATTTTGTTTTGAATTTGTCTTCATTCAGTTACGATGACGCGTATACTCATTTCAGCCCTCATTCAAGCATTATCGTATTATTCATGCTAAACAACTGTTTCAATATGCAACTTATATCATATGTACATACATGCGTTTAACATGCGTTAGAATAAGTATCTTGTACAGGGCTGTTGAATACAATGGACCGCCAGTAGGTCATAGAAAAATAAACCAAATTGATAGATTCCTGGCAGCCTTAAAACAACACCTCTGTACAAATGCTAATAGATAATTAAGTTTATTTTGCAATTTTAACTTTAAGTTACTTTTTTGTTTGTATTTAGCTTTCCGGGCTATTTCAATTAAATAAATAAATATTATATAGAAATTAACAGAAACACTTTGTTAACTTGTATAGATTTAAGAATAATATTAAAATACGCCTACAAGCTTTTCTACAAAATAAACAAATACCTACTTTAAGTGAATAAATAGCAGTGGTCAAAAATGTGCTTAAATTTTTATTTGAATCATCACTCCAAGCTTTCAAATTAAATTGCAAATAATAATATCATTTTAACATTGCTAAAAATTAATATTAATGGTCATTTTTACTTATATCTTCATATTACGTGTGAAATACCAAAACACAGAATCACCTTTAGTTGTTAATTTTCTATGCAAAATTTTAAATACAAATATAAACAAATGTATAGGTTTGGTCAGTACGCAACGTCTATTATATTACATTTACACCACTGTATTTATTCAACATACATACATACATAAATTCAAGGCTTAAATCAAGGACGAAGCAGACAAGGATAATATCATAATATGCGATCTTTTCATAATCAGTCCCATAAAAACAAAAAAAAAAAGGTTGTATGTAAAACTATTATTTAATATTTAATTCGTTTAACATATGTAATTTAAAGGTACAATGAAGAAATTTGAATTTACACCAAGATACGAAATTATACGGTTCACACGTACGCGTACAAAATTATGACATTCATTCACTAATTAATTCATTTATGCAATTCGAATACCTGCTATAACTAGACGAGCAAACACCTCTGGCAAGGTCGCTATTCATACTTTAGAACAAATGTTGTTTTTAGGCACATGTGAATGAAATCGTAAATGATAATGACTTTGTGAAACAAGTAACACGAGAACTCAATACCAAATTTCGAAATTTTCATACACGTAAAATTGTCGTTGGCGTAAATTTTTTATTGAAAAACTTGTTTCGATTATTAATATTAGCTTTCGCTTATTTTTACTATATCAAAATATTATTAAAATTAATTTTCACATTCTTGCAATTTCACTTTTTACGTTCAGCTAATCTTTATAATTAGTCCACTCGCCCACAATCCAAACATATTCAAATGTACTTTAACTTGTATGATAATGTAGATGCAAAAGTTCATAAGCCATATACATACATACATATGTATATATGTATGTACAGAGCAGAGCTTGCCATAAAAAGGAGCCACTCTTTCATAGATCGAAACCATTCGTCCAGTGCAAGTAATGTTACCCGATAAAGCGAAATCTTTACCCGATCGTACGCAAGTTTTGATTGCTTCGTTTATTATATTTTATTGTGTCCCATAAAATGCATTACTTAGTCCGGATTTTATTGCCTTCGTCGTGGCAGCAAATAATTCAACTTCGAGCAGCTTATTAGAGACGATGGTCCATTAGCTTTGGGGGGGGTTCGGTATTGTTGTTGAATACAAAACTCGCTGACCCAACGAAAATTCCTACAACCATAACATAACACGAGAAAGTAAAAACAAATCCACACGAAGAAAAATCACAATAAATAAATTCAAATACCGATAAATTTTATTACAACACAAATGTTTTTATAACAATAAATTTTCTATGTGCACAATCAACATCACAGTATTGAGTAAACCTTTCCTGAGAGTTTCCGCGATACCGCGTGTATCTATCGTAACTCTGTTTAACTTAGCGTTTAGTGTAAATTTGCAATATGTTAAGTATGCGTGAACGCTGTGTGTCAATGTCGAACGTTCTCGTTCGCCTTATCATCAGACATTTCCCAGTGAAACGGATGTCAATTATTTAAATAGCACATGTGTACGCCAAACGTATCCAGTATTGTTATAAAATATTAACCTCTCGTAATTTTGCGGTTTACGCGAACCATATTTGCATAAAACGTTCCGTGTTTCTTACGCACAATACAGTCTTAGTAAAGTTTGACGGAAACGCTTTCACATATGTACATACATACATACATAGTACATAGTATATAAAATGCAATTTCTTAACTTCATCAATAGCATATGTGCACAAGGCTTATTGTCGAACTTTCTGTGAATCTATTTATACTTTAAAGTGAGTAGGATTTGCTGTTACTAAAATTTAACTAAATTTCTTTCACGCCTTAGCATTGAAACTGACACAATCTGGGAAATTCTGATGGACGCACAAGGCCGAGCGCACACTGGGTACGTATTCGTACGAATTCGTGTCGTATGTATGTTGTTGTCGCTCACACGCCATACGTGAGAGGGACAACAACATACGCACGACACTAATTCGTACGAATACGTACACAATGTGCGCTCGGCCTAAGATTTACATAGATCAGCGGTCGGCAACCTTTTTCGGGCTAAGAGCCAAATTAGGGAAAACCTTGCAAAATTGGTAAGTCTGGGAGCTGCAACATTTTATTTTATTTATATGTACATATTCAAAATTAAATTAAACGTTACTCATTTATGAAACGGATGGCAGTAAGAAATAAGCTATCTTCGTGATGTTAACAGTTTATTTATTTATTTTATATAATATTAGCTAATTAGCTAATTTAACTTATGTACATCTATTACCTATGTATTTATAACAACTACATAAATCTATTACACATTATACACTATACTTATACATAACTACTATCTCTCACAGAGGTGTCTCCTCACACTTTTCAAGAATGCATCTATGGTCTTAGAAGACTTGACGCACTCCGGGGAGGGCATTATACATCAATACACCCCTGTAAAAAACACCACCAGCTGTCTTTGATTTCCTTACTCTACCTACAACTAATTGGTTCTTATTTCTAGTACAATAACTATGGATATCACTATTTCTAATGATATAATTCTTAAAATAATTTGGCAATAACTTATGATCTAACTTATAAACAAAAGACAATGTGCTTAACTTTAAACAATTTCTAATACTCACCCATCCCAATTTATCTAACATACTTCTAATACTTTTTAGCCTACCAACATTCAAAATACCTCTCATAGCTCTATGTTCAACAGTTTATTACTAAAAAGTATTATTGAAAAACAATTTAATCCTTTTTATAGCCATGAAGTTATGTATGTACATATATGTTGAAATAGGATTCATTTTGATTTTGTGTAAATTGTGTGTGAACGTTTTGTGTTTCGCGCAAAACGTTGGATGACAACTAGAGCCGCAGGTTTTCATACAAAGAGCCGCATGAGGCTCCGTAGCCGCCGGTTCCCGACCACTGATTTAGATCAATCTGACATCTCGTGAAATCGGCATTAGATCACTTTATGAAAATTTATGTGCAATCAGATATTTTGAAATTGCCAAATTTCCGTTTGTTGTATCCGCCGCGTCGGAATAAAAGAGGGAAAACCAAAAAAGCAATAAGCCATCCGTCACCGGGTCATCCCCTCCCCTCACCCCGCCCCACCCCCCGTTCCCCACTAAATACAGGGGATGAAATTGCTTAGTTTTTCGTGTAATTTAAAGGGAACCGTAGTCCCGTTCGGATTGATGGGCCTACTATATACCCACCCCTTCCTGCATCATCCCTTCCCATCCACGGTGAATATATTCTTAAGCAATTTTTACTTTATTGCGTTTTTCATACGCATTGGAACCTAATTATCGATATCGCACGTGAACGGTCATAATATAAATTGCGTTACGCACATGGTAACGAAATCCGTTAAATAATCGTTCGCGGTTATCTCGTGGTAACAAACGCATGCCAGACCAATTTATTGTAAGCTCCCTTACCCACAAAATGTACCACAATGTTCGATATGCGTAAAATTGGAACTATTTTTATGGCAAATAAATTATACAACACGGCTAAAGCTTAGCGGTAGAACATTAGACTGATTAACGCAAGTTCGGTACTCGAAACCTGAAAAAAAAATTTTTGACGGGTTTATTTGGGAACAGTCAACCAAAAGGTCTAAGAACACAAAGATCCAGACCCAATAACAGGCAAATAAGAGGCAAAGTCTAACGGGGGACGGCCGATCTGAATTTAGTAATGTCCAGATCTTACATTATCACCATTACAAATAGTAAAATTATTTGTTAAAGTGAAGAGGCTACGCCTCACTTCAAGTATGCCACTTTAAAAATAAAGAAATATCTTATAACTGATAACAGATCACACCTCGAATGACATTACGCATAAAATGCCCGAGGCGAATACCTCAAAGCCTCGCCCATCTGCACAATCCTGAGCTAAAAAGAAACTTTATTATCTAATGGGTAAATATTGTAAAAGCTGTATGTTACAACATTTCCGATTGTTTATTCAAGCTTTGTCGAGTGTATATATGTATGTACATACATATTTTCCAATCACTTAACAGCCGTTTAAGAATCTCGCGAGACCTACACTCGATTTTCTATTATATATTTTTACTATACATACATATCGATACGTGAATGATTTATTGTTTTAACAAACTATAATACATCACTCGAACGAACAATACAGTGAATGAGATGCGTACACTGACAAAGCAGCTAAAGCTGGGTAAAATTGCGTCAAGATACATACATCAATGGGAATGTCGCGGCGTGAAAGTGACATAGAAAATACGGTAAGTTTTCGTCTCAAGCTGGTAATTTAAAGCGCTGTGGTTTTGAGACGAAATGGCGAGAATTTAGTAAACTTTATGCCGCATTTCAACCGCATATGTGTGTAACTTACCTAGAGTTAAATTGAAATGTTAATCTGTATAACTGACACATTTAGATGAGCAAAATGCGCTACTGAGTCAATATCGCTTAATACCTTAATAAACTTTCAATGCAATTAAATCACCAAATATTTTTAACTTTTCAGATAAACAAATCGTATACATAGTCAGTAGGTACTTAAATTTAATTAATTTTTCCGGTAAACTTAAAATTTATAACTACCTGTATAACCACATCGCTGATAGTACCTATTTCGTAACACATGGTCAAACAATAAATTATATACGCAATACGTCGTTGTGTTAACTGAGAATCTGTTTTCTTATCTAATAGCTTTCGTAGAAATTTTCTTACATTTAAAATATTTCCATTTCGTTTATTCAAATATTTACCACTTTTTTTTTTTTGATCTTCACATTATTGCCTAACAGACATAATAATTTATTTTCACTTTCGTATCCGTAAATTTGACGGGTGTGAGAAAATACTTTTGAGCATTGTGTTACATAAAATTTAAAAGTAATGCGTGACAATTTATACAATAGTAACTATAAGTTGTCACGCCTTTAACTATTGAAAAATTCCACTCTTAGTGTTAAAACATCTCGCTAACACGATTGCGAATTTATCATATGTAAATAATACACTATGTATGTACACGGCGAACGTTGTGTTATGTTATGTTCAAATGGGGTAAGTAATGCACATTTTCGAATTAAGTTACAATTTGTATTAGGTTGTGAGTGACGAATTAGAATTGCACAAAGCCGAAGTCAACACGTAACGATAAAAAAATGCATTCACCTCGCAATTGCAATAGATTCAATAAAGTCAGACGAATGCATCGAAAGAGTCACCGAATAAATTTGCAAATGAATAGATGGAATATCCCGAAGAAAGGAAGGCGGAACACAAAGAAATTGAAGGGGACCGGGATGAAAGCCAGAGACTAAGATACGTATACCTTGCAATACATAGGGAACATTTTAAATAAAACGGAGATAGATTTGTGTGCATTTTGAACAACTTTTGGACAACGTTTGATTTGTGTGTGGTTTGTCTTGTTTATTGAAGAGTTCGGGAAAAAATCGACATTTTTTTTCTACTACTTTTGAGTATCTATTTCGCCAAATGTACATACATATACTTAAATATGCATATTGCCACTTTCACTCTTTAACACGCGCAAAGTGCCTTGCGGTAGCTCATAGTGCTGTATCAATACGCCGAATAATTAGGTGTTCTTCCTATGCAAAACAGTGTCAACCAAAAAAAAAAAAACGTTCGTTAGATAAACGTAACAAATTTTAGACAATGAATCTTTCGTGCAACATAAGGTCACAATTCCTACATGTATCATTCGAAGGAGTTGCCGAAAATATCTACATAAATTTAACACAGTGTGCTAGTTCTTTTGCATAGAAAATATGATCAGAAAGTTCTATGATAAAATATGTATTTCAATATTAAAAAAGGTGGCGACATTAGTTTTTTCCTCAATCATACATATTGTGTTAGGTCATCCAGTATGAAAATTCCTGAAATTCTCCATACGCTTAAGCAGAGCTTTTGAAATAAGCTGCGTTTATTTTTATAAAAACTTGCATCGTTTAAATAGGTCTATAAAATGTAATTGAAAGCTCTTACTCATTGGAGTATTTTAATTTCAGCTATTCAAATGCCTTAAACGACGTATGCATATTAAGGTAATGTTTAATCCAGTGTTGATATTAGTATCTACATACATACATATGTATATACTGAAAGATTTCCTCAGATGTAGATTATGACAGCTATCGAGTCAATCAGTACGTAGGTAGATGTTTAAGTTATTATAAAAATAGTTGGTAGGTATATGTGATGAACTTTGTAGTAAAAATGTTCGTGTAAATCATTTAGGATCCCCTCCACGTGCAAACGCTGACTGGTAATGATTAAAATAGAAATTTTCATTAAAACTAATAGCCAAAAGTTTTCTTTGAGAATCACCTTTTTTGACGTTCAGTTAGTGCTTTACCTCGCTGGACAACACTGGTTTTGTCCATCGTATCGTCGCGAACTCGTATCGCTCGGATAAATAGTCATTATTTTAAATTTAGTGAGTTGTTAATTAAGCTAACTTCGATTAAATCAATATTTACAATACAAACGCTGAAATATCAAAAAATATAAAAAAATTATATCATCAATGCAATTAAAATTAAAATTATGTCAATGATTAAAATTATGAATGTTAAAAAATATTAATATCCCATAATAATATAGTCTTATGAATACATTAGAGTATAATACAAATTAATATAAATAAAATTATAATGAAAAATAAATTTGAACCGTTAGTTTGCAAATTTAAATTACAATTTTAAATGTAATGATTTTCCTTTCAAAAACAATAAAATTCAAATCAAACCCCAGATTTTTGCTGAACACATTTTGAAAACGTTGGTAAAATTCTCTAAAATAAATATTTTACCGAAAAGAAACGTACTGTACGCGTCACATATTGAAATTTCTAATATATTTGGAATACATCGATATGTACTTTCGTTCACAATTTGTAGATTTATCACATATACAGCCGGATGCAACTTTTTAACCCATTACTTTTTTTTTCTCGTTCAATTTTATAAATGGAGACATTGTTTTTTGATGAAAGCGCATCCAAACATAGAAATCAATCGAAATATTAACAGTACAAAAATTCAAATACACCAACACTATGGTAATAAACTCAGCTAATATCGGAAAACTGAAAAACGTAATATACCTACGCATGTAAATATGTACATATGTATTATCAATATTGCGTCTTGCGTGAAAGTGGATGCGTAAGAAAAACATACGTGACATTCATGCATAAAATGCGTCAACGAATTATAACTGAGATTATGAATTATTCAAATGTTTAAGAACATTGTTTAGGTCGAGAAAGTTTTTTTTTTAATTAGTGATGAACTAACGAGTGTTACTAATTTGTACCGAAGCAGATTGGTAATTTTAGAAAAAAATTACTATTGTTCGATTTAATACACTGTACCACGTTGAACAACGAATGATAAGAAATCGACGGATATAACGAGTAAAATTTAGCTGAAAAATCAATTTACTATCTTAATATACAAGTTAATACATATACTAATTTTCAGCTTAGCATATTCCTCTAATTTGATTAGTACAAAAAACTAGTATACCATGAAAAATTTACTCTGCAATATTTTCAGGAGATCCAGCATGCATCTCAAACATTATTTCATTGTATTAGCTGTTTTCATCTGGAGTTCACAGGTAAAATTTTCATTCAATCTCATATTATCATGATTAGCATCAGAAGCATAACTACTTTTGTAAAACATCAACATTCAATACAAAATATCTAATTTTAATTTCAGGCTTCTGCTTTCCTCTTTGGAAAGGAAAAGGACGATGAGGTAATATTTTCATAAATTGTGAAATATGTAGATACATATCTAAGGTTGACTTCAGAAATGCATATAACTTTTTTTCTATTATTTGTTTACAGACAGTTCATATTCACTACATTTATAACGTGCCAGATACTTTTATAGGTCCTGTTGAAGAAGAATCAGAAGAAGAAAAATCAGAAGAAGGCGGTGGTATTCTCGTACGTTAATAACATGCTAATTCGCCCATTTTACTTAATAAATTAGAAATAACTTTAAATACATCACAAATTTGCATTAACATTTTCAGGGAATATTAAAAACTCTTGGAGCCCCAATATTATCAGCGCTTCAAAATTTAGGCAGCAATGAAGATGAAGTAAGCACTTCTACAAATACATATTTCACTACTCAATGAATCTTATGTTTAGTAAGCAAATTCTTTTTTTATAGAGTCCTCATTACGTTGAATCTTCTTACGGACCCCCAAGACCAGTATACGGTCCACCAAGACCAGTATACGGACCACCTAAACCAGTATACGGTCCACCAAAACCCATCTACGGTCCACCGAAACCCATCTACGGTCCACCGAAACCCATCTACGGTCCACCGAAACCCATCTATGGTCCACCGAAACCAATATATGGTCCACCAAAACCAGTATACGGTCCACCAAAACCAATATACGGTCCCCCGAAGCCAATATACGGCCCCCCGAAACCAATATACGGTCCCCCGAAACCAATATACGGTCCTCCAAAGCCCGTATATGGTCCACCACCAAAACCAATATATGGTCCTCCGCCTAAACCAGTATACGGTCCTCCGCCAAAACCAGTATATGGACCTCCTCAGCCAATTTACAGTCCACCGGCAACTTCGTACGGTGTACCCGCTCCCGAATATGGACCTCCACAATTCAATCCCCATGCGAGATCATCGGTAATAGATAACGTTGTAACACGAGCAGTTGTGAAATAATAAAACCGACTTGGATATTAACTGGTAAATAACACATCATAATCCATCTCCTGATGATAACTAAAACATTTATGTATAACATTTGTTGTTTTGTTGTTGTGATCATCTCATTTTTCAGTCGACTAGTGTTTTTAGTATGTGTGAAACATGTCGGCTTGTTTTTGTGTGTTTGTTTTCTGTGTTTTAACAATATTTTTATTTAAGTGTTATATTAATTGGTAAACAAAACATACATTTGCAACATAAGGAGGAAACTTGTGCTCAATGGAAAGTTTAGTATTGAATGGTATTTTAATTTTCCATTTAAAAACCATTGTCTATTTGACTTGCAATATAATATGTTTAATAATATTATAGCAAAAATTTAAATTGGTTCCATTCCTAAAAAAAAAGTGATATCACACTCATATTGTAATCCAATTTGAAAACATATTTTAATAACTGAAAATAACTAATTAAATGAGTATTTGACTATAGATGGTCAAATTGTTTTAAAAATACATAAATATATTCGTTACTACACACAAAAATTTAAATTATACAATATTAACTATATGTTCATAAGTATGAAAATTTTCAGCACGGCGGTGGCGATGATATTTTAGGCACAATAACTAATGGATTTCAGAATGTCATCAATAAGGTGTGAAAATATTCTTAATATATTATAAATAATCATGAATCTTAAAAGCATTTGGTTGTTCAATAACTTTTAAAATTGTTTGAAATAATCTTTGTATTTTTTAGCTGAGGAGATCAATTCAAATACCTTTCATATAACCAAATATATTATACAACATCGGTATATCAAGGTATCAATTGAATTCATAAACATTTATTGAAGTCTTATTTGTGAATGAATATTGTAACTTTAAATTATTTTATTTATTGAAATATGCATAATATAAAAAAAATTATATATTTTAACACTTTTTGTCATTTATCCCTGAAATCTAATAAACAAACAAATTGTTACTAAGTTTACTTGAAGGTATAATAATGCAACATTGCACTAAAATTTTGCTATAAAATGATAATATGATAATATTTTCATACGTGAGCTTATATAAATTTTATAAAAATATAAATACAAAAAGAAGATATTTGTATTTAAATAAATTTATAAAAAAAAATCCAAACACTATAGCAACTGAAAAACAATTTTATCTATTCAAGTAAACAAAATTTTTGTGACATCAACTTTATAACGATGATTGATAACGAAATTTTCGATAAAACCGACAATCAAACAGAACAAAGTTGCAATAATTTACTTCAAACTAATGACAACGATCCTTCATGTTCAAATGGCAAGAAAATTAAAATATTCACAGTTCGTGAACACAATAAAAAAACTAGAGTTTATAAAGTTCTTTGCGATACAGTAGAAGAAAATACCGATTCAAATAAAATGACCGCAAACAAAGAGCCAGATACTTTTCGATTGGATACAAAATATGACAAATCAAGCTTATCGGGATTTGAACAAAACTTTAAACCCAAAGCAAATTCATCCCCGATATTGAGAAAAAAATATACCAGTCAGAAATCACTTCAAGATAGTATACGTGAAAAATATTCACTATCAAATGATGCATCGATAGTATTGATACAAAATAAAGGTGTTTCGTTTAAAATACCTTTTGTCGAAGCTGAAGATATTACCGTTACCGATACAAGATCTTCCACAAATATTAAAATAATGAAGTCGAATAACAAACGATGAATACAAATATCAAAAAAAATCCTTAACATGAATCCAATATTGACATGAATGATAAAATTTAAAATTATTTAACATTTTCGGAAGTTTGTGAACAACTAAAATTTGTCAATAAAAGTGTATGAAACAACTGGGATCTGTATTATATTCTATTTTTTATGTTTAAACTACATATATGGAATAATTTTTAATTTTTACTTTATGAATCAACTAAATGTATACCTCCAACTCTTTCAAAAATATATGAACCGTCTTCACATTTTTTGAACGACATGTTTCAAATGACAAAATTTTGAGTTGAGTTATCTATCCTATACAGTTTAATTTGATAATGTATAATTATATATGAAATATTTCGTAAACTAATCAAAACTTGTTGAAAACGACTATCAAAATAATTATATGTTTTAATATTTTTAATTACCAAAAATACGCCTTTAATCGATATTATTTGTACATATAATATTTACACGGTACAATAATGTCAATAATAATTGTAATGAAGAGTTTTTATATTGCATGTAGCATTGTAAACGTCAAATACATTTGACAACCTAAATGAACATAACACGTCATAAAGCGTCCTGGATTACATTTTGATGCAAATAAAATAAAAAGTGAAAAAATCTTTAAAACTGCGAGAAACTCGGTGAATAAAATTGGCGAATAAGAGATTTAGGTGGTACCAGTTTTTGTATCAAAAAATTTGGCAATATTTGACAAAAGAGACGCTAGATGATTTATTTAATTAAAGCTTGGTTTCGCGACTACGCCGGCCTTACTGGCGCAGACGCCGTGGTTTTTTTTTTTGTATAGATTTTGACGTTTGATCACGCCAGCTTGACCGCCACCAACGACGGAGATGGAAGGAGAAGACCTATCAACTCTTAGTCCTAGTCCATAGTTCCGACAATGTCGCTATAAAATCATTGTGTCCGCGTCATTACTTTAAATAATCCAGTTGCACGATGGATTTTGTCGAGAGCGCTTGTGTAGCATTGGTTGTTGTAAGATATTAAATTTATTTAAGAAAGAAAAAAAAAAGTACTGTGAGAGCGTTGTTGTTGCGGTGAGAGTATGGGTAGTACTGTCTCTGTGTGTTAACGTGAGGATTTTATAACCCTCTATTGCACGTTTGCATTAGATTTGTTAAGGGATCTCCCGTTTTAAGACACGCGTTTTTGTGTTTTCTCTGTGGTTGTTTGTGACGCATGCTTATACATATGTGTGTATTGACGAGAGTCGTCATTCCTACAGTATTTCGAAGTAGTTTGATTGCAGCCCAACCAAATAATTATTTTATGTGGATTATTCTATTAATTTTAATGTAGAAAGGTGACTCAATTATTACAAATCAAAACCAAAATTATAAATATGACGAGAAACTAAAAATTGACGACAATGGTCGAGAATTGGCTAGCATGATGGTTGCACAATTGCACATGGTGTCACTTGGTGATGGACGGTTGGGCGGGAAACTCCTCTAGGAACACCATCTCCACCCTCAACTTCCCGTGCACATCTTCGCGGACCTCACATGAGGCCCTACGAGATCCAGCTACCGTCTAATGGCGATATACCATAAGACATGGAAGACCAGTCGCAGTTGCCTTACTTGTCAATGGAAGT
The DNA here is from genome assembly GCA_022651745.1 of Parapsyche elsis. Taxonomy (NCBI): domain Eukaryota; kingdom Metazoa; phylum Arthropoda; class Insecta; order Trichoptera; family Hydropsychidae; genus Parapsyche; species Parapsyche elsis. The sequence continues at coordinate 720,281 of JAGVSN010000044.1, forward strand.
GCAGAGAATTCAACCTGTGCTCCAGAAGAAGAAAGAAAAACTATTGGAGCTTGAGGTTCTACTGGCTGCTGGAGAAGCGAGGGTCCAAAGCGATCCCGCTGAGGTACCAACCGATCTTCACAGGGCGCGAAGCAGTTTCCCGCGCAATTCTCCACCAGTACTATTTAACCTCTTCCCAGGTTTTGACGATGGTGACGAACGAAGTACCCTCACGAGCAAGTCAATCGTCAGTGCAAAACCCATTTCTACAGAACAAGAGCCTGCGAAAAATTTTCCCGCCCTTTTACACCGTCTTAGTAACGACCACACGTATGCTATTACGGCCATTGCCGATTGAAATCAACCTGTCCGCATAATGGGGATTCCTTCTACCATTCGGTGATAAAAAAAAACTTAAATGCCCCGCGTCGCTGTAAAAGTGACCTCAAACCGGCGCGATACCTCGGGAGCGGAATTGAGATATTTGTAGTGTTGCCAACAGGTCTCTTTTTAAGAGAACATGTTCTCTCTATTAATGCAATTACTTTGTTCTCTATCTTTTTTATATTATACTCAGATTGTTCTCTTTTTCAATTATGACAATAATTTCACGCGGTTCTATAATAATAATTTCGACATTCAGTATAAAGCACTATTGAAACATTCGAAAACACGCTGGCTATCACTTTATCCTGCTGTGAAAAGAGTGTTAGAAGTTTTTCCTACTTTAAAAGCATATTTTTTATCAATCGACAACTCTCCCATCATTTTAAAATTATTTTTTGAAGATGAGTTTAGCAATTAGAATTATTTTATTTAGCTTATTTAGAATTTGCGTATTCCTTAATGCACATATTCCATGAAAAAATATTAGAAATAGAAGTCGAACAAAATTCTGTGTTAGAAGTAATGGCTACAATAAATTTATTAGCGAATACATTGAGTCATAGATGTGAAGAATCATTTATTCCCATCAAAGTAATATCTATTTTGCCTGAAAATAAAGGAAATGTATGTATTGCAAAGTGAAATTCAATTTAAATTGCATAAATTGCTATAAAACATCGTAGGAATATTTAAATTTATGGACTAATCAATTATCAAATTTCAATAGTTTTACTTGGATTAAATTAGGGTACCAACATGAGAAGAAATTGAAAACTCGATAGTATTTCTTGCCTCCAAAAACGTCGTTGTGGATGATGCAAGATGTTTTGATAAATTTTACAATTTAAAAATCTCAATACTGGAAATTTTAAAAATATGATTTCTTGTCTCAAATGGATAAAATATTAAAAAAAATATTGAGTTTCATTCGGAATTATTAAAAATTTGTCAATTTTTTTTACAATACCTGCCCGAAATGCCAACAGAGTTCTATCAACTTTCGACTGCAGTGTGAAGGTCGGTACAAAATATTCGTTTTCCATATATCCAGAGTCACTGAGCACTCGCCGTTTAAACACCTGCAAGTAAAGTTTTGGAAATGCTTCATGCTGTTGCTTTGGAAAATAGCACTGCTAAACCGTCCACTTTGTCATCAATTGCTGTTGAACGAATAGTGAAAATGGTTGCTGTACATCCGATTGGCCTTTGGGCTAATCGCTTGCCAGATATGTATTTAGAGAAATTCCAAGAGAATTTACCTTCCAATTGGCCAACTCCAACTTCCAACTGGCCAACTGATTGGAATTTACCTTCCAACTTCCAATCATATTTGTGTCTACGGAAGTATATAATTCTGTAAATCCAACATCGTTGACGGTATTTTGACAAACAACACCAACGACAGGTAATTTATGTAGCATGGTGCGAAATTTTTTTTTTAGAATCAAATGCTTGGGCCTGGGAAGGTTGCGCATGGGTATAAAAAACAAATGGTATAATTATTTTTTTGATTCTTGTTTATTATCTTTAATTGCCTGAGTCAATCAATGTGTAAGTTGGTTCAGATTATTTTTGTCAGTAGGATTTCATTTTTTTTGCTAGCTTTTCTTTTTTCAGAAACCATATGTTTTATCTCAAGTGGATAGTTGATTTCTGTTTGTTGTTCAGTAATTACAGGTGTATGTTTTCTTACTGTAGATTGAATCAGTTTGACGAGAATTTCAGTTTCATCATTGAGTTGAGTTTGTGTTTTTAGCGGTACATTTAGATTTATAAGTTGTTCAATTTCTATTCTGAAGCTTTCCCAGTCTGTACGTTTGTTAGCTAGTTCTGGGTGGGGCTGTTTGCGTATACCATCTTCTACTTAACAAAGATTTTGCCGTATGGACGTCATCAAATTGGATCTTTATGGGTCTTGGTTTATTGCCTTGTCCTATTTTACCCAGTCTGTGTGTGATGAATTTCATATCTAGCGGTAACTCAATCTTTGCCAGCAGGCAACTGACAAAATTCTTGTCATTGCTATCTCCTTGACTGTATTTATATTGAAAACGATGACGTTTTTTTCACTCCTTTTTCCATCTTCCAATTTGTTTCCAAGTGTTTGTCATTTCACTTGCGGGTGTCAATTGTGGCATATTTCTGTACACTGAGAGTTCGCCTTCCATTGTGGAGATGTTGCAGGCCATTTCACCAACAGTCCCATATATCTCCGAAGTCTTCGGAATTAGTTTAGAAATTTGATCTTTTGAGAATTTATTTGCCGGATCCATGTGAATTCCAATAATTGAATTAATGGTTTTTTTTACCGGGATTGAAAATTATGTACCGCAAACACAACCGCACGCAAACGCAACAATAAACATTTACTTTTGATTGATATAATCTGCTTCAGAAAAATTAAATATAGGAAATTTAAAAGTACAATTTATATAACAATTGTAGGTGTTTTCGATTTTCAGGCTTTTAATATTTTTCTCAATGCCAACTCTCTTGTGTGCTTTCTGTTATCAGCCAACATGTTTTCTGGATGTCCAAAAAAACCATTTCTCCGAATCATTGGATCGATGATTGCTTTTAAGTGGCTTGGTAAATATTGTGAAAGCAAAATAGTCTGATACAAATGTTTAGCACCGTAAATGCTTGATGGTCTTAATATTGAACCACATAGATGCATAAACTTATAATAAGAATATTCTTAATGTTATTAAATTTTCGGGTGGTGCTTCTGGAGAAATATAAAGCCGAAGTATCCGGTTTAGTATTGTAAACCACTTTGAATGAACCATTTTGTCTGGATATTTCATAAATAGTTTTCATTGCAGGATCTTGAGATAATGGCTTCACAAATTTCCAATAAGTAGGTACAACTGATCTGTTCTTAAATCTGGGGAAGTTCTTCACTAGACCATGAGATTGTGTGAATTATGGTGTGCTCGGTATATCTTGTGTGATTGCAGTTGAAGACTTTGATGTCTTTTTTTAAACTAGAACTATAAGAAACAAACTGATATTCTCTTCAAATGTTTAGCAAAAACCGTTTCTGGTTGACCAGAAATCATCATAACGTACATATTTTAAGAAGTTACTAGCTGATTTAGGCAGTTCCAAACTTCGACCAATCTATTCGAATGAATGAGTCTCTGACAATTTTGTTAGGTGTCAGGTTATTTATCTTTTAGGTGTCTCAGAGTATGACCTCTGAGATGTGCGCTTTTATTGAACGTGAGGTTTTTTTGTTGGGCATTTATATTTATTATTTTATACACTTCTATTAGATCGCCTTTCAATCTTATAAAATATTTGACAGAGTGCTTTTTTAGCATATCTTTAGCTAGTCTGTGCGTCTTGCATTTGCTGACAAGTTTTTCATCTACATCCCAGATGAACCGTTGTTCATCATCTGTTATTGGCTGTTTAAGATGTTCATCTATAGTTATTACTCCATATCTCGGAGGGTACAGTATGCTTCTGGTATCATCCACTTATCAAGGTCACCAAATAAAGAATCCTCACCAGCCATGTTAGTCTGAATTCCCCGTCCGATATTTGTGTCTATGCACACCAAAGCGTGAGCGGCACGGGAGCGGGAGTTATCCACCACTTAAACATCTGTGTTTTCGCGATGAAATCTCGAAAGTGCCAAGTTATATAAATAGTTAAATAAAGTTGATATTCCCTCGATTGAATAAGTATGAAAAATAGGATTAAAGATTCTTTTGAAAGTTATATGTAGAATAACATTTAGCAGGATTAAGAAATAATTTATCAAGTCTAGGAGTTTATTGATATTATTTTGGAGATTGAAATGCTGATGTTAAAGAATGCATGAAACCTTGTGTATTCATTAGCTGAAATATTATTTTAGTTGTGTTCTGCGGTTGTTTGTTTTTCTCTCGATATCAAGGCTGATTTCCTGTTTAAAAACAATATTTAGAAAATATTACAGAATAAACTATTCTCTCTACTCCTGAAAACAAACTAATTCATCTTGTCTTATGTAATATGACATTACATTAATTTATAATTTTTCCTTTTAGCAGCACTCTGTAGGAAGGCATGTTATGAGTTAGGTACATGTGTAGGACAGCTAATACCAAGAATATTTTATATACATAAATATTCTTCCCAGGATTTCTATTGATTCTGCCAAAAATAACATTGGCGTTGTCACCTAAAAATGCTATATACTTTCTAAATATTCATGTTCTTCGAGGGCTTGGATTTAATAATTTGTATCATTGGACATTGCATGATGCAACTGAATATTCTCCCGTGCTCTTCCATGCTATGGATCCACATTGCTCCCATTCCGCTGTCCTCTTCGTCTAATCTTGGAGCATAATAAAGACACGGTGGTCCATATCCCCTGTGGAAGCCATTAATCAAGTTTGGTTTGTTTTTTTTAGAAAAACAACAGCTTTATATAAAGATAAGTGAATCTTAATTGTAAATTGTTAAGTTAAATATTACTTTTTTTCTTTGAAGGTGGTAATTTCATAATCTTTAGCTCTTTGGTTATGCTGCATCCTTATTTATTTGCCGAATGATCTTCACTGCAATTTTTTAGTGAAAACCTCTTCTCGTCTTACGCTTCTGTGGAAAAATGTTTGTCAGCACGGGAAACCATGACATCACATCTTATTACTGTTCAATGAATTTATAAACTTGCATATATTTTTTGATCTCCACCAACCCTGGAAAAAAATAGTAATTTCCCACATTGCATCAGTGCAGTTGACGGAAAACATATGTACATATGTAGATATGTACATATATACGAGTTGTCAAACCTGTATATGTATGTTTCGAAAATTGGTGGGTCTAATTTAGCTCTCAGGGTTGTTGACAACTGTGTCAACCAACTGTTCTCATGGTAGTGTATGAATTGTTTGTGAATATTTTTTATTCTTGAAAAATAAAAATGCAGGTGAAATTTTGTAAAAAATATATTAATGGTTAATATGTGATAACTGTTGTACCTCAAATATAAGGTCAACTATACAGTTGTTTTATCTCTTAAAAATAACATTAAGAGAAGCTAATATTATTTTTATACCTTACATTCGTTTTGTTTTTTTTTATTATTATTTACATTTATTGGACTTATTTCACTATCTAAAATATTGTGCATACACCTTAGTCTAGATTTCAATTAGTTACTACCATCAGGCACGGCTTTAAATTTTTCAATGATTATATTATATTACAAGGCATATAACAGTATCGAATTATGGGAAAATGAACGATTGTTTCCCAAATATTTGTTTGTAATTTATGTAAGTGTCTAAAATTTCAAACTTTTAAATCATTGCCGTGAGTATAATTACTTGCATTCATTTCATCTATCTGTATATACAAAAAAATATTTAATATACATATGTATGTAATAAGAGAAAGTGTAGGCTCTTGTAAAAAAAACGAAATTTTTAAAACAAACTTTATTACTTTCCTTCAAATTTTTGTAAAAATTATATTCAAAGCTTTAATCGCTTTTTTGTAATTTGAGAAATGTTTGTAATTATGTATAACAGTTTGAATAATGTGAACTTGCCTCCTTGTACCTATATTATGTCATCGCTTATTGACACATTTTAAATACATATGTAGATGTCATTTTTAAAAGCATTTAAAATTCATTTCAATATTGGCACAAGGAAGGTAATAATTGTGCATTTATGTATATACATATCATATAATTTTAATGTATAACATAATTTTTTGATAACTTAAACACTTATAATACAGTAACGAGATATGTGTTTATATTATTTGTTTGACTTCAATACCTTGAGCACGTGATAGATATTATCTATATTATTCAAGTCACAAAATTATGTTGATCTGTTGAGTAAATGTTATTCTTTTTTGTATATCTACCTATATATGCTAATTGCACAACTCCAAATTGGCTTATATTTCACTGGACCTGAAAATTTTATATTTGTTAATGTTTCTTTTTCTATTTAGTTTATTTATATTATATTTCATTCACTGTTTTCACAATTAATTATCGTTTTTAAAGTTCATTATTACAATAATTTTATTTATGAGTCATCAGGCACGATTTTTTTTTATGTTCGTTTAAGATTAACCTTCAAATATTGCCATTTAAAATGTGATATTTTCTTAACTTTTTTTTTTTTTTTTTATTATTTCGTGCATATTCTATTTTCATATCATGTTAATAAATTAAACATCAATTAGTTGTCAATGCAGACTCCAGTCGTAAGCGTTGCCGCTCATTTCCCTTTGGTAATCTCTATTGTACGATGATGTCGAGGAACTGAGATGGCAATGTGGACCTGGCTGGAATTTAGCCTGATGTCAGTAACTTAAATCTGTATCGTTGGTTGATCTCTTATGGCAGCACATCTTGCAAAGCACAATCAAGCATGCAACACCCAAGATTAATCCACCCACCGCACCTAAGGCTATACCTGCCCAGTTCATTACGTCGGAGTTTTGTCGTCGACTGTTGCAAATTTCAGGCGATTCATCACTAAGTGTTTCCAACATTTTCCCCGACAATACTCCGTCGTATCCAATCTTCTTGAGATTTTCCTCCAAATACTGAAGCCTCGCTTCCCTGCTAGCTTTCGACATGGTCTCAATGTTGGTCGAATTTGGACAATTGACAACACCGTTGCAAATCAACCTCGCCGGTATGCAAAGACTATTCTCACCCGGACACAAAAAATCGCAAACCTCTATGCTGCGTTTGTCCGTGCCAAACTCGGCATTATATTTGGAATCTATGGAACCGCCTTCAACTAGTCTGGATGTTTGAAGAGTTCCGTCGGAGTTACGCGGGAGATGAAATAGTTCCGTCCATGCGATCTTAAATGCAGCTCTCGTTGGTGAACTTGCGCTCATGAACTGGATCCTTATTGCCCTAGTATCATCCTGATTGAGTATGTTAGGATCTTCAATGGATTCCATACCGAGCTCACTAGCCGACAATATGGGAAGTTCCTTGGCAAGTGATACATTTTCGCCGCATATAGATATGTACGGCTCAAGCTGACCCGGTAGATAAATATCTATCTTACCGTCTTCACAATTTTTGGACGCAAACTTGATTTTATCAAAGTGAATCCACAAATCTCTATCTCTGTTGATGCGCAAATCCCAAATGCAGCGTATATCCTTGGGTGGATCTGTATATCCTAGCGCCTCCAAGTATGGGAATAGAATCTCGCCATCTGCTGTAGCCTCGATGGTGGCGGGACCGCACAAAGGACCGTGTACAAACTCGTACGTTGCTTCAAATAGTGGCGTCTGATGTTTGAAGTAGGAGGATGCAGCATGTGCGTTGTCCACGATCATTTGAAGGTTTAGCTGTTCGCTGGATGAGATGACCTGGTAAGGCTTGCCAAGCGAGATGAGTGATGCGTGCTTGGTGCAGAGACAGGAACCTGTGCCTCGTTGCATCGCAGTGTGCAGTTGTGTCGGAGTGCGACTTGTCACCGTCTGGTTGGTGTAAGATAGCGGGAGTGGTTCCCATATCACCAGCTTATCAGCCCTGTCTTCGAAGCAGTTTTGACAAGGAATCGACGCATATGGATGTTCCTGCAAAAGATGTACGTCTCAAATATTACCAAATAAACAAATTTGTCCATAACAAATATATTTCTAACTTAGTTTTTATTATGTTTAGGTATAAAAACTCATCTTTAAATTGGAAAATGAACATTTGGAATGAATTTGAATTTGGAATTTGAAGTCGTCGCTGCCTTGGAGGAAATATAGTTAACACGTGAAAGCTTATTATACGTTAGTATTTATTTTTAAATATTCTTACTTTAAAGTTGATCGCTACAACGTTGAGTATGACTCGAGCGAATAACCGTTTATCGGTGACGAAACGGTACAGACATTTAACGTCTTCGGCGGGAGCTCCTCCTCTTTTGTAAACAAGGGTATTTGGAGGACTTCTAAGTGCACCTCGGCTTCCTCGCCAGGCTGCAATCACTTCATCGCATCTTGTGCCTGCCACCGGTTCTCCATAACGAGTATTATTGAAGAAGTCATAGTGCGCCCAGTAGTATAATGATGATCTGAAATTGATAAACATTTCATTGCTTAACATTGAATATGAAAAATCTGAATTTTGAACGGTTGAATTCCGATATTGTACTAGAAAATTTTATTAAATTCTTTTTTTTGTTTTTACAGATAAAGGACCTCATAGAAAACATTAATCTTAAGAACATTAAAATGCTAAAAACTAATCACAATAATTATATTATTATTATTGCAATAAAATATTGTCTACAGTACAGATTCCTTTCATTTAAAAATTTAAAATATACCATGTAACATCATAACTCACCCGCTATAGCTGCCAGTTTTACTTTCGAACCTGACGAAGAGCGAATTTCCCGTCGATACGAAGTCGTGCTTCTCCATAGCCTTCGAGAATGTATCGCAGAAAGTTTTGATAATGCGCGAATCATCAGGCCAAGAAGCGTCGTACAGAGTCAAACTTTCGCCGCAATCGCCGTCAAACGGTTGAATCGGCGATTCGATGCGATTTATTCGAAAACTTGATAAGAATCAAACAAAATTATTTATAATTTACAGTACAGGTGCTTTGCGCAAAGTAAACACCAATTACAATTCAATATACCTTGGGAAATATAGCCTCACAACCTGATTCGGTAGTCCTTGCATCAAGTAAGTGCAAGAGGTGTGTGGTGGATACCAATTCGCCACCGATAAGAATATACCTTCCGTGTCTCCCGACTTTTGCAGGGCCTCTGAAGTTAACAGCCAATTGCAGGTTCCGTTCATGTGTCCGGCCGTGTCCACCTGTCCTGGCCAGTTACCCACATTGAAGTGAAAACCAGTGTTCAGCAAAGGACCTGGAAATAGTTTGAAGAGCTTTTTTTTATAAGGAATAACTTTCGACTTGATTTAAAATATTAATATTTTTTGAGTCATCATCATCATCTTCAGCCATTCACCATCCACTGCTGGATAAAGGTCTCTCCAATCCTCTTCCATTCCTGTCTGTATTGAGTAATCTGCATCCAGTTGACTCTATACATTCTTCTCAATTCATCAGCCCATCGTCCACTCGGTCTACCTTGCTTTCTTTCACATACTCTCGGATACCATTCCAGTATTTCTCGCGTCCACCTGCCATCCATTATTCTCGCCATGTGTTCAGCCCATTGCCACTTCAACTTGTATTACCCATGTATTATGTACTGTTACGATCTCTTCCCGTTATACCGAGCATACATCCTTCCATGCTTCTCTGTGTGCACTGGTCTTGCGTAACATTCTTGAATTTAGCATCCACGTTTCACATCCATACGTCATAACTGGCAGTACGCATTGGTCGTACGCCTTATTGTTTAGGCATAGCGGAATATTGGATTTAAAAACTGTTCATTCTTCCAAAATTACTCCATCCTAGTTTCATTCTTCGTTTTATTTCTTCCTCTTTACAACCAGTCATATTCACAAATTGTCCTAGGTATAAATAACTATCAACTATCTCTACAATATGAATATCTACAGTGACTACGTTTTGCGTGCAAAATTCATTAAACATAATTTTAGTTTTATTAAAATTAATTTTTAAGCTACTTTCATACTTGCGTTGTTTAATTGTTAATCTACTTTGTAAATCTAATGAGTTGCATGCAACTATGACTATGTCGTCGGCGAATCTTCGATGGCTCAAGTGCTTTCCGTTAATATTTGTGCCACCCCCTGTTTTGTGCCATTCCATTTTTTTGAGTATAAAGTTAAAAATGGAAATTATTTTATCAAAATACATAATTTTGGGTAATGCTGGTCATATTCAAACAGCAACCTTAATTCATTTTCCCAAGCGCAAATAACCTTATTGAGGATTTGCATGCACGTCTGCATATATGCTAGAGCTTGAAGCGGCGAGCTTTTGAGTAAGCTCAACGGGGCGAAGATTTAACGGCAAGCGAGTATGGGTGTCTCTCGGCAAACTGCCGTCGCATTTCAATCGTAAGCTCCGGTTATTAATGTATAAGTTTGATTCGCGCCGGATAATGTGGAAGTGCCAAAGCTCCGGCGGAAGTAACGCGCAACTTTGATGTGGGGCGAAAGCTTAACAAGTTGGCTCAAGTATTACCCAGTTGCCAGGCGACCAGATTGAATTGTGGCCTGAGGGAACGGGGTAGCCTGGAGGATAAGGAGGAGGGGTCGTGGAGAGGTGTTGCGCCACGTTTTCTTCCACGCTTGAGCTTTTCCCCTCACACTCCTCACACTCTGCTACTTCCTCTGTTCGAACACAACTCTTTTGCTAATTTTTTTTTCAACGTTTTTCCGAACAAATGGCGAGTCGAAAAAGTTTTTCAATCAATGAAATCGACAAGTTTTTCTATTTTCCGCATTATATCAAGTGTCTGCTCAACGTTTCGACCGTATTAAGATTGAAATTCTAACTTTGCAGTGCCGAATTTAACTTTCTTTCCTCCCCTCCCCTTCCTATCCTCCAATGATATCTCCCGCTCAAATATATTAATAGCTCAAACTACATACTCGTAGCGTAGTTAGTTTGCGTCGTTACGAGTAGAGGTTGTGATTTCTCGACTTTTTTTTGATTCTCGAGATACGAAAATCTCGGAATATTTGAATGTCGAGAATTCGAGATTTTCTTTTTGGTTTCTCGAGAATTCTCGAGTATAAAAAGTTATTTAAAATATAGTAAATCGATTTTTTATCGTAATGGTAGGTGACTGACAACAAAAATATGAAGTTTCAGTTTAATAGGATAAACGGCCTTTGAGTTATTAGCGATTTTACACAAAAGTACATAGACATACAGACATTTTCCAGAAATCATGAAAACGTGATCAGGGGATGATACCCGATACAAATCAGTCAAATTTTCGCACGATCACAATACTTTATCCGATTAGGATAATGTAAAAAAAGGACATAAAACGATATTATAATAGAGGTTTACAACTTTTAGACTTTAGGATACCGAAAAATTTCGTTCATTTTGTGTGGAAGTCGGTCTTATAACTTCTGCTTCCAACTTTCAAATTGTAAAATTCGTTATTGACATCGAAGGCACGTTCTTATAGTTCGAGTGATAAAGATATTGAGCTTCGTCTCGTTTTTTTTTTTTTTGAAAAACATGCATATTCATACTAAACATTTCGGACAATGATTTACAAGTAAATTAATCAATGTATTGAACATATGTACATGTATAATGTATGTACATAGTGATAAATTTAAAATATTCCATAAATCTCCATATTTCATAATAAAATATTCTCAAGAAACGAGAATCTCTAAATTTCATAATAATATATTCTCGAGAAACGAGAATCAAAATTATTCAAAACTTCTCGAGAATTCTCGAAACGAGACTTCTCGATCACAACCTCTAGTTACGAGATTAGTATACATATACCTACATATTATGTACATAGACGAGATCGGACACGTGCACTATGCAGGGTCTATCAGAGGACATCCCTTACTTGGAAGCGAGGAAAATTTTACAAGGAATTCAGAGTTAGCATGGGTAGCTTTTTGGAGTTTCTGTTAATTGCTACGCTATCGCATATATTCCAACGATGAGGTGGAAATACTTGTAGCGAAACTTGGCATATGCCTTCGGATGTCTCATTTGCACCCAATTATTGCAGACCGCAATACCATCCGACTAGCAGACAATGTGATGAAAATGTACTACAGAGAAGGGTGAAAGGAGGGGACAGGGAGGACGAGGTAGTTGTCTGGAAAGAGGGGAGAGGTGGCACTTACCGGCAGGGGAGGACACGAATTCGACGAACAGGTCCTGCGAAGTTCCAATGATGGAGTAGGGAAACTTGCCCATGCCGCAAAACGTGCCGATTACCGGCGACGATTCGTCCTTACCGTCGTAGATCCTTATGTAGTCATAAGGACAGTGCTCCGAACCTGATCAATAAATCAAAATGTTAGCATATAAATAATAATTCGACTTAAATTGGAGTAAGGGCGGTCGGGCCTGTCGGCGACTTTCGCGCTTCGCGCTCAATTTCTCGTGCTTCGCGCTTGATTTTTAACACTCAACTCCTCATTAATAAAAATGATCAATTAACAAACTAATTTTTAACATACTACCGAAAAACTACATACATATATTGAAATGCTTCCATTTGAAATATACGACGTAAACATCAATATGTAGACGCGAATTTGACCACACCGAAAAAGGTTAACAGCTTACGCTCGCAGTAGCGAAATATTTTCCTTACGTAGAAAAAAAAAGTAACGATTTGACAGATATTGATACCCTTTTACGGTCATGTATGATCGATTTGGAATTTCGGGTACACAATAGACTGTGAGACGTGAATAAATGACCGTTATAAATCATATATACATAGGTATCTATGCGTGCACATTTTACTCCCCCATATAATAAAATCTACATAAATAAAATGCCAATACGCGATTCGTTGGCACCGACGTGCAAAATTTAGATGAAAAATTTTAATTGCTCGTAAAGTTTTCGTCGTACCGATAATCCATGATTTTGGTGTATCGGAGATCAACATTTAACGTGTAGCATTGGGGCGGTGGCTTTTATTGCAATTTAAATTTATTCAAATGCCGCACATCTCATGAATAATGCAATACGGTCATATCTTTCGCTTATATATAAATCAACTTCATTATTTAATGGAATATTTAAGCGTAGGTATAAACTCTCGCGTATAATTTGACGTGAAATTATTAATGCGAAGCGATCTTCGCGCTCTCACCCGAAGTGATGGGTCTCATAGGACAAGTCATGATGTTCTCGCACCGTTGGCCGTCAATGTTGAACTCCTCGTTCTCTATGTACAACTTGATAAATGGCAATCTGGTATTTAAATGGTATCGGCAATGCAAATGTCGCGGATACACCCCAGGGTAAGCTGGCGATTGCACGTAACATGTCTGTAGGCGACAGTCTCTGAACACCCTCTCGCAGTACGATCTGAAATGCAGACATCATAAAACATTAGTGACGATCCAAAATCTTTGCGTTTATATCGAAGCGTTACGACGAGGTTAGCGTAGAGGTGCAAGTTAGGACACGGCGGTGTTCACACTCGAGCCTAGAAGCGCTTCGACATATACGCACCCTTAAAAGTATCAAATATACAATATTACCGTTGTAATTTTAAACTATAGGGAGTGTGGATATTGCATAAAATAAATGCATTGTGTAAAGTACCCATGGTTATTGTCTGTCTGTTTGAGACAAGAGAGTATCGAATCCGCGGCGGAAAAGGTAACCTGATAACGCAACACGTTATTAGTACATATGTATGTAAATGCCCCCTTTTTAGCACTTGTGTGCTAAAAAGTTACATACATACATTGCGTTAAGAAGAAAGATAGTTTCGATAAACAGACTATAGGTTACGTTGAAGTATAACAATGAGTACAAAACAATATTGTTTTGCAAATGGTAGTGTTTGTAGCTTTTTAGATCGCTTTGAATTAAGTCTTGTACATACATTAATGAACATCAAATTAAACTCATACAAAAATATAGATTATACATAGTGTCTTTTGATACAGGAGAGTACCGAATTCGCTGCGGAAAAGGTAATCTGGTAGCGCAATATGGCTATTGGTACATATTCTAATACAGCGGTCGGGAACCAGCGGCACCGGAGCCACATGCGGCTCTTTGTATGAAAACCTGCGGCGCTCGCCTTTGTGTGAAACACAAAACGTTGACACAATTTACACAAAATCCAAAATAAAAAGCTTTAAGATCGTTTTTCAGATTAAACTTTTATAATAATTTTTAGTAATAAACTGTCGGATATTAAGAAATATCACGATGATAACTCATTTCTTACAGTTATCTATTTCATAAATGAACAACATTTAATTTCATTTTAAATATATAATTTGAAAATAATATCTTGAGGCTCCCAAACTAAACCAATTTTGCAAGGTTTTCCCTCTTAGCTCGAAAAAGGTTACCGACCACTGTTCCAATAGTTAGCAAATGCTGGCTATTAAAATACCATAGGCTCTTCTAGCAGAATAAACGTCGCCACTCGCATGTTTTTCCTTTTTTAGCACCGTGTGCAAAAAAGGTACATACAAACATACCTTACGGTAGGAAGAGTGAGATAGTTTCGATAAACAGACTATAGGTTACGTTAAAGTTTAACAACGAGTACAAAATAATATTGTGTTGCAAATGGTTTGTAGCTTTTTAGATTGCTATGCATTAAGTCTTTTACATTAACGAACATCAAATTAAACTCGAACTAAAATATGGATATTGTAAAAAAAAGTCGTGATAGCACTTAAAGCAGGGCAGAGGCATGAAACGACATTGTTAAACATTCGTTAACCGATTACGATTTATTTTCTAATTTGATATTGAGATTTTATACGAGGGCGCAGAACTTTTTTCCCGTTAATCGCGGCTTTACCAGCGATTTTAGCAGGGAGATTGGTCCAAAGTCGCATTTGCATTCGACTTAGGGTTTCGTTCTCGCGCTACGCCCGAACTTGGCCGCGTTGTTCTCCCATTATTTTTGAATAATAACGCGGTCGAAAGCTCTGAAATTGAATAAAGATGAGCACTACGTCCCCGTTAACCCCATCCCCGCCACACGGGGTCCCAAATGGGGAGAGGGGGCAAATTTACATTCGATTTAACCTTAATCACGCCGACCGCACGCACAAATAGAGCGCGTGCGCTCCGATACTACGAAATTTCAACGCAAATTAAGTATTTAAATTAATTCCGAATACGGAGCTAACTCTTTTTTTCCTGTAAACACGAGGACTAATTACGCGCCGCCTGAATTGTCGCCCTCGAAACAAGCCGCATTATGAAAATTTCCTCCCGCAAAGAAAAGTCTTCATTTTAATTGCAAATGTTACACGAAAACTTTCTGTTTAATGCGCACATCGGTTAATACATATTTATAATATTAAATATTGCATATTTATAAATTCGTCGAAAGCGAATTATGGGGTTAAAAACAAAGTTATAATGCCGAGCGCGCAAGATGTTGACAAGTCTAATTAGAATCAGAGAGTCAAGACTTAAAATGTCAGCTTTATATTACATAAAATAGCCTAGCTTTTCCTGGGTATACTTTTCTTATGAAATTAGCCGGTTTGCTCTTTATATGACGGTGGATTCTTACCCCATGAAACAATTGTATAGTGTACCGTTGATTGATTGAGTGTCTGTCCATAAAATGGCGGTCGACTTGAACTCGATTTGACGGCTTATTGCCGACACACCGCTAAAAAATGTTGTTGGCAATGCTAGTGTGACCGCAACGACCCAGTCAGACGCTTACGCTAATGTACATAATAATGGTTGGTGTTTGGTACTGTATAACTATCTGAAGCACCCTGTGTTTAAGCTTCGGTTTCTTTGCCCGAAAGGCCAAAATCCGGGGACGGATTCGTGCAGGTTAAGCGCGGGTAATCAATATTTAGAGGTGGGTCGCGTTGTTCACCGAGAAGCTTTCATCGGAAGCTTATTGAGGTTTTTCGTCGCGGCTAGAGCTTAATGTAAAGGCTGTAAACAACTCACCCCGCAACCACTTCACCCCTCCTGTTTGGGTAAAGTTCCGGATGTTGCCCGTAGCGCAGGTACACCTCAAACTGCTGCTCAGCTCTAAACACATTTCACACATTAGTTTTATTGAGTTAAAGTTCACTTCGATTGAAATAATATTCAGATTTGAACTTCTCACCTTGAATCAAATGAAAAATATGTTTGATCTGTGAAATTGTCGGTGTGAAATAGCACCTTGACGAAACTAGTCTCCGAGATGAAGGTTTGCGGCTGTTCCGTTTCGCCACAAAACAACCCCGGATCTTTTCTATTTGAAACGTCAGTCTTTGTGTTGCCATCGACGATCTGATAATTAAAACAAAAAGTCTGTTAATTTGTATTTATTACCTTATTTAGGACAGCTTAAGAAGCTAACTACAAACAAACAGCAACTTAAAGCTAAAATTTCAAAATAAACTTAATTATATACAACTAGCACTTATACAGTGGTGCTGTTTTAATCCCGCCAGCAATCTATCAATTTTGTTTATATTTCTGAGATATTCTGGCAGGCCATTGTATACAAGATACTTCTCCTAGACCTACTTAATTTTAAATTCTTAACTATTAACTTATTTTTACCCCTAGTATTATGACTATGTATATTATACCATCTTATTAAATATTTTGATAATAAATTCTTATATAATTTAAAAATATATACTAACATGCACACTTTTAAGGTTTCATTTACATTCATCCAATGCAATTCATTCAACACATACATATCTTATACCAGTTAATCTATTGACATTTAAAATACTACGCATAGCTCAATTTTGCAATTTTTGCAACGTATCTTTAATTATAAATAAAATAAATAATTTAAATAAAATTTTATATGGTGATATTGATATAATAATTCATCAAAATACAACGACGGAGTTCGCAATTTAAACCATATCTAAACAGTGTTATAAACATAATAATTATAATAGAGGTACGTCGATTCTCAATTACGCTCGCTTGAGTACTTATTTAAATGAAAAATATTTCCATTTGAAACTGTTGACTTTTGGAAAATCTATCTCGTCTAAAAACAATTTGAAATGAGCGACAAAGGGAGCGACTCGTGGAAAAAGGGAAAAGAGACGGGGGGGAGGGTTAGGGGGGAGAGGGGTGACTTAAAAAGTTTGGTATAAATGTGACTGGGAAAAGTGGCGTGCTCAGCACAAACGCCGAGCAAAAGTTCCCAAATGAGAAATTATTGACATGGATGAATTTGCCCCAACTTGCAGAGTCAGCGAATAACTTTTCACTTCAGTGTGATGAAAAATATTATACGCAAGAGGGTTATTTTGACCGATTTAAAAACAAGCCGCAATAGTCTTTCATTATATAGTAATTTTACCCTTACAGCGCAAAATTTGAGTTATCAAATTTAGATTATCCTGCTGTGAGTCACTAATGTCCAGAATAAACAAAACAGTTATTTACATATAAATCTGAGGAGTGCTTATTATGCCTATAATATACAAAGCACGCCCGTTTTAAACACAATATTGGAAAATTTAATACGCTCAATGGAAATGTATTAAAAGTTTTCGCTTAAATCTTTTTGTATCTCGTTGGAAAAAGTTATTTCTCTTCGTAGTGAATACGAATTTTTCATAATCGCCTTAGTACTTAAAAAACCTCAATGCTTGTTTTGAAATACTTTTAAAAGTTAATATAATATAATTCAATTAAAATTATGCGTTGCCTGAGGTAATATTAAGATGATCGTATTTATATTGTTGGCACGTTATAAAATCCTCTTTAGATTACTTTGAAAATTCAATTACTAAATATACGCAATTAATATGCGATTTGAAGACTTCAAAGATTCAATTTATATTGAAAACACGTTGCTATATTTAGCGCCTGATTTATGCAATATAAACAGCACGAATACAAATGAGTGCTTTATAAATTGCATAAACACAGGCGATAATCAAAACATTTCAATGGTGCTGTACATATTGCATAAATCAGGCGCTGTGCAATATTTAATTGTATGCAAATGATCGTATAAATCAGAATTTAAATATTGCAGGCGAATTTTCAACATGAATCTAATACAGAAAAAAAAAATGCCTGCAATCGAGTTCAGCGCACAATCCGTCTCTGGTCGGTACGAAAATGTTATCGAATCCGAACGAGGGCTACGCCAAATTCAGCCCCTTTGCGAACGTGCGTATGGGTCAAAATCGGTTCAACGGTTGCGCCAGCGGTTGAATGATTGGTGGTCGCGTCAATCTGAGCGTTAAATTGATGAGGCCCGGCTTAACGCTATTAGCGACGTCCGCCGCGGGTCACGTTTCCCACGGGTCTCCTTTATTGCCACCGGATGTTGGATATATCTACCCATAGATAGATATAAACGAGATGGTCGAGTATAGGACCCACTCCATTTATGGACTGTTCGCTTCAATCGGCAACCAATTTCACTCCGGAACAAACAGGTGAAATCGGATTAAATGCCTACTCGCTAAGCAAGAAGTGTCTATACACATATCAGCAACGCGGTTGCATAATGATTTAGTACACTTTTTCTGCATTCAATAATTCAAAATAACTCATACTTGACGTTGCTTGATATCAAGCATATTCTCTATTTGACAAAAAAAATACCTCCAGTCAGTGTGAATGAAAAGCATTGATGGTCAATTGACAACATGACCGTTATTTGGTTTTCAGGTACAAGCTCATCGACATTATTTTCAGCCGTTCACCATCCACTGCTGGATGAAGGCCTCTCCAATCCTCCTCCATTCCTGTCTGTCTTGAGTGATCTGCATTCACTTGACTCCACACATTCTACTTAATTCATCATCCCATCTTCCACTCGGTCTACCTTGCTTTCTTTCACATCCTCTCGAATGCCATTCCAGTATTTCTCTGCCATCTATTCTTCTCACTATGTGTTCAGCCCATTGCCAGGTCATGCTTCTTACCCATGTATTCCTCTTACGATCTATTCTTATTATACCAAGCATACATCTTTCCATGGATTTTTGAATTCAGCATCCACGTTTCACATCCATACGTCATAACTGGCAGTACGCATTAATCGTATGCATTATTTTTTAAGCATAGCGGAATGTTGGATTTTAAAACTATGTTCATTCCTCCAAAAGCACTCCATCCTAGTTTTATTCTTCGTTTTATTTCTTCTTCTTTACATCCAGTCATATTCACTAATTGTCCTAGGTATATATGTATAACTACATATGTATCTCTACAATATGATTATCTACTGTAACTACGTTTTGCGTGCAATATTCATTAAACATAATTTCAGTTTTATTAAAATTAATTTTTAAGCCTACTTTCATACTTTCGTTGCTTAACTGTATGTACGTATGTTTATCTATTTTGTAAATCTACTAAGTTGCACATTCAACTATGACTATGTCGTCAGCGAATCTTAGATGGCTCAAGTGCACAAAACCCCTGTTTTGTGCCATTCCAGCGATCTAAATATGCCCTCATATATACATATGTACATACATATATTGAATAATTTTTAAGCAATAAAAAAAACATTCCGTTCGCATTGATAATGTATACGTACGTATGTTTTGCCTGAAGTACCTGACAGTTACTAAATGTCGGGTACTTATTTTTATTATTATTTATATTATAAGAGTTTCGTGTGTTGGCACAATACAAACGTTTTTCCAGAGGTCTTTCGTTGTTGAAAATAAAATGCAATTACGTGAAACGGTTTTTTTTTTTCGGTTTAATATTTGTTCATTGTGCTGTGAAAATAAATAAATTGCCATTTCGCTAGCAGGACAGTGGATTAATGCTCGTTATGCGATGCGGGAGAAAAGGGAGAGACAGTGGGACGGGACTTCATCCCAAAAGTCGAATAGGAAGCCGCTCGGGACGAAACCCCAGTTCCGTTTTGGGGGTCCCTGACAGGAAATGAGCCCCGCCAGGGCCGGCAGCTTCAAATCAGCATTTAGGCCGTTCGAGCCTCGCAAAACCACCATTTGTAAACACACATACCACTATATTACGTTTAACAACCTCCACGTTATTATATACTTCGAAAAGGAACAGAACTGAAATACTAGCACCGCACCGTTCCCGAATGGTTCCGTTAATTTTGACATTATCATTTACAGCCTACTAACTGTCCACTATATTACTAAATAAAAGCCCATTAGTTTCCATTTGTACTCATTGTTTTCCCCCTCTATTTGTATCTCTCTTGAATTATGTTCATTCAACTGTGAACAACTCGATCTCAGCATTTATTTACGTGTGTATATCTTGAAGCAAATCAGTAGACCAATGAGCCACTTTTCTGATTATGTCATAGTAAATACATATTGATATATTATGGATGTGAAACGTGGATGCTGAATTCAGGAATGTTACGTAAGATCCAGTGCACACGGAGAAGCATGGTAAGGTACTTGGTATAACAAGAAGAGATCGTAAGAGGAATACGTGGGTAAGAAGCATGACCAAAGTGGCAGATATAGCGGAACGTGTGAAAAAGTTGAAGTGGCAATGGATGACAGATGGACGCGAGAAATACTGGAATGATATCCAAGAGGAGTTGAAAGAAAGCAAGGTAGACCGAGTGGACGATGGGCTGATGAATTGAGAAGAATGTGCGGAAACAAGTGGATGCAGATTGCTCAAGACTGATAGGAATATAGGAGGATTGGAGAGACCTTCATCCAGCAGTGTTAATAGTGAATTAAATTATACCTAACCTAACTTGAACCAATGTGTAATGTGCACGTATTGTCGCATGCAATGCTCATTCCATATTTAAAATTTTACCTAAACTAACCTAACCTAACCTGAGCGTAACCATTTTACTTCCAATTTAAGTTAGGCTGGATTGAAATCCATTAAAAACTTCGATGCAAATAAATAAAAATAAAAAAATGCAATATTTTCAGAACAACATAAATTTTTTAACAAACTAAAACTAATCTAATCTAACCTAACGAGGGCTTAGATTTTGACTTTAAATTACATCTTTATATACCTATACATACATTCATTGGGTAAAAACGTGAATTTTTATATGCAACCAAACTTTGCAGAAAGGTTTGGCCCTGTTTACAACAATACGTCATCCATGACAATACACATCGATCAACGGCAAACCTTTCCTCCTTCGAAAATATACCCATAATTTCCACTTCCTTCACACTTGTCACATTCATCACATCACCCAAAATTCACGCATACATATTTTTACAATATGATAAGTAGTCAAAACAGTTTGAATTTTAATCATTCACCTGCATATATCCCATGTGGCACGTGGTGGCGTTGACTAGCGTGCCAACTTTGAACTTCTTGAAGCGTATCCTGAGGATCCAGTCTTTGGGTGTCCCCCTGAAGGACCTGAATCGGTATGAACATGTCATGGGCTTGCCAAAAGTCTCCGCAGTCACTTCTGGAGAGCTCACGTCCTCGTATATATCGACAGTCTTGTTGCAGTGGTCCCGTTTCGCTTCAGCTGTAAACAACATCATACACGACTTATTAATAATACTGTTTCACGACACATGTCGTATGTTCGAGTCCTCGAATTTCCTACGGGACATATGTACATATGTACTCCCTCCCAGTACTCGTACACGATAAAGTATACCTTTTGATGTTTCGTAAAATATGTACGTACGTGGGGGTAAATGTTTACAAATAACAAGCGGACGAAATGATGCACGAAATTATGTTCTTTCGATATAAGAGTGTATTAATGTATGTACGTAAACAATTTTTGTATTTTTCTTTCAACAAAATCGAACGATAAAGCGATACACTTTGTACGAAAGCGATTTCTTTCATCTTTTAACGGTAATCGATGATTTTCTTTAGATTCTTATTATAAATTGATTACATTATTACATTGAAGAAAATTTCATATTATTTATTTTGTTTTTTAACCATGTTTGATATAGAAATATTCAATTATTTGTACATATGCTCGCGTTATGATGATAAGCGCATTACATACACATTTATTCCCTACTGTGAATCTTCAATTTCAATAATCTAACGTACATACATATATACATATGTATAGTATAGTTAATTTATTATTAGAGCTCGAAAATTGGTGGTATTATCGTTTAGAATGAGTAGAAGAGGAAACCGGCTTACAGGGCCGCATGGGAAATTTTTCGTTATATTTAATATGTAGGTACTTAAATTGTAATTTAGTCGTTTGGAAAATTGAAACAAAATGCTCCTTCTAGGAATTAGATGGGCAAAATATGAGCTGTCACTATTAGTTGTGCTTGAACCGTTGTTCGATGAAGTCACGAAAAAGAACTGTTGATACAATTTTTTTTTAACAATTAGAGTAGAGGTGTGTAATATCTGTTTGTAAATATTACTATAATATCACTATATAGTGATATTGATATGGAGTTTTATAGTCATATAAATAATGCCTCCCATTAAAAAACCTTTACTTAACCTTATGAATGAATGAATAAAAGATCATCCCGAATTTAATTTTTAATTGTGAAAATGTAAAATAAATATGGGAATGAAAAGGTATAGGTAATATTCAAAAACACATAGCTACAAAATCTCACACCAGACTCATTAATTCTAATTTTAATACTGATTTAGCGGAAATGCTAATAAAGTGCAAATATCCCATCGGTTAAAGTCGAACATATATAAATACATGTTTAAAACAGCAGTGCGGAAATGCTGACATTTCTTCTGATACACCATTGCGAACAAATTTTTTACCGTAATTGTACAGTGAAAAAATGTTAAATATTAAAGAAGATTTTTGTGACAAATATTTATATAATAAACTGACAAATGCGGGAATAACATACGTAAGTCATGTAACAATAAGGAATTTAAATGAAACATCGAGTAAATCACATTTAATATTTATTAAATATAACAAATTCAGAAACAATAGTAAAACTAGTTAAAGACTGGTCAGTTTATAGGGTGGTCGGGTAAATGATAAAGTTTTTTAATTTTTTGCGGATGCAGCAAAAAAAGCGCACTGAAATTCTACCTCCTGGGTTGTGTGTAAATTAATTTTGTATGACCCTGTCGGCCCTTCCCATGCGGCCCTGCCAGCCGGTCTATTATACTCGTACAAAGAGATTCGCTCTTTAATCTGCAGTTGAATATAAAGCTGTGAGTTTTTAATGATACAATTTGTATATTTGTATATTTCATTTGCAAAGTTGGCCTGCTAAAGCTCCATAGCCTTAGATGGGGCTTTATTGCTTTTTGTTTTTGAAGAACGTAAGGCCCAGTATTACGTTTAATGTGGTTTTAATGTGAAATCAATATCGCAGTCTGTCAGAGCGACAGCACCACTGCAGCACTGGTTCGCCCGAACAAAGGGGCAGGGGTCGACAACAAAGGGATGCACTTGCACTTAGAAACTGTGCTAGTTTACGGTTCATTTATAATATTTACGAGCCGAGTTGCCAACAATCGTTAGATAGTTGATATGATCATGAGAGATTTTAGACTTTGATATGGAATACAGCGTGTACTTTGTAGTCGTTTGCTTTGAAAGTGGAATAAATTTGCGTTTTATCTGATGACTTTAGTGTTTCAACTTGTTTTATTTAACGCTTCCATACAAAACTTCTCTAAGCCAATTTAGGTATAATCATTATTTTGATATCGAATTCCGTCAATTGTTTAAATTATAAGAACTATAGATATATGTAGTTCTTATAGTTTACTAGACGGCTTACCCATCATATGACGGTGGATTCTAACCGCAATTTTCAACATTGCGCGCTGGTTTGTACAATGACAGCCCAGCCCCTAGCCCGTTTTGACAGTACGTGAAACAATGAATTGGTGTATGGCCATAATAAAATCACGCTGTTGACTCCAACCAGCTTTGACAGATAGCGGCTTGTTGCCATCATATTGCTACAAATGTTTTGTTTGTTATGTTGCAAGCGTGACTGCAACGACCAAGACAGGTATATTTTACGCTAATATATGTATATACATACATATATAGTATGCGCAAGACATTATTTATGATCGATATATTATAAGAGTCGTAGAACGCTGTTGAATTTTACATATTCTTCATCTACAACTACATTTTAAATTTACACAATTATTAAGTCCAACACGATTTTAAAGTCCGAATCATTTTCATTGACCTTGAGTTGTTTTAAATTCATTTGAAAATTACATACTCAAAATTATTCGTTGCTGATTTTCATTTTAAAACTCAAATAATTTACATAGTCGAAATTCAATTTTTTTTCAGTTCAATATAGTAGCTTTTCGTGTTGCTTATTAATGATTTATGTACATACATACATACATATGTACATACATATGTACATATATTAGAAGAATGTTAAGTTTGATATTGTTGAATTGTGTCGTGGTATTTTCGAAGATATCGGGGAGGGGATAGTTTTAAATATTTGTAGATTAGTTAAGACTTAAATATATTAAATTGAAACTGTAGTGCGACATTTATGTAACTCAATTAGATGATTATGAAAGCGCACGGTCGACAATCGCTGAACAATTGTATTATACAAGTTGGAAGTGGGTCAGTGAAGTATGCCGCTGCAGTAGCAACTAATGGCGCAAGCAAATAAAACTGATCTACAAATCAAGTCGTATGAATTGCACTACGGATTAGCAATCAAATATTTATTTTTACAGTATATCAATTCCGCAGATTCTAATAATGAGATCGCTCAGCTCGTAAGAAGCTTAATTTCGACGTAATTTAATTGAGAGGAAACAGCGGCTGTGGAGTCGGCGTTGCTTGATCAATTAAAATGTATGTCTTGATTAATTTCGTCGCAATATATACTATAATAAATATATACATACATATATTGTACATGTATAGATCTCGTATATAGCCCATTAAATTTGATATATAGCTCCAATATCCAAGGGCTGATCTAAACAAAGGTTTTCCTATACGGTGAGACAATATTAGGTTACCCCGGCTGAATCTTATTTGTAATATATCAACGCAATAACTAATAAAATACGTCAGTTACATTATAAACGATCCTATTTACTATACAATAGTTTCTATTTTCTCATATCAATGTATAGGTAATGTCTTTTATGAAACTTCAAAAATTTCTAACTTATGATGCTTTTTTGTTTTATCTTATTGAACTTCAACTCTCATTGTCTGCTTTTAAACAAATCGACTTCAACTTTTGAACATTTATTCTCAATATATACCATAAAAATTTACGATCATTTTTAATCTTTCCTCATAAACAAATTGCTTTATCGCCGTCACTAAAATAGTATATGTATGAATAAGTTCAATTTTTATAATTTATAGTCAACTTTGCTAGAGCTTTCGTGTCTAGTATAGTAATTGGTACAATTTCTCTTCATCCAATTCCCATTTCGATTAAATTGCTACCAACTTTAGTTTGATTGACAATATAATAATTAATCTACGAACATATGTATGTATGTACATACACAGAAATACTATTAAAATCAATAGTCAAAAGCAAAAAAAGTCTATTACGAAGCATCAAAGCAGTTTCTACGTATTCGAACTACTCGTATGTACAAGTAGTGTATAACAATTTTTTGGGCGTATTGATTCTATACGGTGAAATTTTTAGTATACAGTTCGCTAGTTGGCTTGTAGCCCGATATGGAAATGGAAGGAAAAAAAGACGAACTTTTTACGGTCAATGAACCAGAAATGATATGTAGCTTCGACGTAAAATAAAATTAATAACACATTTCGATTCTCGTACGTATGTTGGTACGTCTTTATATCATTCATCGTATACGTTACGATCTGTTTCGTTGTATTTAATACATTAGACGAGTCGCCACTAAGAAGACAAACAAAATTATAAATCCGCACATAAAGCAAGCCGACGAAATGGAAAAACAAACCGTTAAAAATATCCCGAAAGGGAATAGAAACGTTTCTCAAAGTGCGTTCAACGCCAAAATCGATAAAGCGATATATAAAAGAAAGAATTGCGGCGCGCCGTTATATGTATTTGCTTCCAACAAACCAGAGATTTATGATACGCGCTTCGACCCCGTTTCACTAATGATTACTACTTAAGCGTTTGATTGATGTTTTCCTTATTAATTCTGCTTTTCTTCATTTCTCCACCACCAGAACGCTTTTCCACCGCCCCTCCGTCATATTTCAGTGTCACTCAATCATAAAAAATGACCCTCTTTTCAACCGCAAACCTCGCGAAAACCCTTCGAAGCTCGTGTAAGGATACGGCGGGCACAATAAATATGCTAGATTGCATCTATAATTCACGATAAAATCATCTATTCGTTTTATCGTCGAACGAAATTGAATCGTATCATAGGTACACCCTCCCTTTAATATATTTCTCGAGTGTCAGTGAACCGCACTCGAAACTATTCAGTATTCGAGAGCCATCCAAAGTTTTCCGCGTCGCTAACATAATCGTAACTAGCTACTGAAATTTTAATTAAACCCATCCTAGACCTCTACTTATACGACTGAATTGATTATATTGAAATCAAACCGGGAAATCGCTCGACCATTGTTAAATAATCCAAGTAACATAATCCATCTCATAAGTGCTTCGTTTTAATACACATGATGTAGTATATACGCTAAATTTATTCGTACAGTGTGTATAATTCAGGTTGTTGTATAAATTTCGCAAAATCATATGCCGTTGTTATTGGTTCGGTTAATGTTACCGCATTACAGTGAAATTATTGCAATAAAGGTAAACTTTTAATGTTGCACGCGACAATAAAGGCAATTTATCGCTTCGCGAAACGCGTTCGAAATTTACCACAATGGAATAATTAATAAATCGAATGATTTAAATTAGGTCGCTTGTGAGAGTTTAAGAAAAATACATGTTAATTTTCGTTTAGGTATAATAAATTGAATTTTTTTACTTCGGTTTCGCGGTCGTTCCGGCTCTTCTTTTTTTTATGCAACCCCCCCATTCGACACAATAGACCTCAAATTAGGACCGATAAAAAGCCTTCAATCAAGCCTACGTTCGCTCACACAATAGACGCTTTTAACAATGCCGAAAAAAAATTACGCTGCCTTTAAAAAATATATAATTATATGTAATATTTCATAGGCGATGTTGAATGTTTGATCTGATATTTTATACTAATGTATTCCTGTTATATTTGTGTACGCTCAATATAGTCTTTCGTTCTTAGTTATGTACGTCTCGGCAAGAGGAAAAGTCTATTGATGAAGCTGAAAACCATTTGCAAGCTGTAACGCAAAGAGGAAAATGCTTTTCCTTATAGTTTTCTTCGCAAACTATTACGAAGGAACTGTACTCGGTGCAGAAAGTCAGTGAAAAGCCTTTAATTCCTACACAACTTTCTCGTTGCTCGAAACCTTCCACTGTTTCACGAGTCCAGCTCATGAATAATCGCCTCACATCCAGAAAGCTCGAACACTGAAAGCTCTAATTTTAGCCAGCCGTCACGGTGAGCTTTTAAAGGGGTTGCGCGCACAACCCCGTTTAATATTTTGCAACGGATCGACCGTTGCAAACGAACACGGCTAACGGTTTACTTGTTTTCTTTGGACTCTGCGTCTGGCACCAATACATACGTACGTGTGTGTTTTTGCATTGAATGAACCCGAAAATAGAGCAAAAATAATGCAAAAAAAAACGCGGCGTTTATTTATGAACCGCGCAGTCAAATTAAATCGCTCGTAAATAACGCGAGTGCAATAAATAACGGAGGCGCAAGTCGAAACCGGCTGCCCCTGCAGACAAATTGTTTCAGCTTTCGGGCGCAGTCTGAAACTGAAGCTCGACACACTTATTCTCGAGTGATTTTTACATGTTTCAGTGCTGTTGATCTAAATTTGGGTCATCGACAACATTTTTCACAATCTGTCACAGTGCAGTAGCAAAGAAAAAATAATCTCTAGTGGTTTCTCATTGCCTTCCGACGAGGGAGCAAAAGGGGAAAATGAATCAAAATATGTCCAAATTCCAACTATATATTTAAAAATCGAACTTTCGTGGAATTGCGATGAAGAAGATCCACAGTGCGCTATTTGCCGCGATGTACTCGCGAACGAGAGCATGCGACCGAACAAATTGCGTCGGCATATTTAGACGAAGCATCCGGATTTGAAAAACAAGCCAATCGAATCTTTCGAATGACAATTTGAACAGCTTGTCGTCGAAAACGAATCTTTCACAATACACCAGCAATATAGAAAAAATCTATCCACGCCTGGTACTCGATTAGGTAAGCTGCACACACTTGGCAAGTGCTCCCAGTGATCGCATACACGATTGGAGTCATGTTTGATGATAAGAGCAAGAAAGAAGTTTAGAAGTCGAAACGATTTCGGCAGAAGATAAGCTGATCCAATGAGTCGATGAGACTACATTTTTCTCATTGCAACTTCTCATCAACGAGTCCACGGGTGTACATACGAGGTTTATTCCAGCTGCTCGTTTTCGTTAATTTAAACTACATACATAAAACACTGAATATTGTTATAAAAACAGTATTAAAAAAATTTTAATCACCCCCCCCTCATGTTTATTAAAGCTAGTGGGTCGCCAAATTTTTCCTTTTTTGTGTATGTTACGAGGGGCTGTTAATGATACAATGTTTATACTTGGCATATAACTTCTTGTCCCCGTTTCCACAGGCGTTCAATAGCAGGGATAGCTTTCCACTTCTTCGTGTGGTAAAATGGATTATACATAAGTCAGATAAATTGGCAGGTTTGAGTTCCAATACCATTCAAATCTTTTCAGAAGCTATAGCAGTACCTGAAACTATCGAGAAAATTGATAAATTGAACCATGAACTTGCGTTCATAAGTCGAATATTGTACCAGTGAGCTGTCGCTGCGAATTCGGGTGGGTTTGGCTATCTTCAATTAATATTTGCCCATTGTCGGTTGACACAGTCGATTTCCAGCCCCTTCTCCGAGTCCAAAATGTCAAAAGCAGTGCGCTAATTACGCGACTGTTTATTTGCGTTACGAACGAGCCCGACTTCGTCAAATAATCGAGACAATAAACACACAGTAACGATGTGCTTATCGCACACGTACGGTTCGCTAATTAAGTTTGTCGTTTCGCGGGAAACACGATACGTTTCCCCTCCCTACCGCTCTCGAAACATATTTATTTATATCTCTCGGAACTACATAGGGTCGAGGGTTTGGGCAGGAGGGGTTGGTGATGGGGTTTTCTTTTTCGGTGCTGTAATTAATCTGCTTGGAATATGGAACGCGCGCTAATACTAATTACAACTTCGTCCGAACGAGTTTCAAAGGAATATATTCCGAAACTGGGCAGGGAATGTATGCCCTTCGTAAAAAGAGGAACTTTTACCAACTCAAACGAAACGCCAAGTAAATTTATTTTCTCCTCCGTAAAAGAAAATGCTATTCGTTCTTGCGAATATATATACGTGGGTGTGTGTATTCACCATACGGAAAACTTCTTGTAATATGTACGAGTGATTAATATGGTTACAATAGACTCGAAGGTATGTATCAAACGTACATTTTATTGATTAGTGATAGTTTGTGGAACTCCATTGGTTTGAAAATGTGGTATTTTGTAAATGGTCAAAATATAATATTGAATTTGTTTGCATCGCAGAACGGAAGTGTGTGGAGCGTGGGGGAAGAATCTGGTCCCGTGGCCGTTTAATCTCGAATTATTCGGTCCGAAAATAAAAAGCAGCGGAGTTTTCCGACATAATTTTCGCCGCGATGGAAATATGATTATCCGAATGCCGGGGAAGGAAGCAAACCTTATTTGAGGAAACGCAGGTTTCTATCGAATTACGGCCGCCGCTTTTCCTGATATAAATTACGAGCACTGCCTCCTAAAATTTTCCCTGCACGCAAAAAGAAAATGAAAATTTTCCAAAGCAATTACACGCACCTTATTGATGCCGCGACAGAAGTGAGAGTCGGATGAGCGAAAGGCGAGAGGGGGGGGGGGGGCTTTTTATTGTGTGAAAATATGCGGAAATTGCATGAACGCGGAATACGAAAATACGAATACGGCAAAATATAAATAGATTAAAAATAGGACTTATACGATGTATATGTAAATTCATATTAATGACATTCCTAAAACGCGCTACAGAACATGCACTCACTCGTCATTACTAGACGGAAGCAATGGAAAATCTTTGATACTTACTTTCTACCTAGTATAAATTACTACAAGTTTTTCAATTTCATTTAAATGTTCTTCAATTACATTTACTATTGTTATTTGTGGGTTAATACGTACCTTTATCAAAAAAATATTCAAAAATTTCATACTTTTTTTGTTTGACCACAAAAATGTATGTAGAATAGCGAATAAAAGAGAGGTTTTCATTTTATATGTCGAATACATATTTCGCTTTAATCGCAACGCGGTCGACATGTTCGAGAAATGTAGAGCAAATGTCCCGCAGGCTATACACCAATCACAATCGAATTTTGCACGCTTAATTTTCAACGTATTGTACACAGGTATATTTTGCAAAAACTGCGCAAAATGGGGACGTCGTGTGCAGCTTATATAGCTAAAATTTCTTTTGTCGAAAATGAAATGAGTCGAAGTTAAATCTGAACTAGACTTTCAACAAAACGATGCGAGTTTCTCCAATTAACTGACAGTCAGTTTAGTACTCGGACTGCAGAATTGTGTGAAAAGTACACAATAAGTTAACTGGCACTAAGTATCTAAAAGACTTAGGTACTAATTAAAGCCGCAGTGTCGGTCATAACAGCAAAGTGTAGACTTTAAGACGTGACCTACGATAATTTGCATCATCTCTCTCGCTTTTATGACCGTCAAATGTTAGTTTGGATAACAGCTAAGTGAGCTAAGGGTCACACATTGTACATACATACATATGTATGTACATATACTCGTATATGATGTTGTTAAAGGTAGTGTGTGCGTAATTACGAAATCTAATGTATGTATTCAAATTATGCTCGAACTTTCGGGTAGAATTTGAATTTTTAACCTTCGGCCTTTTGGTAGGAAAGCATAATGTGGCGTGATAAAAAGTAGTACCCATTTTTATGACACGGTGATTTATTAATCGCATTATATTCAAGTATTTTCTTTTGCGTTAATCTAGCGTGACATTTCAATATTATAAACCAAAGTAATGGTTATGTGCGACCATAACTCAGCGAAGCCTCGGCTCGAAAATGCTTTTATATCGAACTAACGGTGGGTTAATGGAATTTCAGTTGTGTAATTTCGTTCAGTTTGAAGGCGCGGAATTTACATTATATTTAAAAAATGTATATTTGCGATAAATATTTACATCGCATCGACTTTGACGTCAACGAAAAATACAGCGTTCAATCATGAACTAAACGATGTACAAATTTATGCATTAATCCGAGAATTTTCGCCGACAGAATTTGTTACGAGTTTCAAGTTTGTCTTTTATATTGACGAACGTTAATAATAATTAGTCTGCAAATAATATCAAAGAAATTGGGTATCGTAAAAGTGAAAAATTAAGCATTGAAACGATAATTTTAATCAATATAAAATTTGCATACTCAGTGGTGAACTTGATGAGAAAATATAATTAAATAATTGAGATAGCAAAATGTTTCATTTATTTTCATGAAAATATATATACATATGTACATAGCTATAAAGTTAGATACTTAAACATTAATTCTATCAAAATTCAATTTAAATGATTAAGATGTTTGAAAAATTTTGTGCATCGTGAAGCTCAATGGTAAAATTAAAAATCAATCATGTTGTGCATTTCTATCTCTTTTTCATTGTTATTTATTTATTTAAAATACGTGGGCATAGTCGATGGAGCCCAGGGGTCTGATATAAATTGTACATACAGTTTTTAATTTTTCAGTTATTTATATTTTATATTTGAAGGATTTCAAAAGCCATTTATATTCAAAAACTTGTCGAGATGATTTTTAAAGAGATTTGTATTTTCAGAAGTTACAAACTTCAACCACTCTATTTGAAAAGAATGAGTCTATGACAATTTTGTTCGATTTGTCTTTTAAGGGACTCTGGGTTGATTTTTTTGTTAAACGTGAGGAGTTTCCTTATTGGGCATTTATATTTATTATTTATTATTTTATACACATCTATTAGATCGCCTCTCAATCTTATCGTCTCCAAAGAGGTGAGACTCATTCTGTAAAAATGTTAAAATTGCTCAAAAGTTAAGGCGTACATTAAGTTTTTTTTTTAATGAAGGATAGTATTTGTAATAATTAAATATTGTACATGGAAAAGTATACAGCAGCATATTTTTCCGTAGACATGTTTTAATACATCATTATGGTCAATAATTCGGTTCGATAAATTTATCGTAATATTAAAACGAACGGAAAAATTAATTTGACCAATAATGTCTCTATTTTTTTAATCCGTCAACTTTTAATCCGTCTTCAAAGATGTATTTCGTCAGTAATTTATTAATAGCGAAAACTTTTAACGCAATAAGCGAGCGCGAGCTCACGTTCGAAATTAATTCACTTTATGAGAAATCGACTACGAAAAAGTATAAAAAGAAATGTTACAGCGATATAAAAAATAAGAACGCGTAAGCCTAATGCTTATAATATGATGTAATTCGGCGAGAGGTTCATTGGCGTCCCGTTTGTATGCGCAGCATCTCACTCGGCCGGCAGTTTCGAGAGATGATAAAAAAATTGCCATATAAAAAGTTAATTTTAAGAATCCGAATGCAGCGTAAATCATGATTAAATATTTTATGGCGGGAGCGTAAAATTGTAGGGAGCGAGTGAGCTTCGTTCCCGCTTTTTTTTCTTCTTCGGGAAATAAGAGACGCCCCATCCCCTAAATTACGATTTAATATTTTCGGTACATTTGGAAAATTACGCGGAACGCCTTACGAGATTTGCCGGGTCAACGCAAATCCCACCCTCACACCCCAAACTCTCGTCAAATTGAAAGATATGTATTTATGTGTGTGCATGTATTTTAATCCGAATATATTCAAATTGGAACTCGTATATTTTTATATTCATTTTAATTGAATCGTGTACGTGTACGTAGGTGAACATGGTGTTTTAATTAAATATTGAAACACGTACAATTGTCCATCTGTGCGGGAAAACTTTTATCTCTAACATTGACATGTTACATATGTGTTAATGTCGTCATGTGAAATTATTAATATGTATAATTAATAGGTGCATTGTTTCTTTATACATACATATGTATGTAGTGTGAAAATTTAAAATGTATGTATTTTTATTCTATCCATATCGGATCAAGTACCTACTGTTGTCTTGCGAAAATTCGACTTCGCGATTTTGACTGATTTGTATTTTTGGAAAATGTCTATGTTTTTTTTTATTTTTTTCAGTAAAATATTTAGTATCTTTGTAATATTATAATATGCTAATCCTTATGGCAATATCTAATTTTTTTAAAAGTGGTTTTTTGTTGTATCTGAAACTATTTAACCAATCAAGTTGAAAATTCATATTTATAGTTTTCATGTGAAATTTAAAGAGTTGATAAGGTTTTGGTCAAATTCCGCTAACCGGAAGTGGTAGTTTACTCTTGTACGAAAATTTGGTCTTTTAAATATTTTTAATCTTTATGATATTATATGAAATTATAGTCCTCATAACATTCATGAGTTATAACAAAATATCATCCAAATCGGCTTACTGGAAGTAGTAGGTTTTCCTATTTTAATATGAGCCGAAAATCTCACACTCACACAGTAATTTTATATGATATATGTACGTAGGTATGTACATATGTATATGTATGTGTGATCGTTGCTAACTCTATTTGATTCACTTACCTACTCCTGTTTGGATGTACCTATACATACACTAATGATCAAAAATTATTTTCATCACTCTTTCTATGTATTCCTCAAATATATGGATAAAGTCACGGGTTGGCCACACCCGATTTTTATTTTATTTCACTGTCTTTTATAAGACATGTCGATGTTTGTACTATCTACATTCTGCTGTATACTCTCGAAGGATATGTAAATTGTCAATCGTGGATTGTCAAGCATGCTTGAGTGTGTCAACGTCAGTTCGCTCTAGTCTAGCGCAAAAAGGCGCATTGTATACCGTAGCCACTATATATAAATATAGAATTTCTTGAAATAAATAAATAATGACATAAAAGCATTGCCTAGTAAATACACAACGACGTCACGTGAATTATAAACGAAATTTGCTAACAGCAAGATAAAAAAATAAAATGAAAAGAATAAAGGAAAACTTTCGCCGTCATTGTGCGCCTTTTGTATACATACATTTTCTTGTACACTACGAACTACATATATAAGTTTTATTTTATGATTATTTCTTTTTTTTTTTCGGTATTTTTGCGGAAAAAAACAAAACTAGGCAAACTTTCATCGTTAGGGCAATAATTCAAACGCCACGTTCGACGAGAACGTTTATAAGAATCACGATTTTAATTAAAATGAAACCGTTTTCGTTTCGGTGGAGGGGTGAGGGGTAAAGTATGGGGGGGGGGGGGTGGATACTTGGAAGTTTTCTCTGGAAGGGTCGTCTATGGTGTGAGGCGCCCCAGGGCTCTCGCCTTAAATGGCAATTGTGTGTTTTCCAAACTATTAACATTTTCGTTGGTGTTTTTTTTTCCCTCGCCTCACCCCCGCCACCTTCCCCCCCCTTCGGCGTGAGTTATTGCCGGATCAGCATCCCCTCTAATGAAAATGGAGAAAACGGAAAAGAAATATTGAAAGTGATTTTCCGAGGGGCGAACGGTTCATTAGGCCGCACCGACGTGATACCGCGCGCCTCGGTTTTATTGCCGACCAACGCACAAATTATTTTATAAACGCTGCAAAATCACACGATACAACCTTTTATATACACGACGACAAAACGCACATACAGGATGATCTGAAAGAAATATTTCTGCTTTAATAAGTAGCAGCCGGGCGATCGCTCAGCGGTTAGAAGTGTTTGAACGTCAGTCTCTTGAACTACGGTTCGGGGTTCGGTCCCCGTACTTCGAAATGATTTTTTCGATGACGTTTTCGACCTTAATTATTGTCAAGATCTAAACCAGCGTGCGGGAACCGGCGGCTCTGGAGCCGCATGCGGCTCTTTGTATGAAAACCTGCGGCTCTCGCTGTCATCCAACGTTTTGCGTGAAACACAAAACGTTTACACAAAATCAAAATGATGGTTATAATTATATTTTATAATACACTGTCGAACGCTAAGAAATATCACAAAGATCCAGACAGCTATAGATTATAGACAGCTGCATTGATGAGTAACATTTCATTTCATTTTGTATATATAATTCGATGTGGCTCCCAAAATTTGGCTCTTAGCTCGAAAAGTTCCCGAACACTGATCTAGACATTACTAAATTTGCCGTCTTCTGTTAGAATACGGTTATGTTAGAAGAAGTTCTGCCAATTTATCTAGTTGTGAAACGGTTCCACCAAAATTTTGCACTTTCTATCCATTATTCCAATGTTAATGTTAGTCTGAATCTTCAGAACCAAAAGAAGTATATCGACGATTATGATTTCCAAAATACGTATGTACGTTTAAACAATAAACACGTTGTAGAATAAACATATATGTACATATGTAGCTCTTTGTGTACATATGTACATAGTTAGCAGTGATCTCAGTCAGCACGTTGCACTGCATTCACCTTACAAAGTGCATTAATTTATTTAGAATGCAAGTATGCGGAAATTCAAACGTACCCCGTCTACCCCTCCTTTCAACCCCTCTTCTATCAGACGTCGACCAGTGCTAGCAACGATTTACCAATTTGCCAATTTATCTAACTTAGTTTCGTCAAAAATTGGCACCTCCCATTCATTATTCCCATATTTATGTATGTACCTGTTAATGGGTCTGGATCCTTGTGTTCTTATGTCGACCATTCACGGTCCGTATTAGTCGACGTAAATACGGATGTTCAAAATGGTACAAAATGGTCGTACTGACAGTGTAAATTCATTTACACATACACAATCCGTTTTAATAATACGTCCGTATGTACATATGTACGTCGATTAATACGTACCGTGAATGGCCACCATTAAACCGGTTGATTAACTTTATACGCCCCAAAAAACAACTGCAACGATAAACATGAATTTATATACATAGCTAAAATTACTATACATACATATATAACGTAAGCGTCTGCATGTCTGCCAGATCATAGCGTAGCGATCACGCTAGCATTGCCAATGAGCAAAAAAAAATAACGTGTATCGGCAACTTAAAGCCGCTTTCTGCAATAGCTGGTTTAAGTCGATAATGCGATTTTATAGCCATATACTCGGTATACTATACAATTGTTTCGCGTACCATCAAACGGGCTATGGGCTGTACTGCTATTGTATAAAACTCAGTGCGCATGGGTGTGGGGGGGGGATCAGAATTCACTTCATATGACTAACCGGCTAATTAATTGATATTATTCGAATTTATCGACTGCTTCAAGTGATATTATAGCTACTGGTATTATTTAAATCCAGATAGACCGTCTCCTGTTGGAATTTTCTAATTTATCTGACTTACTTAATGATTCACTTTCGTACGAAATTAACACCACCTAACATTCTTCCAGCCTATTAATTCATATTCCCATCTGTTCTCCTGTAGAATTCAATGGAAACCACTGGTTATATTTCCATTGCTAATTCACTATGACAGCCGATAAAATTTTAGTTACAAATTAAAGTGACAAAGTTTGAAAGTATGTACATAAAGGAAAAGGAAAATTTTCGTGCAAAAGTCACATATCGTCAATTCGTTAACGTTCTAATTGATATATCATTCAGCTTATATTAAAATTCAAAGGTTAATTGATCTGTCACTCAAATTTGAACTTGCACGGTTCGCAAATTCACTGAGTGAGAATTTACTCGTATGTATACATACATAGGTATACATACATATATGTACTTTTATTTCGGTCGACCCCGTAGGTTTATATAAGCAAGCGGCGTAATGGGATTTAAACACGGCATTAAATTACCGACTCGATAATCGACGCATTGAAAGCTCTCGAGAGCTTTAAATAAGCTCACCGGAATATTGTATCAAATTACGATGATACCGGATACAATATAAATTAAATTATCTATAATAGCATTTTCGGAAGCTTTTTACCGACTCGAGGCGAAATTTGAAATTTTATCCGATGGAAATATGTTCGGATACTTTTATTTTTGTTAATTAAATTTTACTTTTATAAAATTTTGCGTACCTATGTATATATACATACATAAGTTTTGGAAGCTATTAATTTACGATGTGACGATCAATTCATAATTAGAAAAAAAAAACGTACTCGTACAAATATATGTATGTACATATGTATCATCTGATTTGAATCTATATAATTTCATTAGAACTAATAAATTGGTTGTTTCATCAATACTTTATGATTGATGAATTAAATCCGCATTATAAATAAAGTACATATCGGTATGATTAATTGTAGAAATATATTCCATTAGTTCTCAATAATATAACTGGCATTTATTTAATGATTTTGAATATTGTGAAGTATGTATATCTGATAGTGATAATACTACCCTCACCTAATTAATTAAATGTGTTTTGCGAATATAATTCAATATGCGTACACAACCGAATGGAAACTCTTCAACCCGTCAGTATAGAATTTCTTCAGAAAGCATCCCCGAAAGCTTAAAAGTTTCTAGTCCTTTCGATAAGGATTATCTAAGATTAAGTTTCAATGGAAACCCTCCGACGATCTTCAATTTTGATCTGTTTTACATAGGCGCGTTGATCTCGCACAAGTTTGATGAAGTTTTGGAAAAGGGATTTTGTTGTTCGACACGTGTTCCAAATTCTAAAACGGTTCAGATCCACAAACACAAAAGTAGATAACGTCTCGCACGCATCTCAAACGTCTCGTTCCTATCAACGGCTAAACTGTCACGAAGATACTTCTTCAAACGTAAGCATATATGTATGTACATCAAAAGGCAATATATTCATAGCACACCTTAATAACGTATCTTCAACTACCCGCTCAGACTATTCGATCCTATTGAAAGTAATACCTATTTCCGAGAATTTATCCCCGCTCTGGCCGTTATGTACGGGTATGTGTGCACTCGATCTTGATTCGTGTACATAAATTTAAATATATATAGCACAGATAGGAGAAGGCCAGTGTGTCCGGCCATGGTGCGAAGCTCACCATCGCTTTCCATAAATAACACCGGCGACAAATGGAAGGTATGAGAAGGCTTTCACGGGAATGTGCTCACCATAAATATCCCGGATCGTACACCCTCATCCGTGATGGCAGTAAAATTGCCAAAGGCTCCATTACCCTTCAATTTACTTCATTCTCTTTCACTTAAAAGGGGACCGGTTAGAGGTGGCACCTCCATATAATGAATTGAGTGCGCGCGCGCGCGTAAACTCTCACACTTCTATTTTTTTTAAAAGCACACACGTATCATTTTACTTTTGCGTGTAATTTAAAAACAATAGAGTTTCGATCGAGCACTCACCGTTGGTGGTTTAGCCACTTGAAAGGGTTCATTCGACACATGAGGTAAATTCTAATTGAAAATGTCTAATGTCGTATACGTGTGCGGAGGGATTGTAATACGAGCATTGTAAAGGCGTGTACATACATACACGCTTTGCGCGGCAACGTAGCGAGGAAGCCTCGCGAGGCAAAATGGTCGCGTCGTTAAGGCATGTACACACACTTTGCGAGGCAATGTTTTTCAAACTGTGAGTACCGAGCCATTGGTGGGTCGCAAAATAAATAAAATGGATCGCGACAAGCGGATACAATCAAAAAAAAAAATGCCTTCGTCAAACGTTGCAAATATTGAGAATAGAATGAGTTGTCTTTACCTAGATTTTATGACTTTGTAGAATTTGTGATTTGTTCGCATTACACTAGAATGGTCAGTTCTTCTATCATTATTTAAAATTGTCACATCTCACTTCTCTATCCCAAAGCTTTGAAAAATATTTTCCAGTGCAGAAATTTGAATCAGTAAAGAAAAGCCTTTGGAAGCCGCGAATCAATAATTGAGTTCAACTTTGATCCCGAAGAGGAGGCTGAATTTCTGTACCTTATTAGTTCATTTACACTGAAGAATGATTTTAAGCAATTAAATTTGTCATCATTTTGGATTAAGGTTAAAGGAGAATTTCCACTTAATTTCCACAGTAAAAAAGCAATCTTTATACTAATCTTTTACTTCAATATTTGTGGGAACTAGAATTTTCCACTGTATCTCAATTAAAAACAAATTTTCTAATTCAAAACTAATTTCATCCATAAATATCCATATATCATGTGTCAATAGTAAATAAAGGAACATAATGGACGGAGTTTGTGTTTGATATATTATTATATAGGCATAATTGAGTCGCATTACAAAATGCAGTTCTTGCAGTGGGTGGTATTAAAAAAAAGTTTTAAAATGATGCGGCTTAAAGGCCCTCACAAACCTGAGCGGTATCGCTACGTCAAACTGACGCCCCTATCGTCGTCCCATTCGCACCGATATAATTCGCATTGTGCGAATCAACGACAATAGAGGACGTCAACTTGACGCAGCGATGAGCCCCTTAACATATACAGCGATCGTCACACACAAAAGCCAGATAAATTGTCACACTTGATTTTTACCGTGTGTGTGTCCACCAATAAGCTCAAAATTAGCGTATATTAAGCTTATTGCATATTTAAATAGTTGTATTTCATTGTTTAATCGAATTGATGAACGTGCTTGTGCGAAAAGCGGTTTAACGCGCGTTTCACGTTACCTTTTATCGACGCCCACTTCGAGGAAAACCCCATTACACAAAAAAATACATAAACTAAGAAATTTTCGATGGCTTCGCCTCACCTTTAAGGTCTCCACTATTCGCTTTGTTTATATTTTCATGTAGCAATAGGGGGTTTATACGTTTCGTTTTATGGGCTTCGGTGCCCTCACGGGCACCATTCGGCCAGAATTTTCCATCCGCTCGCTTTTCACAATACATAACTCGCCACCATTACGCGTCAAATCAACGCTCGCATTTTCCGTGGCCGAAAAAAAAAATGATAACAAAAATAACACAAAAAAGGGGAAAATCGTTTTGTTTCGCCCATTCGTCCGATAACGCGAAAAATTTAATAACTGCCGCTTACTTTTCGACGGACGATGAAAAAGAGCGGGCAAACGTTATTTTTTCTTTCGTTTTTTTTTTCAGTTCACTACGAACGTCCGCTTCAAATATTTACCTTTTTAATGAAAACCTTTTCTCCCCTTTTTTTTTTGCGCCGGGACGAATTTTCCCCGTCGATAATATGTCGAGACGCTTCTTTATTACGTTCCCGTCTTCCGATTCTTCTTGTAGACTTATTATTCTCCCTTTTACCTATTTCCCTCCTTCTGCAAAGTCAATAGCGTAAAGAGAAAAATAAGAAGAGAAAAAAAAATAAAGCCTTACACTAAATTAGCCGTTGTTGTCTTTGACGCATTATATTCAAACGCACAAATTTCACACTAGTGTTATTATGTTTGTACTAACGTTCCAAGTCCGCACAAAAGTCGTATTACACTAAAGCTCTAGTTCACAAAAGAACGCCCACGATATCAATAACACGGTCACGGTTTTTCAACGTTAAAATCCACTTGGAAAAAATCCAAAAAAATTATTTTATTACCTAATAAATAATACACGACGTTAGCTCTACGCGTAACTTTAATAAAAAACAAAACAAAACAAAAAAAAATATGAATCTCGATGTATTTTACGTTCTTTCTGCTTATTCAATAAATTATCACAAATAAATGTCATTGAAATTACTGCGAACAAAATCGTAACTTTTTTCAATGAAACCAACTATGTATAACGTATAAAAATCGTTTACACCGTGATAAAATAAAGTTCAGTGACTTAAAAATGAGCTTATTCATGTGACTTGAATTATAGTGTACTACGCTTTTGAACAGTAATGAATTATAACGAAAAATTGCACGCGATTTAAATTTGCACGGGCGTGTACACGTCAAAATAAGGAGATTTTCCTTGTATATGAGGGGATTTTATTACCATAATTTTAGCGGAGAGAAAAGCCTTGTCT
This sequence comes from Parapsyche elsis, assembly GCA_022651745.1. Taxonomy (NCBI): domain Eukaryota; kingdom Metazoa; phylum Arthropoda; class Insecta; order Trichoptera; family Hydropsychidae; genus Parapsyche; species Parapsyche elsis. The sequence continues at coordinate 761,351 of JAGVSN010000044.1, forward strand.
CAGGTCGTATATAACGCCGAATTTTATGACTCATAACCGTCTTTTAGACGCTAAAGCACTCGTTGCCTGAAAATGAGCTTTTGCACAGACACTGCACGCGTCGGCGACAATCTAAATAATAAAGGAGAAAGTGATTCCAGTCACTCCACAACCTCAATATAACCACACTTGGATTAATCTACTTATAAACATAACATTCTATTACTAAACAAATAATTAATTATTTTTTCATTATATACAAAAGTTAACTATTGGTGTATTTTCACAGTGAAAATATCCATAAACGAATTACATTTTTTTGGGCAATGTTCGACATTTGTGTAAATGCAGCGGATCACGACGCAATAATTTCGTAATATCGACGCGCAATACTGCAAAATACACACTCGCGATGCGAACAAGTTGTTAAACAGCCGCTGAAATTTTAATGCGAAAGCTTTCATTGCAATATTCAGCGAGTTTGTTAAAGCGTTTACCCGAACTCGTTACTAAACCGCGCGCAAACGTAGTTTCTACGATTTCGTTTCAAATTCCCACGAACCGACCTACCATTCCTATATATTATTCACAACACGACAACAATGGAAGACCACCGGATTGTGAAAAATTTACAAGTTGTCAATACGCCAACTCTGTACGATACGCACAGCTTTCTCGTTCGAGGAAGTCTTGATTAATATTTTGCATACACAAATTTTGAAACAATCCAATCGGAACAGTGTGGAATCATTTTGGCTCGGCACAACGGCTTTGCCAGTTGTCGCAAACGTTCCACGAACTTCATCCCTCCTATATAATATACGATGTTTTCATTTTCCACTTCATTAAAATCCACTCGCGCACTTTCCACTTTTACTCCACCAACCCTTCGGCTCGGCATGGGCTCGCAATTAAAACGAAACTATACTACCCTACGTGAAGCCAGTTCGATGTCGGCCATATCGCCAGCTGCCACCAGAGAAAACGGTATAAACTTGCCGAGTAAATAGTCACTGAGAGTACTAGAGTAAAGCAGAGTAGGCACACACACACACCTTCGACTACATTGTTATTATAACTTTCCAGCTATTCCACGTTGAACGTTTCGCTTCAGAACATACATACATACGTAGGTATGAAATTTCTGAACAAACTGAACGATTCCACCTGATATTTAATTAAATGTGTCCTAATGAGCGCTCTGAATACGTAGTACTGCTACGTACCATCTACATATGTATATAATCGTAGAGGATGCCAGACTATTCGATTAGCGTGCAAAAATGAATTATGTAGTCACGAAACGTGCGATTCTAATTCGCTTGTAAAACGACGAAAAAAATGAAAGTTAATCTTGTATAAATATTTGGGTTGATCTCGTTGACGACAGATTTATGACTGTTTCCCGAGCGGATTATATCCTTCAACATAATCCCATCTAGGACGTAGGTTATAATTTTTGTACGAGGTCGTATAAAATACATATACATATGTACCTACATTCGTTTTTTTTTATATATTCGGAACCTCCATAAAAGCAACAATGAACCAAGCCCGTCACACATGTATTAGATTCTACTTGTCCTACATATGCAGATTGTTCGCATTCCATTTTTTCAATCTCTTATATTACAAAATGTGTAGATAATATACGGACGTTGAACAATTCTTATGATATATCTTTGATCAGGTTATTAAAAATCATCGTAAAATCATAAAAAAGAGCGTGTCTCGTTCTTGATCCACTTTTGGGTAGAAAAGCTCGTTTATTACTTGCTCGGGGGGTCTTAAATTCGACACTCGTAATCCCAAGTTTACGATCTTGATATTCCGAATTCCGACACGCAATTTAGCTAATTAAAACGGAATTTTCATTTGCGCAAACCGCTAACGATATATGTCCTTTGTCTGAATTTAATTTTGACTCTCAATTTATTGAAATCGTACAATACTGTTTTTGAACCGTGCGGGAATATTCCAGGAAAGTTTATTATAATATAATTCATCGAAATTCATACCGAATTAAATTTTATTGTACAATTGATGTTAATTAATATGCAAAATATCACAACGCCAACACACACACACACACACATTGATATAGAATTATTGAACATCATCATCGATCAAAGCTACTCGCTATGAATTAATTAATTGTTGAGTTTGGTTTGACTGTTTACATGTTGTATTAGTGTATTAGTGTACATTAGTGTATTTATTACCCATGTTGGCTTATTAGAACACGATACTGGACACACACACAGCGTATGTAAATTAATCTCAAAGCTTAACGTTAACGTTCAAACAGCTCACATTATTAAAATCAACACACGGACAACATCATAATACATACACTAGCAAACTTATACAAGGTACCTGAAAATAAGACAAAATTTCATTTTAATAAATTCCCTCTCGGTACGACTATTCAAATATTTATACATTGCTCTCGTGCGTTTGTTGTTTATATAATAAGGATCGGCTGCAAACTTTGCGTCGGCACTTACTATGATCCTGGGTACTTTTGTAAAGCACTAAACCATTCAAAGCTTAAATTCGATGACAGATTGGGTATGTATTAGTATACAATCAGTGTGGTATACTTGACAAAAGCTGCTATTTTATTTTACATGGGTGGTTAAATATTATATTTATATTGAAAATTCTTTGTATTTGCACAAGCTACTCTTAAAATACATTCAATATACATATATACAGTCGTCTTTTGTTCGTAGTAAAATTTTCAAGTTAATACGAAAAAAACCTGTTGCAAACCTAGCCCTAGTTCACTTACCCTAACGTAGAAATAAACGTGTCTACGCAGAAGGGAAAGAGTAAGGGTAGGGAGAGAGCTACGAGTGATCTACGACCCAGTACATCGAACGCAAAGTAAATACAAAATATATGAAAAAATCCTATTTTTTTTTCGTTTTGCTTTAGAAAAAGCTCACTTCTCTTACTGGCCGAATTGGAGACTGCAGACGAGACGAGCCCGAGCAGGATCAACGCCACACACCAACTCGTCATCGTCATCATCATCATCACCACAGACGACACTGGCGATCTTCTACGCTCCGAAAGGTGAGGATCTGCCATCATAGTTCGAACAGGGTGTCCCACAGCGTTTCTATCGCACGGATTTGCATTCGATAATAGCGTCACACATCGGATTAGCACTAGCTAAACTACCTACATACATATACCCATGTGTAGCATAGCCGTCTAAATCCCCTAAATTAATGTATTATTCAAACACTGATGAGTTCGAGTACGCGAACACGTACATACGTATAGGGCGAAAACCGCCTCTGGGTAAAATCGATATTACTGACACTATTCGAGATGTGAATTTGACATTTTTGTTAATTAATTTAAAATTGTAAATGTCACTTTAAAATTGTTTTCAATTCGGTTCAAATGTGTTGTTAATTGTTTTGATCGATGTGCACTAGAGTGTGTTGTCACTTGTCGGGGATTGTTCGTTGGGAAATTAATTATGTACGGTGATCGACGGGCGATCGGTCGCGGAAAAGCGTCTTCGTTTTCCGTGCGAATTTTCCGATGCGAATTTTCGCTTTTCAATTTTCCCGGACAGGTCCGCTGCCTTCGGCGGCCCGGACCGACTGAGACGCCAGCGGCCCTCTCTCTACCCACATTTTGTTTACGCCGACAGCTAAGGGTTAGAAATACACGTATACACACTCGCGCTTATGTTACGAAAGTACGTACGTATGAGAAATATTCCCTTATTAAATTATTGCAGTGCGCTCTTCTTACAATTAATATTGGCTCTCTTATAACAATTTATTCTTGTATATACTGCGCCAGCGTTTCTCAATCTATTTTCTGCTAGGAATTAATTTTTCGATTCGAATACATGCTTGTAATTGAACTGTAAAAGCATACGGTACCGGTCACTCAATTAACACTTTGTTCCAACGAGATTTTTTATCTTAAACATAAAAAATCGGGTGTGGCTAACGCATGACTTTATCCATATATTTGTGAAATATGAAAAGTAATCAAAAAGTAAAGAAAAAATAACAGGATTTTTGACTTTTTTACAAGAAAAAAATCCCACTTTCGGTTGAGCGATTTGGATGATTTTTTTTCACAGATTGTAATTAGCATAATGATTATAGTATTACAATATTGTGAAGATTCAAGAGTAAACTGCCACTTCCGGTTGGCGGATGTTGACCAAAATCATAATATCTCTTACACCCTACGTGAAAATTATAGCTTTGAAATTTGAGCTTGATAGACTTGATAGTTTCGGAGAAAAAGTTAAAGTTAAAAGAGAGTTACATTTTCCAGATATCATGAAAACCTGATCAGGGGATGATACATGATGCAAGTCAGTCAAAATCTCGAGGTCGAATTTTCGCACGATCACAATACTTATGGATTAAGTAAAAATGGTTCCCTCTACTTTAATTAAAACAAAATTAGTTCAATTTACAACCTATCGACATTTTCAAATGTTCATTACGTGAATGTATAAAAATCGCCTCTTATTTTTCAGCGAACTTAATAACTTAATAAACGGTATATATGTACTTCCGACCAATAGTTACATATAACTTATTTATTAAACGCCTATTAGGGTTTATACATATATAATATATTAAATTATAAAAAACACAAAGGAAAAAAAAAACTATGTTGAATTAATAAAAGAAATAATAAGTCGTTGTCTTGGGAACGAAAGATTAGTATTAAAAATTCAGTAAATTCGGAATATTTATTGCCATATCTAGGGGATGGGAGAATGAAGTTGATAATTATTACGTGAAATATTTTCACAATCCGATAAAAAACGAGAACAGGTAACACACACCGGTACCTTTAAACGAAAAGTCAATTGAACAAAAATAGGACTTTCCATTAGAGAGTTTAATATTTTTTATAAAAAAGCTACATCGAATATGATTCTTCTATTACTTAATTTTGACAGGAGAGAATCATGTCATAAATATTCAATATGTTATTAATATTTATTAACAATAAAATTTATATTGTATTTTTTAAATAAAATACAAACGAACGGCAAAACGAGTTGACCAAACTACAGAATTATACTCTAGTTTGCTTCTAACTAGCGAACAAAATGATAATTTAAAAGTGTTAAGATTGTGAAAACATTTGACAGTTCTGATAATGAAGCCAAGTAATATGTTCTCATCCTCAGTTATGTACATATATAATTAATATGCTCAACAAATGTAACTATACGACACTTTTTCTCTCTCAATGACTTACTTATTTACTAGTTTATGAAATATGTTTTTGTGAATCGTCTGGTATATTTGTATTTATTATATAACTAGTGTAAGCCCTTTGAATATCAAACGGAGCGCTTTCTCATCACCTGTACTGAAAAATAATATTAAATTTATTAGTTGTCATAGTTGTGGCATAGATGGCGCGTTATAATACAACAACGTAACAATTTATCAAAGTCGCGAGCCTATTGTCATTTTTCATTTTATAATATCAAATCGTAGCAGGTCTGTCATCGCCTCGTTGGATGATACTGTTAGCATGATTCATTCCAATCTGGTGATACCGGGTTCAAATCCCACTCGTGTGACGTTCTGGTTTTTTAATCATTTACCTAGGCGAGCGTTATCAGCAGACAGACAGACGGATTTCGGCTATAATATATATAATATAACTAGTGTAAGCCCGTTGAATATCAACGGAACGTTCTCATCACCCGTACTGGAAAATTATATAATTTAATAGTTTTTATAGCGCCATCTATGGCGCGATATAATACAACAAAAAAATAATAGTTTTTATAGTGCCATCTATGTATTATTAGCAGAGTCGCGATCCCTTTTATAGGTAAAGCAGAGTCACGACCTCATTCGTAGGTAATGTTTTAAAAAAAAAGGACCAAATCGACAACTGGTTTTGGCAGTTAGCGTAAGCGTGTTCTTCCCGAGCTTGGGGTCCTGGGTTCGATCCCCCACTCATTCTGGGTTTTTAATTATTTTTCCTCAGCGAGCGTTATCAGCAGACAGACAGACAGACGCATTTCGGCTATTATATATATAATGCTAAAAGTGAAAAAAAATTGCTTATATTATGGTAGTGTTTGGTTTGAATGTACATACATATGTATATGTACATATGTACATACACATCTAAAGCTCAATATATCCATGTGTATATTTATAACTCAATATTTGTCACTGTTGTGTAATAACAATAGCTTTGAAGTTTGTAATACAATTACTGAGAGCTCTATAAACGGTATGATCTTTCGATCGTGAGAATTTTCAGCTGGAAAATTCTCAATTGTTGACACGCGTCTCGTTGGTACATTGGTATTTAAAAAGTCCTCCGAGCGTATTGAAGGCGCAGTACAATACCTCCGCACAGGATCACAATACATTCCCTATAAATATTTGGCATGCGAAGAAAGTAAATAGCAGACTTTCCCCCAAAACGCTTTTAATCCATCTCGCTCGCTCTAATTATGTATGTACATAGAATGGTAGGGGTTCGCCGTCTCGCTTTGCTCCGTGCTTCGATAACCGTGCAATATCGCGCGCTCGTTCGCTTGCAAATGCCCGAAAATAAAAACACATTTTACACCCCGTGCGAAGGGTGGCTCGTGCGACATTTCGACCGATGGAAAAGCCGCGAATTTGTTCCGGCTCGTCGTATAAGAAAATTGGTAAAATTCCGACACGATCCGATACAACTTCATATGCTAGCTGCGGAAATTTCGCAACGCAAATTTACCGCACTATTGCGTGGCAAACTGGATATTGCACCTACCCCGCGCGAGATCCTCGCCGATAAAACGTATTTCCTTTATGACGATGCACAAATAAGGATGGAATTTGACTTTATAATACGCAGAATCGCTGTGGTTTCCAGTGAAGATGCTATCCCGCAAGATGGTCTGCTTTGGTATTTTTGTTCCTCGCTAACATGTGACTGATATTTTATTTTACAAATTATACCATAGTGACATGACGGGTTGCCCCAATTGACATTAGAAAAAACATTTAATACATTATAACTATATATGAATAAAATTTGATCATCATAACGATCCCTAACCAAAATAATTATGAAATAGTTAAAATGAAACTTGCGAATCACAGTTTGAAACTTTACATTTAATTGTGCAATTATAACAATCTTGCACATCGATGGTTTTTGTATGTCCAGTATGTATTGTAAGTGACACATTTTTTTTGCATGAAAAATATGGACGAAATGGACATACAATACTTTTTAAACTTGAAGGTTTGATGCAGATGGACGTTTTATGTATGAAAACTCAATTTTTGTAAAAATGGACATATGTGCACTAACCCGTCGATATGTACATACCGTTTTCTTAGTGGCTCACAATTAAATATCTCATTTGGAGTGGCTGTAATTTTTGAAATATTGAATGAAACAAAAATATATAAATTATTTTTTAAGCTTTCATCATCATTTTCAACCGTTCACAATTCGCTGCTGGATGAAGGCCTCTCCAATCCTCTTCCATTCCTGTCTGTCTTGAGCAATCTGCAATTGTGGCAAATTTGGCAATTCTTAAAATTGATTAATATTAGCAAAATATAATGAAATCAAATAACATACAATTAACAAATATTAAATTTAAACATAATCGATATTAATACTAACTCTAATCAAATTAAATAATTCCATAGATAATAAAATAATTATTGAAAGATTATATAAAAAAAAAAAACATAATAAATTTTTCAATCTCATCATAATTGGCACTTAAGATGTCAATGTGACGTGCCAATATGTTGAGAAGATTAATTGCTTTCGATATTGGCGAGTATATTGATTCTGGCCATTACGGGCAAGAAAAGAGTTCGCGATTGCGTTATGGACCAATATTTGAAGAAGTACTTCCAACGATCCTGCAAATCATATAGAGTACTTGAATCCAACCGAACGTTTTCTTTTCGGGAAGCTGTCATTCCATAAAAAATGATATATGGAAAAATTTACAAATATTTGTACACAAAAACACAGCTAAATCACTTTTAGTATTTAATTACAAGCCGTTTTGTCCTTCGTATGATGGTGGATTCTCACCCCATCACCTCCAGATCCCACTCATGCGAGCCGGTTTGTTCAATGACAGTACAGCCTGGCTCATTTGACAGTAATTGAAACAATATATATAGTGTACTGTCGATTGAATGGGTGTATGGTGTTATGTTTTCCGAACAGACGATCCAGCGGTTGACTTTCTGATGTGGTACAGTGTGTAGGTGATGTGGTTCAAAATGATAGTCAATCGGTATGATAGGTGAAACTTCGTTTATTTATTGATAATTGAGTAGGCAAGTAATTGACAAATAACGTGGCGTATGTCTGCTAGCAGAATGAGCACAGATATGAGGTTTCCTTCCTCTTAAATACCCTTTTTTCCAATATGTGGGAGAGGAGAGATTTTACTCTTAATTGATCAATTGAATCAATCACAAACTGCATCACTCAAATCAGCGGTCGCCAACCGGTGGTCCGCGAGAGAATTTTGATGGTCCGCAGAGTAATTTTAATATATTTACAATTTTCGTGTTTATTAAAATGTTTTAGTATATTCTGATTCTACTTTTTTTTTGGAATTTTCACCTTAATACGTTTCTAAGAACCCCGCCTATAAACTATTTCGTAACACGAACTGTAAACGTATTTATTATAATTTTATATCATTGTACCATTAATGTTGTCCATTTTTTTGTAAATAACTTGGAGTGCAAAAACAAGTGTAGGTAATTACCATTTCATATTTAGAATGTTACTTTTTTGAAAAAAATCATGGGAGTGGTCCGCGGGATTCAAGATTTTGAGTTTAGTGGTCCGTGAGGTCCGAAAGGTTTCCGACCGCCGACTTAAATTACTTTGATGATATGAACAGATATGGTCTATAACAAAGAAACTTTTTAATGCTGTTGCTTAAATTACTTTGAACAAGTATGATCATTTTCATGCTTTTGATGGTTAATGTGACCAGGGGCTATGAATTTTTATTATTCTACATATGTATGTATGTATGTGGAACTCTTTTAACTCTTTCAACTGCGAATAGGCGCAAGTAATGTAAACTAAAAATAGAAAGGGTATAACAAGGTACATATTGTAAAGTTCATTTGGTCGATACGACTCCTCTTAATTATTCAACTAATGTGAATTGAGAATGGTCAGAACGTAACAACGGTCATGAAATCGGATCGTCGACTTGAACCAACTTTGACAGATAGCAGCTTGTTGCTAAAAACGCAGTTTTATTCGCTAATTGTATATTTAATAATGAAATAGCACACATATTGAATTGTTCAAAATTAAATTAGTCAATCGAAATCACAGTTTTCCAATACGACTATTTAATCCTTTCGATCCAGTGAACGTCTGAAAGATCTTCATTTAATTAAATTTGATTTTACAACATAGCGAAACGCGCCTCGGTGTTATGATTGAATTTTCTCCAAATTGATTGCTTAATTTCGAGCATCCCTCTTACACACCCACCTACCCCCTTTCCCTCGCTCGAATATCTCAATTAGTTCCGGCCCCCCCCCCTGACTATGTAAGAGTAAGATTACTCTCTCGGTCTCTCCCCTCTCGCCGTCATAATTCAGACGAACAGTTGTCGTTCATCGATCGAGTTTCGTCGTGGCAAAGCGAAAACGAATAGACTTTCGACCGAACCAGTTCGCCTTTTGGCTTTTCAACAGTCGACCCTCCCCCCCTGACAGGCCTGCGAGCTGCGAACACGCCAGCTTACGTGATCCGAAATCGTTTTCTCCAGCTCGAAACATTCTTTCGGTTTCGCATCGACAAGGCGGTTAGTTCTTTACTTTCCGCAAAGTTTTTGTTGCCACTGCTAAGCCAAAGTTGCGAAGCTCTCGTCTCGTGTTTATTCCGGCGTGTACCGGTTCCGCCGCTGCACATCGGAGCTTTTATGGTTTTATGTGCCCGAAGAGGGGTGGGTGGGGTCGTTGATGAGGGGGGGTGGGTATAACAGTAAAACAACCGGACCGAATCCATAAAACGGAATCGTTTGTTTTCCTTGTGGGGGCTTGTTAAATGCCGCGCAAATTTGAGCTAATCCCACATCGGTGTTACGACTCGTAAACGCATGTTTAATTTAAGCAATTTTTTGAAACGATAACTGTATAAAAGTAGATGGGTATCTAAATAACAGTATAAATCACCAACTTTGGTACCCGACGCAGTCTGTGTGGTACAACCAGTGGTGTTTGTCTAAAATTTCAACTAGCGGCTCGCACCCGACACCAAATAAAAATATTTTATTCGGAATATGACAATTAAATGAAAGCATCGAAATGGATACATTAATCTATATATGTATGTATGTATGTATATAAAAATGAATGTCTGTTTGTTTGTCTGTCTGTCTGTCTGTCTCTTATAGGCTCCTAAACCACTAAACCGATCGCGATGAAACTTTCAGGACTTATTGTGATCATGCCGGGGATGGTTCCTGTGAAAAAAAATCGGGAAAAAACGGGAACGGGAACGGGCCTACTCACGCGTCAGATTACGTACTAGGAACGGGAACGGGAACGGGATCGGGAACGGCACCGGGATCCGAAATCGGAAAAAAACGGGAACGGAAACAGGAACGGGCCTGCTCACGCGTCAGATAACAAACTGGGAACGGGATCGGGACTGGGATCGGGAACTGGACCGGGATCTGGAACGGAAACGGGAACGGGCCTGCTCACGCGTCAGATAACGTACTAGGAACGGGAACGGGATCGGGAACGGGAACGGGATCAGGAACTGGCCTGCTCACGCGTCAGAAAAGTACTAGGAATGGGAACGGTATCGGGCATTGCAACGCATGCCGGGTCAGCTAGTATACTTATATATATATTTTATTTAGCATAACGAATAAAGTCTAAAAAAACTAGTAATCGATTACGATTTTATTTATCATTGGCCTGTCGCGCCGTTGTTTTCCCGCGTCAACTTTTTGATGTTTCCGATACCGTCGCACTCGTTCTGTCACTGATATGTACATAAGTACTAATCGATAGATATTGGACCCTCTTTCTGGTGATATGCGTTTTTGACGTGAATACGTCTATACGCGGACCAGTACGGAAACGGCGGTTAATCAGACCCATATGTCGGTCTGATTAAAAACGTATTCACGTCAAAAAAAACAAAGACATAAAAAATCAATATGCATATATGTAGTTGTGAGATTCTGAAAAAACATCTGGATGGAATTTAGTGGTCATGCACATCACGAAAAACCATTTAGGTACATTGGTGTACTCAATACATTTCTTAGAAATATTCGAAATTAAAAATAATTCTTGGATTCAAATAGCTACATACTCGTACTTACCAATCAATTGACAATTTAATGTTTTGTGACACTTTTTTTCATAGTAATATTATTCTCGGCAACTTTTAACGAATTTAACTTTCAACCAATTTAAATTATTATATTTACCGGCTTTTAGAGCCGGTAAATAAAATAACGAGCCGGTGCGAACCTACATATGTATAGGAAAACACCACTGAGTACAAACAACAATAATTTATTATTAATAAATAGATTTCGAATTATCATAGTAGGTTTTGTTTGTAAGATAAATTTAGCAGATTTACTAGTATAATAAATATGTTTAATGAATTGAATCGGATGAATCTAACTAAAACGATAAAAGTATGCATGTAAGTTGTTTATTTTTAAGTTAGATAAGATTTGTTACCAAAATATTTCTATAAATTTTGATAAGAGGATATCTATACATAATATATATAATCATAATATTAGGGGTAAGAATAAGTTAATAGTTAAAAATTTAAAATTAAGTTGATCTACATACATACATACATACATATATGTATGTATGTAGAAGAAGTATCTTGTGCTGGTATTGTTGATTACAATGAGCTGCCAAATGGTGTAAGAAAAATTAACCATGTTGACAGATTCCTGGCAGCCTTTAAACAAAATCTCTGTGCAAGTGCTAATTAATAGATAAGTGTAGTATGTACTTTTTAGCTTTACGTTACTTTTATATATTTTTTTTAATTATCTTTCAAGCTATTCTAAATATATAAAATAAGTTCAGCGATGAAACAAGTGCACTGAAAAACTCCCGAAGATCAATACTTAACTTTTCGTGGATGTAAATTAGGAGATAATTTCATTTTAAGCTAATTCGAGTGTTTGAATATTATATCGTCCCAATATTACTGTTATAATATTGCGTCAATAAAGGTAAACGTTGCCCCGAGTGGGTATATTGATATTTAATTGCGAGCTCATCATCGGAAAATTGATACTCAATAGCAATTACTGATTGGCGTCAATTAACTCCTTTTTTTTAACGGTCAATTAAATATTATTCGGGGGTAAATTAAGCAATTTTAATTGGTCTATTTAGTTCACTGGGTGCGCAATTAAGATTGTTTCCCGAAACAGGATCGCACTTCGATTTTCCAACCCCTCTGTTGAAAATTCTTTTGTGTTCTCGCCTCAAACTTTTCCCGATAAAGCTTTATTAAAAATTCCAACTTTTTAAAATGTATAAATACATATACATTTTATTTATACATACACGACTCAAAACTTTGAACATTAATAAAGCGCTTGTATGTATGTATGTTTTTGTGTATAGCGCGCACTTTGACGTTGTTTCGCGAAAATTTAGTTCATTTACGAGCACGATTTTTGCGGTCGCTTTATATAAAATTACACAGCTCTTTCGCAGAGGATACTTGATGCAATTACGACTCAACAAAGAGACCGACCAACACACGAAAATAAAGCGAAAACTGCATTCAATTGAATACAGTAAACCGAATAGATCGTAAAACTTCCGATACATCTGTTTGTCTGAACGCTGTTGGCGAACCACAATTTTATTTCAACCAATACTGTGGACACAAATTTTTATTTAATTTACGATAGGATATTTGTTGAATGATACAATTCCGATTTTTGTTTTATTAGTACAATAATACAGTGGCGGATAGTTGTCAAGCCAGTTAACTCTTCATTTGATTGTCGAATAATTTGTCGGCAACGAAGGTAATGCAATCCTTGCAGTTCATGTATGTACATACATATGTAAGTGCTATAGAACGATTATGTTACATATTTATATCATCATCATAATCAGTTTCTGCCGTTCACCATCCACTGCTGGATAAATCCTCTCCAATCCTCTTCCATTCCTGTCTGTCTTAAGCAATCTGCATCCACTTGACTTTACACATTCTTCTCAATTCATCGGCCCATCGTCCACTCAGTCTATCTTGCTTTCTTTCACATTTTCCCAGATATAATTCCAGTATTTCTCGGGTTCATTTGCCATCCATTGCCACTTCAACTTTTTCATACGTTCCGCTATATCTGACTTTGGTCATAATTCTTACTCATGTATTCCTCTTACGATCTCTTCTTGTTACACCGAGCATACATCTTTCCATGCTCCTCTGTGTGCACTGGATCTTACGTAGCATTCTTAAATTTAGCATCCACACATCATAACCGACAGTACGCATTGGTCGTATGCCTTCTTTTTTAAGCATGGCGGTATGTTGGATTTAAAAACTATGTTCATTCTACAAAAAGTACTCCATCCTAGTTTCATTCTTCTTCTTTACATCTGGTCATATTCACCAATTATCCTAGGTATCTCTACAATATGATTATCCATTGTGACTACGCGTTGCGTGCAACATGCTTTAGTTTTATTAAAATTAATTTTTAAGCCTACTTTCATACATCCGTTGCCTAATTGTGTTAATCTCATATTTATATATCGATTGTCATTATGTTTTATGTTTTTGGAACTTGCATTTTCCCTCGCTCTAACAATATTCGCTGAATGGGTTTTTTTTTTCCAACGTTGTTTTCCCATATGTATATAATAATATATGTATGTGTGTATTTTTTCTTCTCCTTCAAACGAAACGAAGGCAGCTCGCAAACGCAGACCTGAATAATCCCTCACACGTCCGAATCCCGAAATTTTATTTATTCCAAAGCTAGTGTGTGCCAGTGGGGATGGAAGGTTCTAGCACCACCACCACAACCACCATCACTATCCTTCGAAAAAATTGCCGTAAATATGGGCAATGTCGGTCGCGCGAGCCACGGAAGTAAGGGACGCCTCAACAAAAACAAGACTCGGAGGAAATTCGTTCGGGAAAGACGGGTTTTTCCACCGACCGTCGGGAATAACCTGCGGTGGGCGGGTGGGCGGGTGATTGTTTGAATAAAAATGGGCATCTTGGCTCGGTCTCAGACACATCCGAATTGAACACAAAGGAGGAACGAAACAATCTCGAAACGTAAAAAGCGTATCGGCTGCGGGCCACCGTGTCGCCACCCCATGCCCCCCCCCCATCCGAATATCATATTCAGCTCAAATAAAATATGTACCCGGAATATATATTGTTTCCTTTGAAGGGGACATTTTGAAGGTCCTCGTAACGGACGAAAACTATTATTTTATCTTTTAAATTTACGTAATAGAGCTACCATTGGTACATCTACCTATACAGTATACATCACGCAGTAAGCGAAAGTGGAACTCGTGCGAAGATATAAGCATCGATGCTTATACATATATGTAGGTATTATACTAGCTGGTGTACCCGTCATATGTTGGCGGATTCTAACTCCACCCCCCATCCGTATGCGCTGGTTTGTATAATAACAATACGGCGTCTAACCCGTTTGTCAGTGCGTGAACAATTGCATAGTCTACCGTTGATTGAATGAGTGTATAGTTATAGAATCGCGTTGCCATTGCGTAAGCAGATTGTTAGCAGAGTACTAGCGTGACCGCAACAACCAATGCAGGCAGCAGGCATGCTTATGCTAATCTATCTATGTATGTACATATACATATATGTACACCCGATTCTCTTTTTGCACGGTCCAAGAAAACGGACCAATTATTTTTTTTACACTGATATTTTGTTTCAACACGGTTACAAAAAATTGAAAAAAAAAACAGCAGAAAACGGGCACGTTTATTGTCGAGTAGCGACACGGAATGAATATATTTTTTTCATATTAAATTAAATTTAAATCGAAAACCATGTAACTTATGAAAATATTTTTATGTAAAAAAATAAATTCGATTTATTTTTGACTTTGAAAATTATTTTTTGTCGATGTACATAACTTTTTTTTTTACACGGTTTTTTCTTTGCACAGCAGTCCTTGGAACGTATTCCCCATGCAAAAAGAGAATCGGGTGTACGTATACATATGTAATAGTTCTAGTGAAAGTGTGTTTTTTTCAGAAGCACAATGTATAATGTTTGCAAACAATAAGTAATTAAAACAACTGAGATGTATCATTAAAACAAATATGCATTCTAAAGTCCACAGTTTGCTCGTGTGGCCAACACTTATCTATCTCTACGTATACATATGTAGGTTATTATTACTCTTAGAGGGGCTTAAAACCGCAAAGCCTGTTACCAGATGGCACGATTCTAAACCGCTAACCGCAAGTAATTTCAATAGTGCCAACATAAAATTTGAATTTCCAAATATTGTTTCGAAAACTCATTATTACGCTATCAAACATATTTGTTTCTAAGAAAGCCCGTATATATTTCATCTATCCACTTGTTCTGTTGTATCGTTCGTTTCTTATTTCGTACGAAAACACCCACGTTCGCAAATATAATACATACATATGTATATATGTATGTAGGTATGTTTTGTATATGAGAAAATGTGGGAATGGCTAGCCGTTTGCCCCACTCGTAGGCAACTTGACCAGAAACAATGTCCCGCAAATAGGGAGAAGCTACGTAATCGCCGAATATAATCCCACTTATTGCTCCAATACCTCAGTGGGACCGAAACGGCAAAACAAAAAGCGACAAAAGAGCTTTTGCCCCCACCTCAAATATACCCATATCAGAGCACGCGTCGCTGGACGTGGGGATTAACAACAGTTTTCATACAATCGCACAGAATTAAACGATGCCGGGGACTAGATTTTCGACGATATCGATCCCACCGCATCTCCCCACACTTTGCTCTTGTCGTGTTTTAAAACAAATCGCCTGTTGTGTACGTATTTGTCGACGTTCGGCGACAAAGTGGCTTTAGTGCGTGACAAATGACAGTAAGTCCGTCTCTCTCTCTTGGATATCGGACGATTCTAGTTGCACTTTACGACCGGCCGTAAGTCATGTTTATCTCGAACGATTGCGCTTTAGTATAGTCGAAACGGCCGCTTTATTCGGTGTCGACCGAACCCAATGGACGAACCCACCCCAAAAGTGCTCTCAACATCGTTCGAGGCGATGTGTCACGAGCAAAAATGACACTAATCGCACAGAAAGGATGCCATCCCCATATATATGTATATATGTACGTGTCGGATTCAAGAAAGAAATTGACCCGCATTTATTATTGGGCATGTATAAGTATTGAAAACGAAAGTTTGTCGGAAGAAACGTGCGATTGACGCAAGTGGTTGTTGAACCTCCCTTCGTCCCCTAGAGTTTTCGAAGGTTTCCAATGGACTTTATGTGTATTTGTGACGTGGTGCTAGACACGAAATCCTATACGTAACGTGTGTTTGTTAGTGAAAATTGTTGTTCGATGGTGTATGTATGTATGTATGTTTGTAGAAGTACTCGTCAAATGTTTGGTTTATTAGTTTTTTTGTTTATTATCTTTCACGTTTACGTTTCGCCGTTCTCTCGCTTTGCCATATTCTGCCTCATATAAAGTTCCCTTTTATCATTTTCCACGCTTACACGCTACGGTCAGTAAATTAATTTTTGCATAGGACGCTCGTCTAAATAAATTGAATCAACATAGTTCTACAGAACAAAAAGTGACAAAGAATAATGATATTTATTTTCTAGATAAAAATTTTATAAAGCGTTTTTGTAATTACGTACCAACTTGTTACACTTTTTACAAGAATTATATAATTTATAATATCAAATTTTCTAATACAACTGTTAGTACATATGAACTGTTAAAACATTGATAGTATAAAATAAATTATTTGATTCTCGATTGGCTTTTATTTATTTATATCTATTTAATTATTATAGCTTAATCGAATCAAACGACGAAGGGTTGTTATTTTATGGACGTTCATAAATCATCGGACGTTATTGTGTGGAGCGGTCCACACAATAACAATTCGCCGTTCGCTGTTCGGTTCGCCGGTGTGTACGCAGCGCATAAGAAGCAAATTACAAACAAAAAGGAACTTAAAGAAGCTAAAATTACAAAATAAACTTAATTATCTATTAGCACTTATACAGAGGTGCTCTTTTAAGCCTGCCAGTAATCTATCAATTTTGTTTATATTTCTGAGATCTTCCATCAGTCCATTGTATGCAATAACACCCCTGTACAAGATACTTCTCCTAGATCTACTTAATTTTAAATTCTTAACTATTAACTTATTCTTACCCGTAGTATTATGACTATGTATGTTTATTACATAGGTATATCTATGTATATATATAAAAATCAATGTCTGTCTGTGTGTTTGTTTGTTTGTTTGTCTCTTATAGGCTCCTAAACCACTCAACCGATCGCGATGAAACTTTCAGGACTTAATGTGATCATGCCGGGGATGGTTCCTGTGAAAAAAAATCGGGAAAAAACGGGAACGGGAACGGGCCTGCTCACGCGTCAGATAACGTACTAGGAACGGGATCGGGAACGGGACCGGGATCTGGAATCGGGAAAAAACGGGAACGGGCCTGCTCACGCGTCAGAAAACGTACTAGGAACGGGAACGGGATCGGGCATTGCAACGCATGCCGGGTCAGCTAGTATCACCATATTATTAAATGAAATGGTTTTTTAGAAATTATTTTTTGTAGGTACTGTAAGTACTGCATTTTATGAAGGTTTTGATTGTATGTTTTGCAATAATCTTGACTGACCATTTAATTCTGAATTCAAAAGCATAATACAAAGTAGAACAGAGCAAATACGGGATAAGCATGTCGGCGTATATTATAAAGGAAAAGGTAATATTTTACTCGCGTTAATAATACATACAAACTAGCTACATATGTATAATATGTATGTATTTGCCGTGGGGTGAGGTGAGCGTATATGGAAGCGCCTCGAGCACTCCTTATACATACACGTTTCAGCCGGGCTCGGTAAATGGCCAAAAATAAAAGTGATCGCTTACGCTGTTACTGAAAAATGTCATAATCTCGAATGTGTCACGTTGAAATATGGAGCTTTCGCAGCCAGAGACAAAAAGGTGAAAGCTCAGCAGCGCGCCGTAACGCGCCGTGCGGATTATTTATTTGACTAATTCGCGGTTAGAGGGCCGGTAACTAACTATACACACCTTCCCTAAACTCACACCCTAATTTCTATCCTTTGAAACACCCCCCCCCCCCTCGGCAATCGGGGGAAGGGTTTCCAGACGCTCTGGGGAGTGCGTATTTGCGCCAGGGTGCAGATAAAGTGTGAGTAACGGTCCCGTAACCCGGTTTAATGACTTCGTAAGGACCAATAAATATCAACACGCCAACGTCCACTTCCGCGAAACAAAGATTAACATCGCACCTCTGAAAACACGATTACCAGTAATTGCCCCCCCCCCCCCCCCCCCCCCCCCACTGTACGAAATTCCAGTTCAAGATTATACCGGCTAAAAATATACGGCCAAAGCTTTTCGACAATCGGCTCGGAATAATTCCTAAATGAATCAACGGGATTAGAGTTCGTTCCCGCATCAAATGAGGGCGATATCGAATGCCCTTCGGTGGACCTGATGAAGCCCTGAGGGTCTGATGAATTATGGATGCTGCACCCGTCCTCTCTGCTGGGGTCAGGTCGGCTATTACAGACCAACAAGGAAACCCTGATGGGCCTCGTTCGTCTCCGATCATAGTCTCCAATTTGCAAATGTTACACAAACAACGTATTGCGATTTTGTGCCGACTTATCATAAATACGTAGAGCCCACTTTTTTTTTCTTTCATATAGCAGGTGGATTAACACAATTGAGCAACGAAAGTATGAAAGTAGGCTTAAAAATTAATTTTAATAAAACTGTCACTGTAGATAATCACATTGTAGAGATAGTTGATAGTTACAATTTATACCTAGGAAAATTGGTGAATATGACTGGTTGTAAAGAAGAAGGAATGAAACTAGGATGGAGTGCTTTTGGAAGAATGAACATTGTTTTTAAATCCAACATACCGCCATGCTTAAAAAATTCTGGTGTGGCCAACCCATGGCTTTATACATATGTATATTTGAGGAATATGAAGAGTAACCAAACACTGAAAAAGTCAAAAAACCGTGTACAAAGAAAAATAACAGGATATTTTACAAGAAAAAAAAATTGCCCCTTCCGGTTGAGCAATTTTGATGATTACGTGAAAAAAATAGATATGAAATTTCAACTTGATTGGCTAAGTAGTTTCGGAAATATTCCGTGGTAACAGGATTTTTGACTTTTCTGCAAAAAAAAAAAAAAAAAACCTACTTCCGGTTGACTGTTTTTAATATTTAATATTTTTAATATACAAAATATTTAAAAGGGCGAAAAAAATAAAAAACGAAATCTCGTTCAAGAGTAAACTGCCACTTCCGGTTAGCGGATGTTGACCAAAATCACAATATCTCTTACACCCTACGTGAAAATAATAGATATGAAATTTCAGCTTGATAGACTTAATAGTTTCCGAGAAAAAGAGTTAAAAAGTACATCGACACACAGCATAGACATTTTCCAGAAATCATGGGATGATACCTGATAAAAATCAGTCAAAATCTCAGGTCGAATTTTCACACGATCACAATACTTTATCCGATTAGGATAAAGTAAAAAGAAGCCGGTTATGATGTATGGATGTGAAACGTGGATGCTAAATTCAAGAATACTACGTAAGATCCACAGTGCACACAGAAAAGCATGGAAAGATGTATGCTCGGTATAACAAGAAGAGACCGTAAGAGGAATACATAGGTAAGAAGTATGACCGTGTGAAAAAGTTGATGTGGCAATAGATGGCAGATGAACGCGAAAAATACTGCAATGGTATCCGAGAGGATGTGAATGGAAGCAAGGTAGACCGAGTAGACGATGGACTGACGAATTAAAAAGAATGGAGAGGCCTTCATCCAGCAGTGGATGGTGAACGGCTGAAAATGATGATGATGATGATGATATAGCAGGTGCACCTAACATTTATGAATTTAATAAAAGTCACATCATAAACGCGAGAATTTCTAAAGTCACAATCAGACATTCCCCGTGGCTGATATTTTAAATATTCAATGTTCGAAAGAGCCACATGCGGCTCGCGGGTCACAGCTTAGCCACAACTGATACAACACACAATCGTATGAGATTTTTTGTATGCAAGAGCGGTCAGCTAAGCGAGTTCTTCTTTTGGGTTTGCATAATGTATTATTTCGAATACATTATTTTAAATTTCGTGCGGTTACAAAGGGTCACAAAGGGCGGGCACACACGCGCGTTTTGGAAAAGCGCTGCATACATATTTTCCATTAAATTTTTTCACACTCGGAAAAAAGGGGAGGGGAGGGGATAAAAAAAGCACGACGCAAAACGTACATACAATGGGCGTCTCGGCGTCCCATACCCACCTCTCAGTTTTTCGCACACGTCGTCACACCGGGACCAAAGTAAATGTCTATTCCTTTGTTGACGTCATAAATTTACATACAAAGTATTTTGACAGCATAATGTAGACTTGGGTCCCGCTCTCCAGCATATTTAGACGCCGCGAAGCAGGTCTGGGGGGGCTCTGAAACAATATTACACATTTCTGATGTGCCATTAATATGTGTCAACCGACGCGCTTAGCTCGCATCCACTCCGCCATTGTGCTCGGACCGCATTTTCGAGATAATATTCGCAATATTACTTAATGACGCTTAAACGATTATTAATTATTAAACGCGGTGTGACGGGGGTATGTAACCAATCGTTGGTTGATCGATCAGCCGTTATGGAACCGGATGTAGAGAGCCAACCCAACCTTGTTTTCAAATTGAATATTCACCTTGAAAATCGTTTCTAAGTGGTTTCAAATATTAACAAAGTCATCTCCATTAACGCCCGCTGCTAACTACCAAGTTAATATTGAATTTTCAACAAATGCATAGACAGTGCTGCTACTGCTTCAGTTTAGTGTCACTTGAGGCATGTCTTAAATACAATATAAGTCGTTCAAGTTGTAACTCAAACTAAACCTTGTTTCAAAAGTATAACTTTTGTAGTGGATTCATTTTGTTTTTTGCCAGCAGAACAAATGATTTAATCAGTCGAGTTTGATTTCATTATACTATCAATATCGAAGAAATATTAAGCGTACATGTATCAAATAAATAGCCAGGCGATAGCTCAGTGGTTAGAGCATTAGTCTCTTGAGCGAAGGTCCGGGGGATCGTTCCCCGTATCTCCAAATGATTTTCTCGACCGTTGTTATCGCCATTGGCAGGATTACTAAATCCAAACCAGCCGTCTCATGTTACAATTTGCCAATTTATCTTACTTTGTTGTGAGACGGTTTCACCAAAAATTGGCACCTCCTATTATTTATATATTAACCTTTTATTGGGTCTGGATCCTTGTGCTCTTAGACACATTGGCTAACTTTTCTTCAACAAAGAAAAAAAAATGAAAAATCAAATTCGTTGTTTTATATAATAGCGTTTGTATTTTTGATAAAAATCAACAATACATTAATTAACCCAGCAAAATAATTATTATCATCCTTGTTGAAAATTCTTAAGTTGATTAAATTTACTTTTACTCGTTCAACTTAATTAAAACAGAAACAAACACGTAAAATAACAAGGCGGCGAGGCAAAGCTTGAAAAATAAATATTACAATACTTGGCAGAAAAAAATTCCGTTAGTGTCGTTATCTCAGTTTCAAACTTGCTTCTACAGAAAATCGTACTAATTAAAATACAAGTACGTATTTATTTTGAGACGGTTCATTGTCTGCACCGTCGTTATTTTGCAGTTTCGTATATTGAAGACGTGAAAGCTTATATTGTAACTTCATCTTCATCAAAGCCGAACAAACTTTCGCGAACTTACATGATTGATATTATATTATACAAAGTCATAATTCCACCATACACACTACTACAAAGCATTATTTTCAGACAAACGCAACGCAGCGAGAGAGGTAAAAGTATCCGATACAACAACACACATCCGACGAATCCAAAAGCGTACGATGTTCGATCATTGTACGATTGTAATAGGCAACGATGATCGATCGAGGCGCGTCGGGACGCCGCGCAAAATCGCAAATAAACAATTTCGCTAATACGTTGGTAAATTTTGTTAAATATTGATTGATGCCCTTTACCGTACTCCCAACTACATACCTACCGTTTTGGTTTTTATTTTTTTCATTTTGTTCGGGTGCGGCTTTCGCCCCAGTCGAACGTCATCCGGATAGGGGTGGGCTAGCCGGATAATTGATCGCGTCCGTATCTCATTAATAATACAGATTCGACGGCGGAGAATCTCTGGCCTGAAAAATGCCATTGTGGAAACGCTGGTCTACGTAGCCGCCAAATTAAATGATTGATGGATTACAAGGGAACGCTTTTAAACCGTTCAATTATTACGGGGTTGGTCGTGTACACCGCAGGCGCTCGCTAACTGCTACACAACTATGTACACACAACGAACACTCTTCCTCGCGTGGTTATATTTTCATTTTCATGTCGTGCCTCGAATCAAGATGAAAATTATCGAAATATTTTAATTGTCGCGTTGTTTGGACCTTTCCAATCAGCCCACGTATTTTATTTTATTCGAAAACTAATTACTGTTATTAAGTAATCGGCATTTCCTGTGATTAGTCTGAATTATCAACATTTACAATCGTTGCCCTACGAAACTTGTTGGATCAAAAAAATATCGTTTTCGAAAGTATGTGTACACATAATTTTGAGATTTTAAAGCTTAGAATTATGACGTGAATGTTACGTAAGATCCAGTGCACGCAGGGAAGCATCGAAAGATGTATGCTCGGTATAACAAGAAGAGATCGTAAAATGAACACATGGATAAGAACTATGACCAAAGAGGCAAATATAGCGGAATGTGTGAAAAAGTTGAAGTAGCACTTGGCTGGACACAGCGATGGTAGATGAATGCGAGAGATACTGGAATGGTATTCGGGAAGATGTGAAAGAAAGCAAGAAAAACCGAGTGGACGATGGGCTGACGAATTGAGAAGAATGTGTGGAGGCAAGTGGATGCAGATTGCTCAAGACAGACAGGAATGGAAGAGGATTGGAAAGGCCTACATCCAGCAGTGGATGGTGAACGGCTGAAAGTGATGATGAGTCAAACGATGGTTTAATGTATGTAGATGGTTGAATGTTGAATGTTGTACATACATATGTATGTATGTATGTATGTATGTATATTAAGGTGGAGCGACATTGCAAAAATTAAAAATCGGCATTGTAATATCTACCAAAAATTTCGTTGAATCATCCGTAGTCTCGTAAAAATACTGAAAAAAATCCGTTAATATGTCTTCAGGCCTCTACCTGAAGGCGAAAAATGAAAATTTGCATATTAATTTCGAAATCTGAACACAGAATACAAAATTTTAGATAACATGCTCATAAAATTACCCTAACATTATTGAATATTATAAGTACTTTTTGTAAAAATCTAATTTATTTACGTATTCCTTGAATTATTCAAATAAGTGTGAATTTGTGAGCGTGATGGATGGAGGCATAGGAGGAGTAAATATAAGTATATACGAGTAATTTATAGTAAAAATAAATACTAATTTTCCAATTAAAATTGCTATTTATAGAGATTGGAAACAATCAATTGGAAATTTCCATACAAGTAAAAGTATTGAGACAAAAGTGCTGGTAGGGACCAGAAAAACTTTTTTAATTAAGCAGATTTTTTTAGACAGAAGAGGCATGATGTGGAGGCAACTTTTTTAAACTATTTCAAAACGAATATCCCAAAAAAAAAAAATTCCATACATCGTCGCTCCACCCTAGTGTATATTAAACTAATAAACATATTAGAAGAAAAGCATGTATATATGCATATAGATAGATAGATGAATATAAATCATTACATGACTATTGCATTACGCGCCGAGACGTTTTCAGCGAAGAATTTTTTTCATTCTATTTTTTTTGCATATCAAAAAATAGCTGCTCTTCAAGTGCTCGCCTTTTTTTTTTTTTGTATTTGTCATCGTCGCTGATGAGACAGTTGACATTCACGTTCGCTAGTTAATCTCAAAGGACGGAATTCCGTAGTCACTTTCTCGAATATCAAATATTATACGTGACGTATGAATTTCCATTGTGAAATTCGTGCATTCATACGAGGTACGGCACAAAAGTTCAAACGAATTTAATATAATTTACAGTGAACTGTTCGGATGAATGCAGTCTTACGATTGCAACTTTCGGAAGTATTCCTGGTAGGCTTCTCTCGAGATTGCTAAAACTTCCCGTGTTCGGTCGCGTCCTGTGGCATTTCAAAGCATAATTGCATGGAACTAATTGTAAATGCAAGCAATAACAAGAGGTATTCTCGAATTGAAATTGCTAAGTAGTTATTCAAAGGTTGTTTTCAGAAAACGATTCACAGAACATTTTGTAATAGGTACTTGACTTTTCATCATCTACTTGATACCTAAGAATAAATATACCTATATATAGCATTTAAAATGCCGTTTGACGTTTACGATAGCGCTTTTTGTAACGTTTTCGCTACCCTTTTACTTTGGCAGTTTTATTTCCGTGAAATCTTTTAAATTAAATGTCTACCTGAGTATCTTTCTCGAGATAAGGGAAAGTGAAAAATAAACAGACTTTAAAACGAAGGGGGCTCCTAAGAACAAACGAACAAAAAGCCGAGCGACATCGAAAGTTATTTAAGGAAATCAAGCGTATTTTCCCCGTAGAGCCAGCGATTGATCATTTGAGCGAAAGTAACGACTTTTCGTATCAGTTAAATAAATGTATTTTTCCCGTTTTTTTCGTTAAACACGCTAGAAAAAATATTGCGAGTCGATTTGTAAATATTTTTGCGTCTGCAATGTTCTCGCGAGAAAACTCCCCTTGGAAACGAGCCGAGGAGTGCTTCGGCCGGAGTTGTTTTTGTTTATATGAGAGCAGACGAAAAATAAAGTATAAAAGGGGGGAGTTGGTTTGGCCGGGCGGAAGAGGAGAGCTCCTTTTACAACATCGCATTTGAATAAAAACTGTAAGAAATGTATGGAAGTGAAGAACGGTGTTAATACAAAAGTTTCTTTATGACACCGCAGCGAGCGATAAAACTTTCACCCGGCCAAGACAAATGTACCTTTACCACCCCCCCATCCTCGCAACTAACCCCGTCTTTCGTTAACTTCATAAGCTTTTTGGTTTTGCTTTAATTTTTAGCGGGATCAACTTTGCGCTTATCCTTTTATGATAACGACGAGATTGTCACTCGCATTCTTACTCTAGAATTTAAAGCAATTTTTGCGACCTTCAGTTTGAACTCGGCGCCAATCTAAGACTTTATGTACAAAAAGGTTTGATTTATTATCATAACGATCCCTAACCATAATAATAACTATGAAACAGAATTGCGAATCACAGTTTGAAACTTTACATTTAATTGTGCAATTATAACAAACTTGCATACATACCGTTTTCTTAGTGGCTCACAATTAAATATCGCATTTGAAGTGGCTGTAACTTTTGAAATATTGAATGAAACAAAAACATATAAATTGTTTTCGAAGCTTTCATCATCATTTTCAACCGTTCACCACCCGTTGCTGGATGAAGGCCTCTCCAATCCTCTTCCATTCCTGTCTGTCTTAAGCAATCTGCAACTGTGGCAAATCTGTCAATTCTTAAAATTGAATAATATTAGCAAAATATAATGAAATCAAATAACATACAATTAACACCATCCACTGCTGGATGAAATCCTGTCTGTCTTGAGCAATCTGCATCCAGTTGACTCCACACACATTCTCAATTCATCAGCCCATCGTCCACTCGGTCTACCTTGCTTTCTTTCACAACCTCTCGGATACCATTTCAGTATTTCTCGCGTCCATCTGCCATCCATTGACACATCTTGAGCAATCTGCATTCACTTGCCTCCACACATTCTTCTCAATTCATCAACCCATCGTGCACTCGGTTTTTCTTGCTTTCTTTCACATCTTCCCGAATACCATTCCAGTATTTCTCGCATTCATCTACCATCGCTGTGTCCAGCCAATTGCTACTTCAACTTTTTCACACGTTCCGCTATATCTTTTCACTTTTTTCATACTTCTTACCCATGTATTCCTCTTACGATCTCTTCTTGTTATACCGGGTATAACAAGAAGAGATCGTATATCTTTTTATGCTTCTCTGTGTGCACTGGATCTTACGTAACATTCTTGAACTTAACATCCACGCTTCACATCCATACGTCATAATTCTATGCTTTTAATGTGTACACATACATATGTATGTATGTATGTACGTTCTAATAATAGTACACTTTTGTTCATAATGTCGTTTTATGGCAACCGGTACAATCGTGTATTTTGTCTGAACTTGCATCAAAACTTCAAGCTCACTGTTTTATTTATTGTGCTTACGATTTGTTGATACACACACACATTCCACGAAATTGTCCACCATATAATGTGTAGAAAGTTGCGTGCTTGTCATACATTTTTTTTATGACCGATGACTACACACAGCGGCTACCCATTGTGTTTACAGCTTCCGGCTACGAATTAAATCGAGGCTTTTTTCAAGCGTGTTTTCCGAATCGCGTGTCGTAATGATCGCCACGACAAAGCTCAGAAGAAGAAAGCAGGGGTTTGTTTTTTTTTTTCGAGAAAATTCGTCAGCTTTTTCTGGGTCGTTTGCGTCGATCTGTCACCGGGCGCGTTTTCTCTCTGTTATGGCGGACGTTTCCGCCGATGGCGAAAAGAGAGGTGGTCAGTGGCGTGCGTGGGGTTAGGCGCCTTGGCTACAATTTTCAGGGTGTCCGGAGATAAACGATTATTTTCGTGGGGCTGTCACTTCATTACGACGGGACTCCCCTCCGGATTTATGGGACAAAAAGTGGAGCGAAATGACAAAGGCGTCCGTGACGGGGGCCCTTCCGCCATTGTATGCCCCGTTCATCCCCCTTCAACCCCCCGTCCACGAATTTTATTCATCTGGCCGAAACGAGGGGGTATTGTGTCGAGGGTAGTAGATAGAGCGCGACAGGCCTCAAATTTATTCCGGTCACGAATGCCCAAGAAATATAATTAGGGGATCGCGCGCAATGCCGCCAATTCAATTTTGGTAAATCATTGCTAGCACTGGTCTACGCCGGATAGAACGGGGGTTGTAAGTAGGGAAAGGTGTGAGAGATAGACGGGGTATGTACGTACGTTTGAATTTCCACATACTCGCATCCTAAATAAATTAATGCACTTTGTGTACAATGCAACTATGCAGCGCAACTAGCTGACTGAGCTGTGTGTGTATGCACGTGTGGCGCTGCATGTTTATTGCATGTACAACGTTTTTAAACAAACATATTAGGGGAAATGATAATCGTCGATACAATTCTTCTATGTATGATCCAGACCCAATCACATTAATATAAGAGTGACGGATAGGAGGTTCCCAATTTTTATAAATCTAACAACTAAGTTAGATAAATTTTAATAGAATTCCACCGATCTGGATTTCGTAATTACCAAATCTTGCCAATGACGATAGTTAAGGTCGAAAAACCACCGAAAAAATCATTTCTACATACGAGGATCGAACCCTGGACCTTCGCTCAAGAGACTAACGCTCTAACCACTGACTAATATCATCATTTTCAGACGTTCAATATCCACTGCTGGATGAAGGCCCCTCCAATCCTCTTCCATTCCTGTCTGTCTTGAGCAATCTGCATCCAGTTGATTCCACATATTCTTTTCAATTCATCAGCCCATCATCCACTCGGTCTACCTTGCTTTCTTTCACATCCTCTCGGATACCATTCCAGTATTTCTCGCATTGCCACTTAAACTTTTTCACACGTTCCGCTATATCCGCCACCTTGGACATGCTTCTCGCCGATGTATTCTTCTTATGATCTCTCTGGCTATTATATTATTATATGTATGTATATATAATAGCCGAAATCCGTCTGTCTGTCTGCGTATAACGCTCGCCTCGGTAAATAATTAAAAAACCAGAACGTCGCGCGAGTGGGATTTGAACCCGTGATCACCAAGTTGGGATGAATCGCGCTAACACTATCATCCAACGAGGCGATGACATACATACATCTTACATCATAACATTCGAGTAAAACAATCTCATCAAATATGTAAAAAAAATTAGAAACCACTCACTCCGATTTCACTCCGATTACGCCACACGCTATTTATTCGCAGAGATCGTTTAACAACACATTAATATGAAATATAAGCGCACACTTTCGTTATTAAAACCTTTGAAATATATAGCGAGGAGTAAAACTGTTTTAGACTGAGTTGTTACGCCTATCCATCACATCGCACAAGACGACGATAATTACACACACACACACACACAGTCATACGCTTCTGAAATAGAGACTCGTCGTATAAATGAAGGGATGGGGGAGAGTGTGTAGGTGGATGTTGAGTTAGCAAGCAGTGAATATATTGTTAATTGCAGTGCTCGTATCTAATTTGGGAATCGTGTAATTACCGCGCAGGTATTCTGATTGCTTTGTGCCGCCATTGTTCTGTGACGAGACGTCCGCGAAGACGCCATTCAACCCCCCAACCACCCATTCTCATATATTCTCCATACGCAGTCTGCATGTGTGGGTCGCGAGTGTGACGTGAATGCACCGCGGCGTGCATTGTGTGCTCCGATGAAATACAGCAACGATGCTTAATGGCCTCCGACGCCAATTAGGATTGAATGTACAGGACCGTGTTTAGGGTGTGGGTTGTTCAGACGGTGCGGCGACATTAGCGCGCGAACATTAGCGCGCCGACGTTAGCGCGCAATTTATTATTTTTATATTTGACTAGCTGACCCGGCATGCGTTGCAATGCCCGATACCGTTCCCGTTCCTAGTACGTTTTCTGACGCGTGAGCAGGCCCGTTCCCGATCCCGTTCCCGTTCCAGTTCTAGATCCCGTTCCCGTTCCAGTTCCAGATCTTGTTCCCGTTTCCCGATCCCGGTCCCGGTCCCGATCCCGTTCCCGTTCCCGTTCTTAGTACGTTTTCTGACGCGTGAGCAGGCCGTTCCCGTTCCCGTTTTTTTCCCGATTTTTTTTCACAGGAACCATCCCCGGCATGATCACAATAAGTCCTGAAAGCCTAACAAGAGACAAACAAACAAACAGACAGACAGACATTGATTTTTATACATATATATATATTAGCTGACCCGGCATGCGTTGCAATGCCCGATCCCGTACCCGTTCCTAGTACGTTTTCTGACGCGTGAGCAGGCCCGTTCCCGATCCCGTTCCAGATCCCGTTCCAGATCCCGTTCCCGTTCCCGTTCCCGTTCCCGATCCCGTTCCCGTTCCTAGTACGTTATCTGACGCGTGAGCAGGCCCGTTCCCGTTTTTTCCCGATTTTTTTTCACAGGAACCATCCCCGGCATGATCACAATAAGTCCTGAAAGTTTCATCGCGATCAGTTGAGTGGTTTAGGAGCCTATAAGAGACAAACAGACAAACAGACAGACAGACATTAATTTTTATATACATACACATAGATAAAAAAAAATAGAAAACAATTATTCTAAAAACTAAAAACACACACACGAAATAAGAACCGTAACAATCAATGTTTTTTGATTTTATAACAATTGACTTATGTACATATGTACATACATACATATAATGGTTTAAGAAGGAAAAAAGCGGCACGAGTTGTTTCAGTAATTCTTTGTCGGTTTCGCAAAAATTGATAACATTTAAATATTTACTTTTAGTTTCAATAGGTCTTTGTCGGTTTCACAACAATTGGCTTTTAGTTAAAGTCGCAATGATCTTTATTTTGTACATACATAAAGGGACCGAAACTGTTTCATTTCGCCGCCGCTGCCGCTGGACACAAAGCTCAAATTTTATTGCTAAATATTATTTATACCCTTTCGACGAAATCGCCGTCGTCCTCAAACGGTTAACTCTACTTTCTATCGATAAACATTTTGGAAACCAAACATTTATGGGTTAAGCGATTAACTAATAAAAACAAAGTGGAGAAACGCTCATATATGTATATTAAATAATATTTGGAAATTTCACATGATGGAATGTTCTTATCTTATTATTAATTTTTCCAATCGATAAAATTTTCATGGATAGGTTTGTAAAAGTACCAATTAATTTTAAATAAGATGTAATTTTGACAGAAAAGTTATCTTGAATAAGTAAATTTCTTTAAATGAGCAGTCAACAATACAAAATAATCTTATTTTGCGCGCTATGCCGGCGCGCTTGTGTTGGCGCGCTAAGGTCTCGCGCGCTAATGTCGGGGTGCCGTTCAGACGCCATGATTGCGTAAGGGCACCTCTAATTAATTACGTGCCTATAAGGTCGATTGCAATCATCCAATATATATATATATTTTCCCTACGTACGTACTTGACGTCGAGTGTTGACAACGTGTCTGAAGTGTCTTGGGAAATATACTCTCCAGTGGTTTTTCGGTGCCTTCTTGATAGAAAAGAAATTACAGAAGTACAGAGTAATAAATAACCGTCTCAACAGCTGTCAGATAAACTGGTTGAGAGTACAAAAAAATTGGTAGGTACCACCCCTGGCTATATATCAATTGGATTCGAGTCTGTCACAAGTATCGATTTGTACGTTATTGAACCGAGTTTCGCGCGTTTCTGTACGTACGGTCTTTTAAAAATCTCGCAGTACATGTGTACCTCATATTGGTGTTTTTTATGGAAATTTGCACATGCGAGAATATGGCCGGAACCTTTTCACTTATCCCGCGTTCGTATTGCATATATCGCTTTCTTTTCTTTGTCTCGCAAAACAAAGGGTTTTGTAATTGAAAAAACCCAGAGTAGGATCTTGTATATATTTTTTTCCAGCCGCGTTCGTTGTCGGCTGTGAGGGATCCCGTCCGTGTCAAGCTGTGATCTCTTTGGCGCCTTTGGATCCCTTTTCTTTGTTTTCAAGATGCTACTTCTATTATATCCCTGCTCGTTTTCCACTAATCAAATAAAAGGCCTTTTGCGATACAAAAGTGCTGTTTTCGCATCAAAAAAGGGATTTGTTCGACGAACACCTACCTTCGACCTCTCACTCCTCTCACCCTCCCTTCTTTCACCTCTCAGGCCTCTAAACGCACACGTACGATCTAATGGTCGTTCTGGAAAATGTAAAGGAAAAAACGCCCGAAACGCCTATTTTCGTGAGTATTTTGCGTTAAGAACGTATTGTGTATTTAAACCATTTTTACTCTCCGACGTTCACATTCTGATCGTGCAGAAATTTAATTTTGACTTTTGGAATTTTCGTTTGTATGTACATACATATGTCTTTCAATAAGCAAACAAGAATGAACCGAATAACAACAATGTTTCATTATTTTGAGATATTTATATTAATATTTGATCCAAATGTCAGCCACTCTAGAAAGTTGCCGAAGCTGTTTTAGTTTTGTATAACTAGATAGACATGTTTAAGTTTAAATGAATATGTATAAAGTTTCCAACTGAATTTTCGATAATTTACAATATTTTATCGTTTCAAATTAAACGAGGTGTAACATAGTTGACAACTCATTAAGGCTCGTCAATATAAATTGAATTTACGTATACAAATACATACGTCATTTGATGATATTTTCCAAAATGCTATTAAACATTAAATTCAATTTGCAAACGAGGCTATAATATAATTTGTACTGGCGCGTTTTTTTTTTATCATATGGCGACGGCAAATCCTTTTGATTTATATTTCCATCTCTAACAAGATTTCCCAAAGAAGACTCTCTTAAAAAAGGGAGAAGCAGAAGGGAAAAAAGGAGAAAAACTATCTGATGGGGATTTGCGACCTTCGCAGACGGTCCAGGCCAGCTTTAATATCCGACAAAAGGATTTCGCGAGCCTCTCTCGTGGGGATAACGGACGCGTATTTCCCTCGCGTAAGATACGAAATTGCACGGTCAATTCCATCGGCAAATTGTGTCCCAAAACGGGGCAAAGAAACCTAATAATGTCGACTGGTCCACTTCAACTCGAGATTCAGGTGCGCGACGCGGCCATTACCGGAACCGGGGTTCGTTACGAACCGGTGCATCCCAAAAAAGCCCGGAGGGTCGTTAAGACCCTTAATTAAGAAATTGGACGGCGGGGCCAGAGGTCAAAGTCAAACAAACCCCGTGAAAACGTTAATTTAACATTCAAATTACCAACAAAGCAGTTCATCCGACAATATTGGAGTTGGCGAAACTCATTCATATTAAAACGCTCCATTGTATCAAACTTGCAAACGCCGACAACACTAGTACTACTCCTAGCATAGCTGATAGTCATCGGAAAAATCATCACTTGTGCTAAAGCAGATACTATGTATATGTACTCGTACATAGCCTAGCTATTATCTGGAGTAACCTCATCTAGATTGACGTACGAGGAGATTCCGGCGAGGTGGAGAGAGAAAATAATTAAATCAACGGATCTGCCTAAGTGAGAAAGATTGGAAGACAGAGGGGGGTAGACTGTTCATCCAGTGCCGGCTCCTCTATTAATTACACTACTGAATAGTAGCAGTATTAATGTCCAACAAAATCAACCACCCCTTTCACCTAAATAATACCATATAAAAAAATAAAAAAACCATATTTGATTTTAATTTATTGAGATTTATACGGTTCCAGCAAAATGTTTGATTTATTTTTATTTTGATTTCTTTGAGATTGATTTTAAAAAAAAAAAATTGATTAAATCTGTCTGTCTGTCTGTGTGTGTATGTCTGCTGATAACGCTCGCCTTGATAAATAATTAAAAAACCAGAACGTCGCACGAGTAGGATTTGAACCCATTACCACTGATTCGGTACAGTGAGCGCTTACGCTGTGAGCCAAACCAGTTGATACGAGATCCCTTTTATTTTGAAAATATCACATACATAAATCGGTTGAAAGTTCGCGACTTTGCTAAATTATTATGTTGTTGTACATATTATAACGCGCCATAGATGGCGCTATAAAAACTATTAAATTTTATATTATTTTTCAGTACGGGTGATGAGAAACCGCTCCGTTGATATTCAACGGGCTTACATAAGTTATAAATATATAATAGCCCAATTCAGTTTGTCTGTCTGTTTGCTGATAACGCTCGCCTCGATAAAGGAAAAACACGAACGTCGCGAGTGGTATTTGAACCCGTGATCACCAGATTGGGTGAACGCGTTCAGTCAACACCTCCTTAATTAATCTTTAGTAGGTTCGCGACTTTGCTAAATTGTTACGTATTCAATTACGTCCGTTGATATTCAATGGGTTTACCATAGTTACGGTATAATATGAAACAAGAGGATGAGAAAAGTACATACAGCTAGTATTTAACTTAAAATTTTCAATTTGGTATACAGTTTGAAAGCTTAACAATCCCCGGTATGTAAAATAAATGATTTTTATTATAATTTGCATAGGCGTTTGTCAGTTTGAATATCCAGTAAAGAAAGTTCACAAATGAAATAGTTTCATAAACACATCCGGAGTTTTTTGAAAGTTTTCTGAACTATTGACTCTTTGAGGACTTCTTCTATTTTCCTTTGAAGGTTCTTTCACGTCACTTAATTCCCTTATTTATAATGTGTATCCCTTCTGTTACAATATATACACAATTGTAATAAAAATGCAATTTCTTATTTGAGACGCACAATATATTTTTAATTTGCCTCTATACTTGGGGAATTCACGAGGGCGTAACGTAATAAGATACACAATTTTCCGAAAATACGCAGACAATATTATTACGAGGGGTGCTTTGTGGGATTATTGGGGGATTGTCCGCATAGATAGATATACACTATATAACACATGTCATGTCGAATAGATTTCCCGATAAAAAGGTCCACACGACACAACTTTTCCGAACATATTATCGTGCGGTGAAATAATTCAACGCACGACCGAAAATCGCTACACGGTAATTCGAACATTTTTTTTATTTTATTTTATATTACCTATTTATTATACGTAAAAAGATATGGGTAGATACTTGAGAGGCGGCTAATCCCACAGGATCTGCACTGGAGAACCTCGAAGCAGCTTTTTGCTCACCGTGCTCCGGGGAACTATGTACGACCTGTATCGGATTGCACTCTGAGGCTTTGCCGCGAAAGATCTGAGCAACGACGTCAAGTATTCATGAACTGCTCTCTAGTATCATGTGTACAATTCAGTTGACAGTGAGACTCTTTTATTTTTAAATATGCAAATACTGACAGTACTTGAACGGAAAAGAATTTTGTAATGTGGTTGTCGAATCGTTGTAATATTAACTAGCCGGTTTCCCGTTATATGACGGGGGATTCTCACCCCACCCCATCACTATCCATGTGTGTTAGTTTATTAAACAACAGTACAGCCTCTTGCCCATTTAACAGTACGTGAAACAATTGCATAGTGTATCGTTGATGGAATGTAGTATGTATGGCGAAATATTGCGTTGTCAACTCGAACCAGCTTTGACACATGGCGTTTGTTACCAACACACCGCAAATTTTTACTTTATCCATATCGGATAAAGTATTGTGATCGTGCGAAAATTCGATCTCGAGATCAGGTTTTTATGATTTTTGCAAAATGTCTGTATGTTGTTATGTACAGAGATGCGTTCTGCGCCGATGTTTGATCCCTCAGTTGGTGGTGTGTGTTGGATGATGTGTTTTAGATGAATTAATCAAAGTCCTGTAATCTTCTTAAGCTGCGTACACACCGACGAACCGAACAGCGAACGACGAAGGGTGTGGACCGCTCCACACAATAACGTCCGATAATATATGAACGTCCACACAATAGCAACCCTTCGTCGTTCGCTGTTCGGTTCGTCGCGTCGGTGTGTAGGCAGCTTTAGTATTTTACTGTATTAATCTTAGACAAATTACAGTAGTTGATGAGAACAAAGGGTTATGTAGTGGTTTTAAGTATAATATAAACCTTCTGCTTTCAGAAGAAAAGAGAGATAAATAATGAGCACTGTAATGGTGTTTTATTCCTCTATATACATACATATGTACATACGTACATATGTATGTAATCAACAATGACGTAATCACAAATCGAAGTTTCGTCATCGATTTGCGTATTCTGCGTTTCGAATACATGTATGTATGTACATAGGTGTGTTTTGTTTATATTATTTCGTAGACTATGAAAGATTACCTCTAGTGCTCTCGACAGTTGTTTACGTTAATTTTATTTATAATTGAAATCCATTACTTCATTAGCGAAGTATGTATTATTGAATATTCTTGTTTATGCAACCAAAATTAAATCAAGTACTGAAATCCATTGTCCATTTGTTTAGATTATTTTCGAGGCTTAATATTTATGTTAATTAAGAATTACCTGAATACGTCTATGGGACAATAACAAAATAATTTACATTCTATAGTTTAAACTTTAAATGAAACCATATTATCTCTATTCGAAAAGTTTTGGATTATTATAGTCTGAAATCGTTATGTTACAGTTTGTGTTAATCTCGTCAATGTATGTACATGCATATACACTCGCTAGTCAATGTATACATAAATTAACTAAAAGTTATACTAGTTAAAGCTCACAACATTACATTCCACATTTACTTTAACTAGACAATGTATGAATTAACTAGTAAGTGTATAAACTCACGGACAAGCGCTAGTAAAACATTCAAACGACCACTTAATTATCTATTTCACGAATTCGGCAAAATATTGCTTATTTCGCAAAAAAGCCCGTTGCAATAATTCGTCGTAGCACATGCATAAACTATGTGTACACTTTAACTGTAACATATGTATATGTATAACAATTTCTGTAAGTCTGTCTGATGTACATATGTAGAATCGCTATAGCTCAAAAACTGTTTATCCCATCACACTGAAACTTTATATGTATAGGTTTTTTGCCGGCCACTACAACACATAAGGCTTTCAATTTTTTTTTTCATTGTTATGCTGGCAATGCCAACGTGACAGCAATGACCCAGGCAGGCAGATAGCCATATTTTACGCCAGTACATATATATACGTGGTAGTATGTATGTACATATAGTATATAATGATATTGGGGTGTGGGTATTGTGAAAATTCATGCGGTGTAAAACGTGATTACTGGATTAATGAGAATATCTTGCGTTTGTGCAAGCACTACTATCAGCATCCATAATACTCGATGATGGAGCCATAACGACGGGGTCGAACTCGAATTGCTTCATTGTGCTCATCCGGCCGTGGTCACATTACGTGTCTAGGGTACACACATACTGCGATGCACTCAGCCACTGACATTAACGATGGAAATTGACCAAGCCAGACCAGGCGATGGAATACGACAATTAATCCATTGATGAGTCAACTGGTTAAGCACAAAGCAACGCCAAATCGCTATCTACTACGTTGCGCGAGACACCGCACGGTATTTCCCCGAATGATGACTTCTACATATGTATGTATGTACATATGTACATACGTACATACATATATCTACTAAGTTGTCGAACAAACAAAGTGACTTGCAATCAGACTAAAGTGTGACTAAATGGGATGATGCAATTTTTTTTTGTTAAGTTTCATATCTACATATGTATGTACATACATACCTTATTATATTGTAGAAATCATTTATAGAAGTCAGAATCTGATATATGTATGTATGTATTTTATTAAAGTGGTTTAGATTTTTTTTGTGTTTGTTTATTTATTTATTTAAACGGGGGCCCAAAATACAATATTCATAAAATTAAGTAATAGAAGAATCATATTTGATGTAACTTTTTGATATAAAATATTAAACTCTCTAATAGATATGTAATAGATATGTAGATAACCATTCTTATTCATTCAACTCTTCGCTTAAAAGTTCCGGTACGTTTTACCCGTTCTTGATTTTTATTAGATTATGAAGCTATTTCTCGTAATAATTATCATCTTCCCCCATCCTCAGAATTATAAGATGTAGTTATAAATATTCTGATTTTATTGATTTCTTAATATTAATCTGTCGTCCCTAAGGCAGTGACTTATTATTTATTAGTTTTCTTTTTCTTTATGTTTTTTCTCTAATATAATATATTATATATTTTATATGTAAAAGCCCTAACAGGCGTATAATAAATAAATAAATAAATACCTACATAGTTTAACATATGTACGTAGGTACATACATACACCTAATATTGACTAGTCTAACTTTACCTAAACTGATCTAGCTTAGATATTCTATAAAAATATTGAAGCTTGTTTTGATCTCTCTGAACGAATGAAATTGAAGTTTATACATTGGATACCGTATTTATATAGCAAAATGTGAATTAATTTACGTGTTGACAACATTATGTATATGATATTTTCCACATTAAAATAGCACTCGTGGTTTTCCGTCGGAATAACATACATACATACATATTTCAAAAATCAAAAAAGCGTAATTGAGATATAATTTCGAAATTCATTCAACAGTTATTTCGTTTAAATGAGCTGAAATGAATTTTAGCAGAATGGCATTCATTAATTACTTCTCTCGCATGAAAAAACATTTCAATTAGCGATTAAATATTGAATAAAAGCGCCATTATAATATCAACCCTTTAACAGTCATCGACTTTTATATACTCGATATAGATAATACATATGTTCGGTCTCATAATACAATACTTACAAATTACAATAATAACCCTTTTCGGTATGTGACAATTAACAATGGAGGCTTAGTGATCGATTTGAATGGCTGAAACTGTTATAGACACGATTCAATCGATTGCGTTAGAACTAGGAATTCCTCTAGGATAATAACATGGCGAAACAGGATCCACTGAATAAATCCAAAACGGAAATTATGTTAGGGTCAACTCAATGACTGTAGTGAGATTTTATCACACAACAGGGGTAAACAATTTAATTTTCTATCTGCGATTCGAGCTGTTGAGTCCGTTCGCGAAATGAGCTGACCCCATCAGCGGTAGTAGTATTGACGGGTCGGTCGCCACTCGTGACGGTTTACATTAATCAAATAAGCCGCAAAATAAAGCATCCTTTTGTTGTTCGTTTTGTTTGCTCGCCGATCAAATGAAAATGGACAGTTGGTTCACAACGGGCACCTACCTGATGTTTATCCCACCCCCATATACCTGCCCTGAAAATCCCACCCTTTACAAACAATGGATCGTATATGTACTTGAGGGATAACGGAAAACTTTCCCGACTGTTTGTTCATAGACTATACACAAGCTTCGATGTCTACAATAATGAGAAAATCGGAAAAGCACTTTTCAGTTATTCGCTGCTTAACGCACACTGACATAACTTTATAAAAGACTTATATTTTTGTTCAAATACAGTGGTAGAGTATTGATACGGGTACTGGCAAGATTTAAAGGTTATTAAATACAGAGAATTTTCCAATATATTGTAGTTGTTGAAATGTATCGATTCAAAGCTGGCACCACTTAACATTCTTCCTACTTATCAATTCATAATCCCTACCTTGTTCCTTTATTTCCAATCGAGAAGGAAACGACATACCACTGGAGAGTATTTGACTTCACTTCACTGACAGATTGTAAAGTTGTTTGCTAAAAATTGAATAGGAGACGCTTCATATCAGGTATTCCAATTTAAAAAAATTTGGAGAAAATTCCCGGTGCAGTTTCGGAAATATGATTTTTTACCGGATTTTTGAATTTTCTACACGAAAAAAACCCTACTTCCGGTTGACTGATGTTGACCAAATTCCTTATGGCTTTTAAACTTTACGTGAAAATAATAGATATGAAATTTCAGCTTGATAGACTTGATAGTTTCGGAGAAAACACACAGACATACACACACACACATAGTACACAGACATACAGACATACAGACATTTTTTTTTTAGAAATCATGAAAACGTGATCAGGGGATGATACCTGATACAAATCAGTCAAAATCTCGAGGTCGAATTTTCGCACGATCACAATACTTTATCCGATTAGGATAAAAAAAAAAATCTGTGTTTAATTTTGGTATTGTTTTATGGTATTTGGCTGGGGGCGATGCGATATTGTAATAATGTGATCGGTCGTGTTTTGCGGTGAATTGTGCTCGAGTGTATGTTTTGATATGTATCGCGACGTAATTATATCAAATATCGTTAACAGCATCAAAGGAATCTTTGACAATCCGATTACCCGGTGATCGTATTACACTAGTTTGGCACAATGTTATAGTTAATATATGTATGTTCGAGGGAGAGAGAGAGAGAACCACATCTGAGGGAATTAATTTAGTGCGCTGTCATACGAGGTCGGCGAAGTCTATTGGAACTAATGAATATCATTTAGCTTTTGATTGTCGACGAAAATATATTTATTTTTTCGTCATTGTGTATTTGACCTAACTTGACCTCATGGAAATCATTTCAGTGGTGCCGGTACAATGTTAATCTCGGCAAATTCATATCCCGTGTGTCATTGAAATATGTTGTGTAAATATAGCGGAATAATATTCAATATGCACAGGAAAATAAATTAAATATAACAATATCCAATACGAATGTAAATATTTGTTGTGCGTAAAAGTGTACGGCGAACAAACACGAGTTTTGATAGAAGAGGATGACTCGATAGGACGATATAATTCTTTCGTCAAACAACCCTTTTTCCTCTCTTCAGAATATATACGTGTTCTTTTTATAACAGTCAAAGACCGAATATTGGAAGGCTATAGTCTCTGAGGGACGAATATTCGAGAGGTATTCTTACGAGTCGATGACATCTCGGCCTGCCTTGCGAACTACGAATTGATCCTTCAAAGCATATAAAAACTATATATTATATATGTATGCTACAAAGAACGCTACGAGACATAAAATATACGAGGATTACTTTTTGACGTAAATGGCGTACACATTACAGTTTTGTTTTTTAATGGAAAATATAAAGCAAAAACTACAACACTGCACTGGCACAGACTGTTATTAAACTTGTCGTATAAAAATTTAATATCAAGCAAAATATTTTAGATCAAAATATAAAGCTGTTATCGCAACCAACAATGAAGCTTTCCTTTAAATTAAAATATACATAGTAAAATTCATATTCCTCTATAATAATATTTCAAAAGACGAAAGCTTATATCATTATTTTCAGCCGTTCACCATCCACTGCTGGATGAAAGCCTCTCCAACTCTCTCCCATTCTTGTGTCTTGAGCGATGCTGCATCCAGTTGACTCCACACATTCTTCTCAATTCATCAGCCCATAGTCCACTCGGTCTACCTTGCATTCTTTCACATCCTCTCGGATACTATTCCAGTATTGCTCGCGTCCATCTGCCATTCTTACCCATGTATTCCTCTTACGATCTCTTCTCGTTATACCGAGCATACATCTTTCCATCCTTATCAGTGTGTACTGGATCTTGCGTAACATTATTGAATTTAGCATCCACGTTTCACATCCATACGTCATAAGTGGCAGTACGCATTGGTCGTATGCCTTATTTTTTAAGCATAGCGGAATGTTGGTTTCCAAAAGCACTCCATCCTAGTTTTATTTCTTCTGAAAGCAACTTGAGTACCGAGTAAGATTACGGCGCATTAAAATTTCTCTGAATTTGATTGTGAATATTTTTTTTCCTTTGGACCTATTTTTAGTGAAAGAGGGCGAATAAAATACTTTTTTTTTTATTATCAGCGTACTCGAATTTAAGTATCGGTGCTTCACTTCGTATATAAAGTTACTCGGCAAAACTGCACAAATGTAAAAGTTTTTATGCAAAGTCGCTAAAAGCATGGGAAAAACGTACACGTGACAATGACGTCGAACCCTTTGTGCACATCGGGTGTCACTCTCGCATTCAAGCGTTCACGTTTCACATTTACACAGATCAAACTTGACTTTACACCCACAAATACTGGCGTAGTCAAATTGAAATATTTCACCATCGACGTGTATTTTTGGCTTAATGAAACAATACGCACCACGCCGCGCCGTATTTGTGCGATGACATCCTGCAGTGTAATTGAATTTTCATCGGGAGCATTATTATCGTTGCGGTTGGCGAAAGGGAGTCTATGGGGGGTTTGGTGGTTATGGGGGTGTGAGTAAACTCAGAGGAGAGCAGAATCCATTGACGACTGCGGTCCATTAGATCCCGTTGCTGATGGGGCCGTATCGATTTGCTGTCAACCGCAAAACTCACCGATAAAATATCAAACAGCCATTACGGGCCAGTGTCGGGGCAGCCTCTCGCGAAAGCTCTCTCTCCCTCCCGACACTCACCCCTAGTAATTCGAGCTTTCGTCGCGAGCTTTTTCAAACAAAATTGATTTGTTGCCGCCGATTGATTCGCGCGGAAGCCTATTTGTATTTCACGAAACCCTTTCAGCGCGACCCCTCTCGTCCAACCACCCACCTATTGAAAAAGCTCTCCGACCACACGCTTGTTTATTATGAATAACCTGAGCGCTAGTGCCTACTTAAAAAAGTTCTGTATTCAAAAATATAATATATAGCCGAAGGTAACCGGATGAAACAGAACATAATATATAATAGAACATGTACATATAACATAACATGAAGAAACAGAACAGTGACAAAACAGAACGGCGAAGAACAGAACCATGACAATTCAGAACAGAGAAAAAATAAAATATATTATTTTTTCGTATCTTGATATGTCGTATCTATGTATTAATTAAATATATGCGTTTATAAATTTATATTTATATTATACTAGCTGAATTGCCCGGCGTTGCTCGGGCGGGTGACATTTATTCTCCAGTACAAACAAAAATTGAATGAAAAATTGAAACAAATGAAAACATTTATTGTTCAGTACAAAATTTTTTTCAGATTAAAAAATATTGTATGGGGCCCCCTTGACCCCGGGTTTCAACCCCTTCCAAAACCCACCTACGGTCTGACTTGGGGTACCATGAGTTAGTATACCAAGTTTGGCGGTGAAAACTGTAGATTTGCATAGCGGAATCACAAACAAACAAACATTGAATTTTATATAGTAGATGTATAATTATATGTGTATGTACATATGTATATATTTATGTATTTATATATTTCGTTTATATTTTATTTAATATGTATTTAATTAATAAATAGATACGAGGATACGACATATCGAGATACGACAAAAATAAATATTTTATTTTTCCCCTGTTCTGAATTGTCATGGTTCTGTTCTTCGCTGTTCTGTTTCTTCGTGTTCTGTTATATCATGTTATGTTATACTTGTTCTTTTTTTTTTTTATGGAAGATGAACAGCTACGAGTATATTACAAAAACAGAAACTTATACAAAAACGGAAAGTCAGGTAGGTCGCCACAGATGGTTCTGTTTTATGATGTTCTGTTTATTCATGGCTTTTTTTACTCATAAAATACTCATAAATATGTTTCGTTTGATTTTATTTATTATTAATGAATAATTTCACAATAAAACAAGCTATTGATTAGGTGTGGTGAGAATTGAAGTTTATTCATTCTAGAATTGTATGCCATCCGTTTAATTTCCTCTTACAAAAGTTGGTCGAGACGCAAAAAAAGAAACAAAAAAACTCATATCGATAATTGAATGTGGTAAAATGGTACAAAAAATGTATTTTATTCCGGTAAAAAGGTCTTGAACGTAAAGCTCCCGAGTGATGCGGGTAAAGTAAAAGCCTTATATAGAGAAGCTGGGGAGAAACAATTTCTCGGTTCGCAATCGTTGTGTTCGGAACCGGTCATGAGTTTGCATCTCCTTCCACTCGATAGAGCTCAATAAAATTGTAATATTTGTATCGTTTTTCCGTATTTCACCGTTTGTATAACCTCGCTTCTAACGAAATGCATGTCGGAAATCCGCCATAAACACACATCAACTCAATGCTGACTAAGGTTATTGGAAATTCTTTCGCACTCCACACCATCTCATGCCAACCTACTAAATTGTATTTATACATCGTTTAATGGACAGTAATATGAAAATTAGCTGAAACGTACCCGTTTTTCCGGTCCAGCTAAAGTTACAGCTATACTACGGCATCCACGGCGTTGAAACAACGGGCTTCTGTGCCGCACGTACCGGATGTGAGGTTGTTTCTCATCCCAGTTCCTGTTTACAATGTATTGTGTTGTGTGTTTCCCGGTCTAATGGCCGATGTAAGCCTACCGTGTCGAATTGTATATAAATTCCTTTATTGCACGACCGCGATCATAGCGCAATATTAATTTTAGACAATGCGAATTCGCCATTTCAGACATGACGTATGCCCATCTATCCACACTTTAAATTCATCGGAAAAATTTTATGTATTATATTTTACATTAGCCAT
Source organism: Parapsyche elsis (assembly GCA_022651745.1). Taxonomy (NCBI): domain Eukaryota; kingdom Metazoa; phylum Arthropoda; class Insecta; order Trichoptera; family Hydropsychidae; genus Parapsyche; species Parapsyche elsis. Next base: position 804,905 of record JAGVSN010000044.1, read on the forward strand.
AGGTGAAACTACGACAAACGGCATAAAATGAAGTCATGAATGAATACAATTGAAAGGGTTCAAAGAAGGATTGCAAGAATGTCATCTGAACTTCGATCACTACCCTATAACGAAAGGTTGAAAATAATGAGTTTCACCACTTTGGAGACAAGAAGATTGAGAGACGATTTAATAGAAATACATACATAATATATACAATAATTAATAATAATCAATATAAATGTCCAGTGAAAAACTTCCTCGCGCAGAGACTCCTAAAATGCAAATCAAACAAAATTGTCAGAGACTCATTCTTTTCAAATAGAGTGGTTTGAAGTTTTGAACCGCCACCCAAATCAGCTAGTAGCTTAAAAATATATGAACCTCTTTAAAAATCATCTCGACAAGTTTTTGAGTATTAATGGATTTTCGTAAAGCTTCAAATATAAATATGTAAATAAATCAAAATTGTATGTATGTATGTACATAATGTAATGGGCTCCATCGGCTATGCCGCCTGTCCATATATTCTAAATAAATAAAAATAAATACTTGTATTGGAAATCTTCTGGCAAGGATTTGGATGTAATTAAAATCCAGATCAACTATCTCCTGTCAGACCAGTCACTTGACTTTCTTTGAAACGATCGTTGTCTTTTCCATTTTTCCTTTCATACTCCTCCACAAGGTAACTATGTACAAATTACTGGTGAGTTTCTTTCCCTGGTTGAGTAACTAGGGACAGTAAAAATGATGTGAATGCTTGAAACTGAGTGAAATATTTCATATGAAAAAATTCCAAACGTGTAGCCGCCAGTTTATGATCGTTGCAATTCGTCTGTCTGTGTGCGGAAATGTACGGCGCGTTTACACGACGAGAATGTCAAGGAAGAAGTGGATTAGAAACACTTTGATAAGGCGATTCACGAATTCGAGAAATCGTGCCTAGAAATTGGAACGACAGTATGGGGTAGCGCATATTAAGATGCATAGATTCCGGATAGTGTTCGTCGAGTGTGGGGGAGGGAGAAAAGTCTGCGAATATTTCCCGATGGGTGGATAAAAGTTCGCACACGTGTTCGATCGTTTAAAAAATACACGTACACGTTATTACATATAATGGTATAGGAAAATATATGCGGAGCACAATAAAGCTTTATCTTCATTTGGTTAAACCGCGCTCGCGTTCATTATAAGTAAGTGTACGTCGTAAGATACAAAAGGAGTTGCATTTGTGTAGTACGCCTCGCCCCGGCAGTTGAAAGTACAACACGCGAGAACAACACCATAATTTCAGGTCTGCGATCGTTCCATGATTTTCATTATGTAAATGGGGGTACTGAGCAATCCATTGTTTGCATTGCGCATTGTTCAGTTTTATCGTGGAAAACGATTTCGAGGGAAAAGGAAAGCAAGCGCGGCCAAATGCTCTTAAAATAAACATAGACCGTCTGCTCTCTCTCTTTCTCAATGCCGATTTCGCAAATTATCCTTTTTTGCGCATTAACTGAAGCTCGTTATGACTGTTTCTGATGACTTTATTAATCAAATATCAAAACGACATTGCTATTTATGTGGAGTTGCCCTGAATGAAAAATAACCTAACGTTGAAATTTTCATCGAATTAAATTGCAAACAAAAATATTTAAACGAATGTATTCATGAAACTTCGAATAAATCCAAAATAATTCTTAAATCAAAAGGGTTAAGCGTCAGTGGTATTGAATGACACTTGAGGTCAAATTTTAATGGGCTTTTGATTTCTTAACTTATATTCGATTATATGTGCTAATCGGTAAGTTCTAAAAAGTTATTCTTGACTTAAATCTGAGTGCTTTTTTTTTGTGAATAATTAAAATAAAATGAGTTTTGTGGGTGTCTTATCGCCTCGAGCATAGTTTCTCTCATCGTGAAGTTTGATATGGTATAATCATTACTTTGAGTCAAGGTAATAAATGCGGGCTAGGCAACCTTGGCACCGATCCTCTCATATCTGTATATCGTATTTAGGATCTTAGGTATGTCATTTATACTCTGCTCGATTCGTTTGCTTGGAAAATTTTTAACCTTTAATTGTGCCAACGATGTGAAATAATACTTGCAGATTTTCATTCGGTTTTATTCGAAACTGTCGGCATGAATACACGCGAACAATATGAAGATGTCTCTTCTGGTACTTTTAACGGGAAAATCTCCACCCCCGGAGCGAAATGTGACTAATTGCTTTTCAACGCCGAATCCAATAACAGTCTACTCTACCTACCCCTCGTTTCCCTTTCCGCTCAATGATCGCAAAACGCTAGAAAATTTAATTAACGAATTGCTCTTTTGTTATATACATATAAAGACAAAAAGCGAGTAAGCGACAGTGAGAGAGAGAAAGAGAGCGGGGAAAACAACTAGCCTTGTTTCTCTAAATCACTCAAATTTAATTTCATTATTGCGCCGAGCGGGACTCGGAGTCGCGAATTTCTGCGTAAGTTACGCTCTATCAAAGTCGATTCCGAGGTGCGAATTACGACGATTTTACAGCAAAAGTTGCGGAAAGTCGGCCAACTTTTGCCGTCGCTCATTTCTTTTCGAATAAATATAATCAAAGGGCTCGCTCTTTTGCGTCTCTCGATTCATGCATAATTCATCGAACGCTCACGGTGCCTACGTAAAGTACCTATACATTTAATCACTTCGACTACAATGAATGTAAATTAATTACTCGAAGCGAAAAACGTGATTAATTTTACGGCAATAAAATAAATCTTCGGCGCCGTAAAGTTGGCGAGGGGGAAACCGCTGGTAATTTCTGTGTAAAATCTATCCTTATTAATATCAAGTTTTGTACTGCACAAACCGAAATACTACTTTTACTTTTATTTCATATATTAATTATAAATTTAAATTGGTATTCTCATTTATAACACATACTTTGTTTTCACTTCGAGCTCAATTCCGCTCTATACATATTTGATCACCAATAAATTTTTGTCGGCCTACAAACTCTTATAATATAATATCATTACGGATTACAGTTGTAACGTTTTGGCCAACGGGATTTGAATGACAAGCAATTGAAGCGAAAAAAATTCGGTTACTTAAGTAAATAGAACGAAAAAAGTCGCCATATTGGACTGAAACACTGAGCGAGTAGATTGCGCGGTGGCCGAGAAAAGAGAGATCAATTGATGAGGGTAGAGATGAACTTGAAGAACCTCGAATCGTCTGACATCACCTCGAAGAAGATAAGGAGCTGTTTTACAGTTGGTCATTAAGCTAATTTGTATAACTTATCTCCAACTCAACTATGAATCCACCTTTGTCCTTAAAACCAATATTTATTGTATCGTATAGTTATTAGTAAATGTGTACACAATATTCATTTATGTTTCTATTCTATTTTCAGATCAGGTCTCTGATAAATCTGCGTACATTGCGATATATCTTATTCAACTGGCACTTTACAGAACGTGCTGTCTTATCGGTGGGTAATAAATAATACAATATTTCCAGTGACATTTTTAGATACAACCGAATCATTTCTCGGAGCACAATTGAAACTGAACACTTTTAGACCCGTCCATCTGTACGTCGATTATAATTATTGGAATCGTACAGAATTTCCGACACATTCCCACCTTCAATTCGTTATGGACATCGCAGTGGTATCAATCCTTCCAATTATAAATATCGTGTTCCCTGTTATAAATATAATTCTCGACGGTGCGATTTCGCAACGGTACACTTAACCGGTCGGTTATCAGTGCGGCCCAGATAAGTTTAACTGTGTAATTGACAACGTCTGACACGGCTCACAACCAATTGATACAATCGCACGTCACACGGGGAATATAATCAGTAGCCACCGTCAGATGTACGCTATATATCTACATATATATGTACATACATACGTGTCATATACATATATTATATACATAGATATATAGATAGACAGAGTGACGGCTCGTGTTTCGAGGGAACGCCCTAATTGGATAAATGAAAATCCCAATGGGGTACACGTTGAAATACGACAGGACAACTCGACCAGTCTCGCCGACTCGCTCTGAGACCAATTGTTCCGTAACTACGGTCCTTCAATTTAGTATTAATCATAAAATAGGGGTTCGCTCTATATATAGGCGGAGTTATAGTTTGGTTATTTGTAAATTGACAAATAATTTTCTAAAATAAAGGGTTCGTATTCGCCAGAGAGGTTAGATTGGACAGTCTAACTGTATTCTTAGGTGTGTGTGTGTGTGTGTGCAATAATCGTATCAAACGATAAACGATATATATATTATTATTTATTGGTATAATATGAAAGGAATTTTCGCCGGCGATGAATTATCACTTCATATCCGCCTAGCTTTTGCGGATGGGCCGGAAAAAAATAAAACAACATACAAATAAACCGAAATAAATAACAAGTAATAATAATGAAAAAAAAATCGTGTACACGACGCGGATTAGACAAAGGATTCCGTTAAACAGAAACAAAGGGTTTTATTTGTTATCCTGTATTTTCGCGTTACGCTCGGGTTCAGCTTTACATTGTCACAAGACTTAAACAAGGTTTTAAGATCTTTTTCGGCTTTTGAGATTTCCTCGTTTGCGTTTTGCGTCCTTAAATCACGGATTTAGTCAGTTGTTTTAAGCGCGTTTACCTCTTTTTTTTTGTTATTGTTATTTTTTGGTTTTGTTCGCTGTTCTGTGTGAAATAAATTATGTCATTTGCGCTCTCTCTCTCTGGAAAATAAACGAAGTCTGGATGTTTGTATGCGCTAACCCTAATCCAGAACAATGGCGAGTTTTTGTACGATAGTTTGCCGTGAATTTTTAACGTCACAACCATAAATTTTAATATGCACTTGATAAACGTACTCTCAAAATCTGATATAAAAATATATATATGTAGTAGCATTGAAAATATGTATCTATGTACATATGTATGTATGTATGTATATACAATGTTAGCCGGTAAATTTCCTAAAAACCAAATTCATACCTATAAATAAAACGATTTTTTTTAGATTATGTTGATGTTCCCGAGAAGTTGTTGTTTAAAATCTGATCTAGTTTGCACTTGCACACTAAATAATTTTGCCTTTTAACTGAATAGCGTATCGTGGGAAATTTTTCGTAAATGAGCTGTCACAGTTTTTATTATTATGTAGTTCGATAAAGTGCTCCGAAGATCATTTAGCTTTTGGTAGTTGTGCCTTGTTCTTCTGTTTTATTTCGTGACCAGCTCGTGGAAAAATGTGATCAATATTACATTCCATTAATTACAAAACAATTGCAAGGATTGCATCATTTGCATTCGTACTAGTCTCAATCAGGTAATATATTTATAATAATTTTAATCAATATTTGTATTTCATGCATCTATTTTTACTTTATCCATATCGGATAAAGTATTTTTTTTTATTATGCATATGTATATCTTTAACTAATAAAAGGACATGTATAATTTAAACTTATTTTTAAACCATTATAAACGTTATTATTTATATAAAGAGAAATTTAAACAAGCAAAATATTTTAATTTTTTTTTACGGTTTAAACCGGTTAACCGGTTATTCATTTTAAAAAACCCGAAAACCGGGTAGTATTTTTTTTCAGTTAATTGGAAGCCCTAGTCCAGCCCATTGCCACTTAAACTTTTTCACACGTTCTGCTATATCTGCCACTTTGGTCATACTTCTTACCCATGTATTCCTCTTAATATGCTCTTATAAGTAGTGACAGTATAATTGATCATGTAAACTCGATATTGATGGAATGACGGCAAGTAATGACTCGAATCCGGATATTTCGATATCGGAACATCAGTATTGGCGAGTAGAGGGGACACTGTCATTAATGGAATAATGACAGTATTATTGACCGTGTAAGGTTCGCTTTTGCATGTACAAGATTTTTTGTTTATAACTATCAAAAATTGAAATTAAATTTATTGTATGATAAAAACTACAAGTTTAGCGAAAGCGCTTTTCAATCTTTTGTAAATATTCACAAGTGAAAATATACTATCAAAATCTCGTTTGGCACCCCTTTGTGTTGCGCCACCCTCGGGCAATGCCTAGTTTTGCTTATAAAGGGAGAGCGTAGTGATCGCTTTGTCTGTCGACAATTCGATTCAGAGATTTTTCAACTTTGAATTATTCAGCGAAAAACTCTGGGGTGAAAAAACTCACGGCGAAAAAATAAAACAAAACAAAATATGTACCTACATATGAAAGTCTACTGCGCTCGTCAATTTTTCCACACGTACCCCGAATGAAAGTATTTATTTGATTTTATTTTATTCGTATGCGAGCGAGCACACGACAGGGTATGTGTATTGATTAATGAATTCCCGCAGGACGTTCTTTAATTTGACAAGTAATCGATTCAGGCGGCTTGTTTTAAAATCTGAGCCCCCTCTTTCCCGAAAATCCTGAATCCCTGGGGCGGCGACCGCCTCTTCATCAGACCCAAAAACCAAACGTGCCCTCTAGCCCGAAACTCCACATGGAATCCCCACATGAAAGCTCGGATTTTCCCTATACAAATAACCGCAAAGGGGCGAATCAAAAATAAATAAATTCCAAATCTAAATTCGTCCAACTTACCGCCTGACCGGTACGCTATAAACTCTTCACTGAATATTTGATTGAAATTGTACGAAATATAACTGTACTTATATTATATTTTATATGTGACAGTTCTCTTTGAAATAATTCCGAAACAATAGAATTGCTAATTTCGGACACAATGAAACCAAAATATTACACGGAACGTCAGAGAGCTAGTCAATTACTAACTGAACTAACACAGATATGTGAAATTTTGTTCTTCCGCAACATTTTAATTATTTTACGAGTTAACTTTTGCCTTTTGACTAAAAATACCAATACATTTTCCATGGGTAATATAAAAAAGTATCATTCACAATACATGTATGTACGACCATAATGTGTACCTACGTTTTTCTACACAGCGTCGTTCTCACTTCGCTCGTATATCGTACATATGTGTGTCCTATCCTAATTCCCAATATTAGATCCGTTCAATTTGCTATAATAATCTATCGCGCACTTCTCTTAATACTTCGTGGGCCGACTAGTTGCAACTGCAAGTAGGTAAATATTTATAACTAGCTGGTTTACTCGTCATATAACATGAAGTGAAGATAATTTCGTGGATGAACCTACCGTTAAATAGTCATTTTCTGTAAATGAAATTTTAAGGATAACTTATACTAAGCTAGAGACGATAACAAACAGCGTATACATACATACATTAATACATATATTATGTAACTTTATAGTTAGATAATATATGTATGTATTTTATAAGGATAATTTTTTATAATTTTTTTATTAAGGATTATTTTTTTATAATTTTTTTTTTTTATTTTGTAAGGAGCAAAATCTTCTATTTTGCAGCCAAAGCCTAGTCACAGTAGATAGTTGATAGTTAGTTATACCTAGGACAATTGGTGAATATGACCGGATGTAAAGAAGAATAAATAAAACGAAGAATGAAAACTAGGATGGAGTGCTTTTGGAAGAATGAACATAGTTTTTAAATCCAACATTCCGCTATGCTTCAAAAATAAGGCATACGACCAATGCGTACTGCCAGTTGTGACGTGTGGATGTGAAACGTGGATGCTAAGTTCAAGAATGTTACGCAAGATCCAGTGCACACAGAGAAGCATGGAAAGATGTATGCTCGGTGTAATGAGAAAAGACCGTAAGAGGAATAAATCGGTAAGAAGCACATAGCGAGAAGAATGGATGGCAGATGGACCGGAATGGTATCCGAGAGGATGTGAAAGACAGCAAGGTAGACCGAGTGGAAGATGGGGGAGTCAGGTAGATGCAGATTGCTCAAGACAGATATGAATGGAAGAGGATTGGTGAGGTCTTCATCCAGCAGTGGATGGTGAACGGCAAAAAATGATGATGATGATATTGGCAATACTACATACATAGCTTGACCACAAGACAGGCAAATTTTACGCTAATAATATATGACGGAGGATTCTCGCTCCATCCCTCAACCACCCACCCATTCGCGTTGGTTTGTACAATAACAGTACAGCGCTATAACCCGTTTGATAATGAAAACTGAAAATCGCAAACGTATTAAATTGTCGTGGCGGTGCAACAATGATTGTCAATCAATTGATGTGAAAAGGTTTGACCCGACGAACCAACCGATTCATTTGTTGTCGCCCCGTATAGACTTCCACTCAACCCCACCCACCCACTCTCACCCTTCCATGATGTATTGTGTAGTTGAGCTTAAAGATTTTGTCGTCGGTTGGACGGAGGAGGGATGGAGAGTTCAGATCCCTCCTACTCTATTCTTAGGGTGGCAGCCACCCCCGTAATTGGGGAACCAACCCCCTGTAAAAATCAATGGGGTGTATGGGGGAGGAATAGCGCCGCAGGGGACTCGAATCCGGGCGCAAACGAATCGACAAGTCTCGCATAGCTAAGAGCGTTATCGCCCTTGGGGAACGATAACGATACCAATTGTTTAACACGTACGAATTTTTTCGCCACCGCCTCTTCTTGGGGCTGTAGCTGCACCCCCTCTGTGAAAATTTCCAACTCAAAAGAATAACTAATGTGTGTGTATATTTGTACTCGTGTGTATGTTTGTGCATATTTTTTATGTTCTATATAGGATAATTCCTTGACAAACAGACACTTCGTAAGGTTTTTTTTACTTTACCCATCTATGTATGTATGTACATAAGGAGGGTGAAGCCAACTGACCTCGCCCAATTTTAAATGTGAATGAGGATCATCAATGGATGATCTACTCAAACAATAAACGTTATAATGCAATATAAGTGGAAATGATGACTGTTACACCACCAAGTGTAGTTTTATCAATAATAAATAATAAAAAAAAAAAAAATGTAAAAAAAATCGACCTCGAGACATTTTTGAAAATGTCTGTGTGTTTAGCGGATGTGTAGATATAATATGTAGAATTTCCACATCTTAAAAACCATTTATGCCATCAAACTGAAACTTCGTATTTATAAGTTTGATGATGCTCTTTACAATTCATTAGTGCAACAATTCACTCCCTCAATTCACTTGCGCAACATTTGGATATTTTTTGCGCTACGCAGCATCAGATCGCCACATTTCTCACGCACTTTAAATTTTAATTGTGTTTATAATAATTAAATTTATTTATAAATAATTAACTTTTAATTTGATTCTATTATTATTAATACTTGCTAATTATTATTTAATTGCGTTTAATTAAAAAAAACTTTTAATAAAAAAATGTGTACGTTCATTTTAATTGACATCCTTAATGGCAACTATGATGAAGTTGAAAATTTTATTATGTTTTTTTTTTATATAATCTTTCATTTGTGAATTGTTTGATTTAATGTAATTTGATTATATTTAATTTTACTATCAATATGTTAAATACATATGTATGCACATACATACATACATATGTATAACGTTTTTTTCATGTCTCGCCATAGTGACGAATTGGGGCAACCTGTAATGTCACTATGGTATAATTTGTAAAATAAATAAATAAATTAGGCTAGTGGAAGTCGTACATCCCTTTAAAAGTCACTTAATTTTCTCTTTTCTTTGAGAATTTTTCCTCCAAAACTATTAACTCTATCAAGCTGAAATTTCATATTTAAGCCGTTATAAATGAAAGTTCAATTTTAAAAAAATGAGTTATTGATAGTTTTGGCTACAAACATGTTTATAGCAATACTTGAAACGCAATACGTACTCCATTATAACTATAATTAACTCATTTTTTTTTCAAAATTGGATTTAGACCACTTTTAATTATAGTTTTCATGTAAGACGTAAGAGTGTCCGTTTGTCCCGGAATTACACTATATATTGCATTGTAATTACGCTAAAAATTGAATAAAACAATCGGTTTTCGTAAAGATTATAGTATTCATAAAATTTAATTTATACTTCGATACCTGTTTTAATTTTTGTTTTGATTCTATTCATTAAGGATTAAATTTGTGATTCATTTTTTCAAAAATTAGTATTGGAGTGCTTTATATTAATAAACGTCATTTTCATTGACTAGGAATGTAAAAGTTTGTTTCAAGGAAAAACATGTCAAGTCGGTTTTATGATTGTTTGTATTTTATAGTAAATTGTTAAATCGTTAAAACTCTGTCACTTGTTTTATAGCCAGATGAATCCAATTTATAAACGTGATCTTTCAAAATCACCGCTTCTGCTCAGCTCTTCAATTTATTGCAATTTGCATTTTTTACTCGACAACGACGCGATGCCTTTTTTCTCTTCTACAAATCAGATAATCGAAATACCAGCATCGTTTCCGAAGTGCATCTCCGCAGGTTGAACATACATAGCTGAGCATCCTCAAGAATGCATTAAAAGTAAACGTTCCGAGCAATTTATTTTACTTGGGTTTTTATTTCGTCGTCTCCACGGAAGGCAAACGGTCCCTATGGTGGATGTTGGAACGTATCCAACTCAATATCTCGCGCATAAAGTGTTTTATAAAACATGCACGTACCACGTTTTTCTGTCATATTTCCATTTAAATGCTCAGGTCCCGACGTACCGAGTTAACAGTCGGAACGAATTATTATTATTTGCAAAACAGAATTAAAACTTCAAAGCGGCCTCCTTGTGTGCGTAGGTACGTGTAGATTCGCTAGTAAATATTCGCCGAGTTTATCCATCGTTGAGCCATGAGTAATCTAATGGTATCGGCAATAACTTAATATTCAATAGCCCCGGGTGTGTTAAACAAGTTTCAACCCCGCAACGAGCCGAACTTCATCCCTTACTTACCATACGAGCGTGGGAGATCGGCAAGGGAGGATGGGGGTAGAAGGGGGATGTGTACACTGAGGTGATATGTTCTGTAAATTTCAGCACACTTGGGATTGCAAAGTTTTCTGAATACACTTTCTAAAATAACTCACCGTTACGTATCGATATACCGAGCGGGGCACAAAATTTTTCAATTTCTAAATTAAATTTTACTCGTCATCTGAATTATAAATGATAGAATACAAAGACACTGTTTGAGCTAACATAGTATGTAGAAACCACTCTCCATTAAATATACATTCAAATTAGATTGTTCTATAAAGCCGCGTACTCATTAGTGAACATGAACGTGTAATGCAACAAATTTTGTAAATGTGTACGCGTTCGCGCGCTCTGCAACGTTCGTGGCGATACACTCGGTGTCGGTTTTTGGCGCGAACGCAAAGGGGCTCGCAGTCGTTCGCAGTTGGTTGCTCGGCAAGTGTGTACATGGCGTCCACATTAGCGAGCATTACATTGCACGCTCATGTTCGCTTATGAGTACGCGGCTTAAGAGGCATGCCTAAAATTTACGAAAATCGTGTTATTTACTGTATTGACACATTATGTTTGTCTATTGTCGGTGTTTTATAAATTTAAATTCATAAACTCATTGTTAAAAATATCGGTACGCATTGGTTTCGCGGTGTGAAATTTATTCTATGAATGCAAAAATAAACTATTTTATAAAGCATATAACGATGATATTGCGGGGAAAAACTTTTCTTTTATGCCATAAATGTGGGTTTTCCATACGTTGCCGTATATGAATCGAAAGAAGACGCTTTTCACCGTAAACGTGCTTATATTTTGTTCTCATTTCTAAAGTTTTCCCATCGCGTTGCGAAAAATTTTGCATTTTACAAATAAGGTTTCTCACCCGCCACTACTGCGCCAATGCAATACGGGAAAAATAAAATGCGGTGAATCGCGCGCTACTTTGCAATAATTTTTCCGCACATAAAATCTCACACGAACGTTGAATTCCAATGTTGCGTCGATTTTAATCACCAAAAACCATTTCGTTATGTAATTTTGACAGTTTGCTCCCGGAGACCAGAGCTGATATTATTTCAGCTCAAAGCAAATACTGACAATATGAGAGAGCAAAATAAATATTGGTTCACACTATCACTACTGCTGTTTGCTTTTATCAGAACACACCGAAATGTGGACACAACCTAGCTTTCGGCCCAACGAACACTTTTCGATTTCGCCACTGCTTATAGTATATATATTTTTAATTATATATGTATATATGTACCTATATATTTTAATTGGTAAGTTAATTCAATTTCGTACACACGCGAATTTTGCACGAAGCGCATTCGGAGTGTTTAAAACTTACTCACCGACTTTCTGTGTCTAAATTAAAACATTTAACTAGAATTTACGATGAACACCGTATATTAATATATGTACATACCTATACATACATACATATGTACATACAGCCTTGGGTGTGAAAATAGACATTTTTGGAAATTAAGATGAATGTCGATGAATCGTATTATTCTCCGTGGATAATAATTGCGAGTGTTCGAACGAAATCGATATTCCGTCCACCTGCGGGATCACTAAATAATTAATTCAGTTAATATCCAACCGACCGAGCACTTTTTAGTTAGATTAACAGTTAACCGGTGCTGTGTCCGTTGCGTATCAATTGGAACTGGTGATTGAAAATTACGCGCGTGTTTCATCAACGCATTTTCGCTCATTTGTCGCATTTCAATAACTTTATTGTGGTATAGGGGAAAATTATATTCGCTCAATATTTACCCACCCATTCGTTCGTTTGAAATTGAAATAACCCTTTTGGGTCGCACGTATCTAGATACATAGGTATTCCGTTCACTGTATTAAAGTTGTGAAGTTTACGCCCCGTAGAGTGAGACGTGTTCGGTCTGAAAACTTTGTTTAAGAATTTCATACGACATACCTACAGCATGTTTCAAAACAGGCACACTCTCCGTAATGATCGTTCTCTAAATTGTATTGAAAATACCGTCAAAATTGACTATTCGCTAAATTGCACCCTTTCATTTTCATATTTCCATAACAAAACCTTTAAATTGAAAGTCTAACAAACTTCTCAAAGGCTTACAACTTTGCTTATCAATCAATCTTTCAACGGAGCATGAAAAGAAAGATACGTCTCTTTGTAAAGTGCATCACCTGCTAATTTGAATATTACATAATGTGAGATTGGCAAGTAAAACTTTTATCAATCAATACAAAGTTCATAATACTTCTAATTTACTAAAAACTTATCGTAATGGTTCCCGGTCAAGTGGCCATTATCCATTTCACAATAAATGTGTGCTAGTAACAACAAGGAAAATAATCGAACTTTATTACTTTATTGCGCATAGATATACATATTATATCGCATCTTCACAGCACAAAGGTGACATGTCCATAATGCTAAATTGTTCAAGGCAGCAGTCTTAAAGTTTAAACTGGTCATCATAAATCAGAGGAACTTTATATATGTATAATACAACTGATAATTGATAATTTTAGATGCTATTGAATTTACACAAGTAAATTTTTCAAATTGCATACAAAAAGTCCGGACTTAAGAAAAAATAATAGAACTTATGTACTTTGCGACGCCAAAAAAATGTGACGTCATTTTAATGTGCCACTTGTCTGCCCCGATAGAATAATTAAAGAGGAACAAAGTTGAATTCATAAGTCATTTTTGCAAAATCGTGAACATGTCACCTTTGTGCACCGAGGACGCGATATATGGTTTGCATGCAACCGCAATATATTCTTAATTCTAGTGACTCACTGCAATCGGAGGCTTAAAACGGATTTCATTCCAACATATTTATACCTGAAAGGTAACGACATGTTACATAGTTTTAGTGATCTTTTTTGCGGCAACAAGTGTTCATTCAATTTCAGATACCTTTATTATGAAAAATTCATTCATTCAATTTACTAAATCGTTCAAAAACTATCATGGAAGAAAATTTAAAATTATTCATTTTATTTATGTATGTTAGTTTTATTTTTGTTTTTATTTTATTTTTGTACCAAACCCCATGGGCCTATCGGCTATGCCGCATCTCCGTGTAATTTTTAAATAAATAAATAAAGAGTATTGCGTTTCAAGTGTTGCTCTATAAATTAAGAAAAAAATTTTTTTCAAAATTTAGAAGAACATTGAAAAGCTCTACTTAATGTCGGTAGTGATAGTCAGCTGGAAAAAGTTATCGGCGATATAATAAAATGATCAACACCTTATGCTACCTTCCGGTCCGAGCACAGGTGAGCGTAGGGGTCCGATGTCCGATCATTAGTAGAATCACTTAACCTGAATGGGGGGAGGGGGGTGAAAGAGGGGGAAAATTGAAGGAGGGGGATGGCACGTCCCAGGGTTTTTCTCGTATTGATTTTAGGGCTGCCACGTAGGGTTGGTGAACGAGTAAAGGCCCCCGCACACAAATTTGCCGCCAGACTTGCGCCACAAACGCACGCCACAATGGCGCAGACGCCTCTCAGAAACACCACTATACAGTGTACTACTGCCACTACTAGACATTGGTGCGCCCTTTTCAGGCTGAGCTTTCAAGTGTCACATGGCTGAAAGTCGCCCCGCGAACGTACTAGCCGAACGTCTGAGCCGAGGGCTTTCAGCCGGCAAATATTTTGTTTTTGCGCGAAACTTCCGGGTTTTTTTTATTATTTTTGTTGTATTTCAGTGCACCCCTTCTTCCGGATGAGAGGGTGATTCCGGTAACGAGGTGCACCCTTTAAACTATTCTCGAACTCGTTAGAACAAACCGATGTAGTTTTTTTTTTTTTATTATTATTGTTATACGAGCGTGCGAGGGTGATTCAATCATATTCCACGTTGCGTTTTTATTTATTTAACAAACAATTTGAGACATTTCAAGGGTTATATCCTATAACGGAAACCTTTTGCTATTCCGCGAAAGTGGCCCAATCTTGCACTAGCTTATTTGTGATGTTGAAATAAAATTCTTTTTGATGAAAGATAAGCCGCTAATGCTGCAATCCTCTCACCTTTCGTTTGTGCAACCATTGATTAATTTAATATCAAGTAACATACAATAAAGTCTAATATAAAATAAAATTAATTCCACATAATATAAATGCCCAACCTCCTTACCTTCAATAAAAACGCACATCTCAGAAGACAAATCGAACAAAATTGTCAGAGACTCTTTTTTTTTTTAAATAGAGTGGTCGAAGTTTGGAACCGTCTGCCAAATCAGCTAGTTACTTTCGAAAATACAAATCTATTTAAAAACTCATCTCGATAAGTTTTTGAACACAAATAGATTTTTGTAATCCTTCAAATGTAAATAATTAAGAATTGTATGTACAGGTTATGTCAGACTCCTGGGCTCCATCGGCTATGCCGCCTGCCCATGTATTTTAAATAAATAATACAATACAGCCAAAATAGTTACAAACAAAGAACAAATCACAGCAACTTTAGGGCTGGAAAGGAACTCGAGTAAAGAAAATCTGAATGAGGGCGAGTAATAGCGAAAAGGATTAATATGTGCAGGAATTTCGTTGAATGACGAGCAGGATCTATGAATGAAGGAGTTTTGCGAATAATTAGTAGAACAAAGATTCAAATGAAACAATGGAGGATTACTAACAGATCTAGGGGAACAATGGAGAAGGATCCTACTTAGCAATAAAGGGCTGAAATCCAGATCAGCCGTCTCATGTTAGAATTTATCAATTTATCCTACTTTCACCAAAAATTAGCACTTATTATACAAAATTAGCACAATCCATTATTCCTGTTGGGTCTGGATCCCAAGCTTTCCCACACAAAAAGTCCCCAATGAACCATCAGCACGTCTTCGGACAGCAAAAAACAAAGTACTGCTTATGTTTATCTTAGGTGCATATAAAAAGCGTGGTTTGAGGATCAAACCTTTACTGAAATTAGAACAGAGATGTGTAGGTACATATGTACATACATACATAGATATGCATGCTTGAAACTGCGTTTTTTTGTTTTTTTTACTGCATATATTGCGGCACTATTGATTTGCCTTTCTACTTGTGTGGGAGGAAGTAATCTCGCGAAAGATAAAAAGTTTCGAAGTGGTGCACTTTTAGCGACACTATACACATTTATATTTGCGTTTTCAACGTGTAGTGTGTATAGGGGAGTTTGTGTAATATGTGCTGGCATTCAAAGGGATACATTAGACCGCGCGGAGGGGATGCATACAAAGTGGATAAATGGAGTGAAAAATTAGTACTGTGATAAATGGAAAACGTGTACTATGTACATACATATATAGAGCGCTGGGGAATACTACGTGCTCCGACATAGACGTTTTAGAATTGATCTATCTACGTGTATTTATTTACTAGAATTCGCAATGCTATGTGCTATTAACTTTGATTCGGTCGCAAATTTAATCAGTCGCGCGTGTGTACGTATCTATGTATGTACATACGCGTCGTATCAAAGGATCGAACCGGTTCGAAATTAATAAATGCTTTTGTACGAAATTAATGAGATTTTCCGAATCACATCGCTTCTTCGCCATGGCAACACTTAATTGATAACCTTTTGCCCCCCTCGACCGCTTTTAACCGGTTTTATGTCGGTTTCGCCAATAATCCACCATCGCATCCTCCTCCCTTTTGGTTAATGAAGGCTCCATTCATTCGGCGATTCATCGGCCGTTTTGTTCCCTCATATCAAAGATCCGGTATTTTCGGTGGAGCGTGCGTTGTGAATATTTCTCGTGTGTGTGTGTTGTTTCTGAAATATAATACTTATTTTGTATTTACTTTGTTCATATATGAAGTGAAGATAATTTCGTGGATGAATCTACCGCGAAATAGTCATTTTCTATGAGGGAAATGTTAAGCATAACTTATACTAAACTAGAGACGATTACAAACACCGTATAGGTACATATATTACATATATAACTATGTATAAGGAGTAAAATCATCTATGTATCTTGCACGCAAAGCGTAGTCACAGTAGATAATCATATTGTAGAGTTGATAGTTTTTTATACCTAGGACAATTGGTGAATATGACTGGATGTAAAGAAGAAGAAATAAAACGAAGAATGAAACTAGGATGGAGTGCTTTTGGAACAATGAACATAGTTTTTAAATCCAACATTCCGCTATGCTTCAAAAACAAGGCATAAGACCAATGTGTACCGCCAATTATGACTTATGGATGTGAAACTTGAATGCTAAATTATAGAATGCTACATAAGATCCAGTGAACACGGAGAAGCATGGAAAGATGTATGCTCGGTATAACAAGAAGAGACCGTAAGAGGAATACATCGGTAAGAAGCATGACCAAGCTGGTAGATATAGCGGAACGTGTGAAAATTTTTGGCATGGTATCAAGACGATGTGAAAGAAAGCAAGGTAGACCGAGTGGAAGATGGACTGATGAATTGAGAAGAATGTGTGGAGTCAATTGGATGCTGATTGCTCAAGACAGACAGGCATGGAAGAGGCCTACATCCAGCAGTGGATGGTGAACGGCTGAAAATGATGATGATGATGAATGCAAAACTAAAAATTTGAAGTTAGGACAGTTTAGAACTTGTCGTTACAACGAGCCAATGCAATGCAATGTACAGATTTGAGTATGAATAGGCGTAGAATTTTAGTTGGGTTAAGCTTTGGAATTGCAATAGAGTCAATTGCAATTCGAAAGTTTAAATTTAAATTTTAAAATAGTAAAATACAGAGTTTCTTTTCGCTAGAGGTTGTTAATATTGTTTGAAATGCGTAGTGAATAATTAATCAACGCGCGCCGCCAAGTGGGGAGAATTGAATAAATTGTTCGGAAGTGATTGATTGCCACGGATTTGGTGTACATTTCTATTTATTTTCTTCGGCTTACCTGTTTCTAGTCGTATCCTACATAATGCTTCGATAAATTCGCATCCTGGGAGAGAAAAAAAGATACACGCGGATTATCGTCGGGCAGGGCGGCCGCATACGAACTAAGCAGGGAAACCGAACTTCCGGTCTACGAATAAATAACACCCCTAATTGAACCAGAGTCTGGACTGCGAATAAATTTACTGACCCATCCCCAACCTCTTCACTGCCACCTGACAAACGGTCGAAAATTAAACGTCCCCGAGCGATCGAGCGGAACGGGAGGGACGTCCATTAATTGGTTATTTAGTCGTTACTTTGTTACCCGAATGACTTATTATCTTTCATTTTATAAACGATAGACAACTCTCTTAAGAGAATTAAAACTCGAGATAACTATCCCAAAGTTTTGATAACTGTTTTCCGGTTCAGAAATTAGAAACAGTAAAGAAAATAATTTGATTTTGAAAGCCCTGAATCAATAATTGAGTTAAACTTTGCTCCTCGAGAGGAAGCTGAATTTCTGCACCCTATTAGTTCATTTACACTAAAGAATAATTTTCAGCAATTAAATTTTTCATCATTTTGGATTAAGGTTAAAGGAGAATTTCCACTTCTTTATTCATACTATGTACGTTTTACTTCAATTTATTTGTGTGAACTAGGATTTTCCACTTCATCTCAATATTAAGAACAATTTTTTTAATTGAAAACTAGTTTCATCCATAAATATGCATATATCATGTGTCAATAGTAAATAAAGGAACATAATGGACAGAGTGTGTTTGATATACATATAGGCATACTGGGTCGTAATTCAAAATGCAGTGGGTCGTAGTAAAAAAGTTTGAAAAATGCTAGAAGTTTCGAAAGTACGATTCCAAATACGTTTGAATAATTTTTTTAGTGGTTTCGAGTATTGGTATAGCTGCTGGTAATATTCTGATGTTACACTGCATGTCAGAATTTGTAAATTTATCTTATCTTATTGTTAAGATTTTCATTCAAAGTAGGCGCCTTAAGTGTTTCTCACGCGCTAATTCATTGTCCGTTCCTTCTTTTCTGTAAAATTTTGTCACAATATCAAATTAGGCACTTTAAGCAGAAAAATTCTGAAATGCACAATTCTGTTGAATAACTTTGAATCTCATGGTACCTTGAAATATAATCGTAGTATGAGATTAGCATCTGTATAGTAACGTTGCGTTCCAGTGATGACGATCGTCGTTGGCAATTTATTGAAAACGTTTCGAATGCCATCGAGACAATTTGAGCGACACTCACTGCCGGAAAGCTTAGTTTAAATTAAGCAATTAATGTTGGGAAAACAGAAGCGCCATCGCACTGTCATACCCTAATTGGGTGTACAGGTGTCGTGGACTCTCATTCTCCCTCCCCCTCGCACAATTACCTTCTTCCCCTTCCCCTATCCGTCGTAACATTCCTGGGCTGAGGCTTAACACTCCTACGATACACGAACTATTATTGTGAGGAGACCTGAAGCGTCGGAATTAGGAATGTTCCGCTTTTGAAGAGAGTTCTCCCCAACCCCTCTCACTCTCCCTTCGAACCTCTAACCCCATCCCTCTATCCCGACACCTACACACGGTCTCTGGAACAATGGAATTTTTCGACGGCGGGAGTGTGACTTTATAGGCGACAGAGTTCGCATAATTTATGTGAAGGGTTTTTGTTTGGGGAAAATCCGAAATATTTCAGGCGCGCCCATTCATGTGGAAATTAATTAAAGTGTGCCTTTCAACTTGGTGTAATTGATCATAGACGTCACAGTGAATTGCATATCTACAATTTTTTTTATATTTTTCCGGGGAATCATATAACTGTGCCATAACAATCACGTGCGTGCTGCGACATCGTTTGTCTGTATTCTAGTGGCTCGTTTAAAAATGACCAATTTGCATCAACGAGTCAGTTCAAATTTATTATCTCTATTACAGTATCATTAATGTATTAAGTCAATTGATAAAATCATTCATATATATATCCGATTTTTTTTTGCACGGTTTTTAAATAACACGGTCCAGAAAAACGGATCAATTATTTTTTTAACACGGTTACAAAAATTAAAAAGAAAAACAACAGTAAATGGGGCACGTTTATTGTCAAGTAGCTACACTGAATGAATATATTTTTACTTTATCCTGATCGGATAAAGTATTGTGATCGTGCAAAAATTCAACCTCGAGATTTTAGCTGATTTGTATCAGGTATCATCCCCTGATCACGTTTTCATGATTTCTGGAAAATGTCTGTATGTCTGTGTACTTTTTAAATTTAACTTTTTCTACGAAACTATCGAGTTTATCAAGCTGAAATTTTATATGTATTATTTTCACGTAAGGTGTAAAAGATATTATGATTTTGGTCAACATCCGCCAAACGGAAGTGGTAGTTTAGTTTTTAGTTTTTGGTTACTCTTCATATTCCTCAAATATATGGATAAAATCATGGTTTGGCCACACCCGATTTTTTTATAATAAATTAAATTTAAATCGAAAAACATGTCAATTTATTACTTCATTATGTAACTAAATAAATTCTTATTTTTTATTTTTATTTTTATTTTTGATTTCGATAATTTATGATTGGTCGATGTAGGTACATATATTTTTTTACACGATTTTTTTTTGCACTGTAGTCCCTGGAACGTATCCCCCGTGCAAAAAGAGAATCGGTCGTACTTGTCGAGCATTACTACTTCAATGTTTGATAAAAATTTTATCGCTTTTCATAGCGGTTACTCACCGATGGTTTTACATCCGAATCTTTCCAACGGCTGTAGCAATTCTCAATACTGAAAATTTTTCATTTGGACTTTGGTTCACTATTCCGCTCTGTCGATTCGTTTACAAACCGACCAAAGCCCTGTCCTGCATTAAACTCTATCCTTGTATATTTATATGTACATATTTGGATCGTTTCGCGTGAAGTGAGCCTAAGGGTAAAACGTGGAGCTTTCTGGTCAAGTGGCGAGACACGGTCGAACTTTGTTTCTCTGCCCAGCTTCCGGCATGTGAATTTACGGTTCTGCGGACACTCGCGTACATCGGTATCGAGCTTAATTTGTGTACCTGCACTCATGAATCATTTATACGAAAGCCTCATTTAACGGTGTCCTAGAAAAGTCGTACCGTGGCGTTTTCAACCGGTCAATGTACACATAACGAGTCCGTGTCCCATCGGAACGAGCACTCGTGGTTAAGAGCGCTAATTTACATGATTGTAATTTTCCGTCTCGCATCGCGATACCCCGATACCAGTAGCAAATTTCAAAACACGCATAGAATGTATGTCGAGTGTAGACTAGGACCTACTTTATAATATTACATTGAATATATTACTTATTTAACGATAGGTACGTGTGTGTGTAAGAACGGGGGTTTGTAGATGGTTATATGTATTACATCGACGACAGTGAATTTCATTGTCCGCTTTGAGTATTCCCAACACGTATTCGAGTGAGCCAACTTCGTGAATGTCCAAAGAGAGCGATAATTACAACCGCTCTCTTTCGCAACGGCACTTTTCCACAAATAACAGTTGTTGTATCGGAACGGTTTCAAGTCGAAGAAAACAAATTCAAACTGAAATTAAACTTGATGACTCTCGAACAGTGGCACAGAGGACCCGGATTCCGTTCGTCACGGCTAAAATGTCCGATTTGATATTCACGAGAGAGGCGCACAAGCTACACAAAAGCGATATTTTTTTCGAAAAGGGTTAAAACAGTGTAGCGAAGAAAAAAAATATAGCACAGTCAGCATTTTAATTGAATAAGAGAGGGCGTACAAAAGGAGTGGGCCTTGAAAAAAAAATGGTAACTGTCGTAAAAAAATATAATTTTCTCGAGTTTTCCCCTCTTTTGCGCGATCCCGATAAGAAATCATCGTGTTTTTTTAATGTCACTTTTTTTTAAATAATTCGCTTTATGAATAATCAATGCGACAGTGTGTGATGTATATCGTAATATATTACTGCAAAAGGTTAGCCAAATATTCATAGAGCGCGCACGTTGAGGCGAAAAGCTCTCTTCTTTATTGAGCCGAAAGTTTCGAGACAAATTGCCGTCATAAACGGGAATAAATTATAGAAAAAGTCATAAAAGACAAAGAGATACTTGCGAAATTTCAGTTTACAAGCGCGGTGCGATTGTTAAATGTACGATATTCGGCATTGTAAAGCGTGTTCTATTTTTATTTATAAAAAAAAAAAACGAAAATACTCCTCGTTTGTGTGTGCCAGTATCTTTTGATCAAAACCGCAATGTAATAACATATTACGGTCTGAAACGGTGTTCCTGAAACGATTTTACGCTACAATATAATACGCTGAAAATCTTTATATCTCTCTGTCAGCATATGAAATTTACATAAATAGAAAATCCTCTGAAAAAGTATAATGCTAAAATTCTTAATTTACTTGCACATAAAATAAATGAGAAATGAATTTCATCTGACACTGCTGTTATGTATGTATGTACTTTTTCAAGTAAAAATTATGTGTATAATAAACGGTATGCATATGTACATAGATACAATGTAGTTCGAGAGGCACTGGCATAGAAAATTACGAGTATACAATATATGAGAACAAGAGTAATAAATGTGCACGAAAATTGCCCCCGAAGCGATATAATGTTGATTAAATTCTGTTTTTGGTTTTATGACCGCATTATACACACTTTTCAGTGTGAAAACTCGCTGGCGGGATGAAAAAAATTCAGACGACTTGAATTTTCTTTCGGGAAACGTTTGCATTTCATTTATTTTGATAACTGGAATGAGAAACAAAGGCCAATAATAATACAGAGAAAATTTTCTTTGTGACTACTTTTATAAGCAGAAAATAGCTGGCGAATTCCCATTCTGAAACTATTCACATGACGACATGGAAATTAAATGAAGTTGTAGCGATCGTGAAACGGCGAGAGGTAGCCGTTTTAGTTTTATGTATAGGTATATTCATGTTTGGATGCTAATTTCAAGAATGTTATGCAAGATCCAGTGCACACGGAGAAGCATGGAAAGATGTATGTTCGGTATAACGAGAACATGGAATACATTGTTAAGAAGCATGACCAAGGTGACAGATTTGCAGAACGTGTGAAAAAGTTGAAGTGGACTCATGGCGAGAAGAATGGATGGCACATGGACGCTAGAAATACCGGAATGGTATGCGAGAGGATGTGAAAGAAAGCAAAGTAGACCGAGTGGACGATGGGCTGATAAATTGAGAAGAATGTGTGCAGATTGGATGCAGATTGCTCAAGACAGACAAGAATGGAAGAGGATCGGAGAGGCCTTCATCCAGCAGTGGATGGTGAACGTCTGAAAATGATGAACGATATTCGTGCTAACGAAATCGATTATTTGTACAGTTTTTCACAAATAGAAACAAAGAAACTGACAAATTCGATCGTTTGCGTCGAAGATTCAACAAAAGCTTGATTATTAATTAGCGAAAGTGCTTTAATCTGTGGACCGCTTAATCCACCTTTGATATGTAATCGTGAATTATTTATAATTCATAGTGAGCGTTTTATCAAAATTAATACTCGCTCACGCTGTACCCTTTTCGGCTGATTTACGAGTAGGATTATCGGGTCTACGTTATCCGTATGAAATTAATTTTCCCGGGGCTTGTCTAGTAGTTACGTTTACGTTTGACGGCAGACTCCAAGAGTTCCGTAATCACTACCCCGTACATAGTTATTCCAATACGGTTTTGCTCTCAAATCGTTTCATTTGCCTACACAAAATCCACATAAAACGAGAGGTGGGGTGTCGGAAAGTGGGTAATTTGCGTACCCGTGCCGTGAGATAGTTCCCGTCGCGTTTTCAACGGCTTTATTATATTATACGGATCCGAGATATAAAAGCGCTCTCCGCGAGGCTATAACTTCCAGTAATGATTTTCCAAAATATTGTATTTCGCCATGTGAATCCGACTTTATCGCCCGAAATCAAACGCGTTCGATCGCAACTCGGGATTGGGGCATCCTCGTTTTATGGCCCTCTGTCGTATTTTCTATTACCGCTTATATGATAATAACCTATTATGCACCCTCTGCTCGTTGAGTATAAGCTGAAAATTCAAAAATATACGGTTTCCAACACGTTAACGATGTCTATGTTGGAATCGTTGGGTTATTCTATAACGTTATATACTATGTACGAGTCACTTTCCAATTATACATAAGTTCGTGATTTAAAATACACCAACTATATGTATGTATGTACCTACAACAAGTAGATGATGCAAGATTCAATTTTTTTTTTGTTGATTCAAATCGTAATTGTTTTAGTCGCATAATCAGCTCCTTGGTTTACGCCAGTGGTCGGGAAACTTTTTCGAGCTAAGAGCCAAATTAGGGATAACCTTGAAAAATTGGTAAGTTTGGGGGCCGCCACATGTTATTTTAGGATTACATTAAAAATTAAATTAAATGTTGCTCTTTAAAAAAACGTAATAAATAAGTTCTATGTATAAAAATAATCTTCATGAAAGTTCTTAGTGTTTGGCAGTTTATTACTGAAAAGTATTACATACTTTAATCCGATAAACGATTTTATAGCTTTTTATAGCCATGAAGTTATGGATTATGTGTAAATTGTGTCAATGTTTTGTGTTTCACGCAAAACGTTCAATGACAGGGAGCCGCATGCGGCTCCGGAGCCGCTGGTTTACGCGGTTTCTCAAAATGCACATTTTTTTTAATTCATCGCATCACATTTATTTACTGCTAAGAATTTGAGAGAAGTTATTCAAGTAGATAGAAAACTGGAAAATATGGTGATAAATATTGACTTCAACGTTGAAAGTGCATTAAAAATTCAATAGTTAAAAAATATTTACGTTCATGCAATATGAAAAATTTCAGTAATAATAACCAAGGAGTGTTCTTCTCTACCTAGGTACATATATGAACCAAAATTTTTTAAATATTACTGACAATGAATGGTAGTTTGAATCGACAATTATGAAGAGAAAAAAAGTAGTTGCATTAGAATACAGCAGCGAATAAAATAATTTCTTCTTCTTTAATTATATTTTGTATGTACATATTTGTGTACATTGATTTTTTTTACACGGTTTTTTGGAACATATCCCCAAAATTGTATGAGTTATATTTGATTCACCAGGTTTTTTGATATCCGTTTTTTCGTGGAACGTATCTACAGCGTAAATTGTGTCATACAGATAATGCATATAGAAGCATTATCTGTATGACACATTTTTTTATTCGCATTTTTCGCTTTATTGAACGATGAATTTTTCAGGAACTCCCTGGTTTTGGAAGGGCCCTCGCACCCTCCACCCCCATCCTTTTCTCTTCCCTTCTCCGATATTAAATTTTCATTCGGTCGAGTTGTTTCAGCGGTGTAACGCTATCCCCGCTATTGGAATGAAAGCATCCCCCGAGTGTCACTGTCATACAAGTTTCTATGGAAATTTGAAGTTATCACGAGCGGCGCAAATGCCTTTCCATTTTTCTTTCTTCTCCGAAACTCTCATCTTTTTATCGGGTATCCAATTTTCCCTTATCATATTCCTCCGCGACGTGCACGCACATTCACACACACACACACACACACGCTCATTCATTTTTTTTTTTTTTTGAAGAGGTGGGTTGAACGAGTAGGCTTAAAAGCCACCACCCTCTATACAATTTCTGCGTGCGGGCAACCCCTTTTTCGCATACGTTTCCGTATCGCATATATACTAATTTGCGTTTTCCAATATGTTACGCCGCGCGTATCCGCATACTATTCCCGAGTATGATTGACGGTGGAAAAAATAAATATATACATATATGAAAATAAATCGAGGAGAATTTCACATCGAGTGCGGCCCTGTGACAGTATCAATTCGACTTCGTGTTTCGCGAGTCAATCATAATTTGTTATTGTCAAACGCGACGCTAACATGATTTATTTCGAAATGTACTCAATATGTATTTGTATGTACATACATACATATAATGTTTAAATCATTACTTGCGTAACTTACGCCTTTCAATGCAGTGTGATAACGTTGATAAATTTCGCTATGATTAGAAATGGCGGTGAGTGCACGAGTTTTGTACGTTTGTAAACGTACATATATGTACATACATAACTATTCGGGTCTGCCACAGTGAATACACTGCAAACTCGATAATCCAAACTAATCAATGCCGTGTGTTTCGATTATAAAGGATTACTGAATTCTACGTTTGAATATGAGCATGAAATACGTATATATACATATATGTAGCTAAAGGGGTCTGTAAACGAGCAACATTTTTCAGCAATATTGCTCGTCAACCATCCAGCAATATTTTCAGCATCACATGCGCAATATGTGTCGCAGCAATGTGTGGCTCAATGATTGCCGGCAAGTAGTTGTCGTTTTATTATTACCCGGATTCGCCGAATGTCAACACGCGGCGACAGAGACCCGCGTATGTAAGAGAGCAGGAGAGAAACATATATTGTCGCGTATTTTCGTATACCGAGCGATATCATCGGCAATATGGTAACGATACTCGCCAACACACGGCCATACCAAGAATAGTGGAATAATAGTGTCTGGAAACGCGACTATATTTCCGGTCCACATCACCAAATTGCAGTATACTACAGGCAATGCTTGCCGGAAATACATTGCCGGGAAGATGTTGACCTTTAGGGCAATTGGTGAGTATGGCTGGATGTAAAGTCAAAGAATGAAACTAGAAAGGAGCACTTTTGGAAGAATGAACATTATACATAGTTTTTAAATCAAAAAGAAGGCATACGACCAATACGTACTGCCAGTTATGACGTATGGATGTAAACTGAATTCAAGAATGTTACGTAAAATCCAATTCACACAGAGAAGTGTGGAAAGATGTATGCTTTGTAGGTATAACAAGAAGAGATAGTAAGAGGAAAACTTGGGTAAGAAATATGACCAAAGTAGCAGATATAGCGGAACGTGGGAAAAAGTTGAAGTGGCAATGGGCTGAACACGTAGCGAGAAGAATGGATGGCACATAGAGGCGAAAAATACTGGAATGGTATCCGAGAGGATGTGAGAGAAAGCAAAATAGACCGAGTGGACGATGGGTTGATGAATTAAGAAGAAGTGGATGCAGATTGCTCAAGACAGACAGGAATGAAAGAAGATTGGAAAGGCCTTCACCCAGCAGTGGATGGTGAACGGTTGAAAATGACGATGATGATGATAATCTATTTTGCTTACATATGTATGTATATTAATTTGCTTAATGATAATTAGATGTTTGGAAATGTTTTCAAATTCTGTCAATGATATTGAAAAGTTCAACCATCTTTATATTGATAATTTTTCCGGGTCACTTTTCCGCGCGACAACTTTAACTCAATTTTCCTCCCTACGCTTTTATTGTTATTTTTTTTCCGAGACGGTTATTTTTCATAATTCCCTCATTGTGTATTCTCTTTGAACTTGTTTTTTTTTTTATTTTTTGCGCCCAAGTCAGTATTAAAACTTTTTTCTCGAAATAAAGGGGAGCAAAACAAAGGGACCGTGTAAGTTGGCTGGATTACACTGTCAACTTTTAACGAACTAAATAAAAGAAACCCTTTTAAACAAAAAAAAAAAATGAATAAAACAAAACCGTGCGAAGACAGCATACGTATTTACGACTGCTCGGGAAACTGTTTGCATAAATAATCCCCAACTTTTATCAAACCGACTATACCCAAATCTTAACATGGCATACTGAAACAAACGGCTTTTTGTTCATAATTTTAATTAACGCGCTAATTTTTCGCTAAAAATTTGTAACAACTACCCTACTTGGTCGTTTTTGACTGAATAATATAAGTCCACTACTGATTTTCTCAAATAAATATTCGTTTTCGTATGCGTTTCGCACTCTGTTTTGTATTCGATTCGCGCGCCCAACAATACTGTCACGAATGTTGTGGCCCTTTAATGGAATGTGTCGATATTTTGCACTGTGCGGTTTGCGGTGATAAATGATTTGACGTGTCAACAACTACTACTGCCAATAAAAATATACGACTGCGTCATTTCGACGACGCTAACATTCCCCCTGAGTGGAGTATAATAAAACTTTTACGCTGCCTTGACAAATAAATAAATAAATATAAAAATAACGAACGAGTGTCGAGATTTTTCATAAATACTAGCTGCGAAATTTGTGGGTGTGTGCGTTAAAAATAACAAGTTCTGAGAATTCGTTATTAACTTTCAGGTGCTAATGAGCAAAGTAAGCGATATGATATTTGAGAAAGTTACAAAGAATATTATTCAATTTCTTTTTCAATATAAATAACAAAGTATATATTTTGAATTGAAAATAGTTTTATGTTAGACGAATCCGAAAGCTTTATTCTATGCTTATGGCGGTTGCAGTGATTCGATTAACCGATCTAAAAGTCATAAATCTTCTTATGAAAGTCATAAAATTCGGCGAACGGATTTGTGGAATACATTCTAGGTAATATTTCTTCACGTGAGCTACGATCGATAAAATATTGCGATCGCTTTCAAAATTCCAATGCGAGCTTTTGACCCTCCTGTCAAATATTCTATTTTGAATACGCTTTGACTATATGTATGTACATACATACATATATACATATATATATATATGTAGAATGCTATAAATATGTGTGAAACTTACAAAGATGGCGCCTGAATGGAACACGATTCAGGAACTCGCATAATTCATAAGAAACATTATTATTGACATACATACTTGTGGGTTTGTCCGTCATATGACGGTGGATTCGAACCCCCTCCCGTGTGCGCTGGTTTGTCCAATAACAGTACACGAAGCAATTGTATAGTGTATCGTTGAATGGGTGTATGGCCATAAAATCGCGTCGTCAACTCGAACCAGCTTTGATAGAATAGCTCTTTGTTGCCAATATACCTCGTTTGTTATGTTGGCAATGCGAGCGTGACCCGACGATCCAGATAGGCAGATGCTTAACTAGTATTATTATTATATATATAATAGCCCTGTTCCGTCTGTCTGTCTGTCTGCTGATAACGCTTGCCTCGGTAAATAATTAAAAAAACCAGAACGAGTGGGATTTGAACCCGAGATCACCAGGTTGGGAGGAATCGTGCTTACACTATCTTCCAAACGGAGGCGATGACGTACGTGCTGTAATTGACCAATATTAAATCTTTGCGACTTTGCTTACGTTGTTGTATTATAACGCACCATAAATGGCGCTATAAAAACTATTAAATTTTAATATTATTTTTCAGTACGGGTGATGAGAACGCTCCGTTGATATTCAACGGGCTTACACTATTATGTAGGTAGGTAATGTAGGTAATGTAGGTAGGTAAGTAGGTAAAGCAGACTTTCTTGACGATCGATCACTTTTGTAGGTAATGTTTAAAACAAAAGGACAAAATCAACCGACCGCGATAGAGTGAGCGTTAGCGCGATATCTTTTGAGCCTGAGGTCGTGGGTTCGAACCCCACTCGTGCTGCCAAGTTTTTTCCCAATTTTTCCTCAGCGAGCGTTATCAGCAGACAGACATACAGACAGACAGACGGATTTCGACTATTATATATATAATATATATGTATATATATATATATAATATCCCTATTCCGTCCGTCTGTGTGTCTGCCTGCTGATAACGCTCGCAGAGGTAAATAATTAAAAGAGACGAACCGTCCGCGTGCGCGCGAGTGGGATTTGAAATCACCAGTTCGGAAGAGGGTGCGCTTACGCATTCAACCAAACTAGATAATAACGCGCCTGCTACAATTTAAGATTATAAATTCTCAATAGGTTTGCAACTTTGCTAAATTGTATTACATATAACGAGCCATCTATGCAACAACTATAAAACCTATTCAATTTTAATATTATTTTTCAGTACGGGCGATGAGAACGCTCCGTTGATATGTATATATTCAACGGGCTTACACTAGTTATATAGTAATGTGTCATCATTTTATAAGTAGTTGGACTTAGAAGACGTGAGTGTGTACATGCCAGTAATGAGTTTTAAATCGAGTCAATTATCCGGGTCGGAGGGTGGGTTTGGGAAGTCGTATCAACCCCGTAGGAACTAACCACGTTTGCGCCATAAAGGCATAAGGGCCGGCATAACTGTCGGCAACTTTTCCTCTTTCTCTTGGGGTCGCAGCTCGGTTTTATGAAGTAAAGAAGAGCCCGCGGCTAGGTTGGAAGTGTAAGGGCGCACGAGAAGAAGCAGTAGATGGAAGAGGGAAAAATTATACGACGCGGCGCTCGCGCAACGCTGGAGCCGTACTGCGACCTTTATTATGAATATAAGCGACATATCAAAACTTTTTATTGAAAGCCTTAATATTCCACGCTCACGGCCGGCTGTTGGTCGTTTTTGCGCCTATAAACTTTGCTATTGTCAGGGGGGGGGATGTTTTGCCGGGGCTGTTCGCTTATTAAACAACCGCTTTTAAGGGTCGAGGTCCCGTTTTTGCAAACATAGCTTCAACAGTAATTAGGCTTTCGATTTTCTTCGCATTGGATACTATCACTTTGTATACATTTTCACGGTAATATACTTGCATTCCGAGCAAGTACGGTGAGCGACACAAAAACTTACGCACTTAAAAATTTTCGAATAATCTCATTTCATTTCGATTTTCAGCAATATTTTTTAGAATAAAAACGTGTTAAATTATATAGATATTGAATATATTTTGAAAAATGGAACAACGTGTGAAAAATTTATTTTTGGTTTTTGGAAGATTTTAGCGTTTTTATTTAATTTAACGTAAGTTTAACAACCCTTAGCCCTTACCTACTAACTAGGATCCTTCTACCTGTCAGAAATCCTCCATTGTTTCATTTAAAT
This sequence comes from Parapsyche elsis, assembly GCA_022651745.1. Classification (NCBI taxonomy): domain Eukaryota; kingdom Metazoa; phylum Arthropoda; class Insecta; order Trichoptera; family Hydropsychidae; genus Parapsyche; species Parapsyche elsis. The sequence goes on from JAGVSN010000044.1 coordinate 835,477, forward strand.
CTTTGTTCCACTAACTATTCACAAAACTCCTTCATTTATAGATCCTGCTCGTCATTTAACGAAATCCCGGCAAGTATTGATCCTTTTCTCTATTCTTTGCCCTCCTTTAGATTATCTTAAGTTCCTTTCCAGCCTTGTTTTGATCTGTTGGTCGTTTGTAACTATTTTGGCTGTAGTGTATTGTGTGATATTAATATTATTTTGTATTTATATTTTTACTGTATACTATAAGCTGTTTGTTACATAAATAAATAAATAAAACAACATAAATTTGTTATATAATAGTATATCCTAAATGTTAATTTTAATAATCATTTAATGTATGTAACTAATATTTGGTTATTCCTCCCCTATTCTTAATCACCGATAAAATTCTGTTTGGCATAGTCATATAAATTCTGTATAACATTTAGTGTGATGTCGTTATTCTATGCATTCTCTATGGTATTTTATAGGTCCCGAAGTGGATTATATTTCGTGACTGTACTGTGCTGGGCATTTTGTGCGCTGTGCTTTTCTGTGTGCATCTTCAATTTATTGATTGACAAATTATTGATTGACCTGCTGCATAATCCGCAAATTCTTAATGAATTGGGTTTTGACGTACCAGGTCTGTTTAGGTTTCTCAGAGAACATAATTAGTTATCCATCCTAATGCTAGCCATGTCTCCCGTTGTAAAAGCCATTAAATTACTCAACTAGACTGCCATACACATTGACTTATTTAATGTTAATTATGGAAGGTTGGTTGAGGTGTTTTTAAATATAACATTTTATGGATGATTTATATTTCTACAATTTTGTTTTTATTTTGTTCTACATTTGTGATTTTTATAATGTCCTTGCTTGGCCACAAAAACGATTTGGATTTATTTTGTAAATAAATGCATTGTTCCTTATATAGAAAGGAGGCAATTTTGCTTGCAATGTAATTATTTGCAATGTGCGTATTGAGATTGCTTCAACTTCGGCAGCCTTCAATTTTTAAGGCAGTAGTTGAATCTTGATAATTTAATATGGTTAATGTACCTTTTACTGCAATGAGCGTACGTCTTAATATTTAGAAGAGCTTTTCCGTCTAAAGAAATTTATTGAAAGCTTTTCGGCTGCGCACATTCTTGCAAAAGCACCAGAAGTCTTTCCGAAGACCATTAAGAGATTGTAAAAAAAAAACTCTTGTACTCGCGTGATAAAAAAAAAAAAGAACAACAACAAGTCTGGTTTGGACGTACAGATATATAAAATGCCCGTACAAACATTTATCTTCGGCACAACGAAAGCTCCGAACTCCTAATTAAGATAAGTCGGCCCTGCGAGACCGAGAACTAGTAACAGGACCATTTTAACATTTGAACTTCGCTGAAAACACATTATTCTCAATCTGTTTCTATTACGTGTGTGCGTCAAATGATTTATAAACCGTCCCCTTTCCACTTTAGTTTACCCCGATTCGACGTATCGCACAATCTTGTAAAACTCATACGTCAAAGTTTTGACAACCGGTGTGGCCCCGGTATCTCTATCCTTTCACTGTGTGTGTGTGTACTGTCAAAGTCAACTTTTCTCGATCGAACTGTACGCACGTGTAATACATACATCTCGTTATTGAATAAATAAAATGATTAGCGCTCGAGTGAACTTCTCAACGGGCAGGGGTATCGAGTTAGTCGACTTCGATTAGTTAAAATGTCTCCGCCATTTCGCACAGTTAATTAGTAAACTGTCGATAAACTCGACTAACTTTCGGCTGCTTTGAACGTAACGTTTCTGTTTAGACTAACGCATACATATTAATCTAGCCAAATTGATTTTGCAATGTAATTTTACACTCACAGTTGCGAAATCAATTTTTCATCATTCTTTTTATTCGCTTTTTGTTTAAAATTGCGAATTTGCATCGTGGATTTTTCCAATATAAACCCTTTCAATCCAATATTCAATTTGGCATTGATGCCTTTTTGGTGGTAAAAAGATTCCATTACGCGCTAGAACGATTAAATATTGGCTTCATAACAGTCTGATACTGTAATATCGCGCAAATTTATCAATTCCGAATATAAAAATTTAATTTAAATTACAATATACGTTTTTGTATGCAAATTCTTACTATTTTTCGACGCTATTGTTGGCAATGTACTAAATTTAAATTTAGAACATAAAAAATATGTTTCTTGGCAATATAAATCGAATATTTATTACAAACTGTCACTAACTATATCTTTCTCCAAATATCTGTTAGTGGCCGAAGAACTCTGGTTTAATTTATTATTATATTTGGAATATGACAGGGGTGTGTAGTAGTGCACAGAAACACGATAACGTTCAACGTGGACGTTATCTCTAGGGTATTTTTCACCATTTTTCAATAATTTGGCAAGTGGCACCGTGTGACCTATATATGTTTATATAAATATATAGTACATATATAGTAGTGTTCAGTGCACGAAAACCCAAGCGACCTGATAAATTACAACGGGAAGAAGAGAGCGACAAAGTTTGTACGCTTCGAGCAGTAACAACCCCTTGTTACACTTCTGTTAAGTGTGCTCAGGCCGATACTCTAAATCTTGATATATTTCCATACAAACTTTATAGTTAGTTTTGTGCTTAAATTAAGCAACTTTTAACAAAATGAGTCGAGGATGCATTTCCGCATTCGTTTCTCGGAAAATGATATGCTTCGGAGTTAGCCCTCGCTGACTATCCATCCACAAGTCAACAAAGAAAACTTTATGGATTTGATGAACTAATGAAAGCTTAACGTTGTACTAATAAAACAGTCTTATTGTAGCACGGCCTGGTATCACCGCAACTCTGCAACACAACGTCGGAGAACTTTCCTCCCCTGGTTCGTATAACGTATCCCCGTAAACTTATTTCTTATCATTCGCAGCATACTAAATACTGCTAAACACTCCACCTCCCCAACTCGTGCATTCGCATCCCCCAGCCACCCCCAGGTTTGGTAGCAGTTCCTCGAAATGCTCCACTACCCCATCTCCACAAGCCCACCCCTCAAGAGAGAGCAAATTTATGGCACGTAAGAGAAGTCTCGCTCTATGAAGTTGTACGTACGAGCTTATTGGTTCGAATCCAGCCCGAGGTGATAAATATTATAAAGCATTCGAATTAAACAAAATTTTCAATTCAACAACTTCAAACTTCCAGTGATTCAAGTAAGTACTATGTATGTTCGAGGAACGGTTCTGTGTACCTATGTATGTATGTACAGTATTGCTGGAGAGTGTTCCGAGTTTACATTAGTGCTCGTTCAAATTCTACGCTTTTAATAAGCAATAATAAATATTGTTGTTGCTGAAAATATACTTCAGCTGGGTAAAAGTGGCTGTTGAAAATAATTTTAATTTGTGTTTTATTAAATATTTTGCGAAAGGTTCACTCTCCGTCTGACGAGTAATAATAATAATAATAATAATAATAATATAATAAACTGTGGGGGTTTCTTAGGGTCGTATTTTAAGTATTGTGCGAAACGCGAAATATAATATAAAATCGCGCACAATTCTTAATTGAAATTCAAGATGGAAGAAAACGCTATTATTCACAACAATCGCTTGTAATGGACTCGAGATCAAATTATCATTTGGACAGACAGGCCCGGGCGGATCCCTCAACTCGAATTTCAATTTAAAAACGTATTTAAAATATACTTTTGATTAAAAATATTTTATTTATATATATAGAATAATAATTCGGGCGTTTTCACTTTATAAACACACAATTGTGATAACGGATTATGTGATCTTTTGTATGTATATATCTATATATATGTATGTATATTGTAATCATTCGCATTTCTGCCTCACTTATATACATACATACATACATACACTACAAAGGTACGTACGCACACGTTGTGGATCTCGTGGGAGTTTTTCCTAAAGAAATATCGTTAGAAATCATGCGATTTCAGTTGCAGCCATTCTGTATAGCAAGACACAACATCCCAAAGGTCCGGTACAACAACACTTGGAAGCAAACATTTGTATTGAAAAGGCATTAGGGCTGGCCCTAATGGCCCTAGGCTTTCAATTCACGAAGCGAATTTATTTTTTCGATACGCGTTTAAGGGCCATAAAGCCGGCTGCTGCGATGAGCCCCAAACGCCACTCGTAAGTTTTAATATTTTGTCATAAAACGAGTACAACCCCCTTTGTTGGCATTTTGTTTGCTGGCAATAAAAATGTAACCCCCCCTCTATCTCCTTCTCTCACTCCTTTTTTTTAGCACACCCCGTTCGGGCTTATGCTGTGGGTTTACGAAAATGGCGAAACACACAAACCGAGCCTTCGATTCCAAACTGCCTGTTCCATTGTTTGTATAAATTATTTTATAAAGGAAATAAAAAAAAAAAAAAACACCAAGCGACAAAATAACTTATCTGACGTCGTCGCATTGAAGATAAACGCGAGTAATTGAAGGGTTTTTGCTCACTTTGACGATGTCGTCTTGCACGCTAGTTATTTATTACAACGACGTATACTTTATGTCCGTTTTTATTTTTTTCAATAAACCACTCCGTTTACTTATTTCATTAATCAATAGAAAAAACGTCGTGGTTGTTTTATTAATTCGGCCTTAAATTGTACGATTGATTATATATATCACAAAGTTATTTGACGACTTTTTTTCCAATTAATGCGAATTATAAAATTTCAAACATTCAGACGTAAGGTTAAACCTACCCTCTTTCGGTTGCACGACTTTGACCTTTTTCGCAATTGAAATGGGCTGAAAAAAAAATGGTTCATCACAAAAAGCGAGAGAATTTCAATATAAATTCCTTATTTGAAATAATTGAATTTATTTTACGTTTAATCTCAGTTATTTTTTAATTGTCGTTGCCTCCCCGTCCAAAAACTCCATCTTGATTGCGACAAAATTTCGTCCCAATCTCCATTTAATTTAATACGCCTTTTCGTACTTCATATACGTATCAGTATACGTATTATTATAAAACCATTTGCAAGCGGTGAATAATAAACGAAATACGTTTTCGAATGTATTTCGAATTAAGGTTCCATTATACGGTCCCGATTGTAAATTCGAGATAGTTTCTATTTCACTATTGTTTACCACCGCGTACTGAACGCACTCCTCCTAAATAAAATTTGTACTGAAACCGCTAATCTTCAACAATCTTAATTGCAGACATTAATCGAATCGCACGATGCTACGTCTGTGCAAGAGTGAATCAAGTCTCAACGCTTCGGGGAAATTCAAAATTAAATCACGTATGTTTCGTTTCAGATTTGATGAAATTTATATGTGTGATCTATGTATGATCACGTGACGGAAATGAAGTTCGAGTGATCATTTATAATGGCGCTAGTGTGATTAAAACGGAAATCATTTTTTGAGGGATCCATTTCCTATGTCGTTTAGCGGTTCGTCGTTTCGCATCCGACCCTTATCGCACCCTTTCTATTTTGGAAGAATTTCCCCCATTGATCGCTTCGGCGCGAAAATATTGTTCAAATGGGGAAATTTTGAATTTTTTTTTTCGTCCTGCATGTGGCTATAAATCAGCGGCGTTGAGGAGCGTTCATTTGGTATAATTTAGTGCGCGATTCTTCGTGGGTCCGGGTTCCTGGGAAGTTTCTCCGTGGAAATTTCACTTTCTATGCCAAAAGTAAATGAAACTTGGTCTGAGTGGCCCCGGCCGAGCTGATTTATCTCCGACTCAGTTTCGGCTGCGGCAGTCGAACATTGAAATGCTTTCTAATAAACAACCCGACCAGAAAGCGAGAAATACACAGCGATAGAAAGAAAGGGAGACGCAGTTAGAGAGACAGGGTAAAAGGTAATCTCCAAAACAGTCCCATGAATTATTATTCGCATTATTTCCATTTTGGCAACAATCCGAAAGTATGGCACGCGCGCGGCTCGATTCGCGTCTCCATCGAAACTTTTGACGAACTCGTCCATATACCAATTGTGCCCGTATACAGTTAAGTTTCTCTGTAAAATATTCATTTGAAACCGACAATGAAATCGAGTTACGCTTTATCTTAATTGAACCGAATAACCGACTGACTGGCTGTATATTCGAAACAAAAGGAGTTGCTTTAGTGCAGATAAGAAAATCGTAAAAGACGATGTGATTTCGCTACTGAGAGCCATCTCGGACGCGCAGTCAATTAAACAGAACAACGTCTATTAAATTAAATAAAGCTTTAACGGCTTATCTATTGACCATGACGAGAAGCTTATAAATATAACCACCTATGTATGTACATATATTATCGATTAAATTTTAAATTATTGCACCGTACCGTAACATTTAAACATAATTTGAAGCTCACTTGCAATAGATTGGGAACCAGTAATGTAATCAATAGCTAACAAATCATTGTAGACTAATGTATTCAATTGTCAACACGATTCGCAAATAGCCACCTACGTATGCAACGCTACTAAATTTAGCACAGTCACTACAAATAATATCATTAGATTTAGATATTTACCTTAGTTCAAAATTATACGTGTCATGAATTTGGAATTTTTTTCAGTATGAGCTTTAATAATAATAAATTGATTATTTTTGGATAATTTCAGTTGTGAGCCCCTGTTAAACAAGCGGGTTAAAACAGCTGCAAATCGGAACCAGTTCACACGGACACAGTTGATCATACAGGGGTTGGGGTTTGTGTGTGAAACTTGATGTGTGTGTATGTACATTTTACACATGTGTTTGTTGTGTATGTGAACGCTAAGCGCATTTCGCCAGGATTAAAGCAACGTGTGGTTTTTCAATCGGATCCGTATGTTTTTTTTCAGATCAAAGTAATCCTTTAACAAAACATTCGGCGCAAACCTGCTAGTTTTACGCTGAAACCTCATCAAATATTCACAGCTGAAGCATGCGAGGCGAGCATACCAAATTTCGACAGGCTACAAACACAAAACGAATTTTATTTACAATTTATCCACTTCTATACGAACATTTTGAAGACGCTGACGATTCTATTTGTATATTGAGATTCGACAAGTATTCACAGGGCTTTCTCCAATTTTTTTGTCAAATATTTAATGGAATTTCTTCGGATGGATCGACACTGATTTGGTGTGAAATTCACTCGGAAACTTTGCTCGGAAAACTTATAAGCACCAGGTTGATGGTCGAGCACGTAGATGCCATTGCAATTGTGGTTGCAACAACTGCTACTGTTGCTGCATTTGTCTTTCACACACACACACACACATGTCCAATAATCGATACGTGTAAAACGTTTCACCCGTGGAGCGTTTATTTACACCATATTTCTATTAAAGAGAAAATGGCAAAGTCAGACTTCTAATACAACAACGCCTTTTGTTCACTTCCGCATCCTTTGTTCTCGCCGAGACTTTTTACAACAAAAGAATATATTTCGTTTCGTGACTTGTGTGGTAAATATTTACCCCCATTTCATTACTTCATATATTATTATCTTGCGCCGCAACGCTCGAGTACACGTACATGCCTCTGAAGGCGATGAACACGTTCAGATTTGGCGCAACGCTGATAATGTAATCATATCTACTACAATGCTATTACATACAATAGTCGATTTGTTATATAAAAAAGTTTATTTTTATTACCTGTGATGATTTTTGTTGTGGGAATCATTTTTTTTTTATCTCACCAATCTGACCAATAAATAGATCCTGAAGAACAATAAATTTGATTTCACAAACTTAAAATTTTTTAATTTTTGGACCAGTTTTCTCGTCATTTTTATTCATTTATTAATGTGACTTAAAAAGCTAATTACAAAAAAACATTACTTAAAGCTAAAATTACAAAATAAACTTATTATCTACTAACACTTGTACAAAGGTGCGGTTTTCAGGCTGCCAGGAATCTATCAATTTTATTTATATTTCTGACAGCCCATTATATTCAACAACACCCCTGTACAAGATAGGATCTACTCATATGACGGTGGATTCTAGCCCCATCCATGCGCGTTGGTTTGTACAACAACAGTACAACCCATAGCCTATTTGACAGTACGTGAAACAGTTGTACAGTGTACCGTTGATGTATTTAATTAATTAAAATAGCTAAAAATTATAAAATAAACTTATCTATTAGCACGTGTACAGAGGTTGTTTTAAAACTGCCAGAAATCTATCAATTTGGTTTATATTTCTAATACCTTCTGGCAGTCCATTGTATTCAACAACACCCCTGTACAAGATACTTCTTCTAGATCAGTATCAATAAAATTATTAACAAAAAGTAACTTAAAGCTAAAATTCAAAATAAACTTATTTATCTATTAGCACTTATACAGAGGTGCTATTTTAAGGCTGCCAGGAATCTATCAATTTTGTTTATATTTCTGAGATCTTCTAGCAGGCCATTATATTCAACAACACCCCTGTACAAAATACTTCTCCTAGATTTACTTAATTTTAAATTATTTACTAATTCTTACCCCTGTGTAGTATTATTGAAATAAATTAGTAATAAATTGTTATATAATACACGATTGAACGGGTGTATGGCCATAAAATTGCGTCGCCAACTTGAACCAATTTGACAGATAGCAGCTTGTTGCCAAAACACCGCTAAAAACATTGCTATCCTGACCGCAATGACCCAGGCTTACGCAAGTACGCAATGAAGCGTAGTACATTTTACACCCCGGCCATTTTGTGAATTGTATCAAAAATGACTGAGGCCGGGCGCACACTGGGTACGTATTCGTACGAATTCGTGTCGTACGTATGTATGTTGTTGTCCCTCACACGTATGGCGTTGTCTCACGCCCAGAGAGAGTAACAACATACGCACGACACGAATTCGTACGAATACGTACCCAGTGTGCGCCCGGCCCTAAGCCTTTCATACAACGTGGGACCTCACACTTTGCCTGCAACAATATATGTATGTACCTACACATGTATGACGCACATATGTTCTGCGCCAATTTTCATAATTTAAAACCGTGCCTTATTGTGGTGAACTCGCGCTTTATGATGATTGCCGAGTTCACTCAGTCCCACGTCTCATTTCGCAATGTGTAAAAATTCGGCTAGTAATAACGCCACGTCGTCCGTTGCACATTCGACTTTAATGACGCGTGCGTATATGCGATTGTACACGCACACTTGCGTACATATGTGTATCCCCGTATGTACATATGTACATATGTATGTATGAAAACGAGTGAAAATTCGTCTCGCGCGCAAATTGAATTTCCCCAGGGGTGACGGCAGGAGGAAAACGTGAGGGGTAGTGAAAAGCTCGCGGCTCATAATTCACGCGCCGCCGAGCTTCGGACTGCCGGAGCTTTTGCTCGCGAAAGCTCGCCGCCGATAAATCTCGCGCCGTTTTCATATGTGTCGCGTTTTGTTTCTTGGGGCGTCGCGTGACGTCGGCGTCGGCGTCGTGCCGATTTATGCCAAAAAATCTGCACGAGGGGTGCCGCCACATTTTTCAGCGGCCGGTGAAAAACGGGCTCGGGGAAAAATACGCCCGAGACGCCGACGAATGACTAAAGGTCGCTCGTTTTTCTCCCGTTTTCTTCATTATTATTTTTTTTCTGCACGGCATATTGAAAATGTTAGACGTGTGTGGGTGATATTAAATTTCGAAAGTGTACTAACCTTTATCGCATTCGATCTACGTTCTTTATTCATAAGCGTCTGGAAATTTATTATTTCACATTTTCATATATCTACTAGGAAATTTTCGATGTTATTATAACATACAATTTTGATAATTATTTATACCGACATTAAAATTGACAGACAAATTGACAATAACGACAAAACAAAAAAGTTGCACATATATGTACATACATACATAGGTGTAACGTCAATAAAATTCTAGTGTTAACTTTCCACGAAACAGTGAACTACGGAATGTCAAAATTAGAGAACTAAAAGCGGACCTTTCAGCTCAGCAGTCGATTGTTCAGCTCTTTCTTTATAAGTAGATGCATTCGAATGGTTTTCAAAGACTTCTCCTTGAAGAAGGAGCTACTTGTAATTATTCCTCTGAAAGGAAAAACTCTAAGGGAGGACGTCTTTTCCAGCTTTAAAAAGTTTGCGAATAGTATTCAGTTTCCTATATTTAAGCTTGTATCACATTAATTGGTCGTTAGCGATTTGAAAAAGTACAAGCCTGCATCTTGTAGGGAAATCATCGTAAAAAGGGTAAAAATCATGTAATATAATATAATATAATTTAGGGATAATTGATCGGCTAATAAAATTGACAATAACGACAAAACAAAAAAGTTGCACCCATAGGTGTAACGCCAATAAAATTATAGTGTTTTAATGTTTTCAAAATAATTTCCATGCAAGATGCAAATTAAAGCGTATGTTCAAAAATAATTAATTACATGCTTGCAAGTTTTGCAAACTAAAATAATAATTTATAATTTAATTGTCAGACCACATATTATTAAATATGTTAGATAATTCAACTAGAGATAGGTTACAAATATTACAAATGGTATGCGGATAGGTATGCTAGTATAAAAAAGATGATGATTTAATTAGATTGGTTGAATGTGAATGATACTTTGAGGATTTGTATGTTCGTATTTATATTTAAGTTAGATAATAATGTGTTACCATCATATTTTAGTAAATTTATTGTGAGAGGAATGGATGTATGTGAATATAATTTAAGTAATAAAAATAATTTAATTTAAAAAAATGTTATAATAAATAGAATTAGAATGTTTAAATAAAATAAAAAAATATTGATATAGAAAACCAATCTTTATAAACGTGGTGAAATAAAAACTTGCCTAAACAAAGACCAAATAGCACGGGAAAAAAATGTGAAAAAAAAAATATATATTTTTCTCTTTCAAAATTCGCTAGATAATTAATTATAAGTATTTCAAAGCAATAAACAATCAAAAAAAAAAAAAAAAATATCTAACTATTGATTTCAATACTTACTTTGAGCACAGCGAAAGTATATTTTGAGTTATAGACCGCAAAAGCCAAAAAAATGGATATTTTTTACATTTTTTAAATCGCGAAAATCTCATAAACGAGAGCATATCAACAAAAATTATTATCAAATTCGAATTTAGTGGGTCAAACTTAGCAAAGATTGACTAATCTCCGCTCTGGGTATTTTTTTTTGTTACTCAGTGTAATTGAACGATCGATTTCAGTTTTCATTCTGAAATATATTTTGAATATGAAATACATATCGCACACCTAGATCAAAACAGTATCAACTCAAAAATTTAGATTTTTTAGTTAATCATTTATTCGGATTCTACAAACGAAGCTGCATGAACCAACAAAACAAAATGAATTGTTTTAATCTGAACTTTCTTTAGTATCTATGCTTGTTTACAAAAATCACTTATAGCGAAATGACAACAAGTTTTTCGTCGTTCCTGAAAGAAGTGTTTTTTTGAGTTGATACTGTTTAGATCTAGGTGTGCGATATGTAGATAAGTATATACTAAACTAAGGATTAATTTGTATTGTGCTATGTTTCCTTTTTGCGCATTGCTCATGTTATGAATACAGTAAGTGTTTTATTATGTTTTATTGAATCACAGCGAAGGATGTTTACTTCATCCTTATTGTAGGAATAAATTCTTTATTTTCGTCACGGTATTGACTCTCTCTCTCTTTTGGGCGAACGATCGAATACTATAGAAAGTATTATAAAACACTCTTTTATTATTATTTTGCCAATATTGAAAGGGAATATTTTCCCCAAATTGTCTATCTTCAATCGCACGATTTCATTTTCTTTGATTACAAACTCGAGATTGCCTACTCGAGACAAAATGACAATGGTCCTCATTTATTTTTTCAATATCTCTCATCTTGATCTCACTTTTTGGAAAAAGCGAAAAGAAATCGTTCACAAAAGATCTTGTATGTGCCCAATTATGATTCTAATTTTAATTATAATTTCAAACTGTAATTTAATGTATTATTGGATGGAGGCTTTATTTTTCTTTTCCATTTATATCCAACTAAAACTATATAAATGCACACGTTTGTGAGTATTGTGTAAATTTTAAACATCACGTATTTCGTCTTGGAATAGTCATTATTTTCTAGTTCGATGTCGTTATTTCATACACAAAAGTCGATGATATTTCACATAACGACCGGCTGCCGAGAGACTCCCAACTCTTTGTTGAAACTCCCCGCTTCAGCGTAGACGAGTCTGTAAAAACTGCATTTCCGGTATAAAACATTCAATATGAAAGCTGGTCTGTGCATTTTTCTTCGAGAAAACTCCGTGATGATCCAGCAACTTTAAATCCCCCACAGAATATTCTTCACGCCGACATCGACAACGAAAACACTCTGAAAGGAAGTTTTTGCTTTGAAACTTACATAATACATATATACTTACTCATTCTTCGTATCAAGTTATCGCCTGTACTTTAAATTTATTATTAGATTTAATCAACATAATGAAACTGGTATTTTTTTTTCGTATGATATAAAAGTTGTAGTGCGTCGTACACTGCATAATTAAAAAAAAAGTATTGAAATAGAAGGCACTTTTCAGTTAATCCTAAATTAAAACTTGTTTGAGCGGTACTTAACTTTTTAAGCTCGTCATGAATCCATTAGGCCTCGGAAGCTCTCGTAATCTTTCAAGTATGGCAGAGCGTCCTACGCTGTAAAAAAAAAAGTCCTTCGTTAATTGAAACTTGTTCAGCGACACACTTGAAAAACGCTGAAAACATTTTTTCAACATCAATACACTGTATTCTGTTTAATTAAAATTACAGTCTCTTCATTTGAAAAAAGAAAACAAAATAATATATGTGTACATTATGTATAGTACATATGTACATACATATGTATGTATGTATGTCGAGTGAAGCGTACACTTTGCGAATAAAATGAACGAAACTTCTATTAATAAAACGATAGCCATTTTTTCTCCCATTTTTAACTTTAAGATTAAATTTCAAGATTAGTTTGACTTTATAAAAACTTTTAACCCGCTGACAAAAAAAACGTTCGAAGTAGTACTCATTTTAAGTTTGCGATAATATCAACTGTCTTCTGCGATCAAACGAGTTGACACAAAAGTTTTACTTCTGCTCTTATTTGAAATTAAAAAAACACCTAGGTATAAAACTTCTCAATAATCTCTCTAAAATAAACGATAAAATTAAGATCGAATATAAATCTTTTTTTACGAGTTATTAAGACAGATTAGTTTTTTCAGTAAACTTTTACAACAAATCTTATTTATTACCCACGACTACTTTATTTCATATATTTTTAAAATAATATGTTACATTTTATAATATGTACATACCTCAGCTTAAGTTCTAAGAGTGTACTTACATCAATAATAAGCATTTTCCTTCCCGCTCCCCTTCTTTTCAGTATTTTCCCCGCGTCGAATGAATCAGTTCTCCGGCATTATAAATTACCGAAAAATGTTTCGGAATACCTTTCCGGAATTCGAGTATCTTTTCGTCCAATCATCAATCTTCCGGCTTTCGCGTTGCTCAGCACAAAATCAATGAGTCGCCTCCACGTTTTTTCCAGTCAGCCATTCCCCAACCCCCGTCTCTACCATACACCCCTCGGTACATCCCCATTCCTCCCCTTTTTCTGACTGACACCCTTTTTGAAGAAGGCTCTATGGTTAAGTGGTGTAATATATCGAAGCTCGAGTTTTAAAAGCTATTATATATATATATACTTACATTTTTACATTTATATATAGAAAAATATGCATTGGCGTGCGCTCTATTTGTGCGTACCTTCCTTTTAGCTTTTCAAGTCGTTCGAGTGAAGCGGAAAATTTTTCAATAGCACTCGCTTTTTCAACTTGACGTTCGCTAACAGAAATAAAGCTTTATATTTAATAATAAATAATAAAAAAAAAACCAAACGCACAGACAACACTGAATGTGGAGGGGTAAGGGTCCGCCATCTTGCTTTCTTCGCGGTTCACTCGACTTAGAGCGATGCACTGCGAGTGCTCATACAGTACGTTGGCCTTAACGCCAAAATGTTCGAGTGACATACCCAAACGTGGACGTTCGGTACTGCTGTTCGTCAGCGCTAGCCCAATGTGAGTCATCCCGCAGATAATCGTTTGAATACTTAAACAGTACACAGTAGTTGTAAAGAAATGCAAGAAAAAAATCGCAGTGTGTAGCCGCTACTCACTATAGAAGTAAAAATTCTTTGCAATTTAAAGCAAGTGCAATGTACAAGATGGATACAGATGTGAATGTGAAAGAGTTGTGTACACAAATGTGATTTTAAACGCTCACCCAATGACTCACTGTTTTCACTGCTATCTGATGTCTATCTGAAGAGTGGGGGTACCCACTGGCCGTCTCTGGTTTTCGTGTCGTGCCATGCTTCGATGAAACGTTTTACTAAACTGAGTAGCGGTGCAGGGTGCAGAGGGGATTTTTGCACGAACGGGAAAGAGCAAGAAAGAGGGCAATAGCCTACCTCCAAACTGGAGGAGTGGGGATATGCGTCTCAGCCTATCGCTCGCTCCGTTTCTATGGAACGTTGGATGAACCGTTTTTACTCTACCGAGCGAAAAGAAGTTTTACTTCAAAAATTCACTCTATGTATGTGTACAGCGAAGGTAATAAGTGTCTTCAATGATAAAAGTGAATATCCTTCAAACACAACGTACTATTGAAGCCAAGTTATATTAAGTATCGGTGAAATATTTAATTCCGTATTGTATCGAATAGATAAAGATACAATGCATTTCGGTAATTTGGCATTAAAGAATTGCTCGAGCTTTCTCCGTAGACGTTTCGGTAAAACCCCAACGCACACTTTTGAGTTAACGTAACATCGCTTTATTTATGATTTATCGCCCGCAGAGTGAGAGTAACGTTACCTGACGTTACAAGGAAAAAATCTTACCCACGTTGCAACAAGATTGCTATGCCGCGAATCGTCTGGGTATTTTTACAGCAGACTCTCCATCTTTCTACAACCCCCTGCCATCCAACCAACCAACCCCCATTAAACCCCCTACCTAACGGTTGCACCCCACCGCGCGAATTCCGCAGTTCGAACTTGAACCGGTGAATATTTTATTAAAATTAATTAAAATTTGAACCGTCCGTTTCGCGGACGAGTGCCTACGTTAAGCTGATTTGCATAAGTTGCGGCCATATTCAATATTCAAATACAAATTGCGAATTAATTTCATCGATTCGATGGGGCCGCACGAGGCGCCGAATGCAGAGAGGGGGGGTTAATGTATAGCAACCCTCAAACGACAAAAAATTAATCGTTAATTTTACAACAGCTCTGAGCAAATGTTTGAATTGCGATTCGGTGCCGGTTGCAATGCTCTCTTAATAATATATAAATATTTACAAAACGACCGCTGTTATTGCATTGGATTTTTCACGGAAAACAATTTACCTTCACGTTGTGTACTTGGGTTTTTAATTAAATACACATTCAGTAAATACTTTTACAGCGACTTCAATCGCTCGACGTTTCGCGTTTGTGTGAAACAACTATCTACATATGTACATACATATGTACATATATCGTTGGATCGTCTTATTTCCGTAGTTAAATTATATCCTGCCTGGCGAATTGAACAGTCTCTCTCGGTGGGTACTCTCCGAATCTGAAACAATCCACTGAAGTGCCTAGACAATGCGGAAGAATGGCAAGAGTGCTTATGAAATATGAAAGTGCATGTTTCTCCATTCCGTTCTGCCGTACAGTAATGTATACAAAGTCTTTCATGCTTGTAACATTTCTGTATACGCGGTCGTTATTTGTCCATTACATTGAGTAGATAGATGTACATAAATAGTGCATATGTTTCACAGTACTTGACCGAGATTTAAACGCTTGAAGGTGTATCGTGAGTTGTTTATAATTAGACGGCGGAAAGATGGATGATTTTGATAACGTGCGACCTTTGGACCCAAAACGATTCTTAGTATATTCCGTTACCCACCCGAGCTCACAATCGTACTCTTCCATTAAAATAGTCTCTCTATCCTTTACAGAACAATTATTTATAACATATTTTAACCTATAATATACATACATATGTATAACATCAATACATAATAACTCAATTATATTATTTGCATATTTTTTACATAACCAAAAATAATGAGGTTTGAAATGAAATTGGCGAGAAAATGCTCTCGATGCCTTTTTAATGCACTCTATTTTTCCAAATATTTCTACCAATTACGAAATATGGCAAATTCTGCGAAATGCTGCCAAATCTGAGATATAAGGGCTTTTCCTTGGAACATATTCTATTAGCTTGAACGTCTACTGTATAAAGTTGAATGCTATATGTTTGTTTGTTTGTCCAATACGCAAATCTACAGTTTTCCATTTAGAACCACCAAATTTGGTATACCATCTCATGGTACTCTAACTTATACCGTAGAAGATTTTTGGAAGGGGTCGGAGCTCGGGGTCGAGTGTTTCCCGTACAAAAAATTTTGTATTTGAGAATAAATGTTTATTTTATTATTTTAATTCACCCGCCCGAGCAACGCCGGGCAATTTTTACCTACATATATTATATTACAAACAGATATGTTATATTTATTTTTAAAGAATTCACAGACAAGATATACAAAAATTAACTTAAACCACTTTCATTTATAACGGCTCATATATTAAGCTAAATACATATATCATTTATTTGATACATATACAACATAAAATTTAATAAATAAATAAATAATATTCATTATGTTAACCGTAAATTCAGGTGGGTCATGGCAACACCCACATTTACACCTCCAGCAAAAGGTTCGAGAATCCAAAATTCCGAGGTCTAGTTAATATTCTAGTTCAGTAGTCGGGAACCTTTTTCGCGCTAAGAGCTAAATTAAGGAAAACCTTGCAAAATTGGTAGGTTTGGGATCCGCGACATATTATTTTCTAATTATATATTCAAAATTAAATTAAATGTTACTCATTAATCATTAATAATAGTAAGCAATAAGTTGTCCTCGTGATATTTCTTAACGCTCGACAGTTTATTACTAAAAATTATTATAAAGTTTAATTTAAAAAACGATCTTAAAGCATTTTATAGCCACGACGTTGTGGAAATGGGATTAATTTTGACCTTGTGTAAACTGTGTGTCAACATTTTGTATTTCACGCAAAACGGTTGGATGACAGCGAGAGCCGCAGGTTTTCATACAAAGAGCCGCCGGTTCCCGACCACTGTTCTAGTTGATATTGTAGTTTTTACTTAATCCTAATCGGATAAAATATTGTGATCGTGCGAAAATTCGACCTCGAGATTTTGACTGATTTGTATCATGTATCATCCCCTGATCACGTTTTCATGATTTCTGGAAAATGTCTGTATATCTGTGTACTTGTGTGTGTGTGTGTGTGTGTTTGTATGTGTGTTTTCTCCAAAACTATCAAGTCTATCAAGCTGAAATTTCATATCTATTATTTTCACATAAGGTGTAAAAGACATAAGGAATTTGGTCAACATTAGTTAACCGGAAGTAGGGTGTTTTTCGTGTAGAAAATTCAAAAATTTTGTTACCACAGAATATTTCCAGAACTGCTCCGGCGATCCAGTCAAAATTGCATATCTATAATTTTCACGTTAGCCGTAAGAGATACTGTGATTTTGGTTAACATCTGACGACCGGAAGTGGCAGTTTACTTTTACGACTTTTTGTTTTTTTATTTTTTTCGGCCTTTTAAATATGTAGTATTGTCACAATATTGTAATGTTGTAATCCTGAGAGAAATTGCTAGTTATGAAAAAATAAATCATTAAAATCAGTCAACCGGAAGTAGGGTTTTTTTTTGTCAAAAAGTTAACCAGAGAATATTTCAGAAACTGACCTATTGATCAAGTCGAAAATTTATGTTTATAATTTCCATATAAAATTTAAGAGTTGATCGATCAAAATCGACTGACCGGAAGTGATATGTATGCCGAAGATCGTATTTTACATACGCGCGCGCACTCAACACAGTAATTTCATGATATGTACATATGTACATATATTGGTTGGTGTGGTGGTGTGCATGCGTTTTATTTACTTACGAACATAAAAAATTAATTTCGTTACTCTTTGTATTCCTCAAATATATGGATAAAGTCATGGGTTGGCTACCCCCGAATTTTTTATATATAATATTCAACAACTACATATGTATGTTTGGGTGAAAGATGCCCCTCTTTGACGAATTTTAGCGCCCCTCTTTCAGGGAACGTCAACCTTTTTATGCGGTCCCACCAGACGAACGCGCAATAGTCCACAACATCCGCAATGCATCCAAGGGATTGGCAAGGGGGTGTGGGAGGTGAGGGGGATGATAGTATGGCGCTTTTTAACCCCATTCGTGAATTATTCATGAGGGGCGGCCAACAGCCGGCGGGCGCGCTGCAGCTGCGTTTTTAAATGCGACTTTTTACATCTCCTTTTTCAATATGGTGGTTGCGGTGATGGCGACGGCGACGACGACGAAACGAATTCGCTTTTGCACTTTTATGATGTCGTTTCGCGTTGCGCAGTTTCGGTCAGTTTAGTTCGCGGATGGTAGCCGTTTCGGCGTCTTAAGGGTTTAATACTGACGTGCTATGTTGAGAGCGCCGTTACGGTCGCGTCGTCGTTGAAAATGCATTTAGTTGTTGCAACTACGACGTTATCAGGTGTTTCCAACCGTGAAATTTTAATTTTACATTATAACTTTGTAAGTCCCCGTGAGACTTTCAGACAAAATATGTAGGCGTGTCCTTCAACTGCACTCTAAAGTCCTCATCTATGTAGATTAAATGTAAGCTGAAAGATTTTATTTATTTATTTAATTAAAATAGCTTAAGAAGCTAATTACAAACAAAATTGCAACTTAAAGGTAAAATTACAAAATAAACTTATCTATTAGCACTCATACAGAGGTACTGTCTTAAGGCTGCCAGTAATATATCAATTTTGTTTATATTTCTAAGATTTTCCAGCATTCCATTTTATTCAACAACACCCCTGTTGAAGATACTTCTTTCAGATATACTTAATTTGAAATTCTTAACTACATGTTATTACCCCTAGTATTATGACTTTGTATATTATATCCCCCTTATTAAATACTTATTGAAATAACTTGGAAACAAATTCTTATCTAACTTAAAAATGTACATATACTAACATGCACATTTTCAAGGTTTTGGGGCACTTTACATTAATCCAATTCAATTCATTCAACATATTTCTTATACTAGTTGATCTATGTATGATATTTCAGATTTGCAACTCCTCAGAGTTCATAAAAAGAGTCTCGAGGTTAAATTTTCGCACTTTATCTGTACCGCTTATATGGATAGAGTAATGAGAAAGCTCTCTTTTCCACCAAATCAACTTTTGTATGTACTATATACATACATTGAAAACTGAATCACGCATTTACGCAAGGGAACGATATCTGATACAAACCCATCAAAATCTTTTTCAACTTTGAAATTTTAATGGGTTTGTCAAGTCCCTATAGTTGAAGTAAAAATTCATTTGTGGGTCAAAAATTCATCGAATGAGCAATTTCCATTGGGTCGGTTTACGAATCGCCTTAAAATTCAAAACCCAAAATTCCATACCCTTGAAGTTACATCTACCAAGCATTCGCGCAAATAATAATAATAGGCAAACGAATGACGCATTACATGAGCGAATAAATCGTCACTATAAATTAAACGTTCACAGACGATAAGGGTGTAACTCTCTCTCTCTAGAAATTATTATGACATTTTGCGAGAATAGTAGTAATTCGCGACGGATGATTTTATACGTACGTTTCAGGGTCCGTGTCCGCGTTCAGTCACAAGAACGATTCGAAATATAAATTGTCGCCCGCGGCCGTGCATTAATCAGCCCTGCTTGGGGCTTATTCGTTTACCGGCAGCGTAACGTTTGTCTCATTACTTTTATGGGGCAAAAAGACCCGTGCAAACCGTTCATACCCAACCAACCAACCAACCAACGGACGCGTAACGAACATCTTTTTTAGCGGCATGCTAGGCTATCCTTTGATAAAACACACATACTTGATAAAAACACATCCGCAAAAACATGTCACGTTGTACGAATACCACATCTGTGTGAAAGACACAAACGTGGCAGCAACCACTAATATTTAGAGCACGTACCCCTTTAATTGATATCGTGCTGTGATAACGGGGCACGGCCGCCATCTGTCGTTATCCGACTTCCAACTATGCGATTATTTCAACTGGTGGCCTTTATCCGGTCCAAAACCGGAAATCTACTTCCAGCTATCTAGTGCCGAGCTCAGCTTCTGCTTCTTAGAGTCATACCGGAACTATATATGCGAGTGCTTCAAACGTGAACTTACTGCTTGATGCGATGAACCGTTTCACCTTAAGGTTAACGTGAATTAAAAATATTTCAATTTGCCTTAGTGTATACATACATACATACGTATAAAAAATCAATGTCTGTCTGTTTGTCTGTTTGTCTCTTATAGGCTCCTAAACCACTCAACCGATCGCGATGAAACTTTCAGGACTTATTGTGATCATGCCGGGGATGGTTCCTGTGAAAAAAAAATCGGGAAAAAACGGGAACGGGAACGGGCCTGCTCACGCGTCAGATAACGTACTAGGAACGGGAACGGGAACGGGCCTACTCACGCGTCAGATAACGTACTAGGAACGGGAAAGGGATCGGGAACGGGAACGGGAACGGGATCTGGAACGGGAACGGGAACGGATCGGGAACGGAACGGGATCGGGAACGGGAACGGGATCGGGAACGGGCCTGCTCACGCGTCAGAAAACGTACTAGGAACGGGAACGGGAACGGAATCGGGCATTGCAACGCATGCCGGGTCAGCTATTTTATATATAAATCTTTAATATAATATATTATAACTTAAATTTGATGAAGCCTTAATACGAAATTATGCATATCTATGCAAAACATTATCATATGCAAAACATTTTCTGTTATTGCATTCCTTGGAAACAGAGATATGGAGCGTTTTATTTGTACTGTGTAAATGTACCTATACATACATATGTACATACATCTGAATCAGTGTTTGTAAAAGTAGTTTTTTTAGTTACTAAGAAAATTTAATTAACATTTTTCTCATTGTTAGCCAGTCGCAGGTGATAGCTCAGTGGTTGGAGTGCTCTCTCGAGCGAAGGTCTGGGGTTCGATCCCCGCATGTCGAATGATTTTCTCGGCGGTTTTTTTCTTACCCTAATCATAGCAGTAGATTTTTATTTTATTCGATATTAATATTAACACACTTGAATTTCCAAGTGGACCGAACACGATTTGTCATGGTTTTCATTATATCATTCGTTTCGCCTGGTATGTCTATTGTATCATATTTTTCTTATAAAATACACAAACGTGCATGTATGTATGTATGTATGTATGTACGTGTAAGTATAATACATTGCTATTTAATACCTACTCGTTATGGGGCTGAAATTTTACAATATCTTTTTATATTTTTAAGCTTAAAGTTCGCCTTTTCAAGTATGATTTAAAGCAGTGGTCGGGATCCGGCGGCTCCGGAGTCCCATGCGGCTCTTTGTATGAAAACTTGCGGCTCTCGTTGTCATCCAACGTTTTGCGTGGAATATAAAAAGATTGACACAGTTTACACAAGACCAAAATGAATCCCATTTCTTCAACGTCGTGGCTATAAAATGCTTTATGATCGTTTTTAAGATTAAACTACATACATATGTATACGAGTATGTACATATGTATAATACTTTTTTGGTAATAAACTGTCGAACGTTAAGAAATATCACAAGGATAACTTATTTCTTACTATTATTAATGATTGATGAGTAACATTTAATTTAATGTTGCGGTTCCCAAGCTTACCAATTTTGCAAGGTTTTCCCTTATTTGGCTCCTAGCTCGAAAAAGGTTCCCGAACACTGATTTAAAGCACTATCGTGGCGATAGCTCAGTGGTTAGATCGTTAGTGCAAATGTTCTCTGAAAAAAGGTTCGGTGTTTGATCCCCGCACGTCGATGTGGTTTTTTTGTCGGTAATTATCATCATTGGCAAGATCTGAACATTTATAAATCCAGATCGTTCCTGCTAAAATTTACCAATTGATCTAACTTACATATATAGTTGTGAAACGTTTCCTCGAAAAATTGGCACCTCCTATCCATTATTGCAATGTTAACTGTTATTGAGTCCGAATAATTGTGTTCTTATACCTGTTGGCTAAGGCCCTCCGCACACGGCGCAACTATTTTGCAACTCAAGTTTCAAACTGGTTGCATACTAGTCACTCACACAACCAGTTTGCAATCGAAATTAAACCTCACACCACACACGAGCGCCATCGATTCTGGATCATTCGGAGCAAAGTTCTCTACAAGTTTGTAGTCACAAAGCTGTTTTTCGCAAAATGTCAAGTAGTATTTCAGATCAAGAAGACACAATTGCCTATTATCAGTACCGCAGAGAACGAAGAGCATTCAGACGGGAATATTGGTGTTCATCCCTATATATACATATGTAGGTACAGAGAAATATCAAGTCAAAGCTGTTTGTAGCAGCAAAACAACTGAATTAATTATACAGAACTTCATGCTTTTCTACCACACCAACAAAAATAATGTTCATTTTTTAATCACTCATTTCTTGTACTCGTGAAGACACGTGCAACGATGCAACTGTTTTGTGACTGGTAAAAACGATCACACGCAACCAGTTGTTGGCTGATTTTAAATCGGTTTGGTTTCAGTCGACTCGTTTGCGGACCCCCAATCCCGCACATGGGCGTGGTCACAAAACAGTTGCATGCAACTCGAGTTTCAAAACAGTTGCCCCGTGTGCGGGATGGCCCAACGTTCCCCCCAATAAAACGGTGAAATAAATAGGTGCTATTTTTTACAAATGTAATTTAAAAACGCCCATGTTTCAACTGTATCGCATTCATCCAAAACAAAATGAAATATAAAATGCATAGGGAGCGAATGAAGATATGTTCTGGCAACACGCACGTAGTAGGTGTGTGGGGCACAGTATAAAATATGTGAAAAATGTCAACCGGTTACAGAAACGTTGTTTTTACCTTGTTACACTACACACACACACACACACGTAACAACGGGGTCGAATTGGGCGAATAAAGGTGATATCGGTTTTCGGAAGGGGTGGTAGGATATTTCCTCTATAGTCTGTAGGGTGAAGGGGTGAATTGAGGGGATGGGGATGAGGTCACCCATCAACGTGAGCTTGAAAATGGGGAGGTGGGTGGGAAAGCGAACGTATCGCAAGACAAATCTGGCGTACGTAACGAGCGGTATATCGTCACGGGTGAGTGGGTGGGTGGGTGGGTGAAAAGTGGGTGGTTGGGTGGTTTTCTCTGGTTTGGCACGCTCGTGTGACAGCCGGCACGCGGCCGTCGCCAGATTTGGCGCTGACAAAAGTGTCTTTTGTTCTTTCGCGACCGCCGCAATTACGGCACCCGCCCACCCCCTCGGAAAATGGAAAAGCGGAGACGGAAAAGCGAGTGCGTGACACCGCTGCCACGTCGCCTACGTATTGATTGAGCGAAAGGAAGCTGGATGGATCCGCATTACTGCCAAGTCGAGGATCACACCCCACCGCAGTCAGCAAATTCCATCTCGTTCGTATGGGTATTCTGTGTTATGTTACATAGTACGCGCCTATAAATCGTTCAAATTCAAATGTAGCTGCCGAGCTTTTTCCTCCACACTTTGCGTCTGTCATTTTCCGGTACTCGACTGTTATAGCTCGAATCGTTTAGGCCAGGAGTCGGCAAAAGGTAAAATGTGGCCCGCGAAGCGTTTTGAAATGTCCCGCGAGCCGATTTCTCTTATATAGCACAATTTTCGTAAGTTACGATCCAGTTAAATATTGTTTCAAAATGTGTCATTTAAAAGCATGATATGGAATTCTAATTTCTAGACGTATTAAAAGACACTTTTAAAGTGATGAAATTAATTGACTTTCAACTTATTTCCTGCCCTGAAGAAATTTTCACCTGGAATGATAACCGCATACATTTTGTGAATAAACATTTTCTCGAATGAATTCTATAAAAAAATAACATCGGACTAAAATTACAGATGGTTATTTATGCTCGTTGCTAGTTTCGGCGTTGATTTTACTAAATTGGCAAAAAAATCAAACCTAAAAAGTCTATTTTTTCACTAATTCATTATAAAAAAATTTATTTAAAAATCTACAAAATTACATTTTGGTAAAAAAAATTATTTCAAATGTGGCATTCTGACAAATCCCAATATCTCAATGTGGCCCCCGTGTAAATTATGTTGCCGACCCCTGGTTTGGTCCCACCGCACACGGGGCAACTGTTTAGCAACTCGAGTTGCAAAACAGTTGAGCATGCAACTGTTTGATGACCACGCCCGTGTACGTGAGTGGGGGTCCGCACACGAGTCGACTGAAACCAAACTGATTTCAAATCAGTCAACAACTGGTTGCATGCGATCGTTTTTCCCAGTCACAAAACAGTTGCATCGTTGCGCGTGTCTTCACAAGTACAAGAAATGAGTGATCAAGAAATGAACATTATTTTTGTTGGAGAGGTAGAAAAGTTCTACATATATAATTAATTCGGTTGTTTTGCTGCTACAAACAGTTTTGACTTGATATTTCTCCGTATATAGGGATGACACCAATATTCCCTTCTTAATGCTCTTCCTACTCTGCGGTACTGACAATAGGCAATTATGGCTTCTTCATCTAAACTACTACTTGACATTTTGCGAAAAACAGCTTCGTGACTACAAACTTGTAGAGAGCTTGGCTCCGGATGATCCAGAATCAGTCGGGCTCGTGTGTGGAGTGAGTTTTAATTTCGATTGCAAACTGGTTGTGTGTGTGACTAATATGCAACCAGTTTGAAACTTGAGTTGCAAACCAGTCGCCCTGTATACGGAGGGCCTTACTGAATCCACACATATCGTTCCGACAAACGTGCTACTATGTAGTACATATACAAACGATGCATTCGATACATTATCGCAAAATAAATTCGATTGTCATGGCCATGTGCTCGCGAGCGTATAGCTCATCATCTGCTCTTTCTCAATTTCATTACGAGCTTAATTGAAAACGTACGCTCGAACAATGTTTCTCCCCTTTTAGGCGAAAACGTGGGGCACTCATACACATTTACACGTGATACTTATACACGCGTACCCAGGTGGTATATCGGCATGTGTGTGTTCTTTATCTTAACGATTGGTTTCGAGAATGTTATAGAAAGCAAACAAACAGCGCGGGGATAGTCGAGAAGGAGAGCCCCCGTCGATATGAGCCAATTCCAGAGAAAATACCAGAACAAAGCCGATGCCAAATCCTCTTATACGAGGGATTTCATCTCGGCACGTGGCCACACCCGTGTACAAGATTGCCCGAGTGATTTCGTTTCGGTTATTTGATGAATTTGGATGAAGCAGACGCGAAACGTCGATGTGAGCCGATAATATGTATGTGTGTGTATTCTCAAACGATCGCGCGTATCATCGTAAGTGAAGCGCCTTTGTGCTAATTTTATGTATCGTTGCAGTTTTCAGGTGTATTGTAACGTCGAAGTGCACAATGATACAAGTTTACCACGTTCTATTCGCAATACTGCGCAATTTGATTTACATTCGTGTTTTATCCCGGATATGATGCGCTAGAAATGTCATTCTGAGTATGCGAGCGTTCAATTTGCGCTTTTACTTTATGTACTTGAAAACTTCCATTCAAACTTTCGCCGGCTTGCTCGAGTTTGCCGTAATATAAAATCCTGGAATATTAGTCGGTCGATGTCCGCTCTAGCGTATGAGCCGAGACGAAACATTCTTATTATATTTTGTAATATACATTTTTACTTTATCCTAATCGGATAAAGTATTGTGATCGTGCGAAAATTCGACCTCGAGATTTTGACTGATTTGTATCAGGTATCATCCCCTGATCACGTTTTCATGATTTCTAAAAAATGTCTGTATGTCTGTGTACTTATGTGTGTGTGTGGCTGTATGCGTGTTTTCTCCAAAACTGTCAAGTCTATCAAGCTGGAATTTCATATTTATTATTCTCACGTAAGGTGTAAGAGCCATAACGAATTTGGTCAACATCAGTGAACCGGAAGTAGGGTTTTTTTCTTGTAGAAAATTCTAAAATTCTTTTACCACAGAATATTTCCGAAACTGCCCCATCGATCAAGTTGAAATTTCATATCTATAGTTTTCACGTTAGCCTTAAGAGATACTGTGATTTTGGTCAAAATCCGTCTGACAGAAGTGGCAGTTTACACTTGAACGATTTTTTTGTTTTTATTTTTTTCGGCCTTTTAAATATGTAGTATCGTCACCATATTGTAATATTGTAATTCGCATAAAATTGCTATTTAAAAAAAAAAAAAAAAATTATTAAAATTAGTCAACCGGAAGTAGTTTTTTTTTTTTTTTTTTGTCGAAAAGTTTACCGCAGAATATTTCCGAAACTGCACCGGCGATTTCGTCGAAATTTCATATCTATAGTTTTCACGTTAGCCTTAAGAGATACTGTGATTTTGGTCAATATCTGACTACCGGAAATGGCAGTTTACTCTTGAACGATTTTTTGTTTTTTTTTTTTTTCGGCCTTTTAAATATGTACTATCGTCACAATATTATAATGTTGTACTTCTGAGTAAAATTTCTAGTTACGAAAAAATAAATCATTAAAATCAGTCAACCGGAAGTAGGGTTTTTTTTTTGTCGAAAAGTTTACCACAAAATATTTCAGAAACTGCCCTATTGATCAAGTCAAAAATTTATATTTATAATTATCATATAAAATTTAAGAGTTGATAAGGTTTTGATTAAATTCCGCCGACCGGAAGTGGTAGTTTTTCTTATTTGAATATATGCCGAAGATCGTATTTTCGTATCGCGCGCGCGTATATAAAATACTCAACACAGTAATTTAAAAAATTAATTTCGTTACTCTTTGTATTCCTCAAATATATGGATAAAGTCATGGGTTGGCTACACCCGAATTTTTTATGTCTGTAATTGATTAACATTATATTGAATATATGTACTTTAAATTCAATACTTTAAGTGAAATGATTACAAAATGAAAAAATTCGAATTGCTTAAAATATGGTCTACTTTGAATCTTATGAGTTTTGTCGTTATTGTTTGATTTGCCCGTCGTATAACGGTGGATTTTAAGCCCCACTCGTACGTGCTAGTTTGTACAACAACAGCATAGCCATTTGACAATACGTGAAACAATTGTATGGTGTACCGTTGATTTTATGGGTGTATGGTCATAAAATCGCGTTGTCGACTCGAACTAGCTTTGCAGATAACGGCTTATTGCCGAATTTAAAAAAAAATGTTATGATGGCAATGCTAGCGTGACCCAGCGACCCAGGAGAACAAGCAGGCACATCCTCTCGGATACCATTCCAGTATTTCGTTATGTGTCCAACCCATTGCCACTTCACTTTTTCACACGCTCTGTTATATCTGCCACTTTGGTCATACTTCTTATCCATATATTCCTCTTACGATCTCTTCTTATTATACCAAGCATGCTTCCATGTCCGTGCTTCTCAGTGTACACTGGATCTTACGTAGCATCCAAGTTTCACATCCATACGTCATAACTGGCAGTATGCCTTCTTTTTTAAGCATAGCGGAATGTTAATTCTTCGAAAAGCACTCCATCCCAGTTTCATTCTTCGTATTATTTCTTCTTCTTTACATCCGGTTAATATTCACCAATTGTCCTAGGTGTAAATAACTATCAACTATCTCTAAAATATGATTATCTACTGTGACTATACTTTGTGTGCAAAATTCATTAAACATAATTTTAGTTTTATTAAAATTAATTTTTAAGCCTACTGTCATACTTTTTCGTTGCTTAATTCTGTTAATCTATTTTGTAAATCTACTGAGTCACGTGCAACTATAACTATGTCGTCAGCTCAAAAAACAAAATTACTCTTGCAGTGTGGGTAACAAGCAGCAATCTGTCAAAGTCGGTTCGATTCGATAACGTAATGTTATGACTGTACATCCATGCAATCAACGGCACACTATACAATTGTTTAACGTACTGTAAAACGGGCTATGGGGTTATTCTGTTATTGTACAAACAAGCGCGCACGGGTGCGGTTAGAATCTACTGTCATATCACGAGCAAACCAGCTAATAATACATACATATTTACCTACTTGCAGTTGAATGCATTTAATTAGGAATTAATTTTTAAGCCTACTTTCATACTTTCGTTCTTAATGTTTTTACGTACTGACTTTCTTTTTGAATCTTTCAAGCTCTCGTCTTTCTCGCTTGTCATGTTACATAAAGCACTCCGGTTATATAAAGCGTTAATATTTGTAGCGCATTGTGCAACGATTGCAGCTAAAGGACGCGGATTATCACGCGGCGGACAGGTTGTTATCGCGCCGTAGCCCAAACCGAGCTTAATCCACAAAGCTCGACGTCGAGCTTTCGAGCTTTCAGCTGGGAGATCGATGCCGTTCTCCGCTCGGGATTGATTCTGTGGGCCACCGCGTCGAAGAAGGTAAACAAGCCTGTTGTTTCACCGGCTCAGCGACTTACCAGCAACAAGTTTGTTAAATATTCAAAGTTCACCCCCTCGACTTCAGCATGACAGCTGCCGTAAGCTCTGTAAACAAGATCACCCAACCCTCCCACTCACTGAGCCACCCCCTGCTCTCATCCTCTAACTACCACCACCTCAAACCCCACTTTCGTCCTTCGGGTCGGTCCCCGGAGCCTGCGGACGTCAGGGTGTCCAATTTGTCAGCTGTTGTCAGCTGAGTCTCCTCTCTCTCCAAAACTACGCTCAAAAACACAACGTTGATGATGAGGTGTCAGAGAAGGTTGTTGCCCCTGTTAAATACATATACAAAATTTGTTTTTCGAGTTTTCGCTCGGTAGAGTAAAAACGGTTCATCAGACATTCCATACAAACGGAGCGAGCGATAAGTGGTCACGCATATCCCCCCACACGCCCCTCTTCCACGCCCGCACGCCCTGCACCATCCTTCAGTTTAGTAAAAACGTGTCATCGAAGCGTGGCACGACACGAAAACCAGTCACGGCCAGCGGTCAGTGGGTACCCTCACTCCTCGGCTAGACGTCACGTAGCAGTAGCACCATCGCGTGAATGTTGGCCTTGGCGCTGTGGTCAGCTGCCGCTTGCTCGCCCGTCCAGAGCGCTGCTATCGTATCGATAGTGGCGCCACTCTAGTGTCAACTAGCAACGAAGTGTCATCGTGGCATCGGTGTTTTGGATCCCATATCGTGGGTTCTTGGTGGAGAATTTCTAGAAAGTTCAAAGTCACTGAATTGGTCCACGTGATTACGCACTAAAGGCACAGACAACACTAGAGGGGTCCGGGGTCCGGGGAAGGGTCCGCCATCTTGCTTTTTTCGCAGTTCGCTCAACTTTTGCGGATGTCGCGCGAATTTTATAAAGTATGTTGGCGTTAACGCGAAAATGTTCGAGCGACATACCCACACCTTGGCGCTCGGCACCGCTCCATCACTCGTCTAATATGAAGTGCCGGCATAATAACAGTGAGTTTTAAAGCAGTGAGCGATTGAGCGCAGTGAGCGTTTAAAACCATATTTGTGTACACAATTTTTTCACATTCACATCTGTATTCCTTCTTGTACATTGCCCTTGATTTAAATTGCAAAGAAGTTTTACTTCTACATATAGTGAGTAGCGGCTACACACTGCGATTTTTTTTTTATATATGCGAAATTCGGATTCCGAGTTTGGAGTGCCCCACTCGGTTGACTTACTATGAATGAAATCAAATAGTATGAACGTTTGCCCCAAATTACGCAACGTGCGTAAACTTCTTCCGTTACGCTCTGTTGACGGACTATAAAGCTCGTATTCTTACGTGTACGTGTGTGTACATATGTGTGTATGTTGAAAGTTGTTCGCATATTTTCCGGAATTGGAGCTCGAATGTTGAAAAACTTGTAAAGTTATTCAACCGATTATCCGCAGTGCTTCGTAAAATTATTAAGGCGTATATTTTTAATGGATTTTTCAGATGTTTGCTTACTCTTAGAATTCGCATTCGGACGTCTATATGACAGCACGACTTTAACCATTTTAGTCTGTGTGAGCGAGTTTCGATCGTTCGAGTGAAGCGTCGAAATTGCGTTCACTTCAACGCAACGGTACCTACTCGGTAAATGAATAGTTTCTAGATAACAATTTTGGGGCTAAGTGCGAACGTGAGCTATCGCATCGAACGTTGTTTGCAACTAGTTTATAATTTTCGTTAATGAGCTGCCGTTTTCCGAATTTTCCTTAATGCGCAAAAAACGTTGTGCGAGAGCACGACGCGAAATTTAATTATGTAGGTTTTCGCGGAAAATCTGGCGAGCTGGCGCCACGGCCTGTTTATGCTCGTTATTGAACGTAAACCTAAATAAACCCCCATCTTCAGTCCTCCTACCCTTCCTCCATCTTCTCTCAACCCTGATTATATACACACGGGGTGGCAACATTTAGAAATGCCTTATAAAGTCGTTAGTCTTAACACGCTGAAATCGCTTTCGACTTTATCTTTATCGCCAAAGTTTACCCACTCATCGTGCTGCCGCGAGCTGTTTGCGACTTAATCTAAGCCCAAACTGAGCAAACAGGACTAACAAATATTAAGTTGGAAACTGAGCTTTCCACGAGCTTTCCTTCTCGTTTCACTCTCACCCATCCCCGCCCGCGAGCAACTTCCCGTCTGAAATTTTTCACAGTCGGCAAGAAACTGTCTGGCGTAATTGCGGAAATTGGCCGCAAATGCTGTAGAGTTAGATTAAGAAAAGCTGACCTGAACGTGTAGGGCGAACACATAAATTTTCACTATCGAACGACCAATACATTTATACATCCGTCTTTACTGTGATATTTTTATCGGAACAAAAACATCTGCGCTTGGATTTTTCATTATAATCAAACGTAAAACCAAATTCTGTCGAGTTTCATGGATTTTTTTTATGAATGCAACCGCTGGATTTGTCCGACTTAAATTTTCCACTATTCCATTTTTCAGCGATAGAGTAAGCCTTCGGGAATAAAGCCGCTTTTCAAACTCGATAACGTTCAAGGGATTAATTTTACATGCGGTAAATACAACGTTCTCAAACTGTGACGTTAAAATTTTCCGCTTTTCCCGTCATTTTTCTATAAAGCGGAGCTAAGTTGTGTTACCTTTTTTTTTACACATTTATAAACGTTATTGCAGTTAGTAAATCAATTTTACTGCTTAAGTTTTTGATCAATATTAGCCAGAGACTTTTGTTCCGCGAAATAAGTTCCGCTGTTAGATGATATCGTATTATTTTTTTTCTTGTTTGGAAACCCTTCAAATATATTGATTTATCAAAATCTCTAGGGGAATAAAGATAAAGTCGTATATCACGCAAAATAATATTTATCACTCTATCCATACCAAAGAAATAGAAAACCTGAGACATGCGTTCCAAAGTAATACGTGGAAAAAATATCGATAACGTTTGTAAGGATTCTAAACTATTTTATGTACATACATAGATCATAACTTCTGTGACTTTCGAATATTACACGTATTGAAGTATTTAATTAAAATATATATATTTTACAATATAATACGAAAAGGTTCAGTGTCGCTGATCACGTGTGAACCTTTCTATTCACCGCAAATGGAGCATATTCGGGTACGTAGTACGGAATAAATAGAGAAATCACAACGCTAGTCGAAACGTGCCGTACGCAAGCGAATCAATATACCCACTCGTATTTTATATATGTAAGACTTTAATTATAAATATGGCGAGATTTCGCTAGAGCGTCTGTCTGTCTGTCTGTCGGGCTGGGGGTGTTGTTAGTTGTAAATGACATCTGAGGGTAGGAATCCTCATAGCCATGTAATCCCCCATCAGTCAGTGGGACGTTTTAAGCCCGAATGATTGATGCAGATCTTTTTGCGCCATGCCGATTTCACACACAGAAATCCTTCGCATTTAATGAAAACGTATGCCCTTGTGAGGGTTGCCTTTAGGGGTCCAGCAGGGATCAGCGAGCGGGGCTTTTGGTGTCTTTGATTACACGTCCCCGAGGGTGAAAGTAATATTTCGCCAGGGGCGAAAAGGGAAGAAGCGACCCGATGAATATATGAGGTGCTAAATCCTACCTTTACATTCATACCTTATATATTATATCTATATATGTATGTATCTACATATGTATGTTTGTAAATCTTATTCGCGCCACATTAAATTATAATATATTTACCTGTCACGCAACGCGACCACATATTATGTAACAATTTCGTATACATAACACCATACGTGAACGATCATATTCATAGCGAGAAAATTTTTAAATCAAAATATACATACATACATACATATATGTAAGTACATTAGACCAGGGTTTTTCAAACTTTTTTTACGACGACCCACTGCAAGAACTACATTTTGTATTGCGACACAGTATGCCTATATAATAATATATCAAACACAAACTTTGTCCATTATGTTCCTTTATTTACCATTGACACATGATATATACATATTTATGGATGAAACTAGTTTTCAATTATAAACTTTGTTTTTAATTGAGATAAAGTGGAAAATCCTAGTTCACACAAATAAGTTGAAGTAAAACGTAGTATGTATAAATAAGTGGAAATTCTCCATTAACCTTAATCCAAAATGATGACAGGTTCAATTGTTGAAAATCATTCTTCAGTGTAAATGAACTAATAAGGTGCAGAAATTCAGCCTCCTCTTCAGGATCAAAGTTT
Organism: Parapsyche elsis; assembly: GCA_022651745.1. NCBI lineage: Eukaryota > Metazoa > Arthropoda > Insecta > Trichoptera > Hydropsychidae > Parapsyche > Parapsyche elsis. The sequence continues at coordinate 868,294 of JAGVSN010000044.1, forward strand.
AACTCAATTATTTATTCCTGAGCTTCCATAGGCTTTACTTTACTGTTTCAAATTTCTGCACTGGAAAATAGTTATCAAAGCTTTGGGATAGAGAAGTGAGACGTGACAATATTTAGAGTTTTACATTATTTTAAAATATCTTCATTGACAATGTTAAACAATGATAGAGGAACTGACCATTCCGGTGTCGTGCGAATAGCCCTTTCACAAGTTCTACGAATTCATACAATCTAGGTAAATACGACTCGTTCCATTCTCAATATTTGCAACATTTGACGAAACCAATTTTTTTTTGGGATTTTATCACCAATGAGTCGGAAGCCACAGTTTGAAAAACCCTGCAATTTTACCTCCCAATTTTAATACGCGGTTGTAGATAAACTTTTTTGGGCAGAAATTAATTTTAAAACTTTTATACAGACACCTGTATTGCCTATGATACATTTTCACCTCGGTGTTAATATTTTATATGGACACGCTATAAGCGAGATGTTATTTCAATGTGAGTTTCCCGCCGTATCGCACAAACAAAACAGATTTATCACTCCGTATTGGAGTTTGAAAATGTTATTCTTTCTCTAATATGTCTCTTTCGATTCCTTTCTTCGTTCCAACGGGTGGCGTTTGTCTTCAAAAGAGATGGGATTCCTTTTATGTTAACGCTTTTCTTTTTCTATCCGAGTATTTGGTTTGTAGCGTTGACCGCGGAATCCAATCTCGCCAAAAAGTTAAACACGGTGACATTTTTATTATATTATAAATACATATATATTGCTGACGATTCGTTGTAGGTATGCTGCGAATGCAATTAGTGCTGTGTCACACGGGAACATCAATATTTGGAGGAAAAGTTTCGGAATATTTACGGGCAAGTGGACGTGGCAAAACGAGATTAGTCTGACGTAATACAAATAAGGGTCGCGCCCAACTGACAAAGTTAAACCACAACCGGTCCAAAACTACATTCGCCAAATTCAAACAAATACACCGGAAGGTACGGAGCAAGGCTACATCATCAATCATATTTGTGGCTACGTTCGTTAAAAGCCTATATTAAATAAACACAATTTCGCAGTTTGCTCGTGGGAAAATTTGGTCCAGCTTGCGATTTTCTTCGCAAAAGTATTCAAAAACTACATATATACTCTAACGCTATACTAAAACTGTTCGTAACATTCTCAGTATAACTTCTTATATTAATTTATTTCGTTTTGGTGTGAAATCAAGTTCTGTATTTGAATATCGTATATGTACATAAGTAGGATTTGGAGTAAGTTTAACAATTAACGGCAAAGGATAAACAATGTTCACTTTTGCATCTTGTTGTTTCGAACACAATGTAAACATTTTGTCAAGAGATTTGCCGACAGACCATAAAACCACCCTTCTATCAAAACTTTAATGAGTTATGCTCAAATGTTTTCGTACAAATAAAATTCGCGCTAAAGGAAACCACACAAACAGATACGATATTTACATATGTATGTACATGTACGTATGTACCTACATATACATATGTATGTGGTTCGTTTAGTGTGAACTATTTTAATTACAATTTATACGCATCATTTTTCCAGTTCGATTTTGCAGAGAGTACTTGTATATAAATATTGATGCGGTACATTTACGCTCGTAAATATCAGCTTCATATAAAATTAATCCGGGGAGCTTATAAGCAAACGTATAAATAATATATCGCACTCTTCACAGAAATGCTCATAAAAATGAGAGTTGTTTTTACTTTGGACCGAACCGAGGCCCACTTATCGATTGAATATTTTATGAAAATTTGTGGGGAGAACAGATAATGGATCCATTAGTGGAAATGAACAGATTTCCACTGGAAAATATTTCTAAGAATACGTCCGGAAAGACGATCCTGCATCGGACAGGCATTATTTTCAATATTGAGTGCTGCTGGGTTCATTGGAAACCTTTTTTTTTACCGGATTTTAATCCATTTTGAGGAAAACATTTTTTTTTGGAATCATACGTACCTATGTACATACGTATACATAGAACGGTACATAAAATTTGATGTTTAAGTTCAGGTATAAATTAAATCTGGACAATGAGTTGAGATTGATACAACAGTAATTATTCATTTAGAAGTGTAGCGAAATTAGCGTCGTCCTCTTCCGTTTGAAAGACAATTTTCCTTTATGGGAAAATACGTTATTCAAGCGGGGAGAAGGGAGGTTGGGTGGGGACTTTTGCGCGCTTTTCCGAGATATTTCACCGATTCAATTTCTCAAATCTTGATCACAAAAGAATCGCTCGCGTTGTGAAATCGGATTTCTAAAGTAAAGTTGATCCTTTGATTTTGACATCCTTTTCGACGGGTTTGAATACATTTCGAGTGTCCTCCAACAAGTTGAAAAGGGGTGGGATGAATCCACTCGAGATATTTGATTTCGCGTTACAGAAAAACGCTACAAACATCCACCTTTGTACTATAAAATTCACACATTGTATGCATCGTGTCTGATTCCATTTTCGAAAGAATAAAAATACCATCTATTTAACCTGACATTGCCCTGGTGCATGTTGGATTGTAAATATTTCATCAACTGTCATTATTCGCATTCATAGAAACAAACTTTCGTAAAAAAAAAACATCGCAATCGAGTACTCCACGACACCTAATGGATTGTAGAAAAGACCCTGTAAGGCAATTGATGGAATGTTTAAAGAACAAAAGACATGACAAACAAGAACTCATTTTTTTCATAAGCATAACATATATAAAATAGCCCTATTCCGTCTGTCTGTCTATCTGTCTGTGTTTCTGTCTGCTGATAACGCCCGCCTCGGTAAATAATTAAAAAACCAGGTATCACTGATTCGGAACAGAGCGCTTACGCGGTAAGCCAAACAAGATGATAATAGGCAAGCTTAAACGTGACTATTTAATATTAAAAATAGGCTCGCGACTTTGCTAAATTGTTACTTTGTTGTATTATTGCATAGATGCGACAACTATAAAAACAATTAAATTTTATATTATTTTTCAGTACGGGTGATGAGAACGCTCCGTTGATATTCAACGGGCTTACACTAGTAAATATATAATAGCCCTATTCCATCTGTGTGCCTGCGTGTGTATCTGTCTGTCTGTCTGTTGATAACGCTCGCCGATGTAAATAATTTTTCAAAAACCAGAACGTCATCACTGATTCAGAACAGAGCGCTTACGCGGTAAGCCAAATAACCAGATAATAATGGGCTGGCTTCAACTTGACTATTTATATAATAAAAAATAGGCTCGCGACTTTGCTAAATTTTTAACGCGCCATCTATGCAACAAGGCAAGGCTTGCCTATTGCATCTATGCAATAGGCAAGCTTAAACGTGACTATCTAATATTAAAAATAGGCTCGCGACTTTGCTAAATTGTTACTTTGTTGTATTATTGCATAGATGCGACAACTATAAAAACAATTCAATTAAATATTATTTTTCACTACGGGTGATGAGAAACCGCTCCGTTGATATTCAACGGGCTTACACTAGTATATATATATTATGTAAATAGATAGAGAAAATTAGTACAATGCGGCCATTGAATGACCGCGCTCTAACTGTCTAAATCACGCATATGCCACATAGGATTTTATATTCTGGCAACGTTCACTGGAAAAATAAGCCGCGATATAAATAAGGCAGTGCACACAATGAACACGCGAATTTTCCTTTAGTTTACGACTGGTGGGAGTGTCCCCCGCAATAATTCCTAGAGATCCCAGGGGATATACCTAGAGCTCTGGCTCTACAAGGGTGCATCCGCCCCCTTGTCGTCGACCACGACATGCCCAAATTTGCAACTTAAATTTCGGGACCGCACGACGACAAGATAGGTGGATAGGAGGGTTGCAATTTTTAAGACTTTATTTATGCAATATCTCACATACGGCAGCCGGAAAGTACCGCTCGGCCCCCAGAGCTTTTACGACTTTATTAAAGCGTTTATCAAATTTTCGTGTCGTTCCGCGCGTCCCGTGCCACCCTGTACGTAACACAATGAATGTCCTCGGATATCCCTAAGATTTTAGCGAAAAATTACGATTAAATCGCACGACTCGCTCGCTATCTTTATGGGGCGCATTAGTGAAGGATAGCTATCTGCATAATTAAAGCGATCGTTGCATTAAATATTCATTATTATTCAAGAACACGATTTCAACGGCGTCGTTGGAAATTCTAGAACGTCTCAGTGAGCACTTGCCGATGTTTTATAAGATTGCGTGACGTTTTCGTGGGAAAGATAATTTGGTGGTGTTCCATTGCTACCCCTCCATACAGTTCGACCAGCTCGTTTCGATCGTACCATACCGTGCGTCCGGTTGATTAATGAGTCGCTCTCGATCGCGCACCACTTTGTATGGCGGGAGAGAGCGCGTTTTCTGAAGCTTTCGCCATTAACGCAACAAATTACGGCCGTAAACAAAGTTTATTTGTGGATAATCTTTGTTGGCGAAGTTTTAAGTACGAATGTCGGATATTTATTGTCTCGCACAACGCTACCACCCCCTTTCCCCTTGTCCTGTTCCTCCCCTGTCTCTCCATTCACATCCCCCTTATTTGACTTTTCCATAGAACATAACAAGTTTCGCTTATAAAAGTCTTTAACGACCCTCTAAGCTACACTTCCTCGTTTCCATTTCCGTAAATTATTGCACTAAACAACAAAAAATCCACATTTGTTTCGCCTCGTTCTTTCTTTCGCCGACGTATTTTACCGTTTATTACATGCAAGACAACAAATATACAGTCATAATACACTAAGTAAATACAAATCGCATCCGAAGACCGTGTCTTATACAAAAGAAAACGAATGTCTTTAATATTATCAATTGGACACACAGTTACGTTAACTATTGTTTGCGAAGACAGTGTACATTAGGGTGGAGCGACGATGTATGGAACTTTTTTTTGGGGATATTCGTTTTGAAATAGTTCTAAAAAGTTGCCTTTACATCATACATACCTCTTCTGTCCAAAAAAATCTGCTTAATTAAAAAAGTTTTTTTTTTTTACACTTTTACTTGTATGAAAATTTCCAGTTGATTGTTTCCAATCTCTATAAATAGCAATTTTAATTGGAAAATTAGTATTTATTTTTATTATACATACTTACTTTACTCGTATATACATACTTATATTTACTCGTATGTCTCCCTCCACCACGCTCACAAATTCACACTTATTTGAATAATTCAAGGAATAAGTAAATTAATTAGATTTTTACAAAAAGTACTTATAATATACAATAAAGTTAGGGTAATTTTATGAGCATGTTATCTAAAATTTTGTATTCTGTGTTCAGACTTCGAAATTTATAGGCAAATTTTAATTTTTCGCCTTCGGGTAGAGGCCTGAAGACATTTTCACAGATTTTTTTTTCAGTATTTTTACGAGAATACGGATAATACAACGAAACTTTTGGTAGGTATTACAATGCCGATTTTTAATTTTTGCAATGTCGCTCCTTCCTAGTGTACATATGTACATATACTCACTGAGCATTCCAATTTGGATATCGATTTGGATAAGATATCGACTGAAATGAAATAGTCACCTTTATCGAAAATTTGTAAACAAACAAACAAACGTGCAATCCCATTCGAGCTGACAATAACTGTATCGAGCGCATTTTCCGATCCCATTTCGAATATTAAAATACATACATCCTTCCGTATTTATTGACGTTCGTCTTGCAATGTACAATATTTATTATACTGAAATATTTCCATCGCTTCGGCGAGTTATGCGATACTTTTCACCATGACGACGCCAATATTCTCACACAAAAGAGAAATACGTTATTCGATAACAAAGCTCAACGCATACATCAAAAAGTATGAGATATCGAATTGGAAAGGAAAAAAAAACACACGGAAAAAAAATTGAACGTATCAGTTTTTTGTTTATCACTCGTTCCCGTAACCACTTACAGAATGGGGCAGAATTACATTACATAATTGTTTAACAGTCCCATTTTATCACACGTCTTGATTAAGCTATTTTATTCACTAACTTTTTGATATTTCAAGTTAAGTTTCGTATGATTTTGAATTTGGACGTAAACCTTTTAGACGTATATTTTTATGATCCAATATATATAAAATACCGTATTCCATAAATTAATTTATATCTACATAGTACCATAAAAAATACCACTAGATTTTTATAGTTAATCTAAAAACGGTTGTAAAAAATCTGTCGCTTTTTGTAATATGCATCATTCGCTTACTCTCGCCGTGTATTGGTTTTGCGCTGAACGTCGTAAAATTGCAGTAAAATTCTATTCGCTTCAATGGATATTCGTTTTTTTATAATCGCCCATCGCACCCTGTATAACTATATCAATGTCACTTTAGTTTTCTCCTTAGATATAAAGTTTTCCTTGTCGGTTATTCTTTAAAGAAAAATGCTAGAGATGGGCGCCACTTTTCCCTTTCGAGTGTAAGACGTGGCGTCCCGTCGTTACGCATAATTCTCCAGTTCTTGCTTTTATCTTCTTTTGACAAGTTCGCATTTTTTTCCCCTACTCACTACCTCCGCCAAACAAACAAGACTCCATGCAAAATGTAGACTGTGCGAAGAAAGGCTTTCCAGCTAGATGTTTGGCCAACTTTTCGCCTTTTGTGCGGTTAACATCTTCGCGCCCAACCATCTATGTACACCAGCGGCGTCCATCACATGTTCAATTTCCGGTCTCGCTCACCGACAAAAGAAACCCTAAACGTACACAGTTGAGAAACACCTTTGTACCGAGGTGTATATATATACATATATATATATATGTGTGTGTGGGGGGTGTTCGGGGTCCTTTGTCGTTCGCAAATGATTGAAAAACTTAGATAGAACTCGTTCCCCGTGTACAAACGGCTCGCGGAAAACAATTGGCGACTAACTTCTCTACGGGGCTCTTTGATCGAAATTCTTAGCGATACTTCGACAAGTCAGACTTGTAAGTCAACCCCTCGAAGCGACGACACACTCTCTCTACGTATACATTTATTCGATGATAAAATGTTTCGTCTGCCATTTACGCATATTCCCCTCGAAAAGCATTGCGCAAAGTTTGAAATCGAACGGGTTTATAAGGCCTGGAGTGTCAGACCTTTTATATGTATTAACTACTAGATGGTTTGCCGGTTGTATGACAGTGGATTCTAACCCCAACAACCACCCATGCACGCTGGTTTTTATTTATTTAAAATACATGGGCATACAGCTGATGGAGTCCAGGGTTCTGTTATAATTTGTACATACAATTTTTAATTATTTATTTATATTTAAAGGATAACAAAAATCAATTGATATGCAAAAACTTGTCAAGATGATTTTTAAAGAGATTTGGCAATGGGCTGGACACATAGCGAGAAGGTTGGAATGGCAGATGGACGCTAGAAATACTGAAATGGTATCCGAGTGAATGGTGAAAGAAAGCAAGGTAGACCGAGTGGACGATGGTCTCATGAATTGAGAAGAATGTGTGGAGTCAACTGGATGCAGATTGCCCAAGACAGACAGGAATGGAAGAGGATTGGAGAGGCCTGCATCCAGCAGTGGATGGTGAAAATGATGATGATGACTAGCTGATTTGGGAGGCGGTTCCAAACTTCAACCACTCCATTTGAAAATAATGAGTCTGACAATTTTGTTTGATTTTTATTTTAGGAGTCACAGAGTATGACCGCTGAGATGAGCGTTTTAATTTAACGTAATGGGGTTTTTTATTGGACATTTATATTTATTATTTATTATTTTATACACTTCTATTAAATGACCTCTCAATCTTCTCGTCTCCAAAGAGATGAGACTCATTTTCTTCAAACTTTCGTTGCAGGGTAGTGTGATCGAAGGTGGCATTCTTGTTATCCTTCTTTGAAATCTTTCTAAACATAAAATGTCTTTTTTAAAGTTAGGGTTCCAAACATTTACAGCAAATTCTAATTTAGGTCTAATATAGGATTTATAAATTTTTTACTGCAACTGGATACTAAAATTCTTAATTACACGTTTGATAATATATATGTAGGTATGTATACAAAAGATTTTATATGAGTTGACCATTTTTGGCCTTTTTTGTGGTTTGTACAATAACAGTACAGCCCATGGCTCATTTGACAGTACGTGAAACAGTACGTGTACGTGTACGTTGATTGAATAGGTTTATGGCCATAAAATCGCGTCGTCGACTTAACCAGCTTAATCAACACACACCTCTAAAATTTTTTTGGCAATGCTAGCGTGACCACAACGACCCAGGCGGGCAGATGTTTACGCTGTAGTGTTTTAGTATTGACTCTTGAATTGTCTGCGAGGTATACATATGTACATACATATGTACATACATGTGTATCTTTGATAATATCAAAATTTAATACTGCTAGTTTCAAGCACTCCATTTGATTACACAAATTGCAAATTTGCTTATGTGTGTGGTACTCGTTTTTGTATTTTCTGACGTGAGTAATTTTCTTATTTAATGGCATGGCACATTTTCTCCGATGAAATTTGTATTCATGATAATATTTTAGCGGTTATTGTATGTAGGTTATATCGTTATACGTATGTACATTGGTTAAATTAAATGCCACGCGATTACTTAGCGTTGCAATTTAAAGTAATGTTTGTTTTTTGTGTCCTCGTCTCGGTGCTATACGAAAAATAAACGGTTTTTATAACAGTCCGCGCTTTTGCCCAGTCCTGTAAATTTTAGAATAAGCGACCGTAATAAAACAAGACTCTGGATAACCGTGTAGAAAAATATCAGCTACGGAGACGTCTAGAAATTAAGTTAAAGTTAACGGTGACGTAGAGGAGACAAAACGGCAAGAAAGAAACGTGCCGCAATGTTAATCTTGCTCGCCTGTCCTTTTGCTTGTCTTTCAGAAATCTCATTAAGTTCTTTGCATTTTTTGTATGTCGTTTTGTGCAGAATACTCAGTTGGTAATGTCTGACAGACTTGACATTTTGTGTCGAGAAAGCAATTTCGCCCACAGTTCAAAGCTTGTGACTTTGAGTGTAAGCATGATCGAAATTGAATTCTACATACATATATGTATGTATGTACAATGTACGTATATATAATAGATAGATAGATTATATAGCGTTGTACCTACTACGGCTATTCAGAGTGTATCACGTCACTTTATAATCTAATTACTTCGAAAATGTCATTCAAGTTTATCTGTACAATCAAAAAGCAACGTCGCATGATCGAATAGCTCACATTTCTAACTAACATTTAACAAAAGCTTTCAAAGTTGTACCTTCAACGCCACATTATACCGTTTTCAATGTTTGAATTTGTTCATGTAAATTTCCTCAGCTTTTTCTACATTAAATCTACATAACAGATGACTCTACCTACTGTTTTACAAGCACTAATATAGTATAGCCATAGATAGATGTGTACGCAAACGAGAGCTCTCATTTGTATACGCGAATTAATCGCATTTCACATCGCGGGCAAAACAATACGAGTCGTAACTTTCGTCCGACAAAAAAGCTAAACATTGCCGGATATAAATAATTTACGATCCGAACAGCTTACCGGGATCGTGGTGTGAGAAGGAGGCTAACGATTCGTATATTCAAATTAATCGTTTTCGATATGTATATATGTATGTAGTATGTTTATATATTTATGTGGTGGCCGATCGCTTTAGCGCAAATTCTCTTAAAACATACGCACTTCATCGCATAAATCACTTTAATTTTAATCTAACTAGAGCGTAAAAGATAAATTCAATTCGTCCCACTGATATTAACGAGCTTAATACCGCCAGAATTAATCTCGCACTTCGCAAGATCACATTAAAACAATGAAGCCGCGTGGGTTATGCCGTCAAAGGAGATGATTCTATAATATGATATAACAATAGGAGGGGAGGGGAATAAACAACGAAAGCTTATAGTAGAGTATTTGAGAGGCACCAAGTTAAATCGTTTATTCCTGTCTTTGTATTTTGTATAATATACAGAGTAAATACGACTCGCTTTGAAAGTTCTGATAATCGTCGAAGATGCGAGAGATAATATAAAGACGCCAAAATAAGCAAACTTTTTATAAATGCTTAAAACCACGATGTATGTTATTTATTTATCTGGATTGCGTTGAATGTCTAAGGATGCTACTAACTTTGTAAGTTTTTTTAAATCTTATTTCTCAATGTAAAATAGACTTAATTGTAAGGTTAGGAAGACAAAAAGGTAATTGATAAGTGGATGTAGTTGATTTGTCGCAGGTGATGAGGGCAGGTGTCTGTTGAGCTTTTCCGCTTAGTATTCCGTTCCAGTCTGCGGAGCTTTTTTTTTCCGCCCGCTCATTAGTCGCGTCAATTTGGAAAGCTCCCCGCTTGCGTTTCGACTTTGTCACGAGCGCAATCCTTACCGGAGCTTTCGTATTACGCCGCGTAATTGTCAAAGTACATAAAAAATAATAAAAAAACAGACAAAACTCATCGACACTTTTATATGATATGTCATACGTGGAGCTTTTCGTCAATCGTCAGTTTCCTGTTTTGCAATTTGGCGCGTGTTTTCGAACCGGTTTTCGTTAGGTAGAGTAAGCCCGGGTGGGTAAAAAGGACTCGTAAATATTCGCAAAGGCCAAGACTTGATTAAGCGCCGTAACAAAAATCAAGCTCGCATACGTGATCCGAATCGAATCGTGAAACTCGTTTAACTCGAAACAAAAGCTCCGCTGCGTGGCGCCTAACGAACAGTGAAAATATCAAATTGAATTATTCCAATGAGATTTGCGCTGACGGCGACGCGGAGCTTTCGCCATCGGCGGAAAATTTTCCACCAATAACGCGGAAAGTGCACTGCAACGCGGAAAAACTACATTATGAAAATTGGATGCATTTCGCAAATACATCAAAAAAGCAAGGCAACTTGTTTTGCGTCACATTAACCTTTGAAATTAGACCATAGACCACTAGGTATTGCTTTTACTGTCGAACGATGCATTGTGACCACTCGATTGACTGATGGTTTTATACTGAAAATTTACAATTTTAAGCTTGTACGTACATATACATAGGTCAAAATGCCACGTTGCTACTTGTCAGAAATATTTTCTTAATTTCCCACGATTCGACAGCGTCTACTAAAAGGTGTTTATTATAAAATCATATCGACTATTCTTTTTTTGAAGTAAAACTTCTTTACGCTCGGTAGAGTAAAAACGGTTCATCCAACGTTCCATACAAACGGAGCGAGCGATAAGCTGTCACGCATACCCCAGTTTGGAGGTAGGCTATTGCTCTCTCTCTTGCTCTTTCGCGTTCGTGCGAGAAAGAGATCCACCCCGAAAATTCGAGCGTCCCGTGTAGTAAAAACGTGTCATCGAAGCGTGGCACGACACGAAAACCAGTGGATGAGTGGATGCAGAGTCATTGTAGAGATATGAAGTGGCAAGCTTTTCTTAAAGAAAAAGCCGGCGGATGAGACTTGAATTTGGATACCAAGCGGAAGAGTGCCTGCAAGGATCTGTAAGGCGTCGCTGGATTGGAGGTAGGCTATTGCCCACTTTCTTGCTCTTTCCAATTCGTGCGAGAGAGATATCCGCTCCGAAAATTCGAGCGTCCCCTCTGCACCCTGCAACCACCCCTCAGTTTAGTAAAACGTTTCATCGAAGCGTGGCACGACACGAAAACCAGAGACGGCCAGCGGGTACCCCCACTCCTCGGCTAGACGTCGGCTAGCAGTGATGCCGCCACTTCACATTGGGCGAGCTCTAACGAGTAGTAGCGAGCGTCCACGTGTGGGTATGTCACTCTAACATTTTCGCGTTAAGGCCAGAACACTGTATGAACACTCGCGTTGCATCGCAAGTCGAGCGAACCGCGAAGAAAGCAAGATGGCGGACCCTTCCCCCTCCACATTCAGTGTTGTCTGTGCGTTTGGTTGACACTAGAGTGGCGCGATCAGCGATACGATATCAGCGCTCTGGCCACGCGTGTCACTTCCATGCAAATGCTCGTCAGCATTCGACGACGTCACCCGAGGCCAACGGTAGACGAACATTCGCGCGAATGTGAAGTGGCGGCATGAGAACAGTTAGTCATTGTGTGAGCGTTTAAAACCACATTTGTGTACACAATTCTTTCACATTCACATCTGTATTCCTTCTTGTTTGTTGATATTTTGTGTTTCTTGCATTTCTTTACAACTACTGTGTACTATTTAAGTATTCAAACGATTATCTGCGGGGTGACCTAAACTCGTATGGATCGTAATCGATCTAATTCCTGAAACGACCTGAGATGTTTTGGTCCATTTGGGTTACACAGGAGATACACACCGTGCCCACCACCCCCGTTATTTAGTCGCCTAAACACACAAAGAATACAAAGAGTCTATTTTAATCCGGCTAGCCGAAGACGTGACGTTACATTTCCATTATTATTTACTTTGGGGTCATTGTGCGCTTTCGCTTTCAATACTTTTTATTCGTGTCTAATTCAATTCAACTTTTATACGACCCGTATTCAAGAGGGTTGACTTTCTTTCAGTACGTGCACGTTTCAACTGCACTGAAAGAAAATCACTATAATGTATCGTCAAATGAAATGTCTCCGAAATTTGAATAAAAAAGTATACCTTTTATATAAAATATATAAATATTTTGATCTGATTTATAGCTAGTTGAGAAATATTTAGCTACAGCCTTTCGTTTTACGTTATTATTATTAAAACGTTACCTGCGCTGAGCGTTATATTATATATCCTCGTTTCGTGAAAAACCGATACACGCAATATGTCATGCGGCGAACTGGTGTATTGGGTAGGTAACCATCGTGTTCGAAGTTCGAATCTTGATAACCACGAAAAAAAACATGCTTGTAAATAAAGTTTAAGTATAAAGTACGCGCACGCACGAATGAATATCGGCATTCCATAATTATGATTATGCCGAAAAACACACGACACCAAAAGTTAAAAAAAAAAAAAGCATTAACCCTCTCTTGTTTCAGTGATGTTTTTATAATGTTGTGTCGGTTGCGTTTTCGCATTTTAATGCGATTCGCAGTCGGCGTCTTGTACTTTGCTTATTTTTTTTATTGCGAGCGGTTTGTTCGGTTCAGTCTCACAATAGCACGTTTATTGCGAGTACACCGGTGGTGCTCAGGTTTTTCTCAATACCAAATTTTCTTCACCGAGAAACCGTCCCCGCGTTCTTCTCCCTTCTCCCCCGACCTCCCCTTCTGTTGTAAAAAAGAAAATCTGGTCCTCATTCAAAGATGTTTTTCTGTACGGTTGGTGCCCGCAAAATCGGCACCGGTGGAAAAAGAGAAAAGCGAAGCAAAAAAAAAAAAAAAAAAAAAACAATCGGAACATTTCTAAGAAATCCATTTTCGGTCGCGGGATGAGGGAAGGGGTGGTTCGGGTTGATGGATCCGGGTTCCCTTTGGCACCGCTGAAAAATAAAAATTGTTATTTATGCGATTTTCTCGCTGGGGAAATTCTACACTCGTTTGCGTGCCGAGAATTCACACAATGCCGTCTAATATCATTTTTTTTTTCCCCATTTAAATGCATATTTTTTTCCCCGGCCCGAAGTTTTTCACGGTTGTAATCATTTCTCGTTTTACTCGTTAGAATTTCGGCAACGTATGATTGGCAGTTGATACTACCGCTTTTCTCGATACGTCACTTATGACCTAGATCGAAATATCGGACTTTGTTGTACACGGACCCCCTGTTGTGTGGGCAATTTACAAAATAAAATGTAAATTTTGTAATTGTATCACTTGTATCACAAATTACATCATTACAAAGACGTGAAAGTGCTACTAGATAAAAGAGGTGTTAGAAGACTCAAAAGATAAAATATCTACATACATATGTATGTAAGAGGCCGAAAAAAATGAAAAACGAAATCGCGTTCAAGAGTAAACTGCCATTTTGGTTGGCAGATGTTGACCAAAATCATAATATCTCTTACACCCTACGTAAAAATAATAGATATGAAATTTCAGCTTAATAGACTTGATAAAAAGACTTAATAGACTTGATAGTTTTGGAGAAAAAGTTAAAAACTTTAACAATCAAGAGTAAAAGTACTACTTCCGGTTATTATTATATTATTATATTATAAATTATATTATTTTGAAGGTCATTATGCAAAATTTCAACTTAATGTGTATGATAAGTTTTGCTGGAAAAACTTTCCAAAGATTACACAAAAATTAGGTGGTTTTCCAAGGGAAGTACCACTTCCGGTTGACGAAAATTTTTGAAAGCCTAATGGATTGTAATGGCCGGTAAAAAACATATAAAAATGAAGTTTCAGTTTAATAGGATAAATGGTTTTTGAGCTTTTAGCGATTTTACACAGGTACTCAGACATACAGACATTTTCCAGAAATCATGAAAACGTGATCATCAGCGGATGATACCTGATACAAAATGGTCAAAATCTCAAGGTCGAATTTTCGCACGATCACAATACTTCATCCAATTAGGATAAAGTAAAAAGCCCAGCGATCTGACACAATACTAGTGTATGGAGATGCCCAATGAGTCATCATCCAATACAAAGACAACTAATAAAATCAAAGATAACTAATAAAATTAAGAATAAATTGCTAGTTCTAATAATAAACAATATAATAAAAATAAACAAACAGATACCTACATACATATATATATATATATATATATATATATGTATATATGTATACTTGAAAGTTATATTAAAATTACTTTTAAAACAGTGCAGTGCTATAATAAATCAAAATGTTCTAGTAAAAGAGTTTTTCTTTTTACAGCGCATATAAAAAGCAATTTTGTGTGTATAGAGCTCTAAAGTCATATACACACATATGTACATACGTATGTTTATGTTGTAATAAAACCCGTTTTTATTGAGGTTTTTGTGAATTTAATTGTACAGCGTACCAAAAACCAAAGCTCCGTTTACACTCGAATCGTCAGGTATATATCGTTAGATTTAAACTCAAATATCCCCTACACGTTTTCAATCGGTCGGTGTCAGATTTTCATCTGACCGTATACTATTCGGTAAACGTGTTCGGCAAATTTGTCGCGCCAAATTGAAACGTTCGCGGTTATACCTATAGTAAAATCCAACACCGATAACCCACATTGGAAACTGGAATTGCACGAAGGCATACATACATACATATGTACATTTATAAGTACGAACGTTCGATGAATTTCATACTTTTTTTTTTTTTTTTTTAGTACGTGGCCGGGTCACTTGGCCTATTGCCTACTTTTGAAGAGTGGCTGGCAATAAAATTACACAACGGATCAATAGTCGAGCGTTAATATCGAATTCGGCACGCTTTCACCCTATCAAATATGTAAACCACAATTTCACACATTACACATTCCGCTCACAATTCGTTCCGGTTGAATAAATTAAAAGCGCGTCGAGCTTTCGTCACACGAACTTTCCCGCAAACTTTTACGCCTCGTCTTTCGAACGCTGAAGTATGAAGGAAGACTCTGGAAAAACCCGGCGATTTTCCCGACTTATCTCCCGCTGAGAATACTCTCAGCATTGTACGAGAATTCTCGACAAGACCATAATAAGGCACGAGAACCCACTGTTTGCTCGTACGAACGATGAAAATGCCGCCATTGTGCTCTCGGTTCGCCTTTGTTTCGTGCACTGAGACGGATCCACGTCTAATTTATATGTCTCCCTTATTTTTTTTACTCCCTCTCTTTCTCTTTTTACAAAAGATAAACCTCACATTTCTTGAAAGATACAAATTCGCTCGAATTACAACCGAGTGGAGTTGCGTCGTTGAACTATCCAAAAAGCACTGCTGTATCGAAATGTGTAGCTCTCCATACAAAAGTATTTTTGATCGTACAAATATTTCTGATCCATAAAGAAAATGTGTCGAACTTGTAGCGTAACTTTTTTTTTAACTCGTCGAAAATTTCTAAAGTGGATAAAAATATTTAAAGGCGGGTACGCAACGTTTGGAAATAGGTGGGCTAAGCGAAATTCGGCAAAGTTTTGATGGGTCGCGTTGTTAAAAAGTTGTAAAAACGTTTCGCAATATAATGCAGTGTGGCGTAAAAATAAACTTGATATTACGAATCGCACATTTCAATTCAAATAAAAAAAATCGTACACTGTTTTTACTTTTGACAATATAAGGCAATACACCTACCTACATACATACATATATATGTAGTTGTGTGAGTATGATTTTTGTGCAGGAATTTTTTACTTCAATTATAAACCGTTAAACTAATAATTCTTTTACCGGGCCCGTAAAAATATCCGAATACCCGAAGCGACATAAAATATTTTAATACCTTTGAACTACACCGCGAATTTTAATATCTCAAGCTTTATCATAGAGATTTTTTTGTGACCCACCGACGAGGTATCATACGTTAATTCCAAATTAATCGTACGGAAAAAAACTCTTTTATACATAGTCGAAAATAGTTGAAAGGTATTTTTCATTTCAGGAAATACTTCATTTTATGCGAAAAATATGGATGATGATGGAAAATAAAACCTCACAATGGTCATGAATACATAATTCGTAGCGCACCGTACGGCGAATATCCACTCGTGTCCATTACACAACTGTAGAATTGTCTTCATTGTTCAAACTGCGACAGTAAAAGTTTAAACTGCGATAATTCCCTCACTTTATAATTGATTCAACTCATTTTACAAAAATTGAACGGTCGAAGCTCTCGATAAGCATACTTGATAATCGTATAAATATATAATACCTAATTTTCCACTAAAAAAAGATATTAGACTAAGGTATTTATTATTAAGCCTAATTTTCATTATTGTACTGCACAAAATAATTATGTATATAAATTGTTTATTGAGCTTTTTCCATTTAATTTCCATAAAATATATTGAATCAATGTGTTTATAACACTTTCTGGTTATTTTATACATTGTAAGGAATAGCTGTCGGGAACCCGTGGCTTCTGAGCCGCATGCGGCTCTTTATATCAAAACTCGTGGCTCTCATTTTCAACCAACGTTACGTAAAATAATATAAATATTATGAGAAGGGTATTTGAAACATAAATTTCACAAGATAAATCTATCGTAATTTTTCCCTCTCCTACTTTTCATATAACCTTCATGCTCTAAAAAAAAGCCTTAAAATTGTTTTCAAGATTAAACATAATAATAGTTTTATATAATAACTCCACAAAGTACATTCCACAAATGAATAGGACCTATTTTAATTTTCAATATATGTACATATACCTAGGTATGTAATCCAAAAATAATATATTGCGGCTCCCGAACTTTCCAATTTTGCAACTTTTTCCATGATTTGGCCCTTAGCTAGAAAAAGGTTCCCGACCACTTCTGAATAGAATGTATAAGCATTGTTCGGGATTTAATGGGATACCAAATTAATAAATTCAATTCCGGTATATAGCTACGCGGCTAAATATTATTGTTGCATTTGCCTATGACATGATTATAAGAATCCATGGCAAAGGCAAATGCTCATTTTTTGCCTTTCAATTTTTAAATGCACTATCAGCATCAACTACCAAAACCTATCCCCATGAACTCGGACATACCAACCCTAAGCTGAGTATAATATAAATAAATATTTATCTTGTTACAGATCGCCCCTTGTCACCAGTACACTCAAACGATATATCACTAAAGGAAACTGCCAGCATCCTCAACATTTGGTCCTTCGAACCGGCTATGAACCAGTGACCTATGAATGAACGAGCATTATATATAGTTATAACTTAAGATTTCCCGTATTGTCGTTTAATATAGCACATGTATTCGACACCAGTGTTAATCTTTGCAGGCATTGCTGTCGATACGATTCATAACTATATTTATGTTATTTTTTGATTTATATTGTATTAGATCTAAAAATAAAACGAAAACAGAGGCGTAGTGATGAAACGTGTGTGTGGTAGACTTTTCTCTCAGAGCAGACTTTTCAGCACGATCTCCAACATTGTGCAAGAGAGGCCCCACTCTCGGTCGCAATTATTTTTTCAAGGGTTTATTCAGATGAAGCCGTGCGGCGTTGGCTAGTTTCGCATTAAACTTTCACAGTTGCATAGTGTTCGGTGGCTGAATGAAAATATTTGCTGAAAAAAGGGCGAGGTTCCCCGTCGCCACCATCGTCAGACCCACTGGAGTTTTCACTTTCAAATGAGGCTTTTCCGGCGCGAACGGATAACGTATCGAGAGTGAGGGAGATCGAAAATAATAAAAAAAAATGAAAATAAAAATAAAAATCGGTAGCAGATAAACGTCGTCGATATCTCGATGGCGTTTGAATAATTTACGAGCGTGAAACCACTCGACAATGAACAGTATCGTCATGCTGAAAATGTATTGACGCATTGACGTTATTCAATGCGTAATTTATGGAACGGTCAACTCTTGTATCGATAAGCAAACTACGACGAAACCGAAAACACTTCATCACAACTTCGACGCGATTTGGGATTATTGATACCGGGAAGCGTATAATATTAAAAGCTGATCGTAGCAAAAACTCATCCAAAGTCAAACCAACAGGGAACCAAATTTTACGACTCAAGATGCCATAATCGTTAGCGTGTTCCTCAATTATGCGATGAAATTTTGTAATTTGTTTGTTACAAGGTTTAAACTTTGAGCAATTTTAAAGTTTAGAGTCTAAATTATTTACCTAGAATTCGTATGAATTGATCGGGAATTGAAGAAACAATGGTCGGGAACCTTTTTCGAGCTAAGAGCCAAATTAGGGAAAACCTTGCAAAATTGGTAAGATTGGGAGCCGCAACATACATATTAATATTCGGATTACATACATATTCAAAATGAAATTAAATGTTACTTGTTTATGAAATGGATAGCAGTAATAAATAAGCTATCTTCGTGATATTTCTAAATGTTCGACAGTTTATTACTAAAGAGTATTATTGAAAAACGATTTAATGCTTTTTATAGCCATGAAGCTATACATATGTAGAAATATGATTCATTTTGATTTTGTGTAATTTGTGTGTCAACATTTTGTGTTTCGCACAAAACGTTTGATGACAGCGAGAGCCGCATCCGGAGCACTGTCCAAAAACGATTCTCCAGGACCGCGTTGTAGGAAACCAATTTATAAATAAACTGAAAATTCAAGGTGGGGTCAGTTTAGGGTTAACCAATAATTTTGAAATTTTGCATACTCTTTTTGGACGGTTCTGAGTATCCTTAAAATCGGTCAAAGTTTGAGCTTTCATCCGCTTCGCTTCATCATACATATATACATACATACATATTGTTGACTTTGTCCACGTAAAAACTGCAAAGCAGATGATTTACAAACGTACGTAAAAGATTAATGAAATTGAAACAAATCACAAAACATTTAAACATGACGAATTATTTTTCTTTTTTATAGCTAGCACGGGAGTTGTCAAGTATATTTTTATTGCGAGGATTCCTAAACGTTTGTTTCGTTTTTAATTGACGAAATTTCAAAAACATGCATATAAATTTACATGCTCGTTTTAGATATACATACATATGTACATATTCAAACTAGCACGGGGGTTGTCAAGAATATTTTTATAGCGAGGATTCCTAAACGTTTTTTTCGTTTTTAATTGACGAGATTTCAAAGACATACTTATTTACACGCTTATCTTGGACGCATTCAACCCAGCACGGGGGTTGTCGAGTATATTTTTATAGCGAGCATTCCTAAACGTTTGTTTCGTTTTTTATTGACGAGATTTCAAAGACAACAACACGTACTTCTGTCCGCGTGCATCTGTGGACGGTTACACATCCGGACATCGGGATTGACAGCTTTGGCACCAACCCACTTATGTATATTATGACAAATACAATCAACTAAAGCCGCGAACTCATTAGCGAACCGCGCGTGTAATGCAACACAGCTTGTAAACGTGTACGCACACTTTGCGCGCGCTCTGCAACATTCGTGGCGATCCACACGGTGTCGGCTTTTCGCGCGAACACAAAGGGGCGCGCAGTGTGCGCGTTGTGTTTGTACACGACGTCCACATTAGCGTGCATCAAACATGCATCACATTACACGCGCTGTTACATTGCAGACATAATGGTCGCACGTAACAATTTATTCCGTTCGGCCACTCAAATCTAACTTTAAAATCAAAAAAACAAGTCCGAGATTCAAAACATCATAACAACACCCGACGCAAAGAGTCACCCATACAAAAAAAAAAAGCAATTTCACGCAATTCATCCGCGAGGGGGTGGATCGGGGGGGGGGGGTTGGTATGGGAGCAATGGTGGTGATTGATGCGGCATCATTAGCCTAGCGAACAAAGGGGCCGGCGCCTTTGAACACGTTAATTATTATCAATTAATTTGGTCCCTCGTTGTCGACGCGGCCCCTAATAGCTTACTTAGCCGAAAAGCAACGGTATGGGGGTGAAAAGAGGATGGGGAGGAGAACAACCACCCACCAGTCTCCCACTGCATAATTGATTATGTGGGCGGGGGGGGTGTATGGGGGTGAGCGTGTTAAAACATCACATTACTGACGTATCCATCTTCTTAATCGTAATTTATTAGGGGGTCGGCCTTTGCCAAATGTTGCGCTTGTTGTCGTGAAGAATGACCGGAAACTTCCGGTTAGTAGGGGTAGGTGTGTGTGTGTGTGTGTATGTCGGAAATGACGGGTGGTAAGGGAGGACGATCAAAACTCGAACGAAACTCGCTGAAATCGCACTTAAATCTGACAAGTTGGAAAAGTCGAATAACTTACTTATTGTTTGTCGTTTGCCTAAAATGCCTCGACGTATGGATAAATACTCGAATATAATAGGTGTGTGTGCGCTTGCAAAATGTGCTGGTAACTTTCGATTTAAGTTTTGGGTTCCCATGACGACATTGATTTTTACTTTATTGTCATGTATTTATTCGACCTTGGGATTTTGACCGAATCGGCTATCGTCCCCCGAATCTTATTGACCGTATCGGAAAGATGTGTGATTTATGTAACAGCTATCATTTACCTAGATATCATCGTATCACACTTTCAAATCATCCTTTGGAATTGTAGCTGACATTTTTTCTATATATTCTCTTTTTGCACGATTTTGAAATAACACGGTCCAGGAAAGCGGACCAATTATTTTTTTTTTTTTAATACGGTTACAAAAAATTAAAAAGTAAAACAGCAGTAAAACGGGCACGTTTATTGTGAAGTAGCAACACCGAATGAATATATATTTTTTATATTAAACTAGCTGACCCGGCATGCGTTGCAATGCCCGACCCCGTTCCCGTTCCCGTTCCTAGTACGTTTTCTGACGCGTGAGCAGGCCCGTTCCAGATCCCGTTCCCGTTCCCGATCCCGTTCCCGTTCCTAGTACGTTGTTTGACGCGTGAGCAGGCCCAATCCCGATCCCGATCCCGTTCTCGTTCCCGTTCCCGTTCCTGTTCCCGTTTTATCCAGATTTTTTTTCACAAGAACCATCCCCGGCATGATCACAATAAGTCCTGAAAGTTTCATCGCGACGGTGGTTTTGGAGCCTATAAGAGACAAACAAACAAACAAACAGACAGACAGACATTGATTTTTATATACATATGTATATATGTATGTACATAGATTAAATTTAAATCGAAACCATGTCAATTTATTATATTACTTCATTATGTAACTTATTAAAATATTATAATTATTTTTTACACTGTTTTTTTTTTCACAGTAGTCCCTGGAACGTATCCCCCGTGCAAAAAAAAAATCGGGTGTATCTACAATATATACTCGTAGTTTAGATGATGATGTTATTTTAACTTTGAAGGCCGTTAACTATTTACGGGGTTGAGCCACTAGTTCGTTCGTCAACTCGTATACCGAGCCATTAAAATTTTATTCATACTGTTTGCCAAATTTAAACGTTTCACGGAGAGGGCAAAACAATTCATAAATTGCGCCGTCGTGCAAATATTTAACCTTCGTGCAATAATCGCACGCGACGACGAAAAAAATATTTTTTTTTTCTCAAGCGACGAATTATTTATAGCGCAATAAATAACTACATTTTTTTTTATTGTTACAATTATTATTATTCATCTGAGATAAAATAAGGAAGGCCCTCGCGCGCGCCCTAAACAGATTAATAAGATTTATACCCGCAGGGGTTGCAAGTTCAAGGCGCTTCAGTTATTCAATAAGAAAGCGTGTCGAAGCGATTTTCGTATTTCATACATACCGCCGCCTTCATTATTATTCAATTTCTGACGTTGCGGTTATTGAATAAATAAAATACGGCGAAAATTTATACCGCGAAAATGCGCGATTTTCCACAGACATCGGAAAAGTCGAAGGGGGGGGGGGGTTCCATTAAAAATATATACACAGCGCGTGCGCGTCCTGCCAACGTTCGAGTTTTCCTCTTTTGCTCGCGATCAAATTTTCCCGAGATGAGAGAGGGGGTGGAAATGAGATTGCGGCAATACAACCTACACTCTCCGATGTAGCGTGAAATTTAGGATCTTTGATTGCAGAAATAAGAGCGTAGAGCGTAAAAAGCTCACCTCGAAGCCGAGTGTGCCCCGACTTGGAATTGCTCGATTGAATCCCTAGAACGTTGCGCATATACGAAGCACAACCACTACGGTTTTAATGCTGAACGTGCTCGCGAAAACATACATTTTGAGTGCCATGAGTTTTCCCGATGACCAAAAGTGCCAACTTTCGTCCCCTTTTAGTGCAAGCGGCTCCTCGGATGATCTATGTATGTATGTATGCCTAAATCCACAAAAAGTTTCAACTACGATGTGCTTATCTTTATCGCTTTGCCATTTGTTTGAATGGCATAGATTCATATTGTCATAGACAATTTTCATCCATATATCTATGTATGTACTATGATAGATAGGCTACTATTGTCAATCTTGTAGAGCTTGATCCGATTATTCGCGTAATGGCTTTTTCGTGTCTGCCCGCATTACACGCCCGACACAATATTGTAACACGACAATTTTCCGGTGACTTGTAAAATATATCCTTCTCTCATTTCTGTACAAAGCCATTGTGTTGGGTGGACTTTTGTGCTTATAAATCTTGAGTATGGTTTTGTGTTACAATGATACGTATATTCGTTATTTGAATGGCAAAGCAATATTGTTCAACACTTTATGTACATCCTTCAAGTGTAATAAAAGCTTCATTGTATTGTATTGTATTGTATATGGGTTCAACTTTGAACTCATAGTACAATGTCTGAGTCGAAAAAATCTTTTGGACAGTTTTTAGGTAATGTTTTTCTTTTTTTCGTTGCCTTCAGAATACAATTTACTGGGGCGGGGAGCTTTCTTGAATTGCAGATTTATCAGGTGACTTTTCCCGCTTCCCTAATCTACTTAAGCACTTGTACGAGACTCGTGCCCGTTCTTCAACTTTGTAATCAACATTTTAATCCCTTTTATCCTACTTTATAAGTACATAATTAAATGTCGCCTGCCATTATCGCGAAACGAAGAAGGAGGGGATAGAACGGGCGTACAAAAAAAAAAGACACACAAGAAAAATTGAAAATAACATCGGCTACCATTCTAGTAGAACGTTGCCGCGCTTTTTTTTTTTGCCCTCTTGTCATACTCGATATAACGAAATTTCGCAGACCGATTCAGAAACGAATATAAAAAGTAACGGTCGGCGTTTTGTTATCTTTATTTCCCCTCTGGCATGCGAAAATTACCGATACCGAAGAAATACATATAGCCTGGAACGAATGTATACCGCGAAAAGCTTTCATATTGACCTCTAAAGCGGCGATAATGTAAGAAATGTGTTTTCGGCTCAACAATACCGTGATATTTATTTATTATGAATCGTAACCACGCGGTTATTGCCTCGGCAAAGTTGGCGATGTTTATTCCGATTTAATACAATGCTAAAACAATTTTTAATATTAAATTCTCCTGTATATTTTATGCGGTGTAATAAATGTGTAATAAAAATTTTAAACCCGACTCTGGTGGAAATTTTGAAAAAGGAAACCGCTAAAAGCGTCGATTTCGATAACGTCAATTTTATAACGCGATATTTTTGCAGTTGGCGCGTAAATTCGGCAACTTTCGCAATTTAGCGGAACGAAAACCTCTCGTACATATTACAAAATTCACGGTAAATTACACTCCTCGAATGAAATTCATAGAAATGTGGAAAATTTCAGTCACAACCTGCACACGTTAAAGGTAATCCACCAACCTACGCAAAGTTCCCAGTCATTGTCGTTATAACTTTTTTAGCCAATGTTGAATTTCCTCAAATGAAAAATATCGATCGTCGGCTATTTTATAAATTCACATCGCGCTTATATTAATGTTTCGCTAAAGTTTTACGCATCAATTGAATTCAAATTGATCCAACTTTAATATTTGGTGTAATATTTTTCAATCATATTTTAAATATGTACATACATAATTAATATAGCGGTATATTTATAGCTTGTTCATTGTGTGGACTGGCGTTTCACAGGTCATTGAATTTAATCAATAATTATTATTACACCCTGTCAACACGATTTCACGCTATTCCATCTTCGATAACTGAGATGATTGTTTTTGACACGTCCTTCGATTTCATAGCTCGGGTCGAAAACAATCCATGTACATATTTGAATGAAAACCTATATTTTTTTACATTTATAAATTTGTTTATTTATTCGAAAAATAAATGATATTCGAGGCTTTACAAAATACAAAAATTATTTTAAATAATGACATTTTTTGCTAGTCTTACATACATATACATATTACTACTGTAACTCATCATCATTTTCAACCGTTCACCATCCACTGCTGGATGAAGGACTCTCCAATCCTTTTCCATTCATGTCTGTCTTGAGCAATCTGCATCCACTTGACTTCTCAATTCATCAGCCCATCGTCCACTCGGTCTACCTTCCTTTCTTTCACATCCTCTCCGGTACCATTCTAGTATTTCTCGCGTCTACTGCCATCCATTCTTCTCGCTATGTTTCCACTCCAACTTTTTCACACGTTCCGCCATATATGCCACTTTGATCATACTTCTTACCCATGTATTCTTCTCTTACGATCTCTTCTCGTTATACCAAGCATACATCTTTCCATACTTCTGTGTGCACTGGATCTTACGCAGCACTCTTGAATTCAGCATCCACGTTTCACATCCAAACGTCACAAATGGCAGTACGCATAGATCGTATGCCTTCTTTTTTATGCATGTTGAATTTAAAAACTATGCCCATTCTTTAAAAAGCACGCCATCCTAGCTTTATCTCTTCTTTTTTACATCCAGTCTGATTCACCAATTGTCCTAGGTATAAATACATAATTAACGATTATATTTAAATTATTTTTATGCAGATATGTAGTTACTATTGTAACTTTGTAAATTTGATTAAATAGACATTAATGCATTAGCCTTGATGAAACTATAACGGAAAAAATGGCAAAGCTAGAATTTCACCCCCAATGCCAAACATAAATTCGTAATAAATAAATTGATACTTGAATGCGATACTATCAGTGAAAATCATAAACCCTTTTCGACAGCAGGAGTCACATTCATATACTGACAGACAGACACTTCGCCTATCACATGTACGATTAAAACAACACCTCAACTGTGGCGGCAATTGTCATGCAACGACACTGTCAAAACCATTTTCGAAGCGGCGCACAGTGGGGCGCGCCGAAGAGAGTGAGTGGAAATAAATGGTGTGTGCGATGAACAAGTACTATGCACGAAGAGCGGGCTTTGCTGTGCGCTTAGTGCAATATGATTCATTATTTTTGACCTTTAAACAGTAATTGACTTTTTTTGTGGTGAATAATAATATTGGGAGTATGTGTGACAATTTTAAACTAAATTGCAAATGGTAAATAGTAAAAATCTATCATTTATACAACATCAAAAATTCACTTTTTTTATTTTTACAAAAAAAATTCAACAAGAAGCACAGATTTGGTATCCAGAGACTGTTGAAGCGCATTCATTCATCTTTGATTTCCAGAAATTTTAGCCACAGGTTTACGTAGCTAAAATACAATAGAAATCTCAATAGACGTGCCCCGCGACTGACTGAAAACTTAAATAATTCTTAAAAATCCGAAAACCCGCAACTAAAATTTCTAGAAATCAAAGATGAATGAATGTGCTTCGACAGTTTCAAGATGTCGAATCTTTCCCTCGATCTGAATTTTTAACGTTTATACAATATAATAAAAGTGAATTTTTGATGTTGAATAAATGATAGATTTTTATTATTCATTTTAAAATTAGCTTCAACCTGTCCCACATACTCAATAATCTTTTTCACCACAAAAAAAAAAGTCAATTACCATTTTAAAGGTCAAAAATAATTAATCATATTACACTAAGCGCACGGTATAGACTGCGCTTCGTGCATAGTTCCTTGTTCTTCGAGTATACCATTTATTTCCAGTCACTCTCTTCGGCGCGCCCCACTGTGCGGCGTTTAGCCAGAAATGGCTACGTAGCGATCACGTCCACGGACAGACAGACAGACAGACTACGACGGCGTAACATACGCCCTTACCGACCGAAGAGGGAGACTTCGCCTACGGAGCATAGACGTGGCGTCTGCTTAATGGGAAACGCGAGCAAGCGGCAAACTACAAAAATAAATATCCGACGTGTAATTTATGCAGAATGTCTACCTATGTACATATGTACATTTACCTATATAAAAGGTGTATGTCTGTGTGTGTGTGTGTGTATGCTTATGCCCTTTTTACGTACATTCAATATTTGTCTTTCGGTGGGGTACACTTATTAAACGGGCCCGTTCACGCTGGCCACATTCCGCTGACGCAATTTATGTAAATCTGAATATGAGAGATTATTTTTTAGCCGACGAGCAGCAGTATAAGGGTTACTCGACCGCTATGACATTCGTCGCTGACGGTAAACGTTACAGTTATTGAGTTATCGCTAACCTTTTTACTTTATCCATATATGTACATACATAGCATGTATGTATGTACATACATATACTAGATAAATTATTGTTTTAATATTTAATGCATTATAATCAAGCTTGGATCCGTAGCATTAATAATATAATTTTACTAATCACTTGACCCGTTGACAGTGTCAAGGTGGTTATTATTTATGTATGTACATACATACCCATAGTGTATTTACATAAATCTAAGTATGTATATATACATAGATACATACATATATGCCGTGAGTGTATACGAGCGTTCCGCCTCTACCCAGCCAGCCAGGAAGACTCTTGCTCTACTATATGTATATTTATTTATTTATTTATTTAATAATTACATGGAGAGGCGGCATAGCCGATAGGCCCATGGGGTTTGGTTTTAGTTAAAAATCAAAAAAAAAAAAAAAACAGTATTATAAATGAAAAAAGAAAGAATGAGAGGACAGTATTGCCAAATTTGAACAAAATAAAAAAAAAAAAAATAAAATAAAAAAAAACAAAGATAAAAAAAAATAGTAACAAAAAATAAAAATAGAGATAAAATAAAATAGAGATAAAAAAAATAAAAGAATAAGAAAAAACAAGAAAAAAAAAAATAAAAAATAAAGATAAAAACAAAAATAAAATGAATAATGGTCCATTTATTAAAGAATTACAAATATCCATTGTTTTTTTAAGAATAAATCTAGCTGATTTTTATATAAATTAACATTTTTTGAAGTGACTATTGAATCTGGAAGACTATTCCAAACTTGAACCCTCTATTTGAAAAGAATGACCCTCTAACAATCTTATTTGATTTTTTTTTTTTGGAGTCTAAAGTATGACCTCTTAGATGAGGGTTCTCATTGAACATAATGAGGTTGGTCATATCACATGAATAATGATTATTTTTTTTTTTTTTTTTATATGGAGCAAGAGTTTTGTTTGGTTTGGCCGTCATATGATGATGGATTCTAGCGTTCCGTTGATTTAATGACCATATAATTGCGGTGCCAACTCGAACCAGCTTTGACAGATAGACCAAAACGCCGCTAAAAATGTTTTTCTTGTTATGTTGCTAATCCTAGCGTGACTGCAACGACCCAGGCAATATTCGCTAAGTTATACATACATACAAGTAAATTATTCAATTTGATTATTTTTAAGCAAGTTTGGCCCTGATTCACTCATACATGTGGGGGGGAAATAAAATATTCATGTATCTCAAAAGCAATCACTTTTTTGTTAGTGGTATCCTTGATTGTAACCTTGCAGACTGTTGATCCTGTCAAATGTGCCTCCTACATTAATTACCCCTGGACTAGACAGCTAGTCTAGCCTAACCTTTCGAGCCTAGTACATAAATCACTCTTTACATCGCTATAGGGCCGATAAATCCGCATTTCTGGTTTTTCTGGAACGTGCACCTATGTTAAGAAAATCTGCTTCGTATCGTAGTAGACACGTACCTATAATATTTTGTACGAACAGTGTTTCCTTGTTCGGATTCGAGACTACGACATCTGTGCTGGATCGTAGCACCCGATACAGGCCCAGGCCGAATTAGAAAATATTGGTATTTGCCGAAAGTGCCGTTTCGCAAACCGCAAACGGGCAATATGTCGGCGACATTATCGGTTTACTGAACCGTTACAGCTTTCCCGTTTCCCTTTACATGATAAAACAATATTATATGTTGAATCATCATGAATAAATATTTGCACCGTACGCGAGTGCCTCTTCAATTTCGATCGTGATTATATTGAATGTTTCAATCATTAACGGCGAACGTCCTTCGGTGTGATTATATTAACCCTTTGATTTTACGCTGTCGGTAGTTGACATCTTAGAAATAAATTGATCGCAACCGTCCGCGAACTCAATTACCTGTCGGTTTTTACTTATTTTCTCACCGAGCGTTTACTTACAAGAAATACCGTCTACGTTGGCAGTGACTTATTAAAGGTTATTAGCCGTTCGAAAGATAGTCGATGAGATGCTGTATTTTATAAATAACGTAGCACCGGTATTAAGTAAGGGCTTAAAGCACTAACTCGATTGTAAACGTCACTCAAAAAAAATTATAGGTGGATATAAAGTATGGAAGAGGTTCGAGCACTTACGCGGCTCGTTCATAATAAATTAGAGCGGAGCTGCTTTAAATAATGATGAGTTTGAAATTGAAAAACTTCCAGTTTTGTGTCGTTCGGACCGAGAGCTATTAGAGCGATCAGCTTTATGCGCAACCGTTAAAAGTGTCGACTGAAGTTTATATACGATAATGCACAAGTTAAGTTTGCTGAAAACTCACGTGCGCAACGTCGCGCTTCGTTTTCATTGAAGCGTTTTTTTTTTATTATTTTTCATTAAGGCTATATGATAATCTTTATGGCGGTTAGATTTAAATTTGTTTAAGCATTAATATTAATAATGAAAATGAGGAGTTTAGCGGCCGCGGGCGATTTGTCGGTAATTTTAAACTGGTGAAGTATCAGATGTTCGTGACTCGCGCGCGCTTGAACCCATCGCGGATATAATTTATCCTCGGGTAAAAATCCCGAATCGCCCAACTTTCGTTTCCTTAATTTTAATGGCCTCCTGGTTTAGCAAGATGATTGATGGCCCGACAGATGAGCGGGGGGGGCCATCAAAGTTAATAAAATTTAGAGCAATTTATCCCCGAAATCGTCTTGAGTGACGGCTGACGTACATTTTTGCTGAAGTCAGTCGGTCGGTTGAATCAACTTTCATTCGTATTTTAAGTGCACGCACTTATGAAGTTATACATGTGTACTGTGTATTTGTATATGTATACCAATATTATTTATTTATTTAAAATACATGGGCAGGCGGCATAGCCGATGGAGCCCAGGGGTCTGATAAAAATTGAACATACTGTTTTTAATGTTATAGTTATTTATATTTGAAGGATTACGAAAATTCATTTATATTCAATAACTTGTCGAGGTGATTTTTAAACAGATTTATATTTTCAGAAATTACTAGCTAATTTGGGAAGCGGTTCTAAGCTTCGATCACTCTATTTAAAAAGAATGAGTCTCTAACAATTTTGTTAGATTTGTCTTTTAGGAGTCTCAGAGTATGATCTGTGAGATGTTCGTTTTTATTGAACGTGAAGTTTTTTATTGGGAATTTATATTTATTATTTTATACACTTCTATTAGATCGCCTCTCAATCTTCTCGTTTCCAAAGATGTGAGACTCATTCTCATCAACCTGTCGTTATAGGATAGAAGTTCAGGTGGCATTTTTGTAATCCTTCTTTGAACCCTTTCTAAACATACAATGTTTTTTTTAAAGTAAGGGGTTCCAAACATTTACAGCAAATTCTAATTTATGTATGTAGGTCTAATATAGGATTTATGTATAAATTTTTGACAGTAACTGGATACTAAATTTCTTAAATACACGTTTGATAATATATATATATAAATAAGTTATTAAATTAGGTATATTAGAACTTGAACATAGTTAATTCTCAAAGAAAAATACATAACATGAAAATTCCATGGGTATACCGCATAATTAACCTACACGTACTTAATCAAAAGATATTTTCATTAAATCATACAGGTCCTTATTTTCAGTGTCAAAAACACTAATGTTTTGCCAAAAACATTAATGTGTTTTTATGACTAACGTATTATCATATACATATGTAAGCTTCAGCTAGAAATTAATATTAAATTCAATGATTTTTTTATGGAACTTTCCTTTTGAATACATTTGTCGAATGTAACTTTCGAAGCCTTACATCTACGAATCAATAAACGATTACTGAAAACACGCTCTGAAAATTAACAATGAATAATTAATATTCATTTTTCTCTGACGGCCGAACCATTAATCACAATATCGCTTCAGTAAATTTCCGCGCGTTTTAATTCGAATATAAGTTGAAATAAATTGTTAAATTTTAAACCCCTTTGGGCGTGATAGATTAATATCATAATTACCACCACGGTTTTATTCATTTAGCGCCAAGCGTGATAAATACAGGACAGTAGCCGAAATTTTAATTTCCCTGAATTCTTCCCGAGCCTTTTTTTTAACCACCCCGTGCGAAAAGTTTATGGGACGCGCTAGCAAAAAAAAAGAAACGGTTTTATACTTCATTTCTTTTCCGCACTCGTAATTCTAGAGTCATAATGGAACCGAGGGAGGTCTTTGTCGTATTTCAAGGGTCACGAGATTCGAAAATAATTTCAGCGGCCTTCAGTAATTCTCCCCGTTATACGTAGCCTTGCATAGTGGGAAAAGTCGCGAATTTTCACGGTGATACACATTCATATACATATAAGTGTATAAAATTTACCGTACAGCTCCATGGGGTGAAATCGGGCATGCAGGAGAAAGACGACGGGGGGGTTGAAAAACGGGAAGATTCCCGTTGGGGAATAAATATTCCGAAAATGAAATAAAAAGATTGCGCGTTGCGGAAACGTGTGCGGCCATTTTAAAGCAAGACTCGCCCGTTTGAACACGATTTTGAGCGTGCCGTGCTTAACAAATTGTTCTCCGATGATCGTTTATTTTTCATTTTTAAAAAAATACTACAAAAAAAAACACCAAGGCTGGAGAAAACTCTCTCCGCTCGGATATTGTTGTCGTAACTTTTTAGTCAAAACATACACTCTCCCGAACGCGTGTCGATAAAATGTCGAAACTTTATATTTATATTTATGAATTGAATACGAAATTCGCGATAACCGACCGATGCAGAGCGAGGCGAAGTTATTTAGAAATTTATGAAATCAATATGCAAAGTTGTGTAGATATTTCGATTATAAAAAAAACTACCATATATGTATGTATACCTAGGTTTTATTTATTTAATTAATTAAAATAGCTTAAAAAACTAATTACAAACAAATAAATAGCTAAAATTACAAAATAAACTATTAAGTTTATTTAAGTGGTAAATAGATAATTACATATGTATATCTATTTACCACTTGTGTTGTTTTAAGGCTGCCAGGAATCTATCAATTTGGTTTATTTCTAAGACTTTCCGGCAGTCCATTGCATTCGACAACACCCCTGTACAAGATATGTTTTTCATCTAGATCTACTTAATTTAAAATTCTTAACTATTAACTTATTCTTACCCCTAGTATTATCACTATGTATATTATATCCACTTATTAAATAATTATTGAAATAACTAGATAATAAAATGTGGGTATATAATAGATACCTATAAGCAATTTCACGATTTTTCATTAATATGGTCGAATTAATTTGATGACATTGAAAACTTTATTAAATCCTTCCGCACCCAACCTCAACCCACCACAGATGGTTATTTTGTTAAAATATTGATAAATAAACTGCTTAAAACGAAAACTAAAAAGTCAACCTAACTTGACCCAACTTTGCCAAATTTCACGATTTTTCATTAATTTTGTCGAATTAATTTTATTACGTTGAAAACTGAATATAATCCTTCCGCACCCAACCTCAACCCACCACAGATGGTTATTTTGTTAAAATATTGATAAATAAACTGCTTAAAACGAAAACTAAAAAGTCAACCTAACTTGACCCAACTTTGCCAAATTTCACGATTTTTCATTAATTTTGTCGAATTAATTTTATTACGTTGAAAACTGAATATAATCCTTCCGCACCCAACCTCAACCCACCACAGATGGTTATTTTGTAAAATATTCATAAATAAACTGCTTAAAACGAAAACTAAAAAGTCAACCTAACTTGACCCAACTTTGCCAAATTTCACGATTTTTCATTAATTTTGTCGAATTAATTTTATTACGTTGAAAACTGAATATAATCCTTCCGCACCCAACCTCAACCCACCACAGATGGTTATTTTGTAAAAATATTCATAAATAAACTGCTTAAAACGAAAACTAAAAAAGTCAACCTTTTTTTTTTTTTTTCGGAGGTGGGAAATCTTCCAAAGACACCCTCCTGGCAATTGCCAAATAGAGGGTAGTGTCGGATTTTTACCGACTAAAACCCACCTCCATTGTACTCTCTGCACGTCTACTGGAACTGCTTGCGCATTACTTCAGTAGACGGCCGGTCCTGCCGATTCGGCTTCTCGTCATGCTTATTTGAAGCATCGGTGCTTTTTTAGTCATGCGTTCGAGCGTGGCTAAGTAAGTCCATTTATTTCCCTATTATGGTGTTAATATTTAACTATGATGTTAAGAAGCTTATTCTAACTATTGTTAGACTATTGTACATAAACAGGCATGCCTTAAACTTGTTAAACATGCCTTAAACCTACGTAACATGCCTTAAACGAACTAGAATTATTAGACATGCCTTAATTGTACCTAGATTACTCTTATAACATGCCTTATTTTGGCTTAAACATGCCCTAAGTTATTGTTAAGTTTATGGGGCTATCCGCCCGTTTCGCTCCCGGGCTCTCTCCGCCTCCTGCTTCTTCTTCATAACCTCGTCGGCGAAGGTAGAAAGAGCATTCCATGTCTGCTCGTCTCTCTGTACTCTTTCTATTAAATTCAGCGGGGATGCTGTTGTAACGCCCAGAGCCTGCGTTAGTTGGTATCTTTGCAGTTTCCAGCTCTGGCACTCGAACATGGTGTGTTCTGCGCTGTCATTTTCCTCCTCACAGTGGTGGCATTTCGTGGTAGACTCTTTTCCTATTTTTTTTAGGTAGTCTCCAAAGCAGCCGTGTCCGGTTAGCAGTTGCGTCAGATGGTAATCGACAGCCCCATGTTTTCTGTCATACCATGGGGCCAGGGATGGGATCAATTTATACGTCCATCGACCTTTTGTGTCTCCGTCCCAACGCTCCTGCCACTTCTCCATCAGCTGTTTCCTCGTTGTTTTCCGCCTGTGGTTTGTTGTTTTTGCTGGCTCACCTAGCTTCTTTTGTACGTGTAGGGTCTTCCTTTCAAACGCAAGTAGGTCGACAGGTGGCACGCCCGCAATCACTAGGGTGGCATTTTCCGATACCGTTCGGTACGCCGAGACAATTCGGAGTGCGCTCCGTCGTTGCACAAAGGCGAGGATTTTTCGCGTTCTGTCGATCCTCATGGCCTCGGCCCATATCGGCGCTCCGTAGAGAAGGATTGATTCGCTCACGCTATTTAGCAGCTTTCTCCTCTGTGCTTTCGGTCCACCGATGTTCGGCATCAGTCTTGCCAGCGCCGTGATCGTCCTGCTGGCTTTCTCGGCTGTTATAATGGCGTGTTTCCGGAAGTTCAGCTTGTCGTCCAACTGCACTCCCAGGTATCGCAAGGACCTGCTGAAAGTAATTTTTACGCCGTCGATCGCAATTTCGGGCGGAGTTATTTTTCTCTTCCGTGTGAAGAAGGCTGCTTCGGTTTTTTGGGTGGCCAAGCTGAGACCCGCCCTGTCCAACCAGCACTTTACTCTTTCGAGGGTCTCATTTGTCATATCTTAAAAGTTCAACCTAACTTGACCCAACTTTGCCAAATTTCACGATTTTTCATTAATTTTGTCGAATTAATTTGATTACATTGAAAACTGAATATAATCCTTCCGCACCCAACCTCAACCCACCACAGATGGTTATTTTGTAAAAATATTGATAAATAAACTGCTTAAAACGAAAACTAAAAAGTCAACCTAACTTGACCCAACTTTGCCAAATTTCACGATTTTTCATTAATTTTGTCGAATTAATTTTATTACGTTGAAAACTGAATATAATCCTTCCGCACCCAACCTTAACCCACCACAGATGGTTATTTTGTAAAAATATTGATAAATAAACTGCTTAAACCGAAAACTAAAAAGTCAACCTAACTTGACCCAACTTTGCCAAATTTCACGATTTTTCATTAATTTTGTCGAATTAATTTGATTACATTGAAAACTGAATATAATCCTTCCGCACCCAACCTTAACCCACCACAGATGGTTATTTTGTAAAAATATTGATAAATAAACTGCTTAAAACGAAAACTAAAAAAAAGTCAACCTAACTTGACCCAACTTTGCCAAATTTCACGATTTTTCATTAATTTTGTCGAATTAATTTTATTACGTTGAAAACTGAATATAATCCTTCCGCACCCAACCTCAACCCACCACAGATGGTTATTTTGTAAAAATATTCATAAATAAACTGCTTAAAACGAAAACTAAAAAGTCAACCTAACTTGACCCAACTTTGCCAAATTTCACGATTTTTCATTAATTTTGTCGAATTAATTTGATTACGTTGAAAACTGAATATAATCCTTCCGCACCCAACCTCAACCCACCACAGATGGTTATTTTGTAAAAATATTCATAAATAAACTGCTTAAAACGAAAACTAAAAAGTCAACCTAACTTGACCCAACTTTGCCAAATTTCACGATTTTTCATTAATTTTGTCGAATTAATTTGATTACATTGAAAACTAAATTTAATCCTTCCGCACCCAACCTAAACCCACCACAGATGGTTATTTTGTAAAAATATTGATAAATAAACTGCTTAAAACGAAAACTAAAAAAGTCAACCTAACTTGACCCAACTTTGCCAAATTTCACGATTTTTCATTAATTTTGTCGAATTAATTTTATTACGTTGAAAACTGAATATAATCCTTCCGCACCCAACCTCAACCCACCACAGATGGTTATTTTGTAAAAATATTGATAAATAAACTGCTTAAAACGAAAAAAAAAAGTCAACCTAACTTGACCCAACTTTGCCAAATTTCACGATTTTTCATTAATTTTGTCGAATTAATTTGATTACATTGAAAACTAAATTTAATCCTTCCGCACCCAACCTCAACCCACCACAGATGGTTTTTGTAAAAATATTCATAAATAAACTGCTTAAAACGAAAACTAAAAAGTCAACCTAACTTGACCCAACTTTGCCAAATTTCACGATTTTTCATTAATTTTGTCGAATTAATTTGATTACATTGAAAACTAAATATAATCCTTCCGCACCCAACCTCAACCCACCACAGATGGTTATTTTGTAAAATATATTCATAAATAAACTGCTTAAAACGAAAACTAAAAAGTCAACCTAACTTGACCCAACTTTTGCCAAATTTCACGATTTTTCATTAATTTTGTCGAATTAATTTGATTGCATTGAAAACTAAATTTAATCCTTCCGCACCCAACCTCAACCCACCACAGATGGTTATTTTGTAAAAATATTCATAAATAAACTGCCTAAAACGAAAACTAAAAAGTCAAGATTATGCGAAATTCAGCGACATAGAATGTTCATATTATGTGGTAATACTGTTACAATACGTGTAACGGAACGAAAATATCGATTCATCTAGCGTGAAACTAATTAATTAGTTGACCCTTTCCTTGTGACATCGACTGTAAAAAGACGCAACGTCCATCCTTTAATACGCATCTCCAATGTATAAAATACATACACGTAACTTACCAATCATCATCATCATCATCATTTTCAGCCGTTGACCATCCACTGCTGGATGAAGGCCTCTCCACTCCTCTTCCATCTCTGTCTGTCTTCGGCAATCTGCAGCCTATATTTATATTATATGTACACGTTCTGCTATATTTTCCACACTTGGTCATGCTTCTTACCCATGTATTTCTCTTACGATCTCTTCTTATTATCCAAGCATTCCATCTGTTTGCACTGGATCTTGCGTAACATTCTTAAATTTAGCATCCACGTTTCACATCCATACGTCATAACTGGCAGTACGCATTGGTCGTATGCCTTAGGCCCACCGCACACTGGGTACATATCCGTACGAATTCGTGTCGTACGTACATATGCTGTTGTCCCTCACACGTATGGCGTTGTCTTGTAGGTATAAATAACTATCTCTACAGTATGATTATCTACAGTGACAAAATTCATCAAACAAGCTTACCAATATCGTATATATGTATACATATCATTGGTGATACGTATAGCTCACTTTATTCATTTATATCATTCAATCGAACTGGAAACGAAACATTCACTGCTCACATTGAAAAATTGAAACGAACAGAGACGTAGGTTTCGATTGGATCTTTTTGCTTTGAATAAATGATGCTCAGACCCAGAGGTCGGAATTGTCTAGTTCGATTTTAGTCGCATATAAATCCGTAACATTTCCGCTGTTGCACTCGCATACGTATATTGTATAAAATATGAATGATATGCACTGGAAGACGTCTGGGGACAGGATATCGGATGCACATAGGACACGCGCACTAATGGCCTAAACGGATGAAGCTCTCTCTCTCGGACACGCTTTTAAGCAGACCAGAATGCAATTTTCACCCGAGATGCACCACCTAGTGGAGATCTGAGAAGAATGGGGAGTTGGGGGTAGGTTGGCCTTATTTATGATGGGGATGCATTCGCCCCAGAAACCATAAATAGCCGGGGGGAAGGCATGAAGCAAATTTTTCACGAGGACTCTCGGATGCTGTTCCCGACGCGATGGAAGGACGTATGTACATACATAGGTACATATGTACAGCGAAAGAGGAGCATATTGCATATTTTATTATGGAATCCTAGCCGTTGGTTGCTCTGCAGCTGGAAATTGAGATATTTCCAATACTTGCGGCTCCTCAGCACGTCGCCGTAAAATCTATCAACTTTGTCCGCTCGGCGGATATTGCCTATAATCCGCCAAATATTAAATTTCGTTTTAACGGTGGCGTAAATCTTTTCGGTTATTTCGCGTAAACACGCTCGGTCGTCGCTCCGTAGGATTTTCGAATTTTTGCCAATAATGTACGCACGATAAAATTTTGTTTGTCTTCGTTATATACACACGGCCGCGATAAAGCCCTCCTAAAGAACCGAAAAGGACAGATTTTGCTAAGCAAACACTCCGGAGCTTAGGTGTTCTGGTACATTGTGTTGAAATTATACTTTCACCCACCTCACACCCTCTTCAGCCGAAAAGGTTGTCAATATAGATTATAGCGTATTTTATACGAGGGTGAGTCAATAACTAACAACAGTGTACACAATACACACTTTTAAACTTTCTATACCTTATACAAAGAAGTTGCGATTTTATGCCGCAAGCCACTAATGAAACTAAAAGGAATACATTAAAATTTTATCGTTAAATATATTACACAATAACTTTAATAATGCTAACTTAAATATACACGATAGAAGATTAGAAATAGTTAATAGTTTTAAACATTTAGAAGTAATACTTGATAATAAGTTAGATTTTAAATTGCATGGTGAGATGATTATTAAAAAAGTAGCGAAGAAAGTTGGATTATTGTGTAGATTAAGAAATATACTATCTATAAATACAAAAGTATTAGTTTATAATGCAATTGTTTGTCCTCATTTAATATATTGCTGTTCATTTTTAAATTCAGTAAATAGGGTAATTAAAGATAGGTTGCAAAAACTGCAAAATAGAGCTATGCGGAGTCTTTTAAATGTCAATAGATTAACTAGTATTAGATATAACATATTTTGAATGAATGTAAATACAACCTTAAAAGTGTGCATGTTAGTATATATTTTTAAATTAGATAAGAATTTATTACCAAAATATTTAATTAGAGGGTATATGTAATATACATAGTCATAATACTTGGGGTAAGAATATGTTAATAGTTAAGAATTTAAAATTAAGTAGATCTAGGCGAAGTATCTTGTACAATGTTGTACTTGTTGTTGAATACAATGGCCTGCCAGAAGTTCTCAGAAATATACATAAAATTGATGGATTCTTAGCAGTCTTAAAACAGCACCTCTGTACAAGTAGATAATAAGTTTATTTTGTAATTTTAGCTTTAAGTGATGTTTGTTTGTTATTTCGCTCTTTAAGCTATCTTAAATAAATAAATAAATAAACACATAGACGTCGATTTTAAAAGTGCACCGCTTTATTGTATATATGTACATATGTACGTATATCCAAACGTCTTAGAATTGGTTAATCCAAGCTTATCATTCAAACGAACACAAAGTGCGGATATCCCGGTATAGAGTCAGTATAAATTAACAATTCCTTTGAGAAAAAAAAACATCATAGGACATAATAAACCGGAAGGCTGAATCGTTTGAGTGATTCAGCGATCTCGAAGATTACTGAGTCAAGCGAGCCAAGCAAAAATGAAGATAGCGCATACGTCTTTCTTAGCGGGAGCGATTTCTTTCGAGCTTCATCTCTGATCTTTTCTTTGATAGGGACGCCGCGAGCGGAAGTGAGGTCAGTTTTACAGCACAAAGAGCACTCTTCCAGGCTCTTTGGTAAGACAGACACACACATACTAGGTATACATACACAGTCGGATTGTGCAGACTATAATCTGCAGTGATTCAAATCCGCGGCCCGCGGTCGAGCTTTCACCCAACGTGTACTCGGACACCGGTTGCGTAATTCTCGAAGCCGTAAAAGCTCGGGTGCGATGCAAAAGAGATAATCAAGGAGCGAAACTTCTTTTCACCGGATCGTAAAAGGAGCAAACGGAAAGATGGGGCAGACGCTGAACAGTTTCCGAGCGGTAATAAAACCAAACTGAATTAAAGTTAGCTGAAACAGAGAAACAAGGCGCGCTGAAAACAAAGGGGAGCTTTTTTCCGCTTGCAGAGCATTTTCAATTAGCAGTAAGAAGCGGAAACGGAACCCGGGCTATGGCTCGATCGCCAATTATCAACGGCGTTGTCTGTCACTATAAAATCGACGTCGACTACGATTAGAATTCTAAAATGTCTAATATTACAACACTGGAATAGAGATGATCGATTTCGTTCAATGACGGTACACTCGCTGAATATTAACACGGTACAAAGCGTGTTTGAATAAAATCTTTTTAAAATAATAATGAAAAAAAAAAGCAAGGAAAATCGAGAGCACCCCTTCACAGAAGCACTGGTACGTGTTTTAATTCACTTTTTCCACCGACGAAGCAAATAATGTATAGATCTTCATTCATGCGAAAATAGCAGATAAGCCAGTTATTTATGGCACATCCCCTTTAATTGCTTCGTGAGAAGGAGGTATCCTTCACTACTCGAATTAAATTGGGCACACCCGAAAATGTATCGAGTAATTTTCTAAACGTTTAAAGAAAACGAAATAACGACTCTTTATTTATGTACCCTCTCGATTTAATTAGTCTGCAGGTTATTTTCTTGCGTACGTTCAGAAATTTATACACTCTCTCTAGTCAAGTACATACTTGTAAATAACGTAGTAAGTGCCACGGTGCTTCAGAGTTATGGCACCGTATTTGTGTCCGGATTTTACGGCCTTGCACGTTGCACACTTGCACGATGCACATCTCGACTTCGAACCATGGAAATCTCAAAATTTTACACCGTAAATAAATTATGGCATACATACATACAAGGGGAAAATGGTACGTTTATCACCATAAAGAAATGTGGCCACTTTTCAATTTGCAACCGGTTTGAAATCGTCGAAATTTAGCTTTTGACAGGAACTCTACGGGGTTGTTTGGACGTTGTTGGCATTGTTCATTGCCAATGTTTCCCAAACTATGTTAAGTTGAAGTTTATGAATAAATATGACAATTTTTGTATTAATGTGAATGACTTTTCTAACTCTGGATGACTTCTTGACAATATTTTTCGCGAATCTTATATCCACCCAGTATACATACATATGTAGAGGCGATGTGAGCAGTAGTGCATTACGCTAGCATACTCTCTGTACCTTTTACACTTTACCGTCAGCTCTAGCCGTGCGTTTCCCATTTTCATTTCATCCCAAAGTTTGAGAAGCGTTTACCTAGTCAAATATAGGGAAGAGAGGTGTGAGTGTTTAGCGAATTTGCTGTCGGACATTTGCCGCGAGCCAGGTACACTCCCCACGCGCGAAATATTCAATTAATCAAGCCAAGCTTGACGCTGGAAAACTGACAGAACAAAGCATGATGTATTAAATCAACCCTACGCTTCCAACCCCCCTGTACTCTTCATCCCCATAAATGTGGAAATGCAGACCGCCGGAAGTGTATATAGGGATCGCTTTCGGCGACAGTTAACAAGTTTTCATTAGCGCGTCCGAATGCAATTCGCTCGAAATTGTAGGTACATATGTATGTATACCCGTAGAAATGTGTGAACAATAAAAAAATGTAATAAAATTTAAGAGTAAAGTTTTGAAAATGAAACGATTCAAACAGCACTAACGCTGCATTACTTCCGACCGTGTTTAGCGGCAACTTTGAGTACATCATATTTCATCTCGACGTTGCCGCTGTGTTGTTTTGACATTGTTTTCAAACGATGTAAATCGAATAAAAGTGAAAAATACGCCATCTATGTATATTATCAACGTACAAAAGTAAAAGTAAGTGAAACGTGAATGCTAAATTCAAGAATCCGGTGCACACAGAAAAGCGTGGAAAGATGTATTCTTGGTATAATAAGAAGAGATAGTAAGATAATATATGGGTAAGAAGCATGATCAAGGTGGCAGATATAGCGAAACGTGTGAAGAAAATAGTGGACATATCGAAGAATGGATGGCAGGAATGGTATCCGAGAGGATGTGAATGAAAACAAGGTAGACTGAGTGGAAAACGGGCTGATGAATTGAGAAGAATGTGTGGAGTCAAGTGGATGCAGATTGCTCAAGACAGATAGGAATGGAAGAGGATTGGAGAGACTTTCATGCAGCAGTTTCATTTTGCAATTCGTATTTCGTATTTCTTACAGCAAAAAATACGCTTCTTCTCACGCGTGCGCAATCACCCAAGTTGTCAATTTAAACTACAAAAAATGCAAATTTCATATAACATATAATAAAAGGAAACCATGCAGAAACATCACCGAAGTTGCACAATAAAAATTGGTCCAATTCAAAACCAATTTGTCGTCGGATTCGAATTTGGAGCCGTAGCCGGGACAGACAGAGAGAGCGCGGTCATAATAAAACAAACGATGAGTTTTCCGAGTCAAAGGCTCGGAACATTTTCATTAAATTAATTTTCCCGTCGGCCGCGCGAGCCTTCTGCTAAAAATCAAATCCTTTTTTAATCTACGGTCGAAATTCAACGGCGCCGCTCAAGTCACTCCATTTCGCCCGAGGGAGATTTCCTGGGGGACTTCTCTATCCCACACCCTCAATTCCCCATAACCCCATACCATCTCCTCGCACTCCCTTTAAAATTCCAACCTTGCGCGCTATTAATCTGAAGGGAATGTCCCTACCTAGCGGCGTATGATGTATTGTGGAAAATCTTGCGAAATGTGAAGAGTCACGTGTACTACTACACGTGTACGGGCGGGGCCGCGCCGAACCCACCCCACAGTACCATTCAATTTTCGCAAAGTGAATTCACCCTTTTACATATATTCAAAGTGCGTATACATCAAATAAAGCCCGAGTGTATAAAGCTGCCGAAATTTGCAAATTAAAAAATATATACCTACACGTCCCCATAATACATAACTTTACATGTGTATGTGTGTGAAAATAGAGTACGGAGACGAGTTTCGTGGAAAGTTGCGCACAGCTCCTTCGACGAGATTTAATCAAAACTCAACGGGGGAAAAATAACAACTGGATAGTAGCAAAACGGAACACCCCTTATACGCCGTAAAAGAATATCTTTATAGACTATATACACACGGGGGGGTTAGTTCAATGAAAAGTGACCGTAGATGTGAACTCATGCGTGGAATTAACAGAGAGAGATGCGTACAAAAAGCAAAACTCCCCTATTGGCCATCTATTAAAAGATTATATTTTTTTATCGCATATCAAAACTTCGTAGCGATAGTTTTCCAATACATATACATACAGGGTTCAATATCACTATATCATCATCATCATCATTTTCAGCCGTTCACCATCCACTGCTGGATGAAGGATTTTTCAATCCTCTTCCATTCCTGTCTGTCTTGAGCAATCTGCATCCACTCCACACATTCTTATCAATTCATCAGCCCATCTTCCACTCGGTCTACCTTGCTTTCTTTCACATCCTCTCGGATACCACTCCAGTATTTCTCGCATCCATCTGCCATCCATTCTTCTTCAACATTTCACGCGTACTGCTATATCTGCCACTTTGGTCATACTTCTTACCCATGTATTTCTTTTGCGATCTCTTCTTGTTATAACCAAGCATACATCTCTCCATGCTTGTCTGTGTGCACTGGGTCTTTCGTATCATTCTTGAATTTAGCGTCCAAGTTTCACATCCATACGTCATAACTGGCAGTACGCATTGGTCGTATGCCTTCTTTTTTAAGCATAGTGGAATGTTGGATTTAAAAACTATGTTCATTCTTCCAAAATGTGATTATCTTATCACTGTATATAATAGCCGAAATCCGTATGTCTGTCTGTCTGCTGATAACGCTCGCCGAGATAAATAATTAAAAAACAAGATCGTCGCGTGAGTATGATTTGAACCCACTCCATGATCCAAACGGAGGCGAAGACGAGCCTGCTGCGATTTGACAATATTAATTGTCAATAGGCTAGCGACTTTGCTAAATTGTTACGTTGTTGTATTATAACGCGCCATCTATGCAACAACTATAAAAATTATTAAATACACATATGCTCACCCACACAAACATTCGTTGATATTCAACGGGCTTACACTAGTATATAATATAACAACAGGTTAATATAGTTGTCGCCTATAGAAATGTCAACAGGGTGAGAACGGGGGCCGAATGAACGCGGCAAGTTATTGGATCGCAAAGCGCATTCGAATGCAGCTCGAATCGGCACATCGAGCTTTCGCAAATAAAGCCACTTTTATTGCATATTTACAATCGCAATTTCTGCAATGCTGACTTTATAGCTTCGACGTGTGCGAGTCATACATACATACATACGTTCGCAATTTCGCATTTCCAATCCGACGATTTTGACGGTTCTCCACATTGTTCGGCGACATCGCGACCCCGGTCAAATTGTTCTGCCGCACAAACGGGAACATATTCGCACGCCTTTGTGTCGTTTTTTTGCATTCTTTAAATGCACTTGCAAAGCCACCGAGCCGTAAAAATAAGGGGCGTTGCTGTCGCTCATTAATTAAAGACTCGACGAAGCGCCTGGATGTTCGCACTCTGTTATTAAAAAGTAGAGCATGCGGATTTTAATAATGGCGACCGGACAGTTGCATAATTACTGAGAGTGTGTGCTTGCGATTTAAATGTACATATGTACGTATGTACATACGTGCTAGTGCCTTACAAGTGACAAATAACTTCAATAGTCAAAATAATGTCTACTAAAACAAGATCTTGAGATTTTGACTAATCTCCACCAGGTTTTGTATGTAGCTGGAGGTTTTGATCTTTTTCTTAATGCTGTCAGTATGTGGAAAATAACACAGAAACGATCATATGTATATCTCAAGTTCACTGCATTACATCAGAGACAAATGTTTGATTGACAAAAATGTGATAAAACCACTTTTATTACATTTTTAATACTGTTATAATTTAATGTGAAAACGTATCAGAAATATGAAAAAAATAATGAAATGTTTGCTATTATTACATAAGCTCTTGCTCGGCACCGAAATTCAACTAATTTTACATTCTTGATCAGTAAGTAGCACGCAGTCCTGATCACAACGTTGTTTATTATCTGATGAAACAAGTACTTCGTGTTGCATATAAATGAGGACAAATGGTACTTTATCTCTTAAAACCATAGATATAGAATACATAAATACTTCATACTTTTCGGTCCACAAAAATCATCGCAAGAGTAGAGATGAATGGACAGAACCCAAGAATCAAATAACAAAGAAGTAACCTTTTCTTTTCAACACTTCCACTCCCACAACTAGGATTTTTATACCCGAGCGTCTTAGTTAGAATCGGAACATTTTTAAAGCTTGGGAGCATATCTAAACTATTCTACATATATGCATAAAACTGATTTTATCTCTTCGGTTAACTTCACAAACATTATCGCACTACACCTTCATTATCAAATTATATAATTATATAATTTCATAATAGAAACATGTATTGATTTTATTTATGAAACAGTACATTTATAATATGCAAACAAAGCGATGATCGATAAGCACGTATATACCTTCAGCCTAGAA
Source organism: Parapsyche elsis (assembly GCA_022651745.1). Classification (NCBI taxonomy): domain Eukaryota; kingdom Metazoa; phylum Arthropoda; class Insecta; order Trichoptera; family Hydropsychidae; genus Parapsyche; species Parapsyche elsis. Next base: position 913,276 of record JAGVSN010000044.1, read on the forward strand.
GGCTAGAATATCGGCGACGAAATTCAATAAATAAAGCCGAGAATCGTATTTCTGATTTGATGAAACGACATTTTAAATTGTGTTATTTCTGATTTGACTAGAATGGAGTAAATTCTCTATTTATTATTTATTTATTTATTTAATTAATCATGCAACAAACAGCTTATAGTATATGTACAATAAAATATAAATACAAAATAATATTAATATCACACAATACACTACAGCCAAAATAGTTTCAAACGAACAACAGATTAAAATAAGAAAAGAACTTAGGAGTTAGGACTGGAAAGGAACTTAAGCAAAGATAATTTAAAGGAGGGCAAAGAATAGAGAAAAGGATCAATATGTGCCGGGATTTCGTTAAATGACGAGCAGGATCTATAAATGAAGGAGTTTAGTGAATAATTTGTGGAACAAAGATTCAAATGAAACAATGGAGGATTTCTGACAGGCCTAGGGGGACAAAGTAGAAGTATCCTACTTATTAGGTAAGGGCTATCTAATAAATTATTTAAAAGTTTAAATACAAAGCAGAGATCCGAGACCGTCCTCCTGGTTTGCAGGGAGATGTAATCACGGGAATTTGCAGAAGAAAGACAAAACCTGGAAATGGAGTACGTATGGAACTTCTTATTAATTTTTTTCCAATTTATTAATGGAATCTTGGTAAAACGGGTTCCATATAGTACTAGCAAATTCAGGTGACTTCTCACAAATACATTATATAGTAAAGACACTGTATCAAAGGACTTAAAGAGTTTGGATACTCTCATTATGAATCCCAAATTCCTATAAGCCTTATTGACAGCCACATCAATGTGGGAATTAAAAGATAATTTACTATCTAATAAGACACCTAGGTCTCTCACAGAGTCAACTCTCAATACTCGCGTTTGCCCAATAAAAAAAATCAAACAATACAGGGGAAGCAAGTCTGGAGAAAGTGATATGAAAACATTTATCTATATTAACGAGCAACTGATTAATATCACAGTAGTTCGAAAACGAGTCAAGATCGTTTTGAAGCTTAAGGCAGTCTTCAAGGGAAGAAATTTTACTATAAATTTTTATATCATCAGCGAACAAGAGAAAAGATGAGTTTGCGAAGCAGGAACCAATATCATTAATATATAAGAGGAATAAGAGTGGACCTAGGTGAGAACCCTGGGGAACTCCCGAAGGTAGCACTTTATAACAGGACACTTGTCCATTAATCAGAACGGCTTGGGATCGATTAGAAATATAAGACGATAACCATTTTAAAAGATTACCGTGGATCCCAAGATTTTCAAGTTTATGGAGCAAAATGTAATGTGAAATCTTATCAAAAGCTTTAGAGAAATCAGCATAAATGGCATCAGTCTGACATGTGTCCTCCATTGTGCCTATAATGAAATCAGTAAATTCAAGTAGATTTGTCTCAACTGACTTCTTAGGAAGGAAACCATGTTGTTCAGAAATGATATATTTACGGAGTGAAGAAAGTTGATCAGTAACGATCTTTTCAAAAATTTTAGCAAAAACAGACAATTTAGAAATGGGCCGATAGTTCCGAACATCATGCTTATCCCCAGATTTAAAGATAGGGACAATGATTGCAGTTTTCGACAAAGAAGGAAATTTGCCTTGGAGGAAGGATAATTTAAACAAAAGAAAGAGAGGATAGGAAAGTTCTGAAGCACAAGATTTAATAAATGAAGGATGAATCTTATCAGGACCCATCCCTTTACTTATATCCAAGCTGGAGAGATACTTAGGGATCTCTGTGGATTGAGGAAAATGCTATGAATGGAACTAGATGCATCAGAATTTACTGACGAATTTAAAGAGGACATAAGATTATCATGAACAAAAACGGAACTAAAATATGGCGATTAATTATTGTTTATAAATCCAATCAATTAATGAACGTTAATTAGAACGAACGATTGAGTACAAAATTAATCCGAGGACAAATAAAAAGCGACAAAACAAATTGTCGCCGAGTTCAAACATGCCATTAGCACTAAGATGAGGAGGAGGAGGTACTGAAGTTATTAATTATTTTTCATCTTTGCTCCCCCCCCCCCTCCTACATCTCCTTTTACCCCACCATTGTGTAATTATCATCTCCGTTAATTAAAACAATATAAAACAGAGGTGACGGAACGGAGACCCTCCCCTTCCTTATTTTCCACCCACAATGCCTTCTACTCTCCCTCGATCTCCCGCTGCCATCTCGTTATTTTTTCTCTTCGTCTCTGTGACGCGATCCGTGGGAAGAAGAACGAACGCGGCCAAAATGGAAATAATTAAAAATGTTAATAATAAACACACTCGGACGCCGAAGTGCGCTAACGAAGAAAAAATTAATCTTGAACCCTCCCGCGGACCGAAAAACGTTCTCTTGTCCCACTTTGTTGTAAATTAGATTTTTAATGAAATATACCTTTGTATTACGGGATCGCATCGCTTGTTCCCACCCCCTTTCAATTCCTCCCCACGTCTCCTCCTCTTTCATATTATTTTCGGAATGAACTCAATTTTCATGCTGTCACTCCGCCGGGGGATAATCGCAAAGTTCACGGCACGCCACCGATACAAAAGATAATATTTTCAGAACTCCACCAGTATAAAATATAACTAAAATACTTAACAAGCGAACGGGGAAAAAATCCAGTTTATCGAACGGTGGCGTGAAGCGGGGTACATCGAAACGCTTTCCGATTTTAAATATCGGTATCTGCACTCGTTGGATTGAATTTATCTGAAAGCATTGAATCGAGTGTCATTCTCTTGTAAATAAAACAAGGTTCCGCCGCTGTGTTTGCTGGTGTGACGCGCGTAACAATGAAAACGACATTTTAATATTAAATTAGTACCGGGTGGGGGACAAATGCGAACGAATTTATTCATAGCCGCGAACAGAGCGACCGAACGATCCGACTCGAGCCGGGAAAACTGTCGGCTTTTCCGGGAAAATCGGACTCGCGGCTCGAAAAGCGCTGTTCGGGCGCCGTCGTTACTTTCATAGGCCACCGCGGAGTCGTAAAGAAACCTTTCACTCGACACCCTGAAGGCTTCGCTGAAAGAATGTGTCGTCTCGTGAAAAAAAGGCGAGTTTTAAATGTGTGCAATTTTCGTTGAAAGGTATCGCGCGCGCGATGCAGTGGAAGCGTTTAACGACCGTAATTTGGCGAGTGGGATCCGCGCGGCATCAAACCAAAGATTTCCCCTCTGAAAAAAAGTTATCAACCTTCTCGAGTGCTATTTTTCTTTATCGTTAAACTTTTACTGACGACGCACATACAAATGTACAATACTATGCATATATGTATTTATACAAATTGTCTTATATTTCATAGTAAAATGTTGTGAAAAGTAATTTAAAGGGAAAAAATCGGTCTCAAATTTGAAAAAATTATGTATTTTAATACAACCGAAGACTTAAGTCTATTCAACTCATCTACCCTCTATATTCAAGTGATGAACTTTTGAAAATATCTACATACTAAAGTCATTTTAAGCAAAATCAGGTTGACCTAACCTAACCTAATTTGTCAAAATCAAACCTATTGGTTATAGTAGACTGCCGGATGGAATTAGTAGTTCCAAAACTGGCAGTCTTAAAATAACATCTCTGTATAGGTGCTTAGTTAAGGATTATGTAATTAGCTTTAGCTACTATATAATATGTACATATATGTATACGTAGGTAAATAAATAAATAAAAAATATGCTCAGTGGTTAGAGCGTTAGTCTCTTGAGCGAGTTTTTTCGACCTTAACTATCGTCATTGGCAAGATCTGGTCATTACTCAGCCGTGTCCTGTTAGAATTTGCCAATTTATCTAACTTAGCTGTGAAACAGTTCCATCAAAAATTGGCCCCTCTTATCCATTATTTCTATGCTAACCTGTTATTGGGTCTGGATCCTTGTGTTCTTAGACCTGTTGATTAACATTCCAAAAAAAAAAAAAAATTTCATTTCAAATTTATCTGTATGATTTAATGATAGTCAACTATTGTTTATACTGTATTTTTTTTCTCAGAATTGTAATTTATTTATTTATTTAATTAAGATAGCTTAATAAGCTAATTATTTACAAACGAGTAACATAAAGCAAAAATTACAAAATAAACTTAATTATCTATTAGCACTTACATATATGTACATACAGAGGTGCTGTTTTAAGGCTGTCAGGAATCTATCAATTTTTTTTTATATTTCTGAGATCTTCCGGCAGGCCATTGTATTCAACAACACCCCTGTACTTCTAGATCTTACTGTACTTCTACTTCTAGATCTACTTAATTTTAAATTCTTACCCCTAGTATTATGACTATGTATGTATATTATATTCCCTTATTAAATATTGAAATATCTTGGCAATAAATTCTTATCTAACCTAAAAATATATATGTAAATTTTTAAGGTTTCCTTTACATTCATCTAATTCAATTCATTCAACATATTTCTTATACTTGTTAATCTACATATTTACATTTAAAATACTCCGCATAGCTCTATTTTGCAACTTTTACACCTATCTTTAATCACCCTATTTACTAAATTTAAAAATAAATTCCATATGTGTTTAAACTGTATTTTTTCAACGAAGCATTATTTCATGAATGCTGGCATGTATCTTGTATGAGTGTTTTAGGAAGCTTTTGTGCGAAAAATATAGCATCATTTAATATGTGCACGGGCCACTTTAGCATTTGATGGACGAAACGGATTCCTCTCGTTCGCTAGATTGATTCGTTACCATTAACGGCTAATGGTGGCAATTTTAAGCGGATAAATTGTACGCTTGCCGAATAAATATTGCAAAGCCATAAAAACAGGTAACATTTATGAAAACGGGCAATTTATTCACCATCGACAAACTTTTACACCGTCGATATGTTAAATCGTCAAAGAGATAATTTTTTATACTTTACTGCCAAATACATATCGCTAACGAGTGTCATCATGATTTATTTAGTGTGTTTATATAAATAAATAAATCCAACATTCCACTATGCTTAAAAAATAAGGCATACGACCAATGCGTACTGCCAGTTATGACGTATGGATGTAAAACTTGGACGCTAAATTCGAGAATGCTACGTGCTATAATCCAGTGCACACAGAAAAATGTATGGAATATGCATGCTTGGTATAACAAGAAGAGATCGTAATAGGAATACATGGGTAATAAGTACGACCAAAGTGGCAGATATAACGGAACCGATGGGCTGATGAATTGAGAAGAATGTGTGAAGTCAAGTGCATGAAGATTGCTCAAGACAGACAGGAATGGAAGAGGATTGGAGAGGCTTTCATCCAGCAGTGGATGGTGAATGGCTGAAATTGATGATGATGATGCTGCTAGAAATGCTAGCGTGATTCAACTTTATTGAAGATACCTTGTATTTAATTCCTGTTAATAGGAAGTTATCCCTTTCGTAGAATATCTACAAACTTACTTAAGGCTTACATAGTTTAAGGGTCAAATATCATCAACTAATTCAGCATTCTTGAACCTTTCTTCAATCATATTCTATGTACATACATACATACATACTTAAAACTAAGAATGAAACTAGGACGGAGTGCTTTTGGAAGAATGAACATTGTTTTAAAATCCAACATTCTGCTATGCTTAAAAAGGAAGGCATACGACCAATGCCCACTGCCGGTTATGGCGTATGGATGTGAAACGTGGATGCTGAATTCAAGAATCCAGTGCATACAGAGAAGCATTGAAAGATGTATGCTTGGTATAAAAAAGAAGAGATCATAAGAGGAATACATGGGTAAGAAGTATGACCAAAGTGGCGGATATAGCAGAACGTGTGAAAAAGTTGAAGTGGACACACAGCGAGAAGAATGGATGTCAGATGGACTCGAGAAATACATGGAATGGTATGCGAGAGGGGCTGATGAATTGAGAAGAATGTGTGGGAGTCAAGTGGATGCAGATTGCTCAAGACAAACAGGAATGGAAGAGGATTGAAGCATCCTTCATCCAGCAGTGGATAGTGAACGGCTGAAAATGATGATGATGATACAAATAAGTAATTATTAAATTAAATGCGAGAAAATCGAGCGAACTTAAAAACAGAACGCGGTGAGAGAAAAACGTGCGGATTGCGAAATGAATAATTCCCGTGAAATGTTGTGGTCTTTCATTCGCGTACGTTTTACACGAGACAAAGACAAACTACGGGGGAAAACGAAAAGTGGACGGAAAGGAAAAACTTCATAATACAACAAATATTAAACAATGTGCACTTATTGTAATTTGTTACACAGTGGCGTGCGGGTGGGGTGCTTTACATTTCTATTGAAATAAAACACAAACAGATCATCTTTTCACAATCTAGCTACATATTTATCCATTGTCAATTTGTACGACCGGTCCTTTATTTACGTGTCCCGCGCGATTGGACAAAGGGAATCGATAGGCGTCGCATTAAAATAATTCGCTCCGTTGTTGAACAGCTAGGGGTTGGGGGATGGTGAGGTCTATTATTGTTGGTTTTCAAAGCGAACGGTCGATTGAAAAGCATAGTCAGGGGCGGCTCGAGCTATTTCCAATTTGCGAGAATGCCCCTGATTTGCTCGCAATCAGTGAGGAGGATCGCAAATTGAAAAGACAAACGCTGATTGCATTACGTCAGGTACAGAGACCCAATCGAATCACTCTCGAGTAGGTACAGCGTGAAAAAATACACACAACATGCATTTTAAAGTGACTGTAAAATATGTCAGTCATTACATTTGTCGTTATGCGCGATCGAACGTTTGATACAAATACCATATTCATACCAAAAATTTAAAGCAAGTACAATGTACAAGAAGGAATACATATGTGAATGTGAAAGAATTGTGTACACAAATGTGGTTTTGAACGCTCACCCAATGACTCACTGTTCTCACTGCTACCTGACGTCTAGCCGAGGAGTGGGGGTACCCGCTGGTTTTCGTGTTGTGCCACGCTTCGATGACACGTTTTTACTAAACTGAGAGGCGGTGCGGGGCGCAGAGGGGACGCTCGAATTTTGACGAACGGATCTCTCTCTCGCACGAATGCGAAAGAGCAATAGCCTACCTTCAAACTGGGGTATGCGTCATAGCTTATCACTCGCTCCGTTTGTATGGAACGTTGGATGAACCGTTTTTACTCTACCGAGCGAAAATAAGTTTTACTTAAAAAATACAATCATCACTATTACACTGACGTTTTAAGGCGGAAACAGACGTGCCACACGCCACGTCGCGTCGCCCACGTCTTTTGACGAGATCCTAAGCTCTATAGTTTTATATGGCGTAGAAACATTCATGCAACACCCTACTCCACACGATGCAAACTTGCGTGATGAATGTCTAGCCGTTTGGTTCAACGTGTTAAGGGTGGAGGGGAGTCTCAACTTCACGTCGCGTTGGACATGTGTGTTTCCAACGCCCACACGCGATAAGCATCAGTTGTTCAAGTTTCCGATATCCACTAATTCATTTTTGGTTATTAAATTGAAATCAAATATTAAACTAATCACACTCAATATTATAATAATTAACCTAACTTCATAAGAAATAGTTTGAGCGATAGCCCGTTAGTTGGTTGGGCTTTTTATAAATTAAATAAACGAAATTTCTGCACATATTGATCCTTTTCGCTATTCCTTGCCCTCCTCCAGATTTTCTTTACTCAAGTTCTTTTCCTTTTTGGAGTTATGAGTTAGGGACCATAAGTATTTTGGCTGTATTTCATTATGTGGAATTAATTTTATTTTATATTGTACTTTATGAGCTGTATGTTACTTGATATTAAATAACTAAGGTTTTAGAGAAAACGCTTGATCTTCCATTTTATGTAACTTGTGGGATAGAATGCCATGCCCTAGTTTTGCGTATGACTTGAGACCAAATCACGTTCATTGGCATGGGGCATGTACATATGTATGTACATATGTTCACGAATTCTCTCAAATCGCGCATCACGTAACGTGTGGTGTGGTATGTATGTTTCAGTCTTTATTACACGACAGTTACAATAGAAGCTTATATTTTAATATACAGAAATGAAAAACTATACTTATTTCAGGAAAAACGTGCACTTCTCTTTAAAGCTGTGCCAATATTAGTATCCGTGTAGGTACATATACGCGTGTGAAATTTCTTACACTGGCTACGGTGCACGTCCATATCGATTATTTTAAACTAGAAATGTGCACTCTCGTGTAAGATAAATTGAATCTCAAGAAAGTATTAATAGAAAGACATTAGCGATGGAACAGAAAATATTTTAACTTCGTTTCTACGACGTCGGTGTATATCTTTTAAGCTGGTACGTTTCGTATATAAGAAGTTGTGTATTTGTATCTAACTTCTTACACGTATACCGTTTACAATTTAAAGCAAGGCAAAGTATGTATGTAAGTACATTTAGGTAATAAAAAATACTTAAAAATTTGATATTAAATTTTAACATATTGTCTAACCTTTTGAATCTTTTTCAGCTCGGTGCTGTCTTTTGAATATTATGTCATCATTTTCAGCCGTTCATCATCCACTGCTGGATGAAGGCCTCTCCAATCCTCTTCCATTCCTGTCTTTAGCAATCAGCATCCAGTTGACTCCACACATTCTTCTCAATTCATCAGCCCATCGTCCACTTGGTCTACCTTGCTTTCTTTCACATCTTCTCAGATACCATTCCAGTATTTCTCGCTTCCATCTGCCATCCATTCTTCTCACTATGTGTCCACTTCAACTTTTTCACACGTTCCGCTATATCTGCCACCTTGGTCATGCTTCTTACCCATGTATTCCTCTTACGATCTCTTTTCGTTATACCGAGCATACGTCTTTCCATTCTTATCTGTGTGCACTGGATCTTGCGTAACATTCTTGAATTTAGCATCCACGTTTCACATCCATACGTCATAACTGGCAGTACGCATTGGTCGTATGCCTTCTTTTTTAAGCATAGCGGAATGTTAGATTTAAAAACTACGTTCATTCTTCCAAAAGCACTCCATCCTAGTTTTGTTCTTCGTTTTATATTCAATTAGCTTTTATTAATTAATTTTCCAATTTAATACATAGTAGTGTTTATGGTTTTCAGCTGTGATAGGGTTGCTTATTTAGAAGAAAAAGCGTTTTGGAAGTTTATGGCCTGGTCTTTTGTGATCGGTTCGCTTTCATCGTTAGCCGTGATGTTCAGAATTCGTTTTCTTAACCGAAAAGCACTTCGTCGAGCTCGTATGCCTTATTTTTTAAGCATAGCGGAATGTTGGATTTAAAAACAATGTTCATTCTTTCAAAAGCACTCCATCCTAGTTTCATTCTTCTTCTTTACAACCAGTCATATTCACCAATTGTCCTAGATATAAATAAGTAACAACTACATATCTCTACAATATGATTATCTCCAGTGACTACGTTTTGGGTGCAAAATTCATTAAACATAATTTTAGTTTTATTAAAATTAATTTTTAAGCCTACTTTCATAATTTTTGTTGCTTAACTGTGTTAATCGAATATTATGTAGGTACATTTACAAAATACATAGGTATGGTGGATGCGTTATGGCTGTTTGAGTGTATAACCATGGTCAGGCCAGTAAATCAACTTGACTGGCTTGTTCACAATTAGTGGTAACGAGTTGGTAACAAATGCACCAGCAAGCCACACCAGACATTTACAAGCACCCCTCGTCCGATAAGAAACCAACCATACTACAATGTACATACGAGTACGTACACGACATCAACTCACAATCAATACACAGGCCTCAAAAATAGACATCACATTGTCTATACGTACATATATATATAAATAATAAAATAGGTACAAGTAGGTACCTATATCAAATGGGTCGAAAAATTCACGCGTGTCTCAAAGTATTGTATAAACCTTTCGTTTGGAAAAATTAAGCGTTCCGTCAACGACGTGAGTGTGTGGTGCGTGAACGCTGCGCAAAATTGTATATTAAATCTGAAACAAAAGGCTTTATTAACGTTTGTAGGTTGTTTCTGTTGGGGATTTTACGAGGGCGACATTTCCATAAAAGTCGTATTAGTGCAGACCCTCGGTAATTGGGTACCGGGAAAATGTCAATGAAATCCCTAGACCCCTCCCCTCATACCTCCTCGTCCGCTACCCATCGACTAATGTATGTTAATTGTACCGCAAGAATATCATATTACCCTTATTTTCGGTACGAAATATCCGCTTTGCCGTTGCCAGCTTTCCCCCGCACCGAAAATATCCTATACAGTTTGTAAATCGTGTAAAAGTCAGCGTTGCGAAAAATGTTAACCCTAGTCCGCTATTCCCAAAAGCACATGTAGCTGTGGGTATGCTTCGATGAAGTCATTATCTATCGCAGGGATTTGGAGACCTTTAATAAGAGGTGAATTATTTAAAAGGTACAAGTTGTTATAATTTGTATAGCAATAAGCTCACTCATGCGTATTAAATATTGACGTAAATACTTTTTTTTTAACAGTTTACCGAGCATATGCACTGTACTAATGTGCGCTATGAATATTAGTGAAAATTGGACAAATTTACAAATCAAATAAATGAAATAACGAATTTATTGTGTTTTGTTATGTTAACATTCATTAAATTTTTTTATCAATTAGCGCGGTATGAACGTAATAAAACGTAAGTGGAAATCACAAAAAAGCAAAGTTTGACAGTATGTAGGTACATACATACATATATATAATAGTCTAAATCCGTCTGTCTGTCTGTCTGCTGTCGCCGAGGTAGATCATAAAAAAACCAGAACGTCGCGCGAGTGGGATTTGAACCCGAGATCACCAGGTCGGAATGAGGTCGTGCTAACACTATCATCCAACAGAAGCGATGACGAGCCTGCTACGATTTGACAATATAAATTCTCAATAGGCTCGCGACTTTGTTACGTTGTTGTATTATAACGCGCCATCTATGCAACAACTATAAAAAAACTATTAAATAGACATATACTCACCCACACAAACATCCGTTGATATTCAACGGGCTTACACTAGTCAAAGTAGAAGATTAGAAATAATAATAATACAAACACTTTAATTTGGAAAAAACCGATCGCTCTTATTTTTTGTACACATAGGTGTACCTAATAAGAAGTTTTTTTAATTCCCCAATTTATTCGCTTTATCAACCGAAATTTCAATGTTACGAATTGTCAAGATATACATACTGGTTGATCTCATATAAGTTGATTAATAATGACCATCATTTTGACAAATACGGTAACTGTCAAAATTACAGTTTTTATCGGCTTTTGCTATTCCTATATTTGACCGCTGGCAATTACACGTAATCAGCACATATTTTGGCGATTTCATGAATACTACCACATCATTATCTATTTCACGAATTCGGAAAAGTATTGCTTTTTTCACGTAAGAGCCAGTTACAATAATTCGGCGTAGCATAGTAATATACCAATGTAATAATTATGAGTTTCCATTATATATATATAATAGCCGAAATCAGTCTGTGTGTGTCTGTCTGCTGATAACGCTGGTTGAGGTAAATAATTTTAAAAAAACCAGAACGTCGCACGAGTGGGATTTGAACCCAGTACCAGTGATTCGGTACACTGCACTAAATTGCTAAAATTTATATTATTAAACTTATATTATATTTTAAATTGCTAAACTGCTAAATTTTTAAATTGTTGTATTATAACGCGTCACAGATGGCGCCATAAAAACTATTAAATTTAATATTAGTTTTCAGTGCGGGTGATGAGAACGCTCTGTCGACATTCAACGGGCTGACAGTAGTTGAATCATAAGCATTGATTTAGTACCTATACAATCTAACATAATTTCTACCCAGTAACTATATAGCCATTTCATCGTAAACATACCAAAATTTCCCACACACACACACACACACGTCTATGTAGTACTATCCATTCTATAAATTCTCCCACATCGGACGTGGGTTAACACTACAATTCCGTTTTAATAACTGACCGACGGTCAATTTAAGCAGTCGCTCTGTTGGAGCACGCTCTCGCTGGAGTCTGCACACGTCCAGTTTTCATTTCCTCGACGGTCGTAATAGCATGATCCAGTCCGCTGCAAAACTAGAGCACTACCCTTAATAACAGCGAAACCCACCCCCTGCCTTAAAGCAGAGGTATTTAGCGAAGATTCGCGGTCGAGCCAGCTTCATATGAGGTCAGACACGGTCCGCAACCCTGTCGTGTAACTTCCCGGTAATTACTCCTTATCTGGTCGGATGGCAAGTGTGGGAGTATTAGGGGGTGGTAGTGGGTGGGTTAGGGTCGGGTTATGACCTTCTTTCAAATCTCGCAAGCCCATCTTTGGAGGCCGTATACATATTATTAAGATTATGCCCGGCCCGCGGGGGCTACGCATGAATACACATTAGCCGCGTGTCATGCCAGCCCAACGCGTCCCACGGGAATATTCAATTTTGCATCGGGGAAAAACTTCTAATGGGATTTGCGGAAATGGCGTGCTCAGCGCTGGGGACATTTCCCAGGGAAAGTATCGGGGAAAATGTATATGAAATGACGGTTTGCGCGCGCGCTATTGGATTTCGAAACGGTACAGTGTTTGTGTTTTAGCCGTCGCGTGTCGCGTTGACCCGACCTTTTTCGCCCACGTGACCTGTTCTAAAATGAATAATGAAAATTCCAATGCGGTCAACGTGCAATTTTTCCGTACTTTATTCGATTGTAAAATATTACCCTGAACTCTTGTGTACCCACCAATATGGTGGGTACACACCGACGAATCGAAGGCGAACCGAAGGCGAAGCGAAAGCGAATTCGGGCTATTTGGACGCTATGTGGACGTCGCAGCGAATGCGAACCGAACGATCGCTTCGCTGTTTGCTTCGCTAGGTCTCGGAGCGATCGGAGCGATCGTTCACAGCGAATGGTTTTTTGTCGCTTTGCTGCTCCACAAAAAAAATTTTTTGTGTATGTATTTATTTATTTGAATTTTAAACACTCATATGGCCCTTACATAAACGTTTTTAGTGTGATGTACAATCAAGATCAACACGAATTGTGAATATGTTTAAATGCAGTTATACGGCTGAAACTTGACTGAATTTGAAATAAAATTGTGCTTCTAAGTGTCATTTTTATGATATCAAACCTTGAAAGTATTCGCGGGCGCATATACATACATACGAAGCGAATCCTATGGTTCGCTTCAAATTTGCTCCGAATTCGGTTCGCGTTCGATTCGGCAGTGTGTACCCACCTATCTCTGCGCGTTTAGAATTGGCGAGCGCCAAAAGGTTCCAATGCCGCACTTGGATATAGTGTTGTAAAATTCTCGAGAATAATCTTTTGCAGAATATTCTCCTAACCGAGAATTTTCTTTTTTAGAGCATCTGAGGGGAAAAATTTGTATGCACATAATGCAATGTACCCTGGGCTCCATCGGCTACCATGTATTTAAAATAAGTAAATACTAAATATTACTGTATCTGTTCAAATATACAGTAAACTCCCTCTAATGCGGGCTAATACTTGGGAGAGATGATACGGATTACACGAATAATATTAGTTTTCATCAGAATTGCACAAATAGGCTTACAAAAATATATACATATATATATTCACGTAATTCCGCGGAAAACGTTCATGCTAGTATTGCGTATGTTAAAAGAACGAAATGACACATTCAGTGTCGTCAGAATGAAAAAATGTAATTCAAAATACTCTCGGACACTCTCGAAAGTCCTATTACTCCTATTAGGTTCTGAAAATATCCTAGAATCCTCTAAAAAGCTATTAAACTATGCAGAGATGTTTTATAACCGAGAAAAAAGCAAATTCTCGAATATTCTCGGAGAATAATGGAGAATATTCTCTACTTGTGTATGCTGTGTGTATGTACATACATATATCGAAACAAATACGATATGCGACTGCATGCTTGCCTGATTCGTTGCGGTTACGCTAGCATTGCCAACATAACAACACACAGTGTGTTGGCAAACAAGCCGCTATCTATCAATGTTGGTTCGAGTCGATTCAACGCGATTTTATGGCCATATACCCAATCCAATCAACAATTGTTTCACGTATTGTCAAATGGGTTTATGGGTTGTACTGTTATTGCACAAACCAGCGCATATGGCTTGAAATCCACCGTCGTATGACGGGCAAACCTTCAAGTATGTCAATAATAAAGTTGCTTATGAATTATGCCAGTTCCTGAAGCGTGTTACATTTAGGCGCCATCTTTGTAAGTTACACGCAGATTTATACCATTCTATGTATAATGTAGGTATGTATGTATATGTTACAGCGAAAGCATATTTCAAGTGAAAATATATTTTTACAAATTCAGACAGTAAAAATGTATCAAACAATGAATTTACAGTTTCACTGCTCAGTATCGGTGAAGGTATATTAAAGTAAGCGTATATATATTTTTGTGACTTGTTGATTTTATCGATCGTAACTTACGTGGAGAAATATTACCTAGAATGTATTCCACAAATCCGTTTCGCCGAAATTTTATGACTTTCATTAGAAGATTTATGACTTTTAGACCGGTTAATAAATGGTACACTATACAACTATTTCACGTACTGTCAAACGGGCTGTACTGTTATTGTATACAGTTTATACTATAAACCTATGCGTACGGATGGGGGTTGGGGTGTGGTACTACAATCCATCGTCATATGACGGGCATACTGAATAGTTACTGAAACAGAAATTCTCCACGACACCAGCAGGATCATAGGAAATACCTTTGCGTAAAGTATCGATCAGTCAAAGTGTGTAGAAATGTACAATGAACGGACAAGAATTCGACCAACGGAAATTTGAGGAATTGTTCCGATCGCTTAGTGCGAGTCTCACTTTCCGTAACCGTATTCCAGATGAACTGTCGAGTCCTTTAGGGTGGATTTTAAGGATCAACCCTTTGCTACCCTTCAATATTATTCTTATCCACTTGATCCGGCGTATTTAGCGCAGATTTGCGCGGCTTCAGTCGTACCTATTAGCGAAAGCATGTCAACCATTCCAACCCGCACAAAACCCACCGAAGCCAAGCAAACACTCGACGAATGCTTTACCTATGGAGCTCGAATCGACCGATTTTAATGCTACAATTTTTTACAACATCAAACTAAACCCAAATATATTCTGCACTGTATAGAATCCGATGTTAATACCTACTTGGTCTTATTACGATAATTACACTTGAACTTTTAAGCACTGCTGGGACTCAACAGATCAACTTATACCATTTGCATATGTAGTGCCCCGATTATGAACTTTGAAAAAGTTCGCCCGTTATCTCTGGGACTTCTTAGCTTTTTTTTACATTATGCACATGTATTCATTATTATAATAATAAATTTATATTTTACGACAGAAAGCTTTCATCTTTTTCAATATGCTATACATATCATGCTAACCCCTCTATACTGCCGTCCTAAGCCCACTTAACGTAACTGAATAAACAACAATATCGAAATAAATGGACTTTTGATAAACGAAATAAATTTGTGTTTTTCTTCATATATGTATTACTGATTTATTTAAACTTTTTTTAGTGCATGAGGTTATTTTCTATTGTGTTTTGATAATTCTAAGGAAAAATTAAAAAAAAAATGAATACTTTAGTAGTTACGTCACTTCATTATTCATTATTAATGCATACATATGACTATTCCAAACTTCAACCACTCTATTTGAAAATAATGAATCTCTAACAATCTTATTTGATTTTTCTTTTCGGAGTCTAAGAGTATTACCTCTTAGATGAGGGTTCTCATTGAACATAATGAGGTTGGTCATTTCACATGAATAATGATTATTTATTATTTTGAATACTTCAATTAAATCACCTCTTAATCTCCTCGTCTCCAATGTGGAGAGATTCAGTCTTTTTAATCTTTCATGATAAGGTAGTGACCGAAGTAAATATTGGATACGTTATTTTCGCTAAGTATTGGTGATACTATTTCTCTGCGCATGCAGATACGTTAAATTTAATAGCTTAAAAAAGTCACTTTTGGATGAAGATACATTAATTTTGATATGAAAAATCGCAAGAATACACTCCTATAACCCCTAAAACACATCTAACTCACTTTCGTAATTTTTGTCAGTTACTTTAAGTGGGCTTAGGACGGCAGTATACGTCACATCAACGCAATTTTGGCCAACCTTTGTCATATTTACATACATATACATACGTATTCAAACTGGATTAAATTTATGTGCTTCTCGAGCATAATTTTGCATACTTCAATGCGATTCTTTTATACGACCAGATTCGATATTAATATGCGTCTGCGTATATTGAGCACAAAGGGTCGTAAATTTTGGTACCCCTAAATAAGTGCTATTACCACCCCACGTGAACCCTTATGCCACACACACATACTGGCAACGTTGTTCGAGGGCTTTGGGCGTCAAAGGCGACCTAGGCGAAAATGGTAAGGACCAATAAATCTAGTCGGCAGTGGCTTGGGCGCAAGTTGATCACCTCTGGTTTTGCGACCCTCTCACGCTACTGGAGGACCCGTGGAGGACCTACAAAGGTGAAACAAACATTCACCAAGTCCTAACAGGATACTTGCATTAGGAGGGCCGCGGCCCCTACGTTCGACGAACTGCCAAGTTTTCTTTTGATGTGCCCCGGGATTAAGTGGCTTCGTTCGTTTTGCAAAACCCCCGGGTTCCTGTTGACTTTGATACTCGTCAAATATTTACTCAGAGACCTTCCGAGTCCTTGCCGATATTGTATTTGGAAAATTTGCCGAGGCCGGGTTATCCTGCCCCATCCCCTTCCCTCTGCCTGCGGTACTTTTAGTGGTTTCGTGTCGTTCAATTGAATACGAGTCGAGTTTGCCTAATAATACTTGTTTGATTTGAAAATTAATATTCTAATTCGAATCTCAATTTTCCTATTTACTCGATTCATAATATATTATGCGAACGTGTCTCGAAATTATACATGTTGTATTCTCTATTTACATATGAAATGTTTGATATGACTTTGAGATTCAATGAAAAGCCACGTTTTTTGAACCGGTATAGCCCATTTTTCTCGTCTGTAAGCTAATATTTTATGAATTATATCTACCACAGCGATCAAAAACGATCCTCAGTTACTCTAAATCAATTTTATTTACTATTTATAAATATAAAGTTTCGGCAAAATTTATTAGATAGATATTTTGAACAAAATAAGTGTTGAATCGTACGAACTTTCAAAAACTTTACCCTGAAATTAGACTTAAGAAGAAGTGAATGCAATCAAATTAACATTTATTTATTTAATTAAATTAACTTTTTGCTTAAATTTACTTAAAGCTAAAATTAAAAAATAAACATAATCATCTATTAGCACTTGTACAGAGGTGTGGTTTCGAGGCTCCCAGGAATCTATCAATTTTGTTTACATTTCTGAGATCTTCTGGCAGGCCATTGTATTCAACAACACCCCTGTACAAGATACTTCTCCTAGATCTACTTAATTTTAAATTCTTACCCCTAGTATTATGACTATGTATATTATATCCCCTTATTAAATACTTATTGAAATAACTTGGTAATAAATTCTTATCTAACTTAAAAATATACATATACTAACATGCTTACATTCATCCGATTCAATTTATTCAACATATTCTTACACTGGTTAATCTATTTACATAGCTCTATTTTGCAATTTACAAGAATCTACATAACACATCATCTGATTAAATTTGACATTGGAATTGTGTAATGCTTGAAACCTTTTAGAAGACATGAGAAGAGTTGTAAATGGAAATGGAAAAATGTAAAGACGTCGACGATAGTATAGGTATAATAATTATGAATTCATTCGTGTGAATTGGTCCTGTATAAGTCTGATAGATAATCGATTCACATATTACTCTGCTTGTCGCTCGCGATCGAGTCTATGTAGTTACTATTGCACCTCTATCGCCAGCCAATGTCTGCCGATCCCTACCGGTGTTATGAAGCGCGCCATTGCAAGTGAAATGCTTCTATCCATTTACGATGCAGTTAAGATGAGGAACGAAGGGTTCATGAATAATGCATGGTGGTTTGTGCCAAAGTGGGCCTCATTATACTACATAAACCTGATCGGGGGTACTGCGGCTAGAAAGCGAGAGGAGGACAGGGGAGGGTTTGGGGCTCAACGTGGAGAAATGGGGAGGTCTAAATCGATGTCTTTTCAATGAAAACCTCCATCTCGGTGTGGTACCTTTAGGTCTCAATTGGGTCCCCGACACCCTTTAGCCGCCATACTAGATAAGCGTGAAATATAAGACGGCCATTATACAATTTGCATTTCAATGAAACGGCAATTCTGCAGTGCGTCTGAGAGAGCGACACGGTAGCTTGAAACTATGTATCTACACGTAGAATATCATTTTGATACGTTTAAATATACAATAATTGGAACGGAGAATTAAAGAATATCAATCGATAATTTTTTCCTCTAGTTTTACTATAACTTTAACGTTTCTCTTAGTAAACGTCATAAACAAACTGACTGTACCTAGTGATTATGTGTCGAGACAACCCGGGAATTTATTACCGGAATTCCAGGCTTCTTCACCGTCTCGTGTCCCGGGACTTTCAAAAAAATAAACCCGAGACACGAGACATTCCGATATATTCCGACACGAGACATTCCGAAAGTTTATATAATATTTTGTACATTTTATTTGTTGAAAATAATATCGCCATGGTTGAAAACCATCAAAACGACCCATACTATGTGAAAGCAGATAGTAAGTGGAGGAAAAAAAGCACTGCAGATGGATTGACCCAAGTGTTGTAGTTATCGGCTTAGAATAATACTTTGTATTTGCACGTCTTTATTATTCCTAGAAAATTTCACCAAAATAGTTTACTGCATGGAACAGAACAGTATATTCACGTGTTTGTTTCCTGGATAAATTATAATTTATAATTTAAGATAAAATTACCCAAAATAGTTACCTCACCGCGGCGTGTATTAAGCTATTCCTAGAAAAAAAAATTTTAGACGAATATACTTGAAGGATTGTCCGTTTGCCCGTTTGACTTCACCAGAAGATTTCTCGGGTAATAAATGAATTCAAGATGATTGAATCAACCGGGGTATGAACTCTAAATCTAAATCTTTTATAAAATGCATTGCTCACAATTAAGCCAACTTCAACGGAGAGCGAGCGAGTATTTTC
Organism: Parapsyche elsis; assembly: GCA_022651745.1. Taxonomy (NCBI): domain Eukaryota; kingdom Metazoa; phylum Arthropoda; class Insecta; order Trichoptera; family Hydropsychidae; genus Parapsyche; species Parapsyche elsis. The sequence continues at coordinate 932,476 of JAGVSN010000044.1, forward strand.
AATGGCAGGTACATATATGTACATACATACATATGTATTCACTACAAAAATTAGAATACACTATCTGATTCGTTCCTAAATGCTCTGGTCTTTCTTAAAACTTATTTTTCCCTGCAAAAATTAAATATGTATCCTTATTCTTTACTATAAATTTACAATCGCTGTTTTGTACATTGTGTTTTTTGTAGTGTAAGTTATGTATATAAAATATTATGCCTAGTAATTAATTAATAAAAACACATTTTTCATTTATTTTAGTAAATTTAACCTTGTTTATACACTAACACCTATGTACATGCGAATATTTATAAAAATAAAATTTTCACTATGATTCAAATTGAATACTAACAAAATCTCGATTCCCGGAACTTTCAAATTTTTCGTCTCAATTCCCGGGACATGAAAAAAACCGAGGCTTTAGAATCACTAGCTGTACCGTGTTTTGTTTTGCCGATTGCCTATTCTATTTCGACAACGTTTCCATATTTTATTTGTATAAATTAATCAAAATTCAACACCCGTCAGGATAACGATTTAAATTTAATATCGCTTCTGAAGAATTTCATTAATTCATCTCAAATAACGATCCATCAAATTCTCCCTCGTTTAATACGATATAATATTGTCAGCTGTTGAAAATATAAACGGGAGGAGCAAAAAAAAAACAAAGCGAAAAGATAAAAGGAATAAACAACGCGGTAGTCGATATTTTCAGTATAGCCTTAAGGTAAAAATCAAATTGACCTTTTAACGTTATTGAAAGGTCGTTTTATTTGTGTTCGGGCGCAAACAAAACTGTTGTTTCTAGACCAGTGTTCGGGAACCTTTCTCGAGCTAAGAGCCAAATTAGAGAAAATCTTGCAAAATTGGTAAGCTTGCGAGCCGCAACATACTTTCAGATTTTTTTTTTTTAATATACCTATACATACATATGTATGTATGTATATACTCGAAATTAAATCAAATTTTACTCATTTGTGAAATAGATTGCTTTAAGAAACAAGCTATCTTCATGATATTTCTTAAAGTCTTTTACTAAAAAGTATTATAAAGTTTAATCTGTTTTATATTGCCATGGAGTTGTGGAAAAAAAATTCATTTTGATTTTGTGTAAATTATGTGTCAACGTTTTGTGTTTCACACAAAATATTGGATGGAAGCGAGAGCCGCAGGCTTTCATACCAAGAACCGCATACGGCTCTTGAGCCACCGCTTCCCGACCACTGTTCTAGACTGAATTAAAATAAAATAAAAACAGACAAGACAACAAACGCTACTCGACTGTGTTTTCTATTGAATCTTTCGTGGAATTTAATATTAAATTATAATACAAAATACGTCCAATCTACCTACATATGTACATATATAAAGAAAAAATATAATTATTTTTCGCAAAATAGTCATAAAACATAGAGTATATACTTCTAGTATAATTTAACACATACTAATATACACTGCGTCAATATATTCATATTATTTGGTTCCCGACCACTGTTCTAGACTGAATTAAAATAAAATAAAAACAGACAAGACAACAAACGCTACTCGACTGTGTTTGCTATTGAAATCTTTCGTGGAATCTAATATTAAATTATAATAGAAAATACGTCCAAACTACCTATGTATGTATATAAAGAAAAAATAGGATTAATTTACGCAGAATAGTCATAAAAGTATAATCTAGTATAAACTAACACATACTAATATACACTGCGTCAATTGATATTCATGAACTTTTATCATAACGATCGCGTTTTTATATTCGAGCGAGAATTTCAAAATGTAGAACCCGAGCCAAGTCTTCCATCTTGGAAAGCGAAAGTGTGTTTAATTGTAAAATTCGCTCGTTCTCAATTACTTCGGCGGTCATTACGTCGAGTACACTTGAATAAATATTGTTTTCGATGCAATGAAAACAAACGATTGTTATTAAGTGGCGCGCAAACGTAACAACGTGTTCGCCGGAACTAAGGGGTATGAAAGAGAGAGGAAAACTCGTTTCGCGGTGGGCGAGGGGAAACTTTGCCAATCTCGGCGAATTTTCTCGTAAATATAAGCGAAACGAAATTACATATTCCATCGTCAAAAGCGAGTTTTGATGGCTGGGAAAACCGACAGACCGACCTCCTCTATACCCCCACCGAAAACCATTTATAATTTCGACCGAAGGACGCCACTCAAGATGTCTATTTTATTTCAGACGAGCCGCGTTTAAATGGTTAAACACGGACAGAAAGTGTAGGTAAGGGGAAGGGAGGGGAGGTAAGGGGGCGAGAAAGGGGTTGGAGGAGGTGAAATTCACTTCCGACAAAAGCTTTCGGCAATTTGTTAACTTATCGAATGAAAGTGCCGTTCGCGCTATTGAATGATACTAATTTGAGATATGCCCCGATATTAACTGATTAATTCGGAAAATTTTCAAAAGTCGCTATTATTACAATTTTTACTGGATGTAATATTAGCACAACGTTGTTATCGAACTTCGATGGTTAAAATTATGGACTTAGTATTATTTGGATAGAATAAAAAACAAAATTAAAATCGTTCTTGAACATTATCAAATAAGCTATTCGGCGTATTTATTTATTTATTTATATAATACAGTAGTTTAAGCTAATTAATTATAATCCTTAACTAAGCACCTGTACAGAAATGTTTTTTTATGACTACCAGGAATTTTTCAATAGTTTTGGAAATTCTAATTCCATCCGGCAGTCTATTATACTCCAAAACACCTCTGTACAAGATGCTTCTATTTCTATTTATTTTAACATTTTTTATAATTAAATTATATTCACATATATCCATTCCTTTCACAATAAAATTACTAAAATATGATGGTAACATATTATTATCTAAATTAAATATAAATACGAATATACAAATCCTCAAAGTATCATTCACATTCAACCAATCTAATTCAATCATCATCTTTTTTATACTAGCATACCTATCCGCATTTAAAATACATCTCATACCTCTATTTTGTAATATTTGTAATCTATCTCTAGTTGACTTATCTAACATATTTAATAATGAACCGCAATACTTAAAATGAGGTCTGACAATTAAATTATAAATTATTATTTTAGTTTGCAAAACTTGCAAGTATGTAATTCATTATTTTTGAACATACGCTTTGATTTGCATCTTGCATGGAAATTCTTTTGAAAACATTAAAACACTATAATTTTATTGGCGTTACACCTATGGGTGCAACTTTTTTGTTTTGTCGTTATTGTCAATTTTATTAGCCGATCAATTATCCCTAAATTATATTATATTATATTACATGATTTTTTAACCTTTTTTACGATGATTTCCCTACAAGATGCAGGCTTGTACTTTTTCAAATCGCTAACGACCAATTAATGTGACTTGATACAAGCTTAAATATAGAAAACTGAATACCATTTGCAAACTTTTTAAAGCTGGAAAAGACGTCCTCCCTTAGAGTTTTTCCTTTCAGAGGAATAATTACAAGTAGCTCCTTCTTCAAGGAGAAGTCTTTGAAAACCATTCGAATGCATCTGCTTATAAAGAAAGAGCTGAACAACAACAACGATCGACTTTAAATTATTACGCGATCGAGCTATACATATGTATAATATCTTAAAATTTATCATTGCGATCACGCTAGCATTGCCAGAATCACCATCATCATCATTTTCAGCCGTTCACCATCCACTGCTGGATGAAACCCTATCCAATCCTCTCCCATTCCTGTCTGTCTTGAGCAATCTTCATCCACTTGACTCCACACATTATTTTCAATTCATCAGCCCATCTTCCACTCGGTTCCGTTATATCTGCCACTTTGGTCGTACTTATTACCCATGTATTCCTCTTACGATCTCTTCTTGTTAAACCAAACATACATATTTCAATGCTTCTCCGGGTGCACTGAATATTACGTAACATTCTTGTATTTATCATCAACGTTTCACATCCATGCGTCACAACTGGCAGTACGCATCGGTCGTATGCCTTATTTTTTAAGCATAGCGGAATGTTGGATTTAAAAACTATATTCAATTCTTCCAAAAGACTTGACTCCGCACATTCTTCTCAATTCATCAGCCCATCGTTCACTCGGTCTACCTTGTTTTCTTTCACATCCTCTCGGTTACCAATCCAGTATTTCTCGCGTCCATCTGCCATACATTCTTCTCGCTATGTGTCCACTTCAACTTTTTCACACGTTCCTCTATATCTGCCACCTTGATCATGCTTCTTACCCATATATTCCTCTTACTATCTCTTCTTATTATACCAAGCATACATATTTCCATGCTTTTCCGTGTGCACTGGATTCGTGAATATAGCATCCACATTTCACATCCATACGTCATAGCCGGCAGTACGCATCGGTCGTATGGATAGATATACAATACCATAGATAGGCCACTCCAAACAAATTTGCCTGGAGAAAGCGTCAGAAGCAACGAGGGTGTGCGGGGGGGTCTAAAATGCGGGGAATTCCCACAAAAAAGAAGTCAAGCAAAATGCATGCAAGGGATGCATTTTGCATGCCCTTTTTGTATGTCATTTTTCGAGCGCTAAGTCCTATCTATGCTATTCTATATCTATGGTCGTATGCCTTATTTTTTAAGCATAGCGGAATGTTGGATTTAAAAACTATGTTCAATTCTTCCAAAAGCGCTACATCCTAGTTTCATTCTTCTTCCGTTTACAAATTATCAACTATAACTACATACATACGTATGTATGTATATGTCGTCAGCGAATCGATTGGTTCGATTCGACAACTCGCTTTTATGGCCATACACCCATTCAATCAACGGTACACTATACAATTGTTTCACATGCTGTTATTGTACAAACGACGGAAGGGCTTTTTTTTTATGGAAGACCAACAGCTATATTAGCTATATAGGTCTCCACAGGTTGGTGGAGGGAGAGGGGGGGGGGGGGGCGGAGTTAAAATCCACCTTCATACGATGGGCAAAACGTGTAGCTTGTAATACGCACGTAGGTATCAACGTACCTTGAATCCACCCGTACATGAAATTGTAATTAAAAAATATAAACTTAAATTAGTTTGAAAATTAAAGAAAACTCGGAACAATCGCGCGAGCGCTAAAAAAAGCGCTTTAGACAGTTAAAAAGCACAGGGAGGAGGCGAAAGCTCGCGGTCGGTGCAAGAGCGGACGTAATGAAGCCGCGAAATGAGCCCGACACGACACTAGTTCAACATAAATAACGCTAGGGGATGAGGTTAGGGGTTGCACAAGGGGATGGGGGTTGGAACCAACCGTTGCAAATTTGCCGTAAGAGCGTTCCCAGTTCTTAAACGGCGGCCGCTTAGCGTAATTCATTAATTTAGAGCGGCGGCGCGACGCCATTTTGGCGAGTCCTGGGTTTTTATGGGCGCCGCCGTCCGCCATTCCGGCGGGAACTTTACGGGGCGGCCATTTTAAATGGGCCAACATAAAACGAGAATTAATAATGGCCGCTTGACAAAGTGCGCGCGAGGATTCGCGCCGCCGAAATGCGCTTTCTCCCACACCTCTCTCACTCCCCTGTCCCGTTAACCTGTCTGACAGGTGAAACGGAACAATTTCAGGCCGTTGAATCGTTGCAACATTTGGTGTGATGTTAATTTTTTTTTTGTACATTGATGCCGTCGAATTTTGAATCCCCCCGCAGAATAGCAATCCGTGAAAGCCTCCGGAAAAAATCTCATTACAGTTTAGCTATTTTTATTCACGCAGTGGGTTGGGGCTTCAATTTATATTATGAGAAAGAGAGACTGCTGGGGTTAAAAACTTGGGCAACTGAACGTTTCGCAATTTTTGAAATTGTTTAACATTGACACGTGTAAAATTTTCATTGAAATACCGATAGATTTATTTAAACTTTGTTTGATCTATGTACATACATATAATACATATGAGGTATTGCGGATACGAAGGGCGAACTCGACAAACATCGATTTAGACACGTTTTAAGTTTACTCGCCCAGTGCAAGGGCGATGATGTTTCAAGCGTTATTTTTATACGGTTATGATGGACGAACTAAAAAAAAAAAATTTACCAGTGTATTCTAAGAAGGCAGGAGAACGGAATGGTAAAATAATAAAATGACCCGATGTCGAGTCCGCCCTTCGTATCCGCATCGCCTCATATTTATTTATTTATTTTTCGTTTTAAAATATACCGATGTGACTTCACAGGTATCCCTAAAACGCCACATCGCATCGGCCAGATACATAATATAAATATAGAATTAAAAATGACAATTATAATAAAAATATTAATAATGATAACAAAACAAAAAATAATAATAATAATAATATTAAAAATTCGGGTGTGGCCAACCCATGACTTTATCCATATATTTGAAGAATACAAACAGTAACGAAATTATTTTTTTAAGTACGCAAGTAAATAAAACGCATGCACAGCACCACACCAACCAACATACATATCATGAAATCACTGTGTTGAGTGCGCGCGTATGTAAAATACGATCTTCGGCATATATTCAAATTAGAAAAACTGCCATTTTCGCTCGTCAGAAGTTAACTAAAATCACAGTATCTCTTACGGCTAACGTGAAAACTATAGATATGAAATTTCGTCAAAATTCCCGGAGCCGTTTCGGAAATATTCTGTCGTTAACTTTTCGACGAAAAAAAAAACCTACTTCCGGTTGACTAATTTTAATTATTTTTTTTTTTTTAAATATGATTTTTTCTCAAAATTACAATATTACAATATTGTGACGATACTACATATTTAAAAGGTCGAAAAAAATAAAAACAAAAAAATCGTTCAAGAGTAAACTGCCATTTTCGCTCGTCAGAAGTTAACTAAAATCACAGTATCTCTTACGGCTAACGTGAAAATTATAGATATGAAATTTCGTCAAAATTCCCGGAGCCGTTTCGGAAATATTCTGTGGTAAAAGAATTTTATAATTTTCTACAAGAAAAAAACCCTACTTCCGGTTGAATGATGTTGACCAAATTCCTTATGGCTTTTACGCCTTACGTGAAAATAATAGATATGAAATTTCAGGTTGATAGACTATATAGTTTCGGAGAAAACACACATACAGCCACACACACACATAAGTACACAGACACACAGACATACAGACATACAGACATTTTCCAGAAATCATGAAAACGTGATCAGGGGATGATACTCGATACAAATCAGTCAAAATCTCGAGGTCGAATTTTCGCACGATCACAATACTATATCCGATTAGGATAAAGTAAAAATGATAATAATAACAAAATAATTGCATAATAAATAAAAATGTATGTACTTATTCGTTCAAAGACTAAGTAGTAGCTTTTGATACGTTTAAGGATTTAAAGTAGACTCATTTGAATATATGTACATATGTATGTATTGCCTTGTATAAGCTGAGTTAAATAAAAAAAATATCATCGAATGAGATTGAATCATTTTTTATGCATGTATAAAAATAAATCTGCATTGAAGAAAATTATGTTGTTTGATCTATCTATGTATGAATGTATGTATTCGTTCAAAGATTAAGTAGTGGTTTTTGATACATTTAAAGTATTTAAAGCAGTTCATTTGAATATTTTGCCTTGTATAAACCGAGTAAAATAAATATCATCGAATGAGATTGAATCTTTCTTTAGACATTTGCGTTGGAGGAAATTCTATGGTTTGATCTACCTATTCGTTGAAAGATTAAGTAGTAGGTTTTGATACATTTATGGATTTAAAACAGTTCATTTGAATATATTGCCTTGTATGTACATATATACCGAGTTAAATAAAAATAAAAAACATATCATCGAATCTTTCTTTTTGCATGTATAAAAAGAAATCTGTATTCAAGAAAATTCTATTTCAACGCGCTAATAGAAAAGTGTTGAGATTTGATCTATACGGGTTTTCTGCTGAGAAGGATTTACGAGGCACAGTTGAAAGTTTGAAATGTGATTTAAATAATAACAAAAAAACACAAATTTTGGTGAAAAATTTTCGGTTTTCATGTTTTTACGATACAAACCGACAGTTTCATGTGGAAAAAAAGCTCACATTTTAACCGGGAATTTATATTTCTAAAACATATACATATATACATATGTACATATAAAAGTTTACACACAGACAGTGCGTAAATGTAGCACCCGTGCGAATTAATTGTATTGGCAAAACAAACGCGTCTCAGGTGTGAAAGTACGTGTAGACACAAAAACACACAGTCGAGAGAGCGCGATAGGGGATTTTCCGCAAAAACGTTCAATATTAAACAGCAATTTGGCCGCGAATTTAGGCGGCTCGGACGATTGTAAATTACACTCGTCTGTAAAATGTGTAGAACAATATGTATATAATTCATTAAACTACACGTAGGCATCAAGTCGCGATTTATGGTCGCCCTTTGTTCGGCTCGTAAACGTTTCGCGGAATGGTCGTTCCCGTATCCGACGGCTATTCGGTTTTTCAACCACTACGGAATTTTCACCGCTTTTCCACGAATTTTCATTAAGCGCACCTACCTACCTGCCAGCAGTTCGTTGAAAATGCGGAAAAACTTACAATAGACACGTTGCAACTGAAAATGTCGACCATTACATTTATTGTGATCGATGTACAATTCATTAAGTTGTCTAAAGCGGGTATTACACAGGAATAGTATACTCGCCACGATTTCGCTAGTTTACCAACCGACACGTATGTAGAGCTAGTAGCGAGTAGCTAGTAAACCTATACTGCCGTCCTAAGCCCACTTAACGTAACTGACAAAAATTACGAAAATGAGTTAGATGTGTTTATGGGAGTGTATTATTGCGATTTTTCATATCAAAATTAATGTATCTTCATCCAAAAGTGACTTTTTTAAGCTATTAAATCTAACGTATCTGCATGCGCAGATAAATAGTATCACCAATACTTAGCGAAAATAACGTATCCAATATTTACTTCGGTCACTACCTTATCATGAAAGATTGAAAAGACTAAATCTCTCCACATTGGAGACGAGGAGATTGAGAGGTGATTTAATTGAAGTATTCAAAATAATAAATAATCATTATTCATGTGAAATGACCAACCTCATTATGTTCAATTAGAACCCTCATCTAAGAGGTCATACTCTTATACTCCGAAAAGAAAAATCAAATAAGATTGTTAGAGATTCATTCTTTTCAAATAGAGTGGTTGAAGTTTGGAATAGTCATATGTATACATTAATAATGAATAATGAAGTGACGTAACTACTAAAGTATTCATTTTGTTTTAATTTTTCCTTAGAATTATCAAAACACAATAGAAAATAACCTCATGCACTAAAAAAAAGTTTAAATAAATCAGTAATATATGAAGAAAAATACAAATTAAGAATAAAACTTTCAAGTCCATTTATGTCGATATTGTTGATTTGTCAGTTACGTTAAGTGGGCTTAGGACGGCAGTATACGCGTGTTAAGTTTACTCGCTAATGTTGCAACTCGCTACCGCTAGAGGCGCTGTCATCAACTTGTGACTTGTCAACGTGACGACACGTGTTTTGCGCCTATCGTCAAAATGCCCGCTCAATTTTCAATATCGTAAATGTATCATATCCATTGAAGTGTACTGTGTGTGTTGGGAGCTGAAAATGAAACGCTTAACCTCAAACTGTCAATGAAGTGACGTCACACGAGTCAGCTAGTGCGAGTAAAGTTTGAATTTCACTCGCGCGGCCGAAAAAGTAAGCTAGTTTACTAACTTCGCCTACTACACGAGCTAGTTTACCAGCGACCAGCAAACCAGCGAGATTGTAGCGAGTAAATTATCCCTGTGTAATACCCCCATTAGTAACGAAAACCGAATTTTCATTTCATCATTGAAAACTACATACATATATAAAATTGAATTCGTATGTATTTGTTTCTTGTACATACATTCCTACACCAATTGAACAATCGGGGTTAAGCTTTGCATAGATACATTCTGTGATTATGCAAAACCTCAACACTTTGCTTTCGACTAGCTGGTTTATAAAGTGTTGACTCTGAATAGCAGATTAAGTGTTGCCAATCGAGTATTGCTAGTTTGCAGAAAGCACAATCAGTTTTACGTTTCAATACAAATTACATCTGAATCCGGTCAATATCGGGTATAAATAAATAAAATGGAAAAAAAAACTGAGGTAGTATTATTAGGTGTGTGCGTGTGGTTTTTTGAACTTTTCGGCAATTATCTTAAATATGATTTACGGCTCGAGATAATCTCTATAATAAGGGATAACGGTGCGTTTGCAGGATCTGAGTTATGGTCGCGGTACATTCCAGCGAATAATGTGAGCTTTTCCACCGAGGGATGAGCCGCGAAGCCTCCTTGCTTGCTAGCGAGCTTACGAGGTGGGCGAGGGGATGAGGGTGAGGGGTCGAGGGTACGACGAGCTTAATTAGAGCGTTATCTATAAGTGTTTCATTTGCATGCACATTATCCCGTCGACTAATTAAAACGAAACCGGCGACAAGAAAATACGAATCTAGTCGGAAAATCTGAAACTATTATGACACCTGCCGCCCAGCCGAGTTCGCAATTAAGTTAATTTGAAGATGAAAAATTACGCTAATTTGACCCCTCTCGGGATGAAGACGCTGTTGGCTTTCTCCCCATTCAAAAGCGGATTCTCGTCTTTTCATTTCGTTTATATTACTTATAGGCTAGGCAGAATCACTCGCCTTAATTAAAACAGTAGTACACAAATGACAATAATTATGTGTACTTTATTATGTTACAGTTATTCCTACAACCTAACCTTAGATAAACTTATATAACCTTACCTAATATGAACCTGTCCTCCATTTCAAGCTAAATTCAAACAGTTTAATTCAATGATTGTCTATATACATACATACATATGTAAACTCTGTCCAGATCTAGAAGGACCTTCTCTCGCACAGCTACATACATATGTACATATGTAAAAATAAAGAGAGTAGTGGGTGTCCGAGGATTACGACTAACCCTCAACTAACTAACTGGCTCGAACTAATTTTTTCTTTCACGTCTCTTCTTGTTATACCAAGCATGCTTCTCTGTGTGCATTGGATCTTATTAATCCAGCACCCACGTTTCGCATCCATACGTCATAACTGGCAGTACGCATTGGTCGTATGCCTTATTTTTTAAGCATAGCGGGATGTTGGATAAAAACTATGTTCATTCTTCCAAAAGCGTAAAAGAGTTTTATTTCTTCTTCTTTACATCCAGTCATGTTCACCAATTGTCTTAGGTATAAATAATTATCAACTATCTCTACAATGTGATTATCTACTGTGACTACGTTTTGCGTGCAAAATTCATTAAACATAATTTTAGCTTCATACTTTCGTTGCCAAATTGTGTTCATCTATTTTGTAAATCTACTGAGTCCCATGCAACTATAACTATGTCATCAGCGAATCTTAGATGGCTCAAGTGCCTTTCGCTAACATTGACCTCTGTTTTGTGCTGGAATATCTAAAAATCACGAGGTTAGATTTGTGTAGGACTTCATCTACTAACACAAATATTATTTTATTCTCACCTTCGTAGATACTGGCGTGCACCATCGTATCTTATACACACATACGTACGTACAACTAGTATAATAATTGGATATTTGCGTGTTTTGTCGGCGATGTCGTTGTTGCGGACCTCACCGCTCATTAGGCCCAGCCATGTTTCCCTAAACTCGGTTGAATTTGGGGACAAATGTGGCGGGTCACGAGAAAAATAGATGCTGTGGTGTGTTTCCCCTCCCTGTTACAACCTTTTGTTGTTGTCGTCCTCTCGCAAGTGTCCCATGTTTATCACCGAAGTTTACCCATGCGAAAGTATTTTCACGGCAATATATTTTGCGCTAGAATTTCGGCCGATTTGCGTTTCGCAAAATTCCCAGACTGTTACGGCCGGATAAATCGCGCTCGGAACAAAGTTCTCTCGTGAGTGGAATTATTCGTTTGTGCGCGTGTAAATTGAGAACGGCATGCGAAATTAATCTTACTATATCTGACCATGCTGAATGATTGGCATACCGTTCAATATTTTCACTTTATTTACGTACGTAGATAAAGTATTGTGATCTTGCGAAGGTACAACCTCGAGATTTTGACTGATATCGTCCGCTGATCACATTTTCATGATTTTTGGGAAAATGTCTGTGTGTAATCGCTATGTCTCAAAAACCGTTGATCCAATCATACTAAAACTTCATACTTTATAAGTTTCATAATTTAAGTGCTAACCTTTATAGCTCATCAGATTTTCAAAAATTTTCATCAAGTGGAAGTGGTACTTCTCCTTGTAAGTAACCTCGTTTTTTTAATTATTTCCAGCAATCGCTGAAGTAAAATATTTAATTTAGATATAAAAAAACATTGGATAATATACTGTTTAAAATTCAATTAAGGATTGGTTTAATTCAGAGCTCTACCCAAACTAACTAGACTCTAGAGCAGTGGTCGGGAACCTTTTTCGAACTATGAGCCAAATTAGGGAAAACATATTATCTTCGGATTATAGGTACATACATATGTACATATATGTATTCAAAATTAAATTTATGAAATGAATAGCAGTAAGAAATTTTTTAATGTTCGATTTAATGTTTTTTATAGCCATGAAGTTAAATGTAGAAATAGGATTCATTTTGATTTTGTGTAAATTGTGTTTCGCGCAAAACGTTGGACAGCGACAGCCACAGTTTTTCATACAAAGAGCCGAATGAGGCTCCGGAGCCGCCGGTTCCCGACCACTGATCTAGAGAGACTGATAAAAAACAATAATGTGTTTCAAGGTCTACGCATAGATACAATGAAAATTCACTAAAAAAAAATGCGCTGTAGGCAAAAATTTTACGATCAGTCTTTTTCATCTGTATTTTTAAAGTATGAAATTCAAAAATTACCATTTTATACCTATACCATATCAAATAATCTTAAGCTGGCTGTTTCAATGAGAATTTTTTAATATATCATAGTAACGTTGAAATTTATTTAATGAATAAAACTTTAATCGATATAATAATAATTTTATGCACGCGATCCCAAACAAAAAGTTCTCCGTCCTTAGTTAGATATTGAAATTATATAAATCGACCTATGTACATATTATATTAAAAATAGAAACATATCGACACTGAAATTGCTCCCAAGAAGATTTTTTTGTTACATGCTAAAAAGGACGAAGAGGAAATTAGAGGGGGGTAGGAGGTTTGATCGCATTATTAACGAGGGGCAATTTCCAGGCCGATATTTCAGGTCCTGTGCGACCTGAACGGCAAAATAATGGCTGTTGTATGCATACAAACGAGCCGGGGATTTGGCGAATATCGGAAAACAAAACTCGCCCACGACAACACATAAATCTGTAAAGTTGGTCTTGCCTCGCGCTCGAACCGGAAGTTTTAATTAAAATCGCACTCGCACACAGATGAAAAACTCCATTAGTGCACGGACAAGTCTCTCGACATAATCGATAGTGGATCGAAAAAAAAAAATAATAATATCCCCAATATAAAGTACACTGCGGTATAATTATCATATGACTTATGCACCTATGTGTGTCGGGTATGCGCCGGTGTGCTTAAAATTAATGGGGTAAATTTTGCGTTGACGACCCGGTCCGGTTAAGCGGGTTTAATTAATGTGTTTGCCTGCCGGATGAGGCAGATTAGCGCCGATTTCCGTTTTCAGCGCGTTTTCAGCCACCGTGCAACGTCATCTAAAAACTGTGACGTATTGCGACATATGTACATATGGCGTTTTGATTAAATCAGCATATTTCGCAACTCGGTAGACGGCCGCCTAAGCACGTATCACCAATCATCACCCCCCCTGAGTGCAAAACGGTGATTTTCAACCTTTTCAAACGTGTCAAATTGATTTTATGTGAAAATTCCCCATTATGAAATTTTCAAGACCTAACAACCAAACTTAGCCTTAACTGTCTTGCTTATTCAGCACAACTAAACCTAACATAACCTAAACTAACATTTTTCCAATCTACCAATCCAACCTTTCATTTTTTTTTCCTTCAGAAGGCAAACGGAAACCACTGAAGAGTATCTTTCCCATATAAATTAACTATGGATATAAAATGTTTGTCGAAAATTCTACTTTTGTACTATAATGATACCTAGACACAGTCCGTTGACAGTGTCAGCGGGATTGTCCCGGTTTAAAAGCGCAAGAAAAAACCCTGCATATTCGATGCAATCGATGCAAAATGTTCCTACACAAGAAAATATTTCGCCTGAGGTGCATTTTTGTACAAAAGTTTTTTTTTATAATTGTACAAAATAAACATGTTTTTCCGAAAAACTATTTTTCTCGAGTAAAACCCTAAGTCCCGATTTAAGAGAATAATAATATGTATGTTAAAGCCTATATATGTATACCTACATATAGGTGTATATACATAAATCTAAGTGTACGTGCCGTGAATGTGTGCGAGCGTTCCGCGACTACCCAGTCAGGCAGACCCAAGCGCTACTATTTATAGTAATTATTACTATAATAATAATAATCTGTATACTTGACGGCCATTTTGACATTGACACAACACAACATATGGTGTTGTGTTTTTATAAAACTTACATAGTTGATAATTATTTATACCTAGGACAATTTGTGAATATGGTCGGATGTAAAGAAGAAGAAATAAAGGCCTGAGCACACCAAAGCGAAATCGCTTGTGAAAATTATCGCGCTCTATCGTCGTTGATTCGCACCAATGCGAATTATATTGGTGCGAGTGGGACGACGAGAGAGGCGAAAATTTTCGCAAGCGATTTCGCTTCTGAGTGTTCGCGCCTTAAAACGAAGAATGAAACAAGGATGGATGCTTAAAAAAAGATGGCATACGACCAATGCGTACTGCCAGTTATGGCGTATGGATGTGAAACGTGGATTTTGAATACAAGAATCCAATGCACATACATCCAACATGGAAAGATGTATGGTTGGTATAACAAGAAGAGATCGTAAGAGGAATACGTCGGTAAGAAGCATGACCAAAGTGGCAGATATAGCGGAATGTGTGAAAAAGCTGACGTGGCACATAGTGAGACGAATGGATGACAGATGGACGTGAGAAATACTGGAATGGTTCCGAGAGGATGTGAAAGAAAGCAAGGTAGACCGAGTGGACGATGGGCTGATGAATTGAGAAAAATGTGTGCGAGTCAAGTGGATGCAGATTGCTCAAGACAGACAGGAATGAAAGAGAATTGGAGAGCCCCTCATCCAGTAGTGGATGGTGAACATCTGAAAATGATGATGAGGATAAAATTTGCCAGAGCATAATTATTACGGAAATCACTCAGCGCAAAAGACTTTACTGAAATTACTCAATTTAAAACATTAAAATTAAAGAAAGGATATTGAAAGTGTAATCATATTTTCAACTTCTAAATTCATTATTTATTAATTTTATTACATACTAAATTTTAAATTTTAGAACATCTTTTAATTGTATTATAAATAACAAATTTAATTTTTAACAGACATTCGACATTTTTTTATTTAAAATTTTCAATGAA
The DNA here is from genome assembly GCA_022651745.1 of Parapsyche elsis. Classification (NCBI taxonomy): domain Eukaryota; kingdom Metazoa; phylum Arthropoda; class Insecta; order Trichoptera; family Hydropsychidae; genus Parapsyche; species Parapsyche elsis. Next base: position 948,011 of record JAGVSN010000044.1, read on the forward strand.
AAATTTCTTCAGATCTTTCAATTTCATCTGTAACTCCATCAATTCACTATGTATCGCCAAACAAGTATCACATTCAATATTTATTTTTCTTTTAAATATCGAAGCGCCCATGATGCTCCTAAAATTAAATCGATACTCAATTATCACACAGCCTTAATCGAAAATTTAATTAAAACCTAAACCTTTTGAACTGACCATAAGCGCACATGAGTTTCTGTTAACACTGATTCCATACACGACTTGAAAAGATTGATTTGCTTCTCTTTTTCACCGTTTACTTCATTCAAAATTTCTCGCAATTCGTTCAAAATGTTCTCGTGACGCTCTGTCATTTTTTCTACCGCATTTTCTTGATTTTCCACGATATATTCTATGGCAGGGTTTCTACTAAACAATAAAAAAAGTAAAATTCTGTTAAAATATGATATAAATGAACTCTATACCATTGTTTATAGTTTTTACCACTCGGTGCAAGCTGACTCAGAAAAAATTTGAATTGTTTTATCACTTGCCGAATCGCTTTGCTCCTAAAACAACAAAATCATATTTATTTAATACTTGCATATATAAACTAAGAATGAACATAGTTTTTAAATCCAACATCCCGCTATGCTTAAAAAAGAAAGCATACGACCAATGCGTACTGCCAATTATAACATATGGATGTGAAACGTGGATGCTAAATTCAATAATGCTACGTGAGACCCAGTGTAAACAGAGAAGCGTGGAAAGATGTATGCATGGAATAACAAGAGATCGTAAGAGGAATACATGGGTAAGAAGTATGACCAAAGTGGAATTATGTATGTATATAGCGAAACGTATGAAAAACGTGCCTGGGCACATAGCTAGAAAAATGGATTGCAGATGGACGCGAAAAATACTGGAATGGTATCCGAGAGGATGTGAAAGAAATCAAGGTAGACTGAGTGGACGATGGGCTGATGAATTGAGAAGAATGTATGGAGTCAAGTGGTGCTCAAGACAGACAGGAATGGAAGAGGATTGGAGAGGCCTTCATCAGTGGGTGGTGAACGGCTGAAAACGATGATGATGACGATCTACATAAATAAGTAATTATTAAATTAAATGCGAGAAAATCGAACGTACTTAAAAACAGAACGTGCAGATTGCGAAATGAATAATTCCCGTGAAATGTTGTGGTCTAAAGCGTGTGTGAGCCTTTAAGCGTATGTGTACGTGCTGTGCCGTGGTATGCGAGCGTTCCGCGGCTGGGCTACCCAGCTGGTCGGTCGGTCAGGCAGATTCCTGCGCTACTATATACAGTAATAATGTCACACACCAATGTCAAACACTCTTCAAATTTAACAAAACAATTTATTTGTGATTCCTTACACTTTCAGTGAAAGTTAAATCCCCTTCAGGTGGTGAATTTGTAAATGGATATTCGAGAAGTCCGTTTTTCAGCTGATAATACAATGTGGTCATGTACATATTCCTATCAAATTTATTTGACCAGCTTTTCAATTTTTCCATCCACTTCGTGCACAAAATTTGAATATTACTATCGTTTATAGCGAAACCGTCAATTACTTGCTTCAAAATTTCATAATCAAAATCCAAAGTCACTTCCATGTTATCTAATTTGCAAATAAAATGTGTTTAGCGCTTAATTAAAATGGCCTAAAAATTCCAATAATACAAATGACGGGTTCGATAAATTCATTTGTTTTTTATTTGAATTTATTTCATTTTTAATTTGAATTCAAAATATTAGTGTTTGTAAATAAATATATATGTATGTATGTACACCCAATTCTGTTTTTATACGAACTTTTTTTACACGATTTTGATATAACACGGTCCGAAAAAAATAAACAAATTCTCTATTTACACGGATTTATTTTGATGAACACGTTCCGAATGCAAAATTTTCAAAGTGGAACGTGTCTATTATACATAAATTAGTATGTATGTACATACACAGTCTTGCATTACATATTTTTTAATTAAACTAAAAATTACTTTATACACAATGTATAATTTAAATGTGCATAATTATGTTGCCGAATGAATTTTAGATTTTTATGTAGTTTTCGAAAAACCCCTACAAGTACAAAAACCCCTTGAAATGGCGGATCAATGAGTAAGAAAAAGCAAGGAAGCATTTTGCACTTCTTCGGCAATACATCGCGTTTCCATGAGCTGGTTAAATCAGAGTCTCCGCAGCCACCGCAAGGCATCATCAGGAAGAATTGGAGGCGGAGAGAAGAAGAAGTTCAAAGTTTCAAGAAAATATGATGCGGACTGCTTGAAGTTTGGATTTATTCAAGAATCTGGAAGTGAACTGGATCCACGGCCACTTTGTAGTGTGTGTGCTGAGAGTTTATCCATGATGCCCTGAAGCCTTCAAAAGGTTTGTGAAAATTTTCAAAAAAAAAAAAAGTTCATCAGCAGCAATGTTTGTTGAAGATAAGTCCCTAATTAAATCTTCTTATTTGATAGCAGTTCAAATAAGAAAATTTCCCGAATCTTAATATTTGGTTTAATAATTTCTTCGAATGATACCACTTTCATTATACATATATGGTTATCAATTAATCGTGAGTGTTCGGGATACATCTTTTCATAATTAAAAATATTTATTCACATTAAATACATATGTGCTGCTAAACAATGCTCATGTTCAGTAAGCAAATTTTATAAATATCGTAAAATGGTCAGTTGGCAAGTATGAATAAAAATTTGGTATACCCATATTCATAAACTTTTCTTTCTGAACAGCAATAATTAAATTAATTCAATTCTATATCATCATCGGGATCTTTGCAAATGAAATAGTGCAAAGCAAACTCTTTTTCACGATTTATAAAATCTTGGAATCTTGCTTCGAATTCGTATCTCAATAATGCAATATCTGTCGAGTAGCAATTAAATCTTAGATGCAACGTTTTAAAATGAACAAAATTTTAATTTTTAATTTGTCGCTCCCAAAGTCGTAGTTTTATCTGAAATTCTTTAATACTAGTGTAAGCCCGTTGAATATCAACAGTTTCTCATCACTGAAAAGTAATATTAAATTTAATAGTTTTTATATACATAGATGGCGCTGTATAAATACACAATAACAATTTAGCAAAGTCGCGAACACTTTAAGATTTAATATTGGCCAATTATGGCACGTACGTCATCGCCTCCGTTTGGAAGATAGTGTAAGCACGATTCCTCGAGCGTTATCAGCAGACAGACGGACAGACGGATTTCGGCTATTATATATATAATGTATTATCTTACATACATGTGTAAGATAATATTAATATGACCTACACATTGTCAATCATCAAAGACATCAATTGTTATCAATTGATGTCTTCGTTGTAATTTAATATTTCAGGTACTTCGTAATATCGATTAAAAATACTAGATCTCGTTGCCATTCAGAATATTTTACATCAATAACGCCTTGCTTTTTCAGTTGTAAGAAAAATATTATTTCCAATGTCAAAAGATAAATCTTCTCCAGTAGTAATGGCATGCATGGTCTTCAGTTATAACAAAGTTAAAATTACAACCATGAATAAATATTGATAGCCGAGCGATATCTTTTACATTTTTACTTTCATCAACAGCTGTAAGCTTGCAACTTTTAACTGATACATATTAATTAATTGATCTCTAAGGCCATTTGCTAAATCAGTGATACGATATGTCACTGTACTCCTGATAGAATTATGCTTTGGAAATCCTTTAATTTTCTGTACACAACTTTTACTATTTAAATCAAACATTCTCAAATAAATTGTCCATCTATGTATGTATGTCATGCCTGCTCTAGAATGTATTTACCGTTTAACAACAGAATTAGGTTTAATGCTCTCATACCAATAAAATCCCATAGAAACAAACAATAAAACAGACCATATTGATTTGAACATTTTATTCAAGTTTTAAATACAATTAACCAATTTATTAATACACTTAAAAAAGTTGATTATTTAACAAAACTGGAATTCTATTATGAGGTATTTATTTATACCAAACACCAAATCTACATAATATCGAAAAAGACCACAACTGTTACCATTCTTAATGTATTCAGTCTATTAAACCTTGACAGACTTTTAATACTTGTTCCATTGATTCTAATGATCGAAATCATTCTTTTCGGAATTCATAATACATACTACATAAATTTATCATGCGTACCAGATTAACATACCGCGGGCTGGGGATCATCATATTCACTTTTTATCAAAAATGAGTTATGAATGCCAAATTATTCTGCTTCAAAAACTCTTCCTGCCTGCAATTTTATTTCATGTCCATGATAGCTTGTAATTTAAAGAAATAAGTTAAAAATAATTAAATAAAACTTCTTCGGTTCAACTTATTATCAAGAGAATACAGTGATTCGCATCAACTACGATCAGCATTATGGTCATACATATAGAGAAATTTTTAATTAAATTAAAATAACTTACGACTTATTTAAAAATGTTGAAAGGATTGTATCATTTTAAAAATACGAGCTCTCAAATATAAGAATGTCTCTGGTGTAAAATCTGAAAAGATAGACATAGAATAAGATGATCCTCAGCCTGCGATAATTATACAAGTAAAATCTATCACTCAGGTACAACAATATTATTATTAGCGGATATTTAAGCAATTAATTCAGAAAGTGATACTACTAAAATATATAAATCTGGTGCTCGCTAAAAAGTAGTGAACGGTTTTGAGATACTAACAGATACTAATAATTATAATACTATGTACATATGTAGATATAAGATCGTGTTTGTTAAAATTTAAATAATATTACTAATCACATCTGAAAATTTGTATGTAAAATGTACATATGTAATACAACAATTTAACACGACAATAATTATTTAATAATCATTAACAATTACATGGGACAAATAAATAATAGCAGGAAAAATTATCTGTAATAACTTTTTCAAATTTACAGAAACACACAATTCTTCTCTTATAGCTAATGTTTTTAAAGAAATATAAAAACATTTGAATCATAAACTATACATACATAAAATGAATGTGATAATAATAAAAATACACACAATAGTGGTCGAAGAAGCGTACGATAGATAAAATTTGATTTTGATTATTTAATTCAGCTTTTTAATGCCCTTGATACAACATCCTAAACTGAGTTGAAATTCTGTATCTGATTTGATTTGTTGCAGATGATATTTAATTGGCGAGATATTAGAACCAAGCCACTCGTCAGCAGTCGTCTTAAAAAATATTTGCTCCAATTGATTCCTCATATACAGTTCCAAAGAATTCAGCTCATTTAACAATCTGAAAGTAAACAATCAATAAATACATACAATGCGCTACAATTACGAACTTAAATTACCGAATTATGAATTAAATGATAAAGTTTACATACTCGTTTACATTCGGAACTAGGCTTTGAATCTGCATAGGATTTGTATATCTATTTTGGACTTGCCACGGATTCAACCACGTTTGGACCCTGCAATTTCAACATCATCAATAAAATACCCACTGTAACATTTTAACAGTGAATAAACAACTCACTGATCTCCGAATGCAATACAGCGGTATCGATCTCGAATACTCAAAAACGCCGTAACACCACCCAAAATTTGCCAACCGGGAAACTCGGTGTCTTGAGTTGACGCTAAATGATTTCGTCGCATCAATACTGAACCACTGTGATAATTGCCATTGCCAAACCAGACCCTCAAACAAGCCATCAAACTCGGCAAACTAACCGGTAACAGTTCGCACAACGTTGCATAATGATCGTACCTAAAAATACAATAATATATTCATTCAAAATTATGTCATTTAGCTACGCCAACTTTAAAAACAGTACCTTGACCATCCGGTAAACGTGATTCCGACAAATTTTTGAATTTTACTTCCGTGCTGTTCAATTTCACTTAACCAAGCTTCATGATTGCTAACATGATGTTTGATCACAGGTAACAGCTATGTATGTATGTGCAAATAATAATAAAAAATCATTAGTATCCTAACATACAAGTATTTAAATGGTTTTAAATGTAAAAACAATAACCTGGCAACTACCGGTTGCTCCTTTAAACGCCGATGCTGCCCAAATTCTCGGAAACACGCTGCTAAATTTATCCCACAGTGATGGTCCTAATTGGAAATGCTCTCTAGCATTATAATGCCACACCATTGGTTCAACCAAAGATCCCATTTCATACTCTAAAAAAGTGTTTATTCAATAAAATAACATTACAGTAAATTATAAATAAAAATAGACAATGAATAGGATTATTATGTAGATTAAGAAAAATACTATCAAAAAATACAAAGATATTAGTTTGGTAATGCATTAGTTCGTCCTCATATTATGTATTGTGGCTCTTATTTAAATTTAGGTCAAGTAAAGATAAGATGCAAAAATTGCAAAATGGAGCGAAGTATTTAAACTAGTATAAGAAATATGTTGAAGGAATTGAATTGGATGAATGTAATTGAGCATGTTAGTGTATATTTTTAAGTTATATAAGAATTTAATACCAAAATATTTCGATAACTATTTAATAGGGGAGTATACATAGTTTGAACTGTTTTAATTTTTATGGAAAGACTATTAAATTAAAATTCTAAGTCAAAGTATTGATTTACCTCCAACCAACAGTTTCAAACACACATTCATAATTACGATTTATCAGATAACGGTCATAACGACGACAAGTCAAAATCAAAATCAAAATTCAGACTAAATCTCGACGTGATCGAATTCAAACATGTTTGTGGCTGTTTTTTTAAATTTAGTAAATGGGTCGAGTAAAGATAGAATGCAAAAATTGCAAAATAGAACTATGCGGAGTATTTTAAACGTAAACAGATATCAACTAGTATAAGAAATATGTATGTTGAATGAATTGAATTGGATGAATGTAAGTGAAACGTTAAAAGTGTGCATTTGAATAAGGGGGTATAATATACACAGTCATAACACAAGGGGTAAGAATAAGCCAATAAAATTAAAAAGATCTAGAAGAAGTATCTTGTACAGGGGTGTTGTTGAATACAATGAACGGCCAAATGATCTTAGACAAATAAACCAAATTGACACATTCCTGGCGGCATTAAAACAACACCTCTGTATGGGTGCTAATAGATAATTGAGTTTACTGTGTAAATTTTGGCTTTACGTTACTTTTTGTTCGTAATTAGCATTTCAAGCTACTTTATTTAAATAAATAAAAATTAAAATTAAATGAAATTATTTATTTACCCTGTAGTATATTTGTGTCTAGATTTCTCAACATATCATCCCACATTATAATTTTAATGTGTGGGTGAGTTTCCTTCAAAAACCGAGCTATAGCCGTGATGTGCTCTAAAAAGAGTACAGCCTTACCATATTTACTCTCGGACGCTCTACGCGAACAATTCACACATATTCCCATGTGCCAAACCTACAATCGACACAATATTAAATACAAATGAAATTTCATTTACATATGGATAAAATATCAAGCCGCAATACCTCATCTGCTCCGATATGTATGTATTGCAATTCAGACGGACGGTGCAATGATATAACTTGACTTAGCATATTCCTCACCAGGGGCAGAGCTTCCGACTGTGATGGACACATGGAGCTTGGAAAGTTCTCTAACTCGCGTAGTCCACTCCACTCGGGATACTTCAGCACAAATTCCATATGACCTAACGTTTGCACCAACGGTATCTGAAAATAAAAACATTTATTTCATTGTTTTATTGAAAAAGTAACGTTAAAATGACAATCATCGTAATTACCACGGAGAGTCCGCATTCTGCGGCAATGTCGAGGATTTGTCGAGCTTCTACGAAGTTATATGGTGCACCCGTTACAAAGGAACTCTCCGACAATCCGCCCAAAGGTTTCAGATCTTTCATGTACGGGAATGCGTCCTCCCATTCTAACAGTATGCCGGTAGCACCCCAATCTCTCAATGTAGGAAAAAGCTGAAAGTTCACGTAGTAAGTACATCAGAAGAAATCAGCATAGTAAACGTATAACAAATACGATTACACAAGCCTACAAATTTCAAATTTGTGAACCCTATTTTACTTTTGATACCTATTTTTATATAAATCGACCATTCTAAAGTTAATGGTGTAGTCAGTTTTTGGCTACCGTGTCGGACACGAAATCTTTCTCACAGTTTCTGTAACGAGCAAACCATATCCCTGGAGCCGGTAGATGTTTATCCTGAAATATTGATCCCAGAATCTGTGCAGCATCCTTCGGAACACCTAAATTTCTTATCAAATCATTCAGTTCGCTTTGTGTGAAAACTTGTGGTTGCTGTGTTTCAATTTCCAATTTCATCTCTCCCATCGGTATCACTTTCAGAAGACAAATCGTGGCTTAAACTGATGAATGGAGGCGAAATAGATACATTAGGTCCGTAAAGAACAGGTTTTGAAGATGGTATATCAGGATAATTAAGAATGTTACGTAAAATCTAGTGCACCTTAAAAGTATGCATGTTAGTACATATATATTAAGTTAGATAAGAATTTATTACCGAGTTATTTCAATAAGTATTTAATAAGGGGATATAATATACATAATCATAATACTAGGGGTGAGAATAAGTTAATATTTAATAATTTAAAATTGAATGAATAAATGAAAATTTTGGCCTTCCACATACTCTTCCATGTTGTCTTGTTGACAATTTGAAATCAAAGTCCCCGATAACTGTTGTTGGGCAAATTGAGAAACATTACAAACGAATTACCACATACTGTTAAATCTAACTATGTACGTATATAGCATTGCATAGGGACTTTTTGAACACCGAAGAGGTTGAATATGGTTATATCCTATAGTATCATATCTCATCTAATGATACAGTGCAAGATTCATTACAAGGCCAGTTCTAGATACAATATTGATACAACACCCGGCAACAAGTACCAAATTCATACAGTCACTCTAGTACATTCAAACTCTTTGATTTCCACTCTGTATAATGTGCATGTAAACATCAGTCACCTACATTTTTGACAGTGCAAAAACAACATTGCAAAATTACGCCACAAATATAAAATCCATATTAGATAGTATTTGTATATATACATATATACATATGTGTGTGTGTGTGTTTATAGTAAGAACAATTTACGTACCTTTTCTATGTACGATATTTTGGGTGGAGCACCTTTCAAGTCCAAGTGGATCAACCTGAAACGAGACCGTGCATTGTTCAATTGTTGAATTGGCATGGATGTGTCGATTAATGGACAGCTATTTGCGAAATTGTACCTGTGAGAGCCGAGCGTGAGAGGATCCATTGCCACTTACAATAACAATAACAAACAACAAACAACACCTGACTGAGACAGTCAGGGCGACAACCTTAGCGCAAAAAACACTCATTACACAAGACACACCCATGTCGACATGTCAAAATATTTTTCTAAAATGCGAATGAACCTGCTTGATTTCTATGTTCAAAAATACACTCAATTTTCCTCCTTCATTAAATGGTGCACTTGATATCTAATGTTGCCTTTTCTTGACAATGACTTTTTTTGTTCAAGTTTGGTTTGACGCGTGCTGCAGTTGCTACAGCCTGCTATAGTGCACTCTGCAGCTAAAAGGGAGAATACGATAGAGCGAGATGAATGCTTGGTTTAGCGCGTGGTGCAGTTACGTGCAGCCTGCTATAGTGTACGCTGCAGCTAAAAGAGAGAAGCGTATCTCGCTCTATCGTATGGCATTCAAATAAGATGAGCTTCTCCTTTCTAGCTGCTGTAACTTGCATTACGCTCCAAACCAAGCCATTATGGTAAAGTAAAAGGAAAATTTATACACATCAATGCTTTCCATATCCTTGGGGGGGGGATAAATAAATCGTAAATAAATCGTTTTTTGGCGCTATGCATATTGTTAGAATTCTTTAATGTTTACCAAGTCTTGACTCTGAAATAAAAATATCAAAGTTCTGTTCTTTTCAAACGATTTCAGTATAATTAAAGTACCCTACACATACGTAGTTGACTCGAGACTTGCATGCTCAGACTTGCTCAAACTTGGTTTGCCCGGGCAAAACGGAGCATGCTAGTAATACATATAATATTATGTGGGCAATAGTAATCTTATGTGCGCAAACTTAGCACGAACAGGTTTGCGCAAGCCTGTGTCGTGTAGGGCAGAATTTGCACATTAATAAGCTTAATTACAAAAAAGCAAAGCACGTTGTTTTGTGCACCTTTTTATTAGAACTGGTGTAAATAACTAATGCTCTAATTAATCAAAACATTGACGCGTGATTAGTGTTCCAATGAGTCAGTAGGCATACCTGTGCCAAAAATATACTTAATTTGTAATGCTAATCTGTTTATGATTTGGAGAAAATTAATCAAATTTGCCACGCCTGAAATGCTATAAATTTGTTATGTCGTCTACTGGCAGCGATTCATTTTACCGGCTACCAGATTTAATGGTTTAGTTAGAACTACTCACTGGAAGCTACATAAGTACTAAAACTAAAGAATTAAAGGTTATGAGCTCTGAAGAGTACAGCATAATGGAGTGTCGACTTTGCCTATGTTCTGTGCTAGCAGAGTCTTCCGTACCTATTTGTGGATACTCTGACTTATTAACGAAACACGTCTGGAGTTGCTCTCAGCCACAGGTTGGTTCAATAACTTATTCGCATGACATCATCTAATTCAGATACAAAAAGGATAGTTTCATTTGTATTTTCCTTGCAGGTGAAAAACCATAACAGTCTACCCGATACAATATGCTTGTCTTGTGAATCCAACCTCAAATTGCTCATCAATTTTAAAAAGACCTGTGTTAAAAGTAATGAAATGGCAAGACAGAAACTAACCGAATGCTTATATATTAAAGTGGAAGAAGTTTTACTAGACGATATAGAGTGGGAGGATGAGGATTTTGATGAAAATTTACCACTGTCTAAATACCTAATAAATATAAATGAAAAACAATTAAGCAGCGTAGATAAAAAATGTTCAGAAAAAAAGCCAAACATCAATGAACTTTCACTGTGCAATACGCAATATAATAACGAACGAAAATGTTCACCGGTAATATTTCCATCATGGGCGAATTGAAATTATTATAGCATTATAAAATATTAATTCATAGATTTAAAGTAGAGATTCTTTTGAGCATCTTTTGAAAAGTGTTATTTTTTGAAATATTTTTTAATTTACAGATGGATGGAAAAAAATTAAAAACACATAGGAATCGTCAAACTGGGAAAAAATCATACAACTGTGAAATTTGTTCAAAATGCTTTGTAAGAAAACAGATCTTAGAACGCCATATGACCGTTCACATTGGAGAAAAACCATACAAATGTGAGATTTGTTCAAAATGTTTTGCAAGAAACTCTCATTTAAAACAACATATGCTAATTCACACCTTGGAAAAACCATACAAATGTGAAATTTGTTCAAAATGGTTTGCAACTGACAATAAATTAAAAGAACATATGAACATTCACACTGCAGAAAAACTATACAAATGTGACATTTGTTCAAAATGTTTTGCAAGAAACATTAAATTAAAACGACATATGTACGTTCACTCTGGGAAAAAACCATACAAATGTGAAATTTGTCCAAAAAGTTTTACAGAAAACTACCAATTAAAAGAACACATGACTCTTCACACTGGAGAAAAACCATACAAATGCAAGATTTGTCCAAAGGGTTTTCCAAGAAAATATCATTTAAATCAACATATGATAATTCACACTAGGGAAAAACGACACAAATGTGAAATTTGTTCAAAGTGGTTTCCCACTAACAATCGCTTAAAACAACATATGAACATCCACACTGGAGAAAAACCGTACAAATGTGAGATTTGTTCAAAATGTTTTGCCAATAACAATACATTAAAACGACATATGAACATTCACACTGAGGAAAAACGATACAAATGTGAAATTTGTTCAAAACGCTTTGCTAGAAAGGACAAATTAAAACTACATAACATGAACATTCACAGTGGAGAAAAAGCATACAAATGTCAGATTTGTTCAAAATGTTATACAACAAACATGAACCTAACAAAACATTTGATCATTCACACTACGGAAACATCATACAAATGTGAAATTTGTTCAAATTTCTTTGCAAAATACTATGAATTAAAAGAACATATGACCATTCACACTGGAGAAAAACCGTACAAATGCGAGATTTGTTCAAAATGTTTTGCAAGAAACAATAAATTAAAACAACATACGTACATTCACTCTAGTGAAAAACCATGTAAATGTGAAATTTGTCCAAAAAGTTTTGCAAGTAGCAATCAGTTAAAGCTACATATGACCAATCACACTGGAGAAAAACCATACAAATGTAAGATTTGTTCAAAATGTTTTCCAAGAAACAATACATTAAAACTACATATGTACATTCACTCTAGCGAAAAACCATACAAATGTGAAATTTGTCCGAAAAGTTTTGCAGAAAACGGTGGATTAAAAGATCATATGACCATTCACACTGGAGAAAAACCATACAAATGTGAGATTTGTTCAAAAGGTTTTCCAAGAAAATATCATTTAAAACGGCATATGATGACCATCCACACAAAAAAACCCATGCAAATGTGAAAATTGTTCAAAATGTTTTGTATGGCCCTGAATTTAACTCTACATATGGAATGTCACAATGAAAACAAATCAAAAATGATTTATAATAAACCAGCACACAAAAATAAATGAACATTCACACTGGCGAAAAAGAGCACATGAACGTACCAGTACGTTCCTAGTCCGCCAGGTTGCATGCGGTATGGATGTACAGGTACGTTCTCACTCTCTCGATCACTTAAAATGTGCTAACTCTCGTTTTTCGACCTATTTGCATGTCGGTTTTTTCATGTATAGCTGAGAGTTCTCTTTCACTCATGTATATATATTTATTTTGTATTCGAAGAAAGAAACAAAATTTTATGAGTCAATGATGCCAATGCAATGAGAACAATAGTTGAAGTAACAAATAGATACGCCGCTCAAACAAGTAGTAATATACATAAGTGAAAAAATGGTTCGATACAAATGTTTCTGAATTGTATGTATTTTTGGCTACTATTATGTTGACTAGTCTGGTTGGAAAAAATTCGATGAAGGATTATTGGTCAACAAATCCTATCATTGCGATTCCATTCTTCCATGTTCTCTTTTCTCAGGATCGATTTTTTCTATTATTACGCTTCACTTTACAGACGTTCGTAATAAGGACATATTATGCGAAATCCGGCCATTATGGGATCCCTTAAAAAAAACGTGTACAGAGATATTCTGTCCTTTCCAAAACATCTGCATAGACGAATGTCTGTTGCTTTGGAAAGGGTGTTAATCTTTTCGCATTTACATATACATATGTATATCAAACAAGCGACATTGCTTTGGAATAAAGCTGTTTGTCTGTTGTAGAAACAGACTATGTTTTGTACATCATTGTGTACACCGGCAAGAATAATTGGTATTCCAGTTCGGCACTCTTTAACTACGTATATGAACATAAAATCCATGCATGTGATACCGTGCGATGTAATCGTAAAGGATTGCCAAAATTAAACGTGGGTATGTGAAATTTCTACACTGGTAGCCTATTAGCGATAAAATTGTTTGCCAAAGGGAGGTTCACATGCTCACGAATATTCATAAAAAGAATGGTTAAAACAGATGAAAATATCAACAAACCTGAAGCCGTAGTGGAATACAATTTGAACATGGACACTGTCGATATATCAAACTGAGACGTCTTTGATGTAAAAATTAACTCACTGCTCAAAAGGTTGTGTCATCTTTGTCAGAGTCAGAGTCTTCTTTCTCTATTTATTACTATTCTGGCATACTAGACAAACATATCTGGAGCTGCTGTCAGGCACAGGTCGGTTCCTCAACTTATTCCGAAGACAGCGTACATGAAAAATATTCCGAAAACATTACTACAAATGAAGTAAAAGATCACCGTCCCAATCTAAAGGAAAAACCCAAACATCAATAAATAAATAAACTATTTTAATGTTTTATTGATCTCTTTAATTTGAAGATCGACAGATATTAAAAACACATGAAACATCATACTGATGAAAACGTCATCAGGGGACAAAACCCGATACATATTAGTCAAAATATCTAGGTATAATTATCGCATAATCACAATATGTATGTAATAGGATAAAAATAAAAATAAACATCTAAAATGGAATATGTTTTTATTCATTAAAGTTGTGAGCTTACAAATTGTCAAAATGTGAATATGTATATCTATAATCCATAATGATTCGATGTAGTACGTATGTACATAGAAAAAATTCAATATAAATTTTTGAGAAACATCAATTTTATTTTTTATAAACCTGAATATTTATGTTAGATTCTCTCATATTAAAATTAAGTAATAGAAGAATCATATTCGATGTAGATCAGAATCCTTGCGTTCGATGCGGTTCAAGTGCCTAGGTCAGGATCCGTGTGTAGTGGCGTGCTATACTGTGGTAGTAATGTTTGTTCAGGGCAGCGTAAGTTCAGCTGACGAGGCATGGTTGCCATTACGAGAGCGTTGTTAGTGGAACGTACTGACTGAGTGTGGGCTAACGTAAGGCGTTTATAAATAGCCCTCTATTGTGCGTTTGTATTGCGGGATATTCCGTTTTAAGGCACGCGTTTTTTTGTGTTTTCTTTATGGTTTGTTTTTGGGGGATTTCCCGTTTTAAGACACGCACATTTTGTGTGTTCACTCTACATCGTTTGTGACGCATGTTTGTACACTTGCGTGTATTGACGAGAGTCGTGATTCCTACAAAACAAACCGGAAATGTTTGATCTTTTTCTAAATTTTGGCTGCGTGGAAGTAGAATAAAAATTTAGGTACTTGTCTCTTAGCCGCACGCCGGAAGTGGTACCCCCAGTGATTGTACCTCCTACCGTTTGACAATCGCCTCCCTGAGAGTGTATTGGAGAAGCGTGTATATGTGCATTGTTGACATATTGAAACGTCAGTCAAGTGTGAAATTGACCAATAATTGAACTACGTTAATACATCAATGATTCACTTCTAGAGCAGGGCAGATAGTCGTATAACCTTCCAAGTATTCCCTGCTATGGTATACCTTGAACTTGACGAGCTCAGCGTTCCCATATACGAACGATGACAGCCGACAGCCGATACGATTATACTTAAAATAATTTGAGTTTAGGACTACTAGTTTGAATCCAATGAACAACCGAGTGAAGAATGAACCTTCGCAGCAAACTGTAACTTTGATATAGCCCATTGAGTACATCTTCGACTGCGACGAGACTTATTTTGATATCAGAGAGACTCTATTTTGAAAAATGAAGTTAATCAACATCACAATTGTTCAAATCCCAGAATAAGCAAAATGTAAACATTATAAACTAAACTAAATTGTATATAATATGTAGACAATAAAAATTACATTTTTAAGTTTTAAAAGTATATTTCACATAAGATTGAAAACAACATAAAATACAAAGTACATTTAGCAAATAATTTATCAAGCTAAAAATTTTTTTTCCAGTAACTCAACGAGTTTCATGGGTATTCAAAAAATATTACTTTTTGATTCCTTATTATCAGAATGTTTAATTTAATAGAATATATGTTAAGCCCGCCTTGAGGAGTCACCATGATATCAAAATAAGTCTCGTCGCAGTCGAAGATGTACTCAATGGGCTATATCAAAGTTACAGTTTGCTGCGAAGGTTCATTCTTCACTCGGTTGTTCATTGGATTCAAACTAGTAGTCCTAAACTCAAATGATTTTTTTTATAATCGTATCGGCTGTCGGCTGTCATCGTTCGTATATGGGAGCTCTGAGCTCGTCAAGGTCAAGGTATAACAAAGCAGGGAATACTTGGAAGGTTATACGACTATCTGCCCTGCTCTAGAAGTAAATCATTGATGTATTAACGTAGTTCAATTATTGGTCAATTTCACACTTGACTGACGTTTCAATATGTCAACAATGCACATATACACGCTTCTCCAATACACTCTCAGAGAGGCGATTGTCAAACGGTGGGAAGCACTTTTGTTGGTACGCCTACTTCCGGCGTGCGGCTAACGGACAAGAACCAAAATTTATAATAATTTGTAAATTTTCTCGCGGTCAATTGTCCTCGCGATCGATTTTTCCGTAAATCGAAATAATGTTTACACACGTGACACGTCAATACATAGTTGGCAATATGCGTGTTAAGTTCAAAACTCGATGAATGAAAATAGTGGCGGGAGCGTGGCATCATTTGACAGATCCGACCTTGGCGGAGGGTTCGCATTCTCAGTGTACGCACTACAACTGGTGAATAAGAACGTCTGCATTCGATTTAGAACCTTTAAAACACCATTGTCCAACACCTAAGGTACATCAGCACCACGAAATTGCTTTAACCATAACCGCTAAATTTGGCGCGTAAACTGACACTTTATTGTGCACCACCTCAGCTTACATCCTCATAATCTTATCAGTGATATTAATTAAGCTAATGTATGTATCTTATATCATTCAGCAGGCATTCCATTCTGGCGTCCTGCCGTAAAATGTCCAAGATATTCTTGCAAAGCAAAATGTTTCCCAAACCTAGACCGTTCAAGGTATCTATAGAAGGAAATATAGGATCTGGGAAATCTACGTGCCTTAACTTTTTCAGACAATGGGACAAAGTGGAAATCCATCAGGTTATTAACTTTTAGTAAAGTATAATACAGCATAACTTTATATTAAATGTCTCATTTTCAGCCGTTCACCATCCACTGCTGGATGAAGGCCTCTCCAATCCTCTTCTATTTCTGTCTGTCTTAAGCAATCTGCATCCACTTGACTCCGCAAATTCTTCTCAATTCATCAGCCCATTGTCCGCTCGGTCTACCTTGCTTTCTTTCACATCTTCTCGGATACCATTTCAGTATTTCTCGCATCCATCTGACATCCATTCTTCTCGTTATGTGTCCACTCCAACTTTTTCACACGTTCCGTTATGTCATGCTTCTTACCCATGTATTCCTCTTACGATCTCTTCTTGTTATACTGATCATACATATTTACATGCTTCTCTGTGTGCACTGGATTCTTGAATTCAGCATCCACGTTTCACATCCATATGTCATAACTGGCAATACGCATTGGTCGTATGCCTTCTTTTTTAATGATAGTGGGATTTTGGATTTAAAAACTGTTCATTCTTCCAATAGCGCTACATCCTAGTTTTATTTCTTCTTTACATCCAGACATGTTCACCAATTGTCCTAGTTATAAAATGTCTAATAAACGATATTTTTATACGAATTGCAGGAACCGATTGATAAATGGAGAGATGTATCGGGTCACAATCTTTTCGGATTAATGTATAGCGATTTGCCTAAACATAATTTTGCATTTCAACACTACGTTCAACTGACCCGATTGCAAATACAAACCAGTCCTCCAGCTTCCGATAAAACAGAAGTGAAAATGTTCGAAAGGTACAATTTTCCAGTCCATTCCAATACCTGATACCGAAAACTTTTTTCTTTGTGTGATCTAATATAATAATCCACTACGTCCTCAGATCTGTGCAAAATAATAGACATTGTTTTGTTGAAAATGCTCGAAAAAATAATCTGCTCACGGAATGTGAATTTGAGATTTTGAAATCTTGGTATAATTGGATTGAAGATAACATGGACATTTCACTTGACCTCATCGGTAATATTCATACACTTGTGTAAACATGTTTTTTTTTTTATCAATTTATCGTATTACGCTTTAAATACTGACTCGTCTGTTTACACCATTTTACAGTGTATCTTCGAAGCACTCCCGAAGTTGTTTGGCATAGGATGGTGAAAAGAGGTCGAACTGAAGAAAATGCTGTACCACTCGACTATCTCAAACAAGTAAAATACGTTTCAATGCTTTATGTCAGGGGTCGGCAACATAATTTACACGGGGGCCACATAAAATTAACTTTTTTACCTAAATGCGAGTTTTTAGATTTTTTAAATAAATCAATTAAAAAATTTTTTATAATAAATGGCATAAAAAAATATAAACCAAAATAAAATAAATTTAGAAGTAAAACAAACAAATACAAATTAATGAAAGGTTTAGTGTTTTTGTAATTTTTTTGCCAATTTAGTAAAATCAACGTCGAAACTAGTTGTGCTAACTCGAAGCAACTAACGTAAATGACCATCTGTAATAATTCTAGTCCGATATTTATTTTTAATATAATTCATTCTAGAAAATGTTTGTTCACAAATATATGTGCTGGCAAATGTAGTTATCGTTTCAGCTGAAAATTTATTCAGAACAGGAAATAAAGAAGTTGAAAGTCCAGTATAGAACTTTGTTAATTTCATCACTTTAAAAGTATATTTTAATACGTCATTGGTTTGTAAATCAATTACTTCCAGTTGTAAATAATTAGGAACATCTTCAATATTGGGAGAAATCGAGTCGTGGGACATTGTAAAACACTTTGCGGGCCACATTTGGCCCGGGGGACACCTCTTGCCGACCCCTGCTTTATGCCAATATAATTTTATAATTAATAACCTGTTCAATACTTACTATTATATTATTACAGATACATTCAGTCTATGAACAATGGCTCAATTCACCCGATAAGGTAAAATGCAATATTTTAACTATAGATGCTGACCAAGATTTAGAAGATGTTATTCAACAGCTTACTCGCCATACTGAGACAATTTTAGGTGTGAAAAAAGATGCATCAGAATCTTGACTAAATTAATTTGTCTTTTCGAATATATATTTTTTTTATTTCTATTGAATTGCATTTTTATATTCTGTATAATATATTACTTAAGACTGAAAATCAATATTTACCCGTCCACGACACACGGCAACATCCACATGTATCGAATTGTGAATTTTATATATGTATATGTAGCTAAATAGTCGCATTTAGCTATTGTACCAAGTATGTAATCAGTGAATCAACTTTCATGTCAACTAGTGCATCCCGATCTTGTGTATGTATGTTTTAAACTCAGCTTTATATCCACTATTTTGAAAATACATAAATTTTTAATTCACCAAATAGTACCAAAGTCTAAAATTAGTTTATTCTTATATTTAATACCATATAGATTATTATAATTATATTTTTGACAATATTCATTTACTAGCATTCTATTTTTTATTGTATGTTTATTATTATATATGGGGGGGTTTCATTATATCTACATACAGTAGAACCCCGTTGCATCGTTTTTCATGGGACCGTAAAAAAAAACGATGTATGCAGAAAAAACAATACAAGCGAGAACGATGCAACGGGGTTCCACTGTATTAAGTACACAATTTTGAAAAATCGATGTTTTCTCCCAATGGTTTGCTAAAACACGTATGTATGTACATACATTGTGTGTCGTTAACAAAAGCCTTATTTTAAAAATAACTCTGCAAACATCAGTACAAGTTTTGAGTTATATCCATTAATATAGTGAACCACCCATATTGTGAAAAAATCTTATGAAATTATAATGTATTTTAAGTTTTAATTGTTTTAACATTACTTTTTTTTAATGGCTAAAACAATAAAAATGGTTGTAAAGATCAAAATTGTTTTTAAAAATAATATGATTTATATTCTGATTGTCTTCTCCAGAGTTGAGTGTTCTGGTTTCTTTGCGGCTAGATGTGTGCGAGTGTAATAGAATTGTTTATTAAAATCAACTACAAAAATAAAGATAATCTTAGTACATTTTAGTCTTGACCGATTTGCGCAGACTACCTAGGTCTGAACCAATGAGCTTCGTCACCATCTCGGCTTCTTAAAATGAACTTTAACGATAACGGACCAAAGTCGCAAACCTCAGACAGCTACCGCTCTTTTTTTTAGTTGGCGAAAACAAGGTCAATAGATCAAGAAAGAACAAAGCACATTGTAATAAATATGTTTTTATTCTATAATAATATATTTTACAAAAGCCACATTATGATATTCCATTTGCCAATTGCATGTGAGCTCGACGAAGTGCTTTTCGGTTAAGAAAACGAATTCTGAACATCACGGCTAACGATGAAAGCGAACCGATCACAAAAGACCAGGCCATAAACTTCCAAAACGCTTTTTCTTCTAAATAAGCAACCCTATCACAGCTGAAAACCATAAACACTACTATGTATTAAATTGGAAAATTAATTAATAAAAGCTAATTGAATATAAAACGAAGAATAAAACTAGGATGGAGTGCTTTTGGAAGAATGAACGTAGTTTTTAAATCTAACATTCCGCTATGCTTAAAAAAGAAGGCATACAACCAATGTGTACTGCCAGTTATGACGTATGGATGTGAAATGTGGATTCTGAATTCAAGAATCCAGTGCACATAGAGAAGCATGAAAAGATGTATGCTTGGTATAACAAGAAGAAATCGTAAGAGGAATACATGTGTAAGAAGCATGACCAAAGTGGCGGATATAGCAAAAATAGCTGAGAAGAATGGATGTGAGAAATACTGTAATGGTTTACGAGAGGATGTGAAAGAAAGCAAGGTAGACCGAGTGGATGATGGGCTGATGAATTGAGAATGTGTGGACTCGAGTGGATGCAGATTGCTAAAGACTAACGAGATTGGAGAGGCGTTCATCCAGCAGTGGATGATGAACGGCTGAAAATGATGAATTGAATATAAATATTACCTTCTCGTTACGATTTCTCCACTTTTACATCTCAACACTTCTTTGTAATGTGTATGAATACAAACGCCGATACTTTTACTCCTTATTTCATATGCTGAAAAAAATTATTAAAATGTAAATTTCATATGGTTTTAAGCTACTCATATAAGGGTTTCTTCGGTGATGCGAACCTGTACATGGATGACATTCAGAGACCATCGTGTATTCTTGATGCTGCCAACAAGTTGAATTGTTTTCTGTGGGGAATTGTTTACTTCTTTGTGAGGCACTCGACGGTAATACACTTTCTGATGCAAAGTGAGATTCTAGAATTAGTACGACTACTGTCAACCTAAACAAATTTAAAATACAATTCACAGAAAAGACAAGGCAAGTGTAGACCAATGGACAACTCGTACAATAACTTGTACTCACAATGCTAAAGTCACAGTGCCGAAGAGCATACATTTTTTAGGGCAGGTTTCGATCATTGTTAACAACTTTTTATAAACGAATAGTAAGGTTAATACAAAAATATTTATCTTAATACGGTTCGAAATGAATAAGAAATTGACCGAGAGTCGCGTCACATTTCCTCGTTTGACGTTTGTTTGACACAATGACAGCTCTCACAAACATAACAGATGTTTTGCCAGCCATGTCCAAATTTAGTTATTTTGCAATACATACAAATACTCTGTCCAACTAAACACTTGGCTGTTGTGACCGCGGCCACTTTCCGGGCTTCTGTCAAATTCTATACAAAAAAACCAAACGTCTTAGCCGTTTCCCCGCACCCCTCCTAGACGGCCTACCTCGTGTGGCAACGGCCAAGAAGTTTTTTTTTTTTCGATATAGATTTTGACAGATGCCTTGAAGTGACCGCAGCCGCTGCAGCCAAGTCGGCCACTTGCGAAACCAACCCTTTATGGTTTAAGAAACACCCTAGTCTTGACCGATTTAAAATCGATCTACGCATACTACCGATGAGCTTCGTGAGCATATCGGCTCCTTGAAATAAACAACCAAAGTCGTAAATCTCGCAGTCACGACCGTCTTTATTTTTAAGGCGCTTCTTAAAAGGCTTTCGTGAGTGTCAGCCTGGCCGACGCCAACCCCGTGGGGTGTGGCAGTGTCAAACACGGCCGTGAGTTTTCGTGAATACATCTGCGTTAGCGGCTAATATTTTATTTGAAATATGAGAATGAAATGAAAGCATTGAAATGGACACATTCATATATTTTTATTTAGCATAACGAATAAAGTCTTAACTAGTAATCGATTACAATTTAATTTATCATTGGCCTGTGGTAAACAGTGGCCGTCGAGGTGCTCGCGTCGTTGTTTTCCCTACGCGTCGCGACTTTCTGATGTTCCCAATACCGTATCACTCGTTCTGTCACAGACATTTTGGTACTTATCGATAGATGATTAGACCCTCTTTCTGATGATATACGTTTTTGTATTTCTTATTGGCTTTTTGGTGAATATGGGCCGACATAGTAAAATTTTAGATTTTTTTTCGACTTGTTTTTGATTTTTCACCATCATATAATTTACATCGTTCACTTTACGGTTTAAATCAACAGATCTTGAAGAGATATTTCGTTTAGTAGTAAAATCACCGCGCTAGCACGTCAGAGTCGCGAGATATACCTACTGCTTGGAAATTTCCAAAAACGTCCAAAATAGCCGTTGGAAGATACGCCCTCTCCTCCGCGCCTCGCACATGTACAGTGCCAACTCAAGATCATAAATATCGTAGACGTATACCCGAGCGAATAAAACAACATTCATGTCAATCGTGTTATTAGTAACGAAGTTATAGTGTCGGAATGTATGCCCATCCAAACGTAACACCGCCGTTTCCGAATTGGTAACCCATACTGATCAGCGTATAGATATATTCACGTCAAAAAAACTACGGGATTGGTGTCGGTCAGGCCGCGGCCAGACGTCGACCAGGCCGACGCACTCACGAAACCAACCCCTTAAATTAGATAAAGTATAGAAAATAAATTTTTATTTATTTTCTTATTCGCAGTATTTGAAATGTCATAAAAATCGGTAAAAGGTTTTTATTGCGATGGATAATTTTTATTTTGTAAATAAAATTTATTACCATTTTTTAAATGTGGCAACATTTTCCTGTGTCAACATTTTGACAGAGCGGTTTGGCGTCTCCGTGTTTACAATTAAGTTGATGTTGCCTTGTCGTAAGAATATACATAATTTATTTCTTACATTTTTAGTTTTATATTTATATTTATTATATCTGCAACTCTCGGTAAATTGAGTGGACTAACCTAACCTACAAAAATAAATGTGTGGTACTCATCCCTCAATTTGTTGCTAAGTAAATTCTCTCACTCGTATCAATCATTTTACGTTTTATCAGTTGAAAAAGTAATATATAATAATAATAATTCGCGGGCTGAGGAGCATTGAAAGTCTATTGATATCAATTTATGTATAATTTTTTGCAGCCGTTCTATAGTTTCCATGTCTAATACAAGGTCTGCACCGAACCAATTCACAAACACAGATAAAGCTAAAATCATCAACGAAGTTCGTAACAGGCCATGCCTTTGGAACAAATATGATGACAATTATAATAAAAGGCTGTCCGAACAATGGGTTGAAATCGGTGAAATATTAGGAATGCCTGGTAAGTTATTTTGTTTGGATTCCTGATGAATTTTGTTAAAATATTAATATTAATCCTTTCATTTTAGACGATGTTGTAAAGAGGCAATGGGCATCGTTGCGAGCGATATTCGTCAGAGAATTCAGAAGAGCTGCAAACATCGGCAGCGAGTATGTTACAAAATGGAATTTTTACAAGGATCTCACATTCCTCTCGAAACATGTCGCATTGCAGGGGAAAAAAAGTAAAACGGAAGACTCGCCAACACCGTTCAATTTTGACGACAAAGAAGACTCATCGAATTCATTCACGTTTGCAAAGAAAGTGAAGCTTGAAAACGAAGAGTACTCAATCGGTTTAGACACGAGTAATGTAAATAATGACAATAGTACAGTGAATATGGATGCGTCGGTGGAGTTAAACATAGAATATGAACAGGACCCGCTGGAATCAAATGTATTACAGGAGGAATTGCACAAAGGAAACGAAGTATTACAAAACGCTGAATGTGTACAGCAAAATGTTAGCACTAATTTGTCAAATATTTATAAGATTGAAAATAAGGCGTTGCTCGCTGATTTGGTACAAAATTATCAAAAAGAACTGATGAAATTGGAAAATGCAAAATTGGAACTCATTACATCTGTCCAACACGACGATGACATGCTATTTTTTAAGAGTCTTTTACCATATGTAAAATCACTAAAACAAAACGATAAGTTAGAACTACGATACAAAATACAGAAAATTATTTTTAGTTACATGTCTGATCATTGATGATAAGATGTTGTTCATTAAAGTATTATTTTTAAGTTACCGTAAACATGATATTATAATAATACGAAGAATCTTGTTTTTTTGTTCTAACTTTCCTTTTCCCATAGTCAGGAACCATTTTCCTCCTTACTTCATCAAAAACTTTTACATCAACAATTTTTGTCAGCCATCTAGCTAATATTTATATAATTTATGAAATATCTCACTGTGCCATCTATGAAACTGCTATAATAACATGTTTTAAAATCTAATTAGCGCCAAATTCAAATCATTAATTTTTCATACCATACAAGGTTTTGCATTAATGTTTGACACATTTGTAAGTTATATAAAGAGCTAATAAAAAATGTACATGCTATTTATGTATGAAAAAGAATAATGCGTGACTTTCTGGTATTATAATATGTACATTCCCTTTTGCAATGTATGTATGTATGTAGATAAGTATACATACCCAATGTTCATAAACTGCGTTTGACAACATTTTTTTCTTACATTCATTCTTTAATACAGTAAATGTGTGATTAATATGTCCAAACTTAGGTATATTGTGATGTTTTACATTTTATGCATATCAACGGGCTTCATATATCGTAATATACAGATAAATTAATTATTCAAGTTTACCAAAAGGAAACTGATTACTTTATAGTTTATATGTTAATTCTTTAAATTTTACCAACTTCATTGTTTGTAAAGAGGAAATTTTGTGTCGGTTAAGTTACGTGAGATATGGGTTTTTGATCATCGATAATAATTGGTTTCATTTGTCATATTTTCATTTACGTAGGCTCAAATGTAAATGAATGAATTATCCTAATCGTCCTTATCTTGCATTTTAACACTATATTGGGATATTTTTACTTACTTATTTTCCGTGTACACATTTGCTTTATTCCAAAATGTGAATTTCCTTAATTCACAGCCGCACAAAGGAATATATCTACATGCTGAAAATTTATAAAGAATTCATCTATTTCCACATTGGGTACATCTATACTAAAGTATAGCCCGTTAACGATCAATGGGTGTAACATATGAGTCAGATTACAATAAATCTCATTCAAGAGTAAACTACCACTTCCGGTCGGCGGATTTCATTAAAAGGTTATCATCTCTTACACCGTAAGTGAAAATTATAGATATGAAATTTCAATTTACTAGACTTAATAGTTTTGGAGAAAAAGCTGAAAACCATGGAGTAGTACTACTGCCGGTTGAAAAAATTTTTTTTTAAATAATATTACTCTGAAGATCATTGCACATACTATGTACATCCACAAAATTTCAGTCTAATTCATGTGACAGTTTTGAAGGGAAAAAAAACTCAAAATGAGGTGACTTACAAGTCAGCACCACTTCCGGTTGACGAAAATTTATAAAAAAACTTCTGTATTGTAATGGTCGGCACTAAACACATAAAGATAAAGTTTTAGTGTGATTGAATTAATGGCTTTTGAGTTATAGCGATTCTACACACATACATTTTCCAATCAGGGTAATCAGGGGACCCGATACAAATCAGTCAAAATCTCGAGGTCGAATTTTCACACGATTACAATACTCTATCCGATATGTTTAAATTTAAACATAACTTCTTGATAAGCTAGACATTATTGCAGCATTGTTTCCACAAATTTATTTCATATTTTCAATGTATGGGAAAACGATGTAATGGGTCATTCATTAACGGATTTTTATAGAGTTTGATACGTTTAAATGTATCTACTGGATATTATCAAGCATGTTATCTATTAATTGTTAGAATATTTGCAGAATTCCTCGTTTGAGTGACGAATTTCCACGATTTTCCGAACAACGGTACGGCGAGTATATAAAGAATGGTATGGTACGCGAACGGACAGTAGTATCTAGCTAGTGCCCGGTGAATCACTATAGTGATTTATTAGTTCGAACGCTATACGTTAATCGAAAATCGTTCATTATCGCAAGGTAGTCTATGCAACCTGCTATTTATTCTGTAACACGCCATTACTTTGTAACGTTCGTCCATATTTAAAAATGTAATCAAGTGTCTCGAAACGGCGACAGGCCACTAACTCAATCCGAACTTTTTTCAGCACTTTCAGTGAAATTTCCTTTTGGAAAAGTCCTAATGAAAAATTCGATACATGCAAATTTGTCTAAATTTTTTGTTATGTATCGACTATATATGTTATGTTATGTTATGTTATGTTATATGTTATATATATATGTTATGTATCGACTATATCGAATATATTGAACGGTACCGTCGTGAATGTTTATTCATTTTTATGTGGTGCTATTTTATATGACATGCGGTTGTACAAAGTGTAATAGATATGTCACAGTTGTGCTAATAATTATTTACGACAATCAGTGCTAATAGCAGGTTGTTACAAAACATGATTAATATTGATACATATCTAAAAGTTGCCAAAACAAAACAATTGGCAACGTATCATTAGTTCCCTGTCGTCTAGTGAGGCTTTCAAGCTGGGTCAATTTTTCTGAAAACGAACTTGTATACCTGAAACACTAACATTGGTTTATTACAATATATATTTGGATTAATTTTAACAAACTGTACAATATTATCGTTGCCATCATGGAAATGTTTAACTTTTTAAACCTGAAATGGTGTATAGCGTATTATTTCCTTGTTGATGTGAAAATCTATTGAATTTGGTGGCAAACATCAATATGTGTCCCAAAGTTCGCACTTCCGGTCATTTTCTCTGAATAGTATTTTGCGTCATCGATGATTAGCTTGATTTGCTGTATCTTGATGAGTCGTGGAAAACTTTCGTTTGATTAATCGTCGTATTGTTCAATTGACAGGTGACACTGGTTCAACGTCCCTAATGCGATATATCGAATCGGGATAATGTCATCGTCGTTGCAAATATCGACGCTCTTTGTGGCAGTTTCAGCGTTGTTTTCAGGTGAGCAAACAAACACACGTACACATTATTTCAGCGGAAAAAAAAACAACATACACAAGCACGTGTGACATGCAAATTTTTTATATTTTCGCACAAACGAGACCCAATTTGTCCAAAGCGCGATCTCCATCGAGTTTCCAGCGTCACATCACAATGGTTGGTCGAACGTGTGAAATCAATCAACCGTTGCAGTGTCGAGATTTTCAAATAGTCACTGACAAAAGCCCCTCAATTACTATTAGTTTCTTGGTAAAAATGAAAAAAACATTGATTTTTCGCACAATAATCGTATGCACATATTTAATTTTTTTCGCAGGGCATATATGTATGTATTTACACTCGCAACAATCCTACATATTGTCTGTATTTATGTGCCAGCGGTTCTCAGACAATTTTTCTGCACTGGTCACGCATACCTGGAACTCTCGAAATGAAAATTCCTAAGAAAGTTCCCAGAATTTCAAATATCATTCATACAAACGTAGCAAAAACGTACTTACAAACCTACAATAGTACATACTGTTGACCGTCCGAACGAACTTGGAAGCTTTCATTCAAAATATCAGTATATAAAGTTTTTTGCGGTAATTTTTAAATACACACTGTAGACAATTCTGAATTTTTATTTGCATTGTTTTAACTTTTAACCTTCTATTGAAACATTATTAAATATTTTCAATTTCACAACAAACAAATTATTTTACGCGCATTGATTGTTTTCGTTCGCAACTTTTATTGCAAACGAATTTCCTGAGAGCCCCGAATACATTGGTGTATTAATTTTGAAACATTCCGCGAATTTATACTATAATTTCATTTTATTGACAAGATTTGTGCAATCGTTTCATTGGCGTCTTGTTGCAATTCACAATTTGTTTGCAAACGTTAACTTTCCAAAGGCAAAATACACAATTGCATCAGACACAGTTCGAGAGACGAAAAGATCGAGTTTTTACTATATTTTTTCAGTGTGTACTTAATCAAACTGGAAACTGTTCAAAATACATTTATTTTATTATATTCTAAGCATTGTGTATTGAATATTGTTTCATCGATGCTTTGTCAGCGTACAAAACAACTTGGGTCCGCAATTGTGAAAAACGGATCGTGTCGATTTTTTTGACAAAATCTATAGTATTGTTTTGAAAATTGCTAAAACGAAAAACGACACCGCCACCGATGCAAATCGAAAATGCGAATTTATCAAAACTTATTCGTATATTATTTAAAAACTAAAGCGTCCACATCATCGTTCCTCAAACTGTATGCGACGACACAACCAAAAAAGTTAATGAATTAATGAAAAAACTACTTTAAAACTCTTCTGATCATAATTTCTTCAACTCAATCATGTATAGAAAGATAAAAATAAGGCAAAACTTATGTTTTACATTGAAAATGTGTAGATAGTGGACTGACCAGGTGTGACGTCTTTTCCAAAACCGCATATTAGAAAAACCTTTGTTTGTGGTAAATAATTAAAAATGTACCAAATTTAACACAATCAGTCAAACAAATATGAACGTAAATGGTGACGATCATTTAAGTAAATTTGAATTGAAAAAATATTAACAATAGTTTTTCCTGTTGTTTGTTTTATTAATTTATTTATTTATTTTATCTTCATGCAATCTATATTTGAATAATTTTTTAATAGAATAGATATTTTTTTTATATTATTTATGCACGAGAAAACTTTTGAGTATATTCACGGCGCGTTAGTCACGATTATTAAATGTGTAATAAGCGCCTCTCCGAAAAGCTCTTGAATATTTAGCCATTTTTGCGAAAACTCTTTTGCTTTTTTGAAATATCTCTTTGGCTCTTTATCCGTGATCGCCTGTGAAGAATGTAAGCAAATTTAAAATTTGTTCGATATTTAAACCTCAATGGTGCAAAATTCACATCGCGATGAGCAAACGGACTTGTGAAAAATGCCTTTTTGTTTCTTTGTACGATGAAAAATCACCCGAAATTAGCATATTCTTTTTAATATTTTAATTTGAAAGTGTTCATTATCATTTTCATTCAATTTCCACGTCGAACAGTGTGTGCGAATATTTTAAACGTCAAACGTTTTGCTTAACGCGAAACTTTCCGTCGTATTCTCGTAGTATGGATTGTAATGTATGTAGGTACATACGTGTCATTGAAGTTCTATTAATGAAATTAATCAATTAAATCAAATACTTTCTAAAATAACACTACAACTTTGACGATTCAATATAAATACCTAATGACGACTCGTTACAATATTAGTAGCATGAATTTTAGACACAAAAATTCTCCGTCACAAACAACCATATACATATGTACATATTATAAATATGCATCTTTTTAATAAATTGTCAAACAACACCATGTATACATATGGTTCACGCACTCGTTTGCTAGAAGCCGATGACGGAAGTTATTAGGAAAAAACATCTTATTTTGAAAAATAAAAAGCATCAGATTTATTCAAATGTGTTGTCTTTTGTATTATACAATATGGGAAACGAGCCGCAACCTTTGTCTACGGTTCCGCTTCAGAAATAGTCAACATTCATACATTTTCGCTACGTTAATATGTACGTATTTAATATAAGCTAAAGCCACATGTGCTTTCTTTTCTTAAAAGCCACATTAAAAATGCGTAAAGCGTGTAATATCCTATCCGTGCGTGCTTTTTTTCTCGTGAAATTATTAATTTGATTATTGCATTACTGAGACGGTTAAATTTAAACTACATATTGACACTGAAACTGTACCATTACTCAATTCACACGGTCGACGACTTAAAAGCGTGTTAATGATAATGGAATTCAATTGTATAATGGTGATAATCTTCCATCGCGATCTCGGTATTAAGCGGTTTATAATTTCACTGGCGCGTTCGTATTCTTTAGTTTAAATTTAACCCTTTCCGGTTCCGTTTCATTGCATGTTTGACGTCTTTTACTCAATGACCGGGATTACAACGGGGAAAATGTTGAGCTAAAAGTGATAAGCGAAAGTTAGAATTAACGCAAAATTAAGATAAAGATACTGTAACAGGAAAAGTAATTGTACATTGTTCATTAAATAAAAATTAACAGTGTCAGTTGCACTTTTCCCATTACTTAAGGTTTTGCCTTAACTATTTCGAAATGTTGAAGTATTTTGACACATACAGTCGATTAAATCGCGAGGGTTCAAACCGCCAAGTGATCGATCGAAGTGCCGATTGATTTACAATACCTTATTGCAAAATAGTGTACTCATAATTGCATTACAGGTGTTGCAAGTATAATACGGTGTATCCGTGGTATTTGTTGTTGTAGGTCAACTACCTCTAATCAACTTCATTACGCTCTCTAACCGAACACGTCACACAGTTTATTTATTTTAAATTTGTAATAGGGCAATCAAACCCAAAAACTAGATAATTGAATTTTATGGAAAGTCGTAAAATTGGTTTACATTCACCAACAGTTTCTAACACATGTTCTGAAATGACGATTTGTTAGGTGACGGTTATAATGACGACAAATTAAAATCAAAATCAAAATTCAGACTAAATCTCGGCGTGATCGAATTCAAACATATTTGTGGCTCTTTTTTTAATTTAGTAAATGGGTCAAGTAAAGATAGGATGCAAAAATTATAAAATAGAACTATTCGGAGTATTTTAAATGTAAACAGATTAACTCAATGATGATAGGTATAGGGTATGACTATGAAATAAATTATAATAAAGGCATGGGCAGTAACAATTACAATTAACAAGTTATTGAATCCAATGGACTACCAGATGGTCTTAGACAAAAAACCAAATTGACGGATTCCTGGCAGCATTATTAAAACAACACCTCTATACGGATGCTAATAGATAATTAAATTAATTGTGTAAATTTTAGCTTTAAGTAACTTTTTGCTCGTAATTAGCTTTTCAAGCTACTTTATTAAAATAAAAAAAAGAACCGCATGTCGAATAAATTTGACGATGGTTTTTTCGACCTTAACTATCGACATTAGCACGATTTGTACATTTATAAATGTAGATCGTTCGTCTCCTGTTAAAAATTGTCAATTTATCTAACTTATCTGTAAGACGGTTCCTAAAAAAATTGGCACCTCTTTCCTATTATTCTTACGGTAACCAGTTATTGGATACATTTAAATAAACTTTTACGACTTTACCTATCGTATAGACATTTATACAAATAGCCTTCTTGATTGAAACGTTTTCAAAGTTCATTGTCGACATCGAAACTAATTCAAATTAAGTTTTGACCACTTTTCGGCCATCGTATCACCGGAAGATCGATTGTTTTAATACAACCATTGTTAAAAATTATCAGGTCATACTAAATCTCTTGAAACGAACTTGTTAAATACGACTTTTAACCATTCGTATACACTCATAGTGTACGTGTTCGGCAATGGAACACGACATATTATATCTGTACATACCCAAGCCCGATACTATAACAGTGGCATTGTATAACTGATGTATGTATATATAAACTGCATATCGATTTCTGGACTATGTAAATTATATGTGACATAATTCCCAGTTATTAAAAGACACAAATGAAATGCACGATGACGTTGTTTGGTCTTGTCGTCGAGCTGCAGCTATTTTCGTATGCCGTATCGTTCTGAATTAATCAGTAGGTACCTAATAAGCACCATGTGCTACTTCTAGAAAATTCCCAGCTTATAACGAATACTAGCTATGGTTTCCGATACCATTGGTTCACTTCACGGCCAATGAACAATATTTATTCGGCAATTTAGAGTAGGTACGCACGTGTTCGCCAATTCCAAAATCGATCGTTAAATCGCAAAGTTTAACGTCGGAACGTTAAATGCGCTAAATGCACTTGATTTGTTATGGTCTGATTCATGGCAGCCTCGGGTCGATTTTGAGAATCGGTTTAAACTTGAAAATCTGTAAACAAATTACATTTTAGCAATGTTTCGTTTCCTTAGCACAATTGCGCCAATTTATTTCCAGTTACACACTGACAATACAGTCGCGGATTGCATACGCTCGTCGCATAATGACGATAAACGTATCAAATCACTAGAATTGGTCGAATTTTCCAGTTTATATAATATATTGCGTGCGAGGCCTGTCACAATTGTTAACAATTTTGAACAATGTTATTATTTATCGAAAGACGCTTTGGGAAATGGAAAAGCTGCATACGATAGCGTTTCACGGTCAAAGTGATCGATAAGTCAAGTGCATCGCAAAACGCATTCCGATCGCATGCATCGTGTTTAAATTGAACATCTAATGTTACGATTATCTCTTTGCATAATATATAGGCACATATTTGTTTGACCGATCGTGTTAAATCTGATACCCACAGTCTAAATTATTTACCACAAATAAAGCTTTTTCTAATATGCGGTTTAGGAAAAGACGTCGTAATATACATACATACATACATACATACGATCAACTGTATCGATGGTTCGATTGTAAACTTTGCTATATTTAAATAATCATGTTTATAGCGACCGACATTCGTAAAGACCTGGGTTTTACGATGGATAGTAAAAAGCCGCAATACCCCCCTATAACAATCAATTTCGCATTGCTTATAAATAAATATTGTTTATAATTCAACGATACTTTTATCAATAGACAGTAATGTGTGGTAAAAACGAAATCGTGATTCACTTTGAAGTGAATCGAATGAAGTGAAAAATCGCAAGTGAATGTATCGTTTTATTGATTAAAGGTGTATTCTCTGGAAATTCGCTACTCAAAAGTACGCGTATATATAAATAATATATAGAATAAGTATACCTTTACTTTTAGTTCATTAAATGGAAATAGTGCGCTATAACAATTAATTTGCATTGTGCGCTTTTCCTAGTCATAAAGAGACTAATAAGTTCATATTAAAAGTATCGTAAAATAAATTAGATCAATTGTTGATTTTGTTCTGTTTGTAGTGTGCGATTGTAAAAGTACATTATAATATAATAATAAAATTGATTGAAACTCTCCATAGCCCCAAGTGTTTGGTTTATAATTTATATAGAAATATGTAATTTAAACACTGTTATTATCTCATTACTTATGCGACCCAACCACGGATAAGTATTGTGAACGGCTCTGACCAATTATATTGTGCTTTGTAAAGTGAGTATGTTGGATTTTTATAGTCATTATGCCTCATAGACACCTCTGTGGAGTCGTTTAATGCACTTATTGGATTTAACCGATCACATTCATACATACATATACAATACTTTTTTTATTGAGGTCACATCAAATGGATAATTTTCTATAAATAAAAAAATGACAGCTTTTATAGCAACGATACGCAAGTCTCCTAGCGGTCACTGAAAAGTATCAAAAGTCGCGAAAAATGTAGCACTCCATTGAAAGGAAATTTGACTGAAATGTACATACATATGTATGTATGTATAAAACATCTTGGAAATACTAACATCTAAAACTCAAGATATAACTGTCTTCATGCTCTTCCGTCTTTTAAAAATAATATTGCTTTATGGCATTTTAATTTCAATGTGTTTACATGTACATATGTATGTCTAAATTATTTTTAAACGACTTTGCTAATTAGCATATTTACCTAGAACAATAACTTTGACTCAAATGAGACATCGAATAGAAAAACAATTATGAAACATGAATCTATTATACATATTTTGATTTTTTATTTTATTTTATATGACAAATCAATACAGATTAGCACTCCCTTAGAAGCGTTCTCAGCATGTATTTATATAATTCATAACAAACATAGAACATAGAACATATGTAAAACCCTGCATGACATTTCAGATTTTCCATTAATCTCGTCATGGAGCATAAGCATGAAATATGATTAAGTATTTATGCTATTACATATGTACATACAGCAAAAGCAAAATAATAGCACGAGTCAAAAAATACCAAAATAATAACAATAGTTAAAAAATAAAGGTAAAAAAATAGCATAAGCAAAAAACAAAATAATAGCATAAGCCAAAAAAGCAGAATAATAACAGAAGTAAAAGCAAAATAGCAAAATAATCGCAAAGAAACAAAATGCAAAATAATATTGAAAGCAAAAAGACATATGTATGTATGTATGTACATATGAGTCGCCTAGTTCCAAATCCCGATAAGTCCATAAAACTCACTTGTTCGCAAACGCGGTTTTTCTGCTACAGACTTATTTGCTTGATGGCGTTTAAACTCATTTAAACTTAATTTTGTTGATATTAAACAAAATATTGAGATTAGAAACATGGACTTATCGTTGTTTGTTTCTAAACATGGCTTTTATCAGCTTTTATCATAGTGCAATTGTCAGTTTTTGGAACTAACGCTGATTTTCAATATTTTTTTACGGCGCACTTGGCGGTATTTGGAATAATTCAAAGTATAAGGCATCGTTTGAAACATTCTTAGAACCAGAAAATATTTTATCCTCGTTTTTTTTTTATATATTGTGGACTTATCGGGATTTGGAACTAGGCGACTCATATGTACATATTACAAAAACAATATTCAATTTGAATAAATTTTCAAGTTTACTTTTAAATTCAATTCTAATATGTAGTCTTTTAAAAACTTAAAGCCAAAAATAAAAAATCTACTGCTGCTCATTTATCTGTAATCCTATTTTTTACATCATTAATCAATTTATTTTTCTACTTCCGCTTGATATACCCCATCATTGTCTTCAACAATCTCTCAATCAGATGAAATTTAATTACTTGACCCAGTAATTCCTCCCCCCTAACATTTAATGTAACAAATAAAAAAACAAAAGAAAGATTTTTTTTAAAATAACAATACTCTCAAATAAAATATACAATGATTAAAATATGTATGCAGCTCCAATTTCAATTTTCACTTCACATAAATCTACGTTATGGATTAAATTTTAACCCGTATAAATTGTAATTATTTACGGGTTTCATTGTATATTAATAGCAATTGAATTATAATCAGACGTGAATCAAAAACATTTAACAAAAAACTCCAAACGTTTAGAAATAATATAATCACACCTGTAACAAATTGCACAGGGCATAAGTACAAATTATTAATATTTTATGGGCATTGTCATTCGCGCGTTACACATTCGAGATATACGTGATTTTTGATTATGCAGTTAGATAGTTACGCTTATGTACGTACTTGTGCAGTACAAACTGCATTCGGTTACTACGGCATTTCATATACATATACATACATACGTATTAACAGTTCCAGGAAAAAGAGTCGCGTGATGCGTAATCGGATAAATCGAATCTATATATTATTTTATTTGCATCAATAGCTTTATGGTAATGGATATTATCATAATACATTAATTTCTTAGATTACACACTATTAATGTCATTTACGTGATGAAACATTTATTAGGTAGATTTACGTATCCACGACTGTTGTAGATCACTGAGTCTGCGGCGAAATGTTCGCTCTACTTGCTCCTGAGACGTGGTCGGATTACAAACAGCTCTTCGAATCCACGAAAAAAAAATGATAATTGATCGGACATGGCTGATCGAAGGCCTACTTTTTCATGTAAACCGCGAAAATGGTTATCTGCGTACAGATTTCAAGCATTAGATACACGACGAATAGCGATTTCTCTCAGTTAAAAACGAAAAAATCTATGTGGCCGAACAACAATTCATTATTATAGTACTGGTAACTGTCCGTTGACAGTGTAATCGGGTGGTAAGCATCCCATGTCGTGTGTGTGTATGAATGAGTGAGCGTTCCGCTGCTAGGCAACTCAGCCACCCAGGCAGACTCCTGCGCCGTAATAGTAATTTCAGATACTGTACATTAATAAAAGGATGAAAAACTACATTTTTGTCATATATGTACATATGTATGTGCATTGAGCATGTGAATGAATATCCATTTTATTTACTGTGAGCGATGATAATTTTCAATTTCCATTCTACATAATTGTGCACTTAAAAAAGGTGCATCAATTGCAACATTTGCATTCATTATTGTTATCTTCGCCATTATTCCGTCTCATTTTGAGGTAATAATAATGTAATCATTAAAAAGTTCTTTGTAGACCTCAATCAGCGTAATCGCGACGATCACATTTGTCACACAGCGGATACAAAAATGATAACAACAATTAACTATTCGAATTAAAACGCATGCAAAATTGATCATAAATTTGCAATGTTTGTATAAAATAATAATCTTTTGATCCACCTTGGACTAAATATAATTTAGTGCAAAGAAATATCAGTATCTTTTCAATCCGATTCACTGTGTCTATTTGCAATCGAGCGAACAACATTATGATGATACAATATTATGATATAAACATGAAAGTGTTAGTCGGTTAGTTCACGCATATTATGAGTAAACATTTGATAAGTGTAACAATCTACAAAAAAATTACACATCAGATAGTTTGTCAATATTAAACGTGTGAATCAAATGCAAACGTTGTATATTCATACAAGTTTCAATTTGAAATATAAATATTTTATTTTTCCAGGAGCTCGGGCACAAGATTTCGGATACGATGGACACAATGGTCAGTATAATACCATAAAATTCTGATTGTTTCATTTATATATTGAGTTTTTAGTATGTAAAAAGAGTTCTGTGAGATTGGCAGTATTAATTTTTAATGCAACACATTTCGAATTCAACAAATAGCATGCCCGGATTGCGATATTGTGTGACTGAAATAAATTACGGTGGCATTGTTGTCACAATCAGTTTTCTCACACGTAATTACTTCCGTTGATGCATTTCTCATCCACGTACATACCTACTATCTGAATCAATATGAATTACGAATTCCGATCACATGCTTCAAATTCATATACATACATATGTGACGCGGGTGTATTATTGACGATTTTCAACTTCCAGGTCCTCAACACTGGGGAGAACAATACGACACATGCTTTGGCAAACATCAGAGCCCCATTAACATCAATCTGCTATCGGTCAAAGAAGTCAAATTACCACCGCTGAAAATGGATGGATTCGAAGACCAAATAGACGGACTCGTCGTCGCAAACAATGGACATACAGGTTTTATTATAAATGATTTAATTGCTTTGATTTATTCAACTGCCTATTTCCGTCCACGTGTAATTTTGTTCCACCTCGGTGCCGTTTCGAATCTGGAATTTTACAAATATGTCTAAATATTACACAAGAATGTGTAAAATATCACAATGGCACCGTTTAGAATAGTACGCATTGTACATTGCATTACAATAACACATTCTTGTGATAACGAATGAACCGGAATTAAAGAGGTAGGGCTTTGTTGGGTCCAACTTTGCATTGACGCACTTCTGTCTGAAATACCGTGACCGTTCTTTAATATCATTTTTTCGTTGAACAGTGATGATCAAAGTGGAAAATCACCAACTTCCTACAATATCCGACGGTCCTCTAGTCGGAGAGTACGTCTTCAGCCAATTGCACTTCCACTGGGGAAACAATGATTCAGTTGGAAGCGAAGATCGTATCAACAATAAGAGGTATAATTTCCATAGATAAAACTTACTGCAAAAAAGTTACACATTGTTAATTTCTAATACAATTTTTCAGTTTTCCAATGGAGCTTCATATAGTATTCTTCAAAAAAGAGTACGGAGATCCGAAAGGAGCTTTGGAGCACAGCGACGGCTTAGCAGTAATGGCATTCTTCTACGAGGTCTTCATCCGTCTAACTTTACATCTCAATTACTGAAATTCAATACTTAATAAAGCTTGTTTAAACTAGGTGGATCGACACAGACATCCAGCATACGATTTGGTAACGGCTGCCCTACAAAATGTCACCGAGCCTCAAAGTGCTATGCCTCTTGCCCGACCTCTAAGCCTCCTAGCACTTCTTCCGTACGATCTTGAACACTATTTCACGTACAGCGGTTCACTGACAACGCCTCCATGTTCAGAAGTAGTGACGTGGATTGACTACGAACAACCGATTAGATTAGCCCACGATCAGGTCGGTTTACAACAGATCAAATATATTAACGATTTTATTTTTGGATTGGAATTCAATGGATTGACATTGGATTATACTTTTTCGACAGATACATAGCTTCCGAGAGTTGAGATCTGATCACGGACACATCACGCACAACTTCAGACCATTGCAGCCGATCGGAGACCGGACAGTGTTCTACAATACGGAAAGAGACGGATACTTCGATAGGTCCAATGATGTAGTGCATAAGCAAGTTGTTTCACAGGAAAATTCAACGTCAAAACCGAGGGAAAAAAATTCCAGCTCTGATATTAGATCCACTTTCAGTGTGATTGTTATTGCCGTCTGTCTATCGTTTTTAATTAATTAATAATCGAATTATATTCTTGTTGATGATGATGAATGTAAATTATATGAGAGTTGCATTATATTTTTTTATAATGGCTAATATAAATAATCCAAAGTCATATTGTTAATTTGTGTTATGTGTAAAGGTGCCCTACACGTGCATGCTTGTTTCGAGGGTTGCGTATACAAACTTGGTATGTACAGCAAAATGGAGCATGTAGGTGATAAAATTTTATATACCAAGCATGCACATGTAGGACAGTCTTAAGATTTTATTACCTACACGCTCCATTATGCCGGGGCAAACCAAGTTTGCGCACACAAGTCTCGAGTCAAGCATGCACGTGTAGGGCAGTCATAATATACCAAATTGTGGATATAATATAGGACCCTGCGAATCTCAAATTTAATTATTAAATAATGTTCAGAGTTAAAAGTTAACTGGATTAACAAAAATAATGATAAACATTCGATCGAATCAATCTGTAAGCTTCGCAAGGCCCTAGTTTTTTTTTATATAGATTTTATATGTTTTGTTATGATTATATAAAAGTTTAAAAAAATGTTATAAATTGATAAATATCTTTCTTATAAAACATTTATAAGATTGTGTGTCTGTTTCGTTATTTTATAAAGTTTTGAGGGTGGAACCTTTGAACCCTTCACTATGTATTAACTCCAAAGAATTTAATGTTACATATAAAGATAATATGAGTATTTCAATGGTTTTTATTTCCAACTCATCAAATCTTTGCAATTAATAAACAAAAGTATACTATACATATCTACAACGGTTAATTAGTTTTAAAAATATGCATTAGTGATATAAATTGCCATAGAAATATTATTATATGTTATATAATGTACAAAATAAATGTAGTGATGATATGTATTTGCAATAAAGAAAAAAAAGAAAGTATTGTAATTGCACTCTATTTTATCAATTTTAAATTACATTATATTTTAACAAAGTTACTGAAAAATATGCTTACTAATTGTATTTTATGAAAATGAGAGCAAAATATGTTGTAAATAAAGGAATTTGGTTAAATTTCGTTTTTAATTAAAACATTTGAAAATTTTACTTAAATATTGTACAAAAATATAAATGAAAACTTATTTAGTTGAAATTGTAATTAAATGCTACTAAAAACAATTTGCATTTTAATAGTATTAATATCGACACAATTGTTCGAATTACATTCTCACAAGTAAGTTTTATCACTCCTAAACACAACACTACGATTTCTTATCATTTTGATCCGTCACAGCTAAGGTAACCATTGCGTTGATATTATCATTTTGACCCTCTTTTAAACGCTCCCAAATCAATTCAGCTATCGCTTTTTGGGTTCGCCTTTCCAATTTTTCCAACTTTTTCGAAACGTCTCTTTTCAGATCCCAATCTGGCTTTCTAGGTGCCAAATTTGTTATATCCAACTCTTCAATTACAACCTGAAAATTCAATCAAAAATTAGCATTTAACAATATGATTTATATCCATCCTATGAAACTATTTATTTGTAGTATTTAATCAAAATTAAATCGCCGTTTAAAGTACATAATAACAATCACAAATTAATGCAAAAGTCTATACAGTAAACTCCCTCTAATCCAGGCTAATTAATGCTGGATAGAGGTGACACGGATTACGCGAATAATATTAGTTTTCATCAGAATTGCACATACATACAATATAGTAATATTTGTTTGAGTTTGAGTCTTTTAGTCGTTTTTTCAGATCAGTGCGTACTTTTCTTACTGCAATCGTGTCGTTCGAAGTTTCACTGATTCGTGTATTCTAATAAATCTTCGACTGAATGTTAAATAATTATTTCTCTCTCATTATGTAATTTGAAAACGCTCTATTCTCACTACCTTTCAATTCATTTTCACCCCGCTTTGTTTCGTGTATAGCTGATAGTTCTATCTTACTCTTGTATATAGATTCATTCATCATTGGCCTGACAACCCAGGGCGGGTCTTAGCCTCCTCCAAAATTTCTTCCATCTTCCCCTGTCTTGCGCCAGTGTCCTCCAGTTGGTTGACACAGTCCAGCCACCAAAGTTTGGGTCTGCCAATTGATCTGCGACCCTCTGGTCTGCTGTCTAGGATACTCTTCAGCTGCTGGATACTGTTTATTCAAGCCACATGGCCTGCCCATCTTAGATTTCCGACTTAAACTAATGTGGAAACGCAATCTTCTTGAAAGAGG
This sequence comes from Parapsyche elsis, assembly GCA_022651745.1. NCBI lineage: Eukaryota > Metazoa > Arthropoda > Insecta > Trichoptera > Hydropsychidae > Parapsyche > Parapsyche elsis. The sequence continues at coordinate 988,515 of JAGVSN010000044.1, forward strand.
CTGTAGAGCTCTAAGTTGTACCTTATGGGCCATTCGCCGTCTTTTTGTACTGGCATATATATCTTCCTCTCGAATGTGTCAAGAGCACGCTCATCAGCCTTGGCAAGAGTCCCAACACTTCGACCCATAAGTTAACACAGGTCTAATCAAAGTTTTATACGATGGGAGAGAATCCTCGATTTCAGTTGATTTTGTAGACCAAAGTAGCACTTATTTCCTGCTACAACTCTCTGTTTTATTTCTTCACTGATGTCGTTCGTATTGACTACTAGGGCTCCGAGATACACGAAGCTGTCTACGCATTCGAAACTGTAATGGTCAATTTGAAGATCTGGAGGGGATCCGGGGATCCCGCTTTGTTTCGTGTATAGTATAGCTAACAATTCTCTCTTACTCTTGCACATACATATGTATGTACATATGTTCTTAGTATTAGCAACAAACTAAATTTTATGATGCATGAAATACAACAAAATTTTTAGAATCGAAAAGTAAGTTAACAATTTCATTGGAATACCATCGCCAAAGCAGATAAGAGGGAGTTTACTGTATAATTTAAAACGAAGAACTCGTTAGAAATACATACACATACATATGTTTAAAAATACAAAAGCTCACTTTGATATTGGCAGCTTCGAGTTGTTCCTTTATTTCTGAAGTAACATCGCCAACGGGTGCCTCTGGCAAAACACACTCCTTGAGATCGTCATCCAAAGGCTTATAATTACGAAACATCGGTCTGAAAATCAACAATCATATGTACATACAATCAGTTATGACGTATGGATGTGAAACGTGGATGTTGAATTTAAGAATGTTACGTAAGATCCAGTGCACATAGAGAAGCATAGAAAGATGTACGCTTGGTATAACAAGAGGTCGTAAGAGGAATACATGGGTAAGAAGTATGACCGAAGTGGCAGACATAGTAGAACGTTTGAAAAAGTTGGACTGGACACATAGCGAGAAGAATGGATGGCAGATGGACGCGAGAAATACTTGAATGGTATCTGAGAGGATGTGAAGGAAAGCTAGGAAGACCGAGTGGACGATGGGCTGACGAATTAAGAATGTGTGGAGTGAATGAACATAGTTTTAAAATCCAACATACCGCTATGCTTAAAAAAGAAGGCATACAACCAACGCGTACTGCCAGTTATGGCGAATGAATTTGAAACTTAAGACGTTAAATTCAAGAATGCTACACAAGATCCAGTGCACAAAGAAAAGCATTTGAAGGTGTATGCTTGGTATAGAAGAAGAGATCGTAAGAGGAGTACATGGGTAAGAACCGTGACCAAAGTGGCAGATACAGTGGAACGTGTGAAAAAGTTGGAGTGGGCACATAGCAAGAAGAATGGATGGAAGATGGACGCTGGAGAAATACTGTAATGGTATTCAAGAGGATGCGAAAGAAATCACGGTAGACCGAGGCTGATGAACTGAGAAGAATGTGCGAAGTCAAGTGGATGCAAATTGCTCAAGACAGACCGGAATGAAAGAGGATTGGAGAGGTCTTCATCCAGCAGTGGATAGTGAACGGCTGAAAATGATGATGATGATGATGAAGTAGTACTAAGTGAACTCGAAAATCTTCGACAAACAAAGAGGTTATGTTACGTCGGTAAACATTAACACGGTCAATGTAAACATGAAAAATAGTCAATGCAAATGATTGAAATGTTTAACTACCCGGGAAGAGGCTCCGGTGCACCCCCATTTTGATTTTCACCAGCTGCAGCACGACGTTCTCTCAAAGCACGCAATCTCTCTTTTCGCCGCAAAGCCTCCTCTTCAAGTTTACCAGCAACAGCTTTTGCACGTTGCCCATTCTTTTTTTCACCAGGGTTTCCACCCCCGCTTTCCGTCTCAGTTAATTTCATGGTAGCGTCACTTTCCGCGCTCATGCTCGCTGTCACTTGTCACTTGACAGTTGTCAAACTAAAACTGGCCGTAACAGCGCTAAATACGACCATGGCCGTATCGTCATTTTAATTATTTCATCAAATGTATTGTGTCGTATATCGTGATAGTAAATTACAAAACGCTTCATTACTCTTCAGTTGGTCATTTTAAATACTAATATTTGTTTTGAAATTCATTTTTTTTTGTAAAACTTTAAAAGTGTTTTGGTTTTACTGTTGGATGTTACTACACGGTAGTTGCTAATTTCCAGCAGCGCCACGGTTTTTCTGAACTTCGAGTGCAATTTTCTTCACAGTGACGTCGATCGAACAGTTTCCAGCTTTACCGCACAATTTCTAATCGGAATGACCGTCTCATCGTGCCATTGCCACCCCCTCCATCTCCACTTTGGCCGTCACACGCCAGTTGCTCGATCTGTCAAATTCTATACGATAAAAAAACTACGATAGGCGGTTGCTATGTGCGACAACCAAGCACAAAACCAAGGCATTAGGTATATTTTAATGATTTAAAGTCTAAAACTATACGACGAGATTGAAGTCTTTATTTTTTGAGATATCAAAAGTTTCTTCTTTACTTTTCGACAAGGGCTTTGTTGTCTTACATATTAAGTACCTAAAAATTAAATTAAAAAAATACGGTGTTTTCCCATTGGCTTTTGGAATTGAAAGAAAAAAGGAATAATGAATGAGTGGATGGGAAAAACATTCTTTTAAATTTTATCTCCGGAATAAAATGTATATTTTTAACCAAGCTCTTGAACGTATAATATTTTTAAGCATTTTAATTTACCTAAAGGGTTTACTTTACCTCAAGACCAGGGGTCCCCAACCTTTTGGGAAATGGGCCGGTTCAGAATTTTGAAAGACATAACCACTCGATATTTCTGGCACAGGTAACAGTGCCAGAAATCGATAACTGAATTCAAGCCATCCTGTACCTAACCTAACTTCGCGAAAAGTAGACTTTTTTCACAAATATCGTCGAAAAAATGCGTCAAACGAAAACTAAATTTATGTCATGATGTACCCAACTTAACTTCGCAAAAAGAAGCCTTTTTTCACAAATATCGACGAAAAAATGCGTCAATCGGAAACTGAATTCAAGCCATCCTGTACCCAACCTAACTTCGCGAAAAGTAGACTTTTTTCACAAATATCGACGAAAAAATGCGTCAATTGTAAACTGAAATCAAGCCATCCTGTACCCAACCTAACTTCGCGAAAAGTAGACTTTTTTCACAAATATCGACGAAAAAATGCGCCAATCGAAAACTGAATTCAAGCCATCCTGTACCTAACCTAACTTCGCGAAAAGTAGACTTTTTTCACAAATATCGTCGAAAAAATGCGTTAAACGAAAACTAAATTTATGTCATGATGTACCCAACCTAACTTCGCGAAAAGTAGACTTTTTTCACAAATATCGACGAAAAAATGCGTCAATTGTAAACTGAAATCAAGCCATCCTGTACCAACCTAACTTCGCGAAAAGTAGACTTTTTTCAGAAATATCGACGAAAAAATGCGTCAAACGAAAACTAAATTTAAGCCATGATGTACCCAACCTAACTTCGCAAAAAGTAGACTTTTTTCAGAAATATCGACGAAAAAATGTAAAAATCGAAAACTGAATTCAAGCCATCCTGTACCCAACCTAACTTCGCGAAAAGTAGACTTTTTTCACAAATATCGACGAAAAAATGTAAAAATCGAAAACTGAATTCAAGCCATCCTGTACCTAACCTAACTTCGCGAAAAGAAGCCTTTTTTCACAAATATCGACGAAAAAATGCGTCAATCGGAAACTGATTTCAAGCCATGATGTACCCAACTTAACTTCGCGAAAAGAAGCCTTTTTTCAGAAATATCGACGAAAAAATGTGTCAATTGTAAACTGAAATCAAGCCATCCTGTACCCAACCTAACTTCGCGAAAAGTAGACTTTTTTCAGAAATATCGACGAAAAAATGCGTCAAACGAAAACTAAATTTAAGCCATGATGTACCCAACCTAACTTCGCAAAAAGTAGATTTTTTTCAGAAATATCGACGAAAAAATGTGTCAATCGGAAACTGAATTCAAGCCATCCTGTACCCAACCTAACTTCGCGAAAAGTAGACTTTTTTCACAAATATCGACGAAAAAATGTAAAAATCGAAAACTGAATTCAAGCCATCCTGTACCTAACCTAACTTCGCGAAAAGAAGCCTTTTTTCACAAATATCGACGAAAAAATGCGTCAATCGGAAACTGATTTCAAGCCATGATGTACCCAAAACTTCGCGTCAAAGCCTTTTTTCAGAAATATCGACGAAAAAATGTGTCAATTGTAACCTGAAATCAAGCCATCCTGTACCCAACCTAACTTCGCGAAAAGTAGACTTTTTTCAGAAATATCGACGAAAAAATGCGTCAAACGAAAACTAAATTTAAGCCATGATGTACCCAACCTAACTTCGCAAAAAGTAGACTTTTTTCAGAAATATCGACGAAAAAATGTGTCAATCGGAAACTGAATTCAAGCCATCCTGTACCCAACCTAACTTCGCGAAAAGTAGATTTTTTTCACAAATATCGACGGAAAAATGTAAAAATCGAAAACTGAATTCAAGCCATCCTGTACCCAATCTAACTTCGATAAAAGTAGACTTTTTTCAGAAATATCGACGAAAAAATGCGTCAAACGAAAACTAAATTTAAGTCATGATGTACCTAACCTAACTTCGCGAAAAGTAGACTTTTTTCACAAATATCGACGAAAAAATGTGTCAATCGGAAACTGAATTCAAGCCACCCTGTACCCAACCTAACTTCGCGAAAAGTAGACTTTTTTCAGAAATATAATAAATATATAAAATAATAAATAAAAACATGCATTGAAAATAAAAATAAAATTGTAGTCCAAAATTTTTGTTGAATTTCTTTATTTAGAAAATAAAAACATAAGTTAACCAAATTGAAATTATTATTATTAAAAAATATATACTGTCCTATCGTTCAACATAAATAGAATGATTTATTTTTATTTCTAAAATTCTTACATATTCAGACTTATTGAGTAATAATTAACCGCATGGCTCCCTATAACAATAGCTCATATCTGCGGAATAGTCATAAATATAATTAATACATTCGGACGATTCACACTAGTGTTTAAATATTGAATGTGTATTTAAAAATTCAAGTCAACCAAACTATATAATTATTTGTGAAAACTAAAGTAATAAATGAAACATCACAATTTTTCTTTTTATTTTTCCAAATCAAATGTAATTTTGATATAATTATTAATTATTATGTTTTGGGAAATATCTTAGTATAGGTATTTTCATGAGTATTAATTTTTTCACCTATTCAACTGAAATGCTTGTAATCTAGCATTAAATTAACAACTACGTTAGAACAACTAAATACTTAGGTGTAAGAAATTAAAATAGTGGCATGTTTTTGAAATGCCACCTATAAATATTTAAATATAACTTATTTAAGTAATCGAGCACATATTTTCAGCAATATTTATAAGCAACTGTTGCATTGTGTATTTATATATTTACAAGACTTACAGTGAGGTGTAATTTGTTGTTTACCATTTTTATGACTATTTTGTATTTAAAAATATTTGCAAAAATGGCATATCATACGCAAATGTCATAATATAAAACAGAGTTGGTGAGCAGAGCAGATGATGGTACCTATGTATCTCTTGGTGTAATTCTCAAAGGTTGCAAAATATTCTCTACAGACAAACCCTGGTACTGACAAACCCAATACTTGCAAAAAATTAACTGCTTCGATTAAAATTGGGTTTCAACTTAGATTCTGTTCTTTGTGATTCTCCAAAGAGGAAATTCGGATTACCATTTAGAAAGTTGTAATTAAGACCATGATTGAGTGACAAAACTTTGGAAACAATACTCAAATCTTCCTGCGATCTGCCACTTTGACCTAAGCCAGATTGATACAGCAACGACTTCAATTCATTATCGTGCGCATATCTATTGTGATGAGGAGTCAGTGGAATGTTTCTGAAATTATTGTTAGACTGGAAGTTTTTATTGTTGAAAGCATTGTTCGTGTTTAAGCCGAAGTTTCCAGTACCAGAGTCGTGTCTGAAAACTCGTACATTGTTGTTGTTTTGCCTAGCTTTATCTATGAAATTGTTGTTAAATGGTTTGTCCAAAGGCAATTGAAGTTGATTTGACGGTATGTTTTGAGAATTTTGTTGCTGTAATGGGAACTGTGACTGTTGTCCTGAACGTAAATGAAACAAGAAATCGACAGCCTCTCTTTGAGGAAGTTGTTGTTGGTGTTGAAGTTGTTGTTGCTCCACAACATTAATGGCCGATGGTAGACTTAGGCTCTGTTGAACTGTGACACTGTTTTTTTGGAATTGTTGCTGGCGGAATTGATTATTATTGGCTTGGACGAAGTTTTGGGCTGATTTTTGCTGGTCGAAATACTGCTGCCTCAATTTTTGCTGCTCCTCCAATATAAATTGCTGCTGGCGTTGCTGTTCACCCTGACTGTACAACAACTGTTGCTGCTGAACGTACTGTTGTCTCCTCAACAATTCTTCGTGTTGCTTTTGTTGGTTTTGCAATTTTTGGAATTGTTCTTCCAACAACCTCTGTTTCTGTTCGAGCTGTTGCTGCAGCGCCAACTGTTGGATGATTTGCGACTGTTGAATCGGATCTGGCTGTTGTACTAATTGAGATTGGAATTTGGTTGATTGAGCACCAAGTTGCATACGACTCACTGGTAGAGATGGAGTTATGGGTTTGCGAACTGCTTGCTTATAAATGGGAACCACACTCCTCGGTAGTCCTTGGGCGTCTTGGTGAACCGTAAAAGCTGCTACTAGAGGAGCCTGGAACACTTGAACTTCGTCCAACTCCTCTATATTTTCACCGTCTTCGTTGTATTTAGGTTTAGGCGTAGTAGTCGTAGTTGTTGTTGTCGTCGTCGTTGTAGGTCTCCTCGATGTAACTTCTGCAGCTTTCGAAGCATCTTTGACTGAATTTTCAGCGACGATATTGCTCTGTATGCTTCTTGTTTGGGTGAGTGTGTTAAAGTTCGTTTCTTCAGTTTCGATGTCTTCTACGAGGATTGGATCGAGACCTTTGTAAGTGGCGCTTTCAATTTCAATATTATCTTCTTGTTTTGTCGTCGATTTTGATTCGGTAACATTTTCAAACACCTTTTGCCCATCGACGACGAAGGAGTGGTATTGAATAGATGGCACCTGATCTGTTATCGATTCTTCTGTTACACTTCTAGCTTCTACCTCATCTCCGGTTGCTAGAATTTCGTTTTCTTCGGTAGTGCTGGAGTCGGTAGTGTCAGAGCCTTCTTCTGGTTCTTGTTCATTTTCTAAGTTTTCTATAGCCTTCAATAGAGCGCGACGCAGAGCAGGATCCAGGTGAATAGGTGGCTTAGGATCAACTTCGTTTGTATTGTCATTATCGACAGCTAAAGTTGATCCAATGCAGACCAACATCAACAACGGAATAAACATCTGAAACAAATATAAATATCTAAATTAATACATGCGTATTATTACATTCTTATCCCGAGTATATTGAAGGTAAAATTGATGTGAATTTGGAACGACACGATGCATCATAGGTAATTGAATACTTTCAGCACTCTTCTCCTTTCCAAAATAAACTACTGAACGCGTACGTTGTCGTTGTGTTAAAATTCCATCAAGCCGTAAATAACCGTAAATATAATTACGCACTGACAACTTTTTGTCACCGGACTTTAACGAGCTACATTACGCAACACATCTTGACAATTTCACCTATCCTCGAGTGTTGTTCGAAATATATGGCGAAGATGCTGAGCCGCCTAAGAGAGTGAAAGTGGCCATAGATCAAGAATATGGCCGCATCAGCTCGGACACAAAGCAAATTGATCGCAAAACTGACGAATGACAGCGAATACATCATGTTAGCGTAAAAATTAAAAAAAGTCATCTCGAACCATACAGTTTCACTGAGCTGTCCTCATAAACGTAAATCATCACGTATGTATGAATAATTCAACTGACATTTTCATTCAGCTCTTAAAATATACTTTTGTATTTGTAATAAACGTTATATTTAAAAAAAATCATATAGAATAATATTTAACAAAGGTACTAACTTCATCAATTTCAACTAGCGACAAGTTGTTATTTTACATGCGTTTATTACGTTCTCGAAGGAGCATTGCGATTTCTCCATTATTATTAAAAACAAGAAGTTTTCAAGATGAAGCTCGCGCATATCTGAAGGCCAGAAGGTGAGAGAAATCAAAAATGTGAAAGTTTTGTTTATGAAGCTGATTTAATTATTTGTCAATGTGTCCTCTTTTGCATCTAGTTAAGATTCAAGACGTCAATTCGGCAATAACAGTTCTGTCAAGTTTTTACATTATCATTGAACCAGCGAGACTAATTCAGACGTCACATGTCGAATATTTTAACCAGTCATAACAGTACTTACAACGTTGATTTTACATAATAAAAATAATACAATATTTTACTAGAACGAATGATCATTCACTGTGCGAGTTTGTTAACGCCTCGATCCATTAAGATTTATTACCGATGATACGTTTTTGATTTATTGTTACATCAACACAATATTGACGTTATTTTCTCTTTTATATAACAACTTTATGATCTTCTTCGATTTTTACTCAAATATATCATGTTTACTGTTATGTAGATAATACTGCTATTTAAAAATTTGTTTAATACGTGACCAAATTTCTTTTCGTTTTAATTACTGTTTATTATTAAAAGAAATATTATACAGCATGCATTGAAAAATTCGTAATTTTTACACGCGCACAAAGTGACTATAAAAATAAATTAATGACTAAACATAACAAAAAAGTAAATTTTGCTGATACAATCTCAACGAAGCGAGCGTGTTTCGCTCCAAAATAAATCTAATTACTATAAAATTGTAGAGTAACGTTTTATGCGGTTATTTAAAAATAATTTTTTGATATAAACTCAAATTATACGCCAGTGTGCATATCTAATTAGTATTAAAAAATAATATATACGTAAATTGAAATTAAAAATATTGATATTAAATGACTTTGGGTTTACATTGTAGCCGTGCGTTCAAGTTACCGAAAGTTCGTTTTTCATGCGGAAAAAATATGAGCGACTTAAAAATAAAAATTTCCTACATTTTATGAATGAAACAAGTTTTTTTTTGCATAAATCATAAATTACTCATACTAAACCAACTCAGAAAAGTAGCTGATTTGATCGATTGCTTTGCTATATGTTGTGAAATCAACTGTAATATACCCAAATCTGGATACTCGTGGTGTGCTACTATGAAATTATTTTTTTTCTCAACATAATAACATGGTTATAGAGCCACCGATACTAATAATCTCGTTTGACCTTTGCGTAGTAGAGATCGACCCGTCTAATTCGGCACGTTTACAACTCTCATACATTATTGTACAATCATCAATAACCGTTTAAATGACAATAACGTATAAATGTGAGTACAATGTCGTAAAAGACCATGCGGTCAAAACTATTGTTTCGATTGCTATAGAGTTATGCGAATCAATTGATGAATTAAGCAGGTTTCTTTCTAAGCAATTTCATTGTACGATGCGTTAAGAAAAGTGTCACAATGGCATTTCGAGTGCGTGCAATCTCCGTAGACCAAAGTTTTTCAAAAGCTGTATGGCTAAAATTAAACTTTTTAACAAATCAAAGCTCCTTTTAACAATTTCGGCTACTGAAAAATTCAATTGATATTGTACGTTTAATTATTTTTGATATTGTACACATAATTCTGTTTGATTTATGATATTTATTAGATAAAGATAAGCCCTCGAGATATATTTTGAGAAACGCTGCAATACATTACAATGAGAATTGTGTACATAATTGAGATATTGTTGCTAATAGTATTGTATCGCATTATATATAGTACGTATTAAAATTGCCAGTAAGAACATACATATGTATGTATGTACAATATCTATAAATTTTTGTAACCAAAACTTTCGTTTAGTTTTGATTTATGAGTCTGGTGCGTGTTTGAATATCGCATTTGTGTAACACTTTAATAATTAATTGACAATAAAAATCATATGCACATAATAAATATAATATTGCGTATTGGCGGCTTTTGTGATTTGTTTTTCTAACGGCTCGTTAATATTTTACAATGCGAAAAGGTCGCGCAAATGTATCTCGTTGACCTCACACACATGCGGATATTTCTTCGTGCTATAATGTATGTACATCCACATATGTCTTCGAGCAAAACGTCGATACGTATACAATTATAAAAACTTTCTAACGCCCAACATTTGAGAACTGTGGGTGAACATGAGCAAAAAATAAATAGAAGAAGACAAAGGTCGATCAATCATTATATGCTATACTTTTTGGCTCGACAATAAAACTTATAATCAAACGATCCATTGCGGATGTTGTGCGCCATTGTTACGCACATGTAGACCAGAAAATGTCTAAGCACTCTACTTATTACAATTGTAACGATTGTTGTAGTCCATTATAACATTTATATACATGCTTATATAATTTACACAGAATAGAAAAAAAAAATATAATTCCAAGACGGTAATATTGCATAGGTATGTATTTAAAAATACAGATTAATCGTAATCTCAAATTCACATACAATACCAAATGTAGATATGCTAATACGCAATAGTGAAAACGTTGTAAGTTGCACTTTTCATTCGGAGAAAAATCACTGTCGATTAATAATATCAATTAATAACGACATTGTTGACGTATACGCTTTCCCACAACTACTCACGATGTTAAGAAATTTTACATAATGGAGAAAATTGTTTAATGCTTTAATCGATGATAATAATTCAATCGAATTAAATGATTGCTATGTATATTATAGTTGTAAGCGTCACTTGAATCACTTTTCCCATAGATTTTCACTTGCTTCTGAGGTTCAATAGCTAGCATCCAACACAATACAATAAATTTGTATGTAATGAAAAAATTGAACATCACTGATCCAGTCTAAATTTACTTTAAGTAGATTCATTAGCAGAGACAAATAAAAATCAAAACAATCATTAGCGAAACGGCTCAATTTACTGCCAATTGCTCCTCGGCGTAACATCGTATTAACGGGGTCAAATATTTACGGTTTCATTTAAGTGCTTAATGGAGTTTTACTTACAGTCTAATTGACGTTATGCAACAGTTGCTAGTTCCGCGTACAATGCATGAAATTTTTCCCTGAAATAACTTTTTTTAATTGCAAAGGCCAAAGCTGTGATGTTATCTTAAATTAAATCAAATCCTTAATTAGTTTTCTTTTTACTCTAAAGGTACCCGAAGGTTAATAGTTGACTCGCAGCTTAATAGACTCGATGCTTATAATTGTACAATTGCAGTTTCCAGCATAACATGTATAGATCTATGGGAAAAAACCGGCATTTCGCAACCGATACGAATCGGCCGAGACCGATTGCGTATTTGGATATGCTCAGCAGATTCGCCGAATCGGAAAATCACGCTCGAAAGGGAATCATTATTATATATTTGAGAGATGTTGTGGAAAAATCATTCGATTCGATACGCATTACTATTGCGCAATGCGCGTTTGATTTAGAAAGCGCACACAATCACACGCGGACGCACTTGTAATGGCTCGTTTAATTGTTCACGACTACGTGTGTGGCTGTTGTGTTTAATTTTTTTTTTGTGTGTGTGATATAGCGTTTTATCAATAACGCGGATGCCCCGGTTAAATCGATATGATACATACATATATATAATTAACTAGTGTCAGTTTAAGGTGGGAGGTTGCTGTGTCGCTTAAGCTCTTACGGCACTCTACGATATTACCGATTTGTGGGAATCTGCCGTGGGGTAATTATGTTTTTGTCACTTTCCATTGTAACGTAATTGGATGGGTGCCTCGATTACGTGACTACGTCTCATTACGTGACCCGGCCCCGTAAACGGAATCAATATTTGATTTTTCTTCGGCAATCTTTAGATGTGCGTGTATTCCATTGTTGGTCTATAGTGGTTGTGGTGATGTGAATCGATGGGATGCGGTTCGATTCTGAGCGTGAATCGTTAATCTCGTTTATGGTCCATTTTACAAACAAATATTCTCGTAATGGAATTGCTCGAAACACCTTGTCGATGCTGATGGGTATTTTGATTGTTAAAAAAATATATACATACAGTGATAGTGAAAAAGTGCGATGTGAACATAGCAGTAGATTTTTCTTTTATTCGATATTATTAACACACTTGGATTTCCAAGTGGACCGAACACGATTTGTCATGGTTTTCATTATGCTTTTCGTTTCGCTTCGAACAAAAAGCTCTTATGTCTATTGCGTCATCTTTTTCTAATAAAATACACAATTATACACCTACGTGTAAGTATAATACATCATCATTTAATACCTACCTATTACAAGACTGAAACTTTACAATATATTTTTATATTTTAAAGCTTAAGTTCGCCTTTTAAAGTATGGTGTACATAAGTCGCCATCGTGCATCATTCATTGCCTTGAGAAAAGGTTCGAGATTCGATCCCCGCATATCAAAGTGGTTTTTTCGACCGTAATTATCGTCATTGGCAATATCTGGACATCCAAATCGACCATCCACTGTTAGAGTTTGACAATTTATTTAACTTAGTTGTGAGACAGTTCCGTTAAAAAGTGGCACCTCCTATCCATTATTCCCAAGTTATTGGATCTGGATCCTTGTGTTCTTGGACCTGTTGGTTAACTTTCCCCTCAACAAAAAAAAAAAGCTACACGCGGTGTTTCAAATCAAAAGATAATTGTGTATAAATGTGTAAAAAGTATCAATGCTATAATCAGGTGACTGAAAAGTATATTGTATTACAAGTATCTGGTCAAAATTAATGACATGAAATATTCAAAAAAAAATCGTGTAGGTAATAAAACCTCCAGTCAATTACTCATGTTAAATTTCATAATATATTGTCGATTAGGCAACATTCCACACAATCGACAATCAATAGCTCACATGCCTACCAATCATTAATCCATCATCGTTTTCAATTTACATCGATGAAATTCACTTCGCTGACACTGACATACGTCCGCTACAATATATCTCTTGATTCAAAAACGACACAGATCCCATTTAATTGACACGCCCTCGAGCTAAAACCACATACTTATACTTCCGGTTGAAATTTCACCGCTCGTGAAAAAACTTCAACAACTTTCCCAAGCGCGACGCGTCCTTTTAAAGCTGCGCTCGCGGAAATTCCAACGCAAATTCGACATTGTTGAAACGCATTGTTGCACAGTAATTGCAACGCTTTGTGGTGTGACCCTTGCATCGACTTGATCCCCATTGAAATCGTCGACTAATTGCAAGTGTTCTTTCGTGTTTGCACTATTAAAATCGCTGACACGCTATGTCATTATTTTTAATTAAATTTTACGAATTATAGAAATCGTGGGCATACTTAGAAGGTTCAACTTGTCCCAAACCCTGCTAGCTATTATATATTTCTTTTAATTTTACTGTCTGAATGAAGCATGTACATACCTTGGCGGAATGCATATTATAATTTTGTAACTCGGATTATAAAAGAAATTCCGCTTCAATTGAACTGAATAGCTAATCAAGAGCTCAGTGTTTAAAGCGTGTATCTCTTGAGAGTAGGTCCAGGATTCGTCCCCGTATATCCAATGATTTTCTCGACAGTTTCAACTTTATTTATCGTTATTGGCAAGATTTGAACATTACTAAATCCAGATCGGCCCTCTCTTGTTAAAATTTGCGAATTTATCTAACTAAATTGTGAGGCGATTGCACAAGATTCGCAATCAAAAAATTCCTTCCTACCCACCAAATCATTTGAGAGGAAACTACTGAAGAGGATATTTCCCTCGTTACTTCACAATGACAGACGGTAAAAAATATTAGTCAAATAGGCAACGCTTAATATAAAGTACGCTACCTTCATAAGAAGACGAGTTGAATTATATGTATGTATGTACATTAAATGTCTTCTCAAAATATATTGAGCTTATTACAAATTGTACATGTGCATATATTGTTTTTCATCATTTTCAGCCGTTCACCATCCACTGCTGTATGAAGGCCTCTCCAATCCTCTTCCATTCCTGTCCGTCTTGAGCAATCTACATCCACCTAACTCCACACATTCTTCTCAATTTATCAGCCCATCGTCCACTCGTATCCTCTCGGATACCATTCCAGTATTTCTCGCGGCCATCTGTCATCCATTAATCTCGCTATGTGTCCAAACTATTGCCACTTCAACTTTTTCACACGTTCTGCAATATCTTGGTCATACATACTTCTTATCCATGTATTCCTCTTACGATCTCTTCTTGTTATTCCAAGCATACATCTTTCCATGCTTCTCTGTGTGCACTGGATCTTACGTACCATTCTTGAATTTAGCATCCAAGTTTCACATCCATACGTTATAACTGGCAATACGCATTGGTCGTATGCCTTCTTTTTTAAGCATAGCGGAATGTTGGATTTAAAAAGTATGTTCATTCTTCCAAAAGCGCTCCATCCTAGTTTCATATTTCAGTCATATTCACCAATTGTCCTAGGTATAAATAACTATCAACTATCTCTACAATATGATTATCTACTGTGACTACGTTTTGCCAATCTATATTATTAGAAGCTATTTTTCCAGCGAAGAAAACGATACCTGATATACACCGTGCATGGATAATGAGTGGCACAACTCATGGTTACGAAACTGTAGCATCACCCTTGGCAATTGCGCCAATTCTACGCGATATTAGCGAGCGTTCCGGCGATTTGCGTCACATGCTGGTCTCGAGCCGGAACGCTTTCGCCGTCAGCAGTCGTCTGGATGCCTGCGGCGAAGAGATGAGCACCAGACCTGGTGAAAGCAGCCTCACCTAGCTGTCTGTAAACAATCGACATCACCACTTGTGGACAAACCAAGACGAGGGTCACGGTATGGCCGAACAACAGGTCTTCCGTTACCCACACTATCACGGCACTGGTACAACACTCGACACACTAATCGAGCGAAACGGCACTCAGTTTGCATAGCCATATACATACATATGTATACTATACTAAAATAATATCCTCGTTGGTTAATCGGTCGGTCTCTGTCTGTATCTGGCGATTACGCTGGTTATTGTCAACAACCATTTTTTTTAGGGGTGTGTTGGAAACGAGCCGCTATCTGTCAAAGCTGGTTTAAGTCGACAACGAGATTTTATGGCCATACACCCGCTCAATCAACGGTACACTATACAATTGTTTCACATATTCGGGTTGTACTCGGGTTGAGACTCTGAGCTTGCCCTCCCGATTAGTTTAATTATAATAATTATGATTTATTCTAGACGGTAAGGGGGGTAGTGCAATCCTTACTGTCCATATAAATTTATAAATAATAATAATAGTAATCTACTATGTATATAAAATTGAATGTTTGTTTGTTTGTCCGCTATGCAAATCTACAGTTATCAAATTTGGTATACTATCTCATGGTACTCTTAACTTAGACCGTGGACAAGTCAAGTGGTCCCCATACAAATTTTTGAGAATAAATTTTATTTCAGTATTCATTTGTTTTGTTTTCACCCGCCCAAGCAACGCCTGGCAATTCGGCTAGTGATAATATTAAAAAAAATTATTATTATAATAATAATTTTTTTAAAGTTATAACAATATCGTGATATAATAATAATAAAAGAATAGAAATAATAATAAATTAAATAAGAGAGAACAAATTGGATAGTAAAATAATAATGAGGAAGAGAAAAATAAATAAATAATAATAGAGTTTTTCTTCAAGGGTCGGTAAAGGAGCTGTATTTAATATTATTGTATAACTACCCGGTTTGCCCGTCATATGACGGTAGATTCTAACCCCACCCGTGCACGCCGGTTTGTACAATGACAGTACAGCCCGTAGCCCGATTGACAGTGCGTGAAACAGTTTTATAGCGTATCGTCGATTGCATGGGTGAATAGCCGTAAAATCGCGTTTTTGACTAAAACCAACTTTGCCAGATACACCGCTAAAAAAAATTGTTCGTTACGTTGGCAATGCTACCGTGACCCAACGACCCGGGCAGGCAATAATTGATTACAATCTTCATAAATTTTGGTTACCAATCAATCATTACGAATGTTAGCACAGTGAAGTGGGAAAGAATTGATAATTGCGTGATACGGTGTATGTGATGCAATTTTAACGACCGGTTACGGCGACTAAAAAATCGTTTGAATTTATTATACTGCATTTAAATCACAGTATAATAAATAACGTATACGTAGAGCCCTTTTCAATATTTATCAGTCGCGACATCGTCTATTAGCCTCGTGTCGAAACAGTTTAGTAAAGCCGTTTCGTAGACCCACCGCGATCACGAGTCAGATTTATCGACAGACAATGTATAACTAAATAAAAAAATAAAGAAGAGGAAAAAAAAAACAACTAAAAGCATAATTATAGTGGGGGGGGCGTTGTCGCTCTTAAAAAGGCATATCTAAAGATACGATCAAAAGTATGCGTTTAGTGCATTGAACGCACGAACAAAGAAGAAGCACCGACAATTACATCGATTTATAACACTTTATGATATTCGAAAACAATTAATGACGGCCGTGTGCCGCCCTTTTTGAGTTTATTCACACATGTGCGTCAATTCGCTTCCGGCACTGTTTCAAAAGACTTCGTGAAACCGACTGTAATAAACTCCGACAGAGTGTATTATGTATACACGCGCGTACAGTGAGAGTGAATATGAAATGGGATGAACCGAATGGAATTCAATGGTGTATACGTTGTAGGTTAGAGTGAATAACGATTGAATTCGTGAGAATAGTACGTTTTTGAGCATATCTGAAGAAAGTGCATCGAGATGATGCTGCAATGGTTGCGCAACAATTAAACGTCCAAACCGGGTAAATAGCTCGCTCTCACATACTCAACTTAACATACCACAGATCAGTTGCACAACTGGTTAACCAATTTGAGGTCTTTCAACTCAACAACTCACTTTGCCTATTGTGTACACGAATACTTTTTATACTATAGGTCGGTGGTCGGAAACCTTTTTCGAGTTGAGAGCCAAATCAGGGAAAACCTTGCAAGATTGGTTAAGTTTGGGAACCGCTTTTTGAGCCGAAGTTTGAATATATGTATATTCAAAATTAAATTAAATGTTGCTCATTTATGAAATGGATAGCTGTAAGAAAATCTTCATGATATTTCTTAATGTGTGACAGTTTATTACTAAAAAGTATGATTTTAGTTTAATCTGAAAAACGGTCTTAAAGCCAGGAAGTTATGGAAATAGGATTCATTTTGATTTTGTGAAAATTGTGTGTCAACGTTTTGTGTTTCACGCAAAAGCGAGAGCCGCAGGTTTTCATACAAAGAGCCGCATGTGGCTCCGGAGCTGCCGGTTCCCGACTCGTGCTATAGACACATACACAGAAAATCTTAAAACTAACCAGTGGATAGTTTTCACTGTTCACTCGATTACTGTCGATGATTTAATTTTATGTGTTGCTATAATTTACTATGGACACATTGACTTTTTCTTGTAAATCTATACAAATCTAACTTGTGTGTATACTCGTTTTGATGCGTATCAATGAAAAATTATGTTCATTTAAAACAGTCGTATAAAATTATTCGTCCAAACATCAGCTTAAATTCTCAACGCCCAGATTACATACATATGTACATCTAAAACAACTGGAAAATTCCGGTTTTGCACTTGAACTATGTATGTAGATTTTAGTGCAGGCAATCGAAGTATCAATAAAAATTTACTGCATTTAAACAAGAGCTTTTTGGAATTTCTTTTATGGTGAGTTTTCAGAAGAAACTTTTGGATACTTACATAAGGAAGAGTTTGTCAAGTATTATATAAAATTTATACCTATGTACATACATACATAGTTCATTAAAATCAGTGAGAGTATTGCGGAAATTGAATTTAACCATTTTAGTGTCACAGTTATTCCCAAACGGTTAATCGTTCAAAGATCGAACGTACATATATACATACATAGCTTATCTCGGGCATTATCTCTCATTTGCATTCCTCCAGCGCTTCCCAACACGCGACAACAACATGTCGTAACGTTCGTTAATATTATTATTAGAGTTATTCAACGTGGAATGCAGACGATACACCTCTTGCATCCGCCAGATACGATCGCGAAGGTCGAGGAAAGTGATCTTTGTTTTATTTTATTCCCTATCCCGGAAGAAAGTAGACTTTTTTTTACGGTGGACCTTCGATTATTATTACTGCCTCAAAAACAAACTGCCCATAATGGCGGTCGTAACGACCTGACGATTACGTAAATATTTCGACTCGTTTAAATTGATTATAACGACGGCCATAACCGTCGACATTGGCCTTCAACTTTTTCGTTTCGGAAAAACTCTCGACTCGTCTTATCAAACTCTCACAATCATACTAATCATACGGTTAGTGTATAATAGTCGAAGAATGGAATGTGCAAATTTGATTATTAACATGTGCCTATAGACATTTTTTTTTTATATTCAAAGTGAAAGCAACGTGCTTAAAACAATAGCGTTGAAGATTGTCAAACGTGTGTGTGCTCTTTTCGAAATCACCTGTAGAGATTTCTGATGTCACTCTTTCACCGCGTCAAATATAATCGATTCATTCATAATTTACAAAGGCTCGTCTTTTAATTCCGCATTTTTTTTTTTGGCACCTACCGCCGGTATCATTTCATTGAACGTAAATGACCCATCTAATCCAATACAGTTCTATGATAAATCGATTGCACTATATAGACCGATATAGCGTGCATACTATTGCTGACATTCAAAAGGTTAAACACGTGTTTCTTATTGCCGTTCGTAAGTTATCGTCTGCCTTTCTTCTCGTTCACTCTGAAATCCTATTATTCCGCCGTTTTTAATCCGATTTATCGTTTTTCGTTTTCTATTCTGTGCGACGAGCAGTCGTGACGATCCGTACAAGAAACGCGTCTCTACATTGAGCCTTGTGTGGCAACGTTTTCCAATTTACAAATATTTTACGTATATTATAACTCACTTGAATCACTTGTAAAGCATACTTTTTTTATGTATTTGTTATTTGTCGGTCGGAAAAACAAACTTTGACCATGACTCTTTGCGGTTGGCGGCTAAAGTAAAGATGCGATCGAAACAACGAACCATTCGTTTTGTTTCACGATCTACATATGTACATACATATGTAGATTATAAAAGGAAACAATCATTCTCTATGTTAATTCATTTTTGTATATGTATGTATGTTCTTATTATTGTAATGATACTGAAAGTTTTCTTACTAAACTGTATTGAGCAAGTTTTGACCTTTTCCATGATTATATCTACCTATCTGAAGTTGAATCTTTGGTTGTGCGTATTAAAATTAGCCAAAATAAGCCTTGAGGTGTTGCAATTTTTATCGTTCGGTAATGATAGTACATACTAAAATATATTTTAAAAAACGTGAAAGTAGAATGAGATTAACGTGATGCGATTAATTTATCAAAAATACAATACTACATTAAAGAAGAAGAAGAAGTAAAAAAGTGATGCGCGTACATATTAATCGCCTCGCGTCCGAAGATTTCAAATGTAGATAATTTGCACGTGAAAACGACGTAAATTAAGCGATGTTAAACGTCTTCAATTTGTTAAGACATTTCAGCGGAGAGAGAGAAAGAGATCCGCGCAGATTATCGGAGGCCTATCTTGCCATTTTTAATTTAAAGTCTGAGGGGATAATCAGAAGTTGAATCATCGACAGCGATGTTTTCACTTTTCGCGTACTACGGCGTAACTCGCGTACGTTGGATAACCCGTCTTTCTACGGCTCTCTCGCATTTTGAACAGTTCTCATCTGGCAAAAAAAAATTTATATGTGCGTCTCATCATCAAGTGCACTTCCGTCATTCCTTGGGCATGACCGAATCGTCGTAGTGGCGGAATTTCCCTGCCTACGAGGCTCTCTTCCGCGCCACACCTTTTTCGCACGTAACAAACGCACCACGCATCTGATAGCTTTTAACATTTTGCAAAGTGAAAGCGCACTCGTCTCTAATTATCGCAGGATCCAATTCTATTTTATGGTCGGTTCGTCCGTTCGAGATATTGTATTTTTGGGTGTATTTGTTCCAAATCCCACGACCTCCTCCGTAGTGCGGAAACCGAAAGTCGCACATGGTCGCCAGTCAATATGTATGTATGTATATGTAGACGACGATGATGATGATCACTTTCTATTTGCTTCGCTAATGTTTGGACGTTGGCGGATGAAGGTCGCGCCAATGACACGTCCGGATGTGGGTGTGGTTACGAGTCAAGGGTCAACTGGAAAATTTTATCTTCTAATTGATTATATCTGAATTTTTTCGTCTCCTCGTTTCGGTACAATGCAACGGTGTGAGCGACCTCAATGCGCTTCAGATTCGTTTGAATGCTATTTTTTTTTCTTCTTTTGTTCTTTGCGAGAAAATAATGGCATAAATAGTAACAATGTCTTTACAATTTTAACTATTACAGATCTATGCATTTTTAATTGTTGCTAAAACTTTGATTTCATTTCAAGATCTTTCCGCTGCATAATAAAAGCGTTTGTATCACTTGCATACATATGTACAATGTAGTAAAAATATCCTGTACAATATACATAGGTATAAAGTATTCCGTATTTTCTTGGAAAAAATAAAGGACATATCTGAAAAAAGTTCATAAGAAGAAGAAAATACAGTTTGTGGTTATTATTTTATTTTTAAAGACTCGGGAATAAAACATTCATCGGTAAAAACTGTTGATGTTTTCGTTCAATCGACTATAATTTCAACTCATTTAAACTGATAGAGGCTTCACACATATCTTGTGATTCGATTCTAAGAATATGTTTTTGAAAAGTTGAAGCTTGGCTGTGAATGAAAAAATAACCATAATTTCAGCTAACGGATCATTAAAAAAGTTATTGCAAATGGTAGGACATTTTTCTTGTTCCAAGTTCTTAAATACAACAGTTTTAAAATTCTTTCTAAAGCCGGTAGAAGAGTTAAACATCTAGTTTTGCTGTACCCTGGTAGTTTTTTATACTGGGCGTCGATATTATCACATGTTCTATACTTTAAATGGCAAATATGTAAATAATAAAGGACAAAAGTACAACGCCCTAAAAAAAAGGACGTATGGTCACTGTAGCCATAACTCAATAAAAACAAATCAGTTATTAATTTAGTGCTCATTTCCCCTTCGACATTTATCGCTAATGTACAAAACTTGTATGCAATCAATAATTTCAAATTGCATAATTAATGATCGGTAGCGTTTCACAAAAAAAAAAATACACTTGCCGTTTTTGATAGATTGAAATCTACGATAGGACGTTGAATTTTAAGTTGTGACGAACAAAATAAAGTGAAAGCGCGGTGAAAATTTTATAAAATTTTAACTTTTCGACTACGAGAGCGCGTAATAAAATTTTATTCGTGACATTTTCGTTTCGATAATCTTTTCGGTGACCTCACGTTGACATGATCATGGGGTTTGGAAACCTCGATGGACACACTGACGATCACGACCCCATCGCACATGACATGACAATGCTGTTATTAGTCCGTTTTCTTATGTTAAACACGAGGAAAAGTTCCCCGAGATGATAACACCACTCGAAGATCAAAAAGTACAATATGAGATTGAGCGCTTTCTCCCCTTAAGGTCATATCTGTAAAGGTACTTTACGCTATTTAATCTGTGGAAAACGAATCATGTCGTATTGCATCTTAGTAATTCGAGTGAACGTGGTATGTCTCATATTTCATAAAAATAGTTAACAGTTGGCCGAAAAAAATTTCACTATAGTGTTCCATCAGTTCAATAAAAAACATTCTCAATGGTGATTTCAAAATTAAGGAAATTATTTATATAAAGCAAACGTCATTAACGGAACATGAATTACATTGCCGATACATTAGCACTATCAATAACGTGCACATAATCATTATTCATCTACATAGTTTCTCTTATCTATATGTACATTTCGCCCGTCTGTCGAATGATTCGATAATTGTCCGTCATCGATTTATTTTGATTCGTTTTCGATCTGAAATAAGTTTAAGCAACGCAAAAAAACTTCATCGAGTGCTAAAAAGCGCGGGCGAATTTCCGTGACCGAAGAATGAAATATTGCATATTATAAAACAGCGTAGTCTGTATTAGTAGAGCGTTATATACACAAATTTAAAATAAATACACGAAACCCGAAACGCGGTATCATAATAACCCCGGTATCGAAAACGGATTCAACTTTCTCGTTTTATTTTTTTTTATTTTATTTCGACAGTAAATCACGGACGCATTCACGTTATTGGAACTTTACACGATTTTTGGATTACATGCATACTATTGTGTAGTATAAGTGTATTTTCATTCGAAGCATAAAACTTTTGTACATTTATTATCCCACTCTTAAATATTTCATGTCAATCCATCGTATTACAAATAGTCCTTAAGAGTTAAATGAACTCTTTTAGTATGTAAGGGTTTTTATTCTTTGATCAGAATTTTATCGTATTTTGTTTCGTTAATTTTTATTTATGTGACAAAATAGAATTCATCTGATACTTTTATGAAACAATTAGGGAATTTTCTTTCAGGTTTTCTTTTCTTTTTACGATCATTAAACGCAGTTGTAAATGAGCGCGTGCACGAATCGTGAGATGTCTATCTTCCGCACTGTTTTATTAAATTTGCTCTTTATTGTCGATTGTTACTAAAGCGATGGCTCTCAATCACTTCTAAAATTATCATGCTACAAATAAAGCTTAAATGTATTATTCTTAGCTTTCGATTGTATCTACATATTTAATATGAAACGAACCCAAAACTTTATTAACCATTAAAACTAAAAATGATCATAACAATCCTCGTATGTATGTTGAAATGATTTTCTCGACGATTTTATTGACCTTAATTATCGTCATTGACAAGATTTAGACATTCCACATGCAGTTCGGCCGTTTCCTGTTAGAATTTGCCAATTTATCTAACTTAATTGTGAAACGATTTCACCAAAAATTGGCACCTCCTATCCATTATTCTTATTGTTATTGGGTCCAGAGCCTTGTGTTCTTAGACCTGTTGGTTAACTTTTTCAACAAACTTACAGCACGATCCCTATAATATTAACGGTCATCGTTTGAAAACCGCTGGTATGTAATGCGTGACGAATTGCGCAATCTTAACCTAATGTGGGTTTGTTTGCCACCGTAAGATCACATAACCTTTTTCTTTGTAATTCGCATTACCGTTCCACTAAAAGCATCAAATTGAACTTTAATTACACGGGAGGAAGTTAATGATCTCACGACAAATAAAAGTAGTCGCCAACACGACATACAACCGCAGAGCCGCGTAATAAATCACTCAATTCCTCAACGTATTGTTTGCTAAAAAAATTTGGCAAAATTCGGTCAAAGCAATCTCTCACCCACCCGCCCACGCCACTTTTCACTGACATTCCTAACACAATTCCTACAACAATACACAACGACCTTATGATTTTAATTAAAGTTTACGCTTTAATGTAAAAATCACATCTATTGTAATGAATTGTATGAATGTGTTCATTCATACGTCACGCAATTTACTGTGTGTTTTAAGTATCCATATATTTACATACTACCTATAGATTAAGTATTGTTTTGATTGCTTGGTAAACATATTGGACCTACAAATTGGTAAACATATCTTCTGAAAACTCGAGTTATAGCACTATTTCAATAATAATAAGCAGTGTGTGTAAAAAATACATGTGTGTTTATATAGAAAGTTTTTTTTATCTTATATGCAAATATTTATTTATGCGTTAGTGGAACACACGTCCAAGAAAATTAGGCCGTGTATAGTACGTCAAGTCAAACATCTGCCATTTTTTTTTTTTCACCAACATTTGCTGATTTATTGTTGAATCATGTGATAATTTCACCAATTACTCGTACGTTTGACGCGTGTTGGTTAATTTTCTTTTGCGTGTGAATAAAAAAAGTGCACGGTCTAAATTGAAACGCATTTTATACGTTTTCCTATTAAATCGCATCGTCGTTGAACAAAACTGTTCAATAGTTTTGCGACAGTGCGGAAAACTCCCCTTAAGTTTGATTTTCTGAATGGTTGAACTTGCGATGGTTTTCGAAGATTGGCACCTAATCGTGCGATTACCATGCAAATTTCCCTCGACACGCTTCGCTGGGAAGCGTAAAATCGGAAATTTTTCTCGCAACGCGAACGGAATACATGAATGTAAATGGTTTTCCGATCAAGTTCGTGAATAATAATGAAACGTCGATGAATATTCACGGCTATCGTTCATTCACTCGCGGTAATATTATGAGCTTTTACGACATGTGGACTCTCGGCGGCCGAGGAGAGATCGTCTCGCACACAGGTGCTGGACAACTCGAGAGGAATTTCACCTGAAGTGACGAAACAATGCCAGAAGAGCTTTCTGTCCAGATGAAGTGTGGTAGGGGGAAAACTCGTCTCTGTGACCTACGCCCCCACACATACAAATTCGAATCTACCCAGCGGGAGCCACCAATCAATTTGACTGCTACCTGACGTGTCTAACGTTTCAAATTAACCGCATCATCGATGTGTATGTGTGTGTGTGTTTCTTTCGTAATTATTGGGCGTCAACAACACCTTGCGACGTCTTCTTTCAAGTGTGGAAAATTCCTAACGAGTCACATGCATACGTAGATAGGTACTCAAAAATGTGCGTGGTCTCGTTACGCTCGTGACGCACGTTGAAAATTTGACATGTGCGGTGGAAAAAATTCGGCAAGCTTGTATGATCTTGTTGTTGTGTGACCTTTAAAGTTACATCATGAACTTTCGAGACGTCTTTTTTGAATTTTCCAGACATCTCCTTTTACGGCGCCTCGACGTCTTCTTCTCACGTTTATTGGTTCGGTTTCTTTTTTTTTTTTTGTCATACAATCAGCATCATTCATATTTTTTGAGTAAAAATGAAAAGAATTCTTTTCTTTACGATTTGCCATACGTCTTCTTTTTCAAAAAATAACGATGACATTTTATATTCATTTGCATCAAATTTTAATTTTAAATCGGTAATTTATTCTCTTCTTCGTTTAAATCAAATTTTACCCTAATTTTCGAAAGCATATTAATAACAGTGTAAGTGGGAGCTAAGCTTTAAAAAAAATAGTTTACGGTACAGAAAACAGCTAATTCTAAACATTCAAAGAAACGGTGGTCTTGTGCTGTCTTGTGCTGAGATAGGTAAGATAGCTGTTAAGCATTGGTGAAAAATATCACTCTATCCATTATATGTACATTGTATAATCCTTAAGTAAACTTCCTTAAATATGACAATTCTTATTTAACACCCGTCCCCCCGTGCACGCTGGTTTGTACAATAACAGTACAGTCCATAGCCCGTTTGTCAGTACATGAAATAATTGTATAGTGTACCGTTAATTAAATGGGCGTAAAATCGCGTTGTCGACTTGAACTAACTTTGACAGATAGTGGCTTGTTGCCAACACAATGCTAAACACGATTTAGCTAGTAGTTATAATAAAAGTGAGAAACATACTAAGCGCAACGCGCTGTCAACATTTCCTGTGGAATGAAAGTGGACTATGTTCTTTCATGGTAAAAAAATCATAAGTTCCTTTAAGTTTAACCGTGCTTTTAGTTAAGGACAATAATTTAAATCCTCAAAAAACATTTTACCCGGACTTTTCAGTAAACGAAAATGCAAACCATGCATTTTCTCGAAACGGAAATAAATCAACAGTCCCCTTTTAAAAAATTCGGCTTATATGTACATATATTGAGAGTTGCATTTATAAAAAAAAAACAAAATTGCGATTGAATTCGTGAAATTGTATCTGAACGTTTTTAGAACATGTCGAAATGTTGCAGAATAGGAAGTGCTACATTCAGGCCACTCTTTGACGTTCAATCATCAACGAACGGACGAACGTCGTCTGAAATCGTACAAGTTTCAAAACTCTTTTTTGAGATGCTGACATTTCAAACGCATTAGAATTTGATATTGAAATTGCGCCACTATTGACGTGCACACCCCGGGCTAAAAATTTAAATATTACACTAACGTCAACCACTTTTCTACGTGTGTTTATTGTTGGCGTGCGTTATTATTATTTTCGCTCTGTAACGACTCGTGTACTATACAGATAGACACCGCAACCTATGACCTCTCGCTTAATAATCCTGTGCAATTACGTGGAAGTATGATTGGCGTTTTGCAAACGTTAACTAGAATTTCCCTTTTGTTGTGGACTCAGATTTACACCGTAGTTATGTACCTATACGTCGCAGTTTGATCGAATGCTAGAATAGTGAATAGTGATTGATCGAAATGTTACGAGGTTCAGTTTATTACGTGTACGATATTATGCATTTGGGAATCTACGAAGCTTATACATACATGTGTATGTGCGACGTGTTATAATTATTGTAATCGACTAATGAAACAAATAATACGTGTTGAATAATACTTGTGAGTATTTTCACACGGAAAAATGCACGCATCATTCTAAATGTGAATAAAAAATTACTTTATCTACATGCATATTTCCTATTGCATACGAGCATATTTTTTCCGAATGAAATGCGTATTGTGTTTTCTTGTCGCTAACGTTTAAAAATTTGCTTCGGATCTTCGGTAAGTTAATTTTTAATGTAGCGAATGTTTCGCATGGATGTTTTACCTATTTCGAACATTTTCATGCTAATAATGTTGTACGGATGATTTGCTCTTTGTATGAATGAAAAGTTTCTCCTCATAAATAAAATTTAGCAAACGTTTTGTATTAATTGACGCGAAAATTTTACACCGTCTTTGCAAATTGAACGTAAACACTTTTCGCAAATGTACAAAATGCTTTGTTTGAAAAATCCGACTATCTTTAAAGGTAACGGGAAATATTTTAATTGTTTTACATTCCCAATAGAATGATTGTAGATTTTATAAATTAAAACAATACATACATACTTCAAAAAAGTAAAAACGTTAAAGGAAAAATATTTTCCAACAAAAGACTTTAACGGACAGTTATTAGTGAAACCCAAACCCAAGCCCAAAAACATTAAATTATACAAAAATAGCATGTGCTCAATTACCCTATAAGACATTCAGAAGAAGTACCTCTATCAAGTGTATCACGATTACTCAAATCGTGTGGGTACTTAAACAAACAGATAGTAATCAAACAAACAAATAAACATAAATTAAAATTTATATGAACAATACATATGTATGTATGAGCCGCATATTTCGAAGTGAACTAATTCAATTTCCAAAAAATGAACTAACTTCCTTGCAGCCATGTACTTTTTTTAATTTATAAAGAGAAATGTTTCCTCTCGTCTGTCTGTCATCTACCTGTCAACAACCGTCTATCCCCAACGGAAAGGTCAACAGACTATATTCGGTGGGTGGGGCGGTGGCCTCATGTGAGGGTCTTGGGGAGAAATGAGGTGCAGGTGTTCTCCTCAAGGTGGCTTATAACAAATATAAACAAAGTTTATTGAACGAGAACATAGTTCATTTATTCATACTAAACGCAACACGCTATCGAAATTACTTGTGGAATGCAGTGGATTTTTATTAATGGACATGATAATTTAAATCCTAACGAACAAAAGTATCAACAAAAAAAAAAAACCCAGATTTTTCAGTAAACAAAAATGCAAACCACGTATATTCTCAAAACGAAAAATGTCTACATAGTCCACACAACAAAAATGCGGTCCACATATTGAAGCATTAAAAAGACCAGGATTGCGATTGAACCTACTTTTTAGACATTTTTGAGGTAAGGACATGTTAATTTAAATTATTGCGAACAAAAGTATTTAAAAAAAAATTATAGTAAACGGAAACCTTATAATTTCTCAACAGGAAAACGAGTCAAGATAACCGACGAGTCCATTTCAAAAAAGGCAACTCGCGTGCATATGTATGGTGATCTCATGACTCATGCAGTTAAGTGATTCAATTTGCCCATTTCCATCCGCGCAGTTATAATCTGCAGTATCCAAACTGGTCTATGAGTCTACATTTGTCCATTTTTGAGTTTTTTTGCTGACCGACGGATATTGTATTGGCCAATGGACAAACGACCGGTCTATTGTGGACCCGTAAACGTTCCGATACACGTCACTGTGTGAACCGAACACGTTTATTGTATACACGAGCGCGCGACATTTCGTGCCTTTCATCCATGTGTCTCTCTCGGTTACCTGTGTGTGAAAATATTCAGATCCATCTCACTCGGTGAGAATTCTTGATGACACGCCGATAAAAGAATAGCGCTCATTGTACTCGGCCAACAATTTCAGAACGTGTCGATGTCGGCGAGCACTTCCGAAATTCGAAAAATTGCCAGAAATAAACGCGCGCCATTATGCAACGGCCAAATCGGTATGAAGTTTGCATTTCACCGCTTTAATTGTTATTTGAAAATAATTTGTTGTTCTTGCATAAACACATAATATGCATATTTAAGTCGTTTGCTGTCTTGTTTGTTGGAATGAAAAGAATTGGAAATATGAAGCTCTACAATCTACATGAACAAATTGCTCACGTTGTACAGGGTTATCAAGAAGAGCGAGATAAGCTCAGGTTTTTGAGGCGGATGGCTAATTTGCAATAATTTGTGTTTATGGAAGATAAAGATGATTAATGTCATTATTAATACCCTGTTTTAATTCATTTCATATTATTATTTTTTATTTAAAATCAATTATATAAATCTACCTACACTATAATTACGTAAATTCAGTTTAAAACGGCATAATATTGTCTTGTGTTCAGTTTTCTTGTGGTCAATTGTCTATGTGTTCAATTGTACATGTGTTCATTTATCATTGTGTTCAATTGTCGATGTGTTCAATTGAACTTTGTTCAGTTGTCTTGTGTTCAATTGTAATGTGTTCAGTTGTCTTGTGTACATACATACATATGTCTGGTCACCCAGGTAAACATAGGAATAATGGATGTGTGGTGCCAATTTTTGCTAAATCCGTCAACTAAGTTAAATAAATTGGCCAGTTGTAGCAAGAGATGGCCGATCTCGCTCTAACAATGTCCAGATTTTGCCAACGACGATAATTAAGGTCGACATACGATGATCACACGTTCAAGAGCTTAAAAAAAGTAAAAGACTCTTAGCTTGAAAGTTCCGGTACGTTTTACCCGTTCTCGATTTTTATTAGATTATGCAACCATTTCGCTTATAATTATTATTTTCACTCTCCCATCCCCAGAATGAATATATATGGTAAATATATTGATTTTTTTAAATATTAATCTGTCATCCTAAGCTAACGACTTATTATTTATTTTATCAACTCTACATAATTTATTTATTAGACTTTATGTTTTCTTTAATATAATATATAGTATTGTGTATTTTTACTTTATCCTAATCGGATAAAGTATTGTGATTTTTTATGTAAAAGCCTTAACAGGCGTATAATAAATAAATAAAAGAGAATTTTGAATGAATTGCTCTGAAATGGACAAAACCAATCACTTTAAAATATATTTGTTTTATAATGACGTATTTCAATAGCACAAAGAAAATTGAAAATATATTGCAACAATTTAACTCATCAATGTTTAAATAAAATAGATACTTTTGTATGTGGACATATCTTAATCTTTCTGCTTCATTTGACTATATAAAGGTCTATAATAAACCAAAAATATTCTTTTGAACTTTCGTGGTTATTATTGGGAACTTAGCGATTCGTATTTCATTAATTTTTGAGTGCTCCATCAATCTTTCAGTGGATGTTTAAATTATATGGATATAAGCAATACTTTTTTCTGAATTTACCCGTTATAATTTAAGTTCTGATTTTTTCGTTAGAGGGGTTGTAAACTTACCTTAATCATTTCGATTTTCCACCAACGTCCAATAGCCGTAACGAATCAAACAAAAGTTCGGTATCACTTCACTTATTTTATTTGATCGATATATGAAATAGTCCTAGAAAAGCTTCTCTATTTAACGATAGGTATAGAATCGAGTTCACGATGAATTTACAGCAAGCCAGAGAAAGGTGAAAGGAGGTTATCCGAAAGCACTGTTGAACCGGCGGCGACTTGGTGTACACTGAACACAGCTTCTTCTTCAGCTGATTCTGGCAGATACCAACAGCCACCTCGAAGAGAGGGAGTAACCACGATGAGGAGGGTAGGGCTTTGGATACGAGAGACGGCTCCATAAATCTTGAAAATTTGTCGGATGTTACCGCACAGTGAAACCCCACATTGCATTGGCCCTCGAGCGCAACAAACTCGAGGAAGACCGTAAAAAATGCCTACATACATATGTACATATAAATATGTATGATATAAACTCGCATTATTCACTCGGCCACAAAGAGAGCCGCTCTTGCGAAAGCTACGACGAAAAGTACAGACGCCACTTTTTTGTGTTCGATATTTATTTATGACACGTTCGTAGGAAGCCTTGCCGACAAGTGTAATTACAAATTCAAATCGTACCTTTACCATATAAATTAAGCGCATCTATAGATACCCAATTTGTTTCATGTCAATTTCACAATGTACAATATACAATGATGGATTAAGATAGCTTTTCCCAAACTGTGTCCCATGGAGAATTGGTTCTCCTCAAACAAGACCATTTTCTCGATCGTTTTGGAGACGTTCTGTACATAATGATGCGTACCTTTTCAAAAATAACCAATTAGAATGATTTTTCATCGGGTGAACGCTATCTATAATCCACCAACAAACGTAACTGTATAATTTTACTATGTACAATTTTTATGCAATAATCCTATTTACTTTTAAACGCATTTTGTATATTGATAATATATTCAAAGGGACCATAAAAGTCACAACAAAATGCACCCTTTCTAATATATAATATGTAGGTACATAATATAAAAATGTAATTAACTTGTATAAGCGTGGTATTATGTTTCAATTTGAATTTTCCTTTCGTGATATTACCGGTATTCATTATTGTAAGTAGTGTAAAAATGTGAATGCAAATATTACTTGAAACTTGAAACCAGTTAGTTATGTGAAATTTACTCGTGAATCGCGGACAGTCACTACCCTCTTTTTTTTAGCTACACCAGAAAATGTTATTCGTAATCTACATACATAGACAGAGTATAGATAGTTCCGGGAAAAAATGGTAAAACCATAGAATCATGTAACATGCTCACTCTTACAATATGTTTGCCTGCGGAGCATTTTTCTATATAAAAAAATAGAATAGAAAAGTCAAAGTGTAAAAGATCAATCAGCTATTCTACAAATGTTATCATTCTTTAGTCCTAAGAATTTCAGCAACGGAAAATTTTTATTTCAAAAAGTTGCAATATTATGTATAATTGGTTAGTAAAAAATGTTTGAAAACGCTATATTGGGATATACAATAGGTAACCAATGCATTCGAAGAATCATAGAGGAAGCTTAGGATTGCTATCATCATAAGCGTTTCTATTCTATTGTGCATTTTTGTATTGAATCAAATTTTCTGAAATTGCCGCGTATTGTATTGCACTGTTGCAACATCCTTTCAATATGTAAATTTCAAAAGCTATTTTCAGTGCCAAAATTAACGATAACTACACAGTGTGATAAAATACAATTGTCTTTTATAATCACGTACAATCAAGCCTTATTTTCCTGTGCAATCGACGTCCGCTATACATATGTATCTGGTATCTAGCGAGCTTTTTATCTAATATACATCTGTATCGGCATGATTTTTTTTTATATAATAATAAGCTATCTGTATAATGAACGAACATGATCTGTTTCACATAATGTCTTATAAATGTACGCTCACATTTGACTTAATGGTTTAATAATAACAGTCGAAGACAATCACAACGTACGACATACGTCGTGGGCCCACACACGCTCCACATTGTAATGACATTTCGCAACGAATTACACAACATGCAGAGTGCACCTTGTGTGCTCTGAAATTATTAAGTATGTGTGCTGAACACTGAAAAGGAAAAGATAATGGTTTGAAAAAAATCCAGCAGAAATTACCAAATCCCTTGTCGATAATTGAAATCAGCCATCGTTCACACGGATCTGCGAATGGCGCTGTACCGTTTAATCTTTTCTAGATAATGTCGCTTAATTTCGCAATATCGGAGCTTATTATTCTGTGCCTCATTATGGGAACCGTTCGACTGTGTGATACTTACCCTTTCATTCGCCTGCTCATTCCGAGAATGAGTTCAAGGCGCCTTTTTCATCAATCAAAATTATATGAAAACAATTCATTTCATTATATTTTCTTTGCTTGTTCGTTTACTTTTTTTGATTTGGCGGTTGACCTGTTCTCGGGGTCACACAGTGGAAATTTAAATCCATCAATTATTTATTTTGCATCGATTTCAGCGTTTGCCAATTAAATATTTAATACGTTGAAGTGCAATCTTCAACGTGTGTAATTAATAATATTAAACGTGTGATACAGTCTAAGTGCAAGTCATCTCAATTTTGTTGCCGATTCGTTTTTTTAAACCAAAGGCTTCTTTTGCGCTAGTTTAATCGGTATCGCACTACATATGTACATATGTATGTATGTATGTATATTCATTGAGGTCAGTTTACACCACCGAACATTATTCTATATGCCAAAAATCTACATATGTCAAACAGTCAACTGTGATATTACAATTATGCGACAAAACGCTTTCGTGTTCATTAGACTTATAGTGTTTACGTCTGATGATTGCTATTGAAGTTTAATAAAGTTATGCAATTATGCACATTTTGATTGCACAATTACAAAATTTACTATGCACGAGAGATTAGTAAATAGGCACGTACGAAATCGCACATACGTGCGAATAATTGTTAATAATTGTGTGATCAATAGCTTGCGGGCTAATTATGCATGACAAAAAAAACAACAAAATCTGTATCATTATGTATGAACTTTCGAAATGTATACTGAATAGTATTTTCAGTGAAATTATAAAATAAAATCCTGATTAACTGTTACTCGGATGACTGGTTTGATGTGCTGATGGCCAGTTTTTTTTTCACCATAACAATATTCGGTCTGAATTCTAGGCGATTGGATTTTTTTCATCGACCCAAAAATGCTCTAAAATCATACTCACATTCAGATTTTTTGCAGCGGATCATTAACCTCGCGAATTAAATTGGCTCGTTGTTCTTACCGAGGTATTTAATGAGCTATTATAGACTCGCAATACTCGAAACGGTGTAAAAATAATAAAAATGCAAACACTATTGGTCTGTGGTATTTGTGTGTCACACATAGCTGTCGAAAGCTGTAAAACGGTGAAGAAGATCGCGGCCGAAAGCAAACAATTTTAAAGAGAAACTTTTCAACATATTAAATATCCACATACGACACGTGCAAGCTATGAGTAATATCAATTTTGAAATATGTATGAAATGTTTTTGATTGTCGATTAACAAGAATTGCTACATTCTTGTCCTATCAAAATTTAATAAATAAAACTATACCAATTAACAGATAAAGTATAATATTACAATCCACATTCATTCTATTAAAACAATTTGAATACTTTTTCACGACTTTAATTAGTATAAATTTAATAAGTTCATACTTTTTTTTTTTTTTTTTTCGAGTGAAAACTAAAAATACTCTTAATACACTTAATCGATACGTGACTTCATTTACATATTTTCCAAAACATTTTTGTATATTATTCACGTATCCGTGTCTCCAATATTTCATTCTGCATACATGCGTTAAAATATCGTTGTTGCTTTGTTTATTGCCTGAAAAGATAATACGTTCAGTAACATTTTATGGTGATTAAATTCATAATAACGTTGTATTTTGATTTAAAAATAAGCGCTAACCTTTTTTGTTGTTTTTGCAATTGACTGAAAAATTGACTGGAAAAATTCTCATGCGGAATGTTTTGCCTAAAAAAATGAAATAGAAATCAATACATTTCGCAACGCATATTTGCATTACTAATTATACAGGATGAATTAGGTGATTACTAATTATACAGAATGAATTAGGTGAGTACTATAAAAAATGAAGTGTATCCAATTTTATTTGTAATAATTATAGAAAACCGTTGCCAATTTTAATTGCAATTAGGTACTTAATGGAAATCAAATTTTTGAATGAAATTTCAAGAAAGTGAAAATCGACACTTTATTGGCTAAACCTGCCACATTTACATAAATAAATAAGAGAAGATACCCGTTCGTCCAGTGAGATGTGCTATTAGGTATATTACGTAATTAATGTAAATCAACAATAAGCTATTTTTACTACAAATTTCTTAAATTTCTGCGCATATTTTTTAACATTACAAATTTCCCTTTTTAGTTTCGTCAGCATCTATAACTATTTCATGTATTGTGTAAAACGTTTCATATGACCCAAAACTACTGAAAGTTTCGAAAAAATTCTGTGCATATTTTTGAACTTTACAAATTTCCCATTTAAGTTTCGTCATCATCGATAGATACATAGCTCTTTCATGTATAAAACTTTTCCTACGACCTCTTGAAGCTTATTCTAAAAAACATGCCACTAATCTTCCAAGTTTGAAGACTATGGACAAGCAAATTTTCGCACTTTTCAAATGGGTCCTCACCTCAAAGTCCAAGCTCGAGCCCTCATCAATGGCACCAACTCAATTCCTCCAGTCATTTGAAGCAGCTGTTTCGTAGGAGTACCTCCTGCACGCCGCTGCTCTTGCTCGTACCCAATATGATGCTTCTTATCCCACATAACACCCTTATCGTTCTTATGATTGCGTTCGTCTATATTTTCCTTGCGTTGAAGATATTCGACACGATCAAAACTCCTGTCATACCCGGTAGACGACCTGTTGATTACCGGCATTTTGGTCCTCCTAAAGTCCACTTTTACATCGTCAATCTTCACCCCTTCTTTTTCTTGATCGGCGACAGTCAAATTCTCCTTGTTACCACACGTTTTGATAATCGGAAAGTGAAAGGTATCACCGGTCGTCCAACCCTAAAATTCACAGTGCCATTCAATTATTTCATATGCCTAATCTCAGTGTGGGTAAGTGCTCAATCAGAATTTCCCGTCGTGTCAGTGTAAGCGTAGATAAAATTTAGCCTATCTTTTAAAGCAGCAAATGGGTACTAAAATGAATGAAATTTTACAGAAAGGATGCTCCCTAAGCCACGTGTGTATACGTTGATGAATTCTGATATATGTGGAGTTGTATTGCGCTATTATCTCAGTGATCAATAAGTGCATCGAACGTATGAACAATCTTCATCGACACCTTATGCGACTTTGACTCTGCATGTGAATTGTGCATAGAGGTTGTGATTTCTCGAGATTCGAGAATTTCATTTTCTCCGAATATTTGAATCTCGAGAATTCAAGATTTTCTTTTTGGTTTCTCGAGATTCTCGAGAATTTACTTAAGTTACATAAAATATAGTAAATCGATTTTTTATTGTAATGGTAGGTGGTGACTGACAAAATATAAAAATCAAAATGACACAAAAACTATATTATGTACATACATATGTATGTATGTATATTAGAGGTTTACAACTTTTTTTTAGATTTTATTGTACATATATTTATTTTATTTTCGATTCACAAATATTCCGATTTTTAAAAAATATTTTTTAAACACAGATAATCTATGGACTTGGTCAGATAAGGATGTTATTCTTTTCGATACAAAATTACCGGATACCGAAAAATTCTGCTTCCAACGTGCAAATTGCAAAATTCGCTATTGACTTCGAAGGCACGTTCTTAAGGCCCACACAAACCTGAGCGACATGGCTGCGTCAATTTTTCGTCCTCTATCGTCGTTGCGAGTGGGATGTTTGCATATCGGTGCGAATGGGACTACGATATTCTCATAAACGATTTCTCGAGAAACGAGAATCAAAATTATTTAAAATTTCTCGAGAATTCTCGATCACAACCTCTAATTGTGCACAAGCAATTGTAAAATTCAAAAATTATCGTTTTTTAATTAAAATTGTGCCGTGTCGAAAGTCTTGCATTCCAAACAATTAGAAAGAGCAATTGCGACGATTAGTCTAGTTTTAAAATTAAACAAATTTGAACGAAATAAACAACAGTTGCATACCGTGACGAAGTTAGCACGTGTATTAAAGTGTTTCGTGGTGATGATTTTTTATTTTTTTTTTGTTTTATTCTAATGCAATTCAACATTTCATACCATGGATTGATGAAAGTTACGGCCTACGTGACCAGCAGGGCGCCAGGGGCGGCCACCAGGGCCACGGCCTCCCCAAGGCCCTCGAGCATCCCAAGGTTCACTATTCCATACCTGACACCCACGTGCACACATTCTTTTATTAAATAAACAACAATTTACAATACAAAGATGTATTACTGTCCTGATTAAACTGCCTTTTCACTAGAAAACACACGATTTATTACAATAATAAAATTGACGAATATAAATTATAACCTTACTATACTGAAAAGGTACCGCAATAGAGAGACGTAAAGGCAATTTTCCAAAACAGCACCACACCACATATCATAGCAAAACGTGACTTGCTATTACGCTGTAATAATATATCAATCTATGTATGTATAACAGTGATGTCCAAACTTTTTGGAGCTAAGGGGTACTATGACCATCTGAAAACTCTCAACGGGCCCCCTTCATTCCGAAAAGGTGAATACACCCGACTCTCTTTTTGCACGGTCCAAAATAATAGATCGTGTTATTTCTTTTACATTGATTTTTTTGCTTTAAACACGGTTTATAAAGTTTACTCTCGAAGATGTCTGTCCATTAAATATTTCCAGCGAAAAACAGCAGTAAAACAGGCAAGGCACGCTTATTGTCAAGTAGCGACACTGAATGAATATACGTATTTATCTATGTTAAATTTAATTTAAATCGAAAACTATGTAAGTTTGTTCCTTTTTTATGTATCTATGTAACTTATGAAAATATTTTATGTGTAAATAAAAAATAAATTCGATTTGAGAATTTGATTTTAAGTAATGAAACCTATCTATCATTTTTATATGTGCACCTTATATTTTTTTGCACGGTAGTCTTTGGAACGTCTCCCCCGTGTGAAAAGAGAATCGGGTCTATTTAATAATAAATAACCACCAAGACTTAGCTCAAACAACTTTATTTTAATAGGTGGACTAACTATATTATTTTTCTCCAAAACCTGGACACTAGGAATTTTAGTTAAGCATATTTCATATTTCGAGCTAAAATGCACTGCGGACCAAATATTTTCTTACATAAAACTTTTTTGCATTTAATTTAACACATAGACTTTGTACGTATGTATATATATTTTTTTTTTTTCAAGACTTCAGGACGCACCTTAAAACCAGAACAATCCTGGTTAAAACGGAACGTACGGTAAGCAAAACTATAGGTACTAATTTGGGAAATTTTGGCGCCTTCAAATAGCTTCGCGGACTAGCGGTCGCCCGCGATCTACCGGTTGGACATCACTGATCTATAGTATAAAAAGGGATAGCCCACATAATAATAATATATAACTCACATGAGGGAATTTTCTTGCGGTCTCTTCAGTTTGGTGTTGTTTGCAATACTGTTCATAGTTGGCTATGTCTGAAAAATGATATCAATTTTAGATTCAATCGTCTTTTAATTTGTTTCATCACGTTTTTTATTACCAGGTAGTCCCGTTATCTCTTCTCGGGGTCTCCTTAAATCGTTCGTTAGATAACTGCGACGAATACGTTGTCGGGGTCGTAAACCTGTCGGAATTTGCTCACGGGAGTCTCTCCATAAGATCTACATTCAAAATATTAAAATAATACGATGGGGATAGCACGTACGTGATAAAACAGATCCAAAATATTCAACTTTATCACCTGGTTTTGTGGATATATATAACGACTGAGCAAATCGTGACGACGTGCATCTCCAGTGGGTGCTCCGCCCCCGGCGCCCCCCCATGGATCGTAACTCCTCAACGACTCCAACAACTATGTAGTCAAAAATCATCGAATCAAACGCACTGATTAAAATATCGACAGTCGAAGTATGTATGTATGTTCATATGTGCAAAAATGACCTGCTGCTGATCAAAACGACGACTCGCATTCACCGAAAGCATAATGCAACGACGTGCAAACAATAACGATGAAAATTGAATTGTCCTTTGACCCTTTGCGCGCCGCGCTTGATGATTGCAGATTAACGCGAACAATTATGCGCACGCCGTTAAAAGGTCGCGCGTAACGAACTTCATTATTTCGATTCGTTTCTAGAAAGTTAACTGTATCAAAACAGCGTTCAGCGTAATTATCTATTATATTCACTGACTATTAATCAACGGGACTGTACGCTTCGAGTAGTAACGGCCGATATGCCGATTGTGTTTTATTTTTTGTTATTATACTACAATATGTAGATGAGTCTGCATATATATGTGTATACGTAGATAGTAAGATAGGTATGTGTGCGATGCGAAAACGACGTTCCCGAGTAAAAAATGTATATC
Source organism: Parapsyche elsis (assembly GCA_022651745.1). Lineage (NCBI taxonomy): Eukaryota > Metazoa > Arthropoda > Insecta > Trichoptera > Hydropsychidae > Parapsyche > Parapsyche elsis. Next base: position 1,027,073 of record JAGVSN010000044.1, read on the forward strand.
AACTGAGTGGTGCCATGCGACGCGCGCCCCCATGCCACAAAATCCATGGGGGTGGGTTGGTGTAGTTTGAGGGTCAGTGGGGCACTTTTTTCATATACATAAGTTTGCAACGCGAAATTCGCTATGCACGAAATTGTAGCGATCGCCAATCGTACTGGCTAGTGTTAGGCGAAAGAAAAAAAATTCGGGTGTGGCCAACCCATGACTTTATCCATATATTTGAGGAATATGAAAAGTAACCAAACACTGAAAAAGTCAAAAAACCGCGTACAAAGTAAAATAACAGGATTTTTTACAAGAAAAAAATCACACTTCCGGTGGAGCGATTTTGATGATTTTTTTTTCACAGATTGCAATTAGCATAATGATTATAGTTTTACAATGTTATGGAGATTCTAAATATTTAAAAGGTCGAAAAAAATAATAAACGAAAAATCGTTCAAGAGTAATCTGCCACTTCCGGTTGACGGATTTTGACCATAATCATAGTATCTTTTACACAAAATAGATATGAAATTTAAACTTGATTGGCTTAGTAGTTTCGGAAATATTCTGGGGTAACAGGATTTTTGAGTTTTCTGCAAGAAAAAAAAAAAAAAACCAACTTCCGTTACTAATTAACTAATTTTAATGATTTTTTTTTTTTGTGACTGGGTATTGCTTTAAGGATTATAATATTACAATATTATGAAGATACGAAATATTTAAAAGGCCAAAAAAAAAAAAAAAAACCAAATCTCGTTCAAGAGTAAACTGCCACTTCCGGTTATCGGATATTGACCAAAATCATAACACCTCTTACACCTTACGTGAAAATAATGTATATGAAATTTCAACTTGATAGACTTGATAGTTTCGGAAAAAAAGTACACCGACACACAGATACACAGGCATACAGACATTTTCCAGAAATCATGAAAACGTGATCAAGGGATGATACCTGATACAAATCAGTCAAAATCTCAATGTCGAATTTTCGCACGATCACAATATGTACTTTATCCGATTAGGTTAAAGTAAAAATGTGAATTCAACCTACTTTATAATTCCTTTGTTAGAAGCCACCTACATACATACATATGTAGAATTCGCAAGTACTATGTAGAATCCTTTTTACAAACAAAGCATTGACAGATTAAACAAGATCCAAAGAAGGTTCCATACATACATACATACTTGCATTCAAAATTTTCCCTTCCACAAACCATAATCCTATGTTTGCCCACATCCCAATTTCACTAGCAACCAGACCAACCATTATTGATCTATGCTTCTTGTACAAACTCCTTAACAACCTAGTCGATAGCCCTTATCTTCTCCCCAAAATGTACTTCAATTGTCCCCTCAGAACGCTTCGTAATCCTAACCCGTTTCACCTAAAATCAAACTTCTCCAATAACTTATCTACCTGTAGATCATGCAAAGCTGTTGACAAACTTAATTCTATTGATATATTGTCTTCTAGCCTCCCATCATTCAAAAGTTCTATACTCAAACATTTATCCAATCCCAAATTCTTCATTCATACCTAATTAATCTACACAATTTTATAACCATTGCTCATATTTTACTATAGAAATCAATTTGATACTCGTGAGTGTTACTATTTCCTTTCATTTTCCTTATACATACTTCATACATTATTTTCTTTTCTTTACTTTGTTCTCATTTTCGAAAATTTTTAATTGGTGTTGCCATTTCTACTGTTATTTTTCTATCTTTGTATACCGTTGTTAATTTTCTAATAAACTAAAAATAAATAAAAAAAAACTAAAATAGATTACACTACTGTGCTAGTGTAAGTTAATGCGTGAACAAAATTTAGCTTATCTTCAGTAGTAGCAAATTGGTGCCATTCCTTCAATTAAAAAGAAAGACAATCGACTTTATACATTCGCAGAATAGTTGGTGCTAAGCCTTGTGCGTATACGCTGGGGTATCGCTGAATGAAAAATGGCACTCCTGTGGCTTTATTTTGATTGCTAACAAAACAAAACTCAGCCGTATGATCAGTCGTGAATCGTATTATAATGAATTGAGAAAGTTTCTGCAGAAGCCCTATGCTTTCTTATACAGTGGAGACCTTAATTACCTTTCCATGTAGTTTATCGAACTGTAGATTGTCGATGTGTTGTCGGCTACGATTGGCAGCTTTCCTGGATCGACCTCTAATTTTCATTTAGTTTGTGATGGCTGAAGCATTCAGCACCAGTTTACAACATCAAGTCATTTAATCTACAATATTCGCATCGTATCATTTCGTACGAATCGCTAATATATAGTTTTTGGGCACGCGCGACTGCGCTTCTAAAACAATTTAATCGACCCACCTTTTCGCCGCTTGAAAGCGAGAATAAATAATTAAAACACAAAGTATTTTATTTTTTAATAACACCGCAAACTCATCTTAAGTATTGAACGTGTGAGAATGCGGATAACGTACACGTAATTGAATCACAGTTCGCATACAAGCGTCTTGCAATTTATTACCGTATATCACACTAGCATGTTACCAAAAATAAATCCAAATGAGAAGGCAAAGTTTGAAATCCATTTCCACAAGTTTGCAATCCAATCCACAGGACGTCCTGCAATTGATAATAACGATCGATAATATGTTTCAAACGTTTCAACTTTCAATACGGCAAAGTTCATGCAGAAAATGCAGTTCAAATGTTACGCGCCCGTATCTGATCGAATTTTCGCACACAAACGGCCATTGCATTGGTGAATTATTAACGCGGTCACTAAAACGGTTAGAAAGTTTGCCATCACAATAGAAATACTCAGTACTCGTAAATTGCATCGATAGATGTAACATTTGTGACTTGACTAACATCTTGAGATTTTGCCAATTTTCACCAGTCAAATTGCGACCGCAGATAAAAATGTGAAAATCATCGTACCTATTAAGAGATGAAGATATCTACATATGTACATACATACATACATACAGTGGTCATCAAGAAAAAAATATATAATCCATCTGTAGTTTTTCTCATTCAAACTCTGGTCTTTACGATTGACGATCCCTATGTTAAATTATGCCAAAAAAAAAAAACTCAATTCTAGGCGAAAATCTTATGTTTTCGTTATAGCTAATGTTAAACCATCGATTAGGGGGTTGGGCATCACAATATTCTATAATAGACCCAATATATTCAGCTCATCATTGTTTTCGTGACCTAGAATCCGATGTCAAGTTGGACAGCCCTGCCGTACCCGGCACGGATCATCCCTACCATCCAGGGGTAGCAAAGTTCGACCTTCAATTCACCTTAATTATTTAAACATAATGCATGTTTAAAGTCACAATGAACGAATCGATCAATATTAGCTACATAAAAAATCGAGCTATTCTGCCTAATGAGTCTCAAATGCCAAATTTCTAAAGTATCGCTTCATCTTTCAAACATTCTCCAAACTATCGCCTATTTCTATTATTTTATAATACATAATACTAATGATCAATTGCTTTGCAAGGTTCATCACGCACAATTCGGCCACAATGACTATTCCGAAATTTGACCACATACAGAAATCAATTCAAAGCTAAATGTATTCATAGAAATTAAAAGCCATTCTCAGAAACGTTGTATGAATAATATCAACTAATTAGCCATTTGATTTTGTCGATATGCACATTCCAACAAAAGAAAATTCGCATACTGATGTGCAACTTCCATAGTACAAAGTAACGGGAGTAATAAATGGCCTGTATTTATTGGGCCAGATCTTTTCCGACTTTCGGTCAGCTATTTTAATCAAATGGTGAGTAATTTTAATTACTGGTCAGAACTTATGTGATCAGTAAATATATTAGTCAGTAATTACTAAACGGTAACTTAAGTTCTATAAGCGGTCGGTATTTAACTGTAAAATTGTTATTTAGTGACCTTTTGCGAAAGTTATTTACCTAAAATATATATTTTTTACTGACCGTTTTCTAAATATAATACTGACCATTTTCTTGAAAAGTTACGATTAATTAGTTGCCGTATTAAATCCCATTCCTAATGTTAAAGTTTACCGAAAATGTAATCATACATATGTACATATATACTTTTCGTATAAATTTAAGTATCAAATAATGTATTTATGATCCCAAATTTTATTTCGATATGTACTTTTTTATTAATTATTTATTTACAAGCTTTCAGCCTAAGATACCTACGTACACTTGATATATGTATGTACATGCATTATAAAAACATATTTGATCGTAAAAAATTTTAATTATGCTAATTTAAATATAATACATAATATATATACATGTTAGAAGATTAGAAATAGTTAATAGTTTTAAATATTTAGGAGTAATACTCGGCAATTAGAAAGATTTTAAATTCTAGAAATACAAAGGTATTGGTTTATAATGCAATTGTTCATCCTCATTTTATATACATATTGTGGTTCATTTTTAAATTTAGTAAATAGGGCAATTAAAGATAGGTTGCAAAATAGAGCTATGCGGAGTATTTTAAATGTAAATAGATTAACTAGTATAAGATATATGTTGAATGAATGTAAAGTAAACCTTAAAAATGTGCATGTTAATATATATTTTTAAGTTAGATAAGATGTTATTACCAAGATATTTCAATAAGATTTAATAGGGGGATATACATAATATAGTCATAATACTAGGGTAAGAATAAGTTAATATGTAGTTAAGAATTTAAAATAAAGTGGATGTAGAAGTATTTTGTACAGGGGTGTTGTTGAATACAGTGGACTGCCAGATCTCAGAAATATTAACAAAATTGGTAGATTCCTGGCAGTCTTAAAATAGCACCTCTGTACGTACATACAAATATGTATGCAAGTGCTAATAGATAATTAAGTCTACTTTGTAATTTTAGCTTGAAGTCACTTTTTGTTTTCAATTAGCTACTTAAGCTATTTTAATTAAATAAATAAAGAAGTTAATTGTGCTAGGCTGATGAAAATGTCATCAGCCAAAAACAAATTTATCATCTTGAGGGTGGTAGTCACCGGACCGGACCCCATAAAACCATGGACATGTTTCAACAGATATATTCTCCTCCACTGCAAAGACCTCATGTTAGTTACACCCTTGATGAATTTCGTTGGGAAGAGAAAAGGGTAGTAGCCGTACATCCTTTTAAACATGTATCTGGCAAATTTTCTATCTACCTTTCCAACATATGAATGTATGAGTATTACATAAAAACTATATATGTAGGTGTGTGTTGAAATCTTAAAATTATAAAACACGATTACAAAATGAAACAAGAAATTGTATAGAGTAAAAATATTTATTGAATTAACATATTTTTAGTTTACGCGACCAGCGCAGAAGCGGTGCTCGATTCGTATTTCCAATTTGGCGGCAATACAGTCTTTGTCTTGTAGTAACGAGCGAGACGATGAATTCTGGATTCGACCAAGATCAACCTGAATTTGTTGTCCTTGTCCTTGCGATTACGTTCCAAATGCTTCCTAATAGCTACGGCTTTCTTGATCAAGTAATACAGATCCTCTGGCAAATCGGGTGCCTGGCCGTGAGCTTTCATGATTCTCAAAATCTTCTTACCGGTGACGAAACGGACTTGAGCGACTCCGTGAGAATCCCTCAAAATCACACCTGAAACAAAAAACCAACAACGATTAAGCACAATTTCGATCAATTTTATACATACTAAGTTACGGTGTTCATTCGGCTTACCGATTTGGGATGGAGTCAATCCCTTTTTACCCAACTTGATGATTTCATTGGTTACATCGATGGGATTCAGTTTCAACCATGTTGGTACACTTCGGCGGTACGGGAGGGCAGACTGGGATATACCCTTACTAAAAATAACACATTTACAATCAAATATGATGGATTGAAAAATTAAATTAAACTAAAAAGGAATTTAGATATTCGATTAAAAAAGTAAAGCCAAGTGCCTCGGCCGATGTGAGCTGTGGCCTTGGCCCAAGTTTAAGTTGAACGATTTGAGGTTATGTAACGTTGACAGGTGGGTTGTGCCTCGGAACCTCGAATCGAAGAATTACCGGTCGTCTAACGGTGTCAGTGGACGCCATCGACTTCGGCTCCAGCATCAGCCCACCTGAACCCTCATTGGGGCGTATAAACGATGATCCGCGTCATTGACTGTGGCTTGGAAAGCACACGTGGTCAAAGCGCGGACCGCCACCGCTCCCTCAGGGGCCGCCAGTTCTGAGACGAGATGGTTTCATCCCGTTTAGAGCTGACGGTTGAGAGTAACGGGACGGCGCTTACCCAGGGGCGTGCATTCGACCCATCTTGAAGGGTTGCTGTCTTCGCGGGCCAAACGAACTGCTCGACACGAGGGAAGATGGCGGAGAGACGGAGCCGGATTGTTCACCGTGTCTACTACCAACTTGACGGCTCCGTTCACAACCTGACGACCTATATTACATTATTTCAATTTTGCATTCATTTACAAATAATTCTCTCGTTAAATCGAGAACAATAAAACCACTTGGCATTTTTAAATACAAGTGAAATTATTTTAATTGTAATTTTGTAGTAGATATTTGTGAAAATTTAAAATCTGATGTAGAAAGGGAATTTTCTATTTTTGAAATTTCTCCTGTATGGCAAAACGTCGGATCTGATAAATTCAGTTTGTGTTTGTGGTGTACTTTTGAGTGGAAAATTAAAATAATACAAGTTTCTTGATTAATAAAGGTATGGTTTCGCGAGTGCGTCGGCCTGGCCGACGCCAACCCCGTGGTTTTTTTTTGTATAGAATGACAGATGGATGGAAAGCTGGCCGCGGCCGAAAAGCTTCGCACACCCCTGCACCCCCAAGCCTTAATTAAACTTGATGAATAGTTTATCGAAATAATTTATTTTGACAACGTTACATTGTGCATGTTATAACAGATTTACGAAGTACATAACTTATAAATTGAAGACGAAGTCTGTTATGAGCGAGTACGGAGTAAGAAAACTGTGGAACAATAGTGCGCGCTTATATTTAACCAGTGATGCAATTCAAAACAATCGGTTCGTCCTCTCCTACCCCTCCCTCCCCACAAAAAAAAGTGTTTTTATTTGGAGGAAATGTTGTTTTTTTCATTTATTCAGTTTCATATTTTTATGTCGAATTCGTAGTGAAAGAGTTCACACAATTTTTTCCTCGGCCGTTTTCCAAGGAACATCAATATTCCACGAATCTGGCTCGAGTATGTTTACAAGCTCATGAATATGTCAATTTTCTATAAACTGAGACTTTAGAGAAATATTCCATTTCTTGAAAAATCATACGGGGTCTGAACGGCTTAACGGGTCGCGATTCGGGAACTTTTAGGCACTGATTCTTGCGAACCGGCTGAATCCCACCACCGCATTCAACTAGTCCCCTACTCTGCGTTTGGGGACAACATTTCTATACAACTGTAGGAATCCCATGCAGCGGACGTTTCGGTCGCGTTGTATTGTGAGCGACGGACACCGGGCGAGAGTATCCTGTGCGACACTCGGTCGCCGGTACTAGGGTTGCCAACCGTCACTAAAACACCAGCCCGTCGCTTCACCGAGCACGCACAATTATATGTTTGTTTTTGTTACAATACCAGCTGACCCGGCATGCGTTGCAACGCCCGATCCCGTTCCCGTTCCCGTTCCTAGTACGTTATCTGACGCGTGAGCAGGCCCGTTCCCGTTTTTTTTTTTCACAGGAACCATCCCCGGCATGATCACAATAAGTCCTGAAAGTTTCATCGCGATCGGTTTAGTGGTTTACGAGCCTATAAGAGACAAACAGACAGACAGACATACATAGAGTACCTTTTAATTAAAATAATTAATTTTGAAAAAAAACCTGACAAACACCCACAAAGAAAAAAATCATATCGTAAAGATTTAATAATCCTACAGTAAATGTTAAACTCTTCGGTGACAACGAGGACAATGGTTACAATGGTGACAATGGTGACAGTGGTGTCATCGGTGAGGAACGATCCATCGAGCTGGCTGTGCAGGCTGTAGATGCGGCGGAAAGCGTAAAGCGTTCAGCCAGGTATTGGCCGTGGCTGTACCAGTTGTGGACTCGCACTAGTGTACTAGTAGAGTATAGTGTATAGTGTATTGTGTATAGTACTCTAGTAGGTTTGGATTGTGGGGGCGGTGGGGCGGGGCGAGGGGGTGTCGCTTCTCTCGGCATCTCAACACTAGGCATTATCTGAAACTGAAACATCTCAATGAGTGGAGAGCGCCAAAGGGGCGCTGGGGCCGCTGAAGGCGCAGCACCCCACATCACTCCTAATGTCTCCGACGAGGACAATTCGCACTCTGACTACTCGGACGATGACGATTCGCTGCCGATCACCAGAGCCAAGCGTCGCCGGGTTTGACACTTCACACTTTTGACACTTAACCCCGTGCGCTCGTCGCCACTCTCGACTCTTAACCCCGTGCGCTCAGCGTCACCCCATTACGCTCCTAATCCCACAGTCAACAAACATTACCCTAATTGTATTCCACTCTATGTGTATATGTGTGTGTGTGTACTTTGTGCAATTATTGAGTATGTGTGTGTGTGTGTGTGTGATTGGATTGTTTGAAACTCGTTCAAGTGTACGGATCAGTTTAGATTTGAAGTAATTTTGTATTGTTATACTATAGGATCTGTTTAAAAAAGAAGGCATACGACCGATGCGTACTGCTGTACTACGTAAGATCCAGTGCAAACAGAGAAGCGTGGAAAGATATATGCTCGGTGTGACAGGAAGAGATCGTAATTGGTATACACGGGTGAGAAGTGTGTCCAAATTGGCTGATATAGCAGAACGTGTGAACAAGTTTAAGTGACAATGGGCTGGACACGTAGCGAGATGCATGGTCGGCAGATGGACTTGTGAAATACTGGAATGGTATCCGAGAGGATGTGAAAGAAAGCAAGGTAGGCCGAGTGGAAGATGGGCTGATGAATTTAGAAAAATGTGTGCGAGTCAAGTGGATGCCGATTGCTCGAGACAGATGGGAATGGAAGAGGATTGAGGAGGCCTTCATCCGACAGTGGATGGTGAACGGCTGAAAATGATGATGATGATACTATAGGAGTGCCTTTTCTGGTTGTGTTTCAACATCCGTTGATCTGATTACCGTTTTTAGTTTGTCCCGTATCGGATAGTGTATTGTGATCGTGCGAAAATTCGACCTTGAGATTTTGGTCTGTCTGATTTATCTTGATCACATTGGCTCGTCCAAAAAAAGCAAAACAATCCCCATTTTTACTTTCGAAGATTTATTGGGATTTGTATTGAGGAAAGGTCAAAAATGGAAAAAAGACTAGTCATCATTTTCAATTGATGAATGTTAACTTTTGATAAGAGGATGATAAGGGGGAAAATTTTTAAGGCTACCGATTAATCGGTCAGTAACTTTTCAAAAAAAGTGGTCAGTATCGTATTTAGAAAACGTCTGTAGAAAAATAAGTCAGTCCCCGGGTCAGTTATTTTAACCTAGCGGTTAGTAATTTTAATAAATGATCCGATTGTCTCATAAAGGGTTAGTACTTATCGGTAAATATGTATATTAAATGGTCAAGAATTGAAACTAAACGGTACGTAAATTTATATAAACGGTGTTTAATTTAGAGTTTACTAACTGTTTGTAAAAAAGTTGCTTACCAAAAATGTTTTTTTTACTGATCCGATTTCTTGAAAAATTACTGACTAATTAATTAGTTGCCACTTTTTTTTTAGTTGTACAAAATAAATAAACATGTTTTTCCGGTTTGAGAGAATAATGGTGTGGTCTAATGATAATCAAACTCTGTATTATAATCAAAACCGCAAATTGTTTACATGAAAGTATTGCACGAGTGTCAGGATGTAATCGGTTACATGAATTCTCACCGGTTACATGAATCCTCACCGTTCACATAGGCATTCGTTTCAATGGTTTGTCTATTTTTTCAGTTTGTGACCGAGTCTGAAGATGAGAGCGACAGTTCCGTTATCGGGGCGGTGCCTCGAGGCTGTCGTCCTCTAGAAACGGACGACGACAGTGACAATTGGACGTCCAGCAATTCCGACAATGAAGACGACAAAGACGATAAACAAAAGATGACCGCCACTGCTGAACCATCGTCCATTACCAAAAACGAGTGCCAGTCGGATAGTTCAGAAGGCGAATCGGACAAATGTCCAGTATGTCTTCTGAAATTTTCTAGTCAACAGATCGGCACGCCGGACGCTTGCGAGCACATATTCTGTTCCGATTGTCTAACCGAGTGGTCTAACCACGTCAACACTTGCCCGGTCGATCGTAAAGAATTCGCTTTCGTCTTGGTGAGGAACAAAATTGGCGGCAAAGTGGTTAAAACTATTCCCGTAAAACCGAGACGTATATCGCTGGACGACCTGGTCGAAGAACAACCGACGATATGTCAAGTAGGTCCTTCAGCTGAATTCAACGTAAATTATCATACCTACAATTGTAATCTTATATTATATTGTTTTGTTGTAGATCTGCCATTCAGCCGCATCCGAAGAGACCATGCTATTGTGCGACATGTGCGATCTTGGTTTCCACATGGAATGTTTAGAACCGCCACTATATCAGGTTGTTATATGACTGCATACATGTATTTTAGCGTGTGTTTCAATATATTTACCGCGTATATTTTCATCAGATTCCTCCTGACGATTGGTACTGTCCCGGATGCTCAGTCGCTCACTTCAATGAAATCAACGGTGAGCACGAATTCGTCGTGCCGTCTAACGTGCACTCGTCTTCGTCTTCGGCTTCGTTTAATAGGAGTGCTCGTCAAGTCGGCGGTATTTCAGAGACCGGAAATCACAACGGACCGTCTACGTCGAATTCAAGTACAAGCAGCAGATATACGTCATCGAGAAGCTTTCAGGTCCATTCTCTGTCAACCTCTCAAAGAACCACCGTTGTACGGAGGAAAGCTACTAGGAGACGGAGACGAACCCGTAGAACAAGAACGGTTGTCGTCGAGTATGAAATTCGCAACGGGGAAAAGTTTCCCAGTAAAACCAAGAAGTATACCAAAAAAAAACGTAGAAGAAAGAAGGTAGATTTTATTCCTTTTTAAATTCCAGAATAACTCGGTCAATGATAAATTAAATACGCTAACATTATCTGTTGCAGGTTAAACGATCTACACGTACTGCTGCCCGAAGAACTCTGGTACGCTCCTCGGTTAAAGGTCGTCTAGCGGAATTGCTTAAATCTTCATTCACCGAGGGTCGTGACCCATTATCTACCCTGACCGTTCCTCAACTGAGTATCTTCGGTAATAGACACCAGTTGGATGTAGTAATATCTGACGATGAAGAATTTGGTGGCTTTTATAGTAGCGGAAATGGTACTGCCGTCGCCACCGCTCCTAGATCGAGTGCATCGGCTATTTTGGCAGCTTACCGACAAGTAATTACTCACTGCAAACATTGATTAGTTCAACTATGTGTATTTATATTAATTTTGTACTATCATTTTCAGAATCGTCGTAAAATTGTATCGATACCGTCTCCGACGTATGCATCATCAGCACCCGACATCCTTTCGAGTATATTAGAAAGTCAAACCATACTTCATTCCAAACATGCATCGATGAGTGTAAAACAAGACGGGTCAATTATAGTCAAGGTGCCGAAAAGTAAAGACGTAAAAAATGACATCACCAAAAGCAACGAGCCTCACACTAACGGAGAAAAAGTTCTCGATATTCGTAAAACTGATCCTAATATACAAACCAAGACTGCTCCGGCTTACGGTAATTCCGGCAGGGGCGGGCATGGCGGTTGGCGTGGAGGACGTGGTGATTATCAAAATGGAAACAACAACAACAACAATAACAGAAGTGGAAGGTCGTACGGCAGCTCTTATCAGGGTGGGAATTCTGGAAACTATCGCGACAGCGGAAATTTCAACAGCAGTGACTTTGGCAATCAGGGAAACTCGTTTCACAACTCGAATAGTTCGTGGTCGAACAGCAATTCCAGAAATCAGCAACCCAGAGATCAATATTCAAATTTACAAGATCGTTCCCCTTCTCAAAGACCGGGATATAATAACAATAGGGGCCGGGGAAATCAGCCAAGATTTTCACCTCAAACCCAGCAACGATCTCGAGGAGTTCCGCCGTGGCAACAACAAAATTATTCAGACAGTTCGCCACCGTCAAATGAACCGCCTTCGAATATATATTCTCGTGATCGAGACCTTGGTAACATTTCCAATGCATCAAATGAAGCTGAAGCTAGCGTTTCAATTGACAGAAGGAGTTCTGAAAGTATGCCGTTAGGTGTTTATCAAGTATCGGATGAAAGAGGTCAAACTACCGGAGAAATTGCACTACCCCAACCGCCAATTATAAGGTTTAAAAAGCCGACTCTTTCGGATGATGAAAAGAGTGAGTCAGATCTTAGAGTAGATGACAAATATGATCCCACTGAACCGACAATAGATGATTCAAGCTCAGACGATGAAGCTACACCTAGACCTATTAGAACCCAAAACAAAATAACAATAATTAGTCCCCCCGAAAAGGACAATTTACTAAATTTTGATGATTCTGAACTTCCAACAGAAGCTTTAGACGCATCGCCGAAAGCTTCAGACCACAGCGTAGAACAAATACTAAAAGATAACGAAGAATTGACATCGACATGTGGTACTAACGACGAGAAGGAAGATAAAGGTGCCGATAGCGATGTGGAAGGAGAATGCCCTAATTTTTCAATATATTCTAGCACTAGCATGGACATAGCGAAAAATAAAGAAGAATCGTTAGACAATGAAATGAAACAGCACATGGATACTGAAATAGATGATCTTGTTCAAGAAGATGATTTCGATGAAGGCGATGATGCAGAATTATCCATCAATAGTAATCAAGATTTGAGTAAATCAGAAGAACCTACAACAAATGTAAATGATAATAATACTGACAAAGAACTTTCAGAGGATAACGATGCAAATCAAAGAGGGTCTCTTTCATTTCAATCGAAATTCACCCCAAAGAGAAATATTATCAAAATCAACCTCTTCTCAAATTTTGGCACTAAGAAAAAATTGAATGACACAGACGGTAATAAACCATCAAGTTCAGAAAAAGATGATGTATCAGTTAAATCGGATGTTGATTCTACAGTTTCAGTTGAAAAAGATTTAAACAAATATATATTTTTGGAACAAAACCAAAATGACTCAATGCTTGTATCTAGCAGTGCTCAAAATACAATGGAGTCTTTGAGTGATATGGAAGATGAAAGGAGTTACACTCCTTGCTTAGATGAAAATAAATCTGTTAAATCCAAAGACACCTCTCTTGAGGATAATGAAAAGGGGAGTGGTATTGAAGGCTTAGAGACAGAATTGATATCGGAAGATGAGGGCAATGAATTGTTCTCTGATCCCAATAACAGAATGGATCGGATTGGTCATGTTCGTGAATTACCAATTCGTGAATCAGAATTATTACAACCTGGTGACTTTGAAGAAGGTGAAATAGTTGAAAAAAATAAACAAAAAATCAAAGCAAAAGTAAAGGAACTATTAGAAAAAGCTGAAGAGAAAATTAGCGATGGTGAAAAAAAAAAAAAGAAGAAAGAGAAGAGAAATGACAGAGATGACAAAGAAAGACCGCTGCGAAAAAAAAGTAAAAGAGAAAGTGAAAATTTATGTTTTAAAAAATTGAGCAAAAGTGGTAAGGAGAGAAATTATCGGGAAAGAGATGATAAAAGTAGAGGAAAAGATAGAAGACGAAGTAAATCTACAGATAAAGAAAACAAAGACAAACGGGATAGAGTTAGAGATAAAAAAAGGGAGAAACGAAAAGATATGGAACGTTATGATGTTAGAAATATAATTTCTGATAGAAGTAGAAGAATGAAAGATGCTTTCGGTAGAGATAAATCAAGACCGAGGTCAAATAGTCCCAATTCACGTAATCTATCACCATCTAGGTTTAGAAGGTCTGTTTCGAGAAAAAGATCACCCTCTCGTAATAGACGATCAATATCTAGAACTAGAAGATCCATTTCTCGAAAAAACAGATCAATTTCTGTAGATCATGTATCAAAATCCCCACGTAAGCTTTCACCTCCTCGTCGTCCCTCTGTATCCAGGAGAAGGAGAACTTTATCAAGAGGACTTAGGTCACTGTCAAAAGAACATAAATCTCTTTCACCTCGTGGAAAAAGATCTGTTTCCCCTAGAAAACGATCGATGTCACCTAAATTACGTCAATCGGCATCACCTAAAAAAAGAATTTCATTGTCTCCACGATCAAGATCACCTCTCCTCCGCAATAAACGTTCAACATCAGTTCGAAATCGTCGTTCAACATCAATTCGAAACCGTCGTTCTAAATCTAGAAATAGAAACAGACGAATGAGACGATCTTTGTCGAGAAATCGAAGACCTAGTCCTCCTAGGGTACATAGAAATAAATCTCCCAGAAGGCGTTTATCTAGAAGATCTAGGTCAAAAATAAGATCTATTTCAAGAAATCGATCTCGATCGCCCAAATCAAAAAAGATACGCAAATTAAAAAGAAACCGAAGTGATAGTAGTAATAGAAAATCGAGGTCACCTTTGAAATCAAAAATAAAACGGAAAAGGTCTCACAGTTTTAGTCCGGGTATTGTTTTATCGCGCTCTCTTTCTCGAGAAAGAATGCGTCATCCACGTTGGCAAGAAACTGAAAAGTCGCCTCTCTTCCAAGATTGGACATCTGGATCACAGTCTATGAGCCCTTCGGGTCTTATATCTCCAAGTTGGACACCACCACCAGTGGAAAAATCACCGGAACCTCGCAACCTTAGAGTAATATTAACAACAAAAGACAAAAATAAGAAAAAAAAAAAGAAAAAAAAGTCAAATAAACGCAGTAAAATAACAGAAAGAATTTTAAAGCAATCTAAAGATATGATGGGTCCATCAAAAGAAGTATTTACATCTGGAAATAATATACTGGTTAGTGTAAGCTTTAACAAAAACAAGGACACCGATAATGTTCCCACTATGCCTCCCCCAGAACCTATTCCGAAAAAGAAGAAAAGGAAAGCGGAAATAGCTATTAAACAGAAAAAGGAAAGAAGCCGAGATAAGATTAAGAAGAAAAGACTGGAGAAAGAAAGGAGGTGTAAAGAATTAGAAAACAAGAAACCTGTAGCAATTATCGATTTAGATAAGTCTCCATTTAAAGAATTGACACCCTCTCCTAAGGCTGTTATTGTTTTAAGCGATAGTGATAATGGAGAAAAGGAAGAATTAATGGAGAGGCGAGAGATTATACAAGAAGAATCAATAGAAATTGGGTTCCCTCAACCGGAGACGGAATCCGTACCCAACAGCCCCAACATAGAAAACAATTACGTCACATCTACCGGACCCAAAACGCCGCCAGAACCACCGATTAAATTCACAATCATAAGCAAGTCGAACCCTCAACTACGATCGGTGAATCCATTACACGAGGACGAAGATGAAACCATCGAGAATCAAGAAGCCAATCCACCCGAAGAGACGGCCAATAGAACTTGTGAGATCGGATACAAGGGCCCCAACACCCCTCCAGAGCCACCCAACTCTCCGCCTAGCTCACCAGACGCTTACGATCCATTCGAACCGACCAAGTCTGGTTCCGCAACACCCGAAACAAATATACCGTCCGCCGAATCGGAAACTGAAAAGGTTCAAGAGACGAGACTAGACGAGTCTTTGCTCGTTCCTTGCATGTCACTGGAAGCTGCACAAAAATCCAATTTGTCCGCTGACGACGTTATTCAAGCTAAACCCATCAGTCCTACTGAAAAAGTTATGGCCTTGCTGAAGAGTACTCGTGCGAGCTTATCACCGGGCAATGCAATGCAGCAAATATTTTCAGAACCGATATACGATATTAGCAAAGTCGATTCTGATATTACCCCACCCGCCAATCCTCCTGCTAGTTCGTTACAATCGCCAGATAGAAGCAGCTCTTCGATTACAATCGGCAAAGTCCTCCAACCCCAATCGACATACTCCGCCGTTATAAAACCAAATTCGCCGAAACCTATATTTTCCACTGTGGCACCGACAGTCGTAACTTCGACGCCAGTCTACTTAAATCCTGTTCCGCGAATAGGAATATTCAGCATGAGCAGTTCACCCTCGACGCAAAGAACCACTCCGGTACTTTCGCAAAAAATTACATTACCCTCTCCGACAAAGTCCAGTCCCCTGAAATCTCAGCCGCCGAAATTGTTCTTGACGAAACCGTCTCCTATCAAATCTACCCCGATCAAACCGATGCTGTCGTCGAAGACGCTAATATCAAAATTACCACTGCCTACAATAAAACCGCTCACGACCAGAAATCAAAAGGTGGGAAAGGCGTCCAACAAATCCGGTCAAAATGGAAGTGAAGTTATCCATTTAGATATGGACATCGATTCGCCGTATTCTCCCGGATCTAGCGATTTTGGCGATCTATTCGAACCACCATCGGATAATGGAAAACATTTATCATCAACGTCGGTAGTTTTCCCTCAGAAGACATCAAATAAATTTGACACTTTCGACAACTTGTTTGGTGTAAAATCAACTTCTAAAAATTCCAAGCCATCGGCTAACACTACGAAAGTTGCAGTAAGACATGTTAAAAAGTCTAAAGGTACAACTTTTCCTCTTTTGCTATTTTTATCTTATTTTATGTGAAATTCACACGTAATATATTTATCATCGCAGGCAAAATGGTCGGTGTGAAGGTGGACGAGGATAGTTTGAAGATTTTAGATGACTTACCCAGTTCCGCCGTTGAAATGCAGGTGAAGACTAAAGTAAGCACATATATTCCAGTATTAAGAATATTGCTTGCTTTTTTTATTTATTTTTCGTTTTAAATAGTCAATTTCACATTATATCGTTTGTGGTTTTTAATTCGACATTGTAACCTTTCTGAATGTTGACTGCTTAATCTTATCTTCGTTTTAAAATATTGATATGAAAAGTGTGGCTTATTGAAACAAATAATATATCTACACATTGGTTTTTTTTCACTCACATCTATTTTTTGTTTTAGTTTTTGAAGAAACTGAATCGCCAGGAGCGAGTGGTGGAAGAGGTAAAATTAGTGCTGAAACCCCACTATACCAAGAAACGCATCAATAAAGATGAGTACAAAGATATATTGAGGAGAGCAGTTCCTAAAGTAAGTAACTTTCTTCGTCGTCATACCCGAAAGTGGTGTTAGCGTATTGTCGATGTAAAGCAAAACGTATTTTGTCGTTTTCAGATTTGTCACAACCGTAGCGGTGAAATCAATCCTGCCAAGATTCAAGCTTTGATAGAAGCTTACGTTAAAAAGTTTAAAAAAAAAGCGCATCAATCTAAATGAAATCAGTTTAAGCATAATTAGTTTAACATATTTAGGTAAGTGTAAAATTATATTTTAATTTAAAATTTGATAGAAATCACAATCTCGATTTTTGATAGATTTTAATGTAAAAAAAAATACATTTTGAATTTTTTTTTTCTTATTTATCACATTAATTTTAATTGTAAATATAATGTAATTATATAGTATACTTTATATGATTATAAATCTATTTATAGCTGATGATTTTTTACTGTATATTGGGTTTATTTCTCTGCAATCATTTTTTTTGTCTGCTTTGCTATATTATTTTTGTATATTTTTAAGTAATATATTTATCACAAATAAAAAAAAGTTTAATATGTTATGAATGTAATTTGATATACTGTACACTTGCAAGAGATTTGTATAGCTAATAAATGTGAGATTTCAACAATCACTTTTCCTGTTTTATTGTATTCAACATACATACTTATGTACATTTCGTCAAATATGTACACATTAGTTTCAGGTTTAAATGAAATAAAGAGGTATTTTTACAAACTTTATTTGATATTCGAGAACAAGTCATGGATGTATAAAAATTAAGTATTCTCGTAAACAGCTTAGAAAGGTGTCAAAAATCTAATTTGTAACTAAAACTATTCATAATAATTGTGAATAAAGATAAACCTAACTGGATTAAAAACACAAAGCACATATGTATATAATGTTAGTGACTTAAAAAATTATAATTCTCTGGAAAATTAAAAGGAACAACGAAATTAACAGACTAGTGACATTCGGTAACAAAAATTTTCTTTTTATCTTTACAATTTAAGCAACATCGGCAAAACCGATTCGATTATTCTCTGCATCAAACTCTGTGTAGAACTTTCCGATGAAGACGTCTCCTAATATCCACAATGGTCCATTTGGTGGAGGAATGTCAATTCCCATAAAACCAGAGAGACAAATTGTTTTACCGAATTGCGTTACCTACAAAGGACAAAGTGTGTTAATGGTTATAACAAGCAATGAATTTTATAACAAACTAGTAATGACAAAAAATAAGTACCGCAAGCACATAATCTTTTCCTTCGAGTGAGAAAATTTTTCCTCCAATTGTGAAATCAATCTTTGGTAAACTAGGAATGAGTTGGCAATCTACCATATATTCACCGGCCATTATAGGTGTGGCTCCGATAGCCTTATTTATCGCTTCCATTTCTTTAATCGGTCCAGCGATCAGAGAAGTTCCAGTATCGGCTATCGCTTGACATCCCTAAAGATACATATAATACCATACAATAAAATTGAGTGAATACGTAAAAAGTATACAATATAAAAAAAAATATGCACCCCTGAACAGAAATTCTTGTCACCAATGACAACTTTATCCATTGCAAATTGCCAATACGCTTGTTTGTCAACGCTGACATAGGTGAAATCTCCTTTGTAGTGATCAGGATCAGAACCTCCCAAGATGATTTCACCGCCGACGGCAGCTTGAGGATCCCTAATTACGACATTACATTAAAATACTGAAGATTACATGTGTAAACGTATTATTTCTAGCATTAAATATACCTGCTCAAGTAAAATGAAAATATATTTTGACCGACTAAGCCTTGCTGCACCATATTGTAAAACACGGGAGTAACTCCACCAACGGAGATTGAACTGTATCCCATGCCTAAAATACCATCAAATTTGGCAGCGACGAAAGCGAGACCCGGTTCACTAAGTGCTTCTGCAAATGTTTGATCTTTCACATTCAATCCGCCAACCTTTGAATAAGAATTACAATAAATATGAAGCTCGATACATTGGTTGATATTTTACGTTTTGTTTGTAAATGTTTTCTTACGTTTACAACATCGGTGGAAAGGTAACCAGATAAGCTTCCAGAACCATAATGGATAGCGAAATCGGTACCATTTGCTTTGTACGTCGAAGACTTTTTGCCATCATATTTGTTATGAAGAACTATAACATAAATTAAAACAATTATGAAGTTTAAATCAAACTACACTTAGCAGTATCCCATTATAATCTTTCTGTCTAAGTGCTATGCGGGCATTGTTTGTCTTCTATTAGCATTAACATAACTGTAAACTACAATACATATATATTAGCGCCCTAAGCCACTTAACGTAACTGACAAAAATTGTAAAAATGAGTTAGATGTGTATAGTATGCTATTTTTCATATCAAAATTAATGTATCTTCATTCAAAAGTGACTTTTAAGCTATTCATTTTAGCGTATCTACCTACGGACAGAAAAATTACTACTAAAACTTTGCGAAAATTCAACATATCTGTGTGCTGATACAACAATGAAGTTAGTTAAGCTAATTAACCCAATTTTCAAAATGAGTTGCTTACGAATTTGTTGGTTGAAAAGAAAAAATAATGATTCTGGCGATTTTTTATCAAGATTTACAAGATATCTTAAGCTAATTTATCGTAAGTGCTATATCTACTAATACATTCACTTTTTTTAAAAGTTCCTCGACATTATCAAGACAATAGAAAATAGCCTCATACATTAAAAAAAAGTTTAAATAAATCAAAGAGAAGCACAAATTAGGAGTAAAACTTTAAAGTTCATTTATCTCGATACTATTGTTTTGTCAGTTACGTCAAGTGGGCTTAGGATGGCAGTATAGTTAAATGAGGTATTTCAACCTCGTTAGCAAGTAACAAACGATTTCAACAACATATCTATCATAGGCTACACCTCGTCATAATAATTCGATATACTGTTATAGAAATTTAAATAATTTTGCTTTATAAAAATTTTACATCAACTTACGACAAGCTATGTTAGTATAGTGACATTGTTTCGAAGGAATCCACAAATTTGAAGAACCAGTGTCGAATACCACTTTGAAACTCTGCGGCGGAGTTCCAATCGTTATCGGTCCATAATATTGAGCCTAAATGAAAAAAAAAATAGAAAATCATAAAACATTATAATATATACATACATCATTCTAGTGCACAACAACAGATAAGAATTGTTTATGAAAACCGCAGACGGGAGTACAATTTATTCATCGGTGCGATGAGTCATTTACCCGCTGATTAAAGCAATTTTCCTGTTAACTAAAAATATGTTTACGAGTACATACACAGTGTGCTAACAAAGACAAAGTTAATACAATAAAAAGTGATTCACTGATACAATATGATAGTGTCGGGTTCAATTACATGTTTATTCCACATTCATTACAACGTATCAGTTACATTAAACCAATGGTCAGAATAAAAAAACAACATACATCCAAATAATTAGATAAAGGTTCAGGGGTCGGTCCTCCGTTCGACGAATATTTCACTCGTATTTGTGTGACTTCAGTGCCGACTTCTTGTAGAGTTCTTCGGGCAGAATTTGCTTTGTAAAGAGGAATCCTGAAAAAAAATTTTGTATATAGATAAAATACACAAAGGAATACATACATCTGCGTTTATAATTGGATTAAATTCAAATGTTCGACAAAAATTATTATAACTTCGTTAATTTTTTTTTTAAATACGGATTTTATTTGTTCTGAGACAGGTTGTTACACGCTCAGTCTTGCATCAGTTCAGTCCATGATCCAGACTGACAAAAATTATTAAAATGTTGAAATACCTATCAATCGTCGCATTGTACGATCAGTTTGGCGTCAATCTTGACCACGATCATTGGCTGAACTGATGCCAGACTGAGCGTGTAAGACGGGTGTATATCCATCTTAGATCATTCATAATGTTTGTTTATATGCGGTTGAATGATTGCTTTATTTATACGATACTTTGTATGGGAGATTATTGAAAATGAAAATCATTGAAATAAATGACATTTTCAGATTGTAAACAAAGAAAAATAGTATATATAACCTGTGAAAATCACCAGTTGCCATGGCGACGACCACAGCCCCCAACAAAAATATATGACGCAGCATTTTGCACAGCTGATAAAACAAAGCAACCTAACCCTACCGCAAACGGCGGCCGACTGAGCTCGTAACTGACGCGAACGGGCAGCTGATACTAAATCGAAACGTAAGCAACATTTTATCGACCATTACCATTAAATTTTCAAAATCATCAATCGCATTTTAAACCGTCGTAAAAATACTGAAAATATTTTTTCAGCACATTTTTATGACCAAACTATATAATTATTTCAATCAATTTATAATATTCAAGAATTTCAATTTATAAAATTTTAATCATTGATTTTCTAAGATATCAGTATTTACTTATACTTTTTTGACAAATACTATTATTCACCTGTAATATGAACACTATTCTTCTATAAAATGAAATGAAAAATGAATAAATCCACCTAAAAGTGTGCCGTTTCCCCGTATAATATGTATGTATTGTATATATGTAATGAGGGGGTGTATGAGTTAGCGCAGGCGCGTAGGGGCGAAGGGGCGGCGGCTAGGGGTGGTTATTTAGGGGGCGGCTCTGGGCTTCGAGCCATGGAGGCGCCGCCACCCGGGGGCGCCAGCATAGTTGATCGGCTCCAAAAACATATGCCGCACTTGGAACACTGGTACTTTCCCCCCTTAATCCTAAAAATAATCTCCAATTACAAATAGGCTCCATCCTAGTTCCATTCCATTCCACAAATAAATACTATTACAAACTGTAAAAATTAAATTAAATAATATTTCACCATGAACAAATCAAACGGTTCACGTTATCATGTTTCAGTTTATGTATTGAACTGAGCATAGGTATCTGTGTATACTGATGTTTGTTTTGTAGGGTATATGCTGAAGTTGTAATAATTTCATGAAAATTTTCAGGCACGTATGGAAAAGCATCATAATTGGACAAATACTATCGATATTGTTGAGTATCAAGTGCGTTCTATGCACGTTGCTACAAAGTGCAACTTGGCAATTCCCCGCTACTGCACAAATTATAATTCCTTATGCAGTATTGGTGGTGATATTCATGCCGATGTTGGCTTGTCAGAGCTTGAAAGGTCCGTTCTGGAAGCGTCCGTGGATGTATTTGATATGTTCGATATTGGACGTAGAGGCGAGTTTTCTTTTGGTCATGTCTCAAAGGTATACGTCGATAGTGAGTTGACAATTGCTGGACTGCAGTGGAGTAGGGGTTGCTCTATTGGGTGGTGCCCTAAGTGGCCAAAGATTGGGACTTATCCACGTCGGTGGAGCCACAGCCGGTCTGATGGCCGTCGGTTGTATCGTATGGGCCGACGTCGAAGGTGCTCCTATAGATGGTAAATATTAGTCACACGTGATAGAATTTCCATTATCCGAGTTAATCAAAGTGAGCCATGTCTTTCTAACCACTTTCGTGATTTATTTTTTAGGTCGTAATCAACTCGTCGGAGATATGCTCTGTCTGGGTGGTTCGTTACTGTTTGCAATTGTGACCGTGATTCAAGAGATTATAATAAAAAAACAGTCTTGCACCGAGTATCTGTCCATGATTGGATTTTTCGGCACCATAGTTGCGGGCTTTCAAATATTCATGATGGAGTCCGATTACATATACAAATTTCACTGGTTCAATATTGATATGCTGTTGCAATTTGCAAGTTTCACGTTCGTTCAACTGCTGTTCCACATGTTCATGGCTCTCATGTTGAGGGATGCTGGAGCTGTTGCTCTGCATCTATCGTTCATTTCAGCTGATTATTACACGCTGATTGCCGGCATTGTATTATTCCAATTCAAGGTGCGTAATACATTTTACAATGATGATGTTCAATCGGATCGAGTCTTCGGTGAATGGTTATATACTTATGTGTGTTTACAGTTTCACGGTTTGTACTTCTTGTCCTATTTTTTGGCAATGGTCGGTGTGATTTTATTCAGTGCAAAAAAATGGGACCCACCACCGGATGAAGAGCAAATTGTAGAAGAACGAATTCCCGTTAATGAAAATACAATGGCGCAAGATAATATTTCACGGTTGTTGTAATTATGTTAACAAACTATTTCATAAAAAAGTTTCTTATCCTTATATTATAATTATTTTTTTATTTTTCAGGGACTATGTGGTGCCTGTTTTGGATTGTGTACCCCTCGAAGGATTGGAACCTCCACTTAGCCGAGACACAACATTCACATCCTTTCTTGGACTTCCTGCTTCACACAATATTTTAAATGGAAACAGTGTGTGTTGACAAATGGTATAAACTTGTCTAAAAAATAGAAAAATATAATAATTAATATTTAACTAGAAGGATTACTTTTTTTCGTATTAATTATATTATATCGTAACTTTTTATATGAGTCAAATCTCGTACACATATAAACAGTAACCATACTGTTTCGTAAAAATAAATTGATTAGCTAATACTTCTAAAAAGAATTGCTCAAACAATCTATAGCAAATAAACCTGCCCTGGATTCAGTTAAATTTTTTTTGGCAAATTCAATAAAGGTAGATATATAAAATTATTTTTTAAGTGCTCATTTGAACAAATTTTTTTATAAATAAACAAATTCTAACAAATAATATTTAGTTAGTATTTAAATTAAGCAAATATGAGGGAACATCAGATATTTATTATGTACACTTTCATTTAATCGCTCTGAAATAAAAGTTAATCTAGTCAATTATATTAATTTTTAAAATTATATGTATAGAAACAGGGTCCTTTTCTATCCAAATCAATGGAATTGAATGTATAAATTCCTACTGGTAGTACGGTGGTGATCAAAGCCTCAGAACGAAAAACCATAAAGACCCGGTTAATTGTAAATAAAGTTAAAATTATTTATTCCTATTAAAATTAAAATTTTTGCTATTATCTGACGCATTTTTTCAAAAAATATTCGTGATAATGAGAAATTAGTGTAATTTTTTTCTACTTTTGAGTACCAGAGACCTACTTAATTTGATTCAATTAGCCTTTTGGTATTATGAGTGTAATTGTTCGCTCCCCGTTAAAGTTTTGAATGCTCAAAACATTCTACTTTTATGGTTTCATGCTTTGAACACCAATATTTGAAAGTTTTAAATAATAACGCTGGTACTAAAAGAAAAAATTAAATTATCTCAAATTATGTGAGTAGGTAAATAAATACGCGAGACTATTATGTACGTATACGTAGAAAATAGTGAAAACATAATAAAGTTTGTTTTAATAATATATTATAAAACATAATATGTACAGAATAATTCTAAACTACATAAATATATGTGATTATAACTGCCATCTAATTTTAAAAATGTTGGTCATTGATAGTAAAAATTTGTATAAATAAAATAACCTTATTATGAATGTTATTTCTTCAGTATTCTGAAATCTGAAACTTGGTCAGCAATCTTTTCAGTGATAACCCACAATAATATTCTGAAATAGACCTGGAATTGAAAATCAACTATATCTACATATGTATGTTACAAATTGCTTTTACATAAATACATATACAGATTTATAATATTTTTAATCAAAATATAATTTACAGTTTAATATTGCCATTTGTGTAATAAATCTACTATTTTTAAATAAATGTTACATTTATTAAATTTATTTGTACAAATTTTAAATTTTTGAATCGTGAAAGCTGGGAAATATATGAATAATAAATTTTTAGTATGTATTGTATTTATAATGAGTGCTATACTTTTTTACATACGTTTATGATAAAAGGTTCAAACAAATACTTTTCTTACTGCCACATATTTACATTACATATGTATTTAAAATTAAATAATACATATATACGCATAATAATGAATTCCAATACAACTACATACATACATGATTAATATTGGGTCAGCAAGTTTTATAAACAGTCAGTACATACATACATATATTAAATGGTCAGTAACTAATACTAAACGGTTCGTTAATTTTACTTACCAAAAATATATTTATTATTTTTACTGACCGTTTTCTGAATACTATGTAATACTGAACATTATCTTGGAAAGTTAGTGACCGTTTATTGATTTAAATACTGACCCACTAACTAACTAATATTATTGTAAGTTTACATACAAAACCATTTTCTGGTTGCACCAATCAATTATTTTTATAAATGATTATTATTCATTTTTATATGACAACATATCATTTTTTTTTTTGTAAAAGATATAATTTTAATTTGCTACAAATTTTTGCTCATCTCAAAATTACTAAATAAATCTGATTAATTTAATTATATTGATGATTTTTTATAAACACATGTTTGAAGACACAAGGAGTAGCTATAAGATTAAATAATAATAAATCAAACTTCAATAATGTTTTGATATGAACGTGTTATAGGTTGTAAAACCCGTTTGGTTTAGTTAAATCTAGCATAGTTGCTTAGAAGTTATTTAAAGAGTTGTGACGATAAACTATTTATTCGTAGTAGATTTTGCTTATAAATATATATTGTATCTGGCAATAAAATGTTTCAGGTAAGAAAGCAATGGACGGATAATCATAAACTTTTTTGCAGATAAATTAAAACTTTCTTTGCCATACTTTATAATCGATATAAAATAATTAATTTCTTTTTAAATAACTTATGTGTATTGTTGAATTCTCAACCAAATGTTTATAAAAATCGTTATGTTTAAATTTTGCATTTATGTATGTACTATAGTGAATTTTGTTGTCCTTTTGTAACTTTTGACCTACAATCGTGAATCATTTTTTTTTTGTTTGTGGAACAGCAGCGCAGCCAACATCAAAATATAAATGAAAACAAAAAAAAAAGTTAAACTTATAAGGGGCCTTAACACCTTTTAAAAACCAATTGACCATATTGGAATCTACAATAATTTTCGTTCTTTCTTTTCATATTTTGAACATGACTGATCGATTAATATATTTGGATAATGGTTCCTCTGCATTTTATCATTCAACTCGTTGAAACTGCACATATTGCGTATTTATTGTTTTTATACTGGTGATATTTGAGCAAAATGTGATTATTTGATTAGTATATAATACTCACTCGTACATACATATGTATGTTATAGCTGTGAGCTCAAAATTTTAAATCTACTTTGATAGTAAATTGTACATTACTTGGAAATATGTTTTTAAAAATTATATGTGAAAGGAATAATAAAAAAATATACACATATTATTTTGGTTTATTTGTTTATATACACATAAACATAAAATACTTAAATTACAAATCTAATGTTTATTCAAAATTGAGTCAAGTTAGGGGCGTCTATAAATGACCTAAATGAGAAATGATGAATAAATTTTTTGACCCTCCCCTCCGCAAAATCTTTACCCCCTGTCTAAATTACGTCACATTTTTAGAACCACCACCCCCCCCCCCCCCTTCTCATATGATATTCAAAAGAAGTTTTTTTTATAAATCATCACAGACCACCTCCCCCCAATTAGGATGTGATGTCATTTATGGACGACCCTTACAATATTTTTCTTCATCCGAGATTTTCATACTGGGTGGTGGATATTACAATAGTTTATTGTGTTGATTATAATTTAAATAGGATAAAAATATTTTTACGTAAAAATTCAATTAAAAACTCGAACTTTACAACTAAGTTTCCATAAAGTTTCAACCTGAAATACAAATAATTAAAAAAAAAAAATAGATTTTTGATTTACATACTTATGTATGTACATATATGAATTGGAATATATATACATAGATATTTTACAAACCTTCATCATCACTTGCTGATACCGATTTTCTCGATATGGGTGTATCGGGTCTTGATCCTGATCTGTTTGAATCAGCCGATCCACTTCTTGAACCACTCTTTGATCTACTTCTAGATTTCGAACGTGATATACTTCTGCAATTATTAAATACGTAAAATATGTACAGCGATTAATACAAATCAAAAATTATAACGATTAATAGGAAGTTTACCTCGATCTGGATCGCGATCCTTTCCTAGATCTTGATGGTGATCGGCTTTTACTGTGAGACCTAGACTTTGATCTGGACCTGCTTTTAGATGCAGATCGTGACCTACTTTTGGATCGGGATCGTGATCTACCCTTGGACCCGGATCGTGATCTACCCTTGGACCCGGATCGTGATCTACCCTTGGACCCGGATCGTGATCTACCCTTGGACCCGGATCGTGATCTACCCTTGGACCCGGACCGTGATCTACCCTTGGACCTGGATCGTGACCTGCTCTTGGATCTGGATCCACTTTTGGATCGGGAGCGAGATCGAGATCCACTTTTTGACCGAGATCGGGATACACTCCTTGATCCACTTCTTGATTTAGATTTACTTCTCGATTTCGAACGAGATTTGCTTCTGGATCCAGAACGACTGCGAGATTTTGACCGTGATCTACTTCTAGACCTGAATAAATAAAAGAAAAATTAATTTATTGTTATACTTATAAAAGGCAAGAATTTATAAATAACATAACATGAACAATAATCAAACCTGTCACTGTCCGATTGTTTAACGATGCGCTTTCTGTTAGCTGTGCTGCTTTCTTTATTACTGTCTTCAGATTCACTAGTAGAAATAGTTGCTTTTGAAACGATTCTAGATTTTTGTTTAGCACTGAGACCATCTGTTGAAGCTTTTTTGAATTCTTTTCCCTGCGACAATAAAAAATATACATGGTATATTTATATATATATATATATATATATACCAATCCTAGCCACAATAAAAGTTGCAATAAAATATTTTAATCAAAATTACTACCTTTCCTTTCTTTCCTCTCTTTGTTTTAACTTTATCACTATCTGAATCTGAAGCACCACCACCTTCTCGCTTCTTGCGACCTCTTTTTTTCTTATCTGTCGGTTCTCGTTTCCTCTTGCGACCTCGTTCAGCGCTAAAATTATACACGATTAATTTGCATAAATTCAAAAGACCGTATAGAAATTATGATTAAACGGCACAAGACATACCCAGGCTCTCTTGGAGCACCTTCATCTCCACCACTTCCACCCGAATCCGACACGTAGTCGTCTTTTCTACCTCTACCCCTTTTGGACGGTTTACCTTCTGACGGCATTTCAATTAACAAAGCTGCCTTTGTTTTTTCTTGGTATTCACGACGCTTGACAAGCATTTCCTCGGTAGTCTTAACCATTTGCTCTTCACGTTTCTTACGCTCCTCTTCCTATAAATTGATAAAATTTCATTTGAAATGGCTGTACATATGTATATCGGCTATAAACCAAATTGAAAACAACTGAATGTATACCTGTTTCTTTCTGAAAGCATTTTTTTCCATTTCTTGTTTGCGCCTGAGAGATTTTTCTTCTTCGTCGGCACGTCGAGCTCTAGTGACATGATATTGAGCTTGCGAAAGCAAGTCCTGACATTGACGCGCTTCCAAAGCTGCCAATTGGGTATCGTAACGAAGCCTGTCTCCACCAGTAGTTTGAGATAGATAAGTGAAATACCTAGAAATTTAAAAATTAAATGACAATACATTCCACATGACGTAATAAAAATCATTTGAATTTCAAACAAACTAACTTATGACTAAGTCCCAATTCATGTACGGCTCCGAGTACAGTAGGCAAAGTGCTACGATCGTCTCTCAAAACATGGGTGGCCAATCGCCTTAATATTATGGCCGTGCTATAAAGCAATGCCCCATCGTGAGGTGCAACACGACGAGCTCTTAGCAATGCTATTTTAGCTTCGCGAAGCCTACTAGCACCGGCAAGGGCGCGCGCCAAATACACCAATCCTTCAACATGGTGATTTTTGTGAAACTTTTTAAGACAATTTTCATACTAAAATCAAAACGAAAAACGTGAACATACTAATCATACAAGTAATTAAAGTTTTCCTATCAAATACGCGTTTACCATTTGAATGGCACTAATGTATTGCTTTTGCTCTACGTATATATGAGCAATATTCATCCAGACATCGCAAAAGTCGGCAGTGGCTTCTCGAACCTGAGCAAAAATATCTCTGGCTTCGTTGATGCAACCTTTGTATGCCAAAACGGCACCAATACCATTCGTCGCCCAAATGTTACGAGGATCATTACGCAACACTTGCTTGTACATAGCCAAAGCTCGATCTTGATGCCGCTTCTCCCTTTCCTTATCTTTCGTCGGTTGATGCAAAGTTTGCAACCAAACATTACCTGAATAAAACATCAAAATTACACAATATTTCATATGAGAAAGGATATTTTAATGATAATTTTATATAATAGTACCTAAAGCTATAAGAGCATAGGTATCGTTTGAGGTTGTCGAATTTTTTAGAACTCGCTCGAATTTTTTCTGACCGGGTCCCCATTCCATTTTAGCCAAATGAAGATTGCCCAAAAGCGACCAAGCACCCGGATGTTCATTGTTCATTTGTAATACCTCTTTAAACCAATCACTAGCTTCGTAAATTTGACCTTTATCGCGAGCCATACATCCTAATCTAAAAAAAATAAACGTTTATTAATAAAAACAAACTCAATATCCATATTTATGTATATACCCATATATTTATTTTATATACCTTAAATAGCAATCTACGTAATTCGGATGTTCCTTCAATATATCTTTGTACAATTTTTCAGATTTGTCGAATTGACAAAGGGCCTCATTTAATCGAGCAAGATTATAAGTAGTAGTAACAGCGATCGAGTTGTAATATTGGGCGTCCTGTTCAGCTTCAGTTTTAGATCTTTCGAGTGATCCTTCCAAATAAATCTTCGCTTCTTTATAGTTATCCATACGGTAGTGTAATGCACCGACATTGTTGAGAATTTCTGCCGGTATGTCAGCGTGAACTTTTTCTTTCAAAATTTTCGTAGCCGTAGCGTATGCTGCCAAAGACCCCTGTTGATGAAATGTACTTGATATCATGAAAATGCATCAGAATAAATAAAGTATTGTGTACATTTTTGAATAGTAAACGAACCTGTAGATCTGATTGTTCAAGAATCTGTGCCAGTTCTATCCAGGCCTCCACGTCATCTGGAAACTGATCGGTGACCCTTTTCAAATGAGTGCGTGCAATGTCTCGTTTTGATTGCGAATTAGACGCTGCATATAGTGAACCTAAAATTTTCATCGTTTCATAGTTGTTTGGTTGTACTTTCAAAACCTTCTCGAAACATTGAGCCGCCTGAAAAACACAATTACATTGCAATCAAATACCAAAACATTTCAAGAATTTATATAAAAATAGAAATCGCACATTTTCTGAATCTCCTCTGTAAATGTACATCTGCCCTAAGCCAAAATGTGGTAATACAAATGAAGCCGGGGCAAATTGAGTAGCTTGATAATAATACTGGAAGGCTTGATCGCAGTCTCTATTGGCATGAAATGAACGCGCCAAGTGATAACAACTTTCAGCACGCATAGCTTCATTTTCGGTATTATGAAAAGCATGTAGGGCCAAATGTTGCACTTTACCATAGTCCTAATGTATCAAATCAAATTTATTAGTT
The DNA here is from genome assembly GCA_022651745.1 of Parapsyche elsis. Taxonomy (NCBI): domain Eukaryota; kingdom Metazoa; phylum Arthropoda; class Insecta; order Trichoptera; family Hydropsychidae; genus Parapsyche; species Parapsyche elsis. Next base: position 1,057,763 of record JAGVSN010000044.1, read on the forward strand.
TAATAAAACATTTTTAAATGCAACACACTTTAGTTGTTTATCAACAACATACTTTTTTGAAAAAGAAATGATTGGCCAAGTGATTTAAAACCATAGGGTTTTTAGGATCAATAGAATACGCTTTGGATAGCATAATGACAGCCATTTTATTAGATTCTGGATCCTGAAGATTTAATTTCAATATGGACAGGCCGACTAACGCACCAACGCACGTACTGTCTAAAGCTAAAGCACGTTCAAAGGCCATTCTGTGAATAAAAAAAGCAAATTAAATTAAATTTTACATTAATATACTTCCACAAAAATAATCTTAGTTTACAAACCTAGCTTTGTCTTGATTGCCGAGCTTCATAAAACAATGACCCATACCGAGTCGGAGTGCGGCTGGACAATTAGGATTGGTTCTTAGAGCTTTCTTATAAAAAGCGAGAGCACCTCTGTAATCTTTTTTGTTAAAAGCAATACAAGCCTTTCCAAGCAACGACGGTATATTATTAGGCGATTGATTCAATACAAAATTGAATTGAGCATCTGCCTGTTCCATTTTGTCACCTTCGAGCAAACAAAAGTATGCACGTCCCAACAAATGATTCTAAACAAAAAATAGTAACATCAAATGGGGGATGTAAATTTCAGAAACTTCGATGAACCTAGTTGAACAATCATTACCTGGTCATACATGATAATTTTATCAGCCGTCGTATAAATATCGGTGGCTTTGATGAAAAGGTCTCGCTTCTTGTCTTTGTTCTTTTCTTTGTTGGCTTCTTGGACATAGTAAGCGGCAAGCATGTCCAAAGCTCGCATCTGATCTTTTTCAAAGTCTCTGTAGTCAACGTTTGCATCATCGCGAGACGACTCCAAGATTTTAAGGAAATCTTCGATCTTGCTTTGTTTGTAATATGCGATCTGAAATATATACATACAATTGTTTATAAATCAGTGCAAGACCGGCCAATCCAAACTAACTCGTGAGTATACAATATTGAAAAAGGGTAAATATCTGATATGGCTCACAACTTGCGAAATCATTTGGTATCTTCTTTATTTTTTAATTGTACTGTTTAATGGCGATTGTGGCAGTCATTTGCACTGCCTTTTATAATGTTGAATACATTAATTTTTGTGCCTACAGGCCTACAAATTTCAAATTTATAAACGCTGTTTTACGTTTGATACCTAATTTTATATAAATCGACCATTCTGAAATCAATGGTGCACTGAGTTTTTAGCTACCACGTATTTCCATGCTTCTCTGTTTGCACTGGATCTAACATAATATTCTTGAATTCGGCATCCAAATTTCACATCCATACATCATAGCTGGCAGTAGACATTGGTCTTATGCCTTCTTTTTTAAGCGTAGCGGAATGTTGGATATAAAAACTACGTTCATTCTTCCAAGAGTTCTCCATCCTAGTTTCATTCTTTGTTTTATCTCTTCTTTTTTACATCCAGTCATATTCATTAATAATTAAATATCAACGATCTCTACAATATGGTTATCTATGTACTATGACTATGTTTTGCTCAATTCCCCCTCTACTCATTCTAAACGATAGTGAGACAACTTTCGCGCTCTAGTCAGTACACACTGGTCAGTACTCGAGTGATTATACTAAATGGTCAGTAAATAATATTAAACGGTAAATATATTTATATAAACAGTAAATATATTTATATAAACAGTAAATATATTTATATAAACGGCAAATATATTTATATAAGCAGACAGGTTTTTGACCGATTTGTTAATTTTTATTGACCGTTTGCGAAAAAGTTAATAAAAACATGTAATACTGACCGATTGATTAGTTACCTTTTGTAAAAATTGTATTTCACATGGCGCGAAACTTTGTATGACAATGAGAGCCGCGGGTTCCCGGCCGCGGCTTTACATACGCACTTATGACATAACCTACAAAGTGACATTTCGCCACCTACACATCAGAGGCTGTGATATGCTGTGTAAACATATAATATTCTCATAACAGATGGAACTAATAGTTAAAAGTGTTATTACCGCAACGTTGACCCATGTGTAGAGATGCGATCGCTCCTGTCGTAGTATACCCAGTACTTCATCCCCGTGCGGCAATTGCTCCGGATCGAGTTCTATCACCTGAAACGTAATACACCATATGGTAAACAGTATTCTGGTATGATCGGGCACTTCTTTACTCCATTCCGGTGTATACTAACCTCATCTGTATCCCGAAGTGGGATTTCTAGAGCTGACATGATGACTCGTAGCCGCGACGGCTGTCAACCGCGCTACGAATAACCACAAGCCAACTGACAGTCGCTAGACGCAACTCTTAACAACTCCATTATACGGCCAGTGTCGCAAAACTTTGTTATTTGCCTTTTTGAGATTATTTTTCGCAATGAGGTTGTAGGAATCACGACTCTCGACATTACACGTATGTCGTATATGCATAAACAATCTAGAGAAAACGCATAAAAAATGCGTATCTTAAAACGGAAGATCCCCCAAAAACAAATAGCTAAGAAAAGCAGTAAAATTATTACCATTAACTCGGTGACCTCATCATAATGTAATCTTTACCTGTTATTAAAAAATAAACTTATCAAGCTAATAAATTCATACATCATTTATGAAGGGCGCCTCTTTTTTTTTATATATTTATAAATTTTTCCAATCTAATATTCTTATTAATTATAGCGCCCGCAATTCACTCCAATACTTAAAAATAACAATTATGTGGCACTTCAGCGTATGTACATAGGTTGCCGACCACTGCCCTATACCCTATAATTTATCATTTATTGTGGGAGTTATCTATTTTATTATAGCTGGGTACAGTCTTTTTATTTACAATTTCAGGCAATTCGGAGGAGTAGTGGTTAGAATATTCAGGTTTAATGGAGTCGTGAAGTGCGAGGGGAAAGGTTGAGTCAAACACGCAGCGGACGTTTCGGTTGTGTTTATTGTGTGAGAAACGAATATCTGTGTAACACTCGGTCGCCGGTACTAGGATTGCTAACCGTCAATTAAGATTGCATTGAATTCTTGATCGACGGTTCTGACGGTTCTCGATGATTTGGCGCTCACGTTCGGCGAGGGCTGTTGTAGCAGCAAGCGATACTAATGGAATGATCGTCGGAATTTCATATCGATCATGTGACGAAAGCGATCAAATAAATGAGGTCACTTTTCGGATGCCATTGTTCTATGCTCTCGCTGCCCAGTCAATGCCATCGTTCCTGGAGAGATCGTGTCGTATTTATTATCAACGGGGTATTATTATCGATAAATCATCAAGAGATACATAATAAAAATAAATAATAATGAAAAAATAAACTAGATAATTTATACTTGTCGAAGACACGGTGCCGGCGAGTCAGTGGCTATAGCGTTTAACGATTGTGAATGAGCCACGGTGAATGTTGACCGGGTATCAACTTAGCAGACCCCGAGACGAGTCCGGACAATGGTATTTTTATTTTAATTGAACGCAAAGAAGTAGAGCGGGGTGGCGAAAAGTCACAATCGACACCGAAACGCGCGCATATAATATGACTAAATGACGCACGATCGCCGAATCTGTTTTGGCCACCAGCCGGTGTTATTGCGTCGCGGCGCTATGGCCGCATCTGACAAGAGCAAAAGTGAGGAAAGTGAGGGTGGAGGAGGGGCGACCGGAAGTGCAACAGGAAGTGCAGCCGGAAGCGCCACAGGCACCGAAGAACCCACAGTCGAAGTCGGCGAACAATACCTGGTGAGGCGCGGCGACTCATGGCTACCGGCTCAGGTGATACAAACCCGATGGAACGGAGCCGTGTGCTCTCAGGATTACTACGTCCATTACGAGGGTGCCGATCGTCGTCTGGACGAATGGGTCACCAAAGGACGCGTCATGCCCGACAGATTCGACGTTTGCGACAATCCCGACGGACACGACGAACCCATGATGACACAACCCAACCCTCACATACAACCCTTGACACACCCACACATATTACACTCGCTAGAGCGGGAAGACATGCTGGACAAAGCCGCCAGAAAGATCACTCGGAATCAAAAGCGGAAGCACGACGAGATCAACCACGTACAAAAGACGTACGCCGAGATGGATCCGGCCACGGCCGCCCTAGAGAAAGAACACGAAGCCATAACCAAAGTCAAATACATCGATCGTATTCAGATCGGCAAGTATGAGATAGACACCTGGTACTTTAGTCCGTATCCAGACGAGTACGGTAGGCAATCCAAACTGTGGATCTGCGAGTATTGTTTGACGTATATGCGTCTGGAGGCGACGTACCGGCAGCACTGTTCCAGATGTCCTCACAGACAGCCTCGCGGTAGTGAAATCTACCGCAAGGGAACGTTAGCCATATTCGAAGTCGACGGTAAAGATCACAAAACGTACTGCCAAAATTTATGTCTGCTCGCTAAACTTTTTCTAGATCACAAGACGTTGTACTTTGACGTCGAGCCGTTCCTCTTTTATCTCCTGTGCGAAGTCGACAAACAGGGTGCCCACATAGTCGGATACTTTTCAAAAGGAAAAGAATCGCCGGAAGGTAACAACGTAGCTTGTATCCTGACGTTGCCCCCGTTCCAAAGACAGGGCTACGGCAAACTCCTCATAGCGTTCAGCTACGAGTTGTCCCGGTTGGAGCAGGTCGTCGGCAGTCCGGAAAAACCGCTGTCCGACCTCGGTAAGCTGAGCTATCGCTCGTACTGGTCCTGGGTGTTGTTGGATTACTTGCGCCGAGGCCGGGGCACGGTCAGCATCAAAGATCTGAGTCAGATGACAGGTATCTCCCAAACAGACATCATATCCACTCTTCAGTGTATGAACATGGTCAAGTATTGGAAGGGGCAGCACGTGATCTGCGTCACGCCCAAGATCGTCAGCGAGCATTTGATGAGTTCGCACTTTAAGAAGCCGCGGCTGTGCGTCGATCCGAACGCACTGCGATGGTCCCCGCCCAAGTTGCCATACTCCAAGTCGAAGAAATAGTACGCGTTGTATACGTGACGGTGGTAGTTTTTAACGATACGTACCTGTCGAATTGCTGATATACGCTTATGCACGCAAATCGTAGTTGTTATTGAGGAATGTTGGATTCGACCCGTCATCTGCGTAAAGTGACGGGTGGTTTTTTTTTTTCGGTGTGCCTGTTGTCGTCGTCGTAGTTGATCGTTGCGAATGGTGCCGGATGAGGATGCGCGAGGAATGTTTCGATTATGTGACTAAAATTTTTTTGTAATTCATATCAGATAAAAATTAATAGTAAAAAGTTACAGCCTGTTGAACCAATGAGGTATGAAGTTTTACCTCATCTCGTAAAGATCTACGTCAAGTATTTTAATTTTAGTTATGTTTTAAGTCGGGTTCTATGAATCTTCATACTATTGTGATAAATATATTTTTTAAAATACAGTGATAGTTCATTCAATATTGTTTCATATTTCTATTCCTCACCTTTTACAAACGGATTCCTACACTGATTAGTAAAAAGACAACTAATTAATCGAGTATTTAAATCAATAAACAGTCGATAACTTTTCAAGAACATGGTCAGTAAAAAAACATATTTTTGGTAAGTGACCTTTTTAAAAACGTAAACCATAAATAAAATGGGAGGCTTCCTAGCTTAAGGAGGAGAATCATGTTGGTATTAATCAGGAAAAAAGTTAGTTACTGTTTAATTACTCGCCATTTAATATATGTACTGATCACTTAAGTACTGAACCAATAAATAAATTATTATAGTCGAATAAATGGAGACACTAACTTCAGACGTGTCAATATATAAAAGAAGCATTTTGATTTCTTAATAATTTAATAATATATTTTTATTTCTATACCTCTTTAAATATGAATTTAAAAATTTTGAACTTCTCAATATTAAATACTAAAAAATTACACACAATTATGTTAAAACAGTCTCATTTTTGGTGATTTATACAAATGAAATTATTTTTGTTTGAAACACTTCATTTCATTTATATTTTTTATGGAACACTTAAAAAACAATGAATATGTTACAATTTCAACAGATTATAAAAAATAGCAAGGATTTTCATAAAATCAATCGTCTTTCGTATGATCACTAGTGTCCTTTTCACTTATATTTGCAATGTTCAAAACACTGGAAGTATGAGATGAAACTCGTCTTTGGTCAACGGAAGCTTCCCTCGGAAAAAAGAATTCTCCAATCGATTTAAATCTAAATAAATGAAAAAAAAAAAAAACAACTTTTTAATACCCTCGATAAATGTAGCTAAACTGTTAATTTTGTTTGATGCATGGATAAATTATTGAATTTGATCACATTGTTATTAAAATGAAAGCTGAACTTTTCAAGAATGCTTAGTAAAATGAAATGTGCGGGAAAGAAAAATTATGAAATGTTTTATCAAATGTTCTTTTTATTTAAAACACACATACAAAAATATAGTTTCATATATATGTACGAGTATTTCATATATTGCAACAAAGTGTGCATGTCCGCACATTCAAGACAGAGATCACGCAAAAAAAACACACATCTTACAATATACTAATGAATATGACTGGAATATCATGAAGGAGGGAAAGTATACAAATTGAATAAGTCATAACCAGGTTGTCTTTGGCTTGTAAAATAAAAATGTCCATGTATTATTTTCCTTAGGAGCATTTCTTCACAAAGAAAATTATCATAGTAATAAAATTAAAACATAAGAATATTAAAAAAAAGTATTTGTATGTATCGCAGATAAATAAATGCATGTTCATAACACGTCATAACCGCTACTTAAAATATAGACAGCACATAAATAGCGAATCTACATATTTAATAAAATATAAAATTCAAATTCATAATCTCAATGTCTTTTTTCTGTAGAATAAAACTAAAAGAATTCTACACACAATTGAACTTTCAATTGAAGTAATGGCCCATTAATGAACATAAACCCAAACTACCTAAATATAATGAATTGGCACTGTTGTATTATAAAAGAGCTCGTTCACTGTACTCCCAACATACTTGACATTATGTTTATCGGTGTAAATATGCGACAACGTCACCAACGAAAACCGAAATTTTGCACATAAACAATATACATAATTGTAAAATTACATACCTTAACATATGCACACAGTTAAAAATGATAAAAGGCTACCAAATTTCCTCCCAAACTCGTAAAACGAATAAAAATCCCTAAAATATTTCAACTCGCAAGTACCTAATTTAATTCAAATAAAATAATGTTTATAATAAAAGTAATTTGTAACTCATCATAAGTATAATATAATACGTGAAACCTTTAAAATATTGCATGCAATGAATGTTACAATATATTTTGTACGATAAGCTGAATTACTTTTAGATCGAATGAATTTTTGTTAAAATAATGTGTTTGGATTTTATAACAGTTACACGATAATTATAATTTAGAAATAACAATAATTTATAGTAATAATAGACCGAATAAAAAAAAAATTATAAGTACAAATTGTTTACAAAAAACAAATAAATAGCAGCCTTATTTATGGATGCATAATGCAAACCGGAATGATTTACGAAACATTCAAAATGTCAGTCTTGTAGTACATATATGTAATAAACCCTAGCGGGGAAACAACCATCACAAAAGATACGATTAAAAACATTAAACTCATCATCGCAAGTTGGATTAACCGCGACAACATTTCGCACAAGTCAATTCAAAAACGTCACACAATCGGACAAAATATTAACATTTTCGACTAACCTATTGTAAAGTTCTCTTCGGACAGTGGCAGTGAATTTGTTAATAAGACACAAGGTTGCTGCTGTCGCAAACACAAGATTATACAGGAGAACAAGCTTGAAATTACCAAGCCATTCAATACTACCAAAATCACCAAGCAAATCAAAGTTTGTTACGCCTATAGAAAATTAATAAAAAAAAATCGGTTAAACTAAAGATAAAAAGTGTCACAGTAACATACTCGAAAGTGAAGAACGTTACCTAGAATTTTGGCGAGGACCGGCAGTGCCGAACTCAAAATCAACAGCATCGCACAATTGGCTACGAGGTGAGATAGGGGCGTTCGCGCGGGACGAGGACGAAGACGATGAGCACATCCGTACAAACCGGTGCAAGAAGCGGCCGCTAAATATAGCAAAACTGCCACTTCTAGGGCAGCCCCAATCGGACCCAGCCTCGACAATGACCGAATGCCCAAAGTAAATTGCTGAAAATGAAAATGACTATTTAGTACAAAACAGTACAGATGTTAACACTACAACATAACATTGTATTGGAAACGTTGAATTTTATTAGTAATGGTCAAGTAGTGAATCAACTTGTTTATATTTACCGATGTTGATATTGGCAAAGCTTTAAAGCCGACTAATAATTCTAGCGTGTTTTGCAACACCATGAGAACTGCAATCCCGGTTAGCAACAGCAGAAGCAAAACTGCAAACGGATATACAACATTTCGGCGAAAGGATGACGTGCGTCGTTGACTATCGGCCACCTATAAAATTATAATCATCGGAATTGATAACACTGGGACAAAAAAAAACTACCGGAGTGTAGACGAGTCAATCTTTACCAAGTTTGACCCACTGAATCCGAATATGATGATGAAATTTGTTGTTTAGCTCTCGTTTATGATACACGAGCATTTAAAAAATGGACAATTTTTCCATTTCCATTCCACGACCACCTCTAAACGCGACTTCAAATCATCTACAGCTCAAATTTGTTCGTTTAGACAAATATAAAAAAACTAGCCAACATAACGCATAACACCAGGAAAAAATTCGAAAGAAAGTTTATACTTTTGCTATCAAATACTACAATTGATAGCAAAAAACATCTGACTATTGCTTCCAATACTCATTTTGAATACAAGTATACGAATACATTTTGAATAAAAGCTAACCGACAAATTTCATTATCATATTTAGATTCATTGAGTCAGATTTAGTAATGATTTTTGGGTCTCCGCTCGGGTAACTCAAAAACGTGATTTTTTGTTGTACAGTGTAATCTTTACAAAAATAGCATTGAAATCCGTAACAAAAAAAATATAGATGAAGAACCTCTCGCTTTTCCTGAACTTGTTTCAACTGTATATTGAGATGAGCTTGCAATGCGCCATTTCTCAATCGGAACAGATTAGTACTGTCAATCTCTTCGAAGCTCATATCGGTGTTGTTTAAAACTGGACTTCCCGTAAGAGGTGGACTGATCGGAGGCGGGGAGATATAACTTTCACCTAAAAGAAACAAGACAAAACATAAAATGTTTTACGTCAGAAAGTTAATTCCAACAATGTAACAACACAAGACCTGTATTTAAAGCGAGCTTTAGCCGCCTTTGGACAGTTTGTTCTTCCAACGAATAAGCGAAAAATTCCTCATTTATATCCCTGAGAAATTGCGGTTTAACCAATATTTGACCGACTACACCAAAAAGTCTAACAAATCCGAGAGGGGTACATACTGAAAAAAAAAAAACACCATAATTAAAATACACAAAGAAGACTAATTAATCAGTCAAAATTTAAATCAACAATAAATAAATAAATTTCAAGGAAATAGTCAATATTATATTTAGAAAACGGTAACTTTTTCACAAACGGTCGGTAAACTTTAAACACTGCCCGTTTATATAAATTAGCCTGTATTTATTGGGTCGGTAACTTTTTGGGTTTTCGGTCAGTTATTGTTAACCAAATGGTGAGTAATTTTAATAAAGGGTCGGTAATTAATACTAAACGGTCAGTATTATATTTTGAAAATTGTCACTAAATAATATATTTTTGGTAAGTAACTTTTTCATAAATGATTATACAGTTAAATACCAACCGTTTAGTATCAATTTAATATATTTACAGATCACGTAAGTGCTGACCCCTTATAAAACTTGCTGACCATTTATTAAAATTACTCCCCATTTGGTTAAAATAACTGACCCAATAAATACAGGCCAAATTTGTATAAACGGTCAGTATTTAACTGTTAGCAAGCAATTTAAATGGTCACCAAGTTTTAAAAGGGTCAGCACTTATGCGATCGGTAAATATATTAAATTAATACTAAATGGTCAGTATTTAACTGTAAAATCGTCTATAAAAAAGTTACTTAATAAAAATATATTATTTACTGACCATTTTCTTGAAAAGTTACTGACCGTTTATTGATTTAAATACTGACTGATTAATTAGTTGCCTATAAACTTAATTATCATTTAGTATAAATTACTGACTGTTTATTAAAATTACTCACTTGGTTAACAACAACTGACCGAAAATCGGAATAGTTACTGACCCAATTCATATAGGAAACTGTTTGATCAATATATTAATGCCAACTACGCATAGTCACGGTTACTATGGCTATAACCAATCAACAAAGAAGAATAGACAGAGCAGAAATATTTCATTAAATCTCAACCAAGGCGATGGACGAAGAATGGAACAACTTCATGCACAAGGTAACAGAAATCTCGACAATAGTCGACGGATTGATATCCGAAGACAAGGAGACGGCAGATAATGCGCAATTATTAGCGGACGTTTATTTGCGTGAAAAAAACAACTTGGAAACGGACGGAGAAGTCAACATTAAACTAAAATGTGACCGAACCGTTATCAACAAAACGACAGATAAGAAAGACGACGAGAAAAAAACCAATCCCGTAAGTTTTCCTACCGTAATATAATATAACCGTAACGAGAGATTCGATATATAGATTCGTGTGTGTGTAATTTACAGAACGAGATGAATCCTGAAACTTTCATGAGACAGATAAGCCTAGATGCTGATAAACGGGCAGCCGATAAAAAAATTCGCAAGGAGAAGGCGGACACTTTCAAGACGCAAGCGTCGAAAGCATTCAAAAGAGGCGAGTACGAATTGGCTGTATTGCGTTATGACAAAGCAATTGAACAAATAAGAGACAGCTGCCTGCTGTACACAAACAGGGCACTGACACTATTGAAATTGAACGAGTACGAAAAGGTACGCAAAACGATCATTGAAATATTTAACAATATCGAAATGTGTAAACTGTGGGGTGAATTTTGCGATTTAGTATGTAAATGGTTGAAAAGTGAACACATAGTTCGAATAGCCAAAGAAATATTCAGTTTCATCATTGTGAGATTGTTCCAAAGGGGCTTATCGTTGAATTTTTCATCATTAAGTTATTCGATTATACAAATTGTTTACGTATACATCATTCAACACATTTTCACAGTGACCGTCGAATACATTAAGGACAAAATGAACGTGTAATTGATTTTTATTATTGTTTTTATATTATTCACGTAAAATAAACAGGTTTTATCGGATTGTGAACGGGCCTTACGAATAAACGAAAGCAGCTTCAAAGCTAAACTTTATCGAGCAAAAGCATATCGAGAAATGAGGAATCAACAGCAGTATTTGGTGTGCCATGAAGAATTATCGCAAATGTATCCTCAATATAAAGAATTGATCGATGATTTCTTAAAAGAACATTCATACAAAGACAAAGATGAAGACGAAGATAGCGACAACAGTGAAAATTAGAATATAATAAAATAGAAACTGTCTTAATCTGCGTAAGTCAGTTGTAATATAAATAACATACCTAGTAACATCAGGACGCCAATAAATGATACACACGAATATAGAAAAGGTAGATAATAGTTCCACAAATCTGTAAATATTTAAAAGTATTACAACAAATTGTCAAATGTATTAGAAAAATATGTTGTTTGTACAGTACAATTTATATACAAGTAATGTTTAGCTCTAATTAGCGTTTCCCCGATTGTGCAATAACTTTAGTTCAAATGTATGTAAACTTTGCACAATGAGTCATGGTCGCAATAAAGCTATAACTGTTGCTGAAATAAACTTACCCAATTTCTCAATGGTGGTGTTATTTTTATCGACCAACGACGATATCACATACGTAAAGCCTAAAACTATTCCCGCCAGCAGTGCCAGAACTGTGCACGTCTCGTACACACGAGACATGACACCAGATCGGTGTCCAAAGAATCCGGACGACTCCGTAAACAGATAGGCAAACGGGAGCAGAACAAACAGTGACAAATTTGAAAATAGAAACACGTGATTCCAAAGGCCTGAAAAGACAAATTGCATTACAAATATTTGATTTTTCATTCGCAATGTAGATACATTACTGGTTGTGAATGATCAACCTTGTATTAGAGAACTATTCAGCCATTTGACGTAGTAACTATCGGGATATATTAGCAAAACTTCGTTGCTGACGATGGATATGGGTAGTAATAGCAGTGAGCCGACGGTGATCGTCAGAGCGAAGGTACACAGCCATACACTTATTCGGTATATTATTATTTCGTCCTCATCCGTCGAGTAACAATCTTCGTGATCCTTACGTCTGAACTTTTCGATCAGAGCGTACGAGGCGAGATACAACATTATAAAGAGAAGCAAAAATATCTGAAACAAAAAATAAAATATCAACATAAAAATTAACATTAAATTATTTAACAGTTATCGCAAGTGACCCTCCGTAAATTTATGACAAATAATAAATTACGATACGGATAAGTACATTCATACAATCTGATGCACGTCTGATTTTGTAATGAACATTTAATTAAAAAACTATAGATAACTTGTTAAGCCCACTTAACGTAACTGATGAAAATGAGTTAATATTTTATGGGTGTATTTTTGCGATTTTTCATATCGAAATTAATGTATCTTCAACCAAAAGTGACTTTTTAAGCTATTCATTTTAGTGTATCTACCACATCAGTGTGCAGATACGGTTTTTCAGCTAAGGAATTGTTATCAAGTTAGTTTATTTAGGTAAATTGCTTAAGAAATTTACCTAACTAAACCTTTATATATAAATTATACATGTGTGTATGAATAAAAAAAATCTTAATATTTATTGTCGATCTTTCTGTGTGCTGATAAGGTTTTTCAGCTAAGGAATTGCAATAAAGTTACGTAAATTAACCCAATTTTTAAAATAATGAGTTGCTTTCGAATTTTAGTTGAAAGGGAAAAATACCTATTTTGATGATTTTTTAAATCAAAATTTCTTAAAAAAAAAATCAAAATTTTTAATTAAAAAAAAAAAATCCTAAGCAAATTTATCGTAAGTGCTATCTACTAATATATAATTTTTTTTAATTTGCTTAACATTATCAAGACACGACAGAAAATAGTCTCATACATTAAAAAAAAAAATTAAATAAATCAGTAATATGTGAAGAAAAGCACAAATTAGGAGTAAAACTTTAAAGTTCATTTATCTCGATACTATTGTTTTGTCAGCTACGTTAAATGGGCTTAGGATGACACAACAGTTATCTCTTGGTAAAATTCCCAATAATTAAGATACAGATAAGTGCATTTATACAATCGGATGAATGTATGTGTAATTTCAGCAATGCACGTATAATCATTTAAAACTTGATACAACTACGAGATAGATAACTCAAATTTGAAGAAGGTTAGAGAAATTTATCAAAAATCCATACAGATAGATACGTACTACGCAAAAAGTGATGCAACATCAACGAAATACATTATTTTATACGTGTGAAATTGGACATGGGATACGTCTCAGGGACTACCATGCAAAAAAAACCGTGTAAAAAAAAAAGATATGTACATTGATAAAAAAAATTCTCTAACTCGAAAATAAATCGAATTTATTTTTTATTTATACATAAAAACATTTTCACAAGTTACATACATAATGAAGTAATAACTTGACATGGTTTTCGATTTAAATTTAATTTAATATAATATAAAAAAAAGTGTCGCTACTTGACAATAAAAATGCCTGTTTACTGCTGTTTTTTTTTTTATAATTTTTTGAAACCGTGTTAAAACAAAAAAATTAATTGGTATGTTTTCCTGGACCGTGCAAAAAAAGAATCGGGTGTACTATCGAAAATAACTCATTTGCGCATTTGAGCATTTGCGACACGTACGGTTGCCATGCAAAAAAAATTAACTTTTTGTCACAATTGTACACCATTTGAACACCAATTCGCACGAGCCATTTGAAACGACGGTTACGCGGTCACTTCTTCATCTGCCTTCGAAACCAAATTGGCAAATATGCAAAAAAAATATAATCAATATATACATACATATGTATATATAATCAATAATCAACGGAGGTGAATCGATACGATTTGAAGGATTATTATATTTTTTACATAGATACAATACAAAAATACAAAGGAGCGGCTGAAACAAAACAAAAACTAAAGTAAACACAGACAAGTCTATACATGGTCGAGCTATCAAATTACACTAGCAGTACATAGTAGTAGTAATAGTAGTGGTTATGAATGGAGTACTGACGATTTGCTCGCGGACATTGTTGTGAAAAATTTGCTCTCGCAGGTCGGCCTCCTCCAGATCCATGAGTGGCTGAAGGCTTTCAGGGTCTGAAAGGGTTCTGGCGAGATAAAGGGGGTGAGGTGTGGGGCGGGGAGGCCGCCTGACCCCTCCTGCATTTCTGACACTACGTCTACTCAACAACACATCGCCATCGTTCCTCCCCCCTCTTCTCTTCCCCTCCAGCCGCTGGAGGCAGGTCGTAAGGTCATAGCGAATACGGCCATACGCACGCGACACTAATTATGCGCACTTGTCGTCATCGCCGACGTGAATTTGCAATTTTCCAGCTCTAATTGCGCGTTGTGCATTTGGAAATTTGATCGTGTTGATTTAGGTTGCTTTTTGTCGATCGTATGTGGACGAGATCGAAGGGGAAGTTTTTTGAGGTCAACCCGAATTTTCAAAATATATCGGAATTTTATAATAAAAAAAGGATAAATGAAAAACATTTTTTTTAATACATTTAATTGAAAACTTTCACGCTACATGCTTTTCAGAGTCTTAGACATTTTAAATACTAAAACAACGAGCTGAACGAGCACGAGATGACGCAGACACGCAAAAGACAGTGCGGTAGTTGAAATGTTGCGGACGTGGCGTACGCAGACCTAGGAATAGGAGTACGGGAATTCCCGGCCTTGTAAGATCAGAGCGTCTCGCGTCGCCTATTGCACCTTGTGCATTTTCTCGGTACTTGTCTGCTAAGTCCCCACAGGAAGTAGTACCCCCAGTGATTGCACCTCCTACCGTTTGACAATCGCCTCCCTGAGAGTGTATTGGAGAAGCGTGTATATGTGCATTGTTGACATACTGATCTGACGTTTCAAGTATGAAATTGGGCAATAATTGAACTACGTTAATACATTTACTTCTAGAGCAGGGCAGATAGTCTTATAACCTTCCAAGTGTTCCCTGCTATATTATACCTTGACCTCGACGACCTCGGCGCTTCCATATACGAACGATGACAGCCTGACAGCCGATACGATTATATTTAAAATCATTTGAGTTTAGGACTACTAGTTTGAATCCAATGAACAACCGAGTGAATAATGAACCTTCGCAGCAAACTGTAACTTTGCTATAGCCCAGTGAGTTTGGAACCGTCTTCCAAATCAGCTAGAAAATATAAACCCCTTAAAAAATCATCTAGACAAGTTTTTGAATATAAATGGTTTTTGTATTGGGGGATCTCCTGTTTTAAGACACGTTTTTTTTGCCTATTTTGTCTATGATTTGTTTTTGGGGGGATTTCCCTTTAAGACACGCGTTTTTTGCCTGTTTTGTCTATGATTTGTTTTTTGGGGATTTCCCCTTTAAGACACGCATTTTTTGTGCTCTTATTCTACATCGTTTGTGACGCATGATATAAGAGAGTAATGATACTACACTATTAAGATAGAAAAAATCTAGAAATGATATGGATTTCACTCTAGAACTGCTAATTCTATGAAGGCTCGTCTTATCTCAGTCGGGACTCTCCTTCTTTCGCTAAAGACAATCGCCTTATCTAGCTTTATTAAATATTCATAGATGTCAACGATGACAAAACTGCGCATTTTGACACTGCGACTCAATTAATTTATCCATAAAAAGTTAATTTTCATGCTCGCCCTCCCCCCACCCAATAGCGATGACTAAAAACAGTAAAACCACAGCGCAGTGGTCGTAACGCGTAAGTCGGTTGGTAAACCTGACCGCGTGTTGACACTTGACAGTTGTGCAAGTAAGTGCGAGGTGTCTTCGGTCGTGGAGCGAATCAGCGAATGTGGGATACGATGACGGGGTTTACCGTTCGCGTTCGCGGAGCCAGTGGTCAGGTCGAAGTCGGAGCTCTGAAGCCGGGGACGAGTGTTGCCGATCTCGTGGCTGCGGCAGCTCGAAGTCTCCAAACCAGCCCAGCCACCCTCACACTCCTCGCTGGCTACCCACCCAGGCCTCTGCCTCAGGGACCCAACACCACCATAGCTGAGTGTGGAGTTCGTCCTGGAGACACCCTCGTGGCTGAAACTAATGCCGTCCCTTCCACGGCTACACAGCCGCCCCCTCCGCCTGACATATCCGCCCTCGTAGGTCGGTCGCCCCTAATCAAACAAGTGGTGCCCTCGGACAACTCCTGCCTCTTCACCAGCATTGGTAATTGACGTTTACCTTATGACTATTTTGACTGTCACTTTGTTAACGACGGTGATACCGTTTTTCTTTGTTAAGTTTTTTCAGGGCTAGAGGATTATGGTTGAAATGGGCGAATTTTATAAGAGCGAATCCATTATGGTCGAATGGAAAATGTCACAAACGGATGAGGTCTAAGGTTCGGTTTGGCGAGTGGCGAACCTCTTTAGAGAGAAGCAGGGGCGCGGGAACGACTGATAGTTTTTGCTGCAGTCTAACAAACTGTTTGATCCACTCGAGATGCTGCAGCACTCGCCAAACCGAGCCTCAATAGGAACAATGTAAAAAGCAGATAAGGTCTAATAAGTATAAGGTTCTAAGAATAAGATGGAAATCGCGAATATCGATAAAATACTTATAAGGTCGAAAATCTTAAATAAGACACGGGGAGTAATTTTCTCTGTTGATTATCGTCGTCATTTTCAACCGTTCACCATCCACCACTGGATGGAGGCCTCTCCAATCCTCTTCCATTACTGTTTGTTTCAAGCAATCTGCATCTACTTAACTTCGGAAGTTCTCAATTCATCAACCCACCGTCCGCTCGGTCTACCCTGTTTTCTTTCACATCCTCTCGGAAACCGTTCCAGTATTTCTCGCGTCCATTTGCCATTCATTATTCTCGCTATGTGTCCAGCCCATTGCCACTTCAACTTTTTCACACGTTCCGCTATATCTGCCACTTTAGTCATGCTTTTTACCCATATGTTCCTCATACGATCTCTTGTTATACCGAGCATACATCTTTCCATGCATCTGTGTCTCTGTTATTAAAAACTTAAAAGAAATTTCCAAGAAAACCACTTTTTATCTTATTCGTATTGAACCTTATACTTTTTCCAACTTATTCTTATTAAACCTTATCCGCTTTCTACATTATTCCCATTAGACCTTATCCGTTTGCGATATATTCACCCGATGATACGGTCAACGGGAAATTGTAGTATATACAAGCCACCTTGAGGAGAAACACCTCCACATTCTTTCTCCCTAAGACCCTCACATGAGGCCCCCCCCTCAACAAATATAGTTTGTTAACCTTTCCGTTGAGGTCAGACGGTTGTCCAGCAAGGAATAAAACACTGAGTATTTCGACCGTTGATACTCCTGAAATAATTTCAATACAATTCCAAGCAGACTGTCGATAGACTTGAGCTCTTTTTATTACGAAAATTTAGAAAAATGGGTCTGTGGCTCATTTCTACAAATTTTAGTAGTATAAAAATTTCGCCTGCAGTGGATTTTTATAAAATTTTTAACAAAGTCAATGAACTAAAACTACATGAGGATTAGTTGAATAAGAAGTATGTAGTTGGTGCAAGTATAAAATGAACGACAATTTTTTTTCTTTGTGTATTCTTTTCGGGTAAAATAGATATGGTACCCCCCAGCTATGACTGTTTTGTTTTTCAATAAGTAGTTGCTTTATCAATGACACATTGCTAGTTCCGATTGTAAAATATACAACGATGTGCCTATCTGTAACTACAATAATGTATCGTCGTTGATGTTCTAGGTTTTGTGATAAACGGAAAGGTCGACACTTCGATTGCGCCGTATTTGAGGAAAGTCATCGCCGAGGCTGTAGCTGGAGATATTACCAATTATTGCGAAGCGTTTTTGGGCAAACCCAACGCAGAGTATTGCGACTGGATACAAAAACCCAACTCCTGGGGTGGTGCAATAGAAATATCCGTTCTGTCGACGTTCTTCGGAATCGAAATAGACGTTGTTAATGTCCTGAACGCGGTGGTGAATAGATTCGGCGAAGACAAAGACTACGGACAGCGAGTGTTTCTATTGTTCGATGGCATACATTACGATCCTTTGTATTCAGAAAAGGCGGAGGTAGATTTTGTCTTTCAAATTCACACAAGATGATGAAATCACCATAATCTATGTTTTATGCGTTTACTTTTAACCGTTACAGGGTAGTATACAAACCATATTCCCGACTGAAGATTTGGAAATATTACAAGATGCAGAAGAGCTATCGAAGTCGTCTCACCCTTCTACCGATGTGAATAATTTTCAAACCAAGTGTTTAGTTTGTGATGCCGTTCTAATTGGATTGAAAAGTGCCAATCAGCACACATTAGAAACTAATCACACCATGTTTAGCGAGATCTAGCATTCGTTTCAAAATTTGAATTTGCTATAACAAAAAATTGTCTGATAAAATAATAACAAAAGTATATTTATGTATGTCACAAGCGTAGTAATAGCCATTATCAACACTTTGTTCTATTCCAACGATGAATCTTCCTTGAATATATCACATTTTTATTTGAATTGTAATTGTAATATTTGACCAAAGATTCATTTATGTGCGCATTTTTTTATTACACCTCTGTAAATTATTTCATACAGCCGATAGGCATTTAAAACAAAAATTATATTAATTCAATGATGTGAGGAATGAGATCTCACTGACTGATTTATGATTAATTATTAATAAATCTTAATTGAAAAATTGATATTTTAGTCCTAGTTATTGAACAGAATGTTGGCAGTCCAATAAGACTAGCCAAGGAAAGAAGCAAATGCTACAGTTTGGTTGCCAACCTTCATTAGAAGACGGCACTATGAATAAAGAAGAAGTTACTAAATAAAAAATATATAATTATGCTCAATGTTTCAATTAATATAGTAGATAAATATTTTTATTTAACGCTGTATATGTTTTGCATTTGTTAACAAATAAAAAAAATATGGATAATAAAATATGAAATGAAATTAAAGGAGAATTTGACATTTTGACCCATTCATTCAATGCTCAAGTATCTTGCGACGTACGAATGGAATGTTATCTAGAAAAAATAATTGCAAAATACGAATATTAACATAAAAAATAGCAATATAATATGAGGGGCTCAGTGTCATACCTACCCAAGCCGCACTAAATGTTGTTTCGAGTAAATGCGATTCAAATTAATTAGTTCAAGAACACTCAGTGATAATGGTTGTGCGATAATGACAACCTTAACGTACCTATAGAATGACTAGGTCCTGATAAATAATTATGTGGCAGTGACCCCGTCAAATACATAGAATTTTACATATTGTATTAGTAAATAAGAATTAAGTAAGTACATATTAAAACGAGCAATTTTTTTCAGTTACAAATTTTTATTTGTTTATAATAAATAATGTGCCAAATACAAAAGTCATATTTAATTATGTGTTCCAGAGAACAAAGCAATTGTGTTAAAAATAATTAAATATGTTAATTTTTGGGTTCTTCAATTTAACATTTTAAAATTCCGTATTCAGTGAATAGTTATTAGACAGCAATCCTTTATAAGTAAAGGTTGAATTGTACATGCGAGACGAATGATGTGGATATTAAAGAGATACATCTTGCTTTCGTATGCAGAGGTTGCCACTTCACCAAATTTTGAATGAGTTTATACTTGATTACATAAACACTGATCGAAAGAACAAATTAATATGCACAAACAGTATCTATTTACAGTAAGTTAATTAAATGCATAGAATATTTGAAATACATATATGTACATACATAGTTGAAATTGACATATTATTATACCGAAGAATATATAATCTTTACAAAATCTTGATTTTTCAATCATTTTTAGCACATATAATTTTTAAACTAATATATTATATATGTACAATGAATCACAAAACTACATTACTAAATATCACTCTTATAAATTTGCAATAAAATGTGTATGTAAAATGTGTATGTATGTATGTATGTGTATGTGTATGTGTATGTATGTAAATGTGTATGTATTTGAAAAAAATAATTATTCTTAAATACCTGTGTATCATTTATATATTATGAAATATATACATACATATGTTTGTATATTACAGCACCTTTTTTTCCATTAGTAAAAACGTTAATGAATGTTCACGAGAAATATGCAATTAAAATCGACTATAATACATTAATTTCATGTAACAAATACTTAAGCACCAAAAAATAATTTGGTGCCATATTCAAATTTCTTTTCTATCATAAAGACTTTAAAAATATATTATATGCACCTTTATTGGCATACATATGTACAAACATGTACGTAGACAACTACCAATATTTTACAAATATGATATGTATATTTAAGTGTGGCTGTGTTATACGGAAGTGTGGAAACGAGGCAAGGCAATTCCGAATTTGGTCTCCATTCCGGTGATGATAGGTATTGCCACTTGATAACCGCCAATATGATGCGGTTTCGTGGGCACAGCTTCCATGGCAGAAGAGACGTGCAATTCGGATCCAGCAGGTCGTCTACAAACGCAAATAAAATTTCAATGTGTTATGTAATTTCAGGGCTATGTGTATTGTGATGAATTAAATACGTACGATCCACCGAAATCCACGAAAACCAATCTTTGCAAAACTTCATATGTTAGTAGAGTTACACCGAATTGTGGCGATGATCTGAACACTCGGGCTGAAATATATTTAGATAAGTTATTTAATCAAATCGAGGATAAGAAATATGTGAAAATGTGAGGTCAAATAAATTAATGAGTTTTTTTTAAGTTTTTAATAACAGATACATAGATAGATGGAAAGATGTATGCTCGGTATAACAAGAGATCGTAAGAAGAACATGGTAAGGTAAGATGATGCATCGGTAAGAAGCATGATTAAAGTAATATGGACGCGAGAAATACTGGAATGGTATCCGAGAGAATGTGAAAGAAAACAGGGTAGACCGAGTGGATGATGGGTTGATGAATTGAGAAGAATGTGTGGAGTCAAGTGGATACAGATTGCTCAAGACCGACAGGAATGGAAGAGGATTGGAGAGGCCTTCATCCAGCAGTGGATGGTGAACAGCTGAAAATGATGAATTGAATATACCCGTCGTTCCTTTCCAGAAAGCTCGTGGTCCTTCTTCTTTGTAAATTTTCCGCGTAGCATCAAGTACTCCAGTATAGGTAGTTTGACCCGTTCTTGCTACTACCTAAACATTGATTAATTATTTTTACTAGTATTGCAATGGTTAATGTCTGAGTTTTTTAACATATGTATGTATATGATTCATACTTGTAGGCGAGTTTTTATAACATCGGCGGGTGTGACGAGTGATGCTGCAGGAATACCAGCTATGGCACCAGCACACAATAGCGACAACGGATGATTATACCCATTTTCATCAGCAAAAGATGCCTGAATTAGAAAAATATCATAATATTCTGATATAAAATTATGTGTCGCCAAAAAGGTCCTAGTAAATTATTTACTTTGACATGAGCGTAAGCTGGAAAATAGATGGCACTGAAAGGAACATCCCGAAGGAAACAAGCACGTGCTCCTTTATATAAACCGAGTAGACCCAAGTCTCTGACTACACCCAATGCGCTGACTTTCCTCCCGCCACCAGCTAATTCTCCGGCTACTTGCAGTCGAATTTTGACGATTTCTAATGGGTTGGTGAACACAACTTGGGAGGCACCAGCCTACAACAACAATAGTGTAAAATAAAAATTGGCAATGCTGCATTCACAAATGAGAAAGAAATACTTACACAAGCACCTGACGCAAATTCGGCCCAAAGTGGCAAATTTCCCTTTTTATCCATCAATTTATCACGAACAAGATCATTGACCTGAAATAAAAATTAATATATGTATTTACAGCAAAGATTATTAATATATATATATATATATAATAAATATAAAATAAAAAATAAAAATAAAAAATATAGTTGTTTATAATGGAAATTTATTAACTGTTAGTTTGATGGCTTTCTCTGGTGCTACACCGATGAGTTGTGGCAATAAACCTCTGTAAAGACCGAATACGCCCTCGTGACGTATAACTTTTTTGAAACAGTCGAAACTGTTTCTGTAAGCTACTTCACCGATGAAGGAACCCGTCCTCTGATTTTGCATTCTAGTTTTCACCAAGTCAATTGGATATACTGCCGATGCACCGACAGCTACAATGTAAAATGAACATAATTAATAACGAGACTTAATTTAATATTATAATAATTTAAAAACTAATAAAATATACCTCCAGCAATTGAACCGAGGGTAAACCTATATGCGCTTTCTAAAATTGCAATAAAAAAACTACGTTCTTCCGGACTCTGAAATAAATAATATTTTAAAATAAATTGAAATATTTCTAAGATTTTATATCTAATTTTATGTGTTGCACTTACAGATACAGCTTTAATTTCTGCTATTCTTCTCGTTACTAGTTTGAAGTATTGTTCAGGAGTTATAGCATTTAAGTCGTTATATACAATCCTCCTATAAAAATGAACATAGTTTCGTTCAATGTCCTTATAATGCGATTTAATCGACTAGAGGTGTAAAATAAAAGAAAAATCATGAAAATAAAGTACTCTAAGCTAAATTTTTCACGAACCACTAATTTGTACTAGATTAATATGGTGTACAAATAGAAATATTCATGCACCGAGTACGGTAACATAATATATGCAAGAAATTTTCTCGGCTGATTGAAATCTAAATCTGAATGTGTAATTTGTATATACATATGTATGTATATAAAATTATGGTAAATTCATGGAAAAAGATCATCATGCCAATTTGTAAACAAATCTCAGAACTATATACATACATTTGTATATAAATGTTAGTAATAATAATTTAGTGAGAAAATTCTTATTGAAATACAAAATTTTTATTGCAAACTGGTTTGATTTGATAAATAGTTGGGAAATTGAAGCTACCTATAATATAAATATTCAAAAAATACGCCTGTATTATGAAATATAAGATTAAATTACTTGTTTTTAGTTGCGATGGGAAACCCAGTGGTTATGCATGGAAAAAAATATTACAAACTATAAAATACATTAAATATGGACAATTATTGAACGATGCCCTAATCACCCATTTGCTTTCATCTTTCATTAAAAGTTTGCTGGCATTAAATAAAGTAAAACTATGTGGTTTTTTTGTATGAATGCAAATAGGTCATAGGCACATTAAACAGGTAAATAAAATTATAAATATAAAACCATCAACGAAATTTGGATCGATAAATTAAATTATATAAATTTTCTACTGCCAAATTTGGATAATTTAAAATGTTTCAAGTTTGAATTTAACTTAGTCCGATAGCGTCATTCAATATTATGACATTAACGCAGGGTATATATTTATCGAACATAAAAAGGTAAAAAAAAAAATCATGATATGTTAAATAATATAACAAGTAAAATATGTAGTTATAGTGAAAAAATGTTGATATATGTAATTGTAGTGATTTTTTTTTTTTTTGCAATATAAGTCTTGATCAATAGATATATGTATGTAGTATAGAATCATTGAAGCAATTGAAAATCATGCAAAAAATAAAATATTCCAGTAATGCTGCTCAAAAATAATCACAAGCAAAAACATGAGTTATGAATGCTTATAAATTCTGATGAAAAAAAAATAGTGACGGCTTGATACGTGAATCAAGTAAGGAATGTTTTACATTTATTAGTGCAAATAAGCTCATAAAAATAAAATAACATTTAATCATCAAATTAGTTTTAAAAACCAACCCCCATGGCTGCGCCGAGGAACTGTCACTGTGCACAGTAGTTTCTCTGAATAAATTAGAGAATATACATTGAAAATAGACGTGTATCTTCATACGATCGATTACTTCATTCATTAAATATAGCATTTTTGGTACTGCACTAACTTAAGAAATACTCATACACAGAAATTTTATCTGTCGAAGCATTAACGTCTCTTCCGTATTAAAAATTGAATTTATCAAGTATCTTAAGTATCTATTAACTATGACTTACCCAGCAGCATGATGAATCATGTCGCAAAGCTGAAATAATATATCCACTTCCAAGGGTGTGATTTGACTCATCAATTGAGCAGATGCAAGGAATTCCTCTTTTGTAACTTCATGTGATCTATGTCCACTTGTCGCATTCAAGTAAACCCTTTTTATTAACTCCATATTGTTCAGTAATTTATTGAATGCCATAAAATATGGAAAACTAACTTTTCTGCCAGATTGTCCATAACCTGCCACCTGTAAATGTTTTTATAATGGTAAAAACGCCGTGTCTAATAAAAACACTATTATTGTAAAGTGATGAAATAGGAGATTTTAACTTACCGTAGTTAAATTATTTCGAAGGTCTTTAGTCAGCAAATGACCCTTTATATTGAGCATAATATCTTTAAAATCTGTAGCACTTATGAAGCCTGAACTATCTTTATCACATTTTTTAAAGGCTTCCACAGCGTATTCTTCGTGAAAATCGTGTAAAAACTGGCTGAATTCGGAATAAGAAATTGCTCTCTGTTTTTCTTTACCAAAATACAATTTGACAAATGTTCCATCCATGTTAAAAGGCAATTTCTTATGAAGCACGGTCTTTTTCATCACGTCCCCAAACTCATCTGGAAGAAAAGCAATAATTTGAGTTAATGATTTAAAATATTGTGTATAAAATTTATAGAAAGGCTATTAAAGAAAATATACCGAATGTAACCATTCCATTTCCATTAGTATCAAAAAGTTGAAAAGCGGTTTTGTATAATGCATCTGGAACGCAGAGAAGGCCCTCGAATAAGCGGAACTCTTCAAACGAAATGTGTCCATCTTTGTCCATGTCGACTATACTAGCAATGAGCCGTACCGACTCCTCGTTAAAATCTCCTACGAATAACAAATAATGTACACTCGCTGTCAAATGTAAATTCGTGGTGGTAATTACCTCCTAATGACCAGAGTTATAATTACACACTTAAATTAGTATTACAGTATACCTTCATTGTAAAGTCCGAGAAATTTTCGAACAAAGTCATCTCCGGTCATAAACTTTTCGCCTTTTATGTCTACGGTGGCATATTGGCTGAATATGTCTCGTAGTTTTTCTCCATCCGCTCTCTTTAGATGACCTGATCCCTAGAAATGAAAAAAATATATTGTGTATATATACATTATACTCTTATTACAAGCAACAACATAATAAAAAACACAACTTCCTATTATATAATAATTAAATTGAATAAAATAAACGAAAAAAAGTTTGTTTCATGAATCATTATCAAAATTTATCTTATATTAATGTTTTTAAATATGCAAAACAGCGAAGAGGTTCTTACCCTCATGGATGCGGTATATCGTTGCATGAAAGGTTAACTTTTAAGAGTGATTTAGTATATAGTATAATACTAGATAATAACGCGTATACAGCGATAAGATTCAATACAGCACACGGCAAAGGAAATGTCTCGATGACAAAAATTGGTATTACTTTAATGAAAACCATCTGAACGATGGCTCAAATACAACACTACTGGAGTACAAATGAATGAAATATATGAATTTTATCTGTGACCCAATATAGTCACGCGAGATAAGTCAGGCTACTTGTCTCTTGTATAAGTAAACAATGTACATTTTTATTTAAAATAACTTTTACTAATACAACTGTATAATGCCTATTATAAATTGTTACTTACTTTTACTTAACTTAATTTACAACTACGTACTTGGTTAACTCTATCAACTGTTTAAAAAAATATATTTGATTATGTTTATTTTACACGTGTAGTATTATAAAATTTATCGATGATTCAATTTTATACGTAAAAAGATCTATATATGTAACATTAATTGTCATCGGCAAGTCTGATGCAATTCATTTGATAGAATTAATTAATAAGATTACAATGAATAGGTTACCATTAAATTTTATTGCTCGGCAATGGTCCTAGCCTTTACGATTGACGCGCTATAACATTTGACAGTCCCGATTTACAGTATCTAAGATAAGGGAATCACGGTATAAAATAAGTATGACCCACAGTGAGCATGCGACGAATTCGTGCGATTCCACTGTAAACATTAATCAAATTCCGAACACAGATTTTTACAAAATTGTAAGAAACTATTAAAAAATCAATACAAAATGATGTGACGGAATGCTTACATTAAAATTCGGAAAAAATTACCATTTAACTAAAAAAATAGAGTTGTCTTGAATGCTTTTTAATCTGGAAATATTACGGGTACGGAAGCCAGGATGTACATACGTGCGTTGCTCAAATACGCAAATGAAATACTCAAACATATTTACTTAAAGTACAAAACTACACAATGTTGTAACAATACTAATGTGAATTTGTGTGTTGACTGCCACTGCACACTAATACTATTGGAATAATGGTTAAAACCAATAATATCTAAGCTTTATAATTCAAGAAATATCGTCAGATTTATCTAACGAAAGAAGGTAGTGATTGGGTGTCGAAAAAAATATGGTAAGATAAGGCGACGGTGGGTAGTAAAATAGCCAATTGGTGGTTAGCCATTATGTCACTAGTATTGACTTACCATATTATTTTTCTCTCAAACTGGGACACCAGCATTTTACTTCAGGAAAATTTTTTTTTTCGGAAAAATGTGTTTATTTTGTACAATGTAGGTACGCAGGTGAAACTTTTTTCCAAAACACAGCATATCGTTTGTAAAATTTTTTGAATTTTGTGAAAAAACAAAACAATAAACACTCGATAACCTCTTTTGACTGTTATGCACTACCAGCCACAGGTTCCCAACCTTTTTCGAGTGGCGACCCCTTTTTATAAATGCCAAGTAACCCGCGACCCCGATATACGTATTTGAAAAAGGCAGAAAATATTATTCAAACATCAAAACACCGATTGAAAATGAAAATTGCATTAAAGTCAATATTTTTTTAGTTTGTCGTGTCAGTCAACCCCACAGAAAACTCTTCTCGACCCCATTTGGGGTCGCGACCCATAGGTTGGGAATAGTGACTACCTGATCAACAATAATTGTCAGCAACCTACCCTCTTCGCCAAAAGCATATTTATTTTTATTTTGTATTAAATAGTAGCTTGTAGCTAATTTAATACATTATCATATTGAAACTATATATTTACTCTACTTGTATATATGTGTATATACATATATATGTATGTATGTAGGTGTATTTTTAAGAACGCCAGGAACGCCTATTATAATATCCTTGGACACCTCTATACAATACTCCTTTCCCTGTTCTACTTTTAACTTATTTTGAGTGAATTAGTATCGAATACGCACAGCTCATGCCCCGTAACTCCATTTGTCAATTTTCCAAAGAATTAAACGATAAACGCGTACAAAACTGGACAAAAATGGCAAACCGGGCAAAATGACATACCGGCCGGGACGTCAAACAGGAACAAACTAGTATTAGTGTGGCAGTGGCAGTTAACGCCGAATTGTCCTAGTGAAATTATTGTGATAAACTTTTTTCGGTAATATTTTAAGATTACAGAGAGCATTACATATTTTAATGTTTAACTTTTAAAAATTGTGACATCATTGCAGGAAACGAGCTATGAATGATTTACATACAATTACTGGTTCTGTATGTTTTTTACTTTATCCTAATCGGATAAAGTATTGTGATCGTGCGAAAATTCGACCTCGAGATTTTGACTGATTTGTATCGAGTATCATCCCCTGATCACGTTTTCATGATTATTAAAAAATGTCTGTATGTCTGTGTGTCTGTATGTCTGTATGTCTGTATGGCTGTGTACTTATGTGTGTGTGTGTCTGTATGTGTGTTTTCTCCGAAACTATCAAGTCTATCAAGCTGAAATTTCATATCTATTATTTTCACATAAGCTGTAAGAGCCATAAGGAATTTGGTCAACATCAGTGAACCGGAAGTAGGGTTTTTTTCTTGTAGAAAATTCTAAAATTCTTTTACCACAGAATATTTCCGAAACGGCTCCGGGAATTTTGTCGAAATTTCATATCTATAGTTTTCACGTTAGCCGTAAGCGATACTGTGATTTTAGTCAACTTCTGACTAGCGAAAATGGCAGTTTACTCTTGAACGATTTGTTGTTTTTTTTATTTTTTTCGGCCTTTTAGATATATAGTATCATCACAATATTACTAATGTTGTAATTCCGAGAGAAATTGCTATTTAGGAAAAAATAAATCATTAAAATCAGTCAACCGGAAGTAGGTTTTTTTTGTCGAAAAGTTTACCACAGAATATTTCTGAAACTGCTTCGGTGATCTTGTCGAAAATTTATATTTATAATTTTTATATAAAAATTAAGAGTTGATAAGGTTTTGATCGAAATCCGCTGACCGGAAGTGGTAGTTGAATATATGCCGAAGATCGTATTTTACATACATACGCGCGCGCACTCAATATAGTAATTTCATGATATTTATGTATGTATTTTGGTCGGTGTGGTGGTGTGCATGCGTTTTATTTACTTACGTACTTAAAAAAATAATTTCGTTACTCTTTGTATTCCGCAAATATATGGATAATGTCATGGGTTGGCCACACCCGAATTTTTTTCTTTTTTTTTATCAGTTTTAACGGTGAATGGTTAACGGTGGAGTTGATAAAAGGAAAAAAAATCATACGACTAGGGGATGTGTTCCTAAAATAACAAAAACAAACGTAGGCGAGAATTGTTAACTGTTAACAACAGATAGTCCAGCAGTTGTTTCATTGTCAACGGAATCGGATTCGGGTCACGGTTACAATGTTAGCTAACGTCGGCAAAAATACACGTACGAATTTTCCTAGGCTTTTACATAATTTTCAGAGTTTTCACATTGATCGAGAACTTGGCTTAAAATAATCGCCAGCGAAACGTGTATAAACATATAAATAGGATTGTGCGTTTTCCCACGCGCAATCTGCAAACCAACTCTGTTGGTAAGAGGCAGCACGTGAAACGCGCGTGAGGAGTTTTAGATTTTTTTCTTCGTCTTCGTCAGTTAGGAAACCAGCCAAATCTAATCTTATTCGTTGTTTTTTTTTTTGACCATCCTACGGTACTGCAATTAAAATGACCCTTGTCTGCACTCATATGCATAGTTAAAGTTGGTATCAAACCTTTCAACATTCAATTGTTTTACTAATCAAGCCATTACGTTGATATTTTAATATACATACGTTCACTCTGTGGTAAACGGGACGAAAACCACGACGACGGATAAACAACTCACCGCGATACAGGCACACAATCGCGAGCCATCGCAAATCACATTGCACAGCACAATAGTTCCATTGCTAAAATAAAACATTCTGTATCATACTTAAAATATGTACATATATTATTGCAGTAAAAACCCAATTTCACACTAAGCTACGTCGATTTATGACATTTTCACAAACGATCAGATCAAAATGTGTTTTTGCGTTATCACTACAGTATAAATTGAGCAACAACAACACGAGGTCACCTAATGCGGTTACCTAGTAAACAAAAGTGGACCAAGAACAGAAACTTTATTAGTTGAAGAATCTGTAAAGTTCGACATTCATTCATTCATTCATTCACCATCAACTGCTGGATGAAGGCCTTTCCAATCCTCTTCCAGCCCTGTCTGTCTTTAGCAATCAGCATTCACTTGACTCCACACATTCTTCTCAATTCATCGGCCAACCCATCGTCCACTTGGTCTACCTTGCTTTCTTTCACATCCTCTCGGATACCATTTCAGTATTTATCGTGATAATCTGCAATCCACTCTTCTCGCTATGTGTCCAGCCCATTTCCACTTCAACTTTTTCACAAGTTCCGATATATCTGCCACTTTGGTCATGCTTCTTAACCATGTGTTCCTCTTACGATCTGTTTAAACTGGATCTTACGTAACATTCTTGAATTCAGCATCCATACGTCATAAATGGCAGTACGCATTGGTCGTATACCTTATTTTTTAAGCATATCGGGATGTTAGATTTAAAAACTATGTTCATTCTTCCAAAAGCGCTCCATCCTGATTTAATTCCTTCTTCTTTACATCCAGTCATATTCATCAATTGTCCTAGGTATATATAACTATCAACTATTTCCACAATGTAAGTACGTTTTGCGTGCTAAATTCATTTAACATAATTTTAATTTTATTAAAATTGATTTTTACGTTTTAATAAACAATAAGAGCAACGTGTACAAACATGGCAGATTAGTTCAGCTGTACCAATTGTACAGTATTGAGAGAAGCATTTTTAAATAAAATAAGGTTACAGTCAAATTGTTCTGTTCTGATAAGGCAAATTACTGTAGCGGAAAATGTGATAATAGAGTCATGATAATAAATTCACAAGTCACGCTTAATGTGATCAATTGAACGCGTTTTTACATAATCAATCAAATGCATTTCGGTTAAATTCGCCAAATAAAAGTATTCGCGATAAGCCTGAGCTTGTACCAAGCGCGGATGAGTTCGGACGCAAGGTCAAGGTTTTCATTCTGTATAGTTAAACGCGTTAGCTGCCGCTATCTCAACGAAGCGAGCAATAGTATTTCGTTGTTTTGAAAATACTATTATGTAATACAAAAGCATCTGATTAAATTTTGCTTGATACGCTAACCGGTTAAAAGGAGATTTTTTCAAACAAATAGTTCGCCAACCTTTTCTACTCGTTGAATCGCCTCGGTAGTAGTACGTGGAGTCAAAGTTTAAGTATGAAATATTGGCCAACGAGGTTGCGAACTTCGCCAAATGTCAACAAAGTGTTTGATAAAACGGCCAATAAAAAATTGACAGGTCAAAAAGCACGTAACGAAAATCCGGTTCGAGCCGGTGCGACAGCTGTCGTTATCAAATTGTGCCGGCTTGTCGGATAATCGAACCGACAACGCGATTATTATTTATTAAACCGTATAGCGAAACGTGAGATGAAAATCGAGGAAAAATCCATCGAGTTTTCCGCCAAAGACGCCATCGGTTAACCCGTGACCCGGCGAGCTAAATTATGCGCGTCCGCTAGTAGGGACAAATCGTTAATCACAATTGTCTCATATATGATGTACATAACTGTTGTAACCTGCCGTGGCGAAATAATCTGTAAGTATTTATCATAAAAAGTCATGTGGCAATCAAATCAGAAATTGCACATGAAAATAATTTCAAAGAAAGTATGTATGTACCAGATATGACAATAGTACCAAGTCTACGCGTGGCTGTGCAATTGTGCATAGTGCAAACAAAATCACGTTGATATCGACCAGTTTGGTAAAAACAAACTAATCACCAACAAAGTTCAAAATTGTCTCCAGGGACTTTTATCTGCGGAGATCGCCTCTTAAAGTTAATTGCCCAATTTCCAACACGCAAAGACAGTACAACTGCTTTTACAATTAGAGTAATAATACTATCCAGATGTTCCTAAATTGTTTTCGCTATTATATTGTACGTGAGCGCAAATCTATCAATGATTTTATAATAAGTCTATAATTTATTATTCCACCTAAGGGAACATGTGATAATATCAGAAACAATCATCGACGAAAATATTATTTTGCATTTAGGTTTAATATGGTCGATTGGACAGTTGCTATCAAATGCGCTATTGATCCATTTAGTAGTGCATACTGTGGCATTGAGATAGTCGTGTCATTCAAGTGCAATTATTGACAATCAACTTAATTTTTGCAAAACTGATGAGCGATATCATTAATTTGACAATAGTGTTGTGACGCAACTCGTCACGAGTTCAGACAAAGAAGGCTGTATTTCCAGTTTATGTGATGCTAATTATGTATGTAAAATCTGTCATCATCAGATATTTTATGCTACAAAGCATTTTCGCTAGAAAGGAAAATATATGTAATATTACAACGACATTTACATGATCAAACTCACGTCCTGCCCTTTAAATACTAATTCAAGGGGAGGTCTTTCAGTTTAGCATGATCGGCTAATTCGCGGTTTAGCCTCGTATCGAACATATTTGAATCTCGTCATTTTCAATCTTAGATTGAGAAAGAAGTTTAGTATTGTCTTCCATATTTAGAAAGGGATTATACTCACAACACTGTATGTATGTACATATGTATACTTATCAAAACATTGTAGACAGAATATACATATGTACATAGAAAATGGGATGATACATTTTTAAATAGTTTATTAGAGGGAAAAAATTATGAATATAAACATTATAGATAAGAGATAGACCTTCTATGAAAATTTACAATCTACATAATGCAATTATAGATAACCTAAATGAGAAGAATAAAACAAATCATAAAGGCTGTTTCATGTTAAAATTGCACACAACAACGATTCACCTTTGTAAATTGAATGCTGCAATCGATATCCGGCTAAAATAAAAAGTAAAAAAATTGTCGTAGATAATACCAAGCTTTCAGGAAATTGATAACGTACATAGAACCATCATAAAAGGACAATCGATATTGATATACATAGGTATGTATGTGTTGACAATGGATAGTTGTTGGTATACTACATATAGTATATAGTGCATCTAAATAATAGAACACACTGAACTAAAGTGCAATCACACGCCAGAGAACGTGAAGATTACTTTTCACTATCATCGATTTAAGTAAAGCACTCGAATTGCGATTAAATTACGTTGCAATAAAGTTTTGAACCCGTGTACGAATTAAGACATTCGTGTCTTATCGCGTTTGAAAATAATCAAATCTCTCTTTACTAAATTTAATGAGAGTACTAATACTAAATCATTTGATACGATTTAATCCGCAAGCATCAATTTCTTGAAGGCAAATTTCATACGTGTACCTATGTATGTATGTATGGTAATGTTTAACGAGTTTCGTATTCTTATTCGACGTTGACTAAGTCTCCTGTGGCAATATCGAAGCTAGGGTTCAGATATTGGAAACTGGCGATTCCCATTAGTAGACAAAAATGTCGATAAGTTTGTGCGCTGAAATGTGGAATTTTATATGTATGATCGTTGCAAGTGCTAAATTTTGTCAAAACGATGTTTTACTTTATTAGATTCCGTTCTTGACCTATAAAAGGGTTATTAATTCCTGGAAGTGTGCCGACAAAGGCAATTGTCCCGATCTAAATCAACGAATGTCACAATAATGATAGTTTCACAAGAGAAAATAATTGAAATATAAATTAACTTTTTCTTTCTGTATAAATAGTTTTAGCAACGTATCTTAAGTTAGTCAATGCCCGTTGACAGTGTCATCGGGTGGTTATCATTTATGTATATACCTGTAGTGTATTCAGTAGTTCAAAATGTACTAGGTATGTAGTTGAAAAATGCGAGGATACTCAGGGAGCCTGCCAAACAGCCAGGTTACGCTACAGGTTACTATAATATACTAGTAACTGTCCGTTGACTGTGTCATCGGGTACGTGCCGTGCCGTGGTATACGAACGTGCCGCGGCTAGGCTACCCAGCCGGTCAGCCAGGCAGATTCCTGCGCTACTATATAATATAGTAATTACTTGAAAGGCATCTGTCACAAAACAGTGATCGTTCCACAACAAAACTATGGATTTAGTAAACAAACTCGTTCATCATAGTAAAACACCACAATTCAGCAAACACATACATAGTACATATGTATACTTATATAGTCATATACATATGAATGTATGTATGTAGAAAACTACAGTTTAACGGCTGAGAGAAATTTGCGAAAAATATCGGAATGTACCTAAAAGCGTTCCAAGATTTTTATTCACTTGGCTGCGACTAAAAATAAGAATCTATCAATAGGCTTGTATGATACAATATAATTGTGTGAAATGTTACATAAACGTAATGTTTTCTTTTCGTTTGCTCCATTTAGCAGAAACAGGAAACTGACATTGTTGATACAAACGAGTCTTGCTTAAAAATAAATAAATACGCATTTCGAACCTGACCGTTGACAGTGTCATGAATGTTTTTGTGAATTAGGGAGGTTATGTAACGTGAGCGCTGCGCGCTACACGGGTTACGTTACACGACACGTGCCGTGTCTGTTAGTGTGTATGTGTATGTGCTGTGCCGTGGTATGCGAGTTAGTGAGGTTATGTAGCGTGAACGCTTCGCGCAACCCAAGTCATTTGAATGCGCGAACACCCATCTAACCAGGCAGATTCCTGCGCTAATATACATATGTACGTATATACATACATATGTATATACAAGATATAGTAATGGTAAAGTTTAATTCTGTCACGCGAGGCATTTATCAATTCGATGTCACGAACGGAGGCGAAAAATCAATTTCACAATTAACTTGAAAATATGCCGTTGAATACTAAACTTCGAAAAAATCGATTCAACGTACCGAGTGAATTTATGCATAACGTGAGATAACGCTATAGTTTTCGCAATAATGCAATTGTTCATCCTCATTTTATATATTGTGGTTCATTTTAAATTTAGTAAATAATGTAATTAAAGATAGGTTGCAACAATTGGAAAATAGAGTTATGCGGATTTTTTTTAAAATGAAAATAGATTAAGATATAAGATTAAGATTAAGATATACATACATATGTACATACATATGTTGAATGACTTGAAATGGATAAATGTAAATCAAACGTTAAGTGTACATGTTAGTATAGTATATTTGTAAATTATATAAGAATTTATTACCAAAATAATTCAATAAGTATTTAATAAGGGGATATAATATTATCATAATAATAGTTGAGAATTCAAAATTAAGTAGATCTAAGAGAAGTGTCTTGTATAGGGATGTTGTTGAATACAATGGCCTGCCAGAAGATCTCAGAAATAAATATAAACAAAATTGATGGATTCCTGGCAGCATTAAAACAGCACCTCTGTACAAGTGCTAATAGATAATTAAGTTTACTTTGTAATTTTAGCTTTAAGTTACTGTTTGTTTGTAATTAGCTTCTTAAGCTATCTTACATAAATAAATAAATAAAAATAATATTTGAATACTGATGAGAATCCGCACGTTTACTATCAAAAAAAAAAACGCCAACTTTTGCAACTTTTTACTACACTCATTGTTTAAAAGCGTAATCAAACTTTTATCGAAAACGTTCATTCTTTCGAAAATACAAGCAATTGAACTTGGAGAGTACAATTTTTGATTATTATAAATACAACTTTGTCATATATATATGTATATGTCAACATATCGAGCGTTACGAAATGGCACACAATAACAAGGCTGAGTTTCCATAAACGTGCGGAGCGCAATACAAGAATGTCTAGCATATTTCAAGGGTATTTGTAGGTCATCATACATAATATCATATATTTAAATTTAAAGCATAAAAATATCCGCCATTTCGAATTTTCATCAATTAAAAGGGAAAAATTTCCATATATTCACTAGTTTTTATTACAAATTCAAAACTTATGGTACCCACAATTTATTTCGTGCATATTGAGACATGGCCGTGAAACGAGATTTTATATCTACATTTCAAATCTGACAGATATAAATGTCAAAAGGATTCCGTACGCGTGTACAAAAAAATTAATAAAATCGACGTGTTTTAATAACAATTTTATGCACACGTCGACGAGTATGAAACGACACGCTTTTGCACACATTTACTCACACGTGTAATCGTTGAAAAGTTACACAGGTGTAAATGATAACATACCACTGATGACATTTTAATTGCGGGATATCACAATGAGGGACCGGTGGGGAAGATGTGAATTAGTATATTAAACGTCAGTCAAACTTACCCACCTCTTGACAGTAGACCCTCGTGAGCAGCAGCTCGCTCAGGATCGACGGTAACATCACGACCGAGTTATAAATGTCGAGGATAACTTCACGAAGATGTTCAAAAATGAGGACGAAAGCCAAATTTGGCGGGAGATGATGCAGCAAGCGAACGTTCGCTTCCGCAACCGGAGCGCGTCTGCGTCGTCGCGGTCTAACAAACGCATACTCAGCGTGCGCCTGTGTAACCTTTGCTAAATTGTTTTTTTTGCTCAATTTGCAAAGTTTCTTTTGAGGTTTTATTTTCCCATTGGATTCTTATGGGCTTGGTGGAATTTTCGCCATCGTTACATTTCGCATTGGTGGGGTGTGAAGCGCGGGAAAGTGTTGCGAATGTACAACACGTTAAAGTTTGCTCCTTTACGCACACCCCTTTTCGCTCTACGTTTGTGACAATGGAGACTTGTATTTTTTACTTTTTGGCAGGGTTGCCAGATTTCCAAAATCACTGATCGGGAGCACAGATCCAAAGTCACCATTTCGAACGATTAAAAAAAAAGTTAAGGAATTAAGAAAGAAATAAAAAAATTGATCATTTCAATTAAATTATAATATATATATATATATATATATATATATATATATATATATATGTGTGTGTGTATATAGAAGAGAACATATTAAAAATAGTCACAGAATAATCATTCGCAGGAATCACAGTTATTATAATATATTGATTAGATACAATCGCAGGAATTACATTTTGATTTGAATACAAAACAGTTTTATTGAAAGTATTTTTCGGAGCTTTTAGCTTGTTTCAAAATATGTTCGAATAAAAAAAGGCTCGATAAAATTTTTTTGATCATTAATTCAGCTTTTACATTTTTTAACAATAATTTATTTGTACTGTACTCGTTAGACTAAATATTTTTTCACAAATTGCATTGTAATGTGGAATTTAGAGTATGTGGGCCACAATTTTATACACACTGTTGCAAACGGGATGATCTTTAAAAAATATTATCCATTTCTCATCTATTGTTTTTTTCTCGTTTGCTTCAGTCATATTTAGTATAAATTTGTGTAATAAACAGACATCTTCGTATATAAGGTCAAAATTAAACGAACCCCTTAAACTACATACATTTTTCTACATATACAATTTTTGTTAAAACTGGATTTTCCGAGGTAATGCGGGTCTCGGGATTTGTCTGTTGAACTCGGGACAGTCCTACTCAAATCGGGACGTCTGGCAACCCTGTTTGTTGGTATTTGAGACGAATGAACTGAACGAATGACAAGTTGTCCACACGTCTTTCTTCTGGTCAATGTATGCGCTAAAGTCGTGTTCACACGATTCCATCGATTAGATTCCGGAAGTGAGTCCATATTAGTGTTTTCCTGTTGTTTGTACAGTGTTAACGTCTGCTCGTACGATTCGATCGGTCGATTTGGAAGTATGGTATATACGATTTTTCTCGTCCGATCTGCCTGCACACGATGCGATATGCACTGTTCAGTGCAAGTCAGCAATCAGTGCAGTATTATTGAAATGGATTGTGAATGTGCTAAAATGATCGTGTCGACAACGGGAATTGGCACATTCACAATCCGTTTTAATAATATGTCCTTTTGTATGTCGGGAAAAACGGACCGCGAATAGCCACCACAAGGGAATCTCTCTCTAGACGTTCGTGATTGGTTCGAGGGTAGCGTGTAGGTGAAATAATTTTATTTAGGCAATAGTAATCTTACATACATACATATGTATTTGCGCAAACTTAGCACTTACAGGTTTGCGCAGGCCAAGCATTAGCGTATACATGTAGATGCCTTTAGGGATAGCATGAGAATCGTGTTGCAGATAAGCGAATGAAAAGTCTAAAAGCGCTTATCCATTTGAAAGCTGGGGACTCGAAATGTAAAGAAACGCCAGTTTGGATGCTATATACCAATATACCTATACCTGACAAACATAAAGCTGCCCTATACGTACATACTTGACTCGATGTGCAAACTAGGTTTGCCCAGGCAAAACGGAGCGTATAGGTAATAAAATGAAAATACGTACATACGTACACTGATTGAAATTTGAGAAAATTTATCATAAACAGGCTCGCGCAGGCAAACATGTGCCGTGTAGGTCAGCCTTAAGTTTTAACGGAATCGTATAGGATTCAAATTGCGGATAAGTTTGCTGTGCAAATTCACACATTAATGTAATTGCGGACCTGATTGTCTATTTATGTCTGAATGTGAACAAATGCGCTTACAAGCAAAGTGGTTCTAAACATGTTTTCCAAGCTTGTGATTGATTTAATATTTACCGAGAATAAATTACTCTTTTGAAAAAAAATTCGGAAAATAAAAAAAAACTAATTAAACCTTGATATGATATATGTATGTATGTATACATATCGAGCATAAAAGTATTTAATAATGAAAACTTTCAGCATTGATCATTTCGGTTTCGTTATAAATAAATTTTTCAGATTAGATCATATCTAAATGTGCTAATAAACCCGAATGAGATACATAGATTAATAGTAGATAGATGATAGAGAGAGATAGATTAATTGTAGGTAGATAGACGATTCGCGAGTAGATAGATGTTTAGAATTTATCCATTACATTTGTGATTATTAGATTACGATATGTATGTATTATTATTATTTGAGGGCTTGGTCTATAAATTGCATAATTCTCGTGTTCATTTTAGCTTTTGGACCTTTCCTAGCCGATTTATTATTTAATAAATATGAGAAGCGAAATTTGTTTGAAATACAAATTAAATTAATTGAACAGCATTGGTATATATTAATTGTTCATTTGAATTATAAATAATTTTTAGTAATATATTGTATTAATAGTTCCAGCACAATAGTTTGGTGCTCAAGATATTATCGTACGTGTACTTTTCTAATTTTTAAGCTTACTTCTACCCCGAATAATAACTTTGATTACTGAATGAAAGATTGAGCGGTTGCTTGCTTTTACGTGAGTCATCCATGTTTTAAATGCCATAAATATGTCGTATATGAAATGGAATCGTATAAAGCTTGGTTTCGCGAGTGTGTCGGCTTGGCCGACGCCAACACCGTGGTTGTTTTGTTGTTTAGAATTTTACAGATTGATGGAAAGCTGGTTGCGGCTACAAGGGAAGATGAGGTGCGGGGAGTTTTGTGACCTTGCGAAACCAAGCCTTTAGGCCATAGATATAGAATAACATACCTAGATAGGCCATTCCAAACAAATTTGCCTGGAGAAAGCGTCAAAAGTAACGGGGGTGTGCGGGGGGTTTAAAGTGCGGGGAAAGGAATTCCCACAAAAAAGAAGTCAAGCTAAAAGTCAAGCAAGCAAATGACGCATTGCATTCCTAGTTCGCTTTGCATGACATTTTTCGGGCGCTAAGGCCTATCTATGTTATTATATATCTATGCTTTAACCACTTTATGGTGGTTTACAGGTTTGCATACCAATGCAGTAAACGTTGCGAGCACGTAGATACCAACGAAATACTATTTTGGATATCATTTTTTTACATTGATGCTTAAGGCTTGGTTTCGCAAGTGGCCGTGGCTTGGCCGATTTGGCTTTCCAGGCATCTTTGAACGTCTTGGCCGTTTTTCCACACCCCTCCTAGACGGCCTACTCCGTGTGGCATTGGCCACAACGGCCAAGACGTTTGGTTTTTTTGTATAGAATTTGACAGATGGATGGAAAGCTGGCCGCAGCTACAACAGCCAAGTCGGCCAGGCCGCGGCCACTTGCGAAACCAAGCCTTTTCACTACCAATGTCATAAAGCAAAAAAGTGTGAAAACGAACTACTATAATCGAAATGTCAATTTTTAATTATGTATTACCGGAAATTACTTTAAATATTTACAAACATTGCACAAAAATAAATTTTTTTGCCAACGTCAGTGTTGCCAGAAGTAAAATTAAAATTGACAAGAGAAGAGAATTCTGCTCGGTCCGTGTTGGTGTTCGAAGATGCTGAAGATGGAGGCACCTGATGGGGATTTGAACCCTTCACCAATTTTAGGAGGACCTATTGTCCCCTCACAGTCCATCTCTGACCAACAAGAGGTACTCTTTGTTTCAACTTTATTCAGTTTGTCATTTTGCAACATAACCTCTATCTTCTGTCAGTAATACATACTGTCATTGTTGAATTACTTTCGTCGCCTTACAATCACATTATAACATAACCAAAGTAACATGTCCGTTGATGATTTTCATCTCGGAGAATGTGCAATGTCTAATATGTACATGGAATTGATTTATTTACTATGTATGAATATAGGACACCCTAGTGAAGCACGCTGATATAAACATAGGAGAATCGGAGAAGAGAGCAAACGGGCCTCTACACGTTCGAGATCATTATACAGTTTATTTAATCGACGTGAAGTAAGTA
The DNA here is from genome assembly GCA_022651745.1 of Parapsyche elsis. Taxonomy (NCBI): domain Eukaryota; kingdom Metazoa; phylum Arthropoda; class Insecta; order Trichoptera; family Hydropsychidae; genus Parapsyche; species Parapsyche elsis. The sequence goes on from JAGVSN010000044.1 coordinate 1,098,169, forward strand.
TATCCATATATTGATACTGTCGTTGTTTTCATCCACTAACTGATATTATTTTGTTTAATAGAGTGCACGATCAAAGTTTCAATTTGATGCAAAATAGAATTAGTTCAATATGGAGACGTTATTCGGAATTCGAACAGCTGCACGATTATTTGCAAGTTACGTATCCGTACGTTGTTATGCCGCCGCTTCCTGAAAAGAGGGTAATGTGATGTATTTGTCGATTGATTTTCGTTTCAGCTTTGTCGTTTTGTCGATAAGGAAGTCAACTATTGTTACAGATACTTTACTCTTGGCAAAAGTCTGATACGCTGAATCCCGAGTTTATAGATCGCCGTAGAGCTGGATTGGAAAACTTTTTGTTGAGAGTTGCGTCGCATCCGACTCTTTGCTTTGATAATCATTTTATAGGATTTCTTCAAATGGAGCACGGTTGGCGAGAGACTGTTATCGAAACTGGTATTTATACAGAAAGAATCGATAAGAATGCTAATATTTGCAAAGTGAATGTTGTAATTTGACTGGTTTCGTTTTCAGGTAATCTTGTATTGGCTGAGAAAAAATTAAAGTCTTTAAGTGTCACTATAAGATTAAAATCACCAGATGCCAAATTTGAAATGATTAAATCCTACGGTAAACAATTGGAATCTAGTCTTAGTAATTTGTTATATACAAGGTATGTCTTTTTCTTTTGTGTGATTTTTTGTTAAATTTAAATATACCTACATTTTTTTTTATTTTTTTTTAGATCTCGTATGGTAGAAAAACAGTATACCTTAAGTAAATTACATTCAAATTATGGAAAATTATTCAGCGAATGGAGTGTTATAGAAAAAGAAATGGGCGACGGCCTACAAAAAGCCGGTCATTATTTTGGTAATTTATCTTTTTATTTGGCAACTAATTCATCGATCAGTATTATCTTTAGAAAACGGTCAGTAAAAAATATTTTTTTGTGTTAACTAACTTTTTCACTAACGGTCAGCAAATAACGATTTTACGGTTAAATACCAACCATTTATATAAATTAATTACTGGCCATTTAATATATTCACTGATCACATATGTAAGTAGTGTTGTAAAATTCTCGAGAATAATCTTTTGGAGAATATTCTCCAAACCGAGAATTTTCCTTTTTAGAGCATCTGAGCAAATATTCTCGACTTACAACACTACACTTAAGTACTGACCCTTTATTAAAATTACTCACCATTTGTTTAAAATGACTGACTGTAAATTGGAAAAGTTACCCATCAAATAAATGGTGCGGCGACATTAGCGCGCCATTTATTATTTTTATATTATAAGATGACGTCTTCGTGATGAGGATACGAAGAAGTCGTATCTTGGGGGTGGGAAAGTTTATGGGTTTACCGTGAGAGGTGTGGTCCAGAAGCTGTTCAATGAAATAATGGCCGAGAGTTTGCAAACTTAAAGTACCAATTAATTTTAAATAAGATGTAATTTTGGCAGAAAAGTTATCTTCGATAAGTAAATTCCTTTAAATGAGCAGTCAACAATACAAAATAATCTTATTTTGCGTGCTGCTGTCGGTGCGCTAAAGTCGGGGTTGTACTGCGCGCTAACGCCGGCGCGCTAATTTCGGGGTTCCCAAATAAATACAGGCTTTTTTATTTGTTAAAGTCTAATAAACGTTTTAGAAGTATATTTAATATTGTGATTTTTTTCTAGATTCCATTGCAGACGGAATTGATAGTATTCTTGAAGAAGAGGAGCAATATGCTGACCAATTAAAAGAATATTTATTTTTCGCCGACGCATTGCAAAATGTATGCAGACATCACGAAGGTTTGCAACTTGCTGTAGAAAATGCTGAAGAATGTCTTAATTCTAGGTTACATTAACATATATTGTGCATTTTTCTAACGTGAAATCAATAAACTGACATATTCATACATATGCATGTTTTATTTTACAGGACTTCTGAAAGAGAAAGAGCAGCCCAAGGCAAAGCCGGAATTATGTCTCGCCTTTTTGGTACTACTGATCCAGATATTGTTAGAGATCAAACTTGTAGAATGCTAGATTCAAAAATAGTCACCGATAAAAGCACTATCGAGAAAGCGCACGAAGAATTAAGGTATTTTTTAATAAATATATCAAATAAATAAATGTTTTATTTGGTATCGGTAATAAGCGTATGTTTTTTTTTTATAGAGAGTTTACCGAAAAGTCACTTATTGATATAGAACGTTTTCAAAAAAAAAAAGATAAAGATTTACAAGAAACGTTAGCAGGATATGTCACTCTTCAAGTAAAAAATGCAAAAAAGGTTTGTTTGAATATATATTTATTTTAAAGGAAAATGTATTTAAATCAATTATATTTAATTTGCTTTATTTTAATTTATAGGGCCTACAAGCATGGTCGCAGGTCCGAGACTGCTTAGAAAGTATACCTTGAACAAATTTAAATGCATTTATTCATAGATTGTTACAATAAAACATATTCTCTATATTTACTTATATTTTTATATTCCGTAATACTTGTATGTTGTGTAATATAGATAAAAGAAAATAAAACTATAATATAAAAAAAAAAATCTTGCGAAAGTATCTTTCTAAACATAATTGTATGTATAATTCCAGTGATCTACTTGTATTTTTAACTGCTCAAAATTAAATAAAAGATTATTATAGTTTGTACAATGTTCTAAGAAATTTTTCACATTTGCAAATAAACACAGTTCATCATACATACATATGTAATGATTGTTAAGCGAAATTTGTTCCATTTAAATGTTATAATTTTTACATAAATATTTTTATTTACATCTGTAAATCTTATATAATTCATATGCTTAGGAATTGTTATCAATAAAATAAGTTCCTTTTGCTTCTACATTCCTATACTTTTAGATATGTATTTATCATTTATTGTACAAAACGTAGTTGCTGTATCACTTTACAAATGGTAGCTTATATTGAAACAAAAAAAACCCACCAAAGATTTTAATTTTACAAAAATTGTAATGAACTTGAATTTTCGTAATTAAAAAACATTACATATTTTTTTGTTGTATAATACATACATATATTATAGAGTGTTCAAACTTGTTTGTATAAATTAAATATATTATTTATAGTGAAAATCTTGTTTAAAATAACAATAAGTACTAATTACAATCAAATTTATAATATTTAATGCATTTATACATGCATATTGTCAGTGGTGTATCGTTATGAACATATTTATATAAATTAGTTATTTCATTCTCATGTGTATAGTAATATTAAAATTTATATATTTATATTGGTCCAAAAATAATAACATGTAAAAACTTTATGTAATGTAATGAATGACTTATTTATATTATTTATAAAATATAAATCAGAATTTTGCCAGTTGCATGTGCTTTTTTTTAAAAAAACATTTTTAAGTCTAAGTGAAGTAATAAATTTGGATGCAGAAATAAAAATGTTCTAAATTTACATTCTTAAATGATGTATGTATGTACATACATAATTTTTTTTGCAACGTACTTATTTGTAGCGCAATTAAGCTAAACCAATCAATGGTCATTCTAAATTTTTCATTTAATCTCATATGCAGTGATCATCAAAATATAGCTTACAAACCAATGTACATATGTATATCTAATGTCTTATGCGAGAAATATCAACGCCAATTTGAAGTGGATACGTTAAATAATCATTACAAAAAATATTTGTACGCTGTTAGAGAATGGATAAGTCTTCAATATATCCTATATATGTGATTGATATATAATAGATTAACTCTCTTTTCTCAAAATGTGCCTTTTTATTTAGGTATCCAGTTAAAACACAATTTTGCATTGATTGAACATATCAATATTTTCATTTTGCAAGATGTTTAATGAAACTCTATTGCTTTAAATTTTTTTTAAATAATATATAAACTAACGATTATATTTGTGCTTTTTACACATATCAATTTATTTTGAAAATTATACAGTGAGTTATACATTTAAAAACATTTTTTTTGTAGTTTCCTTGTCTTTTATTCAGTCACAATACATAGGGACCATTCAAATTTCATTATTATACGTGCGTATTTTGTACTAAATAATTATAATAAACAGCTTACAAATTTACCACTCGTATTTGAATCCCACCACTTTCTTCATATTTTTGCTTTCAAATATTCATGTTTTATCGACTTAAAACTTGAATACTTTTTACCTCATCCATATGTTTTTTTAAATTGCACACTATAATTGATCAATTTATGTACATATGTTGCCACCCTTTTTACGATCTTATTGAATACCGCGTACTTATTATTCAAAGATATTATTCCGGAAGGAAATTAATACTACACTTATAAAGAAAACTTCACGTACACTGTGGGAAAAGTGTCAAGCTGGCGATTACCAGGGCCAGACTTGGTGAAAATATAATCGCAAACATCTGTATTGTAATTTACGCGAACCAGATCACCATTGAAAATTAGTCAATAAAATTATGTAGATGTAAATTGACTGGTTCATACAAGTTATTTGTATACTTACCACAATAGAAAAGTTCTATTGTGGTATTTCGCCTTCCATATTCATCGCAAGTCAAATTATTGATCATTTTTTATACGGGCGCGATGTGCTACTGGTAAAATGGGATGGAACGGCTCTGACTTACTATTATATCGATCGAATCATTTAATAAACCACGACATTGTGTATGACATGTTCCAACCACTAACAGTTAGACACACACGTCCAGGTGTCCGTCAACAACACAACCATTTCACACTTAGCAAAATGTTGAATCAAAAAGTGTCCGTAGATGTGTGGGCCATGTTCCAGTCCATGTTGGGCTATTTGGCTTTGGCTGTACTCGGAGGAATCTTTATAAGATTGATGGTCGCTGCTATGACATTGCCGAGACGATTGCGACAGCAAAAGGATAATGTCCAAAAGGCTATGGACGAACTCAGGGTATAACCATATACTTTGTTTTTGTATATAAAAAATACTTATACATACATACATATATGTAATACATATGTAATGGAAAATATTCATTTTAGTGAATTTTAACGATGTTGTTTTTACTATGAACGAATATTAAACGGGTTATTTATATATTCATATGATCGTACGATGACTTAATTAATGAATAATTTAAAATTTCTAAAATTTTCCATTTCGTTCAATCGTTTACAGGCAAGTGGCACAATCTACATATGTATGTATGTATGTATGTATTATTGTTGAGATTTGTATTAATTTGCTTGAAACATGTATGCCTTTCAGTCATTTGGGTTTATTAGTAATAATTTAAAAACTTGTATGTATGTATGCATGTCGCGTTGCATTTCGTTATTGAATTATCAATATGTGTCATATAGACGTATTGATTTTCAAACCGCTACCGGTTACACGAATACGTGTCACGATGCTCTGTTTAAGGTGTATTCGTTTTTTTTTCTCTGTTTAATTTTCAGCTGAAATATCCTGAAGCATTCAAGGACATCGAGGAGGAACTTTCCAAAGAAGGGGAAAACGTCGATAGTGACGATGGAAAACAATGCTCGGAAAATTCCACGGTGGAAAACGCGTCGACGGTGAACGTAGCAGACAAAAAGATCAATTGATACATATTTTTGAGGATCGAAAGGAAATTGTATTATTTCTGATGCATCGTGCAAGTGTTCAGTGGTGAAAATTTTCGATTTCAAATAAATTCCCATTAAAAGAAAATAAAATAACAATATAAACAATGTCCCGTTTTGTTTATATGATATCTATGTATTTTAGCTACTGTGTTTTATTTAATATGTGTTTATTGTATGTTGAAATAAAAAATTACGCCTTAACAAATAAATGCGATTCTATAACTTGCTGGTAGTTACAGGAAATGTGTATATTCAGGGAATTTTTTTAACTCTCAATCGATGTAAACTGAGTATTTTAGCTGTCGATGTGCATTGGAAGCGTTTTCGCAAATTCACGCTTTGCAAGCATTTGACTGCAACTTTATTTCCTGCTTTGAAGAAATCAACGTGATAAGTATTTAATCAAAAATGATAAGCCGTTCTCCGGAACTAAATAGTTATGTGTCATGTTATTTGAATAAATTATTATTTTACTATTTATCAAATGACTTTGGATTGTCCTTTATGTTTCTCTTATGATTAACTTTTCATTACTGTTTCAAATCAGCGGATTTTCAAGCTTGGGCTTAAAATAAAATGAATTCAATGAGGCTGGCGAACGATGGAATATCTTGCAAAAATGTAACGAGACATACATAATGTACATACGAGTATGTACACATGTATGTATGTACATAGTTGAGAGGCTCCAACATAAAAAACTTATTAAATCAAAAAAGTACATGTAAAAATTAGCTGACTTTCCGAGGCAAGTATCACTTCCGGTTGACGAAAAATTTTGAAAGCCTTATGGATTGTATGTAATGGCTAGCAAAAAAGCTATAAATATGAAGTTGCAGTATGATAAACGGTTTTTAGCGATTCTACAAACATCCACACAACACACAGGCACACGTACAAACATTTTCGCACGATCGCAATACTTTATCCGGTTAGAACAAAGTAAAAATCAGGGGATGATACTCGATACAAATCAGTTAAAATCTCGAGGTCGAATTTTCGCACGATCGCTATACTTTATTCGATTAGAACTGAGTAAAAATCACGAAAACGCGATCGGGGGATGATACTCGATACAAATCAATCAAAATCTCGAGGTCGAATTTTCGCACGATCGCAATACTTTATCCGATTAGAACAAAAGTAAAAATCACGAAAACGCGATCGGGGGATGATACTCGATACAAATCAATCAAAATCTCGAGGTCGAATTTTCGCACGATCGCAATATGTATGTACATACTTAATCCGATATGAAAAAGGTAAAAACGACCAACACTTACTACATATTATACATACATATTATGTATATAGCATCGAACTTCAGTAATATAAACAAATCACATACACAGCGATCGATAACGTATCGTTGAATTTTCACATCAGGTAAATTCAGGTGAAATGATTGATTATAAAAATACATATGTATACATATACAATACATATATATGTATATATAGACAAATCTAAAAATAAATTCCACCGCTGACATTACGAAATATTGAACTTGGCCGAGAGTACACGAAATTTAACGAAGTTGGCCGAAAGCGGCGCGGCCGCGAGCCGCCCTGCTGATTTATCCGCTCATTTTCCGGACAAATTCGCCGGAAAATTAGCACACAAAGGACGAATCGATTAGGAAAAACCTCCGCGGATCGTACGCGGATATTAAAATTTCCACGCGCCACGCGGAAAAGCTCGAATTTCCACCTGCCGTACGAGCCGTGTCCGTGAAAATTCGCCCTAACCTCAAACGCGCACAAAATCGAGTTTTCCCCACCGGTAATGAGACGAATTACTTTTTTTAAACATTCCTTTACAATGTATCGAAATGTGTTCGTTTGACCGCGTATTTATAGGTGAGTGGGTAATTCATTATACAATTAAATTGTTCGTTACAAATCTGTTGTTTACGGTGTGCGGCTACTTCGATACGCACGCACTAATCTACATTGTACATATGTACATACATGGTATCGATTTAGGCACATATAGTTCGCTCGTGGACTACAATAGTGACACAACTCAAAAAATACGATTTTGGTGCAAGTCCCAACATGGCGAAATAGTCCTCTTTCCAGCAGCAACACTGTTTATTCAATATTGGTTAATAAAGTTAATGCCTAATTTTTATTGCATTCATTTATAGCATGCTCTCTGTGTTCAATAATAATGGAAACGTTAAGCCCATTTATCTAAACAAGTGATTTTTTTTTAGTTGTGTCACTATTGCACCCCACGAGCGATATGTGCGGTTGAGTAAAATTATGAATTGAAAATTTTAGTGTTGATTTATTGCAAATTGAATTTCGATTTATATACTGTTATATTTTTAAATTAATTGTTAAACCAAAATTTCTCTCCATTCAAATAACTTTTTCAATACAAAAAACACTGTTTCTATACAAATGAAACATTTTCGAGTTTTGTGTATAGAATTTCAATTAATTGGACAGTTGTTCAAGCATCGGAAAATTCCCATGAACAATGAATTTTTAATTATTTTAATTAGTCGTTTTGTTATGTACTAATGTACGGTATATTCAGCAAACAATTTGCAAAGAAATTTTACATTTTTATTATTGGAATAAATAATTTAAAAATATATATATACCAATTGCGATCTAAATTTTCATCTCCATATACATAATATTGTACGTATGTATATTCAATAGTTCTCTAACGGGAATCCTTATATTATTTATTGGCTTAAATTATTATTATGTCTTATTTTACCTTCTTTGGGATATAAAATAATTAATATTGATCGTGAAAACGATGTGAATCAAAAATTAACGTTCACTATTGCATCACATTTCGGAATATTATATTCTTGTATTATTTAAATTGTCATATGCGGTAGTTTAAAAATCTGTCAAATATATTTTACATGATTTGTGGTAAATTGTATGTATAAGTATTATTTCATCCTACATACATATCTTGTGGTCAATGTCAATTAGCTGTACAATTGATACTTCCTATCGAGCTACAAACGTTTTAACTTGATCTCAATCCTTCTAAATTACAAATGTCATTGTTTTTTGTTACGTGTATTGTATATCAATTTTTTTAGATTATTTTGTAATGATTTTTTTTTTTTTCGGAACATCATATCAAGAATATAGATAATGGTCGTTATCATTGCTTGTTGTGCTTAAATAAACAGTTGCGGATCTAAAGTGTGCAAAACTGGCATTCATTGCTCAGTTGACGTGCGGACGGTGCTCTTCAAATCAGTGATGAAAATAACTAGAAAAGTGATCTTAGTCAGGTGTGACGGTTTGAAGGGGTTTTCCAGACTTGAAAAACAAAAGTACGCGAGCAAATGACTCCGGGCTCGAAGGGTTACAGTTTGGCTGGAGGGTGAGTACTAATTTCGTCATTTACTATTATGTACTAGTTAAACTCATTTTGTCAAATTTTATCCAATATGCAATATGGTATGTACTTGAATAATAATTTTGGAAAAATCAATATTTCCAAAGGAAACTTCTTAACACGCATATTTATTTTAAAATTTTATACACGATTACACATAAACTTTTACACAATTTTCGTGCTTATACATATAATAAGTTTTTTCATTGCTATCAAAACAGCATTGACACGTGAACTATAAACTCAACAAATACTGTGTATACACATAAATTTATCTTTATTGTCTTACATTAGTCATATATGTATGTACATATGTATGTATGTATTGTACAATATGTCTATACATTGTTTTGATAAGAAATAACGCCTGATTCTTCGCATTATCTTTATCGTGAAAAATTAGAAAGTGTCCATTATATTTTGTGACGTTGTGACTAATTCGTTTCCTGCAATTGAAATTTTTTTTTTTTTTAATCACGCGTAATCAAATAATGAGATAACAACATTACGAATGGAAGCAAATGAAATTTTATTAATAAAAATACACACGCGTCCAAAAGCATTGATCGTTATTCTAATTAATTAGTATTACATAATACTAATTAAAATAATAATATATTACATTGCGATTGAATATCGTGTGCTTTCTGAACATTAATCGAATTTTTGTACATTCGAAAGCTTTCCGATGCTATTTATTAATTATTTTTGAACGATAATAATCAATTAGTTTCACCCCTATATTATAGTATATGTATGTATACACATATATGTATATCTATGTATAATATGGCCCACATTTACTTAATTACTGTACGGGATTTATTTTATTTATATACTACCTAGTATATTAAAGCTACTGTGAAGATGGGTAATAATAACACGCGATGCTATCTCAGTGTTATTTCATCGCTATTTCTATCAATTATTATTTTAAGGGAATATATTCATGGGTTTATATTAACTAAGAGTAAAAAAAGAGGTCATTTGGAGGGGAAAAAAAACGCCATAAAAACTTTGGGAATTGAACGTGATCAAGATATGCATACTTAAAATTTTCATACTAAAATTAAATGAAATTTGTAGTTAGTTTTCACTTTGGTTCATTTATCTATGTACATATAACTATTTTGATGTATTTTTGAAAAGTTCATTATGTACCTATATACATTATGTTAATTTTAATACACTAAGCAAATACTCCAGTGCAAAATGTATTGTATTTCCCATTTCTGCTGCTATTTAAATTACGCCGGTGCATCTTCTAGTTGGAATTAATTTTAACGCCTGTTTCGAAAAAGAAGTATATTTCACAGTTAGATATTTCAATTATAATATTATCATTGATAGCTACTTTTTTATTTGAAAATTTCTAATCTTCGATTTGAACCTTTATTTTCAATATTATCGTTTGTATTTTCTGGCACAACTGTTTTGATTTGAATGTTATCATTGATGCATACGATGTCATTGATAAGGTGATTTGCGATAGAAACATAAAAATCATCTACGTTCAAACTGCAACAAGCAGACTGTACACGAAATTTGACGTTTGACAACACTAGCTTATGTATGTAGATGTCAATGTAGCTTACATACACGTAATCAGTCAGTATTTTGGTCATTTCGTGAATAACACCGCTTCATTATCTATTTCACAAATTCGGTAAAATATTGCTTTTTTCGCATAATAATTCATATACATATATATACATATCATAATTTTCAGCCGTTCACTATCCACTGCTGGATGAAGGCCTCTCCAATTCTCTTCCATTACTGTCTGTCTTAAGCAATCTCCATCAACTGGACTCCACACATTCTTCTTAATTCGTCAGCCCATCGTCCTCTCAGTCTACCTTGCTTTCTTTCACATCCTCACGGATACTATTCCAGTTTTTCTCGCGTCCATCTGCCATTATTTTAGCTATGTGTCTAGCTCAGATTTTTCACATTTTCCACTATATCTGCCACTTACCCATGCATTCCCCTTACGATCTCTTCTCGTTATAACGAGTATATATCTTTCCATGCTTCATTGTATGCACTGGATCTTGCGTAGCGTTCACATCCACACGTCATACTGTGGATGTGAATGCTACGCAAGCAGTGGCAACTGGCAACTGGTAGTACGCATTGGTCGCCATCTTTTTTAAGCATTGTGGGATGTTGGATTTAAAAACTATGCTCACTCTTCAAAAAACGATCTATCCTAGTTTCATTCTTCTTTATGTACTTAAAGTCATATTCACCAATTTATTAATTATTATAGTTATAAATAACCATCAACTATCTTTACAATATGATCACCTACTGTGACTACGTTTTGCGCGCAAAATTCATTAAACATAATTTTAGTTTTATTAAAATTAATTTCCGAACCTACTTTCATACTTTCGTTGCTTAATTGTGTTAGTCGTCATTTATGTACATAATCACACCCTGCACAGTATTTATAACGAGACAAGAATCACTCTGTGATGAAATAAAGCCTGAAAAAGTAACAGGCAACAAGTGTCAACACAACAGTTCCATAAACAAGTTCCCCGGAGTCACGTCGACAGCTTTATCTGGGAAAACATTTTCACAAATTATTGATTGGCCTGATGCATAATCCGCAAATTCTTAATGAATTGAGTTTTGACCTATCAAGTCAATTTAGGTTCCTCAGAGAACATAATTTGTTATCCATCCAGATGGCTCGTACTGACATGCTAGCCATGTCTCCCGTTGTAACAACCATTAAATTACTCAATCAGGCTGCCATACACATTAACTTATTATATTAGCTATGAGAAGTTGGTTGACGTGGTGTTATTAAATATAAGATTTTAAAGTATTATCTTAATATTTCTAAATTTTGTTTTCGTTTGTTCTGCATATGTTTGTGTATGTGTAATCACTGTATGTCTGTGTCTTCTCCGAAACTATCAAGTCTATCAAGATGAAATTTCATATATGTATATTATTTTAACGTAAGGTGTAAGAGATATTAGGATTTTGGTCAACATCCGCCAACCGGAAGTGGCAGTTTACTCTTGAACGAGATTTTTTTTCGGCCTTCGGCCGGTATCTTCATAATATTGTTATATTATAATCCTTAAAGCATTACCTAGTTACGAAAAAATAAATCATTAAAATCAGTCAACCGGAAGTTGGTTTTTATTGTTTTCTTATAGAAAACTCAAAAATTCTGTTACCACGAAACTACTCAGCCGATCAAGTTGAAATTTCATATCTATAGTTTTCACGTTTTTGGTTAAAATTTTAGTTAAAATCCGCCAACCGGAGTGGCACTTACTCTTGAACGATTAAAATTTGATTTTTGACTTTTCAAGTTTCAAAAATTGTTTCGTTACCTACTCTTTGTATTCCTCAAATATATGGGTTGACCACGCTTGAATTTTTACTTTATCCTAATCGGATAAAGTATTGTGATCGTGCGAAAATTCGACTTCGAGATTTTGACTGATTTGGATCAAGTATCATCCCCTGATCACGTTTTCATGATTTCTGGAAAATGTCTGTATGTCTGTGTACTATGTGTGTGTGTGTATGTCTGTGTGTTTTCTCCGAAACTATTAAGTTTATCAAGCTGAAATTTCATATCTATTATTTTCACGTAAAGTTTAAAAGCCATAAGGAATTTGGTCAACATCGGTCAACCGAAAGTAGGGTTTTTTTCGTGCAGAAAATTCAAAAATCCGGTAAAAAATCATATTTCCGAAACTGCACCGGGAATTTTCTCCAAATTTCATATCTATAGTTTTCACGTTAGCCTTAAGAGATACTGTGATTTTGGTCAACATCTGACTACCAGAAATGGCAGTTTACTCTTGAACGATTTTTTTGTTTTTATTTTTTTCGGCCTTTTAAATATGTATTATCGTCACAATATTATAATGTTGTACTCCTGAGTAAAATTTCTAGTTACGAAAAAATAATCATTAAAATCAGTCAACCGGAAGTAGGGTTTCTTTTTTGTCGAAAAGTTTACCACAGAATATTTAAGAAACTGCCCTATTGATCAAGTCGAAAATTTATATTTATAATTATCATATAAAATTTAAGAGTTGATAAGGTTTTGATTAAAATCCGCCGACCGGAAGTGGTAGTTTTTCTTATTTGAATATATGCCGAAGATCGTATTTTATATACGCGCGCGCACTCAACACAGTAATTTCATGATATGTGTGAATGTATTTTGATTGGTGTGGTGGTGGTGTATGCGTTTTATTTACTTACGTACTTAAAAAAATAATTTCGTTACTCTTTGTATTCCTCAAATATATGGATAAAGTCATGGGTTGGCTACACCCGAATTTTTTTTAAATGATGTACATCTTGCTTGGCCACAGTAACGATTTGGGAAACTACAAGGTTACTGTGGTAAAATTTTGTAAATAAATAAACATGAAACATGCACCAATAGGAAGAATAGACGAGCGGTGAATCGGGAGTGTTAAAATTCTTCGCTAGCAACAAAGAGTAAACATTAAAGGCGAGCCACGCTTTGGAAGCCACTAGTCTAGGGGCACTCTAGGCCTTTGTTTTCCTACACTAATGTCTCAATTCAACGGCGTAATTATCACTCATTCGACCCAATTATGCGATGTGGTGAAATTGAATTTTCAACCGAGGGGAAAACAGTGTCCGTCAGTTGTAGGCTGCGTCACACCAGTGAGGGCTTTGCGATCCTTTCCTCCCCTCTCGTACACGGGGGGGGTGAGAGAATAAACGAAGGGCGAATAGTAGGTAATGTAGGGTTCGTGTAACTGGGCTGGCCTGCTCCTAAACGACGGTCGTAAACCTTCCTGAGGGTTTTATTGATCCGACCGGGAGCTCCGCCCCTCCTCCTGTGAAACCCAGCCGGGCCCGAGCGTTCGTTCCCTCGCTCACTCCCGAAAATTCCTTCTAGGGGAACGCAAACACCTACAGTGCCGAAAAATTGATGAAATTCTCGGGTAAATAAAGCGTGTCCTCTCGCACGCAAAATATAATTTTTATTTATTCAAAAGAAAGAAATATGCGTGTACAATAAAAAAAAAAAAAAAGTTTCAGTGTAATAGGATAAATGGTTTTTGAGTTATAGCGATTCTACACTCGTCCTTTAATCATATTGTAAAGATAGTTGATAGTTATCTATACCTAGGGCAGTTAGTGAATATGACTGGATGTAAAGAAGAAGAAATAAAACGAAGAATGAAACTAGGATGGAGTGCTTTTGGAAGAATGAACATATTTTTTAAATCCAACGTTCCGCTATGCTAAAAAAGAAGGCATACGAACAATGCGTACTGATGTGAAACTTGGACACTAAATTCAAGAATGCTACGAAAGATCCAGTGCACACAGAGAAGCATGTAAAGATGTATGTTTGGTAATAACAAGAAGAGATCGCAAAATAAATACATGGGTAAGAAGTATGACCAAAGTGGCAGATATAGCAGTACGCGTGAAAAAGTTGTAGTGGCAATGGGCTGGACACATAGCGAGAAGAATGGATGGCAGATGTACGCGAGAAATACTGGAATGGTATCCGAGAGGATGTGAAAGAAAGCAAGGTAGACCGAGTGGAAGATGGGCTGATGAATTGAGAAGAATGTGTGCGAGTCAAATGGATGCAGATTGCTCAAGACAGACAGGAATGGAAGAGGATTGGAGAGGCCTTCATCCAGCAGTGGATGGTGAACGGCTGAAAATGATGATGACACTCATCCGCCTAATGCACACATATGTACATATGTATGTAGACGCGCACACAGGCATGCAGGCATTTTCCAAAAATCATGAAAACGTGATCGGGGCATGATACCCGATACAAATCAGTCAAAGTATCGAGGTCGAATTTTCGCACGATCGCAATACTTTATCCGATTAGAATGAGGTAAAAATAACGAAAACGCAATCGGGGGATGATACTTGATACTTTTTTTTTGATTTCTTGTAGAAAAGTCAAAAATTCTGTTACCATGGAATTTTTCCGAAAATAATTAGCCGATCTAGTTGAAATTTCATAGTAAGGCGTAATAGTTGATAAGGTTTTGGTCAAAATTCGCCAATCGGAAGTGGTAGTTGAGTATTGAACGATTTTTCGTTTTTAATTTTTTTTTAGGACTTTTAAATATTTAGAATCTTCATAATATTGTTATATTATAATCATCATGTTAATTACAAGCAGTGAAAAAAAAATCATCAAAATCGCTCGACCGGAAGTGGGATTTTTTCTTGTAAAAGAGTCAAAAATCCTGCTAGTTTTCTTTGTGCACGGTTTTTTGACTCTTTCAGTTTGGTTCAGTTTGGTTATTCTTCATATTCGTCAAATACATATATGGATAAAGTCATGGATTGGCAACACGCGAATTTTTTTGTTTGTTGTGTTGGAAATACCAGCGTAACAGCATCGACCTACATAGATAGGCAGATTTTGCGCTATTATTTATAGATAGGGAAATTTTGGGTGTGAATGGTATTAGGCATTGGAAAGGTGTTTGAATACGGAGATTTTAAGTGTTGAAAGATTTGATGAGAATGTATCGATCGAGTTTGGAATTTGGTTAAAGGCATTACGTGTTCTATAAGTGAATGAATATTGTGAGAGGAATTTTGTGAAGGACAATAAATTGAAAGAAATTTTTAAAATGAGATAAGAGAACTATTTACGAGTTTATACAAGAGGCAAAGGTCACTTCTCGTTATATTGGTTTCTAGTGGGATTACGATCGGAGTTGGTTTGTGGATTAATGTATAATACTCTTATTTTCTCAATATTACGAGAGTCATTGATTTTTCAGCAGTGTTTTTCAGATTCGCCAACTGGTACCGTATTCGAGTATAATACGTACAAAGCTTTAGACCGTCATTTCAGTGAATATATATGTAGTTATTTATCAATATACAAATTGTCATTATAGAATATAACAGATTTGAATTAAGGTTACCTACTTACTATTTTTAATGATTAATTAATTTTTTTACGTGCCTGAAGTGTGTCTCCTGTGAAATTTACTGTATGGAAAATTGATTGAGTCAGTGAAGTGAATTTTATTTTTTTGAATAATGTGTGTAAATTTATTTAAATACAAAGTGATACGAGATATGTTTTTCACTTAGGGATTTATCGGCAATTGTCAGTGTTGGAGAAAGTATTTATATACTGAAAAACATTAGGCACTTTCTTTAAAGAGATTACTATTTCTATACGAACATAAATTTCTTGAAAAGTACATTTCATGGAAAATTTTATTGGAGCTCAAGTTTATTTTTGTATTTCACTGAATTCTATTTTATCGCTTTGAATCTTTTGCATAACACAAAATAAAATTCTATTAACCTTCCCAAATCATTCATGTACATGTATATATTTAATATGAATATTTAAAAATAAATGTATATACATATTTATAATATAATACATCGTGCACACGCGTACCAGTATAGTACACGTACAGTACAAAGTTTTAATGGCCAAAGTTTCTTCCGGTAAACAATAAACAGTATGAAAGAACTTCAGCGCGCGAAAAAGGCGAAAGTTTAAATTCACACAAACTAGCAGACTATTGCCTAGAGCTCTTACGTATCTGTGGGAAAATTTTGTTTGCCATGTTAACGTTTCCCGAAGAAGTTACATTGTGAAATTTTCAGTCGAGTAACAAAAAGCTTCACCAGCGATATCGAGAGTCGAACTTCCGATCCGCCGTTTTCACACGATTTTTATTTCACTTTCGAAAAATCATACAATTGTAGCACTATGAGCCATAAAACCGGATTTTCTTCAATTCTACGGCAACGATTCTGTTTACTATCAAATTCATATAGAGTGCTCGTCTCATATTTGATAGCAGACATCTCAAGTTCAAACTTTACTTTACTTTACGATTACTTGCATAGTTCGAGGGTCAAAAAATTTCGTTTCCTTGATCTTTGATACATATTGTGATATGGACAATGTTTGCCAAACTATTCAGTAGGCAACAACGAGTTTGGAATATATAGAGCGGCTGTACATACGTATGTATGTATGTACGTACATATAATAATCAACAGTAGCGAGCTGATTTTTGCACTGCATTAACATTGATTCACTTTTGTATGAGCTCAGCCACTAATTACACTGTGCAACAAAAAGAAAATTCGGGTGTAGCCAACCCATGACTATCCATATATTTGAGGAATACAAAGAGTAACGAAATTATTTTTTTAAGTACGTAAGTAAATAAAACGCATGCACACCATCACACCAACCAACAAACATACATACATACATATCATGAAATTACTATGTTGAGTGCGCGTGCGTATTTAAAATACGATCTTCGGCATATATTCAAATAGGAAAAACTGCCATTTCCGGTCGTCAGATGTTGACCAAAATCACAGTATTCTTACAGCTAACGTGAAAACTATAGATATGAAGTTTCGACTTGATCGCCGGAGCAGTTTCGGAAATATTCTGCGATAAACTTTTCGACGAAAAAAAAAACCTACTTTCGGTTGACTAATTTTAATGATTTATTTATTTTAAATATCAATTTCTTTCAGAATTACAACATTACAATATTGTGACGATTCTACATATTTAAAAGGTCGAAAAAAATAAAAAAAAAAAAATCGTTCAAGAGTAAACTGCCATTTTCGCTCGTCAGAAGTTGACTAAAATTACAGTATCTCTTACGGCTAACATGAAAACTATACATATGAAATTTCGACAAAATCGCCGTAGCCGTTTTGGAAATATTCTGTGGTAAAAGAATTTTAGAATTTTCTACAAGAAAAAAACCCTACTTCCGGTTCACTGATGTTAACCAAATTCCTTATGGCTCATACAGCTTACGTGAAAATAATAGATATGAAATTTCAGCTTGACAGACTTGATAGTTTCGGAGAAAACACACACACACATAAGTACACAGACACACAAACATACAGACATTTTACAGAAATCATGAAAACGTGATCAGGAGATGATACAAATCAGTCAAAATCTCGAGGTCGAATTTTCGCACGAACACAATACTTTATCCGATTACGATAAAGTAAAAAACATACAGAACCAGTAATTGTATGTAAATCATTCATAGCTCGTTTCCTGTAATGATGTCACAATTTTTAAAAGTTAAACATTAAAATATGTAATGCTCTCTGTAATCTTAAAATATTACCGAAAAAAGTTTATCACAATAATTTCACTAGGACAATTCGGCGTTGACTGCCACTGCCACACTAATACTAGTTTGTTCCTGTTTGACGTCCCGGCCGGTATGTCATTTTGCCCGGTTTGCCATTTTTGTCCAGTTTTGTACGCGTTTATCGTTTAATTCTTTGGAAAATTGACAAATGGAGTTACGGGGCATGAGCTGTGCGTATTCGATACTAATTCACTCAAAATAAGTTAAAAGTAGAACAGGGAAAGGAGTATTGTATAGAGGTGTCCAAGGATATTATAATAGGCGTTCCTGGCGTTCTTAAAAATACACCTACATACATACATATATATGTATATACACATATATACAAGTAGAGTAAATATATAGTTTCAATATGATAATGTATTAAATTAGCTGCAAGCTACTATTTAATACAAAATAAAAATAAATATGCTTTTGGCGAAGAGGGTAGGTTGCTGACAATTATTGTTGATCAGGTAGTCACTATTCCCAACCTATGGGTCGCGACCCCAAATGGGGTCGAGAAGAGTTTTCTGTGGGGTTGACTGACACGACAAACTAAAAAAATATTGACTTTAATGCAATTTTCATTTTCAATCGGTGTTTTGATGTTTGAATAATATTTTCTGCCTTTTTCAAATACGTATATCGGGGTCGCGGGTTACTTGGCATTTATAAAAAGGGGTCGCCACTGAAAAAAGGTTGGGAACCTGTGGCTGGTAGTGCATAACAGTCAACAGAGGTTATCGAGGATAAAGTAAAAACTACCGGAGCGGAGACTAGTCAATCTTTACCAACTTTGACCCACTGCATCCAAATATGATAATGAAATTTGTTGGTTAGTTCTTGTTTATGAGATAACAGTGTTTTAAAAAATGGACAATTTTTACATTTTTTTTGTCTGTAACTCAAAATTTAGTACTTTTGTGTTCATAATGCGTATTAAAAACAAATGTTTTTTTTTCCATTACTTGTGATATTTGAAAGCTTTAAAATAATTTAATTAAAAGTAATGCGTTACCTTGACCAGTTATTTTAATGCATTTATGAAGATTGGTTCTCTATGTCAGAATTTTTTTATTTTTATCTAAACGTACACATTTCAGCTGTAGATGATTTGAAGTCACGTAGAACTATTTTAAAGCTTTGAAATATCACAATTAATAGCAAAAACATCTGACTATTGCTTTCAATACTCATTTTGAACACAAAAGTACGAAATTTTTCAAACGCTCATATCTCATCAACAAGAGCTAACCAACAAATTTCATTATCATATTCGTATTCAGTGGGTCAGAATTGACATTTGGGTAACTCCACTCGGGTAACTCAAAAACGTGATTTTTACTTTTTTTTTGTTGCATAGTGTTTTTATTTATTCTAGGCTTATAAGTCAATAACTGTTTTTAATTGGTATTTAAAGACGCTTTTATAATATGTCTCAGATGCCATTACGTGTATCGTTTACTCTGCTGAATCGTTTAACTAGACAGCTTAGATAATGGCGATAATATAACAATGCCAACGATCGAGCCTTCTTTTAAGGGGTGGTTTTTCACAACCCCACTCATCCACTACGGGTTTCGTGAGTTCGTTATCCGAAAATTATTCACGGGGAGATCTACGAGACCCATCCAAGATAAGGCGTTGCGCGACGTCGATTGTAGTCGTGACTCAAGTCAAAACACGTGCCTTCTCATCCCTTAAGACCCCAACCCCAAAACCACGAACACGACCTTCACCGGCTATACCAGCGCACATACAAATGTCTTACGACGAAGAGTTATGGTGTATTTTTTTCCTTTTTTGCTTAGAGTGAAAGTAGTCATGTTTTGTTGGGCCGACGCGAGGTTAATCCGCTAATTTCGCCGGGGCTGTTTACTATCGCCTTCCATTTATACCCTCGCTTCATTTTCCGGTCCAAGTACAAAAGGCCTTCGCATTTATCAAAATATGAACGCTTTTTTTTCCAACAGCTTTTTCCTTGTCCTCTGACGTACGCTTTCGACTTTTCCATCAAGGGGACCGTTCAGATTTTTCACCAGCGCCAGCCGGTACGCAATTAACGTTAGATAATTCATCAGCATCTACGAGTTACACAATATCTACGTGTAATTCGCAAGCCTCGAACAATGGTGTCATATTTCAGTTGACCTTATTAAGACGCTTAGTTCCAGATCAAACCGGATTGATAAGTCTGCGGTTTCAGGATATATGTATGTGCTTCATACAGATTTTAGCAGAAAATGAGATATCGATTCCGGTGCGTGCAAATTTATACAATAGTATGTATAAGACTTATTATATCGATTTGATTACCAAGGACTTGTTTATGCTAAAGAGAGTATAGGTACACATCGATTAAAGTCTGGTCTTGTCAGGTCAAAGGAGAAAACTTGCCTCTTCAATCCTGCGGCTTAGCAAACGTTCCGAAGTGTTGCTACGTTCTAATTTTAGGCATACTGTTCGACTTCTTTGTCAGTCGCAGTTGGTTCACGTCGAGTAGTTTCGTTTTGAAACGTGTTCCTAAACTTAGGCTGAAAACCGACATGAAGTTTCGCTCGATTTATATGATGAGTAAGAGAGTATACATTTATATAGTTATAAAGTATAGAGACGTGCCTGTGTGAAACCCAAGCCTGTGTAGCTCAAAGTCGCGTTCCATAAATAATTACTTTAATTATAATTTCAGACGATAGATAGTCAACCCTTGCACCTGACTGCGTATTAATCATTCCAGCAAAGCTTGTGAAATAGCAATAAAAGACATACATAGATACCAAATGGTATGAATATAGTCATACGTTCTATTTCTGGTATGTAAAGTTGTATGCGAGAGAACGTCACAGGGTGGGCGTTTTCCAGTGAAATCGCATATTTCGAATGATCACAGTCTCGTAACATATCTGCAGTTTCATTTTTACTGCCATTATTATTTTGTGCATTTTTATATTTAGCGTTTGAAAGCCGTCGCTAATGGCATTGATCTCGAGCGAATGCCGCAAAAGCGGAAAATCTGTTTGGAAATTGATCGGATTAACTGTGTTACCTAAATAGTGTTATCCAATTAACGGACACGTGCGTAGGTTACACGCTATCACGTTACACACTATTTCACATAATCATAAAATTTTGTTAGTTAAATTTTGTGGAGATTTGCGTAATGTAACTAGGCCAGTTTTGGTCGTTAGATGTAATTAAATTTAAGTTAATATTGTTGTGTTAAAATAATATGTAAGCCAATGTTGAATATTTTCAGCACGTTGTATTATGCGAAACTAATTATTATGATGAGTAAAATTTTTATTTCGTAGCATTTATGCAGTAAGGTTTTATCGCGCTAGCGTTGCATAAAATAATTCAGTAGCATCGATATTTCTCTTGTCCAAAATTTTCGGAATGTCATAAAAACACGTGCGTAGCTAAATTATTTATCGGTTCAAAGTTAAAAATTTATTTTTATATAATATTAAAATCACACAGGTTGCATTTCGATGTGTATATTGATTGTGTCGGCTTTCCTCGAATTTAGGTGAAATAAAATGAAGTCGTGTAATTTATGGAGATTTTTTTCGTCAACACGTGACTTCGATGTGAGACTAGGGGGATGGAGAACTCACGTGAATTCGCAATGAGCTCGTGACGTCAAACCATTCACAATGTAGCCGGAGATTTTATTTTTGTATAGCATTGTTCTCGAAAATTATCACATGGGCACGAATAATAGAATAATTTATGAATAAAATTGTGTTTCGGAATTTTTATATCCTTTATTTTAAAAATAAAAATACAAAAACGTATAAAAATATTTGACAATAATTAATTACCCTTCCTTAAGATTGAAAAAAACGATTATCGATACATTCCACGAAATGGGGGCGCCAAGCCTTGTAAGCATACGCTGGAGTAGCATCTGTGATTTAAGATCATTGACATTAAGTCGTACAAAACATGAACTAACGAGAAGTATTTTTATTTATTTTATTAGTCAACGACTATGTAAATTAGACTTGACAATAAAAATTATAAAACATGACTACTAAAACCGGTGTGCAAAAAAAATATCGACGTTGAATTTTTGCACGATCGCAATACTTTATCATACTACGTAATATGGATAAAGTAAAAAATAATAAAGACATGTTATCAAAATAAAACACAGATTATTCCTCAAAAAAACATTTATTATTTCATCATCATCATTGACCTGGCAACCCAGGGCGGGTCTTAGTTTCCTCCAAGAATTTCTTCCATCTTCTCCTGTCTTGCGCCAGTGTCCTCCAGTTGGTTGCACCGGCCAATCTCGAATGACACAGTCCAGCTACCGAAGTTTGGGTCTGTCAATTGACCTGCAACTCTTTGGTCTGCTGTCTAGGATACTCCTCGGTTGGGTACTAACCATTCTAGTCACATGGCCTGCCCATCTCAATTTTTCGACTTTGACGAATGTGGAAACGCATTATTTTTGGAAGAGGCTGTCTTCCGCAGCATTTGTATCAAAATTTAATGAATTTACCGGAAATGAAAACCAATTTCAAATTTAAGTAAACCAAAACCAAAAACAGCGATCAGAAAATTTTCCTTAGAATTTCCCTAGAAATTTTTTAAGTGGTGAAAAAAGTTCTTGATTTTCAACCAAACCAAAACTATGATTTTAAAAACAAAATCAAAGCAAACCTTTAAGCTAAAAACTGAAATGTTGGTGGCGTGAACTTTTGGAATTGTACCATATAACTTTTATTTATTTAATAAAAATAGTTTGAAAAGCTAATTAATTACAAACGAAAAAGTAACTTAAAGGTAAAATTATAAAATAAACTTAATTATCTATTAGCACTTGTACAGAGGTGTTGCTTAAGGCTGCCAGGAATCTATCAATTTGATTTATTTATCTAAGACCTTCTGGCAGTCCATTGTATTCAACACCACCCCTGTAGAAGATACTTCTAGATCTAGTTAATTTTAAATTCTCAACTATTAACTTATTCTTACTCCTAGTATTATGACTTATTTATTGAAATATCTTGCTAATAAATTCTTATCTAATTTTAAAATTTATACTAACATGCACACTTTTAAGATTTCACTTACATTCATCTAATTCAATTCATTCAATATATTTTTGCAACATATCTTTAATTAACCTACATACTTACCAAATTAAAAAAAAAGAAGATAATTCATACAAGAAAATGTTAAGGAAAATTGCACACACCACTAAAATTCACCAAATGCGTGGATACCATTAAATACTACAAAATTGGTTATGGCCCTTTTTCACCAAACCGCGTACTGCACACCTACATACATAAGTGCACAAGTACAAGCAAAGCCAAGTACCGGTACAAGTAATTACGCAGTCGTACCAATCCATCCCTTCCCTGCGAAAAAACATAGGGAGAGAAGGCATGAACGAGAGAGACGAACGAACAGTTAGAGGGGGGGGGGGGTTAAAGCTCCCTCGAGATGAGAACGAAAATCAACGGGAGGGGGTAACTAACTCTCCCCCCTCTCTCGCTCTTTCCCTTTTCCCCCACCACGAGTTCCCCAGACAGCATCCCGCGCCAGTCGAGCCGCGCCCGCGAACTTGTTTAGTCGTTTCGTAGAGTTCGCGCGTCGCGTCAGTTGGCAACACTGCGCGATCCACAATACCCCAATACACGTTCATATGTACATATATTATTATCTGCTAGGTATTAACGAAAGGGAGCTTTCGACTCTTTCGAGATGTTCTCAATGCACAATGTTGTTTAGTTAAATATTGTTTATTTATCGTAGGTACCTACGGAATTATTATAGTATTTCTTGGGTGTACCCTTTTTATGTTGCATCCATTGTGGTTTGACTGTCGGAAAGTTTACTGTACGCGTGTGTCTAGTTAGTTTGTTGACGGTTCATTGACACCGATCAATTTTGTGAATGGAAGATGTGTTCGTCTGTACTGTGATGTTGCTTTACTTTGGATTTAAATGTTATGTCTGGGTTTTGAAATTGATTTAGAAATTTTTGAAATGAATTTTTTTCAAATACATTGTTTCGATTTTTTGCCATCGCATTAACAAAATATCGCATTTACTTAATTTTAGTATAGGGCTTCGTTTGAAAAGGGATCGTTGTTAAAAGTTTGAAAATTCATGTCACGTCTGAAATCTATCATGTACCACATGCAAATTTTGAAATAATTTTTTTTCAAATAGTGTCGATTTTTTGCCATTGAATAAATTTCTGCATAGTAAAATAATGCACTTATTTCATTTTATTATAGGGGTTTCGTTTGAAAAGGGATCCGTTGTTAAAAGTATGAAAATTCATGTAGTGTCTGAAATCTGTCATGTTACCTTAGTGAAAAATTATTTAAATGAAATCGTCTATGTAAGTGCAAAACCGCGTATGAGCCAAAACATTCAAAATGAATATTAGAAGACGTGCTGATTGGTGTATTAATTTTACAATGACGCAATTACGAGGTTTTTTGTCCTTACTGTCTTACTAAGCATTTTTACAAATGGTTCACACGCAGCATTGCATTTGCACGAACGAAATGTCATTTATATAGGAAATATTCATTTGGAGAAGTTCACTAAATAATGCCTTCTAAGCTTACTTGTGTAAATAAAATAATTATTATTTAATCGAATAATTGCACGGTGGTACTTAAATGTTTCAAATAATTGTTATTTCACGATAGCTTAAGATTAGTTTGTCTATTGCTAATTTTACTGTTGACTGATTTAATCTCAGTTGGCTGTATCGTCAATATATGTATAAAACGTAATTATTTAACGTGTGTTGAAAATTTAATGAAAACTTTTTCATATTACGCCAAGTGCTACCGATTGTCTTCTTTGTATGCGAAAGATGTTCACTATGAAAAGTCGTTTATGTATTTCAAAAGTTTGTTTGTTTGAAATTAGGATCACCAGGTAAAAAATTCTTTATTTTTTATTGCACCGGTTCTTGAATATATAACTATGGGTGTTTTTTTATCGAATAAGGAAATAAAAAAAATAATTTTTACTGTCGTAAAACAATCATGCGCCGCTGAAAACTTATCAAGTACGTGGAATATCAAAGCGTACGCACTTCCAAGTGAGATTGTAGTATCATCTTGTGTATTTTTAATATTGACACCGCGAATGAGACGTAATTTTTAATGAAAAAAAAATAACCACAAGAACAGATAAGGGCTATCGAAAGTCTGTCGAATGTAAGCCTAAGTTAATTTAAAACAAACAAAAACGAATACATTTTCACTTTTTTTTTTCTTTTGAAGTAAATTATTTCGTATGAAATGATAACAAAATCTCGTATTATCACGGGATCAAGGCCTCAGCACATATTGTTTTTTCGCCTAGTGTGAAAAATCAACGTATTGATCGGGCGAACCTGAAAGGCAATTGATTTGACATCGCTAGTTAAATTGACACTAAGCGGTGCTAATTTTCGACATTTTACAAGACAATATGTGATGTGATATAGGCAAAGAAAACAAAAGTGTTTCCAATCGACGAAAGGCTCCTTTTTATATGCCGTTACATTTGAAGGTTGTCTATTGTCTCGATGAAGTGAAATTCCTTGGTTATTTTCCAGATTGGACAACTTTCTAAATGTAGAGCGGTAACATTTCCTGTACTCGCTCTGTACTTCCACAATAAAGTTTCTTAACCACCGCAAATGCAGAGTTTTAACATTAACGTTCTTATATTTGGAATGCCCTTTCCATATATTTTAGATTAAATTCCGAATGTCATCGTACCGCAAGCGTGAGGTCTATAACCGACACGTCCTTCCGGTAGTTACTCGTGGAAGTGAGACATACCGTAAAGACGTGCTATTATAATATATCTAATAACGGCTCATATTTTTAACCCTTATAATTTTGACCGGACTAGAGGTCATTTACATCATCATTTTCAGCCGTTCACCATCTACTGCTGGATGAAGGCCTCTCCATTCCTGTCTGTCTTGGGCAATCTGCATCCACTTGGCTCCACACATTCTTCTCAATTCATCAGCCCATCATCCACTCGGTCTACCTTGCTTTCTTTCACATGCTCTCGGATACCATTCCAGTATTTCTTGCATCCATTCTTCTCGCTATGTGTATACCACAGCTATATCTGCCACTTTGGTCATGCTTCTTACCCATGCAACGATATCTTCTTGTTATGCCGAGCATATGTATATCTTTTCATGCTTCTCTGGACCTTGCGTGGCATTCTTGAATTGGCAGTATGCAGGCAGTATGCATTGGTCGTATGCCTTTTTTTTTAAGCATAGCGTGTTGTTGAATTTAAAAACTATGTATATTCATTCTTCCAATAGCGCCCCATTCTAGTTTCATTATTTGTCTTATTTCTTCTTCTTTAAATAACGTCATATTCACCAATTGGCCTAGGTATAAATAACCATCAACTATCTCTACAATATGATTATCTACTGTGACTACATTTTGCGTGGAAAATTCGTTAAAAATTATGTTAGTTTTACTAAAATTAATTTTCAAACCTACTTTCATACTTTGGTTGCTTAATTGTGTTAGTCGTCATTTATGTACATAATAGCTTAAAACTCGTCAAAGGATTTCGTTTAGGGCCCGCATGGGTGAGCCTATTAAGTATGGTTTCTTGATTGAATTGTAAGTCTTCCGTTATACGTGTACTTTTTTCCAAACGCCTTATTTATTTTCTGTAGTGTTTCTAATATATCTACCCAAGAGTTCGTGACCGTGTCCCTCGTGAATTTCAGTCACGTGTTTAGCTCATTCGATACAATCTCGACTCCCTACTAGTTTCCACAGGGGTTCCCTTTTGTTTTGGTATATTTTAGTGGTTGGCGTGAACGCAATACCAATTTCTCCAGTTCCTTTATCGCGTGTGTTTTGTGCATTTGCTGCAGAAGATTGTATGTAGCATTTGTTTGGGTGTAGGCGAAATTGCCTTGGGCGTTCTTATGGCTCGTTTTACTTTTCTGGTTTTTTTTTTTCTTCAATAGATTTGCAGTTGTGCATTTTAGCCAGCGGCATGTAATTTCATGGTACGATTTGCTCACCCACGAAATTCTGATGCAAACAGTAGGTATGCCGCATATGAATAATCAAAATCTGAATATGGAGTTCTCGTTGCTTGTTAGGTAATGTTCGACGCGAGCTACATACATACATACAACCATCAAATGGTCATTACATAGTACATACGTTTATAACCCTAACACCCCTCTAATAACTGAATAATTTGCAGCTAAAATAAGTAGGGAGTGACTTCCCCGACACATCGTTCAATCAAAAAGGGGGTTATATTTAAACTTTCAAAGACATCGATTGAAAATTTTAGCGCAATAGCCAAATCTGCATCTAAATGTATGTAATTTGCATTATTTTCTCATATGTGTTTGGAATCGTCCAAGACACGAGATACTTAGTTCAATGCGTGTGTGTGTGACTTTTTTTTTTTTTTTCTACTCATCCATCCATGGACTCTTTGGGTCCGATATTGGACGAGAGAGAGAGCATCGCAAATAACCCGTTATTTATTTAATGGATGTATGGCTAGTTACCTCTAATGCGCATTTTAAATTATTAGAAACAATGAAAAGTGTTCCGATATTGTTAATTGGTATTGAATCATACTATTCGTTTTACATGTATGCCTCGTCGATATTGTTAAATGTAGCTCACGGTCATCTATTATACATCAAGATACAATAGAATAGATGATCTTCGCATTGGAGTTTATAAATTTTAGATTATCAATCTTCAGATTCACGCATACTTCGCAACGAATCAACAATGACGCGATTTCAGCTCGAAACGATCGATGCATTAATGTGACCTTTACCTCTTAATGAAAAGCCGTTTTAATGTTTCGTATGAAAATGTCGTATTTAAATTGAAACGATTAATACTAGTCACGAATTTACGAGTCGAGGAATTAATTTTATTTGGGGAAAGTGTGTGGTTGATTCTACCCTTTGGAGCCAAATAATACTTGGATCGATTAATGGGGAAGTTAATTTTATCGCATTGCTTCAGTCCGTCGGCGTAATAGTTCGTCCAAAATACGCTTTTATTCTTTGAAATACGACTCTATGACATAAAATCGGTTTTTTGCGTGCAAAATAACGGATAACCGGACGAACGGGCCGCTGTTTGAAGGGCATTGACTTGTGCAGCAGCCGCTTACTTGCATGCCTGTTCGCCAATATCGGACACTATCGCCAAATCCCCTTTTATTTAGTTTCACAACACGTCAGCTAGTCTACTGTTGTGAAAAAAAAAAAAACTAGCATATTGCGTGACGTTTTAAAAAAAAAATTGTCAAATGTAATAGAAGTGTAGTTTCGTGTCGTTTTTCATTTGATCGTTTGGATTTAAATCGGTTCGCGTCGTGCGCTTATTTATTATACTCATTTTCTACAATGATCTGAAGCCAAACAAAATTCGCTCAATGTCGGCAAACGTAACACAAAACTTACTTTTTTTAAAAACATATTTATCAAAGATTTGGCTATTATATTGTAGAGATAGTTGATAGTTATTTATACCTAGGGCAATTGGTGACTATGACTGGATGTAAAGAAGAAAAAAAAAGACGTAGAATGAAACTAGGATGGAGCGCTTTTGGAAGAATGAGCATAGCTTTTAAATCCAACATCCCGCTATGCTTAAAAAATAAGGCATATGACCAATGCGTACTGCCAGTTATGACGTATGTAGTATGTGTTCAATTCAAGAATGCTAGGCAAGATCCAGTGCACACAGAGAAGCATGAATATGTATGCTCGGTATAACAAGAAGAGATCGTAAGTGGAATGCATGGGTATGAAGCATGACCAAAGTGGCAGATATAGCGGTGGCATTGATCTGGACACATAGCGAGAAGAATGGATGCAAGAAATACTGGAAAGAAAGTAAGGTAGACCAAGTGGACGATGGGCTGATAAATTGAGAAGAATGTGTGGAGCCAAGTGGATGCAGATTGCTCAAGACAGACAGGAATGGAAGAGGATTGGAGAGGCTTTCACCCAGCAGTGGATGGTGAACGGCTGAAAATGATGATGATGATGGATTATACTGTAAAAATTAGCTCATGTTTATTATACTACCTCAAATATAAACCTTTGTTCTCGTGAACCTTTGACCTTACATGTACATATGTACATTCTTGCAATTTTGACTAATCAAAATCAAATTTTGCAAAGCTACATACTTTGATCAACTTGATCTCGTAGATTGAGTAAATTGGAGATTTTTCTAGCGCTTGGCTACTGTATAAAGTTTCGAAGACTTATGCTATGTAAAGTAATGCCAGATAAGCATTTGCATCCGGGAACTGCCTGGTACTTGCAGCTACATAGTATAATATTAAAAATGTTAGCCGGTTAGCTCGACAATGCACCGTACCTGTTATTAGATTGATGAAAATTTAATTAAATCCAACTGAAAAGCATTAATCACCGTTGTAAGACACGTTGCGCCTCTTTAACTGGGCATTTCACGGTCTAGTGATTTATGAATTTTTTTTATATCATTAGTATGTGATTTTGCGAAGAAATTTAATCTATTTCATAAATCACAACGTGTCCGCAGTTTGCACGACACTTCGGTGTCTATAGTACTATACGCATGTATGTATGTACATACAACATACATGCATAGATTAGGCACAGAGTGAGAGGCAAGTTGACTAGATTTCGGAACTCTCGTTTGCATTACAAATACATAAGACGTGTTTAATTTAAATACGTGTACTGTTATGAAATGATATTTAGTATCTATTACGTTTATCGGCCTTTTTTTTTTTTTCATTATTGTATGTTGCGAATGAAAATTGAAACCATGCCAGAACCTTGTTTGAAGCACGCGCTTAAAGTGGTTTTCCCGAGTGAGCCCGGAAAATGAGGAAAAGCGCTACTTGAAAGAGGGTATACTTACTTTCGCCGCTACATATGTACGTACATACGCCGTGTAGGTACTTTTTTCGCAAGGAGAAAAAAAAAAAATTCTATTCATTCGCCCGTGTCAAGCACTCGCTGGGGTAATTCTCGTTTCTTTGAAGAGCCTGCCTGCCTCGTTTCGTACAAAACTCTCATACTTTTGTCCCCCGTCCTAGTGTGACCTTATTTCTGCTGAACTCGTTTTGTAGCCGATATACCCGTGTATGTACCTGTATGTGCACGTGCGATGCAAAATAGTCACGTATTTAAAAATGTGTATTCCGAGTCTTTGTCCTTAAGGCGATTATTATAATCGACGGGCTTTTTTTTTTATTTTTTCCATCTTAAAGGCGATTGTGTGTCTGTTTCGGTTAAAATTTTCGAACGGTTAAAATTGTGTGACACACTGAACCAGAAGTAACTGTATTGCGATCGCCGCTCTTTCAACCTTTCGCCGTCCAAGTCCAAGGATTCGACTTGACTCTATTGCGTTCGGCTTACTTTTGCAATTGTATTTATTTATTGGTGATAATCATTAAAATGTCAACAGCATCTATGTATATACTATAAATAATTCAGTATCGTGTTGACTTCAATGCTAAAACGCTTTTCCGCTCACGGGAGCACACGTTGATAATATTGATATGCATTAATTGATGCACGAGAGTCAAGCTAAATATTAACACTGTAACTATGTACTTTCCACGAACGAAACGATATGGAATTTTGTATTTACCAATAATCCGGTGAGATATTTTCAATTTTTCGCCATCTCCGCTCGGAAAAATTGTATTTTCTCATATACCTACATATATATTATCTGTAGATATGTACATACATATATATTCCGAGTCAATATGATAGCGAACGTCTCGTACGTCCTCGGTGAGTTTTCACTCGGGTATTATTTGTTCTTGTCATCATTTTATTTTTATTTTTGTTGTTCAAAACAAACATGTTCTCGTAGACTCGCTTCGGCGGTACTATTTCTGTATTTATTCACAGGCATATGTATGTATGTACACAATATCCAAACGCTAATATAATTTATACCACATCTGTGCAAAACGAGCGGCATTCGCGTAAATGGCCACTTCCTTTTGTGTTAAATGAAACATTTTATCTTCCGCAATTGGCGTGCTTATTGCTGACGAGACATGCGACAATTCGCAAACGGGGGGAGGGGGGCGGGGGGCGGATGTCCGTAATTAATGCATATGAAGTACATGCTTCTGTATTGTGCAAAAATTGACAATTTGACTGCAATTATATGCGACTTGTCGATTCAAAACTAATTTTCCACCAATATTTCAGTAGATATAATTGTATTAAGTAGATTAGCGAGGTAGAACAATGTCAGCATTGCGGCACTCGTACGTATTCCTGTTATTGTTATATTATTTAGAGGTCAATGTCGGCTTAGCCGCGGAATAACGTTTCGGCTTTAATCTTAAAACGAAGGCAGAGTTTCTCAAACTGTAATAAAAATATATACATACATATGTACATATATAGCCCGTTGAATATTATCAACGAAGTGATTTTAACGATAGAAAATTTTTTTCAACCTGCTATGTAACTAAATAAATCGATCAAATGTTTTCCTAATTGATTATGTAACAATTTAGTAAAGTTGCGAACCTACTAATAATTTATTTATTTATTTATTTATAAATATACGGTCTTTGCAATAGACCATTTCAAATACACTCGATAGATAAAAATAAAACAAAAAATAAATGAATTACAAAAAAGAAAAGAAATACAAAGAGAAAATAAAGATACAATATTTATGAGCCTAAAAAATATGAAAATAAAAATTCCCTTACAAACAGCTTAGAATTAAAAAAAAAATCAATTTCTCCAAAATCATTACCCAGTTTATGTATTCTGGGTATTATAGAGTATTTTAAGTAATTTGTAGCAGGATTGGGTAAAGCAAACAAATAGTTGCTCCTGGTAGATCTACTTGGGACATGCAGTGATAATTAATATATTTTAAAATTATAGGAGGCCTCCCATCACT
This sequence comes from Parapsyche elsis, assembly GCA_022651745.1. NCBI lineage: Eukaryota > Metazoa > Arthropoda > Insecta > Trichoptera > Hydropsychidae > Parapsyche > Parapsyche elsis. Next base: position 1,130,290 of record JAGVSN010000044.1, read on the forward strand.
GGTGAACGCGTTAGCGCTAACTCACCCAACCTGGTGATCGCGGGTTCAAATCCCACTCGCGACGTTCGTGTTTTTTTCAATTAAATTTGAATTTCAGCCTTTACCGAGGCGAGTGACAGACAGACCGAAGTGGGAATTGGGACGGAATTATATATAGGTATAACTAGTGTGAGCCCGTTGAATATCAACGGAGCGTTCTCACCACCCGTACTGAAAAATAATATAAAATTTAATAGTTTTTAAGACGCTCACACACCTTAGCGAAATCGCTGCGTCAAACTGACGCTCTCTATCGTTTTTGATTCGCAGCAATGCGAATTAGATATATCGGTGCGAATGGGACGACGATAGGGGCGAAAGTTTGACGCAGCGATTTCGCCAAGGTGTGTGAGCACCTTTATAGTTGTTGCATCTATGCAACAATGCGCCATCTACGGCGCGGCAATTTAACAATTTAGCAAAGTCGTGAGCCTATTTTTTATATAAATAGTCAAGTTGAAGCCTGCCCATTATCGTCTGGTTTGGCTCACCGCGTAAGCTCTCTGTTCCGAATCAGTGGTACCGGGTTCAAATCCCACTCGTGCGAAGTTCTGGTTTTTTTAATTATTTACCGAGGCGAGCGTTATCAGCAGACTGACACACAGACACACAGACGGAATAGGGCTATTACATATATAATAATAATAATAAACTATCAAGCGAGAGCGTCAGCTACACGCAACACTGTACACGCATTCGATTACGGGACGAATCAATTGCCAAATTTGAATTTGGCTAAAAGTGAAATGTCGGCTTTTCCCGAAACGTACGTACACCTTTCTCCATCGACTAAACAGCAGCCGATTTCTCCACGTGGTCAACATGCGAACAATACGTTCAAGTTCAATGCCTCGATTTGAAGCGTTTCGTGCGATCTGCTAACTAAAAATAAAATACAAAAAATCAGTAATACATTTGCATTTTCATATACTAAATTCAAAAACAGTTAATTTATTAGTATCGATTGAAAAGGAGTCGTTAGAGACATTCACCGTCGTTAGTTCGAGCGTCGTTTTCGCGTTCAAAGTCCGCTTAATTGTCCCGATTTTCACGACTTTTCCATTAGTTTTCCAACGTCGCGTCGGGATGAAAGCTCAAAAGTTTGGTGATGTCCCTATGTGGTACGCCGCGGTACGAAACCATTACGCTATGACTTACCGCATTGTGACGTCACTCAGGTTTATTAACCAAATACATACCTCTAAATACAAATGCAAACATTAAATAAATTGATATTCTGTATATCTACATACATATGTACATATGTGAGTTAGTGCAAATTTGCGAAGCGCTTAATTAATCCATTCGCCTATGCGGGTCTCCCCCTCTCTCTCCTATATTTAAACGTTGGCTATAATCCACAATTGTTACGCGCTTATTGTTTTGTTGGTTCGAATCACCGTAATGTTATTCGCAATATTGCGGAACAACATACGGTCAATACGCGGTTATAGTAATAATAATACGCTTATTACGATAAACGGCGTTCGAAAGTGAAAGGTAGTATAAAACAGCGGTCGATCCAGTTGAGATGAATATTGATGTTACAGTGAAAGAAAGCTGTACCCTGTACTTGATCTGTACTATATGTAGGCTAAATGCTTCCACGGGGAGTTTTATTTGGATTTGATTCCGTAAATCAATTCCGTATACTTCTTCGCATGAGATAAAGAGTGTTAACAACTTAATCGTACTATTTGTATATTTCACAGTATACGTGGTATGGTTCCCATCAATGTTTTTTTTTTTTTGGAACATAACTAGCATGCACTTGAAGTGCTTCAAGTACAGAACAGATAACCCAGTGAGAATTCTCGACCGGCTTCGATCTTTCTCGAGTGCAAAGTGCTACTTATCCTTAACGACTCGTTAATCAAATAAACTAACTTCCAATGAGATGCAAAACTAGATGTTTCTCAAAGTTGTTTCCAAGCCGAAGCCATCTGGTTTAGAGCCAAGAACATCGTTCGTTTAACAAGTGATATAAAACTCAATAACAAATAGCTGTCCCAAATGCAAAACAATAACACAATCTGTTGCAGTCTTATGATATGCAGAAATTGCAATTCGTATGGTCGAATTTTTCTGTCGTAATAGCGTGCCAAAATAAACAACGCGCATATTTGCGAGAGCTATTTATTTAATTTTTTTCGTGCTACCTTTTTGAATTCGGACTACGTAAGATGTGTAGATATCAAATACAAACATTTGTGACAATGTTGTAGTTAGAAAGTTTTTCAGTTTGTATCTACATACTTAACGCGCACGCGATATCATTTATTATTTGCACCGAAATGGAGTTATAATACAGTGGTAATTTATTCTATTACGCGTACATCAGTCATAGATTGTATCGCAGTACTGAGAAATAATTTTTAATGTAAAAAATATTATTCTTAAATTTCGACGATCCTTCAGACATAGCGAAAATCGAAAAATGAGATGGAAAAGTTATTATGTAAATTTTGTAATATTACGCTCTTTTTTCGAGCGAGCTTCGTGCGTATCATAACAAACTTATGCAAATATTTAATTGAGTTTCGTTTTATTTCAACTGGGTAAAGGTCGCAGTACACAATATACTACACCTGGAGACTTTCATACATTACGCGCGAGTAAATTCACCCGCTTCAGTCGGTATAAAATTAATAAAATCGGAAAAGTTGTAATTTACTGTAAAGACGTACAACGGTAGTTAAAAAAAAAAAAGAAAATATTTACCGACGTACTGTTTATGCTTCTGTCAATTTACTTACTGGTAGTATAACGTGTGCGTCATGTCGCATACTCGATAAACACAACTTTACCAGGGGCCGATTTGAACACGGTTTACATTGGATAAACTTTTAGGGAAACCGCTGAATTCGTTCAAAACGGGCCGAGCCAAAGTCAAACTGAGACATCCATTGATGTGACAGAATGATACTCTGTGCTTTGATCTTACTTCTCATTTCGCACCGTATAATGTTTACGTGTTTACGATTCTTTGTGCAAGCGAAATAATGGAGTTTATGATTTATTTTTATACATGGCGTTGGGGTTGATCTTGATCAATGTGATGTATATAGGTGCTTTCGTTCGCATCGAAAGCTCTCATCTGCAGCTTTCTCGCTTGCGTAATTTACGAGCGTTGCCGCACAGAACCCCATAAATCTGGATAAACAGCCCCTTCGGTATGTGTTGTGGTCCTTAATGTCGTTATGGAGTTGACCACCTCGGATAATGACACTGATAAGTAGCCCAGTATTGGAAAAGGTGACCCTGCACCGAATAAATTCATACCATTATAAATAAAAAGGCAATATCATCCAGAAACATGGTGATTATATTAGCCCCGGACACGTCATTAAAAGTTCCCTTTGTTTTTTTTCCCTCGATAACTTTACAGCTGGGTTAATTATGTTAATTGTGCAACGCTGTACGTAGGTATTGCATTGTGTCCCTTTAGGGACACTCGCCTATGTTAATTAAGGACACCATTCACTCGAGTGGTGACGTAGCATACATAAGTGTCATCGACCAACCCACTGAATTCTTCATTAACATACTTTCGACGTAATTATTTCATCTGACTAAATAATAAGTTCATAAATCCCTTCACGATCCTTTGGGGTAAAGGGCGTGGTCTTTTTAATAAGTAGGTACGGTTAAAAATTGCTACGCGCGTGTTTTCTTATTGTTAAAAGGTTAAAACTCTACAGTAAAAATTAATATCCTAATTGTTACATACATACATATATGTATAGCAAAATTGTCAATTTTAACCCACCGCGTCTGGTATATAACATGGGTGCACAACTGGTCGATCTCGAATACGATTTTGCTTTGTGAATTTTGAAATGAATATTGCTTTCCGTTTTTCAAATTGTCTACAATGCAATGGTTCAATTTTATTTATTATGTACATATGTAAGTCCCGGCCAATGATTAAACGGTCTTCCTGGACTAGTGCTTATCTGTTAACGAAACGGATTAATGGTCACAGGAACGGATCGTTATTTTTTCATGATATGCATTTGTTTAATCATTGGTTCTCAGTTGCACTAGCTAATTTGTCAAAATAAGTCAAGAGGACTTCTTGGAACTTTTAACATCTGCTCTATTGCAATACCGCACACTTTCTTCGAAATTGCTAATTCAAAACACGTGTTCTTATGAGAAACTATATTTAAACGACTGCATTCAGCCGTGCGGACACCTCCATCTTGATGACTGTTTGCGTTTTGCTACGAGTAATTATAAACCTAAGTATTTGATAATTGGTTTATATATTTGAAAAACTAGATTATATATTTGAATAATTAGATTCTTATTAGTATATTATATCCGGAACTCCCCCTAAATTCTTGCATTGAAGTCGATCGCCATGCAAATAAAATTAAAAAAAAGTAGCTCCCAAATTGAAAAAGGTAGAGCACCTTGCGGCATATGATAACAGAATAGAATTTAGTATTTTCAATTATTAAAATTTTCTTACGAAATCAAATTCTTATCTCGTTCATTCAATTACATACATATATCATTTCCAACTCTGAAACCCGAGGATTATCGGATTAAACTTTCAAGTCTAGAGAGATTCAGTCTCAATATTTTACGGCTTCTCAGATTATATATTGGATTACGTATTTCTGATGACATTTGATTCAAAGTGATTTCAACCAATTTGCGTAAATTGTATGATTCGATTTGAAATAGAGCCTCATCTCATTGCATTGACCTTTATCCCACTAACCTTTACGCCACAATGTTAAAACCGATATCACGTTCACGTGTCCCGCAACAGGATTTATACTATTTGCTTTGTTCAATGTGTCAGTGGTGTTGAACGGCTTTGATGTCGACTGCTTTCATTGTTCGTTGTTGTTTATTTTTTCCATTATTTTAAAATCGTTTGCCGTTTCACGCAAGTTGTCGAGCGCTTTGTAACGTTACATTGTTCTCCATGCAAATTAATGCTTCAGTTATATATTTTCTCTTAGTGTCTCTATTCTTTTTATTTTAAAATTTCCGCGTCTTCGTATATTTTAAGCATTCTTAGTACGACGGAGATTGTTCTTATTAGATTTGAGCACAGCTGATAGTAGTGATGTAGGTGTTACGTTCACGGTGCATGATTGCATCGCTGCACCTAGAACCGGTCGTACATACATATGTACATATATATTCTACCAAGTTCAGTGCACGCACACGAAACCAGAAACCTGCATTTTATACCTACATATAATGCAACCGTGAAACGTACGGTTTCTGTCTGAGGTCAAGTCATCTAGCTTTTTTTGTTTCCTCTTTCATCGCTTTATTTTTCTTGTCTTAGATATGCGGCTTCCTACTATGTCATCGATGATTGAACAATCATCGGCTACGTATTATAAACTGCATTATTTTGAAACGCTATTCAAATCACACGGTATTCGGGTTTCAGAAATGGCGGTGTTGCTTTTTCAGTTGACACTGTTTATTTTCGGGAACAACAAAAAATAAGCGATGTTCTTTTCTCAGTATAATTCTGGTCGTGTTATTATATCTACATACATATACATATACACGACTGCAATAGTAGGAATTCTGGAATGTTTATTTACTGTCTAAAAATACTAATCTTATTCACGTTAGCTTGATGAACGTGTGGTAATAATCATAATTTTATCGTTAATATCATGTAAATATTTATTTTATGCTAAAATTAATTATTAGGAAATACTCCTTTTAAACGAAATGGAACTCATACTTTTGTATGCGAGAATCTTTTGCTTTTGTTTGTACTAAGAATAATTATGGTTTTCTATAATTGTAACTAAATTCTTGGACACCAGCCGTATCGTATAATTTGCTGTCGCTTTCGGCCGCACAGTTATTATTCTCAGTTTTCAACACGTTGTTTTTCCAGAATTTTCCGAGACGATTGCGAAATGTTGAAAAGTATCAGTATTATCACCACTCGGGTATTTAAATTATTTCCTAGAAAACCTGAAGATATATGACAAATTTAAGCTTAGCCGTACAAATAGATACATTATTTTAGACATCAGAGTTTTGTATTTATCAAAACAAGTTGGCAACACGATATATCGTTTATGCGTATTCGATCATTATGAGCTCTTCTTCTATTTGTATACGGTCCATTATATTGAGATTTGATACTACGAAATTCAAACTTCTATTTTTAGCGCAAAACTTTTTTTTTGATTTATAATAAATCGGTCAAGAGCAAATATACATATATATAAAGATTTGCTGTTATAACTTTTATTAAAAATGGGAAGAAAATATGCCTTGACCCGTTTTCAACTCAAGATTTTTCTGTGCTTATAATTTTCAAAGTCAAGCGTGTGAATTTTCAATTTTTAAACTTTTCAAACAAAATGCTGTCGACGCATGTGCCGTTTATCATAAATCGTTCTTGTATATTCTAGATTCGAAAGTATGACTTACGTATGTATGCTCGCTAATAGGTGAATGTTTTTTTTATACATAGAATCGATGAAATCATTTCCAATGATTATGCACCTTCAGCATTCATCGCATCATACAATTTATAATATTAAAATGCATACTATAAATAATATGATGTCAGTAGTCTAATATCATATTACACGACTAACATCTACGTATGCAATATCATAAGTGAATGCTAGAAACTCCATTATCATCGAAGTAAGACTATCGTGCGTATAAATTAATGTTATGCGTAACAATTACACGAAATTTATTCACCCTACATAATTTGGCCTTTGAAGTTAATTATTATCGAATAATCAATTGCGTAATGATTCCGCTCGGTGTGAAAGCGAATTTTCAGTCAATTTCTTCGGTCGAAAAAGTTAAGCAGTTCCATTTCGAAACGGAATTTTTAATTGACCCGATGCTTGACCGATTCTTTCGGCTCTCTAGTACTGATAAATTGTTAACGAGAAGGCACTACCGACTGACCCAGTTGATTAAAATACCGACGATAAATACCGGGATACGGAAATCGCCATTCGGTCATCGATATTTTGAGTTGAAACCGTCACTGCAGTTCGATATCGGTGTCTGTAAATACATAGTTTGGTCGTTGATGGAATATTAAAACGGGTCAAACTTATGGCTGTTTATAAACACACCGACATCGGAGACAAAATGTATCGAGACATGTTATTTTAAATTGTTAAGAGTCAATCAATAGCGCATACATTCAGTATGTCTCAGTGTTTCAATGTACATATCGATGGGTTAGTGCACAGATATTGTACGTCCAGTTTTGTGTTAAAATATTGTAAGTGACATATGTACATATGTACATACATCTTTTTTGCATGAAAAATATGGACGAAGTGGACATATTATATATTTGAATAGGGCAATAATTGTATGTCTAATAATATTTGGACATAAATACTTTTTAAACATGAGGGTTTGATGCAGATGGATATTTTGTGTATGATAACTCAATTTTGCTAAAACTGGACATACAATATCTGTGCACTAAACTCATCGATATGTACATTTATTTACATGCTTTTTTTTTTAGACAAAGGTTCATCTTAAGTTTCCACATCGAATGTTAGTGTACTTGGGAGTTAAGTGTGGACGAAATTTGGCTAATAAATGATCTGCTTTATAAATTTATAAAAAAAAGTAATAAATTTATGGTAAAAGTAGTAGTACATAGTAGTAAAATTCCCGTGCGTAAAAGCTGTGTAAGGTGTTGGGCACTTTGAAAGAATACTGCCTTATTTACGATTTCCAATTATTATCAGTGTGTGTACAAACGGCCTTAATCTATGACGTGTGATTGATTACATTAGCTCTTCCATACGAGCGAATAAAAAAAGCACTCATCTTTCATAACTTTAATGAAGTAAATTTTGATCGAAATGATGTATTTTTTTTGTGCGCGTGGCAGTTAATTTTCGGTAACGTTAAAAGTGTCTTTGCGTAACGGAAAAAAAAAATCTTTTAGGAAAGTTTTCGCATTAGCTTGTAACGAGCTTAGAAAATTCATCAAGGTACAATTTGACGTTGATAGATTAACGTTTGCACGCTCGCGAAACTTTCATCGCCTCGAAAGCTCTCATTTGAATTAAAAACGTATATGCATACATGAACCGCAACCAAACCGCTCACGTTTTTAAACGGTTTTTTTTCTTTTAAGAACAACGTTTACGTGAAGGAATCGTTGCCATGTGCAATACCTTGGTGCAATGTTAAATTAAAAAGTGGAATTAATTATTATTGAATATTAGTTGCACTTGAACTGGGTAGTGTTGTGGCGTGATGCAAAATCATTACTCCGAGTCCTGGTGGTGGTTGGGCGAAAAGCTCACGTGCATTTAATCGGTGCGGTGAAGTTGCGCAACTTCAAATGCATCTTACAAGGATTAAGGAGAAAGCACGGAACATGTTGGTCGCACTCTTCGGAAAGGACAAGCAACAGGAAAAACCAACCGAAGAAAAGCGTGACGAACCGCCTGAGCCCGTGTTACCTATCGAGGCATCCCTTCCAGACCCTCAAAAACGGTAAAACCTACAAGAATAATCTGTAAATTATACCCATATGTACATTGTTTAAACTTAAGAGTGTGTCATCGATCAATGAATATCGCATAATCAATTTAAAATCAAATTCATCCGTTGTAAAAGTGACAATGAGTGATCACAAATTTACACCTAATTGATTTTTTTTTGTAGTCGTTTTTATATATACAATGTACACCACGAATTAAAATAGATAGGTATTTTCGTGCCTTGATGATATTATTGGTACAATCTGAGAATGATTTTAATGAGACTGAAATTTTCTTAAGCGCTTAGATGTGTCAATCTTGACGATCTCACGTGAAAATAAAACAATGGTTTCATTATTCTCCGCGAAAGAAGAAAGTCCCATAACAAAGATGTCTAGACCGGTGAAATCAATTACGTTCTCTGGAAACAAAAAAAATAAAATAAAAAACGTTATTACATTAAAATCGTCTGTTTGTTCACATTTGCATATTGGATAATCTTTTAAAGCCCCATTCATTCACTGTGTGAAGATTATGATAATAGAGTATGAAACTTTTTCAATAGCTTCTACAATATGTTTTCATACAGCAGTTCAAAGATTTATTAGAATGTAAAAAATAAACTGTGATTTGAATATGCCGATGTACAACATATCAATATTGTTCTCTAAAGCCGGCTCCAGACGATGCGTGTGCTCGCCGAATACAAATGTTGAATAGTGTGAACGGTCGCTCGAGAAACTGTGATGAAATTTGTCCATACAAAAAAAGCTTAAGTATTCGGCCAATGTACATAGACGTGGCGAATATTCGGCGAGCGAACGCATCGTCTGGAGCCGGCTCAAGAGTATGTCACACAGTTAACCAGTCAGTCAGTCCCAATTACCAAAGAATATACACATTTACTATTCTATTCACATTACCCGTTACAAACATATGCTATATTCAAGGTTCCACGGATTAAATTTATCAATTGTCTAGTTATCGAACGTGAGTCGCCTATCTAAAGGTCGAAGTGTGACTGGTACCGATTGGTGTTGTTTATTTTTTGGGCTGATCAGTCACCTGTTGATTGAGTCTGCTACAGGTGAGTGATCAATCACAGGATCCCTGACTCACATATCTGGTGTCTAGTGGCCGTCACCGGTTGCACATGTCGTTCTGGTCTCTTCGGTCGCTGCCCTCAACCAATCCCAGACAAAGGAACCATTGGTCTGCACCCACACTACTCCTAGTTCACTACACGTATCTTATCTACTTCCAAAGTACCAAATCCTAATCAGCAGTGCAGCTAGTAATCAAAGAGAATGCATAGACATCCTGACCAACAAAACAACATCAGTGATTTTCTATATTTCATTTTATATTGTTATATGTGTATTGTGAAGATTGTTCGAGAAACAACATTTTTAAAACTCGTCTAAAACTCGCCAGACCATGAAAATTCATGCTTCAACCTGACCATCGCAATCAGGTTCAACCACCTATTAGAGTTTCACGTACGGTGGGCGAATGCCGATTTTATGTTAATATATGCATTTTTATACTGTCGCATTGTTTCTTTCGACATAATTAAATTTTTTGTTCTATCAAGTCGAATAATCTACTTGTATGTACACATTTAAAACATACCTACTCGTCGCTGATAAGCTCTAATTGCTGTGCAGATGTTCCACCACCTACGTACATACATTCAATATTAATATTTGAAATGTCACGGTTTGATTGTCGAAATGTTGCGCCACACCCTAATGCCCTACAAAACATCGACAAGATGATTTAAATCAGTTTTTTAAATTAACATATTTTTTCGACATTGAATAAAAAAAATTAGGCGACTTTCCAAGGGAAGTACCGCTTCCGGTTGACGAAAATTTTTGGTAAAACCTTATGGATTGTAATGGCCGCCAAAAAACATATAAATATGAAGTTTCAGTGTAATAGGATACACGATTTTTGTATTATTAGCGATTCTACCACACAGATCCACAGACATACAGACATGATGAAAACGCGATCGGGGGATGATACCTGATACAAATCCGTCAAAATTTCAAGGTCGAATTTTTGCACGATCACAATACTCTATCCGATTAGGATAAAGTAAAAATACAGTTTTGCTTTCTGTATAGATATAATATGCCACAGGCGATATATCAACAACAAAGGGTTGCCGATTTCGTTTCAATTATTATTAATAAAGGGGAACTCCCCTAAAGAATCGTCCCCTAACATTATGCAACTGCCTATATTACACTTGTAATGCTCATACGTAAAGAAACACTCGCTCTACTGTACTTCATCATACAATTTAAACTTTGACTTTTAACTCGAGTATCGTCACATGCACACGTTCCTATGTATGTACATACATACATACATATGTACATATACATATTCGAATTTTGGGGCTTAAGAGGCTGATATACTCCGTTCAAACCCATCATGTACGATTGACGGCCGAAAGTACAAGTGTTTGAATTGTCTGTGTTGTAGATTGTGGGATGAGATCCTTGAAGGACCTCTTTGTCTGCACCCGGGTATGGGGGATCCCAGTCGTTCGACATAGTTTGAGTTGGGTGAAACCCTCTCCTAATACAGAGTATTGATTGTTTCAGGGGTAGCAGTGGAGGAGGAGTACGAGCTTGCTGTCCGGCCCCTCTGGCCCGTCTTCGTGTCGAAAAGATAGAAGGAGGCCTTCTAGTGGCGGGGGTGGTAGTAGCAGCCAATTGTCAGCTAGTGCTGCCAATATTTGGCTTCCTATTCCTCCTAGTCGGCTGTGTTCTAACAGGTAAATAAAAATGCACACAAATATGTATAATCTCACCTTGACAACACGCACTGGAAAAAAAAAAACACAATCACGTCAAAGTCTCTCTAATCCTGTTATACTAATCGCATTGTATATAATCGTTAAACGTTAAAGCTTTTAACGTGCCGGTAACGGCATCGTATCGATTCCTTTTAAGCTTCTCGTATTTTGTTCCCCGTTTAGTGTGTAATTTCATATAGAGGATTTTACACTGCTCCGCGTTCTTTCGCCTGTGTCTATTTTCAAGTCTAGAAGTAGTAAGGTTGTCTTTTTTTTTTTTTTGTTATTTTCAACGTTACCTACAATATTAATACCTACGAAAATTAGGGTTGGAAAGGAAAACGACCGTGAAAACAATAAATCTGCGGTTGTAAGTAAGTAATGTCGAAGCATTGTCAACGCTCGTGGGGTAGTCCGTAGCACGTTCGGATAATCTCTTAATCAAAAAGAAATTTATTACATATATTTGATTTTGTTGTGTGGTATATTAAACTTGCGGCTTCAAGCTTATGGAATTACAAAAGATATGGATAAAATCTTGAAAAGTGACAAAACTATAGGTTGAAATATGAATTTAAAAAAAAAAACTTATCCGAATCTGCCCTCTCTCCCCCAATCCAAAGGAGCTCAACCTTTTTCATTTTGAGAGCTACTTTTTTATTTCAATTTGCATCGCGATCGACTTCCATTTCGGTGAATTTAGGTGGAGGTCCGGATATGATATGCTAATAAGAATCTTAAACTTTTTTTTTATTTTCAAAGCTATCGCTACAACTATTCGAAATATTTTTATTGTGTCTGGGAGAGGGGGGCAGGATACGCTGTAAGGTAATTCAATATAAGGAAAAATTTCATTAAAAATTATTGAGATATTTGACATTGTGCATCATTGACTATTTTCAAATACATAATTAGGCTTATGATTATTACTTGTAGCAAAACTCAAATAGTCCGCATTGCTGAATGCAGTCTTTAAAGATAGTTTCTTATAAGAACAAGTGTTTTGGATTAGCAATTTGGATAGCAAATTGGAATCCAATGATTAAACAAATGAGGACCAATGATTAAACAAATGCATACCACGACAATAAAAACATTCTTTGAACATTAATCATTTTCGTCATCGGTCGGGGTTTAGTAGACAAAATTTAACTATTATAGTAAATTTGAAAAACGGAAAGCAATATTCTTTTAAAAATTCACAAAGCAAAATCGTATTCGGGGTCGACTAAATTTTGCTTCGCGATCGACCGGCTAAGCACCCATGCCCTAATCCAAGTAAACATAGAAGTAATAAAAAGTAGACGCCATTATTCTCCCTAGATGTTCTTCATTCTGAAAATTTAAAGAAAATGTCCGGAAAAGCCCGGAAAAATTATAGTCTTTACATCAACCGTACCGTTTATAAAGAGTTAATCATATACAATTTCTAGTCGTGTTAACACTACTCATTTCTACTTTAAATGCCGACAGCACTTACCGTGGCGATAAATTTGTTTTTATTTTCACCTCGAAGCCTTTTAGTTTGTATGTATGTATGTATGTACATATACGAAAAAGCAACACGCAATAAGACCGGTGTGGTATCTCAAACGAATTAACACGAGGACAACGAAGGGCAAAGGTACAATGCCGCTCATCCGCTTGCCTAATTTGAATAATGATAAAAATAAAATTTTCGTAGACGTGCACGTGCCGCAATACCAAAAAGAAAATTACAATACGACGAGAATGCCACGTGCCATAACCAACTTTTACAATTTTATTAAGTCACAGACAGCGATTCTCACGTAGTTACTTACTGATTCGCAATCCGCGAAAAGACCGTAAATTTTACTTCGGGAAGTCTCAACAGTCTCGTCATCGACATTTTTTATTTATTTTTTCCTTCTTTTTGCACCGCGACTACGAGTGAAACATTTTCCAGCGTCACGAAACGGCGATAAAATCGCACTAATGTATTTATCGTCAGTGCTGTAATATAAATACAGCATTTTTCGACGAAGTTCAATGTCGGACGTGTTCATTTTTCAGCACGTTCACGGTTACGTTTCTTCGAGACGGTTCTGTGCGATTGAAACGTTACACTACGTGTTTACCGAACTCGATTTGCTTCAGCGTGTGATGTTATGTTATCATAATCATCGGATAAGTGGGTTGACCGAGATGTTATAAAAAATATCATTATCAATCTAAAAAAAAAATGTTTAAAAATAGTAAGCAACGGTGCGGTTTAATTCGCATACACATTAACCGACTTGCGATCGATTTGCTTACGGTTTACGCTCACTATTGTATTTTTTTCCGTAAATCATGAAGTAGCAACGTGTTCATTAGCACTATTACTTTATTACTTTATTTCAATTAAATTCATCAATATTTCTATTATAATACAGCCGTGCTATCTGACTATTCTGTTATGTGTAAAAATTGATACTGACGATATCGACTATAGAACAGTTGAAAACAATTATTATTTATCTCGTACCATATTAAATGCACATAGATTGAAGGGCTCAGAAAGTAATTTCTAAAGTATCAAAATCTTTTTTTTATGGGCTAGGTGGTCGGGAAACTTTTTCAAGCTTTTAAGATCCAAATTAGGGAAAACCTTGCAAAATTGGTAAGTCTGGGAGCCGCAACATATTATTTTCGGATTATATAATTCAAAATTAAATGTTTATGAAATGAAATGGATAGCTGTAAGAAATAAGTCTTTTAATAATGGATAGCTGTAAGAAATAATAATAAATCTTCATGATATTTCTTAATATTTGAAAGTATTATAAAGTTTTAACGATCTTAAAGCTTTGTATAGCCATGAAGTTATGGAAACAGGATTGATATTGATTTTGTGTAAATTGTGTGTTTCACGCAAAACGTTGGATGATAGTGAGAGTCACAGGTTTACATACAAAGAGCCTCATGCGGCGCCGGAGCCGCCGGTTCCTGAACGCTTGATGTTTATGAAATTTGTTCCTCAAATAATCGACCTAATCACCCCTCAAGATTTCTATTGTGTCGTAAATTATCCTGTATACCTAGAGAGTTCATTAAAAAGTACATATGTATATCCCTGTATCGTGCTAGGTTTTTTTAATACACTTGTATTGCATTGTTATGATTGGCGTCCATCGCAAAGGCCAAGGTTTCATATTTAAGTACATGTAACTATCTATAATGCAATTTGCGGCACACCCCCTGCTCGGCTTTATTGCAATCAGTTTCTTGGAATACAAATGGGTTTATAAATCGGGGTGTGACACACACGTCAAAAGTCGATTCCGCATAGTAGTTTAACGTATCATCTTACGATCGATTAACATTCGCTCGTGTAAATATAGATAAACAGTTCGTTAGATGCAAACGAGCTGAAAAAGTAATCTGCACGATCTGAACGTTTTTATCGCTACGATGATTTAAAAATACACTGCGCTATCAGTAGTGTTTTTCCTCGCACGACCTTGCAAACTAGCGAAAATCTTTACATGTAAAAAAATGTGTATACGGGGGCATGTCAGATAGCGGTTGCGAATTTATAGCACTTTTGTATTCCTTAAGATAAGGAACATTTTCCGAGCGTGAGCCGCGTGCTGAATGGAAAATCGATGGGGGTTGAAAATACATTGTGTCGATTCGACCGTGCGGAAAACTCGCGAAACGGAAAACTCACTGTGCTTATGGCAGGTTTCGCATGAAAGCTGTCCGTTCTGTAAGCTTCAGAGCTGTCTCAAGCATAAGCAAACAATAATTACATTTCTGTACCATTGAATAGTAACGCAACGAAGTAAACATAACATCTACAGTTGGTTTTTCATGATGGTGAATGTTAACCGCATTTGTGTTTTAAATTTTACTATAAGCGATAATAATCCGCTATTTTTCCTATTGAGTACATCGTGCTTGATCTCATTCTATAGTGTATCGATGAGGATTGGTATGAATGTATTTTGCGATAGCATTCATTATGCACTAGCTCTCGTCCCTGTTTGAATTGTAGTTAATTGCGTTTCGTTGTTTCGATTCCACTTATTGAAATATTGAATTTCAATGGAGCATTTTTTGTAGTATTTCTTTTGGTGTCACGCATTTTTCACACAATGTAGACAACAAATCCGGCATGCGAATCGATTTTCGAGCATGTGAAATCCTTTTGTGTCCGATGAGCCGCGACCACATTATGCGCCGAACGGAAGCGGTCACAATGCTCTTCATTATTCATGTGAAGCTTCCGAAATAAATTGTAAAACGAAAAAAATAATAATAAAGTGGCGACGGTGAAATTTTAATCGTCCGAAACCTAAAAGTTTGCTCTTGCATGTACAATACCTACATATGTATGTACCTATATGTAGAAAGTTATGCTGAACTTCGCTATACACGAGCGTAAACTGATAGATACAATAACATTGATGTGCCGGGTAGAGGAATGTATTGTATGGGTAACTAGCCGAATTGCCCGGCGTTGCTCGGGCGGGTGAATTTAAATAATATGTAATAAAAAAATTAATTTGAGAGTTATTTTGTATACCTATGTATTATTTTGTATAACATTCCGCTATGCTTAAAAAAGAAGGCATACGACCAATGCGTACTGCCAGTTATGACGTATGGATGTGAAACGTGGATGCTAAATTCAAGAATGTTACGCAAGATCTAGTGCACACAGAGAAGCATGGAAAGATGTATGCTCGGTATAACGAGAAGAGATCGGAAGAGGAATACACGAGGAAGAAATGACATGGAAAGATGAATGGATGCAGATCGGTATAACGAGGTAGACCGAGCAAAGATCGGAAGAGGAATACAAATGGACGAGGAAGAAGCATGACATCCAGGGTGGCAGAATATACCTGGGACAAATGGGAACATGATTGTGTAAAAAAATAATGAAATGGCAATGGGCTGGACACATAGCGAGAAGAATGGATGGCAGATGGACGCGAGAAATACTGGAATGCGAAAGAAAACAAGGTAGACCGAGCAAACGATGGGCTGATGAATTGAGAAGAATGTGTGGAGTCAAATGGATGCAGATTGCTCAAGACAGACAGGAATGGAAGAGGATTGTAGAGGCCTTCATCCAGCAGTGTATAGTGAACGACTGAAAATGATGATGATCAAAATTAATATCGAAATAAATATTTATACTACAGTACAAACAAAAATTGATTAAAAATTTTGTATGGGCTTGACCCCGGTCTCCGCCCCCTTCCAAAAACCGTCTACGGTCTAAGCTAGAGTACCATGAGATAGTATACCAAATTTGGTGGTTCTACATAAATTGAAAATTGTAGATTTGCATAGCGGACAAATAAGCAAACGAACAAACCTTCAACTTTATAGTATAGATAAGAAGATTCTATTAGTTGGGCATTCGATTATAAATTGTATATTCTATAGATAAAATGACATATTGGCTATGTAACCAGATTTACTTTTGTAGGACAGCACTGAAAATTTCTCTCATCCTCAGGCGGGTAATATGGCCTCGGTCGAAATGGGTAATTTGAAAGAAACCCAAAAATATTTAACAACGTCTATCGAGCGAAATGTGAAGGAAAGGAAGTCGACGGTTGAAAAACTTCTCCAAGGTCCCCCCCCTGAAAAAAAAAAAGCAGAATGGGAGAAAATACGCCGTACAATATTGCGAAAAATAAATTTAATAATCCCAGAAGTTAGTACATACATACTTACATAGTACCGCGTAGAAAAGTTGCTGAATTGAAGGTTACTTTTGACCTTCGTCGAACATCAATCGCAATGCGTGTATTTTGGAAAACTGCGTGGACGTGTAGCAGAACGCGTTTCGAAATTTCCCATCGAAAATTTATTATGAAAGACGACGCGATTTATTCATCGAAAACGTGTCGCAAATTTGAAATTGCGCAAACGGTTCGGTTCCGATTCGAGTTCACGGGGTCTTTGCCAGAAGTGGTACTCGCCTGTGAACCGTCTATCACAGTTCGTACCTATCAATTTTTGAAAATTGTCTATACAAGAACTGACGTCACACACTTTAAACACGCCTGTTACACCGTCCTTATTATCGATTTCGATGTTTTTTCTATCAAATTTCAATTTCGACTACAGCTTGCTGAGAAGTAAATTATGTGAAACGTTGTGCTACACATTTGGGCAATCCCATGGAGACTCGTAAATTCTTTATGAAAATAAACGCCATCGAAATGGTATAGTATCTTAATATTGTAATCGTCAATACATTGAGCAATTATAGGGTGCTCGACCGTTCGATCGCGATGCAAAATTTAGTCGGTTCCGAATACAATAATTTTGAAATTAATATTACTTTCTGTTTGTCAAATTTTCTACAATGGTTCAGTTTTGCTAAAAAAGCCCGGGCCAACGACTAAACGATCTTCCTGGGCTAGTGCTTATCTGTTAACGAAAATGATCAATGGTCAAAGGTTGGTTTTCAGGTACACTATAGCCAATTTGTCAAAAGAAGTCAAGAGGACTTCTTGGAACTTTTAAGATTTCCTCTATTCCAATACTTAAACGACTGCATTTAGCAATGCGGATACATTTGACTGATGATCGCCTCGATGACTGTTTACGTTTTGCTGCAAGAAGTAATTAAAAACCTAATTATTTGAAAATGGGTTTATATTTTCATCGCATTTACATCGATAACTGTGAAAAAAAAAAAAAAGTTCAAAAGATTAGATTAATTATCCGAACCTCTCCTTAAATTCTTGTATGGAAATCGATCGCCATGCAAGCACCTTGAGGGCCTAAGACCATTTTCAAGAACTGCAATATGAATGAAAGCATCATATCATCGGGCACAAATTTATATTTGTCTTTGCGATAAGTGGTGGTTAGATATCGTTGATTCGCATTTGGCGAAATTTCTTTTCTTTTGAGGGCTTCGCCTGTGATTTATGATAGCCATCGCTTCGGTTTTGCTGCCGTTGATGTCTACCCATTAATTCGGTCCATCGGAGCAAATCTCTCGACGCGGGACGCTTCCAGTGGAAATGATCAATCAAGCGGCGAAACCCTCCCAACTGATATAAAGAGAATAATGATACAGCCCCTACTCGTAAGTAACGCACGCCGCCAATCCGTAAACTCCTAGCTTATAGCACACCCAATGAACTAGAAAGATTTGGCGAGCAGTAGCAATAAGGGCAAATAGATATATGCAAACGTGCAAAAGTGTATGTAAATATCTCACTCTTCCTTATAGCCTGTAGCCAGTGTTTATCAACCTTTTTATACCTGCGGAGCACTGAAAATAGGAAAATAGGACCACCGGAAAATTTCTGCGGACCACTGGTGGAGAAACACAGGCCTATAAATACTCAGTACTCGACTACATACATACATACTCACAGCTGGTTTGTTAACAAAGCGACAATCTCAATTTCATGCGAATTTTGAACTATGTATGTATTTAAAGCGCACTGGTTATTTATTGCAAAGTGAGCTAACTCGCCATCAAGGATGTCAACTTATCAAAAGTAAGTGGTGTTTGTTCGAACGTCAGACGAAACGTTTCGCTAAATTGAGATCAACGCGTTCCGGTAATCCGCGAACTTCATTGACATTCAAAAAGCGTGTCGCAGACAATTTTGGCAGGATTTTTTTTCGCTTTCCTCGGTGAACCCGTGTCGTACAGCATCTTAATGAGGGGGCTCTTCGCTAGCTTATGTTGATTTTTAATGAATGTTCCATCACGTAATTGTGCCACAGTCCGACATAGCATTAGCATGTGCAACTAGCCGGCGAGTACTTTGTATTTGGAACAAATATTTAATTAAAAAGTATTATCGTATTCGATCAACGCCATAACGTGAAATAATTTGGCGTATGAACAAATCGTCACGTTGATTCGAAGATCACAATAGATTATTTACATTATACATGCAGGGATTTGATTTTTTAATCAGTTCGACGTTTCGATTTTGGGTATCGAATCGAAATGAATAATGTAACGCAAGTACTTTTATAGGCGAATTGCGATCTTACGTAGCAAAGTTGGTCGTGGGGAGACGTAATTGAATTGGTTGAAATAATAGTATTCGGTCCTTTGATCTTTCGATGAATACCGAGACAATTGCTTGCCAACCCGTCGGTGTCGATTCGACGATAATGACTCTTCAACTGTAAATGTCTATATACATATGTACATGGGAAGCACGTGGAGTTCCCATTGTCATGTTATCGGTATACCGCAAACCGTAACGACCGTGAACGATAATACGAAATGACATTCGATCTTACTACCGTAAAATAATAGCATTTACCGCATTTTATGTATGTACATAGTAGTTGTGCTAATGAATATAAACTTTTCAATGACATTGTGGTGATATGTGTATGTATGTATGTATGTACAATAAAACGTATGAAATTGTATCCTTTTAAAGTGGGACAATTTATATCGAGCGTTACCTCTTACTTACTGTATGTGAAATTAAAGTTATTTATTTAAATAAAATAGCTTAAGAAGCTACATAATTACAAACAAAAAGTAACTTAATGCTAAAATTACAAAATAAATTAAATTAGAGGTGCCGTTTTAAGGCTGCCAGGAATCTATCAATTTTGTTTATATTTCTGAGATCTTCTGGTAGTCCATTGTATTCAACACCCATTGTACAAGATATTTCTCCTAGATCTACTTAATTTTAAATTCTTAACTATTAACTTATTCTTACCCCTAGTATTATGACTATGTATATTAATATCCCCATATTAAATACTTATTAAAATATCTTGGTAATAAATTCTTATCTAATTTGAAATTACATACTAATTTTTAAGGTTTCCTTTACATTCGTCCAATCCAATTCATTCAACATATTTCTTATACATACTACATACATAGTTAATCTATTTACATTTAAAATACTCCGCATAGCTCTATTTTGCAATTTTTGCAACCTATCTTTAATTACCCCATTTATTAAATTTAAAAATATATAAAGTTACAGGGGCATATCGTCACCCTAGACCGTAGAGCTCGTAACTCCAATCGCGCCGAGTTTCCAGGGGATACCAAAAACTGTTAAGCCGCGTACTCATTAGCGAACATGCGCGTGTAATGTAATGCACGCTAATGTGGACGCCATGTACACACTTGCCGTGAAACCAACTGCGAACGACGCGATCCAGGGCGCTCGCAGTGGAAACATGTCTTCTCTACCGCCTGCGATAATTGCTCGAGGCAACGTACATGTTCGCTAATGAGTACGCGGCTTTAAGCTTCGAGTACTACTTGTATGGAGGCATTTTTACTTATGGATATTTTTTCCACTGTCCAAGGTTTACATGTTCGCTAATGAGTACGCGGCTTTAAGCTTCGAGTACTACATACTTGTATGGAGGCATTTTTACTTATGGATATTTTTTTCCACTATCCAAGGTTTCCTATTGCTTTTCGGAGGGCAAAGTAAAGTGTGAAATAAGGTAACAAGTAGTAGGTAGGGCGTTGACTTTTGACAGCAGTTGTGCTCGAGTTATCTGGGTTATCTTGAACTGTTGCGCGTGCGGATAAGGTCATCCGATGCCGTCCGTCGCACTCCAACAACTAAGTCAGATAATTTTTCAAATTCTGTGGATCTAAATTTTATTTTTTTGTTTCAGCGGCTTCATACAGAGGACCAGGTGCCGATGAGGGTCCAGAGCACTATGCTGCACGTGTCGCGTTCACGGGAACTTCTCGTGCTCTTGGACCAGCATGTGTCGCGACAGGAGCGCTCATGGCTGCTCTCGGAGCCTTGCTCTGTGTTTTGGCCAGACGAGCAGCTAGACGAAGACGTCGTGTCGGATTCCACTGTCCTCTTCATGGCGATTTCTTCCCACTCAGCCCCGCAGCTACGGCTAGAACCATCGGTAAGTCCCAAACCCCGGCCACACACAGGCGACAAGTGTCAACATGTCAAAAAACAGCAAACAAGAAGCATGTACCGAAACGAAGAAACGATGTGTCCCCACACATTTGAAAAACATTTCTGGAGCAATACTTTCAGCATCTATGTTCATTTGGGATCCTGCTTCAAACTCATAATGTTGAAATTACAGGCTTCAGCTGGGTCTCACACTGGAGTTGCTAGCAACTAGCAACTGGCAATTACGAGCGATACGCTTGTCATATCGCTATCAACACGTATCGTTGAGTAGAAGAGATATTTTTAGACAGACAATATCGTGTTGCCCGTGTGTGTAGACGCACGTCTAATAACACGTGCACAAAACATTAAAAAACTGCTGTGTTGATATGTGTAGCCTGGGCTTAATATTTTCATCATATTAGTTTACTTTACTTTGCGCATACGTGCTCACAATTAAGTAGATCCAGAAGAAGTATCTAGTACAGAGGTGTTGTTGAATACAATGGTCGGTCAGAAGGTCTTCGAAAAATAAACCAAATTGATAGATTCCTGGCAGCCTTAAAATAACACCTCTGTACAAGTGCTAAAAGATAATTAAGTTTATATTATAATTTTAGCTTTAAGTTACTTCTTTTGTTTGTAATTAGCTTTTCAAGCTATTTTAATTAAATTAATTTATTAATAAAACAATAGGGTTTGATCCTTTTGGGTTCTCTTCTACAGTCAACGTCAGAATTTTTGAGCAGATACTACGTGAGAGCGTTTTATTGATTGACTATGTAGCAGTTTGACTGTAGTATTGACCGTTGACAATCAACGGAAGTTTATCATTAACATATTAATAGAGGTAGTAACTATGGGTTACGCCGTTGCGGAAAAAAAAATAATTGAAATTTTCAATGAAAAACAGACACACTTTCGTAAAATGATACGAATCCATTCCATGTAAT
This sequence comes from Parapsyche elsis, assembly GCA_022651745.1. NCBI lineage: Eukaryota > Metazoa > Arthropoda > Insecta > Trichoptera > Hydropsychidae > Parapsyche > Parapsyche elsis. The sequence goes on from JAGVSN010000044.1 coordinate 1,152,440, forward strand.
TGAAGCGATTGGTGTGAGAAAAACTTTGAGCTTTTCACGATCGCGTTTCATTTTTATTCACATATTAATTGAGTTATAAATTTTTGAGTATTTGTGTATCGGCGTTGGAGTATGACGGCGTATTTTGCATTATTAAAAATTCTCACTTTGTCGAGATTTGAATATGAAAATTTCATAAGTGGAGCGACGACGCCCTCGCATTTAAATATTAATTTCCCGCCACGGATGGCCGTTTCGTGTACGACATGTCTTCTCGTCGCCCTCAGGACTTATAAATAGCCCACTATATCGAGGTGCATTAATTCGAGAGGAACTTTTCGTGGAAAGCGAGCGAGCTTTCGCAGCTTTAGGGCACCTCGACGCAAGCATCTATTACGGGACACCAGAACAAAATCCTACGCGACTAATTTCCATGCGCGAGCGAAGTGTACATTTGATACGTTTCAATTACAGACTCTAATTGATTTTTTTTTCAATTCCACAGCCGCCATCGAGAAGGGCGAATCCAGATGGAGACAATGGTGTCCTTCTGCTCCACAATGTCCCAGAAGTCAAACGTCTTCGACGAAAAGTTCACCGGCAGCCGCTTGTCCAGCTCCATTGCCGTTCTTAGTGACTACGGGATCCATCAGGTACTGTGTACATTCATTTAAATCAACGGAATTCAATTAAATTCATTTAAATCAACGGAAAGTTGCAGAATACTCTCATGCCATGTTTATTAGGGTGGAGCGGTCTTGTATGAAGAAATTTTATTTTGTAATATCAAAAAGCTTGGGTGCGGGATTACTGCTCTATCACATACCCATCATAACTGCAAAATATTAATGTTAAGTACTGCACTAAGCTGCTTGAATATTGGGAAAAAATATAAAATCTCCCTATGGTTAAGTGAAATTATTTTTTTAGCAAAGGCTTCTGTCACTATTTTTACTGTGTGGCTTGAGTGTGACAAGAAAAAATCTTATCTGAGGTAAAATTATTATTTTTTAGTTCTTGATCGGCAATAGTTTGTAAAATAGTCTCTTCATTTATGAATTTGTTGTGGGGAGACTCTGTTATATCTTCCCAATTTATAATATTGCCACAATATGCTTTTTTGTTCTTAATTAGTAACTGAAACACATATATGTATGTACATATATTACTTGTTTGCATTGTCTTAAATCAAATAAACGACAAGAAATGTATTTTATCTGCGATTTAATACAGCTATATGAACCTTCAATTTTTTAGCTATGTAAAAACACATTTCTTCTAAATTTTTGACGCCATTGGGGCAGTATAAAGAGTTAAAATATCAAAAAAATAATTACAACCTTTGTTTTGTATACCCATAGAGAAACTTTCCCAAGCCCAAGCATTTTGATTTTCAAAAAATAATAATTTCGCTCCATCCTAATGTTTATGTATGAACTAAAATGCATCGCACTTGAGATTTAGTCACGCTAATCTACACAATTATGAATTTTGTATTCGTACTGCGCATTCGTACTATAAACGTTTCAATTGCGCATTGAAAAAAATACGTCACTACAATAAGCATGTCGTCCTTTTAAGGACATCCTTGACTTTGATATGTTAATCAATTAGTACGTATAATACCCACCGACGACAATCCGGAGATGTCATTATCCCAGGACTTTGGGGGTCGTTACAATTAATATGTTCTGTATCCTGCAAGTGGGTATTGCGGCGTGACCGCTTTGGCAAATCTCCATGCATTCGAATGCACCAACCGGTATGGATTTAGAATCCGACTGCACGCAAAATGCATTGTAATAATTCACGTGGACCCCGAAGTCGCCACACGTGTCCCCTGCTATTATAAAATTCCATATATTCGTCTTTGTATTCACATTACACTTACGTAAATACATATAACGTTCGTTTCTGTTTGCGTGTTTTGTTTCAAAGCGGAGCGTTATGAAATTCCCTTCTTTAGATTAATTTTCGCGACGGTTTCTCCCGGTTATAAATAGTCGAGAAGTGACGTGAATCAACCTTGCTGATTCGAATATACATACGTACATCTATTCTCTTTGGACCTTTGTCACTTGGCAAAGACAAGGGAAAGTTATTGTGACAAGAAAGTTATAACTTATCGCGACCGCCCATGTGTATAAGTATATATTCTTATCTGCGAGGCCTTCGAATGACTATTTATGTAATTTCGCGTTTCGTGCTAGACAATTTTATTTATATACGCAACATCGTCTCGTATTATACTAACTAGGATACACGTTTTGTGACTCTGCGGGAGTGATATCTTTTTTTTTTGCGTCTGCATCAACTCTAAATTGTACGTCAAACTGCTATTGTGGGACACGTGTGTACGGCACGTGCTTAGCATTCAATCTCGTTGCCTATTTAAGGGGTTTATTTCAGGTACACACGCTTAAAATATTAATTTCGATCTTGTCTAATCGAAAATGTAACTAGAGTCGACTACGTATGTGCAAGATTCTAATGGGTTTGGATCATACTCGTCAAACCAAAGGTTCTTAGTTGGGTGAATCTGTATGTGTTGGTAAGATTTACATACATACGTAGGTGATGTTTAATTAAGATTCAATCAAAATTTGCTAATTTTATCTGACTGCTGACAGTTGTCGAGATGCTTCATTACAAAATTGGCACTCACTCTCACTTAACACCCACTCACCGATTCATACAACAGTTCCTTTAAAATCGCTTCAGAAAATAAGTAGGAAGTTTGTTTTGAAAATGATAATGAAAATGTATAATATTTTATGAATATGTCTAGCAAAAAAGCTCAACTTTATCCACCTAGGGTAAAATAGAAAAGCGTTAATTTTATTCACCCTTAGAATAACTTCTAATGTATTACACTCGCAACGAGAACAAAACGCAAAATTTATGACTCAACTTTTGTATATTTTCTTGGGCTTTGTAACTTTGCTCATAGCGAAAGTTACACCGCCGTAATTATGAAATTAAATTATTCTGTAAGTTATTTTACTTATTCCGACGTTAAATATCGGTAAAGTTATTTTTTCCCGTTTTCCCCCCTCACTAATTCTATTTCCGTTCGTAACGAGACGGAAACTTCAGTCACATAAATAAAATCGAACCAAACTTTTGTTTTCTTTGCTGTGGAATTTATCCAATTTCGAAGTTATGTACATTGTTCAGTGAAAATTGTTATTTTCTTTCGAATTATGAAACCGGTATAATTTATAATAATTTAATCGTTAAAACGGTCCAATATCCGGTCTCTTTTGTCTGAAGGTGTACCGCAATTTTCCGCTAATTTTCCAGCGCTTTTCTCGCTAAAATACGCATCGAAGCTTTCGCCGCGGTATTTGTACGTGTTGGCTATCAGCAGAATCCGTTTTCATATTTTAACGAACCGGATATTGCTTGCCTTCAACGTTTTCGCCGCATACTTGCACAAACCAAATTGGCGTAATTTTATTACATACCCTTGGCAGGCCAACATTTTAAGGTCAAATCAAAAGCTTGCAATTTTAAATGTAAAATATTCTCGTGTAAGCTTTTGCGATGACGCGCTCGAGGCAGAACAATTCGTACGACTTACAACATAAAATATTTTGTTGTTTTTTTTTTTGCGCACATTTTGGATAAAATGAAATGTAATGCTTTCGAAATGTCACCTTGAGCTCTGCGAAGCCTTAATACGTCCCTGATACTGATATAAACAAAATAAGCACAGAGAAAACAAATTTGTAAAGATTTTTCTTTAGCTTCCATGTTTACACTCGTTTGCTTATGTATGTAAGTTATAAAAGCACAAAAAAAAAAAAACAAATTTTGTTTTATTTCACACTAAAATAAACCAAGGCATTCTTTGATACCAAAATATATGTATATTCATTCGATGTACAAAGAGTCTATTTTTACAGTTTTAGTATATAGAACAAGTAAATAGAAGTTAATTAGAAACGATAAAATATTACCATTACCAGTTCGACAAAGAAAATCTCTTGCTTAAATTTTCGCACTACAGTAGGTATATGGCAAGGGTGCTCAACCTTTTTCAGTTTGGGAGCTATTTTTTTATTTTAATTTGCATGGCGGTCGATTTCCATGCAAGAATTTAGGAAGAGGTCCGGATAATTAATCTTATAAGAATTTGACATAATTTCTTGTAAATTTTTTTTAGTTTCTCAAAGCTAAGTAGGTATATGTATATAAATGCGATGAAAATATAAACCTATTTTCAAATAATTAGGTTTATAATTACTTGTAGCAAAACGTAAACAGTCATCAAGGTAATCAGGAGTCAAACGTGTCAACATTGCTGAATGCAGTCGTTTAAATATAGTTTCTCATAAGAACACGTGTTTTGGATTTTTTTTTAGTTTTAAAAGTTCCAAAAAGTCATCTTAACATCTTTTGACAAATTATGTAGCTAATGTACCTGATAATGCATACTACGAAAAAATAGCGATCCCTTCCTTTGACGATTAATAATTTTCGTTAAAGACCGTTTAATCATTAACCGAGGTGAACAAAATTGAATCATTGTAAAAATTTGAAAAACAGAAAGCAAAATCGAAATTCGGGATCAACTAAATTTTGCTTCGCGATCGACCGGTTGGCTACCAATGTTATATGGGATATCTCAAATGAAAAGGTCAAAACTGAATACAGTGCCTATCATTTCAACAACACCTGCTAATAAATATTGATTAAAAGTGCGTCATTAACACGATGGGCATTCAACGTTATACCTAATCAAGCACTCAAGGAAATTAATAGTAATTCGATGTTTATTGAAGTTTTTATTATTGAAAAAGCGTTTCGCTACGATAACGATTAAAAGTTTTTCCATTGTTGTTTTATTATTGCAGTATTGGTCGATCAATTCTATTTAAATCGACCGCAGGATAGAAAAGGGTTAATAACCCTCAATCACTGTCCTGTGCTAAATTTGGATCCACCCATGATAGAGTAAAAATAGAATAACAATTTTGTATCATTATCTGTCTTCGCACACGGTATCCGATCGATTTATTTTATTTTAGCATATTGTCGTTCGTTCGTATCCATTGATACGTGATATTGAAACGATGGTCTCATTTTTTTACACCACTATCATATGTACTATGAAAACGAATCATGTTGTTTTTATTATAAACTGGGAAAAAATAGGGCGTTTCGCTCTATCAAGCCTAAAACGTGATTCAATTACTTTTTCGCAATACCAACTCAATTTCCATACACACCAATATATACATATGTACAATGTTTTTCTCATGCAAATATATTTATTTACAGTGGTTTAGCGGCGCCTGGTGCTTCTTTAAGTCCGGCACAGACGTTTGATTCCATTCGGTCCTTGTCAGGCCCCCGAGAAGTTGCTAGTTTTCCATTATCAAGAACTCCTAGTCCTCCACCACTCAAGTATGCACTTTAAAATGTATTAATTATTTTTAAGATCCAGCAATTGATCTCTTTTAATGATGAATATTTGAATTTCAGAACCAGCATATGTGATACGGAGAGCGGATTAGATTCCCCGCTACCTTCCGGTGAACAGGGCGAAACGTTTTCTTTCGTCTCATCGCCTCACGATTTTCAATCTGTGGAATGCAAGCTAACGACAACCGATGAATTGAATATTAACAAAGAAAATAATAAAATGACGAGCGAAACTGAACATTTAAATTCGTCCAGAAAGTCAGACGCGTCATCGGTTACTTCGACGAGAAAATCCGTGTCTATAATTTTACCGACGAATGGTAAGGGTTGATCGTAATAAGTTGTGAATTTCATAATATGTGAGTAAATGGTGGATGATTGAACAAGTTCAAATATATTTAATATCTTAATACAATATTGTGTGAAACTATAAAATTTAGTGTATGTAAAAATTGTATGACATAACTTATAGCAATTTATTGTTAGTGTATATGTAAATACATATACGTTACATTCATATGCACCAATTCATAGATTACATACGTATTATGAAGTGTCTACTCATCAGCGAGTGAGTGACCCGACTAAAAATTTTCAAATAAAGAGATTTTTAGAATGATTTAATTCGCCAACCTAGTCGGAGATTAATTTGTAAGCTGCAAATATAATTATGCTTTGAGGTTTTTAATTCTGGATGTTTTCTTCCATAGAACACTTAAATTACAATTAAACTATTTTTAAATTGAAGTATTCTTACGCTCATACATACTTCTATGTATGAATATATTTTTCTTCCTTTCGTAAAGTCAGTGAACAATAATCTTTTGCATACAAAAATCAATTACAAAATGACAAATCAAGTATTTATAAATAAGTTTAATCATTCACTAATGTAATATTATAAAATGAATTGATGTTTGACTCAAGATATATCTAGTTTAGGTACATATAGTTGTTGCATAATGCTCATTTTTATTATTCTTTATGTTAAAAATCAAAATTGTGCATTAATGTACATAAGAAAAAAAACAGGTGTAAATTAGTCATCTATAAGTTTCAAGTGAAATCAATAAAATTGAAATGGAATTTGAAGAAATTTTCAATGTTTTGTAATTAAGTTCAATTCTTCAAAATGCTCAAAAAAAGGAGAAAAGTAGGAATGCTCAAAAAATATATATATATAATTATGTATTTTTGATTATTTGAAGTATGAGAACAGATTATTTGCATATCCAAATTAAATTTTATATTTTGATTGGTCCTCAAAATTGGCTCAAATTTCCGTCCACGTGTGCCAACTGAGGTATTTGTGCCATAGTGAAACTAAAATACTTACATATGTAGCATCATATCATTGAGAAGTTCCATACCTATAAAGTAACATTCTTAAAGCTAATCGAAAATTTTTCAATGAGAATTATTATAAAATACATTCAGTCTTCATAAATGAAGTGTTGTTTACAGATCACTAGTTTTTTTTTTATATTTTGGATTTTTGTTTATATTATTTTTTTTTTATTCGGAATGAATTTTAATAAATTATTATGTAGATTTTGTTAAAATATGTATATATTATTTACACATTTGATTAAAATTTTATTCGATTTCAGAGAAACTATTCCAGTTATCACATTTTTTAAAGTATAATAATTATCATGAAAATATGATAAGTACATATTAGCATTATATACCTATAGAATGAAATTTTAAGCATTGGAATATGAAATAGCTCTAACCATACAAACTTAACACCGTAAACGAAAAGTCTTCAAACAGTTCGGAACTGGTATTGAATATCTGCAAATTTATATATTATATTAAAATTTAATTTTAATTATTTAAATTCGAATCACTATATTAAATTATCTTATTTTGCATAAAAATCGGATTTTTACTTTATGATTTAAATATATTTCATATGAAATTAATGTACATATTATAATGTTTATTATCATGAATTTTTTATTGAAATTAAAAGTTTGGGAAAATAAATGTTTAAATCAACAAATTTTAAGGTCTATCTACGATGTCTATGATAATTAAATTATTGAAACTTTATTCAATGTATCTCTACAGTGAATGTTGTGCGGTGTGTAATGTAATTATGACTAAATTTTCTTGTTTGATTAATTCTGTATTAAAAATTCAACACATTACCAAACTTTTTCGAATTGAGTGATAATTCTACCAGTAGACTTAAACTAGTTTGTTATTTCATATATGTTATATGGATGTTGAGGCTGATTAAAATAAGATGTTGTTTTAGATTCATAAGTGACAATATATTTACAAATTTTGTAGTGATTCTATCTTAAGATTTTACGTGATTTGTGTAAATGTGAGTGATCATTGTCCATATTTAGTATAATTCAAACTTTATATAAATATGGTATGTATTAAATTCCCTTTAATATAAGTTGTTACACGTGTATGTTTTACATAATTGTGTACAGGGATCAATATTGAAAATACGAGAACATATTATTGTACATTAACAAAATAATGTTGCAGTAAGAAATGCAAATTCAAATTTATTTGCAAATAAAACGTCATATATACATACATTTTTTTTTTCAGTTTGGACCTTCTGTTCAGAAATTCAAAACAAGTTATCCCTATATTTTATTTTATGATAAAAATAATCATTTTCATAACAATAAATGTATTTTTAAATTTTGCTGTTCCCTTTTGCACAATTTCCCATAACACATTGTTGATGTGATTTAATAAGCATTTATAAAGTATGGCATTTTGAAATGTGTCTTCCTTTTTGTTTTTATAAATCTGCTATAGATAGACGTGTTAAAAAAATAAAGATGATTCATACCAAATAGAGAGAAGTGCAAAAGGGAAGACATTCTGAATATGTATTGCAAGAAATCTAATCATATGTTTAATTATATAACGTTTAATTGTAGCAAAACGTAAGTCATAAAATTTAAAAACTTATCTAGAATAATGTATAGTTTGAATGCATCATTGTGTTTTTGTATGAAATTGATAATAGTCGATTAATGGATGTGAAAAATAAAACGATTACAAAATAATAAACTTTTATTTATACAATACCTATGTATATCAGATACATTGATAATATATTAACAATTAAACAAAATGAGAACATGTGCTAATTCAAATTTTCAAGGACAACCTTTTTTAAATGTAAATTCCTTTTAAAGACTTCTACCCTTCCTTGGAAGAGAGATCCAGATGAAACTAATATATCAGTGCCAAAATTGTCCAACACATATCACATCCTTAGAGCACAAAGGTGACGTGCTCTGATGATTTTTTTTACATCTATTTACATTGTTTTAAAACAATTCAAGTCAAATTCCGGAAGGACAATGTATGGTAATACTAAATTTCATGATGATGATAGCAGGATTCTAGACTAGACATCACACGATTAGGATACTGACTAGAAATTGACGTTTTTAAAATATGCTTGTTGCACATTTTCTTCGTCACAAAATATTGACTGCAACTTTTCATTTTCTTCTTTTGGAAATTGCCTAAGATGTGGCAAGAGACTCATCATAAAGTGATAATCAGCATCATCTGACTTATTTACCGTCTGTATTAAATTTTTTTCTTTTGGTTTGATTTTCGATTCTTCGTGTGTTTCTTCTCACAACGAAAAATTATCGACTCCACGGTTTTCTGATTGAGTTAAATCATCTGAAAGAGTTTCATATTGTGATTCATTATGAATATCATTGTTGGTGTTGGTATTAGTCGTTTTATTATATTGCTCCTCATTGACGCCAATAGACATGAACAGTCTGGAATATTATTATGTAAATTTCTGGGAGTGACATGATCTTTAAAAAAACATCATGCTTCCAAAACATGGCCAAGTCGATTCCTTTGCAGTTCCTCCATCATAACCCAAACGTTTATTCGAGAGTTTATACAGTTCCTTGAGAAATGTGTCCCGCAAACCTCTCCATTTATTTTGGACTGCCAGAGCTGAAAAAAAATACATATAGGCTATACATATATGAGCTATTATAAATGAAAGTGGTTTAAGTCCAATTTGGAAAAAAAATTAGTTGATGATAGTTTTAGCAACAAAGATATGTGGTCTATAGGTATTTATTTTAATCAATATCTCAAAACACAAAAAATGGACTTAAACCACTTTCATTTATAACGGCTCATATGTACATATAATATATATAATTTTTTATTGTTATGGTAGCCATTACAGATTTCTTTCTACTGGCATATCATTTCGAGCATTGAGATTTTCATACAGAATTTCACACTCTGCAATACGACAAATCATTTATGAAACTTGTATTTCGATATGGAATTGCTTCCATGAAAAATATATGCTGATCCCTCCTACGGAACATCTAAAAACCATCGCAAATAACTATTTCAGAAAATGTAATTTTTCCTACTGCATAGATGGAAAGCATATTCGAATAAAATGCTTTCAAAATTCTGAAACATTCTGGATTCGCAATATTTTTCAATCGTTTTACAAGGCATAGCTGATGCAAATTGCAAGTTTATTTCTATTGATGTTAGTGCTTACGGTAGGCAGTGACGAAGGAATATTTTTTATGTGCCAAAAAATTAAGTTCTTTCATTGACAAATATTTTCTCAGCTTATGTGCCGTTAGGTGATGAAGCCTATTCGCTGAAACCATATGCAGAATCTTACTGATCAACAAGAGAATTTTAATCAACACCCGTCTAGAGCTCGACGGTGTATTGAGTATGCATTTGGAATATTAGTTGTTAAGTAGAGATGTCTATAGACAGAATCACAAATTAATCCAGGAAATGTTAATACAATAATGAAGTGTACCTGTTTACTGCACAATATATATATTGAAAAGGAAGGACTAGAAACAAACCTAATACCTGATGTAAATGAATCTATTTCAAGACGCTACAAGCATTCTAGGCTACCCATGAATAGGTACAGTGAAATACTATTAATTATACTATTAATAAAGAGTACTATTAATAAAGAGCTTAATGTGTGTGTGTCTGTGTGTCTGTGTGTGTGTCTGTGTGTCTGTCCTGTAACGCTATGACGTCACTATAGGATTTTTTTTCGTTTTTTTTTCTATGAATATATTTTTTGAAAATTTTTTTTTTTCGGTTTTTTTGGATATTTCCAACTTTTTTTTTTTTGGAACTTTTTTTTTTTTTTTTTTTGGATTTTTCAACTTTTTTTTTTGGATTTTTTTTGGAACTTTTTTTGAATTTTTTTTTTTTTGGATTTTTCAACTTTTTTTTTTTTTTGGATTTTTTTTGGAACTTTTTTTTGAATTTTTTTTTTTGGATTTTTTTTCAACTTTTTTTTTGTGATTTTTTTTTTTTGGAACTTTTTTTGAATTTTTTTTTTTGGATTTTTCAACTTTTTTTTTTTTGGATTTTTTTTTTGGAACTTTTTTTGAATTTTTTTTTTTTTTGATTTTTCAACTTTGATACCCCCTAAAGCCATTCCGGCCCCTTACCACCCCACAGACCCCCTACCCCTACGGCACCTTTTCAGCTCACCCCCCCCCAGACCCTCCCCTGCCCCTACGGCACCTTTTCTGCAATGCCGGCCCCCTCACCACCCCACAGACCCCTAACCCTACGGCACCTTTTCAGCACTCCCGAAAAATGCCGGCCACTCACCACCCCCCCCCCCCAGACCCATCCCCTGCCCCTACGGCACCTTTTCAGCACTCCCGAAAAGCTATGCCGGCCCCTTACCACCTTTTTTTTTGACTCACTAAAAGCCATGCCGGACCATCACCACCCCACAGACCTCCCCTACCCCTACGGCAACTTTTCTGCACTCCCGAAAAGCTATGCCGGCCCCTCACCACCCCACAGACCCCCTACCCCTACGGCACCTTCTCAGCACTCCTGAAAGGCTATGCCGGCCCCTCACCACCCCCCAGACCCCCCTCCTGCCCCAGCGGCCCCTTTTTTGCACTCCCGAAAAGCTATGCCGGCCCCTCACCACCCCCAGACCACCCCCCTACCCCTACGGCACCTTTTTTGCACTCCCGAAAAGCTATGCCGGCCCCTTACCACCCCTTTTTTTGACTCACTAAAAGCCATGCCGGCCCATCACCACCCCAGAGCCGCCTTCTACCCCAGTGGCCCCTTTTTTTTGGACTCCCGAAAAAATGCCGGCCCCTCACCACCCCACAGAAACCCCTACGGCACCTTTTCAGCACTCCCGAAAAGCTATGCCGGCCCCTCACCACCCCCCCCAGACCCTCCCCTGCCCCTAAGGCACCATTTCTGCACTCCCGAAAAGCTATTTACCCCCCCCCCCCCCCTACCCCTACGGCACCTTTTTTTTTGCACTCCCGGAAAGCTATGCCGGCCCCTTTCCACCCCACAGACCCCCCTACCCCTACGGCACCTTTTCAGCATTCCCGAAAAGCTATGCCGGCCCCTCATTACCCCACAGACCCCCCCCCCTACCCCCCTACTTTTTTTTTTTTTTTTTTTGCACTCCCGAAAAGCTATGCCGGCCCCTCACCACCCCCCCCAGACCCCTCCACTGCCCCTACGGCACCCTTTCTGCACTCCCGAAAAGCTATGCCGGCCCCTCACCACCCCAGAGCCCCCTTCTACCCCGGCGGCCTCTTTTTTGGACTCCCGAAAAGCAATGCCGGCCCCTCACCACCCCACAGACCCCCCCCCTACCCCTACGGCACTTTTTTTTTTTATGCCGGCCCCTCACCAAGATCCAAAAAAAAAATCAAAACCATTAAAAAATTCAGCGGGCGTTGATTATCAACGGGCAATAAGCTAGTATATCTATAAAAACTATTTTAACAGTCCTCCAGGTAAGGTGTAGTTTCAATACAATGTTTAAAATTAAATGAATACAAAATTTATAAAAATATAATCTACATATGTACTCGATTCTCTTTTTGCACGGTTTTGAAATAACACGGTTACAAAAAAAATAAAAAGAAAAACAGCAGTAAACGGGCACGTTTATTGTCAAGTAGCGACACTGTATGAATATATTCCTTTATATTAAATTAAATTTAAATCGAAAACCATGTCAATTTATTACTTCATTATGTATCTATGTAACTTATGAAAATATTTCTTATAAAATAAATTCTTTTTATTTTTATTTTTGATTTTGAGAATTTATTTTTGTCGAGGTACATATCATTTTTTTTTTTTTACACTTTTTTTTTGCACGGTGGTCCTGGAACGTATCCCCGATGTAAAAAAGAGAATCGGGTGTACATAATTACTAAGTAAATAAAACATATACTTACATTCGAGACGCAGCTCAACGAACAAGTAAAGGATTAAACAACTTTTACAAAAGGGATTTCGAATTATGAAGATGTTTATGTTATCGAGCATGGTCGTAGAGCACACTGTTACGACCGATCAGCGAATGGTATTGTCACAGTTGGCGGCGGCCGGTGCGTTAAAATCGTGACAGACTTTCGCGCCAAATTTCACCTCAAAACACATATCTTCGCCCTGAACTCGAAAACCAGTACCCTCATCCAGAGACCACACCTCTGGACCACAAATCAGACCACGAGGGTAACTACCAGCTGCACTTACCACGACCGTTACATTTAATTCATGCCGAATTGCACGTGCAATACCAGTTATATACGCATCCATTAGTTTGCTCACCCCGGCAGTAAAATATCATTACCAAATCGTACATGAACCACTGTAACCCATTGCGTTGCCTTTTCTAGGTTATAACCTCATTTATACAAATTCTTGATTGCATCCAAAGAGCATATTCATACTAGATTGGCTCCGTATGTTGCCTATCGTATGTTTACTCTATGTTCCTAGTCTCTAGTACGCACAAGTTTTTTGATTGTACCAATTGTTTTTTTTTTAGTTATCATGGCAGATATTCCCGATGTGGTGTCTACTGATCCTCTTGAAATGTTGGCAGTTGGGAGACGGCACTTGGTCGTTAAAGATTACTCGTCGGCTGTGACGAGTTTGGGTAAGGCTTGTGAATTGTTGGCAGAGAAGTTTGGGCAGCAGGCTGATGAGTGTGGTGAAGCTTATTTCTGGTAATTGGTTGTTTGATAATTTTGTGCAATTTTTGTTTCAAAGCACTTTTCACACTGTAATGCTATTTAAGGTATGGAAAGTCATTGTTGGGTTTAGCTAGAGAGGAGAGCGGTGTTTTGGGAGATGGTCTTCCCGGCGGGGATGATAATCAGGAAGACGAAGAGGATGAAGATGATGCAGCAGAAGAAGATAACGCTGGTATATTAATAAAAAAAATCTTACATTCTTTACATTTTTAAAATCTATTAAAATTGTTTCAATTTACAGAAGAGACTGATAAAAATGTAGAAGAGAGTAAGACTGAAGCTTCCGATGAAAATCCTGAAACGAATGATACTTCCAAAGATAAGATTACCAATGAGGCCTCCAAGCAAGAGTTGATGGATTCATCGGAAGGGAAAGCTGATGATACTTCCAAAGATAAGATTACCGATGAGGCCTCCAAGCAAGAGTTGATGGATTCATCGGAAGGGAAAGCTGACGATAGTTCCAAACCAGAGTTGATGGAGGCATCAGAAGAGAAAGCTGAAGATACTTCTGCTGTTTCGCCGTTAGATGCTGTAATTTAGAAACTACACATTTTCTAGTTTGTTCCAGTTTTTATGTTTTTTTTCAATAAAATAAATTGTGATTCCTGTAGGAACCAGGACCTTCCAGTGGCGCAGCGACATCTACTGCCGATGGAGAAGCTGTAGATAATGAAGATGATGAGGTTGAAAACTTACAAGTTGCTTGGGAAGTTTTTGAACTAGCGAGAGATGTATTTTTGAAGCGTGGTGAGAGAGGCAAAAAAGAACTAGCCGATGTTTATTTGCATTTGGGAGAAGTTAGTCTTGAAAGTGAAGTTTATGACAAAGCTGTTACTGATATGGGTAATTGACTCAATTTCTTCCAAGTATGAAAGCCACCGTTTGTTTCTAATATATTTGTGTCAATTTCAGGAAAATCTCTCGAGTTGTTCAAAGAATTATATAAACCAGATGATAGAAGAATTGCTGAAACACATTATCAAATAGGTTTTTTTAATTGAATTCTATTTTAGTTTGGTATAAATTAATATGTAGTATATATTTTAATGATAAACCTAATTTTTTGATGTATAGGTCTCGCCCATTCACTTTCTAATGGTTTCGATGATGCAATTGCAAACTTCAAAAGTGCTGCTGAAATCTTAGAATCTCGTATAAAAAATTTGCAAACACCGGAAAATCCCGATGTCAAGAAATATCTTGGTTCTGATCCTTTCTACTCCATAGAAGGCGAAATAAAAGAACTCACTGAACTATTGCCTGAAATTAAAGAAAAAGTTCAAGATATGATTGATTACAAGGCTGAGGTAAGGAAGTGTGATTGTGGTGATAAAGTAAGAAAAATTCTAAAAAAACTTGCTTTTACTAATTCTATTATTCAATGCCATTAAATCTTATTCTCTTATGATAATATTTCATCCATGATATTGTATTTATAAAATAAATTTTATGTACATACATATATATATAAAATAAAAATAATATTTTGTATCGTGTAAGTCTCGATTTGATACTCATGTGATAAGACTGATTTTTCGTACAATAATCTTTTTTGAATTAATCAATTTGTAGTCATCAATTATTTTATGATTAATAGAAGTCAACTAATGTGATATGGAATAGATTCAACATTACCAGTTTTCTGTATAATATATTAAAAAAAATAAAGAATGTTTAATTTTAAAATATTGTATTTTTACCTCAAATTATCAATTCCAAAATTCTTAATCATAACAAAATACGATAAATAAAATGAATTAGTTTGCCATAGGGATCCTAATTTTAAATAAATTAATGTTATTGTCACATAGAGCGATGATGTCATTTAATTTTAAGCTATAGCAATACTGAATATATTATATAATTATGATTTAACTACTTCGTTTTGTCAAGTTAAATGTTATATGTTATTATTTTTCAGGCTATTCGATCAATGCGGGAATCATTGGGACTTACCAAAAATGGCAACTCTTCAAAGGAAAATGGCAGCAGTTCAATCCCTCGAGAAGAAAAGAAAGTATCCGATATTTCTCATCTAATAAGAAGAAAACGAAAACCTGAAGACGATGGCAACATTGAAGAATGCAGTGCTGCTAAAAAGCCTGCTAATTAGTTTTTATTTCACAAATAATTATTAAGTTTAATTTTCTCATATTCAAATCTTTTTATTGTTCAATTAAACACAATTTGACATTGCATATTCATTTAAAATCTCAATTTATTCTTTTGTCATAATAATTACATATATTTGTAAATGATCTCTTTGCACTTCGAATTTCTCTTTGACTTTTTTTTTTTTGTAAATAGTTCTTATGATTTGAAAATTATTTTGCTTATCTATCCAGGAAAAAATCAAAGCTTAAATGCACGGTAATGGTTTTCATTGTGTAATTGTCATTATTTATTTATTTTTATATCGGAATTAGAATGTAAAATAGTATATTTTTACACTATTGTTACGTCTTACATGTGAAGTTATAATTTTTTAATAAATAACGAAATATTACTTGTCATTTTTTATTTTCCGTCTAATAATATTGTACATTTAATATCAAAAAAAGAGTATGTATAGAAAATTGTCCAGTACATTAAGTATAAAATCTTATAGTAGTGAAATTCCCATGCACTTGGTATATTTATGTCCTTTGCAAAACACTTGTAGGCCCTTTTCAACGACATTGTCAGCATCCTTCAACTCGCTGCTTGATTGTAGGATTGAAATCAACTCGCCCAAAAATGCATGACATGGTTTCTTTGTCGACATGTAATAACCGAATCGATCCGCAGTCAGATTCATTTTCCCGGGCATTGTGAAAACATTCATGCTTTCAAACATTTTATGGTTAACGTAAGTTTTTTTCTCCTTGAAATAGTTTTTCGTCGCTCGACTCGAAGAGTCTGATACAGAAGATGATATTCCACCTATGGTTTTCACCGAGCTCTCCGATGAGCTCGAGCTCTTAGGATCTTTCGATGTCTTCAATGCACGTCGTTTGTACATGGAAGATGATGATGCCCGCCATTCAAGACCTTTGAATGTGGGCTTTAGGCGTCCGAAGTCTGTTTTGAACGGTTTCAAAGCCTTAAATCCCGAATATGACGACGAGCTGTCGTAATACTCCGACGAATCGAATTCCGAAGTTTCATCCGAGGAGTCACGTCTCGAAGAATGTTCATCGTAACGTGGTTGATCATCAGGCAATCGTCTCACTGCTTTAAGTCTGCTGTCCAAATTAGTCTGTATATTTAATGCAGCAATATTTGGTGGTGGCAAAACGTTTACTGGTGGAAGTGGTTCCAATTCTCTTTTGACTCTCTTCAATCTGCTGTCTTTTTCCATTGCTTTTTCTATGTTGACTTTTGCTAGTTTCTTTCTGAGATTTGGATTTTGCAACATTTTTCTTATTTGACGTTCAGTCGATGAGAGATCTTTGCTCGCTTTGTTGTTTGTAAGTAGATTTTTCTTCATTTTTTTTAAATCATCAGACGATGACGATGAAGATGAAGACGATTCGTCTTCACCTTCCTTAGATTTTCTGTGATAATCTTGTGGTCTCTGACCTTTTAACAACTTCGCCATTGCCCTTGCATCGGCGTTTGCTATCAAACGATTCTTTTTCTTTGGAATTTTCTTATTGGGATTGTTAGTAGGTTCCAACAGCTCAGTGTCGTTCAAGTTGAAATGTCTCATCTGTTCTTCTAAATTCACCATTTTTGGTTCAGATTCTATTGTCAAATCACCACCTATGTCGACAAACGTTTGAATTTCCTCGACAATCTCCTGTTTTGTCATAGGTCTAGGGGGTATATTTTCAGCGAACAGGTCTTTTTTATTTAATCCTTTGACGAGATCCTGAAACTGTCCCGTGACATCTTTAGTCACGCAATATATATCAGTTTTGTCTCTGAACAGTTGCCAAGGCATTGTAATACCGCCGTGCTCCCAAAGCGATAGTACTCTCAAAACGAACGGTATCATCGAATCGGGCAGAATTCTCCAGCGAAACCTTAAAGGACTATGAAGGAAATAACTACTCAACGAAGATCGAATTATATTGATATTTTCAAAATCAATCAAATCACCCGTAACGTCCCTTTGCGCGTGGAATGGTATGATCGCATTTTGTTCATCTTCCGACGATGAGGTTTCGAAGAACTTGGGCGTGTCAAAGGTGTTGTGATAAAGTTCCCAATCCTTAAACCTCGAGTTTCTTTTGTAGCTCATTTCGTTCGTATCATTGTACAGCACGTAAACGTTGATGAAATGATTGGGATGATGCTCAACAACCGATGTGAATAGGGTCTTGTGCTTTTTGGTGTTAAACGTCTGTTTACCGTTGAGTATGATGTGCAGGTATATGTTGGTCTTTTCCGGGTATTGTTGAGGGGAATTTTTCATAATGGTGTCGTGTCGAGCCAGACATTTCTTTTGTATGCTGAGGGCCGAAAAGGATTGAGGAACTGGGGACTTGACCGAGGACTCGAGCATGAATATGCACGTGATGACGATCATGCAGAATGCGACAGCTATCAACCAGCACATTGTCAAATGATCTGCAATTAAAAAAAATAAACAATATGAGAGGATTCAGCTCAACGAACAAAAACTTGATTTATAATCGATCTGAATTTCAAAATTATTTTATGATGGTCGCCACAGGTATCAAGCGCATATTATCGTTCAATCTTAATTTATTGAAAAGTTGAATTTTGGGCACTAGTGAAGA
Organism: Parapsyche elsis; assembly: GCA_022651745.1. Lineage (NCBI taxonomy): Eukaryota > Metazoa > Arthropoda > Insecta > Trichoptera > Hydropsychidae > Parapsyche > Parapsyche elsis. The sequence goes on from JAGVSN010000044.1 coordinate 1,170,651, forward strand.
ACACTTTTCCACAGTTTTCACACTTCTGACTAGGTGTACAAATATTTCATTCAATTACCTGGCCATTTCTGGATGACGGAAGCTGCACCCATGATCATGCTTTTTGCTCTGCCGTTTCCGCCATTTTTCGTACCATATTTCCACCTCCTGATCATACTGGACGACTGTCCATATTTGGCATCAATGTACGCCTCATCATCAGATCCTTTACTTCCACTTACGCCACTATTAAGGATGGACACCAAAAGTGGTTTATCTTCACCCCTGCCTGTCGACATGGTCGAAAAGTGTTCAATCAACTGGCTAGTAACTATTATTTAATGTTCACGTTCACTTTTCACTAACACTCATGTTGTCGACACATGGACTTTACCTATAGTGAAAAATTCTATTTCTGTATGTAAATATGAAACTATTTCGCAGTCGTTGGATGAAGTTGCGATTCGTGTTTCTCGCTAACGAACACTGGTACGAATATTATTGGACACACTAATTTATTTTGTTCAAACCACCTGTAAGCCGTAATTAATTTGTTGTGTTTGTTCAGCAGAAACTGGAGAGGTTGTGCTCATCGTCCTCGACTCTGTTTGGTGCAACAAACGAGCGCTATACTTTTCTTACATACATACATACATACATTTTTATGTACGATTTTATGTTCTTTTTATGTTGTGCCAAACACACACTTATTCATCGCATTTAAATGCGCAATACTACTACGAAGTTTATTCTTGCAGCTGGTCTTAATACATGCCAACTCTAGATTTGCGTCTTGTCGTGAAATCGACTCTAAGAAACAGTAACTATCTACATACATATGTATGTACATACGTTCATATAAAATTTGATAAGAAAAATGCTTTTTGTTGATAACTACTTATAGTTTCAAACGACGTGACTATATTATATCATATTTGATTACAGAACGTGCAACTTTGTGTCTAAGTATTTTATTATCTATTTGATTGTTTTCAGCAATTATCATTGTATTTGATCAGGTGTGAAAGGTGACGTGTACTCTGTGAGGATATACATATGTACATACATACACCCAAGTGTTGGAAGTTAAATTGTATCACATTAACGTTTTAATTATGGTATTTATTTTTAAATTGGAACTGAAACTATAATATGCATTTAAATTTTGATCTAACTGTTATATAATATCTTTGCTATTCACCCTGTGACAACGTGACGAAACGATTATAAATGCGTGTATGCGTGTAAAAGTGAAATAAAACAAGTATGTCATTTCAATTTTATTTATTCATATATTCACATATCGATTACGTTTATGATATTGTAAATTCACGTGTGAATTTCGTTAAATATTAAAAAAAAGATTAAAATTAATAAATATGTATACTGTAGTGGTAAAAATGGAATAATTAAGTACAATAAATTAATTTTCGTTATGTATCATTGCGATTTACGTGGAACTCTAATATCAAATATAGGTTGTAAATTATAATAAAATACATAACGAACAATACAATACAGGATAATAAATAAAATAACAAGAATTAGTTTGTACCCTCCACCGAAAATTCCCCAAAAAATCTTTTTACATACATACATTGACGTGTAGCAAAAAGAATTTTCTTTTTATTTTTGATACATAAAGAATTCAATAAAAGATAAAGTAGTTGTTTCAAGAAGAAAATGTGTCTTAAAATCATTAATCTGTTTATCGATTGCGAAACTCTTATTAATTACATATATCACAGATTTTTGTTATTATTTGAAGATACTTCATGTAAATTTTAAACTAATGGTCAAATATTCACGCACTATTAAAATAATGTATAAAAATTTTCATTTAACCCACTGGAAGCACAAATCAATATAGGGTTTTAATAATAACGCAAAATTAACCCTTTTGAATCGTGATACGAACGGGTTAAGGATCAACAATTTTAGGACACTGCATTTCAAATGTTGAATTCATTTAAAAATATTAAGTCTTGAGATTCCACATTGTATTATAATAATACTATAATATCTTAATATTAAGTTTATCATACTTTAACAATAATGGCATTTATTGTGACTAAACAATATGTTTAATTAGTTTATTAATTAATGGGTAAATTACCATATAATATAGAAAGATTATGGAATGTAAATAATATGAGAATTGCTTTCACATCTCGGTACGACTACTGATTTTTATATTACAATAGCGAATAGCTAAATATTGATCGTGATAACAACATCATATTTTGTTCGATTTTACTGTCGGAGGTTTCACTCGTCAATCTACATAGTTCATGAGATCTTCATAAACATGTTCAATTATTTGATCGATACTTACAAATTAACTTAAAATTAGTGTAGCGTTCGCGAATTACATTCATATTATATTTAAATGCGGCAGATATGCAGCCATTTGATCGCGTCGATTAAGTTATTAAGATTTTGCAGCAGCCCTTATCTTTGCCACACCTGTATTTATCGTATAACTTACACACAATCACCATTCACTCGCTCATTACGATTCGTTCACGATTACAGTTTTCGTTCACCGCACACTCGTTCGTATTATGTCGCTTAAAATGGCTTAAGCTAATCTTTGTCTAATGCCTAAAGGTATTCAATTTCAGTGTAGTGGCGCCATTTTTAAATCAATTAGTCCTAAACGGCCACGTTGACCGTCTCGGTGGGAATTTCCCATCGTCTGAACCACGAATCTCGGGAATTGGTGCACCTCGATATTCTGGAAGCTCTTTCACATCTTCTGCTTACAGGCCAGTATACGTGATCTTCTGGACATTGATATATGAAACCTTGCATCTTGTGGGAAGGCAGCGACTTTCTGCATTTCACGAATGCTGGAGAGCAGTGAACTTCCGGATCTAAGGCGAAATGACCCTCTGCAGGACATAGGAGACGACCAGATCTCACGGATACCTGTCGCAATTGAAAGAGACACATCTATAAATTTACTGTTTAAAATTTATCAGCCATGATAAATTTCAATATATATGTACAATATACCGTTTCTAATACACAAAAGCAAACTTGTAACTATGAAAATTTTCTTAATAGAAAAAACTTACAGTTCGATCAATAGATGTCACTGTATAATTTTCTTATAAATTAAATGAAGCATAAAATATTTTTTCCTTTAAAATTATATGAGGTAATTTTATACTGGGTAAAACCAGTGTTATGCCAAATAAACTTAATATTAAATGACTTTTTCTTACCGGTAAATTTGCTCGCGGATTGATATTCCTGTAGCTGGACTTCTCGGCAATTTCTCCTTTACACTTCTGATCGGTCTCAGATTCCTCGAGACATTGCGTTTTATTATCCACGTATATGGTGTCATCAGGACAACGCAGCACGGCTACTTTCATGTCGTGATTGTCGTTGTCTTCCATTGTACATTGATAGAAGAGATTGCAGTATTTAGGATGTCTTCTGAAGCCAGTCGGACACACGATGGCTATTTGATCCTCTTCGAGTTCTGGACACGAATCTTCTCCGGGCGATTCAGTTGTTGTCATGTCTGTGGATTCTTCAGTGGAATCTGTCGTTTGGTCTGTTGTACTTTCTGTCTGTTCGGTGGTTGTTTCTTCCGTTGTGGATTGTTCTGTCGTCGTTGACTCTTCTGTTGTGCTTTCTTCCGTCGTGCTTTCTTCGGTGGTGCTTTCTTCGGTGGTGCTTTCTTCGGTGGTGCTTTCTTCCGTGGTGTTTTCCTCTGTTGTGCTTTCTTCCGTGGTGCTTTGTTCAGTGGTTGTACTTTCTTCCGTAGTGCTTTGCTCCTCTGTTGTGCTTTGTTCAGTGGTTGTGCTTTCTTCTGTAGTGCTTTGTTCCTCTGTTGTGCTTTCTTCCGTAGTATTTTGTTCTGTAGTACTTTCTTCAGTTGTTGTTTGTTCTGTAGTCGTTGTGGTTTGTTCTTCTGTCGTAGTTTGCTCTGTAGTCGTTGTAGTTTGTTCTTCTGTCGTAGTTTGCTCTGTAGTCGTTGTAGTTTGTTCTTCTGTTGTAGTTTGCTCTGTCGTTGTTGTAGTTTGCTCTTCGGTTGTGGTTTGATCTGTTGTTGTAGTAGTTTGTTCTTCTGTTGTGGCTTGTTCTGTCGTTGTCGTAGTTTGCTCTTCTGTTGTGGTTTGTTCTGTTGTTGTAGTAGTTTGTTCTTCTGTTGTGGCTTGTTCTGTCGTTGTCGTAGTTGGCTCTTCTGTTGTGGCTTGTTCTGTCGTTGTCGTAGTTTGCTCTTCTGTTGTGGTTTGTTCTGTAGTCGTTGTAGTTTGTTCTTCTGTCGTAGTTTGTTCGGTCGTTGTTGTAGTTTGCTCTTCTGTTGTGGTTTGTTCTTCTGTTGTTGATTGTTCTGCGGTGGTAGATTCCATAATAGTAGTCGTCTCTGTTGTGCCTTCTGTGGTACCCTCAGTGGTAGACGTAGTTCTTTGATTTCCCGAACATTTGCGAGGTGGATATACTGATTCTTCATGATTACATGTATCTAGCGAGGGATCCCAGATGGTTCCTTCACCACATTCAAAGTGATATACGGAATACCGTTTACCTTCATCTCCATCCCAATCGACGCATCTGTAGAACTTTTTGCAATCTTTCGGATGGGCAAAATAGCCCGCGTGTGGACAAGTTATGTCATTTTCAGTCTCGGTTTCGTTGTCGCAGCCTTTGCCCTTTTCTATTGTTGATGATTGACCTCCTGAAGATTCGGTAGTTGACGATTGACCTCCTGAAGATTCGGTAGTTGACGATTGACCTCCTGAAGATTCGGTAGTTGACGATTGACCTCCTGAAGATTTGGTAGTTGACGATTGACCTCCTGAAGTTGACGATTCAGTTGTTTGACTGGTGCTTGAAGATTCGTTTGATTCTGACGACGACTCTCCTCCTGAACCACCCTTACATGTCGCAACTTGAGCTTCGTGATTGCATCCCTGAATCTCTTGATCCCATGCAGTTCCATCCCCACATGTAAAATCATATTTCGTGTAGCCTCCATTTCCATCGTCTACACATCTATAGAACTTCTTGCAATTATTTTCATCGCCATAATATCCTTCTGATGTACACTTTCCTCCAGACGATGAACCAGATTGCTGTTTTTCTGTTGTGGACGAACTTTCAGTTGTAGATTTCCGAGTTGTAGAATCAGACTTACTTGTAGTCGATTCATTATCACTTCCGTCATTTTTATCAGTGGATTGACCGCTACCAGATTTACAGCTTTCAACGGCGTAATCATGGTTACATCCCTGAATTTCTTGATCCCATGCTGTACCATCCCCACAAGTAAAATCGTATTTAGTATAACCTCCTTCACCATTATCTACACATCGATAGAATTTTTTACAATCATCTGGATCGGCATAAAAGCCTTCGGACTCACATTTACCCGAGCTTGATCCTGAAGGTTTCTTCGAAGTAGTTTTTTGTTCTTCTGTAGTTGATTCATTTGAGGATTCTTCTGTTGTTTTACTCGATTCTGAGGATTCTTCTGTTGTTTTACTTGATTCAGAGGATTCGGTTGTCGACGATGAAGTGGATGACTCTTGATTGTTTTCGCCTGAGTTTCCACTTTTTCCGCAACTTTTGACAGCGTAATCGTGATTACATCCTTGAATTTCTTGATCCCAAACTGTTCCATCACCGCAAGTAAAGTCGTACTTTGTATATCCTCCTTCTCCATTATCTACACATCGGTAAAACTTCTTACAATCATTCGGATCAGGATGGAAACCCTCAGAATCACATTCATCGCTGTTGGAACCTGATGAAGTTGATTGTGTTTCAGTTGTTCCTGTAGACGATGAACTGGTTGTTTCTTGTTTAGATGTCGTTGATTCTGATTTAGAGGTAGTCGATTCTGATTTAGATGTAGTAGATTCAGTTTCATTATTGTTACCAGAACCTCCAGAGCCTCCACAGTTCTTGACAGCATAATCGTGATTGCAACCTTGAATTTCTTGATCCCACACTGTGCCATCTCCACAGCTAAATTCATATTTGGTATAACCACTTTCTCCATTGTCAACACATCGGTAGAACTTTTTGCAATCTTTTTTGTCTCCGTAGAAACCTTCAGATTCGCATTCACCGCTAGTGGAACCCGATGAACCTGATGATTGTGCTTCGGTTGTCGTCGTCTGGGATGAACTAGTCGTTTCTTGTTTTGTCGAAGATGTCTCGGATGCCGTAGTCGATTCTGATTTAGAGGTAGTCGATTCTGATTTAGATGTAGTAGATTCAGTTTCATTATTGTTGCCAGAACCTCCAGAGCCTCCACAGTTCTTGACAGCATAATCGTGATTGCAACCTTGAATTTCTTGATCCCACACTGTACCATCTCCACAGCTAAATTCATATTTGGTATAACCACCTTCTCCATTGTCAACACACCGGTAGAACTTTTTGCAATCTTTTTTGTCTCCGTAAAAACCTTCAGATTCACATTCGCCACTACTGGAACCCGACGAGCCTGATGATTGTGCTTCAGTCGTCGTCGTCTGGGATGAACTAGTCGTTTCTTGCTTTGACGAAGATGTCTCGGAAGCCGTAGTCGATTCTGATTTAGAGGTAGTCGATTCTGATTTAGATGTAGTAGATTCAGTTTCATTATTGTTGCCAGAACCTCCAGAGCCTCCACAGTTCTTGACAGCATAATCGTGATTGCAACCTTGAATTTCTTGATCCCAAACTGTACCATCTCCACAGCTAAATTCATATTTGGTATAACCACCTTCTCCATTGTCAACACATCGGTAGAACTTTTTGCAATCTTTTTTATCTCCGTAGAAGCCTTCAGATTCGCATTCACCGCTAGTGGAACCCGATGAACCTGATGATTGTGATGATTGTGCTTCAGTCGTCGTCGTCTGGGATGAACTAGTCGATTCTTGCTTTGACGAAGATGTCTCGGAAGCCGTAGTCGATTCTGATTTAGAGGTAGTCGATTCTGATTTAGCGGTTGTAGATTCTGATTTAGAGGTAGTAGATTCACTTTCATTATTATTGCCAGAACCTCCAGAGCCTCCACAGTTCTCGACAGCATAATCGTGATTGCAACCTTGAATTTCTTGATCCCAAACTGTACCATCTCCACAGCTAAATTCATATTTGGTATAACCACCTTCTCCATTGTCAACACATCGGTAGAACTTTTTGCAATCTTTTTTATCTCCATAGAAACCTTCAGATTCGCATTCACCACTACTTGATCCTGATCCTGATCCCGATGTGCTCGACTGCGCCTCGGTTGTTGTTCCAGATGATGAAGAAGTGGTCGTTTCCTGCTTTGATGTCGTTGATTCGGAAGCTGTAGATGACTCAGACGATGATGACGATGATGATGTAGTAGATTCATGTTTTGATTCATTTTCCCCATTGTTTCCAGAGCTTCCTTTTCCACAATTTTTAACTTCCGATTCATGATTGCAACCTTGAATTTCTTGATCCCACACCGTACCATCTCCACAAGTGAAATCGTACTTTGTATAACCGCCTTGACCATTGTCGACGCATCTAAAGAACTTTTTGCAGTCTTTTGGATCTGGGTGGAAACCTTCGGACTCGCATTTACCGGAAGAACTACTTTGAGTTTCTTTATTAGATTCTGTTGATTCAGATTTGCTTGTCGTCGATGCTTCAGTTGTTGATTTGTCTTTTTGCGTTGTTGATTTTTCTGTTTTTTCTTCGGTTGATGAATCAGAGCCATCGCTAGTAGTGTTTGCCGATTCCGTGGTGGTACCACTTGAACCTGAGCCTGAACCAGAGTTAGAACCACACGATTTAACTTCATAATCGTGATTGCAACCTTGGATTTCTGAATCCCACAACGTTCCATCGCCACACGAAAACTCGTACTTGGTATATCCACCCATACCATTATCTACACAGCGATAGAATTTCTTGCAATCTTTGCTATCACCGATAAACCCTTCACTTGTACATTCATCGTTAGCTGGTTTGTTCGATTCCTCCCCGGGCTCATTTTTATTTTGCGATGCTTCTGTAGTTGACGTAGTTTCTTTAACAACCTTTTCTGTAGTTTGTGGCTTTTTTTCTGGTTTTGGTTTTTTGTTGTACTTTCACTAATAACTTCATTACTTTCTGACTTTTCAGTGGTTACTTGTGATTCTTGAGATGTTTCTTTGTTTTCTTCCGGCTTGCTTCCACCACCACCACCACCACCACAATTTTTTTACAGCCCATGCGTGATTACAACCTTGAATTTCTTGATCCCACACAGTTCCATCCCCACAGGAAAACTCGTATCTCTTGTAACCTCCTTGACCATTATCAACACATCTATAGAATTTACTGCAATCTTTTGAATCACCCATGAAACCACTTTCTTCACATTGGTCGTTACCGTCTCCCTTTTGACTTTCCATCGTAGCTTTCGTAGTTGTAGTAGTTGGCCGTTTTGTAGTACCTTGCGTGGTAGTCTTTTGATCTTCTTTAGACGTGGACGTGCCTTGTTGGTTGTTTGAGTTTGAGGATGTCGTTCTTTGGGTAGTTTTTGTTGTGGTGGTTTGTGGTTGTTGTGTCGTTTTTGAGTAGTCGTTGTTGTCGTCGTCGTCGGAGCTTTTGTACTTTGTTGGGTCGTACTCTGTGATTCTGAATTTTGCGAATTGCTTTGTTTATTTCGGCAGCGATCGTTCTTAGTTGCCCAAGCGTGGTTACATCCTTGGATTTCTTGATCCCAAACTGTATCTCCGCTACAGGAGAATTCGTATCTGGTATAACCTCCTCTTCCGTTATCAACGCATCTATAGAAACGTTTACAGTTTTTACTGTCTGCCATGAATCCATCTGAAACGCACTCGTCGTTTCCAGACGATTCTTGGTTCGTGGGTGATTTGGTCGAAGTAGCTTTTTGCGTTGTCGTAGTCGGTTTTTGTGTCGTCGTAGTCGTAGTTGATTTTGAAGTTGAAGGTGTAGCTGTGGTTGTTGTTGTCGTGGTAGTTGCAGCTTGAGATGGTGGATGATTGTTGTTATAATCATTGTCTATTTCATTTTCATTATCTGTATCTCCCGTGGAAGGTTTCTGTTTTCCTCCACATTCTTTCCTGCTGGTACTTCCAGGGTGGTTACATATGTTAGATTCTGGATCAAATACTGTTCCAGGTCCACATTGAAACTATAACGATCAAAAGTAAAATGAGATCAAAACTAAATTCTCTATAATAATACTATTATTAAAGTGTTAAATTCTCACCCAGAACGTTGTGAATCCATCGCCACTAGGGACACATCTGTAAAAGACCGTGCAATCATCAGGATCCGGATGAAAACCTTCCGAGGTACACTTGAAACTCTTCGATTGCTCTGAATTTCTAGCAAGATATCTTCCTCTTCCTATCCTATCTCCAAAGTCTTCGTCCACATTCTGATATTCTTCATTCTCGACGAATGAATAATCTTCAACATCTACAAATGTAATTGTCGATTTGTTAACAATTTATCAAACACAAGACATGCATCTATACATAATTGCGATTGATCAGATGTATTTAATAATAGCAACAATTGTTCAGTGAGTCATTGCGATTGAAGAGGTAATGATATGAAGACACGCAAAGCGTCCAAGTGACTAATGGATCCTCAATATTTAGAATTATTTAGACTGCGATACAAAAGGAGATTGATGATTCCAATTCCGTGTCACGTTCCTCGCAAAAAAACACACAAAAAAAAACTGTAAGATACTTCAAATTGAGCAATGTTGACTTTTAATAAAAAGCATTTTAATTGCGTAATTCAAAAATAAAATGCATTTGCGTTAACTTGAAAGTGCATTAACTTATAAACCAGTTGAACAAGCAACGACGCGGTTATATCAGAGTTGAAAGATGGACAAACTGGTTTTATTACAGAACTATTATTATTTTCATAATTGTAATTGATGATCGTTACACGGGACAAACTTTCGAACGAGGCACGTCCGATTCGCGCTAAAGAAAATTTCAGAAAACTCTTGCGACGAAACTAAATTACAATACAATGTTGCGACGAATTAAATAAAAGCAAATGCGGTGAAAACGTTGCGGTCGTCCAGAACAATCATTTTGCAAATCGATTTTGCATAATACGCCTGGATTGATATAAAAATCTTATTATATACCTATAAAATGTGGGAACATTAATCGCAACACCGCGCAGAAGTGATAAATTAATTTGAACTCGGGATAATGGACGTATCTTTCGAGTAAAGTTTGTTTCGCTTGATTTATGCGTAAAAACGTTAACAAAACTTGTTGCCTTAAAATTTATGCCCTTCAAAACAATGTTTCTGTTCGGCCATACATTTATCACGCATAATATAATACAATATCAAAATAGGTCATCTTCTGTTGAAGCTTCCCTTATTTGTTAACTGTTTAACTCATGGAATACTAGAAAAACTTTTCTTGCTATTTACGTAGAATTTTACAGACTATTAATAACGACTGTTCCTATTCGAAGATTTTCATTGTTTCAAATAATTGGTATTCTAGAATACAATTTTACTTTCAGTGTATATACTACTGCCGGGATATTCCAAATTGCTTTTTTATTCAAATTTTTCTTTTGACATTATATTATTGTCAATTTTTTACACTCAATTACAAGCTATATGTTACTCTTCAGCTACACACATATTCCTTTTGTTATTTTTTGCGGAAAACCATTTTCTACAAGGTGAAGGTCAACAAAAACCGTTAACAACTAAAATTATATTTTTTCATTTTCTCTACATATTACTTTCGATGCATTTTCACTGATTTTTTTCTTTTCGCGTACAAAGATGAAAGCCATATCTTTCACCTTAACAACAGTACGAATATGGACAGAAACTCGTTTATATGACGTGAAAGAAATCGTAAATGTATCCAGGAGTGTGGTCTTTGGGAGATTCAAAAGCTCAGTGTACAATCAATCAAAAATTTTAAGCTGCTACAAAATGCTCAATATACGAAGGTTTTGCCTTTGGCTTTGCGTCTTTGTATTTTCTTATTTTCACGTCACTTTCGATGGATTCTCGTCCTTCGTGAGAAATTATCCCATGTGGAATTTCATGCTTGTTTCTCCGCATTCACAGGTGCTTATCAAAAGGCGAGAGAGTTATTCCACACCGGTTGTTATTTATCAAACGATCCCGCCGTGTCCAGACCAGCTTTTATAATGACCAAAGCTATTTATAAAGGATACGCAACATGGCAATATTTACAATGATGCACATTGAACCTGAAAACTGAGATTTATCGTAATCATTTCATATAAAACGTGAACCGAATACATAGCGCTGAATTCTGTATAGTGTATACCATTGCGTAATGTGTTTGATCGACATTTTTTTTCATTGAAAATCTTAGCGTAGTATTGACTAAGCACTCATTGCAATATGACGCTAACGATTCATAAATAATAAAAAAATAATTGCATCGAAGGATATTAAATCGAATAAAAACTCGTTGACCGAGTAATTTTTTAATTGCACATCTATTGTGAAACGTAATTCTTACTAATTCATTATTGGTATTAATTGACAATGAATCAATCTCAAGTCTCATTATGTTTTTTTTTTCATATCATACAATTGTCTTGGCAGAATTACCTTCATATGCGGACGTCTGTGAAAATATCAGGAAAAACACGACAGGAAAAGCGCGCATGGCTAACCCGGAAAATATTCTCATGTTGTTTTGCAATTCAGAGCCGAAACATCTGTACCTGAAAATAAATAAAAAATTAATAAACACATCGTTGAATGAGCGAGTGCATTGTGCAATATAATGCAACGTAAGGTACGCGCGCATGCATCGCTTTTAAATTGCATTGATTGATGCACTTTTTTTGGAACGTCAAAAGTCATCGCGATGAGTCGATGATGCATTCCGAGAAGTCCAATGTTCGACACCGGGAAGTTCATCGTACGAAATCGACTTGCGGAAAAGTGAGAGTGCATAAAATTGCAACGTATCATCGTCAACATGTAAACTGTGGCTGAATGCATTACATCAAATTTTCAATGATATCCTTGTGTTTTAAATTACAAACATTACAACATTACACGACAGGCACCGTTTCTTTGTCGACAATCACTTGGCGAAGTTTCCTGGTTTCGCCGGATAACCGACAAATAAGTTCAGATAAATCTGCCAACACCCACACCAACTTGGCGAAAGGTTCGAGCAACGGTTATGTTTCTCGTTCCGGTTTTTCAGGAAACTGGAGGAATTCGATCGAGAACCACATCGTCAGATTGAAGATCGACAGTGTAATTTGATATTGGATAGGCACTTTTGTTGTTGCACTTGAAAGGGTTAACATTGGCATTCGAGTTGCGTACGCGAAAAATCATTTCCATTGCAAAGAGGATCGTTCAGTAGCCGCAGCGTCACATTCAACGTTCCAATGTTAACATTTTACAATGTACGTTATATTGCTAGATTTAATCGTTCATTACTATTGTTATAATATCTTTAAAGTGCGTAGTTCAGGATGTATACACATTAATCACAACGTGACATTAAATCGATTTAATATAATATATTATACTTTTTTAAATTATAAGATCCTTGATATAAAAATAAAAGATGGCTAATCAATCGTCTGCTTGCAGCTATCTGAACGGTCAATCGGGCTAAATATATTGGTAATTAATGATCAATGAGCATCAAGCGCGTACTCACGCTCACAATCACAAAAAAAATCGCGGTTGAATTTTCACACGACAACAATACATTTTTACTTTATCCTCTTCTGTCAAAATTAAAAATGATAAAATTATGTAATAGAAGAATCATATTTGATGTAATTTTTTTATATCAAATATTAAACTCCTATTCTTGTTTATTCGACTTTTCTCTTAAGGGTAACGGTACGTATTACCCGTTCTCGTTTTTTATTAGATTGTGAAAGTATTTCACGTAATAATTATTACCGTCATTCTCCCATCCCCAGAATGATTAGATATATATTTTGGGCTAAAAACCTGTTAATAAATAAATAAATAAATAAATATGGCAATAAATACTCTGAATTTATTGATTTTTTAAACATTATTCTTTAACCCCAAGACAACTAATTATTATTTATTTTATTAACTCAACAAATTTATTCATTAGTTTTTTTTCTAATTTAACATAAGAGCCGATATAAATGAAAGTGGTTTAAGTTCATTTTTTTTATCTTGACTGTGAATTCTTTAAAAATAAATATACTACCATTAACTCAATTTTTTTAAATTTATATGTAAAAGCCCTAACAGGCGTTTAATAATATCGGATAATGTATTGTGATCGTGCGAAAATTCGACCTCGAGATTTTGACTGATTTTTTTACTTAACCACATACAAACGACAATACTTTATTTACTACGTACACGAATAAAGTGAGTATTTGGGCCAGGAACCACCCTAACCAACCCAACTAGTCCATTCACTTAACCGAAACTTTTCCACTATAAATTTTGGCCACTTTTCACATAAAAAAATCAAACGTGCAGTTTGAGATCGCGACTGAGACTGTATAGGTACAAAAAGTACAGCCACAGTCAATGTACATTATCAAAACATCAATACGATACGCCTCATCGAATAAAGTACAAACTTTTTAGTGTTGACAAGTTGCACCCAGGTACATAGTGCCATGGAATCGTGTCGAATTTGACGCACGTCAATATCTAGTTTTCGGGGTCGGCGTGCAAATAATGCAAAAACATATCGTGAGGTCGAGGTCGTGGCATAAAGATGAGGTAACAGAACTCTTCAGTATAGCACCCACCCACCCACCCACCCACCAGGATAGTGCTCAGTATTTAGCGCAAATGGCCCGCGTCCAAATAACCTGGTATTCGCGGTGGGTCATACGCCACTCATTACATATTCGACACCCGTCGGCACGTTTAAATTTAACACTTTTTCCGCTTTTTTTCTTAACGTCGGCTGTCGTTTCGGACGCAGAAATAATGGAAGGTGACGCAACGCGAAAATCGCAAGCAATCGGCTGACAGGCAGGTCGTTAAACCCGATCGTGAATAATATCGAACGTAAAGCGAAAACGTCCCTCTGAGCCCTATATTTTTCGTTGATGAATGTTTTTCAGGTGAATTCGTGTGAGGTACGTGTAATTATGCTAATCGGCAGGTGAGTTAGATGAAAGCTCATCACGGCAAAGCCTTACCGTGTGACCCCATTCTTTAGCAACAGTACTGTTTGAATACGACCGTATAAATTCAAATGCTAATCTAGACTATATACATATGTAGGATTCACAAAAAGTGTACTAGCTAACAATTGAATGATTGCTCGAATGTAAATATAATTAATTATAGACATATTTAATCAAAAAAAGACGTGCGATAGCTCAGTGGTTAGAGCGTTGGTCTCTTGAGCAAAGGTTCGTGGTTCAATCCCCGCACGTCGAATGATTTTCTCGACGTTAATTATCGTCATTGGAAAGATCTGGACATTACTACATATGTACATATGTACATCCAGATTCGCTTTCTCCTGTTATAATTTTATATTCTATAGTGTGGTCACCTCATTTTGTCATTCATTCGTATTCTATTGAAAAAATACAATATAAATTTTTGGGAAACGTTAACTTTATTTTTAATAAACTTACTGAATATTTATGCTATGATTCTCTTCTGTCAAAATTAAAAATGATAAAATTGAGTAATAGAAGAATATTTGATGTAATTTTTTTTATATAAAATATTAAACTCTCTAATCTAATACATAGATTGTTTATTGGACTTTTCGCTTAAAGGTACCGGTGTTTTTATTGGATTGTGAAAATATTTCACGTAATAATTATTATCTTCATTCTCCCATCCCCAGAATGATTAGATATGGCAATAAATACTCAGAATTTGTTGATTTTATTAATACTAATTAATCGTCCGTGAGACAACGACTTATTATTTCTTTATCAACTCGACATAATTTATTTGTTTTCTTTTCCCTTTGTGTTTATTCTAATTCAATATATTATGTATTTGATATGTAAGATCCTTGGGCGTTTAATAAACAAATAAATAATTTGCCAATTTATCTAACTTGACAAAAATTGACACCCCCTATCCATTATTCCTATATTAATGTTATTGGGTCCGAGTCCTTGTATTCTTGGTTTTTTTTGGTTTATAGTGAAGAAAACGTTGTTAATTAACGCATAGAAAATTATTGAATTTTTCTGATGCTCTCAATGAAAAGTTTCTATTATTATATTTTAACTATCTCTAAATTTTATAAATCAATTTAAAACGCTTCGCACACACCCTATACACGTAAATATATGCTTAGTAAATTTATATTGTAAAATGTGTATAATCAGCGTATGAAAATTACACTGCGCTAGTGCTGGGGTAATAAATATTCATCTGAAAAGTAAGAAAAAAAAAATACGCCTTCATTTTTTACTTCTTATGAATAATGATTTCATATAGACATTTCTGCATTTTTAAGAGGTCATTATACTTTGAGTGATTCGCGCATTTATGTCACATGCAATGCGAACTCGAGTAGAATCTTCCATGATTTATACTCCTGTGACATTACATTGGATTGTTTGTTTAATTAAAGTTAACTTCTGAAATGGCTCTGCGACAATTATTGCGACAGTTGGATGCGTCCGTTCCAAAAGTCTCAATTGTTGCATCGCATCGCCGGCAAAAAGTCGGAATTTCATCCGATTTTCCGGTTTGTATGAATGCGGAAAGTATCTGCGAGGTTCTTGGCCCGAACTTGAAACTATATAAAAAGGTGATGGTCGGCTCCATTGTCCTGGAGCGAATGTCAAACAATTCAATCGACAAATCTCAAAGCGTCCATTGTTAGCGCGGCCACCGACGATCTTCGAAACGTGGGGCATTTGTCGTATACTTATTTGCTATATATCATATCAATACTCCAAAATGCGTAGGTGGGGCACATATCGCATTTAATGGCGAAATCGTGAATCGGCCTTTCCATTCAGAAGTAATGAATTGACGACTCGAATGCGAATAATAATTCGCCGTGTGTTATTAATTTGGGCGGAGTTCAAAGCTCGACGCGATGCAATTCCCGAACTGCATTAATATCACATTATGCATGCAACAAAAACGATTCGTTTCGATTCGCAGCCAATTGCCCTCGTATACATTAAGCTTGCGATGAAAAATTATTGCATATTGATTCGCGTGTTGACAAACTCGTTTATATGTATTCGATAATATGTCGTACAAGTCGGTCGAGGAAAATCATGGCGCGACACTAAAATGCTATGAATTTTGATGTGTTTTTAAATCATTTAGAAGGACAAACAACGGGATTCGAACCCGTACATGCCGAATCATCCGTCTATGTAGTGATTAGATTTTTTTTTTGTGTACTTTCATCTCGACAGCGAGAAATTAAATATGGCGAAAATGATTTATTATGCGGTGGAGTTTATTGCGTTGCGAATACGGGCGGAAAAACCAGTCGATAATTTTTTATTGTGATTTTTTTTCGCATCGATATACATAAACTACCGTTATAATTGACGGTAGGAGCTATCAATTAGTCATGGGATATTTGAATAATATTGTGTCATATATCTATAATTGATTCAATGCAAATTAAAATCACCCCCAATACAGAAGTCGCAATGGACTGGACACATACTGGAATGGTATCCGAGAGGATGTGAAAGAAAGCAAGGTAGACCGAGTGGTAGATGTGCTGATGAATTGAGAAGAATGTGTGGAGTCAAGTGGATGCAGATTGCTCAAGGTAGACAGGAATGGAAGAGGATTGGAGGCCTTCACCCGGCAGTGGATGGTGAACGATTGAAAAATTGATGATGATGATGAATAAGGGGAGAACGTTACTCGTTCCAGAGACTAATAATGGATGGCAAAATTGAAGGGGAAAGAGTAGTCAGACGAAAGTGATAGTCATGACTGAGACAATGGACGGGAATCAATGATATTGGTGGATTTTATAATGTGCAGAGCTGCTAAAGAAGGAAGAGTGTGTGTATGTAGATGGTATAAGAGTGTATGTAGAATTAAATAGTGCATGGCAGCAGAAGAATCAGAAGAACAAATAACACTGATAAAATACATATAGGCAAGTGTATCAGTAGTTGACACTTGAATTTGAATTCAAAAAAATAGGCAATAGACATATGTACATACATACAATATATAAAAATTCATCCAGCAGTGGATGGTGAACGGCTGAAAATGATGATGATGAATACATTTAATAATTGTCCAAACAAAAAGGTCAATTGATTATATTCATTTGGAGGGTGGTGGCCTCATTTTAAGGTCTTAATATACATATTGAATGAGTTAAGGTTGTCTCAATCAAAAATTTATGTTGTTTTGAAATAATTTACATCGAAGAGTCCAAGAAGACAAACCAAAGTCGGAACAAAAAGCATTTCGTACAAATATGGGAACTATGCTAATTTTCTGGAATATTAAACGTTTCGCCGGAGAGCATGGTCTTCGAGAGCACGTAATGGACACACTGACTGGCTTTGATCTCATCTTTTATTCATTTCCTTATTTGTGCATGGGAGTATTTTACTATCGCGCTAGCCTAACCTAACCCAACCTAACCGGAGCTTTTATCAGCTGCTGTCGACTGGCGTGCACGGCCGAAGCTCGTCACCGCATTTTACCGTCACACTTTTCCACAATCGCTTTGAGATTATCGAGATGTCTCGAAGGCTTTGTGGCCTTTGTTGCCCGGCAAGCTTTTTAACAGAGGATGCCGCCCGTGCCTCAAGCGAATAGCGCGAATAAATTCTATCTCTTAAGAATAGGACATGCATCACGAGCTCAACTCCTAATTAACTTCAAGCGTTTTGCGTGCGTATGGTAAGCTCGTGAAACACTCGACTAGACTGGTTTAAAACCTTTTTTTTTACCGTCGCAGCATCTGAGATAAACTGCCGTTGCTGTTTTGTAATAATAGCTCACGCTAAGGGTTGAAAGTGACTGTGGGAAAATGTCATTTGCACGACCGGTAACATAAAATGCTTCGACGTTAAAATCATGTAAATTTTCCTTTCACGACGACATTCATTATTCCATGTAGTATTAATACTTTGATACTTAATTTTCATTGCTTTATAGCGTTGGATATGACGCGATTTAAAAGCTATTTTATGTTTTTTTTTTTTCCGTTTATAGTTATTTAACATAAACTTTTGTTTGTTAGAAGGAAAATTAACCATCAGACATAACAAAGGAATTTTTAATGGAATAAGATAAATTGACAAATTCTAACAGGAGATTTGCATGTGGTACATCCAAATCCTGCCAATTACGATAATCAAGGTAAAAAAAAACATTTCGACATACGGGGATTAAATCCTGGAGCTTTTGCCCAAGAAAAAAACGCTCCAACGACTATCTGAGTATGAATTTAATTTGTGCAGCCTGGATAATTTCAATATAGATTGGCCTTTAATACCCCCTTTAAGTGAATTTATTGCAATTTTCACAGTTCCATATTGTATCCACTTAGTTTGAGATTTAAGATTGCAATAATATACTATGTTAAGTATTCATCGATTTTCTGAAAGGTCAAAGCTTTTACACGATCTTTTTACATTAAATATGTATAAAGGGTTTTAAAAGTCGGATGATGTATCATCCTCGCTGGTCGCAAGCGTGACTTTCAGCTTATGGGTTTTAAAAGTTCTGCTATCTTATGCGCCATTGTCTTTTCGCACACTTTCCAAGATTGTTGTGGGAAACGATTCATAACGATGAGTTTCGTATTTAATCTACGACGACCGAAACGATCGGTAATTTCGTTTTCATCTCGAGATATTGCCGATGAAATCGAAAACAGCACCATCTGACGAAGAGGGATGAGCTCTCCTTTACCATATCGGATGTGATCTGTGACCGGTTACGAGGTTGTCGTCCTCGGGAGACCGTCCATAGACGTTCTATTTCAAAGCTAATCGGGAACAGAATAATAAAAAAAAAAAATAGTAAAGGTAGTATACACGGGAAGGTAGAAAAAAAGCGTACGATGCAGTGCCAGGTTCGTCCCGAACTGGTTTTGCAACATTTCCCATCGCCGTTTTTATCCGAACGATATTATATAAATGCGATTACGTTTGCGAGCTCCTTTTCGGGAAGGTTAAAAAATTTAACGATCACTGGACTACCCATACCAATGTATCAGAGTTTGACAGTTTGCAGCGATGTGTTATATCAGTTTTGAAGTTTTACATTTATTTTTAGAATGTCATACAAATCGCCTGTACATTTTTCTGTGCAACATCTGAATTGAGATATACATACATATGCTATGTATGTATATTCCATATACAGAATAGTACAATCTAACTTCGTTGAGCTTCATCGGAATGCGATCGTAAATTTTAGGAGATGTTTTTTCGTTGAACAATTTTGTTGAACTTGGGTGAAGAACCTCCCAACTGCGAACTAACATCAACCGAAATTCGCATCGTAAATCTCAACAATCGGATATGAGATAAAACTACACCATTAACCTAGCAAGGTTATTGTCCTTAGCTTTGTTAAATAGGCGTACGGCCGTAAACGGGTTAAATAAAACCATTCGAAATGACCACTCATCATGTACAGTCACACAAGGATGTGAATATATCTAACGTACAATGTGCGTATATGTTTCATATAATTTAAAAAAAATTAAAACAGAAATTATGCATGCGATATTTGCTGCGAGAACATCCAGTGTTAGTTTATGTTTTGAAATATGCAAGCAGTATAAAGGATATTCCCGTCGAATTAGCATATAATTTGGCGTGAGATTGCCCCAAGTTCAACGCCACAAATGCACATCAATATGATGTCAACGACATCAAAGTGATTCGCATAATCGCCGTGCTGCGAGCGTAATTAATTCAGTTCCCAAAGTGTACTGAAAAAATTTAACTAGACCTGAACGAGTCATATATGTACATGTAAGCGCTAATTAAAACTTATTGCCTTGTAGTCGAAGCACGAGGTACAAGATACATATATTTTTTTGTTATTCGTGAATCGTTTCATATTTTTCATTAATTAATTTATTGGCTCCATACAGACGCCGTTGTTTGGGCGATCTTCGTTTTTGATTCAACATACCACATTGTTACTTAAATAATCATATTAATTACAGATTTAGCATTCGATGACGTTTGATATTTACAACCAAAAGAATCTCGCACTGAAATGTTTGGTAATATGAAAATGACTGGTTAACGATATAGCTCTTGGCAATTTGATTGGTTTTCGCATAAAGTAATTAATAAAATCGAAGCCTCGTATTGGACACAATAAAAAAAAACAAAAAGTCAATGCATGGATCTTGATCTTGACCCGAAGCTACAACTACCACACTAACCGCTAATTATATGTTTAGCCTGTCGTACTACAATCGAAAACAAAAACAAAAAAAATGGCACGAAGTTCACTCGATAAGTATTGGTGCGATTGAATAAAAAGCTACTAATTATTTCGAGGAATTTAAGCTCTAATATGTTTACAGTATTCGATTAACAGCTATGCGATTGTAATAACTTAAGGGTTATTATCTGTGTATTTGTTACAATTCCTTATCCCAAAACCAGGTGTTACCCATTTCAGAGCGTCAATAAGATAGATTAAAATGCAATTTGTGCACGAATCGTTCAAAAACGAGCGATAATTTAATTCGAACAAATGCGCATTCACTTACATTTAAATCATATTTAAAATATCATTTGGACATTCAATAAATTTTGATAGTTGTTTGATAGTGTTTTCGATTGAAAAACCGGTTGAACTTTTAGCCCTACATTGATTGAAATCGTTGCACTCCATTCATGCTCAAGTCAATTTATCAATTCGAAATGCGTTTATACATCAATCAAACCATTTTTTGATAGACTATTAAAGGTTTAGATCGTTCTTTTATAATGAATCATTCTTGTATGAATTGTAATTTTAAATTATAGTCAAAATCAAAAATGTACATACATACATATGTGTGTATGTTGAGATATTAGTTTATCATTAATTTATTACATTTTAGAGATAAGAAACTGACAAATTGTAACTGTCTATTTACGCGGTAAGTAAAGTGTTTGTTAAGTGAAATTTACAATCATTTTAAATTAAACGATTGTTGTTGTTATGCGTGGAAAATTCTTGGAGGAAGTTTTCCTCATACAGTAGTAACGATGCAAAATTTAAAATTCAGCTATCGCGAATTATTTTTAGTATA
Source organism: Parapsyche elsis (assembly GCA_022651745.1). NCBI lineage: Eukaryota > Metazoa > Arthropoda > Insecta > Trichoptera > Hydropsychidae > Parapsyche > Parapsyche elsis. The sequence continues at coordinate 1,191,848 of JAGVSN010000044.1, forward strand.
GTAATCGTTGCCTATCAATCATCGACACGATCAGGCTTTTCCAGTTTCGATCGCCGTAAATGCAAGTTCATCGATTCCTAACTTTATTATTATGCTTTTTTATGCGTATAATTTCAACCGAAGCGCTGAGTAATAAACTGACTAAACCGGTGGCCGTAAAAGTACTGTAAAAATAAACAATTTCGCTCATTTATCATTGCGATTTTTTTTGTTGTCTAGGAAAACATCGATTCCATAATCATTTTCGGATATGTGGGTCGAAATCTGTAAAGCGGCAAAAAATCACAAATCCGTTATGCGATGTGCGAATAGAAGACAATGGAATGACTATGTCAAGATTAAGGTCAACTTTTGTCGCGTATAATGCGAGTGCATCTCATATTGTGTACTCATTAAAATTGCAACTATTGTTTGATGGTAAATATTTGGAACGCGTAGCGCTTTAGGCGCACAACATCTAAGAGTATGTCTCATTTCATTTTAGTACAAATCAATTGTAAAACACCCTGTATTGTACAACTTTGTTAACGTTCAAGAATTAATACGTCAACGTTTGTTTTATCCCAATATAAAAAGGTACATTCAAAAAGAAACAAATCCGATCCAGTTTTGCCTGCTACAGATACCTACACACTATAAGGATGTTCTAAAGGTACTTTTTGTTTTTCTTTTGTCGGCCTTCTATGAACTGCGGGTTAAGAAACCACGATTTAAAAGGCAAATCAATTAGTAGAGCAATGGCTTGTAAATCTATACATACGTACATATACTGCACTGTAGCATTATGTACATACAAGACTACTCTAAGCTCTAAGCCATGTATGATAAAAAATCAGCTTAATGATCGCAAACATGCAAGTACCATTACACACAAACACATGAACCGTTTGATCTGATTTAATTTGACTCGATGCAATTCTACTACTGTCTTTCAACGCGTGTACATTTCCTGACACTACTTCGCGTTTTACGCAATCGGAATTGATGGATCGATTGGCTCGATGAGACCATCATCTATTACGCTTGTTGTGAAATAATCCCATTAGCCAGTCACGCATACGAAACCGTTAACAAATTCGGCATTTATTAGATATCTATCTACTTGGTAGATACAACACGAGAGTCAAGTTCAAGATTATCAACCTTGGACTTGTGGAAAGTGGAGCACAAGGAGTAAATACGGTCAAGGTGTGGGTGCTGTGAGACCAATCTCATTTGCAATATATACGCATTTGCTAGAATTGGAATATGTGTAGACGAGTCCTGTGACCAGTTTATCCGTAGTACGAATCCACCTACACACGTTTTCCATACAGCACTTTTCGTTCATTCGTAATCGATGTACAGTTACCGTGTAGATAACTTGATTCGTACCGTAATTATTGTGTGATTTTTTTTCCGTATTGAACTTCCCCATCACTGTGATTGTTAACTGCTGATAAATTCAGACGTGATTTGTTAGTAATTATCACCAAGAAAAATGACACTAATAAGTGATTCTAAAAATAATCAATTCACAGAAGGACGCCTCACATTAAGTTAACTAAAAATTTCATATTTTTTTTATTGTTGTTCCATTGTGAGACATCTTGACTGTAATTTGACACAATTCAAGACAATGCATCGCGACAAGTATGTAAGTGCAATGTGAATGCACAATGTGTCCAAATCCAACCGAAGAAAAATTATTCAATGTAATATTTTAGGGTCGCATTGTTTTTCGCGAGTGAAAATTCATCAATGCGAATACCTATCGGTATTTGCATAAGTTTCTATGGTCCATTTCAAGGTTTTGAAGACGTGCATCGTCCGTTTGAACCATTGGCATTGTTACGCATTCACAAAAGCGAACATGCGACACGACTGAATCTTTTCAAACGTTGATTATACCTTTGTGTGTGTATTTTCTTGCGACAATCCTACATAGGGAAAATAAAATGGAATCGATTCGAAATCACGATCGCGTATGAATTGCTATATACGTTTAATGTGCGATACGTTGACCCGCGTGATCGTCTTTTGTGGATGCAGGTATGTTTTGTATTAGTTTGCTGTTGGATAACTTCGCGTTTCGTTCTTTTCCTATAGGTTTTCGTTGTGAGAATGCGAGATGGGACGAAACGGAGCTAGCAATCTATAATTTAAGATCGAACTATAAATTTGTTTTTATGTATTTTTTTTGCGTAGGTACATTTCGATGATGACTCAATCGAAGGAATTGAAAATATTTATTAATTAATTTATTTGCACAATTTTATAGCTAATTTACATGCAAACGTGCATCGTATATCATTTATTGAACCGTTATATTTTTGAAAAAAATATGCCATCTGACGATAAAATCTATTTACTCAAAAGGCAAATATGTATTGCTTTTCTTAGATGCTTTCATTTAGATGTAAATATGTAGTGTCAATTTTAACTGCGTATACACACAAGATTCATTGATAAAGGTTTTATGGTTATCGCGCTTTAATTTTACGACCATATAAAAAGGGTTTATCGACGATATTATTAAATGGTTCGTGTAACGTTTAAAAGCACACTTTGCAATCGTAAAACTCATTGAGAAACCGAACGGATGAGACTTATAATTAGTTGCAAAAAATATTGATATAATATTTTATAATATCCGCAACCATAGAGCTTTTTGTTTGCGAAAAAAAAACATAACGTATATTTTACTTTAACAAAAAAAAATCATTACAATTATATTGGTCGAAAACAATTCATACCTACATACATACATATGTACATATGTATACTGTACGAATGAGCGTAAAAAGTTCTATCTATCAAAATTTTCAATTACACCACAAGCCAAAAATCAATCTTAGCATCAATCATGGGAGATAAACACTTGTAAATATATCGGGAGCTTAAATGTATCACTGCATAGATTTTTAAACTGACACTGAGAACAACCTTTATATTCTTAGATAATTATTCAATATGAAAATTTTACTTCATCGTGTCGATTATTAAAATCAAATTAATTTTTAATCTAAATAACAATTACAGCCGATTCGATGCTTTTTATCTGTGATAAAAATAGCCGACAGTTTGTGCCAACATTTTTTCATCGGAAAAACTTTTGAATTATTTTTTAAAATATATATTTAATTTAAATCAAATACAACACGGTTACCTTTAATAGGATAATCTGCTTTGTTTTAATAAGTTTCCTCTTCGAGAAGTTCACTTTAAAAATTTATAATATACATTAGTATATAGTCCAAATTGTTAATTTAAATTTCACTGTTTTGAAAGTCACTGGTGGGTTTGTGCGTTAGTTTTCCCGACGAATTTTCCGGCAAGTTTTCCCGGCCCGGCCTTGGTTGTTTCGAAGGTCACGTCTCGTGGTGTTGTGCTCGGTCTCTCCTCAGCATCGGTTACTTATAGCCTACCTGAGGGTTAGCAGTTCGGCCAGCCACCAGCCAACCACTACACTTGCTGACATCTTCGATTCCTCGCTCTTATCTCGCTTGCTCTTCACACACACACAGTGTGCATCCAAACTAATTTTACGACATATCGGAATTGCACTTAAAATGATAAAACCCCAATTCAATATATAAACTTCTTTCGGTGAACCTTTCCAATTTTGTTTGTTGGTTTTTACGCTCAACCCGCATGATTGTAATATACAATCAAGGTACGCCAAAAAATCACGTACTTTACGATAATACCTATGTATGTATATATTCCTATGTATAAAATTGGAATAATGTAATCGTCTATCAAAAATAATTCGTCAAAGTTTTCCGTTTAAGCAACTATCTTCCTTATGCACTAGGTAGGAAGATAGTAAATTGTTTGTCAAAAAACGGTTTCAACGTTCTTTTGTTTATTTATTATATTGAATAAATTAATAGGCGTCCAGATTTATTTTATATTTATTCAACCGATGATTTATCAACGGACATGTTCGATTTTGATTTGATTATACTAACTATTTATAAAACATTAATTTAAACTATTTCAAAAAGACGAATCATATAAATAATTAAAATTATTGTTTTTCACTTAGAATTTGCGTTCTCATACAATTTTTTTTTCATTTGGTGTATTATTTATATTAACTATCCCGTTTGACCGTCATATGACGGTGGATTCTATTCTAGCCAAGACCCCAAATTTTTTGACGATTGACAGTACGTGAAACAATTGCATGGTGTACCGTTGATTGCATGGGTGTATAGCCATAAAATTGCGTTGTTGATTTGAACTAGATTTGAAAGTGCTGCCAATACACATTGTTGAAAATTGTTATGTTGACAATGCTCGCGTGACCGCAATGACTTAGCCAAGCAGACGCTTACGCTTATATACAGAAATATAAACTTTTAAACCTAATATTTTAAACTTGCGCCTTTTTTATATTATTTAATATTAATTCATTAGCGTCAAATGAATCAGTCGATTATCGGCCAACAAACTGTGTAATCGTTAAACGCATACTTAACGTATGTATGTCTTTTCGATTAATTAATATGAATAAAATATTAAAAGTGAACAGAGGATAACCAACGCAGATATTCTAAAAATGTGTCTGTTTAAAAATTAGCTGGTATAGTTTTTTTTTTGGTGTGATATTAAAAATTCAGTGCTTAATATTTAATACAATATATTCATCATCATTTTCAGCCGTTCACCATCCACTGCCGGATGAAGGCCTCTCCAATCCTCTTCCATCCCTGTCTATCTTGAGCAATCTGCATCCACTTGACACCACACATTATTCTCAATTCGTCAGCCCATCGTCCACTCGGTCTACCTTGCTTTCTTTTACATCTTCTCCGATACCATTCCAGTATTTCTTGCGTCCATCTGCCATTCATTCTTCTCGCCATGTGTCCACTTCAACTTTTTCACACGTTCCGCTATATCTGCCACTTTGTTTATGCTTCTTACACTCTGTGTGAATACAATATATTATGTATTTTAAATTATTCGCCTTATGAATTCATTTAAGGCTGACGTATCACACATTTTAAGAAACGCAAGAGTAGTCTACGCCATTAAATTATCAATAGCCGTTAATTTGAGTGATTATTGAACAAGCGTGAAAAAGTATTCATTTGCTAGCAAGATAGTGAATATTTTCCACCTCTCGATCGTTTGTTTAGTCTTTCGCCGAGATCGTTCATCATTTGCTTTAGCGCAAATTGAATTATTAACATCTGACAATTCATTATAGCACATTGGTACGTTTTAAACTCATGTGACGTTGTTCGAGGTGGAGCTGAGGTGCCATACCGTGTCCAATGATGAGTATTCAGCGATGGCCAACCGTGTCTCCATGCTCGTGCTCGTTATCCATGTTTAGGGAAATTATCAGCAGCCTTGTATCGAACGATGATGATGGGTTTGCCGTCGTGATTGTGAGGTTTTATTTTATTTTAAATCCCAGGAAAATGATCGCTTAGGCTCGTTTACAAAAACACTTTTTTATATGCATACATATGGGTAATACGTCAGTTTATCTAATTGTGGTTTGTTTGAATAATTTCGTATTTAGATACGAGTGTTTTCTACTACGCACGCTAAAATTCAAATGAGGGAAATGTTCAGAATTCGCTAACATTTTTTTTATCCGTGGAAATGTAACTGTTAATGACGTAATTTTCGTACGAAAACGAGTCGTCTCTCGGTGCATCGTCCAAGTACGTTATGCGATCGCCTCTTATCTCTTTCGGCGATTTAAAAAGGACACACTTAAAATAAATCCTCGTTGACTGCCTTTATTGTCATTCGAAAATAATAAATAAAAGTGCCTTTTTTTAGGCAACTAACATATGGGTCAGTATTTGAACCAACAAACGTTCAGTAACTCTCCAAGGAAATCGTCAGTATTATATTTTAAATTAAATACCAACCGTTTATATAAATTGACTTGCCATTTAGTATTAATTACTGATCATTGCTACAAATAAAAGCCCAGGAATTTGTGTCCGTCACGGTGGCATTTATATGGGGAGACTTCAACGAAAGGTGAAATGCGCAACCCGGGTAAATTAACACGGGGTTTTTTTGTCGTGTAAATTTACCAACGTGTCTACATAGCCTCACTAACGTACACAACACTCATGACACCGTAACACTGTCAACGGGCACTCGCTAGCTTAATATATTCACTAATCACTTCAGTACTGACCAGTGTGTAATTAACAGAGTGAAAACTTACTGACCATTTATCAAAGCTACAATTTAATTAAAATAACTGACCGAAAATTGGAAGAGTTTATCACCCAATAAATACAGGCCTCCTTTTTATTCGGTCTTAATACAGTGAAAATCAAAAGGAAAATATAGTATGAAATAGATTCACATAATATTAAATATATTTTGAACGACATGGTCAATGATGAATTTCAATAAGTATCGATATTTGCGGCACATTTTATTAATATTTACCGTTTTCATTAAACATATTTTTTCTCGGAAATAATAATACATGTAAATTGTTGAATATTTTAATTAAATTGTATGCAATCGTTTATTTTTATTTGCATTATTTTTGGCACAATTTCCAATCGCCAATGAATCGTACGATAGCAATTAGGCTAAATAAGCACAAATTTTCCCAAACGTATCGGTTAATGTACTGTTCGCCTAATTACCTCTTTAATATCGTTTCATTGGTCGAATCGTTAGGTTTTTTGTCAACGGGATTTTCCGGAAAATTTTTGCATAAGTAACAACTTAGCCAGCGAGTTATCGTTCGCAAAACACAGTCGTTATTACCGGTGATTCAGTCACGCAAAGGTCGATATCATACCTTGTCGTGATCGTGTCGACTTCAGGATTTTCAGTTGAAAAAATCGGAAACAACGCATTGTTCTTGAATTATAATATCCGCTGTCGGGAAAACATTTCTTAGCTCAAAAGACAAACCGTCCGACTTTTATCGTATGCGAGTATATTATTACACTTTAGTAAACTTCTAATGTAACGGTTAATTTATTGTGGGATCGTCGCAGTATCAGATCTCGTAATTCAGTGAGCCTTGTCTAGTTTTACGTGGTCGTTTAACGAAAACAACATTTTTCGATGCCGTTAATTTGCACGGCGAAAAAAAATTTGATAAAATAACTAGGCGGTGGCGGCGCCACGTTCACTAGATTTATTGTATACGATTTTTGCAAACGTTAGATTTTGCTAATTTTTCACAATGAATTTTGATTAGGTAAATGTATTGTTTTTATAACTCGTCGATTGTTTAGTTGTGTATGCGTATCGAATTGAAGATAAGGTAACTGTAAGCTTAAAAACGTTTAAGAGCGGAAATATCTGCGAATCGACTTTAGTACTAATGTGAGTTCTTCTTTACACCAATGGTCACGTTCCAAAGCAAAGGTATTATATTTAGTTTAACGACATTTCCTCCTAAGCATTTCACGCGATAAGCATTGCGTCTTTAGTCGTATAGTTAATAAATTTCGTACATATGTACATATGTTTATTATAAACTAGCTTTAAGTACGGCTTTAGACGTTGCTGGTTGCTGAAGAGTCAGATTCCTTTAAAAATCACACTTTCATTGTTTTACGAATTATTTATTCAGTATACATATTTTTTCTGGGTAGATAGATGTAAATTTTGGTTCCAATTAGTCAAACAGAAAACGGACACATAGAAAGGAATAACAATTTTATGTACGTAGATTAAGGATAGGGGATTTTCACACCGTTGTAACTCTGAGTGGCTGCTGATTTGTGCGACGTACATAATCTCAACATTGTTGGCTTTAAGTCTGCGATTCACAGATGCTGTAAGTGTCAACACGTTGAGACAACTTCGGAAACCTACTCATCATCATTTTCAGCCGTTCACCATCCACTGCTGGATTAAGGCCTCTCCAATCCTCTTCCATTCCTGTCTGTCTTGAGCAATCTGCATCCACTTTACTCCACACATTATGTATTCTCAATTTGTCAGCCCATCGTCCACTCGGTCTACCTTGCTTTCTTTCACATCTTCTCCGATACCATTCCAGTATTTCTTGCGTCCATCTGCCATACATTCTTCTCGCTATGTGTCCACTTCAACTTTTTCAGACGTACTGCTATATCTGCCACTTTGATCATACTTCTTACCCATGTATTCCTCTTGCGATCTCTTCTTATTATACCAAGCATACATCTTTCCACGCTTCTCTGTGTGCACTGGATCTTACGTAGCATTCTTGAATTTAGCGTCCAAGTTTCATATCCATACGTCATAACTGGCAGTACGCATTGGTCGTATGCCTTATTTTTTAAGCGTAGCGGTAGCATGTTCTGGATGTTAAGAAGAAGAAATAAAACTAGGAAACCTACTACAAAGTCAAAATGTTGACACATTTTGCATATATGTACATACATACATATGTATGTATCCCAGACCGTACGCGTCCAATTGAAGACTCGCACGATAGCTTCGTAGAAGTACATATCACGGTATAAACAAACATGTGTGATGTAATGAAAGTGTATGCCTTACGAATTCTCAAAACTACATACTGATGCACGCCGACAATGTTGGGAATCTGTGCAAATGGATGGTCGTATAGGTAAAAACTGGTAATAGTGGTTGCGTGCATGGCATTGACATTGGTGATGTTGTTTTGCGCACGGTGCATTGCGCGAGGCCGCTGCACTTGCACTTGCACCCAATGATGCAACCGACTCGCATGAACTACCTGGGCCGGTTTCGTCATACCGCATCATCGCACTATCGACTACGAATTATACATTTTTTCCCCCCCATATACATATATACATATATATAGGTACCTATACGAGCGAAGTGCAAAAGTGAAGCAAACCCTACATCATCTTAAATTTTATGCGAAAAACGTGCTCGCGATGATGCACCGATTGTGTGCACGCAACATCATTCCGACTAACCACATACATAGAATGTCCTCAATTTTCACCGACTTATCTCTATTGTGATTTCACGCACACGACCACTGCAATGCTTGTACATTTTCGCGATATTAATTGTGTAATTGGATAAGCCGATCAAATGCTAAAATTGAATGCCTATTTGTAGTTATACATAGGTGTACTATGCAAATGCCTTGTTAACCAAACCTATTTGTGAGGACACTCCCGTTATGCGAAACTGGACAATTCGCAAGTTTGCTTTAATAATTCGCGTTACTGTTATGCCTACTGACGCGGTCGCTGTTTAAACTTGTCTCAACAATAAGTTAAAGTCGCGCAAAGCATTGATGGTGTTCGCCTTGTCGCATAAATAAATCTTGATAGTGGTTGTATATGAATTCACTATGAATTGATTTTAAACTCAAGACTTTTTGGTTGGTAAGGGATGTTGTTGCAAAGTTCGACATAATGTACATACTTAATTTACTTGATTGATTATCAAGGCGCTATTGTTTACGGTGGAGTAAAAAAAATATTTTGACTACTATGAGGCATCGATTGAATAATCACGTTTTAGGCTTCACTCAATTTGGCAAGGTAATTTCGCACTTCCATTCATCAAACGCTCGGAAATCGGTTAGGTATCATCGATCGTGATTGATAGTAGTCAAAGATGACTAAACAAATTTGATTACGTTAAAAAAAAGAAGTATTGCGTGACTCCGATTTAATTACCGAAGACAAACAATACAGTCAACGAGGTCAAGCCCCATGGTAATATGTTAAAAGTTTTTCCCGGTTATCTCATCCCCGAGTGAGTCGTGCGAAGGGAACGACAGTTATTTTTTGCGCCGATGAAATTATTGCATACGAGGCGACCGGTTTAGCAAGATCGTCTATTCTAAAAATTTTTAGAGACGGTCCCGGATAATCTCGTCTACTTCGTCATTGTCTCGAATGTACAGGGCGTATTTCAACGGTCGTAAGTCAACCGGGGGTATTGAGGCGTAATGACCGTGGCCGTTGAGGTCTCAATAATTTCGACTGTGACTTTGTAATGAACGGTTGCGAGACCCCAACGGATACGAGAGGCCAAAGTCAAGGCGAATTGTCGGATTCGAACAATCAAAGGATTGCGTTATACACATGCCTAGATTCATGTAGATTTTTCTCGCTCGTTCTGAAGAGGAACTGATTAGTTTCATGAAAAAAATATGTTTTCGAATATCTCGTTTGCATATATGCATATTTGTACGGCGATATTGCACGCGTTCTACTCTTAATTACAGGCGATTTGTTATGAGCCTTCCGGATGGATAAGAACAATGCTGATATTACGGAAAACTCGGGAAATGTTAATGTTTAGACGCCAAGTCCAATCCAAAACGTCCTTCAATTTTTGAAGCGTATGTGCGATTTATATTCGAAGACAAAGTTTCGCTTCATTTTTTCGACTTCAATGTAATTCAAACGTGCCAACGATGCGACGGTGAAAAAACTCGACAAATGATTTGACGCCTTGTTGTTTATAATAAAAAAAGACAGGGTTGGACTAAAATAAGCCAAAAGTATTGGGCATTGTTCTTTTATGATCCATGTCCATCCATCGAGTGAAGCATAGTATAAACGTATTTTATGCTATTAAGTGTCTATTAGAATTTATGTTCAGTGATGTGAAATATCTATTATAAAATCAGATCACGATAAAGGGATTCCAAGACCGGCCCTGTTGCCAAATATGTGGCAAAAAATACATCCAAATAAACAATCTTCGACTCGCACAGTAAATGATGATGGATTACGGTCATGTTTTGAATAAAATCTATTATGTCAATCTTTAAAAAAAAAAAAAAACACGTTTTATCCTCCGACAGAACATCTTCAGTTCTACTTCCGTTCGTGATTACCCCAGGCGGTGTTTGCCAAAAAAATAAATAAAAAATCGTGCACATATTTACCGAGGTCTATTAAACTGCGACACAACAAGCCATCAGCAAATCATATCACTAGCATATCGTACTTTTATGTCATTTTTAAATTTTAGCTTGAACTTTTTTAATGGCGCTTGTATAATGTGTTGTAAATTAGTTATCTCATTGAAGACAGTAAAAAATCAATTTACGATCAATAAAAAAATGTAGTTCGTTGATCTTGGTCTTAAATGGTTTTTATACTGGAGTATGATAAAAAAAACTAACCTATTATTAATAAGTGCAATTTTTACCTCGTTACATTTCATACGTGCAAGTTCACTCTATGAGAATATAATTTGTACAACGATCAATTAACTAATCGACAAATTTCACTGCATTGTCTTGGGGTAGTAGTAATTCTAGTATTTCAAGTTAGTTTTATATTTTATCTGTTGTACCATATTTACGGTATTTTAACAACAAATCACTTTCGACAATTTGACGAGCCTATTATATATCATTTATACTTAAAATCAATTTTTAGTTTGTTAATGATTCATTTCGTAACAGACACTGCGTAACTTTGAGTGGAAAATTTCATTAGGAATACTTTTTAAACAAACGACGATGAATTGAACACGTTTAGTAAATTATAAAATTACATTACCAGGAATCGACCTCGAGTTCACATTATAATTACTCACGATTACCACAATTTTTATCGACATTTTATAATTTCATTTCACGATTTTCTACAAAAATAAAAAAAAATCATCTATTGATACAACTCATGATCAGTCTCGTACGAATTGTATATTGTATCCTCCCACGACAGATTTTTCATATGCGATAGAATAAATCATAAATCGACAACGTGTCAAAAATGCAAGTCCAATTTAGAAATGGTTATAAATTATTATTGCTGGTAGCTTTGAAATTTGCGTATATGTCTTAGGCAGGATCAAAATGTATAACGGTTAAACAATTTACAGTGATTGGAACGCCTCGAACTTTTATACGAAAATTATGCAAATTTTCCACATCATCCACATAGAGCAATTTGATCTTATTCATCATATAAGAATTCCGATCGTAGATGACGCGAAAACAACACACCAAAGTAGTGGTAAACAATTGGACTGTGAAATATAATTCAAATTCATATTTATATCTCTCGAAACACATATGTATTATGTGTTTTTTTATGACTATAATATTTTATAATATTACCTTGTTGCATGTCATTGTCCTGTGAAACAGCTCGTTACAAAATAAAAACGTAATCGGTATAAAGCATGCGAAACGCCTAAATTATGTTCATGTACGAATAACATGTTATGCGTGAATTTAATTTTTTTAAATTAAAAGCATGAAAATGTTTCTGATTAGGTATGTTTCCAGTAGGAATAATTAATTAATTAGATTAGGGAAAAGTTTATCGTTTCTGGTATGAAAAGAATTTTCATATTCAACGCAATGAGTTCAATGAATGAGTAAACGTGAAACCCGTTTAAACAATATATTCATTTAAATTAAATCCTAAATTGAATACTATAAAAAAATTATGTTAATTGACTAAGAAAACATTTTTTATATATTTTTTTGATTGATTATTATATATGGACAAATAAAAAGAAAAAACTTGTCATTCATACATATTCATAAAAAGCGTCAAACTGTTCATTGTATTAAGCGCCAAAAAAATCTCGAAATCAACGACATTTGAAACGATTTATTGATAGTGGAATAGCCGGAAAATTATACCAATGAAAAACGTTTACATTGTGCAACGTTGCTCATTTTATTTCGCGCTGCAAGAAACACACTGTATATATTATATAATCCGCCCATTCGTTTCATAATAAATGTAACAGCATCTGTGTACAGTTATTTCCGATACTGATTATTTTCGTCGTATCAATTTCGATTTTGAATTAGTCGACTGCATTTGGAAATACGAGTTTTAAGATGAATAGCCTTTACGGGCTCATCGTTCTATTGACAAAATCAAAGTTGACACGTTGATGCGATTCGGTCGGCTAAATATGTATATAATATAAGAACGAAATCTAAAATATGCACCTTACGAAATCTGTCATACTTTAACTGGCATCACGGTGACGAACCGGTATCTCTGCATTTCAAGTTCATTTATATATTAGATCATCGGTTGCAATATTCAATTAAAAATTTCAATATTCTTTAAAACCTAAAATCGACTTCCAATATCATACAACTATACACTTTTATCTAAAAATCTACATTTAAATAAGTAGGTAATCAAATAAAATGCAATAGTGTGTATCTAGATTAGTTTTGATTTTATTTTTACTGTTAGGAATGTTCTTTTGATGAATAATACCGATAATCTTATTTAAACCGTATAGATCTTGTCAATTGGGTATACAATCTTTTCTACAGACATTTTCATTCATATGAGATGCAATCAATATGTTTTGGGACGTAAATATTTATATTAAATTTATAACTTATATCTTAGATCGTCTTTTATGTACAACTTCTGGAAGCATTTATTTATAATGGAAATGTTTTGAAATGTCTATTTTTATGTACATATAAGTTAAGCAATACGTAATTTCCTTAAAAATTACTCATCTGTAGCCTTTAATATGTAGAAAAGAGTAACTTTGAAAGAAGTTCTGTTATACTCACATCATGTTGCTCTTGTTTAAATTTTATTCTTTCCCTATTACATTTAACATTTTCGCCTGCGGCTTTTTCGGCATACCATATTTTTTCACATCGATAAAACCAAGTTTTATCAAACGCTCTGGACAGCTATGATATTACAATAATATTTTAACGTCGAAGAAAACAATACGACCAGTTTTATAGACCCGGTGATTTCGCTATATTTATTAGCCATCACAACTTACGAACCCCATATCCTTACCGCAAACGAAAATGTTGCAATACGATTTTAGCACATTTTAATATAAATGAATAATGACATAATTTACCACGTTATGCTAATCGAATCTGCCACTTAGGAGGAAAGAGCGCCGGAAACCCCAAGAAGAGGTTATTAACCCGCAATGGATATGCAATTTAGTCATTTGACCGCAACTATTGACCGACTGGTAGCCAGTGCTAAAAAGAAGGGTGTTAAATCGTCTGAAAATACCGTTTTTCCTGCAATGATTCGTTATTGTCCACATCGGGGTATTTATTTTGTCAACCGCATTTTTGCATAAATCCACACTGAGTTATACATATGTGTGTTATATGTATACTTACCGAGAACGATTCCAGCCAATATTGTAAACACTCAAGTATAGCGGTTGTTTCTCGTCGACGACGTTTTGCTTTTAATTAGTCCGATACTTGAAAGTGATATTTGCGTATCGTAACATTTAATTTTTAATCGGTGTCGTTAAAATTCCTATAGTGGCGTTGGGACTTAGTCATCGATATTCATCGGGTAATTTATGAAAAAAAAGGGTCGGAAGCTCCAGAATTGGATTGGAACGCGATTTGATTATCTTTGGAAATCAAATTTCCATTCAATGCTGGTACAGGTCAAGGATAATGCGACAATGCCAGTGGTTCAATGTTAAAATGGCATGATACATGTGATGCTACCATTCGTTTAGCATTCAATGGAACACGTCAGAGAATGAAATTCTGTTCCGATTTCCATTTTTCAAACCCCATATGTACAACCTGGATACAGATAGCACACTATATGTATATTCATTTTCAATCTTAAATTTCTACAAATTTGTGTCCATCAAAACTTTTGTAAAATTGCATCAACATACCATCCCGACGAACACTACTGTTGACCTACACTTTACAATTATTAAACCCACGCTAAATCTATACTATATTTTAGATATCAAACATTCTCTTTACTTTATTTTAAATTGAAACAGTTCCAAAGTGAATTTTAATGGCAATTTTTTTTATTGTACATACCTATGTACATACATACATATGTATAACATAATATTACTGCTTTTTCAACTACATACATACATATATAGTTCTAGATTGAAATAGGGAGAAAAAATGTAAATATACTAGTCACCAGCGTAACCTAATCGCTTGCATTCTCAGGATAAAAAATAAGTGCCCACGTAACTCCAAAGGATATTACATCCTGCAAATGATGTATTTCCCGCACTCGGCACGAACAGCTTCCAATAAACTCGTTCTTCGCCGTATCAAGTGCGGAATATTGAACCTGTGTAATTACGCAATAGACCTAAGGCGATTTAAAGTTAAAAATAGGATATTTTAAAGCATCATCTTCTACCATTTCTGTCGGCAAAGGCTATTGCGGTTGCCTTCCACTTTCTTTATACATTCTGTTCCCTACTATCTGAAGCAAAATGGTAATGGGACCATCTTTAGCATTTTACACCGCAACAAATTTGAATTATGCGATAAAATCACAAAGAAAGCCTTTGTGTGCGTAACGTTTCGAAAATTCTCAATCGGCATTGAACTGAATCTGAATAATTTATTAATTATACCTTCGTACCCGCATAGTGTGTTGGGAGAGATATTGTCGTTTCAATGCAATGAATTAGGTTATCAATTAATTCAGGCTATTTAGATTGAGGCTGAACACTTCATTCTTTGCCAAATCAATCATCGCTATGCATTTTAAGTGAAGGTTGATTTTATTGCAGTATTTTCATAGTGCAGTTTGAAAATTGGCGGTTTGAAGACTGCAATGAAACCCGCTGCGTTAACACTTTCAAGCTAAGCGCAATTTAAAACCGCGAACACGAAACCGTTCGAAAGCAATACCAACGTGGTTCCGTGTTCTACTCCAATGCAAATATAAATACATACATTCAAAGACCCAGGACATTCTTTATAGGACTGCTGCTGCACGCGGCGAAATAACATCCCTGATCTTCCGCATTCTCGCGGGCTAATACACCGACACTCTTGCGCATATCATTAATACAAATTAGACACTTTCAAAAGTGCGTTCAACCACTAGATAATTCACTTACAATACCTGTGGGATCGTTCCCCTTCGGGTTCCTTTGTGCGTTTGACCTTTCAGGATGCGCAATCCCACGCGATGGGATGCACAAATGCATTATTAATCTCCCATCGAGGCAACACATCCTTATCTTTCGCTCTTATCTTCAATTATGCTATGTAAGATTCGGACCGGTTTAAAACGCTCAAGTTTTTTTTTTTTTGTATATAAAAACAATGTGTTTTGCTGTGGTAAAAACTGAGTATTTTCCGGTTGAACCCCGTCGCTTTTGCATGCTTCAGACAAATCGTTTGTATGCAAAATAGTTTAAAAAAAAAAAATAACTAACATCGGTGCAAAGGAAGTAGTTAAGTCTGCAAGCAACATAAAGCTGTTCAACGCTCGCGATAATTGTATAAATTCGTACGAAATCGGAAAATTAATAACAATAGTGTATTGGAAACGATTTTCCGATATGAATATGTACCACTGGGTCACTAGTTTGAAAAACTTGCTCTACCATACACGTAGAATAGAATGCGAAATTGTGTAGGTGTCGAAAAGTTGACCGTGTAAAAGGACTAGTACCTACATAGGTACACTAGGTTAAAGGCGTAAAGCAAACGAATATGACAAATAATGAAAATATACACTATTCTAGATTAAAAATTCAATCAATTTGGCTTCTTATACTAATCTATGATTACCGTGTAATTTATTAGACAATTTTCCCATTATATTGTGTTTGAAATAACGGTTATTGTGTTACATCTCAGCTTCGCATTATCGTACCGAATTATCATACGAAGTATTTCCTGGTTGCTTACAAACACACTTTTCAGAGTGATGACTCCAATTTTACTATACGCTGTAATGCTATCTAATACTCGTCTACGTTCTCCTGATTCAATATTGATATTTGAAACATACACCAACTGAACTCGCAATATTCAACATACCATACCTACATATACATATGTATATAACTGAAATTATTATAATAAAATCCAATTCAACTCAATCTAACAGGGTTAATCTAATAAATATATTTACCGACATAAAATTTGGCTCATATTTATTTCACGTGGTCAAATGATGTATCACTCTCTAAGTTCAAAATAATTGATATATTCGAGTCATCGCTTCTGATGTTGAAAGCTGATGAAACAATAAGTGATAGTAATTTGAGTTTACAACTGTTTGTACATATATTGTATGTATGTATGTACATATGCCTATTCCCTTTTTTTTTGGAATTCAAATTCAAGTGCCAACTACTGATATACTTGCCTATATGTATTTTATCAGTGTTATTTGTTCTTCTTATTCTTCTGCTGCCATGCACTACAAATATTTATTTCGATATTAGTTTTTGTCATCATCATCATCATCATTTTCAGCCATTCACTATCCACTGCTGGATGAAGGCCTCTCCAATCCTCTTCCATTCCTGTCTTTCTTGAGCAATCTGCATCCAGTCTACTTCACACATTTTTCTCAATTCATCAGCCCATCGTCCACTCGGTCTACCGTGCTTTCTTTCACATCCTCTCGGATACCATTCCAGTATTTCTCGCGTCCACCTGCTATCTATTCTTCTCGCTATGTATCCACTCCAACTTTTTCACACGTTTCGCTATATCTGACACCTTGGTCATGCTTCTTAACCATGTATTCCTCTTACGATCTCTTCTTGTTATACCAAGCATACATCTTTCCATGCTTCTCTATGTCCACTGAAGTCTTGAATTCAGCATTCACGTTTCACCTCCATACGTCATAACTGACAGAACGCATTGGTGTTCTTAACTATGTTCATTCTTACAAAAGCGCTCCATCCTAGTTTCATTATTTTTCTTTACATCCAATCATGTTCACCATTTGTCCCAGGTATAAGTAGTTATCAACTACATATCTCTACAATATGTTTATCTACCGTGACTACGTTTTGCGTGTAAAATTCATTAGTTTCATTAAAATTAATTATTAAACATACTTTCATACTTACGTTGCTTAATTGTATTAATCGATATGTAATCTATAACATTACAAAGAAGTTTTAATCAAAATTTGGTTTCGCGACTCAAGACTTGGTTTCGCGAGTGCGTTGCACTGGCCGATGTCAACTCAATGGGTTTTTTTTTTGTATAGAAAAGATGAATGGAAAGCTGGCCGCGGCCACAAAGTTCCCCAAACCCCTCCTTCCCTTGTGGCCGCTGCCAACTTTCCATACATAAGTCAAACTATATATTTAAAAAAAACCACGACTTTGGCGTCTGCTAGGCCGACGCACTCGCGAAACCAATCCTTTAAAGTGATTTCCTTTTACGTTTATCATTTTTGTACAATGGCAGCACTGTACGTGTAATAATAATCAAGGTTGACATTGACAGCCGGCCGGTACGATTTCAGCTCTCGTGTTTTGTTCGATATATCTTTAGTTTTACATGCTATCAATCTCACACGTCCTTTTTTTGTAACTCAATATTGTTTTAAATGTTTGCCTCAATATTTAGAAGTCTGCCGAACTCAGTTTCTCAACAACTAACAGCTATTTACTTCAAAGGTAACCCATCAACCATATCTAATAGACACTGATAAGAGTACGCCAATAACGTGCTCCAATTTTTTTTTACATTGCATTATTCTCGATTTTTAATTTCAAACTTCAAACTGATTATAGCTCAGAGCTTCGGTCGTGGTACTCACAGCAGTCAAATTGTACAAGAATTTAACAAGATGAAAATTCGAGTACTGCCAGCTTTGCAAGACAATTACATGTATCTGTTGATCGATCCAGTCACTAAAGAGGCAGCTATAGTGGATCCCGTTGAACCTGACACGGTAATTGCAGCCGTCCAAGAAGAAGGTGTATCCCTCAAAACTATTCTAACCACTCATCATCATTGGTAAGTGTTTGATAACAATAATGTACACAATTCATTTAATATGTTCGTTACTATAACTTGGCTTACAGGGATCATGCTGGTGGAAATACGAATTTGGTCAGCAAAATGCAATCGCTCAGTGTCTACGGTGGTGATGATCGTATCGGAGCCCTGACTAACTTAGTCAAACATGGTGATACATTCAATATTGGAAATTTAATAATCAAGTGTTTAGCGACTCCGTGTCACACGTCAGGACACATATGCTATTATGTAACATCGTCTGCTGATGACCAAGCTGTTGTTTTTACCGGTAGAGCTAAAATATGCTTTCCAATCCAGGTTATTGCATGTATGTACATACATAGTTGCATACAAATCGTTTGTGTTGTTTTACAGGGGATACCTTGTTTCTCGGTGGCTGCGGACGGTTCTTCGAAGGTACAGCCCAACAAATGTACACTGCTCTCGTTGAAATATTAGGAAAATTACCCGATTCAACGCAGGTGTACTGCGGACACGAATACACTTTGCAAAATCTTAAATTCGGCAACCACGTAGAGCCGGACAATCAAGATATTCAGAATAAAATTGCATGGGCAAAGTTACAACGTGAAGAAAAAGTTCCCACGGTAATTGATATATATGTTTATTTATATGTACTGTCGTCATCATAATTTTCATCCGTTCACCATCCACTGCTGGATGAAGACCACTCCAATCCTCTTCCACTCCTGTCTGTCTTGAGCAATCTTCGTCCGTTTGGTCTTGAAGCCTCTCGAATACTATTCAGGTATTTCTCGTGTCTGTCTACCGTCCATTCTTCTCGCTATATTCAGCCCACTACTACTTCAACTTTTTCCACACTTTCCGCTATATCTATCAAAGTGGTAGAGCTTCTTACCCATGTATTCCTCTTATGATCTTTTTTCGTTATACCGAGCATACATCTTTCAATGCTTCTCTCTGTGGACTGGATCTTGCGTAGCATTCTTGAATTTAACACATCCATACGTCATAACTGGCAGTACGCGTTGGTTGTATGGATTAAGATACTATGTTCATTCTTACAAAAGAACTCCATCCTAGTTTCATTCTTCGTTTTACATCCAGTCATATGCACCAATTGCCCCTAGGTATAAATATATATCATTTTTATGTATATGTACTTAAAAAATGCTAGTAGTTTCAAGTGTTACTTTTAAATTTAACTTAGGTACCGTCTACGATAGAAGAAGAGAAGAAAATAAATCCGTTTATGAGAGTCGATCATCCAGATGTGCAAAAATTTGCCGGTTGTACTGATGGTGTTGCTACAATGGGAAATATTCGCCAGAAAAAAGATAACTTTAAATAAATATATATTATTTTTTTATATATTTATTTAAGGGAAATTATGTTGGTAAGCTGGGATTTAAAAATATATAATAACATAAATAAATAAGTAAGCAAAAATTATTCAAAAAATTTTATATTCATAATTCTATATTCTACTTAAAATAAATATATGGTTTGGAATTTATTTGCAGTTTTTTTTAAATTTCTCATTTTAAAAAACTACTTAATTTTGATTTGGTATTCACATATTTAATTTGTTTATAAAATTACCTACAGCATAATCGAGCTTCATTCATTAAACATAGTAAAATTAAATAAAATTGTCTTAAGTTTAAAACAATTAAAATTCAGAAGTAGGCACAAAATATTCTGAGTTTCAACTATTTTTGCTTTTTATTTTTTTATCTTCATTTGATAGCGCTTTCCACTTTGTAGTCAACAGACGAGTCTTGTCTTGTTTGGAAGCATCACTGAAACCTACCTCTGAACTCTCGGCTATCACCAGAGGCCGTGGCTCTTGACTAAATTGAAAAATTGTATTGACCGGTTTCTTGGCTCCTGCACGATCTTTATCACTCTGAAATTATGTTTATTTGATTATTACATACATAACAAAAAAATATATAGAAAAAAAGCCACCCACTCGATCGGCTCTTGACGACTTCTTTTTTGGAGTTTTCTTTGCGGGAATGCCTTTATCACCAGCGCCAGATCTATTGCACGAGTATTTATCCGATTTTGCAACGTTCAATCCTGTAGAAAATTGAGAATTTGATATATTCGGTTTGACGTCTTCTTCTGCTGCAACGGTTCTAAACGCGTCTCCGTGCGTATCCAATCTCGCCATGAGGAATTTGATTTCTTTTTTGTATCGCTTCGTTAACTTTTTCACTTGGTATATTCTAAAATATAAAAATACACGTAAGAAACGTTAAAGTGTATGAACCATAGTGAAAATGGATAATAACCTATTGACAAGACGGGTATTGTGTTGAGCTATTTGTCGGCAACGGAGAGCTAACAATCGCGCTTGGCGACGATAACGTGAATCGTCAGGTCCTCCACTGCTTTCAACCTCACCAGCTCCTCCTCCACCCCCACCTCCCCCAGACCACAACGGTGGAACTGTCATCTAGTTAAGACAAGAACAACTGAACTGTCAAACTGTGAAGTGTCAATGTGACAGACGCTATCGAACATTTGGTCCAAACAGTACGTTTCAAGTCCATATACTTGGGAGGCGTTGAAAAGGCCGAATCCATTATGGTCGAATGGAAAATGTCACAAACGAATAAGGTCTAATGGGAATAATATAGAAAGCAAATCAGGTCTAATAATAATATTTTCGGATTATATTGTGGTTGTTCGGCGAACCAATGGGCTGGGGTTCCCACTCTTTTTCGAGTGGCGACCCCTTTTTATAAAAGCCAAGTTACCCGTGACCACGATACATTTGAAAAAGGCAAAAAATATTCAAACATCAAAACACCGATTAAAAACAATAATTGCATTATAGTCAATATTTTTTCTTAGTTTACTGTTTCGGTTGGCGACCCCTCAGAAAACCGCGGCCCATAGGTTGGGATGGATCCCCTGGTGTAATAGAACTAAGATAAAAAGTGAAAATGAAAATATCGAAAAAACACATTCTTTCATTAAAAAAGGTTGAGAATCACTGGTCAAAAAAAGTTCAAAAGAAATTAGTTAAATTAATTTACAATTTTCGACCTTGTATGTAATTTTTCAAATTTTTATTAGACTGCGCTTTCCATCTAATTCTTATTAGACCTTATCTAGTTGCGATATTTTCCATTCGACCATAAGCGATGCGGTTTTATTAGATTCGGCCTTTTCAACTATAATCCATATACATGCACTTAACATTTTGACAACAAGTATCTTAATATCCTTCGATTAAAAAGAGATAGACCATGAATTTTAAAAGCTGAATTTAACATTATATATTTAAATTTTAAATGAAAATGCAGTGTAAATAATTTTTCAAGCTGTTAACATTAACAGAGTATTTGCGCACTGGTAACCCTAAAATATACGATGCAGGTGCGGCACTGCAGCTGTCATTATCGACAAAACAAGTGTGGGTGTTTTGGGCGGGCGGTCGGGTTTGGAGTCCGTGGATGGGCGGTAATTGAACCGCCATCATGACTTCTGCTTCAGCAAACCTGATGGCGATTGACTGCTCATAATCAGGGCCCAAATGAATCGTCCGCAGCATCCCTACACTCTACTCGACCCCACATTTATAGGTTATACAAGTGTTGTTGTTTACGAATACGTTACACTTTTCTAATTGGTCCGTTCCCTAGACACTTTTCGATCAGTCTCCTACATTCTAATACGCTTTGAGTGTCAACTTTTCGATTCAATAGTGTCTATCGTGTAAAACATCAACATAAACATTATCAAAACTCGTTTGTATTCTGGGTGGGGTTTAGCGATTGGACCACTAGTCGTTAATATTTTTCAGCTCGGTGCTCAGTTTTTCAATAATAGCTGAATCGACCTTATGGACGCACAAACTCCTGTTGATGTCAGCGGAAAAACATATTTATAAATTACATTATTTTAATAGTCATTGCACACACTACATATACAAAATTTCAGCTTAAACCATTTGACAGTTTTGGAGGATAAAGTTCCCAAAGAAAACTCAAAGTGAGGTGACTCACAAGGGGAGGTACCACTTCCGGTTGACGAAAATTTTTTAAAACCTTATGGATTGTAATGGCTGGCACTAAAAACATATATATATGAAGTTTCAGTGTGATAGGATAAACAGTTTTTAAGTTACAGCGATTCTACACACATCCACTCAACACACACATACAGATATTTTCCAAAAATCATAAAATCGTGATCAGAGGACGATACCTGATACAAATTAGTCAAAATCACGAGGTCAAGTTTATAGCACTAGTTTATGCGAAAATGTTTTGGTTTATTGAAAATTAAATGTTTTGAATAATACGTAGAACTTTTATTTAACATGAAATGTTTAAAATTTGTCTATATCGTGCATTTAATATATGTACATATTTATATTAATAGATACATACATACATACATATGATTGCAAAAAACGTAATACATACATATGTACATATGATTCAAAAAACATAACACATACATACATAGTTAGATATGATAAAATTAGACAATCGCACAGTTCGCTCTGTAGCGTAGCGTGTAATATGCGTATGTGCTGACATCAACAGACCTCAGGCATCAACTGACATCAACAGGCATGTTCATCAGCAAATGTTGAATTGCTAGATCTAATATCGCTCACAATGTCACACATATAAATTAAGAACAACAATTGGCCCAATACGAAACCCCATGAAACACCACTAACTGCCGGCAATACATCTGAAGAACTGTCGCCAATACGAACGGTGAAACTTCTCAGTCTAAGAAACCGTTCTAAGTCTAGAAAATCTGTATTCTGTGGGGCTGCCAACTGAAACAGTAAACTAAAAAAAATATTGACCATAATGCAATTTTCATTTTTAATCGGTGTCTTAATGTTTGAATAATAACTTTTGCCTTTTTCAAATAAACCCGATTTTCTTTTTGCACAATTTAAAAATAACACGGTCCAGGAAAATGGACCAATTATTTTTTTTACACATTTTTTTGTTTAACACGGTTACAAAAAATTAAAAATAAAAACAGCAGTAAGCAGTCAAGTAGTGACACTGAATGAATATATTTTTTTATATTAAATTAAATTTAAATCGAAAACTATGTCAATTTATTACTTCATTATGTATGAAAATATTTTTATGTATAAATAAAAAATAAATTCGATTTATTTTTGATTTCGAGATTTTTTTTGTGGATGTATGTATGTACATACATACATCTTTTTTCGTACGATAGTCCCTGGAACGTACCCTCCGTGCAAAAAGAGAATCGGGTGTATATCGGGGTCGTGGGTCAATTGGCTTTTGTAAAAAGGTGTTGCCACTCAAAAACGGTTGGGAGGCTGTGTTAAGTTAATGAGATATATTGTTAATAAATAATTAATAATAGCATCCTCGGTTCAAATTATAATTGCATGCGTTATAATTCTAAAATTTCTATATCACAAACGTTTATTTTTAATTGATCTCTGATTATTATCAAAGATAATAATGAATGTGATTGAATTGAATGTTTTCAGATGGACATTGAAATTTTAGAAACATTAGTCAGAAATGCTATGGCAGTCTCAGGTTTCACGACGTTCCATCGTGGTGACATTGTCACTATGCTCCATCATGCTCTATCTATCGTTCTCGTTCAACTCTTGCCTAGTGTCGAATCTAAGCAAAGTTTTGAAAAGGGTAACATTTTTTCCTTTAAATCTGTACATTCTAAGTATATTATTTTGCGTTGTTATTAATATATTCTTCTTCGTTGACGTAAACAGCATCCGATACATACGTTTATAAATAACTATAGGGTGACTAAATCACCTCACATCAACATACAAACTTCGAGAACTATAGTTAGAGTGGTGCCGCTTATTGGCGATATTAATTTGATTGAATCCGATGGATCTCCGAAGTATAGATTCTTGAGGCAGCAAGGGCTCAAACCGAGTAGAAGGTTCCCAGATGTTCTTATTATAGGTGTGAAAAAAGGTGGCACTCGTGCTTTACTCGAGTTCTGTAGGTAATTTCTAAATCCTTTGCTAAATTGAACGATAATATATCAGTATTAAATCTATCCTATAATGTTTGAATGTTATTGTATAAGTTTTTCATGTTTCAGGCTCCATCCTGACATACGAGCTGCCGGTTCTGAAATTCATTTTTTTGACAGGTATTATGAAAAAGGATTTCAGTGGTACAGGTATACATTTTCACACTATTCACAAATGATTCATGTCTATTGAATTTTTAATACATTAGTAACTTTTATGTTAGGCAACAAATGCCTCCTACTTTGGAAGGACAACTGACTATGGAAAAAACACCAAGCTATTTTGTCACCAAAGGAGTGCCCAAAAGAGTGCAACATATGAATCCATTGATGAAATTACTTGTAGTTGTTCGAGATCCTGTCACAAGAGCCATCAGTGATTATACTCAAGCCGCTAGGTATATGAATTTTTACCCAAATTGAAATTATACATTAAATATTTAGTGCGTTTTACTAACTGTATTTAAATTGTAGTAAAAATCCCACAAAGAAAAAGTTTGAAGAATTGGCATTCATTAACGGATCTCTATCGGGAACTGTCGATACAGTGTGGGGTCCCGTTCGCTTAGGAGTCTATGTGCGACCTTTGCAACGTTGGTTAAGCTGTTTTCCACTTTCGCAACTTCTTTTCATTTCTGGAGAAAGACTAATTGTAGATCCAGCAATAGAAATCGGGAGAGTTCAGGTAAAATACAAATTACTAAATATCTTAATATCTTTGTAATTATTCGTGTAAATAATGTGTGTTTATTTCCAGGATTTCCTTGGATTAAAAAGAGTTGTTACTGAAAAACATTTCTACTTTAATTCGACCAAAGGATTTCCGTGTCTTTTTAAATCTGAAGGAAAACCGTTTCCACATTGTTTGGGGAAAACTAAAGGTCGAAGTCATCCTTACATAAATCCAGGTGTTATAGAAAGACTAAGAGAGTTTTACAGACCGTTTAATCAAAGATTCTATCAAATCACTGGTATCAACTTTGGTTGGCCATAATTTTTTTATTTTTAAAAATTAATTGATTGGTGACTGGGTTTATGTTTTTTAGATTTTTATTTTTGTTATAAAACAATAAGTATTTCCTATTGAATACATATTGATTGCTCTGTGGTTACAATCTGAGGCAACTGGAGAAATCTTCTTCTTTTTCAATTACTTCTGTGACCACCGCTGCCAGAAAAACACATTTCCAATCTGAATCGTTTTATTTTAAGAGTTATGTTATTTTTATAAAACGAGTTTATTGTGTTTCCACTACATTTTCATATCAGGAATACAGTCTGAGATTTACTCTAATGTCATTCATTGATATCCTAGTCGGTTAAATTTTACATAGGCTTGCATTTTGCAGAAGTACAAAATAACCTATTTCCCCATTAGTATTTAGAAGATGTTTCTTCATAAATATGGACTAGAAGAATTTGTTCACAATACAGGGATACAAATAAATAATTAAAGCTAACAATACTCAATATTGTCGTAACATTTAACTATAGCACTAGCCATAACACTACTTTATCTATTAATGTAACTCCATATATGTTATAAGTAATATTTAATCCGTGTCTGCCAATATCAACTTTTTTCAGAAACGAATTATTTGGCCAGCTGGTACATAAATTTGTTCCCAACCTTCTAAATCTAATTTTTTAGATGTTTATTATTTTTATTTAAATTGCAAATACCATTCCAATTTTTATATTATCTTTCAACATAATCATTTTTCATATTATAGTATAAAAGTTATTTTTGAAAAGTGAATTTGCAATTATGTAAAATTAACTTTTACAAGAAATGGCTCGTATACTGTAGTATTCTGAAATTATATTCCATCCATTGTTATTTATTAATTAACATTATTATTGTTATATAAATATTTTTGCTATTTTAAGAATATGTTACTTTTATGTTAAAAATATTTATCGTTCGCTCCACAGGTTGTTTTATCTACTCTATTAAATTCAATGTTTGTCTGTTTGTTTGTCCGCTATACAAATCTACAGTTTTCAACTTAGAACCACCAAATTTGGTATAGCAATTCACGGTACTCTAACTTGGACCGCAGGTGGGTACTGGAAAAATTTTGTACTGGAAAATAAATGTTTTCATTTGTTTCAATTTTTCATTCAATTTTTGTTTGTGTTTGAGAATAAATGTCACCCGCACGAGCAACGCCGGGTAATTCAGCTAGTTAAAAATAAAAAAAAAGCAATGCTGCTAAAATTATGATTTATTTAACGAATTTACGCAAGATTTGAAGTGTACTTAAATTTTCACTTTATGAGAAGGCAAATTAATATTATATAAGCGTGTATGCATAATTCTGTGATATATTTATGTACTTACATTTTTTATAAAATACTTGCGTTTAGCAGCTTTGTCTAATCGTTTAATTTTATTCATATTGCGGTTAAATTGTGAATTCTCGAATTTCCACACTATTTTTCATGTTCTTGCAATACATATCATAAATGCATTTAGTAATATGCATATCATGATAAATATTATTACATCCTCTGATAGTTGTGAAGTGTATTTGATTTGAATTGTAAAAAAATGTAACAAGTGGGTTACAAAAAAACTGTTGCTTATTGTAATAGCTGTAATTGATACGTAGTAATTTCACTTGTCAACAAAAGGCTCCAATAATGAGAGCAGAATGTAATTTATCAACACAGAAAATTCCCATACAACCCGATAGATTTACAGTAGAAACCCGATTATCCGAATTTCACTATACAAATTATTTAATTGAGAAAAAACAGCTGCCACTGCTTCTTATTGGAAAGTCGAATAGTCCTAGATGATTTAATAACGTAAGAAGATAATAAGGTCCAGTGACACAAATGGCATTGATTCATTAAATGAAGATGTTACAAGAGCAGAGAAGCAATAAAAGACATTTCAATATGTAACGAAGAAGATGGCAGTGAGTGATTAAATTGATCCTGAATTCCAAATTTTGAATGATGAAGAGTATATTAAACATACCATTAGATGCATAGGATCGAGAAAATCAGGATGAGATTGATGACAATAAAAATATTAGCTGTTCACACTCTGAAGCTTTTCAATGCTTAGAGGTTGCTATGAAGTGGTTTGAAAGATAGGAAGAATGTGACTCGATTCAACTTTTCTGTTTAAAGAGTATGTACATACATACATATGTATAAGTAATTTTGCTACAGAAAGCAAGCCAACATTTAAGCAGAAGAAGACAATGCTCGAGTTTCTCACGAATATATATTTTTAGATTATCCGGATTTTTCAGTATCCAGACTACCTTCATCCCCAATTAGTCCGGATAATCGGGTTTCTACTGTAATATTACTTTGTGCATTTATTGTGCATACTCAACAATCTCTCAATTCTATGCTGGCTATGTACGATTTGTATTCGGGCCCTATTGAAAAAAAAATAAGTTTATTAATAACAATGTAGTGATAAATAAATAATTAATGCAAAAATAATGCATGCCAGAATAGTGCAATTATTAATTATACAATAATTAAATTTATATTTGGTACGATCGATAAAAACATTTTACAATTTTTATAAAAGTAATTGTGAGACAAAGGTAAAAGCTTGATTAGATTTAAAAAAAATGCTTTTAGATAAACTATTTGAAGTTTTTAGTAAAAAAGAAACCCATTTATACCCACCGCACCGCATAGTCAATAACAGTACAAAACAACCAATGTTTCTATTTTCAATTATAATTAAGTTGATATTACTTCATTTATATTTTAAATCATAAAGGTACAATAATTTTACACGTGTACTTTTTTTTTTCATTCAATATATTTTATATTTGTTATTTTATACACTGAGAAATTTTATTATGTTTAATGAACAATATGAATTACATCATACATTTTATATTACAACCGCAGTCTATTCCAATTATTTATTAATTCAATTCATTCATTACAAGTATTTTTGTTGAATTGCTCGTTGGTATATACATATATGTACGTATATTTATCTCAAATATTATATCCTCATCAATGTATAATATGTATTATGATCATAATGTCTGCTTATATGCTCAATGCTAGTCCATTAGTTATACTAAACAATAATTGTGCTTAAAAATTATTTCGGTAATATTGAAAGTCAAATTCAATCGAACCACATCGTTTAAATTTTTCCAAATGTGTATGAAAAAAAATACACGTTATTTCCAATAACGTGCAAATAAATGAATTAAAATTCACACCATAATTTCATGACGCATGTTAGAAACAAATTATTTTTTAGCGATAATTTAAACAAAATTATTGTATTTACATGATGAGATCTGCATTCCAGAATCTTATGGCTAAGTTGTTTTCATGTATGCGGAAATAAAGTATGGCCCAAGTATTTTTGAATAAAATTTAGTTAAGTAAAAATATAATAAAAAAAACTTTTTATACATACAGATATGTTTTTGTTTTAAAACCCGACGAAGATCTTTATAAATAAAAACAAGAAAAAAAATCATTTAGGAACAGTATAGATTTTGTATTGATTTTTAAAAGATACATAACAAATTCACATACAAATAAAAATAAATATGTTATTGAGAATAATCTCGATCCTTTGCTTCAATCACTATTTTAAATCATAGGCAATTGGATATTATCCATTTGCAAAAAAAACACAGAGTCGAATGAAACAACGGCGAATAATATTTTTTTACATTTTTTGGTATTTTCAAACGAATTGCATCAAGTTTCTCCGGCGATGGGATGGATGATGCTAGATGACTAAAATAAAACCAATTATTTATTCAAATGCATAACTGCAAAGTCGGTAACTACATATTTTGTGAAAAACTTACCTAAAAACAATTACACAGTAAGCCGGAGACGGTGGGGATGACTTCTTCAAGTTTTTATGTGTGGGCATATATACATCATACAAAACCTTTATTTCCTCTTCATTCATACTAAAATCATTAACCATATAAGGTTTCATGATTTGCAATTTCTTCAATACCGATTGAACACACTTGCAATCTTGTGGTCGAATCAGTGGTTCAACTTTGTCAATTTTAATGGCGACATCAGTGTTGACCAAACTTGCAGGTAATTTGTTTTCCGACAAATCTTCATCATCACTAATGGCAACTGCATCTTGCAAATTCTTCGTATCGTACAATCGCTTAGCTTGTTTCCAACTCTGAACATTGCTTTCTCGATCGCGACTGAATTTCTTAACACTATTCAAAAATGCAGTAGTCAATTTTAAAATTTGAAAATTTCGTTTTGGTTTCAGAGACGTGATCTCTGGCTTATTCCAACTGTTCTGTTTGTACCATCCACCAAACATACCACTCGTATGTTTCTCATTAGAATTCGTACTTTCTTCAGGCGCAATCGACTTTTTGTTACGATTCCGAAATCTAATGTGCGAGTGT
This sequence comes from Parapsyche elsis, assembly GCA_022651745.1. Taxonomy (NCBI): domain Eukaryota; kingdom Metazoa; phylum Arthropoda; class Insecta; order Trichoptera; family Hydropsychidae; genus Parapsyche; species Parapsyche elsis. The sequence goes on from JAGVSN010000044.1 coordinate 1,221,935, forward strand.
TTACTTGTAGTATTTTTATCACTACATTCATTCAAATCGGAATCGTCTGAACTGGACACAATATGTGAACGAGATACTGATTGACCACTGGTGTAATTAGATTTCGCTGCTGTTTCCGGATTTTTGTTGGAATGTGATACAAGTTTCGTAGCCGAATCGACAGATAGTTCAGAGTCGGAGCTAAGTTGAACTATTCTCTCATTCTCCAGCTGATCTCTCGACGTAGATTCGACACTGGGTAAAACTAGACTTTCGTTACTAGTTTGTTTATGTTGTAAACTTTCATTCACCGCATAGTTGGCATTGAAGTAAGAATTGTATTGAACCATTGCGTCGATTAAAGAACTCCGTACTTTATTGTTTTGTCTTAACGTGCTAAAGTCGCATTGGGGTAATAATTTTTTAACTTTTAATAATAAACATGTATACTTATCATCGATTGTATTTGGACTTGAGGTGCTATCGGGTACAGTTTCATTATTTTCAGTATCAGGTTCGATAACTTCAGCCGGTTTGATCGCATTAGAAAATCTACGACTTTTTTTGTGTCGCCTTCTATGAAAAGCTGCTGAGAATGGATTTGGATTTAAATTGGACGAACGCCGATTGGCTTGAGATGCCAAATTCTGACTGTCGCGATTGAAATTTTCGTTTTGGTATACTTCACTTCTATTGGATGAAAATGGATGAGATAATCTAGGGGTATTGAATTGATTGTGGAATCTCGGAAACATGAATACGTTGTTATGGAAATTCACATTACCCAAATTCGAAAAACAGCTAAATCTTTCATAATGCATGTTACAATTGAAATGTCTTATTGATATTTGTTGATATATGTGATTAAAAAATAGGGTATTATTTAGGAAATGATTATTATGTTGATTGCCCTCGGCTCGGTGATTGTTATTGTTAAATCTTGAATGTCCGCCGTAGCGTTGAAGAGTATTGATCACATTAGAACTTCTTCTTTCAGTGTAATCACCCATAAACTGTGCTGTACTAGAATTTGTCACAACTTCAGAAACTTTTTCCAGATTGACAAAGTAAACCTTTTTCCGTAAAGCAATACGTGGTGGTATTAATGTGCCATTTGGAGCCGGAACATAAATAATATTTCTTTTATAACAATTAACTATTGAATCCAATATATTCAATCTATTGAACAGAGGCAAATCGTCTACTTCGATGACATCCGAAGCGGTTTTATTTTGTTCTAAAGTCATCCTTTTTGCGCTACATTCTATATCGTTTACCCTTTTCCTCTTCAATTCATTATTGTCCTCTTGATTTTCAACATCAGCTTGTATCACCATGCAATCGTCACTATCACCAGACGCATTACACGTCGTTTCATCTGATTGGTTTAAATTACTTCCGACGAGATTATTACTGTCGCTACAAACGGATTCAACGTTGTTTAAACTTTCCACAGTTTCCATTTCTGAATCTATCATAGGTACATTCGTAGATGATCCATTATTTGAACTCATATTGATTTCAACTTCAACATCGGTATTAGACGACGATATTATTTTTTGGGAACATTCATTATCCTCAATGAATTTACTGGGCAAATTTTCATCCGATTTGCATCCGACATTATTACTATCGCTATGAACGGATTCAACTTTGTTTAAACTTTCCACATTTACCATTTCCGAATCTATCATAGGCACATTTGTAGATGATCCATTATTTGAACTCATATTAATTTCAGCTTCAACATCGGTATTAGACGACGATATTATTTTTTGGGAACATCCATTATCCTTAATCAAATTACTGGGCAAATTTGCATCCGAGTAAGTTCTACTATCGTCATGTCGCATTAACTTATATCCTTCCTTAGAAAGTGCCGAGTAAACTCTATATTCGATCAACGAAACAGATTTTCCTAGTAGTAAATTATAAGCTTGTTGGATTGACACGGGGACACCACCAAATTTGAGATATAGTGCACTCTAAAATAAGTAAAAAAATTCAAATAAAAATCATTAAGACGGGGATTCACGCAAAGAAGTGAAAAATCTTACAATTTCCATTAAATAAAGCGTTTCCTCAGGAAGTATGTATAGTTTGTTATCGTGAACATGACCGAGATGTATCCAGTGTGAACCTTTCCTTTCGGTTACGAGTGCTTTTTGCAAATCTTCTATCCAGTCGGCATGCGAGAGGATATTTCTGAAATGATAAATTTATAACAATTGATATATAAATCAAATTCATTATTTGGTTAACCTAATAAGCTCTTATACATATGTATGTATAGATTTTTAAACCTTTTTTCAATTCGTTGATCTTCCAGTAGTCCTTTTTTGACATCTAGACCATTTTCAATTTGCTTTTCAACCAACCAAGAACCACTAGCAATAATCTGTTTCTGTCCCTTAATCGGCAAAGCAGCATTGCCTTTCTTGGCACCATTTTCAACTAATTCTCGCCCCCTGAAAACGCTTCTATGTCACTTGATATAAAATAAACACAAATTTTACACATACATACATATGTATATGAAAATAAAAGTTAAAAATTTGCCATAATGAAAAAAATATCGAATCGTTATTTTGCCAGAGTTGGGCCAATGGCTGACACCAATCTGAATATGGAAAATATATACAATCAAATTATTAAAAATATGAACAAACGTCAGCAAATGTGCAGAGCTCATGTGGACCGTAGATTCTGAAGGCAACTGTCAAACTACATCTTGCGCGGTGGCCATAACACTCTATTCGTAAACCATAACTATATTTTTGAAAAGCCGAAATTGAATTGCCAGAAATACTCTTAATATCCCAAAAAATAATAATAGAACGTAAATACTTTAAACTCTTCTAGCGTAATGATTTAATGTGTTATTATTTTAATTTTATTAAACATCACTGAGAAATATATCTCCCCCAATTTTGCATCATCATCATTTTTAGCCGTTCACCATCCACTGCTGGATGAGGGCCTTTTCAATCCTCTTCCATTCCTGTCTGTCTTGAACAATCTGTATCCACTTGACTCCGCACATTCTTTTCAATTCATCAGCCCATCGTCCACTCGGTCTACCATGCTTTCTTTCACATCCTCTCAGATACTATTCCAGTATTTTTCGCGTCCATCTGCAATCCATTCCTCTGGCTGTCTCCAGCCCATTGCCACTTCTACTTTTTCACACCTTCCGCTATACCTGCCATTTCGGTTATACTTTTTACCCATGTACTCGTATGATCTTTTCTTATTATAAATTATAACAAGTATGGATCTTACGTAACATTCTTGAATTCGAATTCGTTTTATTTCTTCTTCTTTTTTACATCTAGGATTTTTGCATAGAAGGTATGTATGAATAAATGTATTTGTAATTGTTTTAACGCGTCTCTTAACCTAATAGCTTGGCCAACCCCGTGGTTTTTTTTGGTATAAAATTTTACGGATGGAAATCTGGCCTCGGTCACAAAGCTCCCCGCACCCTTTCTTCCCTTGTGGCCGTGGCCAGCTTTCCATCCATATGCCAAATTCTATATCAAAGAAAAACCACAGGGTTGGCGTCGTTTGATCACTGGATGTTATGTTTAAACTAAATAGTTTGTATAAAGACTAATGTCTTGATCCGAAATTTTGCAAGTAAGGAAAGTTTTTTGAAATGTACATACTGTCAACCCTCCTATAGCGTACTTTGCTATAGCGTTTGCGGTGGTTTTTTGTATAGCGGTCCCTTCTATAGCGTACATTAAAAAAAATGCAATATTTTCAAGGTCAAATTAGAAATTTCATAAATATATTATTAATGTGCATTTAAATATGTATGTATGTGCACTTAGAAAATATTTGTCAAAATACACTGGACTAAATATGCAAGGTCAATGCTCCGTCGCGCGTGTAGGCACGTGCTATTGTTATCAAACTAAACACATACAAGGTCATTGGAAATATAAAAATGGGTAAAATGTTTGATTTGCTTCAAATCGCAAAATACAATTAAAAAAAACTTAACCCCAAATTTTGTATGGGTGCCTAACTTTCTATAGCGTTTTTTTCCTATAGCGTGGTCCCTATCTCAACGCTATAGGAGGGTTAACTGTATATAGTACTAGTTTGAAACGTAGTGAATTCAAATCTAAACTACATATAGTCAAACGAACGTGACCTGACGTTTAGTTTAGTAGCAAACAAGTGTACGTTGGGCTCGTACATAATTGTGCTGTAAGAGAGATTAATATATTTTTTTAACACTTCGATGAGCATTGTTGTTTTACAATATAAATAATGAAGGAATGCTTTGTTTCTCTCGTCAAAACTTAAAGCCAGCAGTCAAAATTTAAAGCTAAAGCTCAACAATTTAATTTTGCCTTTCATATTACAACTTTCGACGAAAGATACATACTTCAGTACTTACGAGTATGTATACGTTTCTTATAAGAAGTATTAAAAAGGTATTTCAAAAAAATTTTGTACGGATGATCGTAATGAACGATTAATTGTTAACAACAAATTCCAGGATTTAAATTATATCCACGTCTATATTATGTATGTACATACGTACATACATAGTCTAGATTTTTTAACCAGAGAGTATTCAGTTATTTTTAACTGAATACTCTTCGGCTGCAGCCTGCTGCAGCACTCGCCAAACCAAGCCTTAAACGGCAAAAAAGGTTAATGAGGCTATCCAGAGGGATTCCAGTCTGAATGGGTGACATTCAGAGTGGAGGCCCCCCAGTCACGGATTGTTAGTAAGGAAATCGGGATATGAAGACAAATTAATTGATTTTTTTGGTTAAACAGTAGATAGATACGCGACTGGGGGCATAAGGTACAACCTATAGCTCCACAGCCTTTTCCAAGAAGAATGCGTTTCCACGTTCGTCAAAGTCGGAAAAATAAGATGGGCAGGCTATGTGACTAGAATGGACAGTACACAGCCGCCGAGGAGTATCCTAGACAGCAGACCGGAGGGTCTCAAGTCAATTGGGAAACCCAAACTTCGGTGGCTGGACCATTCGAAATGCTAAGGCAACCAACTGGAGGACACTGGCGCAAGACAGAGGAATGTAGAAGAAATTATTGGAGGAGGCTCAGAAGACCCGCCAATGATGATTATGAGACGTGACTGGGAATGAAAAGACATTAAATATGACCTCTCGCACACGCAATATGACCTCGACACACAAAAACACGTAGTAAGACGAGACTTCCCTCAAACTCGACACCAAACAAACGCGCAATAGAGCACAATAAAAGCCTTACGCTCGTACACACACACAGTTAGTTCTCTCAGTTCGCTCACACCATCTGAACCATCTCCATCGATGACCAACACCATCGCCGAAAAGCAGTTCTCTCCAGCCTCTCGAACATCGAGCACCAACATCATCACACCGCTGCCTCGTCGAGCGTATCACCGGAAGCGGCGCCCGGGACCACACGCGGGGAACTCACGTTGACACGTGCAGACATCGACCTAGGACCCGAAATACGTCATCACACCAACACCAATTTGCCCTACATCGAAAAATGAATAAACTTACAAAATTCCACTTTGTATAAAACGTTACACACCCTCCTAAAGCGGCGTTCCTATATGGCGACGAAACCCCCAAATAAATAAGTCATCGCCCAAACGCAACGGGGTGGTTGACTTATCCACGGCGTGCGGAAGTGTCGATGGTGGTCGATCACTGGGTCATGCATCGTCCGTCGTGATTGAATGCGCCTTTGAGTCGAAAGGGCGCATGCGCCACCCTCGCACCTCTCGCTCGCACCCCAACATCTCACAGCGCTCTGTTCCACTCTATCGAGGGCGCAGACGTAAATCTACGTGGCGTTTGTACGCGCGCGACCCACCACGTAAAATCGTACGTCAACACGCAAACACACACGTAAACGGAATCGATGTCAGTCGACGCCCGCACGACGGTCACGGTTAACCGTACGCTCCCCAAAATTACACTAAATCCACGCAAATTAATACACAGCGAATAAAAATTTGGCGAAAAGCGCCGCCACTACCCTCCACCATCACCACCCCCACCACTCCCCTCCCTCCAGGACAGCTGTTCCGGTCTAGGGGTCAACGTCTTCTACTGGCTGGGTGTGCGCGTGTGTGTACTTTTAAAGGGAGTATAAATGGGGGCTAAGGGGGTGGTGTGGAAATGAATCTCGCACGCCGCTAAAATTCGTACTATCGCCGATAGCTCTGATACTACGTCATGGAGGTCGATTTTGTGTTCGAATTTTCCTTTTTGAATTGTAACTGAAAATTGTTTCACCATGCGTAGTATCCGCCGTCGCGTGTATCCATGGCGATGCTCGTGCGAAACATAGCAATATTTACCTGATTAAAATATATATACATACATATACATATGTATGTAGCAGAGTCGACGTCCCACTGAGAATATTGTCGAAGCTGTCAAACGCACAAGGTAAGCATTGTTTTAATGTACTTATTTATTTATATATGTATGTATGTATATACCCGTGCATAGACGCCCATTAGAGATGTTACATAAAAAAGTGTACATAATAATATTAAAAATAATATCAAATAAAAAGACTAAGAAAATGTACATATGTATGTATGTAGTATGTATAGGAGTAGAACAAAATCTTATGAATTGTAAAGATCCTTACAAAATTTATAAATGTGATCTTTCGGTATGATAGGATTGATTTTTTTTGAGATATGGCGATTTCACACAGACCGTGTGAAAACGTGATCAGGGGATGATACCTGATGCAAATCGGTCAAAATTTGGGTCGAATTTTCGCACAATCACGAGGATTAAGTAAAAGCAGTAGGTATGAGGTAAATGAGAATATGTGCCGGAATCTAAATTAATGCAGATTTATGAAAAAGTAATCAATTACACTGTTCAGAATGTTATTATTATGTATAAAGTTATTTTGAATATTTGTACCTGTCGCTGTCGGAAGTTACGTGGAAAAAAATACGGTAGAAATTATTCAATTTGTAAAAAAGTGCTATAACGTTAATGGAAATTACGCGATATAAAATTGATTAGAATGAGCCTTTTCTCATTGATATCTCAATGTATGATTTTTATTACAAACTCTGATTTAAAACTAGCGCCGAATTCAATTGATAAAATTCTGCAGTTTCTAGTTTAGGCACGGGTGTAATAGTTGGTCTACGGTTGATTCAAATCAACTCGTTGAATAAGCTTTCAAATGAATGGATTCTACGTTTGATACTGTAGTTATAGTTTTGTCTGATAGTAGTCCATTCACGTATTGTAAAATAATACTGTCAAACGCTGCACATTGTAGATTCTAGAATATCAATATCAAATATTAACTTAAACTCATGCAAATAAACACTTATCGAAAACGCTTCTTGAATATTTTTATATGAAATTCCGTTCGCGTAGAGACCACATAATTTGCGAGCAGTCCGTGAGGTTTTCGTATATTTTACCTCAGAGAAAAAATCGCATCAAAAACGAGTTTCAAGGTAGGTAAACCGAGCCATAAAAAAAAGGAAAATTGTCAACGTCAATTGCACAAAATTTATTTACATATAATATCGTCGCCATTAATCATGGACAAATTGGGTGCAATATTCGCGCGGTATAACGCGAAAAATTAACCCAAAACGGCGGAGGAAATCGACAAGATTGAAAGATGAATTGATATCGCCGTCGACGATCGCACAGATAACGGACACTCTCGTGATATGCACATGTGCACTTTTTATCCGGTGCATTTCGAAAGTGCTTTTTAAGTGCACGAGTTTTAATTTTTTTTATACATACTATTCATTTAAATACAAGACGGCTTCCCACGCGGCTACGATTACGTACTACGGTTGCATAACGGTATTTGCGAAAAATTAACAAAACTGTCGATATTTAACGGCGGGAGAATGTTTCAAGGACACGCTGACACTTCAATAAAAAAATCGTCAACCTTTATATAATAAAAAATGACGGTATAGGTGTATCATCGTCGCTTTCGCTTCAATTGATTGTCTGCGATGTGTAAAAGTGAAGAAATTTAAATTTAAAAAGTTGCGGTTGCGGATACAGTGAGCTCACCCATTTATAAAATAAGGTCACCGTGTGAAAATGTCAGATTTTTTTAAGGTCATTCTGTATTAGCTAGCATCTATTCTGAATCTAAATCTACATAAATAGTCAGTTGAGTTTAGTATATTTGTAAAGGCCTCACAAACCGAAGTGGATTATTATTCGCGAGCGGATAAATACGCTCGGTGGTATGTGGTGAGGGTTATAATACAATGTGCACACATTGTACTACAATCCGCTCCGGTTTGTAAGGCCCTTAAGCCTTGAAATTCAAATTCATATTTACACCGTTTGCACATTTATGCATGCATAGGTACATACATACATATGTATGTAGAAACAAATAAATAAATTTTCTTTGTAGGATATATAATTACTATATACTATATATATATGAGGATCTGCCAGGCTGGCTGATTGGGTAATCACTCAAGGCACGTACACATACACGGGTAGCGCGAAGCGCTCGCATTTTTCAACTATCTACTACATTTTGGACTACTAAATACAATACATGTATATTAACGCAAGATCCAGTGCACACAGAGAAGCATGGAAAGATGTATGCTCGGTATAACGAGGAGAGATCGTAAGAGGAATACATGGGTAAGAAGCATGACCAAGGTGGCAATAGGGTGGACACATAGCGAGAAGAATGGATGGCAGGTGGACGCGAGAAATACTGGAATGGTATCCGAGAGGATGTGAAAGAAAGCACGGTAGACCGAGTGGACGATGGGCTGATGAATTGAGAAAAATGTGTGAAGTAGACTGGATGCAGATTGCTCAAGAAAGACAGGAATGGAAGAGGATTGGAGAGGCCTTCATCCAGCAGTGGATAGTGAATGGCTGAAAATGATGATGATGATGATGATGACAAAACTAATATCGAAAAAAAAATTTGTAGTGCATGGCAGCAGAAGAATAAGAAGAACAAATAACACTGATAAAATACATATAGGCAAGTATATCAGTAGTATATCAAGGTAAACTGAGTGGACGATGGGCTGATGAATTGAGAAGAATGTGTGGAGTCAACTGGACGTAGATTGCCCTGGCTGAAAATGATGATGATGATGAAATGATAACCACCCGATGACACTGTCAACGGGCATTGATTAGTGTACATATATTAGTGTAAAAGCTCCCCGCTTAGGTCTTATAATAACAAACAAAATAACAAACCAATTTTTGTGTTGTATGGTGTGTTGACAACAATCAAGTTGACAACGTGATTTATGGCCATACATCCATTCAATCAACGGTACACTATACAATTGTTATTGTACAAGCGTTGTTATTGCGCACGGATGGAGGTTGGTGGGTGTTGAAAGGGTGGGGTGAAAATCCACCGTCATAAGACGGGCAAACCGGCTAGTATTTAATAAATAATGATAGCCAATATGGCATTGGTTTTTCATCTCGGTTATTTATTTGACATATCGCTTAAAAATAAAGGGAAATTATGTACTTTACGAGAACCCCTATATGGAGGGTTTGGTTTTTGAACAGTCAGCCGTTTTCCACACGGATGATTTAAAAATAGCGAAAGTGCGAAAACGATATCGTAAATTATGCGAGTCGCAGGTAAGTTGGCGGCTACGCGCTCGCTTTTCCGGACGCGTCGCAGAGGATTTTCCCAACTTTTCCGTGGGTAAATTGATTTGGAAATGGTCGGGTCGAAAGTAGGTGCGAGGGTACCGCTTACCCGGGGGCCACTCGACTGTATAAAACGATCTTTTTCCTTTTTTTTTCTTTTTTTTTTGAAATGTGGCGTACCTGACTGGCGCAAGACAATATTCGCCGGCTGCTAGAATATTCATGGCGTAGCACCTGTGTTTTTATGATAACTACACGGTAACCTCAATAAACGAGTTGTTATCCCACGAAGGGATATTACGCAACGGGCCCCAGAAAGTGCTGTACGGAATTTTCCGGCTTTTCCACGCCAATGTGTTTTAGGGAAATCCATAAAAAGTGCCCAGCCAATTGGTGTAATCTTTGCGCGCGGTATTCCAGCCCAGCACGATTTCTTCTTGAATATCAAATATCGTACAACATCGATTAATAACTAATTTGTCAATTAAATATTCATGCACATAGCGTTTTTTTACAATTCTCACGATTGTTCCAATCTCAAATGCAAGATATTGCACGATGGAAAAATACAACAAAATTGCAAAATTCAAACACTAATGATGGATAGCCGCGTTTACCAACTTATTCTGTATTGCTTCAGCAGTTGGTCTGCCTACTTAATTTTACTTTCCGGTTACGTTGGATAAAGGCTTGGTTAAATTAAATTTTCTATCATTTTCAACTTTAATATAGCCTTGATCCCAGGAGATTCGCCTCCACCACACACCCCTTCTCCCCTGTAGTGCCCAAAAGAGGTCACTCTAACGGAGAAGGCTCTTGCGAGTAATTATTTTTTAACGCGCACGAGGATCATGGGTCTCAATCACTCGTGATGGCTGAACGGCAGCAAAAAAAAAAATAAGTTAATGAGGCTACCCGGAGGGAGTCCAGTCTGAAGGGGTGACATTCAGAGTGGAGGCCCTCCAGTCACGGGTTATTAGTAGGGACATTGGTGCAAAGTTATTATATAAATTGATAATAGAGAACATCATCTTTAATATAATTTAAAATCAGTCATCTCAATTCAAGTAAAAAAAATAGCATTTTGAGTCAAGCACTCACTAGCTAATTTTGGTGATTTTTGCATACAATTTTGGTGATTTTTGTAGGTGCTCAAATTTGTAGATACGAAAGGATTACAAATGAAATTATGCGTTCGAAATAATTTTTCTCTGCACATTTTTTTTTTTATTTTAAAACGCGGAAGAAGATTTACCATGTTGCTTAATGTGCCACAAGCAATTGTTTTTTAAGAAAACATTATTTTTTTATAAGGTGATAACAAAACAAAAAAGCGCCGCAGGTGAAAATTTTATATAAAGCTTGCAAGCGTTAGCTTGGCAATTTTTCTTACTGTAAAAACATTATACAAAGCTCGCGTGTCAACCAATCGCATGACAGCGGCCGTTCGTACGTATAGCGTCTCACACTCAAATTGGCAAAATTGCCAAGGTAACGCGAACAAGCTGTACTTACGCGTGTTTTACATGGAAACAAAAGTTAAAAACATCATTCGAGGTGTGCCATAGAACAGGGCGAGGTAACAAAGTATTATATAAAAAACATACCATGCTACAGTAAGCTATCGATTTATTATGTACATATGTGCAATTTTTATTTATTTTACATCTAATTCCTTGGTTTCACACTTGGTCGTTGCGCGCAACAACCACCCGTCGTAATTCGATGGCAGTTGCCAATGCCGGTGACGGCGATGGTGTCTCCAATCGGAATGACCGTTGCATTGAGAGGTTATTGCGCGCGGTAGCCTAGCGCGAAACCAAGGCATTATAGGGGGTTTAAACCAAGACTTACCATACATCTTTGTTTGGCCGGAATTATCCCGATTTAATGCTTTGGAAAATTGACAGATGAAATCACGAAGCATGAGTTTAATAGTTGAGGATTTTTATAGTTGAGAAACGAAAACTGTTGTCACAAATAGGCAGCTCCAAAAATAAAGTATTTAGTTTAAACGTAACATCGAACGATCAAACGAGGCCAACCCCGTGGTTTTTTTTTGATATAGAATTTGGCAGATGGATAGAAAGTTGGCCACGGCTACAACGGAAGGAGAGGTGCGTGGAGCTTTTTGGTCGCAGTCAGCTTTTCATCCATCCAAATCCGTCAAATTTTATAAAAAAAAAAATCACGGGGTTGGCGACGACCAGGCCGACGCACCCATGAAACCGAGCCTTTAGTTCAAATGATGCGTTAAAACAATTACAAAAAATACATTTATTCATACCAACTATGTATATAAAAAATGCTGGACGCTGGATGGAGCGCTTTCGAAGGAATGAACATGGTTTTAAAAAAAAGAAGGCATACGACCAATGCGTCTTTCCAGTTATGACGTATGGATGTGAAACGTGGATGTTGAATTTAAGAATGTCGCGTAATATTTAGTACACACAGAGAAGCATGGAAAGATGTATGCTCGGTATAACGAGAAGAGATCGCAAAAGAAATACATGGGTGAGAAGTATGACCAAAGTGTGGCAGATATAGCGGAACGTGTGAAAAAGTAGGAGAAGAATGGATGGCATCCGAAGACCAAGCGGACAATGGACGGATGAATGTGTGTGGAGTCAAGTGGATGCAGATTGCTCAAGACAGACAGTATTGGAGAGGCCCACATCCAACAGTGGATGGGGAAAGACTGAAAATCATGATGATGAGGCAACTCCGAAAAGTAAGTGTGAATAATTTTGAAACCTCTTTAATTGATTTCAGAATACAATGTACATACATAGATCCTTTTTCATATTTGTATTTGGTAACCCTACCTGCCACCGCCGACCGGAAACGAAACCCTTAAATCAAACACACAACGCCGAAATAAAAACAAACTCGGAATAAAAAGCGCAACCGCATTTTGAATCCGTGTACCGCGGACTACGACTTCCGTTTCCGGCAAAGAGGCTGTGTTTCGCACGTGTGACGAAGAAGGTAGCGCCACTAGCGGCACAGCGACAAAACACAATGGCGACTCGTCGCGCAGTGCCGCGCGGCAGTCAAACGAGACTGACGCGTGCTACGTCTTTTATCGCGAGTGATCGCAAAACACAACCTTTTCCTTACACCTAAACCGCCGAACGTGACGGACGAGGACCTCCACGAGGGGAGAGTGTCGGCCGGGAAGCGCCGCGTCGTCGATTTTGACAGGTCGAGGATTCGCGCCGGTCTTCCATGTTCCGGTGTGTTTGTGTTCGGAGGGTCGAGCCATTGCCTTCGCTGCCTTCGCATGTCAAACTGATGCCGACGACTCGCGCTGCCGAATAAACCAACCATGAGGAGAATCAGTGGTGAGATGATGTACTTTATCTTAACTTGGTGTGAATGTTCGAGTCGGCGTGGCGCGTCCTTTTCCGTTTGTCGGGGGGTGAATGTTGAACACTCACTTGGAATTACTCATTCGATTGGTTGCGGTGGTATTGTATTGTGTGTGTGTGTGTGTGCGTTTGCACGATCGTTGCAAGTTTGAATATTTTTCAAAGTTCGCGCAAAAATGTCAGTTTGACAAGTGTCAAAAGTGTAAACAAAAATAGGTTATTTATTTTCATTTGTTTAATTTGAATATTTTTGTTTAAATGCGCGTTGGCCAATCGGAGCGTGGCTCCGCCCATTATCGACGAGTCGACCAATCGAAATATTCCGTTTGAATTTAATTAAATTATTATTTGTTTTCGTTTCGATGTAAATTATACACGTATGCGCGTTTGTCTCCATATCAGGGGTCAATTTGTCGCACGGGTAAAAATAAAGTAATTTTTACTCCGATACGATATTCTGTCCGACTTGAGAAGGCGCGAAATGATGAATCTCATTGGTTTAAGACACGGGTAGTATGCGCAGATCGATTTCTCAAGTTGGATAGAGTATATTCAGTTGAATTCATCATCGTCATTTTCAGCCGTTCATCATCTCTCCAATCCTCATCCATTTCTATATGTCTTGAGTAATCTGCGTCCACACATTCTTCTCAATTCATCAACCGATCGTCCACCTGGTCTACCTTGCTTTCTTTCACATCCTCTCGAATACTATTCCAGTATTTATCGCGTCCATCTGCCATCCATTCTTCTCGCTATATGTCCACTCCAACTTTTTCACACGTTCCGCTATATCTGTCACTTTGGTCACGCTTCTTACCCATGTATTCCTACTACGATCTCTTCTTATTATACCGAGCATACGTCTTTCCACGCTTCTCTGACGCAATAAAAGCGAAAGGTCACTCTCTCGTAAACGGTACGAATATCATGACGACGGATAAACAACTCGTGTAATGCTCCAGGCGCGCTGCCGAATCACATCCGCGAACTATCGCACAAATTGCACGGCTTTGTATGAACGCGGTGGCGAAGCTTTTTCTTAATATTCATCGATAAAATGTTCAAAAATGGTGTTAAAATGACATCATTGTGCAATTTTCGGTCGAAAGATTCGCTATTCTTTCGCACGTTCATTAGTAGCGTATGCGCTCAAGGCCACATTTTCGATTTGCGCTTTCTCTAAAGACTGCCCCACACGACACGGGCTTGCTCGTGCGAATCTGTTTGCGCAAATAAGATAGCTATTGCCTACCTAAAGGTGCCCATACACGTGCATGCTCGACTCGGGGCTTTTATGTGTAAACTTGGGTTTGCTCTGGCAAAACGGAGCTTGTAGGACTCGCTCTTGCTTGATTGCGCAAAACCTGTTTGTATAAGATTTCTGTTACCTAAATACAATTTTATCACTCCGTGACACTCTCCGTGTCATCAGCATCATTATCATTTTCAGTTGTTCGCCATCCACTGCTGGATGAAGGTCTCTCCAATCCTCTTCCAGTCCTGTCTCCTGTCTGTCTTGAGCAATCTGCATCCACATGACTCCTCACATTCTTCTCAATTCATCAGACCATCTTCCAATCGGTCTACCTTGCTTTCTTTCGCACCCTCTCGGATACCATTCCAGTATTTCTCGCGTTCATTTGCCATCCATTCTTCTCGCTATGTGTCCAGTCCATTGTCACTTCAACTTTTTCACACGTTCTGCTATATCTGCTACTTTAGTCATACTTCTTACCCATGTATTCCTCTTATGATCTCTTCTTGTTATACCGAGCATACATCTTTCCATGCTTCTCTGCGTGCACTGGATCTTACGTAGCATTCTTGAATATAGTAGCACCCTACGTGTAGCGTGTACAAACCAAGTTTGTATATGGTACCCTCGAACCAAGCACTCCTTAAGCCTCGAGTCAAGGATGCACGTGTAAGGCATCCTTAACGGAAGGAAGTATGTACCTGTTCACTGTTCATTCAAAGATCATCCAAAATTTGTCCACGGCTTAATCCCTATCTAATATTCATACGGGCGTGTGTACTTACATACCTGTGTTTCAGCGTAGAAATTTAACTTTTCCACGAAGTGAAGTACATTTGATTTGTAAGTTGTAGAGTGAAGTAGTGTAAATATTGGAACATGAAGAAATGAACGAAGAGAGAATAATGGTTGAACAAAAATTCTATCTCGATCTCGTTATATCACATAACAATCCGTAGAGATGCGCAGACAGAGTTAAAAATTCAATGCCGCCATCGAACGTTTGGATTGGATGAAACATTTTATGAGGCCACTAAGTATCAACAAACTCGAACTACTGTTGTGTGTCATTGTTATCAATTTAGATAACACAAAATTGACGAACACACTGGTTTATACGATGGGGTACCCGTGTGTTTGGGCGGTCGTATAATAATATACGTACAATCGATATATGCCGGCTCGGTTCAACTCCAGTCGCACTCGTTAAACCATATCAGTACATACATATATTCATTTCTACACTGGCACTAAACTCGAATCGAATTCCCCCGTCTAATTGAACAATATTCGAGTGGTGCTCGGAGAAAGTTTTCATCGTTTATCATACGGATTCTTATTGAAAATTGCCATTGTTTTGAGCTCGAGCGTCGCGACGCCATTGTTGTCCTCGCGCACCCCGTCGCAATTTAATTGAAAATTTATTCATTAGTATTCCGCCGTAATATTTAGATAAGCATTCCTTTTGTTCGGTCCCGCCGTTTGTTCGCCGTGTGTACATAATATTTCGCTCCGATGTCGAACCGTGTGTACACACGTTGAACGTCTTTTTATTATTGAACCTCTCGTGCGTTACTTTGTTAATGTGATGCGACTCTTTCGAGTACCAATAATAAATAATTGACTCGGCGACGTTGAGAAGCACTGATTGACGGGGCATGATTAATCTTAAATAGAAGAGTATAAGCAAAAAATATTTTTTTCATTGGAACACATTATCCATCACATCAGTTTTTTTTTTTTTTCAAACTATGTATGTATGTTTTTTATTCGTCCAGGATCGTAAAATGTATGTATGTACTATGAACTTCATATTATCATCCTTTTCAGCCGTTCACCATCCACTGCTGGATGTACATATGCCTCTCCAATCCTCTTCCATTCCTGTCTACCTCGAGGAATCTGCATATGTACATTTGATTCCATACATTCTTCTTAATCGTCCACTCGGTCTTCCAGCCCATTACCACCTTGGTGATGCTTCTTATCCATGTATTCCTCTTACGATCTCTTCTTGTTACATACATCTTTCCATGCTTCACCATGTCCACAGGATTCTTGAATTCAGCATCCACGTTTCACATCCATACGTCATAAGTGGCAGTACACATTTGTCGTATGTCTTCTTTTTTAAGCATAGCGGGATGTTGGATTAAAAAAATATGTTCATTCTTACAAAAGCACTCCATCCTAGTTGCATTCTTCGTTTTATCTCTTCTTCTTAACATTTAGTAATGTTCCGCTATATCTGCCACTTTGGTCATACTTCATGTGTTTCTCTTACGAGATTCTTACTATACCAAGCATATATCTTTCCATGCTTCTCTGTGTGCACTAGAACTTAAGTAGCATTCTTGAATCCAACATCCACGTTTCACATCCATCCCGCTATGCGAGCAACATCATTGGCACAAAATCTGCCGCAAAAGTAAAATCCTGATGTTTTTGGTATCTTGCGTAGCATTCACGTTTCACACCCATGCGTCATAACTGGCAGTCGGGTGAACTCCATATGCACGTTTATTTTTTTTTATGTTACTGATATAAATTCCGACATTTTTCAAAACTATTACTCAAATTATCGTGTCCATCAATGCACTTAGTTTTTGTGCGCAAAACAATGCAATTGTCAGCGTATTCGATTGGTCGCATGTTCGTCGAAAACTGCACGTAATGCAAATAAATTGCTTTTTTTTCCTTTGAATCGATTCTTTGTTGTTTGTTGCGCATTCAATATATGTATATCGATGCAGTTCTCAACATTTTATTCGACCCAATGAGGTCATCGCCGCTTCTATGACGCCATTTTCAATCTACTCCACAGATTTGCATTTTATACACACCGCTGTCTGTCTGCCTGTGTGTGTATGTATACCATTTACATTTCGAGGCATATCGGCTTTCGTTCGTACGTTGCAAGGCAACTAGCATAACTCTCAGAAGCGACGACAATGCAATATGCACCTGGTCGAGAAACCCGACCTTCAGCATTATTGTTTTATATATTCAAGCTGACGACGTGCGAGAAATTGTAGAAATCGACACTTTTGTGTGTGTGCGATTCGTTTTTATCTTCATAATATAACTAGGAAGTTTCAGATGGTGCAACGCTTCGGTTCGTAAACTTATTTAATTAAGCTCGGATGCAAAAGCTTCGTGAGTTGCATTGTTTTAATTGCCCTGCACGGGATTGCTGGAAGCATTTTCGCCTTTTTTGTTTTACTCTCTAGCCTTCAAGTTGATCCACTTGCGAATTTACTTAAATATAAACGAATTCTTACGATACAGCCTTTACCGTGATATGCAATGTACATACACTCGTACGTTGCATGAGAATTTCACGATGGAATATTTTTTTTACTTTATTTTTTAGAGCAACCATATGTTTGTTGGGCTGTGGATAAAATCCACATAAATCCGGCCATTACTTTATTTTACGCAGTCCCCTACCACTCTTTTTATAGAAGATCGGTTTTCCAGTTTTATTTAAGTTATAAATTACAGAGAACTAGTTCTTTTCGTGATATATTGAAACCAAAAGACATCAATTCGAGCGAAGGATAAATATTCCGCCGATTTTTTGAGTGAAGTTCAACAAAGAGTTTCACAAATGTACTTGTGATTAGATCATCCGGTCAATTGACTAAAATAATTGTCCTAATTGAATGTACCAAACGACTTTTTCGTCGAGTGATTTCAGCTGTTCTTTTTAATAAAAAGCATCATAATCCTAGCGATGTTGACCGGTTAAACAGTTAGTTTTGTACAAGTGATGAAAATCTGATTGAAAATAATACCGGTTTTATCGAATATCCTCGGGCGTGTGAAGAAATCTGATGATAGTTATTTAATATAGTGATCACACTGCACTAAATGTGTCACTAAGTCGGTTAATTGTAGTAATTATTTGAAATAATGACGTTAATTGTTTATCTGCTTGAAAACAATTCACTCGCTTCGTGGAGCGTTACATTTTTTTTTTAAGTCGCAGATTTTATTCGACGAAAAATAAATTGCCCGGAATAAATTCGCATTTGCCGAATTGGCAATTTTCAGCATCGCATACGCGTCTCGTATAAGTGGAATTTCGTAACGGTGTGATGATGACTCCTCTCCACGCTCTTACACTTAATGAATTTTCTACACCTGTTACCTGGATAAGGAAAGGGGTTGGGTGGCCAAAGAAGGGATTATCTCTGTGCGATATTGCCACGTCGTCGTACGCAGTACGTACGAAATTGCAAGAGCGTTTTTTATGCGCTTCTCCGTGTTTACAATGCAAACGTGTAAAATTACACTGTGTATGTGTGTGGGTGTCATTAGTAAAGAGAGATAACGCAAATTTCACCTGGGGGCCTATACATAAAACATATGGGTAGCCGTTTCATAAGTAAGCCGGCTTAAGAGAGCCGGTGTAACGTAATCTACATAGAAGTCGTGTATCGCATTTTGATCGATGAGTAAATTTAAATAAAGCTAATTATGAAATGAGTCGTTTGACAAAATATCGATAAGGAGGCTTTATAGTTGTGTAGGAACTCCACCCCGCCTATAAACTATTTTTTTTTTTTAATTTACGGAAGCCGATATGTATGTACATACTTGCGTACAATCTGGTCTTGTGTTGATTCTAGTTTTTTACTACCAAGATATAGTGAGCCTCATTAGATAACGGCCCGCTGCTGTCGAGGTGGCGATGAGACATCGAAAATACTGTAAACTGGTTATTCGGACAAGAGCCGAATAATCCTCAAAATAAATTAAATAAAATCCAAAACTCGTCCCGATGACACAGCGAACGTTATAGTGGATCGATGCTACGTATAGCGATAGACTTGTCAATGTATTTAATCGTCGATGCATACAAACCAGTTATTTTTCTGCGAAATGATCTATCCCCCTTTTGGGGGGTGGGGATTGATTAGGTATTTCCTCTTGTGCAACGAAGGTTAACTTTATAGATTTACCTATCTGGTTATTTTTTTTTTTTTTTAATTTTATGCTAGCTGTACATATGTGATAGTACGAATCCTTCGAATTTAATTTATGCACGTACAGGCGCTCACTCGTTCTTGTGAGAACTCATTTCTTTCGTAGCGTCTTAGTGTCTTTTTTACTTCCTCAATAAATTTTTTCTTCGCATCCATTCATCTAGTCGAGAGGGTAACATCCGCGTGTGTGTGTACAGAATGTATGGAGCCGAGGCGATAAATTGAATCTACGGGGGCGCGGGCATGTCAAAAAGATGACGTGCGTATTTTAAGCAGATGCATCTGTCGCACATGCTTCAGCCTCGTCCTTACGTCCTTGTTTCCTTACCCCGAGGAGGAAACCTCGCGTGTATGTGCGCGAAAAAATAGGAGATAATATAATACGCGAAATGCGAGACGAAAGTCGCCGTATAATGTTTTCGTGTCCCAGATTTTGCGAATGCATAATGTACGCTGGCGCACTTATGTCACGAGAAAAACGCGCCTTGAATTCGTAATGCTTTCTTTTTTTTTTATCTTGTTTCTTATTCTATTTATCTTTAAATTTGTCACAATTTTGTTTTTTGTTGGCTCACTTTTGAGAAGCGCCACTCTCTCGCGCACTATGTATACATATGTATGTATGTATGTGATAGTTATGTATGGGATTTTATCGAACGTAACAATCTGCATATGTGTGTACGTAGTATTTTTTCAATCATAAATGTGAGCGAGCACGCTTTGCCGATTGTGAAGGGTGGCCCCTTTCTAGACGGACCATTATATTTAACGTGTGTTCTATTGAAAGGACGCATTTGCTTCGATGCATTTAGAAGGAAGTGGAAAGAAAAGAGAAGGGAAGAAGTACCGGTGCCGGCTGAGAGCTACGAATGGTCGAAAAGTGTAGGGAGAGAGACTTTGTGCAAGAAACTCGATATTTTTTTACAGCGTCCCTTGACTTTGTCGGTGAAGTTTATAGGATTATATCGGAGAGAGTGCTGAGATGGTTTTATACTGGTGGCTACGTACATTTCCATTATAATATCGCACATGACATACATATGTACGTTAAATTTTGATGTATTTACTATATGTAATAGTGTAAATATGCGGAACGCTCGTACATTTTTCAACTGCCAGGAGTACATGTGTCGTGAGGAGCTATTTAACGCGCGTCAAGGGCCTCCCAAACCGGAGCGGATAAATGCGCTCGGTGGTATGTGGTGGGGGTTGTAACACAATGAGTTGCACATTGTGTTATACTATACGATTGTTTAATATACTGACAAATAGGTTAGGGGCTAGATTTAATATTATTATACATACATTGTATAGATTAATTATATTAATATACATACATTAATTACTAGATTAATATTATTATACATTGTACCGTAGACCGCATCGATCGATCGATCGATCGTATCGCATAAACACACGATCGTACATAATGCTATTTTATTTTTACTACACACCTGCCCCTTTCTTTGCACCTCCTAAATTTATTATTCTACTTTCAATGCACTCTTATGGACGCGCAAACCGCTATTTGTATGTAATAGATTTGAGCGCGTAGCGCGAGTTGGCCACCTACATGTACATATGTACATATATACGCTTTCATATTTAAATACACTATGTATACATAAATGATAACTACTCGAGGTTACTGTCAACTGGCAGTGACTAGTTTGTTGATAAAATGATAGTTTGGGGTAGCGTTGCAAGGGCGAGTAGCCGTGTGCACGAATCTGTCGATATTAAAAAAAATGGACCGAGGGGAATTTCGTTAATTCAGGACTGCCCGATCTACTGCACATGGCTGCATTATTAGTCTTCTTTTTCATTTTATAAACATCTGCCCTTTCGTTTGCTCGCTGCTGCTATCCCAAACCTTTTTCAAAATGTGCGAATTTTGTAGGTTCTGTGCGCAAAATCGCAAATACGCTACTGTTTCTCCTTAAGGGCCTCACAACCCCACCATGCGTCTCAGAGCGTATTTATCCGCTCGCGAATAATAATACGCTCCGGTTTTTGAGGCCCTTGAATAAATACCGTATTTAGTCGACCGTGCAACTTTCGGTGTTATTGTCGAGTGGTTGGTGAATGTAATTTACAGATTTGCAGCTCGCGCACCCCAATTTGGCGACACGTGGCGTGGTGCATTCGACTTTTCAACTGCATACAATTCGAGGGGTGGTTGGTCAGTTTATGAACGTGCAAGAACACAATATACGTCCCCTTTTCTATATTAAATTTTATGGACAATACATACGTAGTTACGTACGTACATATGTATGTATTGTGACAAACCAAAATATATGGAATAGTTTGTGGTTAGTTATAATATTTATTTATTTATTTAATAATTACATGGAGAGGCGGCATTGCCGATAGGCCCATGGGATTTGGTACACAAATAAAAATAAGATTAAAACAAAAATAAAATTAACATTATGGAATATGTATTATTTTTTATAAATTTGACTAGAGATTCGATTCGTTCATCTAAGACAGGGCTTCGTAACGTTATGCGCTCATTTTCTCCCTCGAAAATGAACACAATGCTCAATCCCCTCCTACCCTAAATTCATTAAATCAATCAAGACAATTAAAATAATAACTGATTTTTTTTCACCAATTATGTATAGAAAAATAATACATATCTACAGATATTTTCAAATATGTCCGATGTCCAAAAGATTCCTGCTTGATACTACATACATAATTAAGAAAATCGGGATTCGTAAGAATAGATCGTAACAAATGGAATAAGACTGAAAGCGCTTTATTTACCAAATCTGGATTGTTTTGCAACCGTTTGAGAGCTCCAAAATTCATCAAGGTTTTCATTTGAGAATTCTCGCTTCAGCAGAACTTCGCTCTGTAAATCGATGAAGTCGCTCTTCTGCATGTCAGTAGATACCATCCGTAGAGTCCAAATTAAAACTGAAAGGATTTCACATCCACTCTTCATTTTTTAAATCAGGTTGAAAGTAATCGTCAACCGACTCCATAAGATATTCCAAACCCCTCAAAATATCGCCATGAATCCAATTTGGAAGCGTATCTAACGAATTATTGCAATGTTTTGTTGGCACCCCATTCCTTCCTTGCAGACCTTTCATTCCTCCTCTGGTGAGGAAAAGAATCCCCGATCTAAGAACCTCAGAAAAAATAATATTCAAAATATTATAATTGCGGAAATTCAAACATGCGCAAGTTGAATTAATTAACTATAATTTTGCGATTAGATACGTACACAAGAATATAAAAAATAAATAATCAATAGTATTATCATAATTAATAATATTATTCAGTAGATTTCCAAAATTTTAGTTAAGTTCATCGTCATTCACGTTTATTTATGTATTATATATGTAGTATGTACATACATATCTATGTATGTACAATGTTAACGTTTTCCGTAAACTTAGTTATGTTGAAGCACCAAGTTGCTCAAATGCGTACACATAATATTTATTTGAACTGTAGTAACAATATTTCTGACTGGTGTTATATTTACTATCCGTTTGATTTCACTATGTATGTATGTATATCTCGCAGTTCGTTGTATGCTTGTATGTACATAGTTCACTTATTTTTACTCCAATTTCTAGCAGGTTTCAATACATATATTCCCGTCTTGCTTAGGTCAGCTGCATGGATGTGTTTGCCTCTCTCGGCAGTATTTTGAAATGTATTTCTTATACACGAACGTCATTTATCAAAACCTCGTAAACTGCATATAAATCAGAATATTGTAAACGTTGCTCTGACCTCTTACGAATGTTATCATTTATTTCCAGCGGTCTCGAGTCGAATTTTACGATATGATTTTTTTTATTTCCAAGTTTGGTCCATATGCGTATCGACAGTTGTGCAATTTATTTTTATTGAGCAGAAACATAAATTTCAAGTTGACATTTGTTTTGTATCTGGATGGGTGTCGTTTGCATGGTTATTTTTACTTCTCGTCCTGTTTGGTGTCCGTCAACGCTCAAATCTTCAACATATACGCCTATTCTCCTATTTTAATATATTATATATGTATGTGCGCATATGAGCACGCTTCTCCGTTCGCATTATTAAAACACCATAAAGGGTGGCTTTCTTCCGCATAAAGCTCATCAGTTGTCAAACCCATCTGGTCACGAACCCTGAAAGCCGCTGCTGTATGCTGCTCACGTCACCGCCAGCCCGCCCAGTGACGTCACAAACATCCCAAAAATTCCCCATCATTTTCCCTACTCGTTTTTCTCGTATATTTCCCTCAGAGTTGAAATAGTGAAACTGCCGCGGTCCCCAAACGCGCGTGTCCTTTTTTACGCGACCCTGCTAACCCTCTGTACGGGGGTCCTCTTTTTAAACCTATCGTTCGAGTCCTTCGCCCTTTTGACCCGTTTTTATTAAGTAGGTACATACGCTGAAACTCAATTCGAATCATTTCAATACATATGTACATATGTATATCCCTCGTATTACTATATATACATTAGCGTAAACATATGCCTGTCTGGGTCGTTGCGGTCTCGCTAGCATTGCCAAAATAACAAACAATTTTTACTTTATCCATATCGGGTGAAGTATTGTGATCGTGCGAAAATTCGACCTCGAGATTTTGACTGATTTGTATCAGGTATCATCCCGTGATCATCATGATTTCTGTAAAATGTCTGTATGTCTGTGTACTTTTTAACTTTAACTTTTGCTCCGAAACTATCAAATCTTATCAAGCTGAAAGGTCATATCTATAATTTTCACGTAAGTTGTAAGATATGTTATGATTTTGGTCAACATCCGCCAACCGGAAGTGGCAGTTTATTCTTGAACGAGATTTCCTTTTTTATTTTTTTCGCCTTTTTAAATATTTGGTATCTTCATAATATTGTAATATTATAATCATTGTGCTGATTTACAATCTGTAAAAAAAAAAAATCATCGAAATCGCTCAATCGTAAGTGGGATTTTTTTCTTGAAAAAAAGTCAAAAATCCTATTATTTTTCTTTGTGCACAGTTTTTGGTCCCTTACCATATTCCTCAAATATATGGATAAAATCATGGGTTGGCCACATCCGTTTTTTTTTTTAGTGGTGTGTTGGCAACAAGTCGCTATCTGTTAAAGCTGATTTTATGACCATACACCCATTCAATCAACGTTACACTACACAAACGGGCTACGGGGTGTACTGTTATTGCACAAACCAGCGCGCACGGGTGGGGGTTGGGAGTAGGGTTTTGGAGTCTACCGTCATGTGATGGGAAAACCGGCTAGTATTTTAATAACCGACACAGCATTTATTTTCACATATGAAAATTCAATTATGGTAGTTAATTGCGTGGGCAAACATCAATCAAAAGGGCATGTGATCCCTTCTGTTGACCGTGTATGTATGTATGTACATTTTATACACACCCAGAAGTTTCAATATATCCTAAAATGATGCGTGCCAAGTGTTAAAAATATGTGCTGCAATTATTAAGGGATATATGTACATATCTATGTATGTATGAATGTATAGCACTGACGATGCAGTCGTACTTCAATAATATACCCGTAAGTGACCATAATCGGTTGATTGATTGTTCCTTTGAAGGATGCCAAACAATATACGGGGAAATTCATGATGTAAAAATTTGTTCGTTTAAAGTTTAAATATTCATGATTGATTGTCGCAATCAAATGAAAATGTCTCTATCGCAGTTATAAGCTTTTCTTTTAAGCTCAATATTACACATTATATTGTTTCGCTCTCCTTAGCGGTATGTATACAATGTAAAGGTGTTTAGTAAATGTTAAATGTGTTTGTACAGCTGTTTATATGGATTTTAAATATAAGCATTTCTTGTCTAATATTAGTTGTTGTACACGAGTACTTTCACACATGTTTTTGGACGCATTTCTCGAACCGACACTCTATTCTACCTATGTATGTACATATTATACTCCTCGGTTCACTACTTCTCGATCACTCAAGCCAGGCGATAGCTCAGTGGTTAGAGCGTTGATCTCTTGAGCGCAAGGTCCGGGGTTCGATCCTCGAAAAAATGTTTTTCGACCTAAAAATTTCGTCACTGGCAAGATCTGGATATTTACTAAACTCAGATCGGCTGTGTCGTCTTCCGTTAGAATTTGCCAATATATTTAACTCAATTGTGTGACGGTTCCATAAAATTGGCACCACCGAACCAAATTCCTTACTACCTAACAAATCATTGTCCGTTCCTTCTTCCAGAGGGCAATTTAAAACCACTGAGAGTATATTTCCTTAGTTACTATGACAGAAATGTTTGTCAAATAGTGCAACACTTGGTATTCAAGTACGCCACCTTCAGAAGAAGAAGAATTATTTTGGCATGATCCTTTTTCATCTGCTAGCGGCACAATAGGTAGCACGCGCCACGTCATACAACGTAGAAGATCATTATTTTCTTGGAATAAATCTCATTGCTCGGGTTTTACTCTCGAAACAGATGTACATACATATAAAACATTCTTTCATTTTTTTTTCGAATTTGCAAACAGGCTCTGTCTGCCGTTCAAAAGTAGTGCCAATGTCGGCCACAACGGTTACTATGTAGAAGTTCCACAAATCCTTATAAGGAATGCGCAATCTTAACACGCCATTGGGGAAAGCGGTGACGCTATGAAAACAACGTTATTTATTTTATTCTCAACTTAATTTCCAATATGTGCTTATCAATCACTATTCTGTATATACATATATGAATCATACAACTACACATATGTTTATTTTAGTGCCGGAAAAGGGTCTTCCGAGCATGTGTCGGTCTTCTTCCCACGTTTGCTGCATCTGCACATTTTTTTACCTTGTTTTACGTGATGGCATCTGTCATATATTGTTAAAAGTTCTGTCGAAAAAAAAAAATAGGTCGTTTCCTCCCTCCCCCTCTTCCCAAACGCATAACCTCAAGTAGCCCAAATTGAATTGAATTCGATTTTCCCGCTTTATTCCTGCTTATCATCGGAGGACATCCAAACTTCAATTTAATTTATATGTACATATTGGATTCGAGTACATTTTCATTTCTTGGAAATGCACGAGCAGCTTCCAGCGTCGTGTGGCGATGCCCATAAATGCATCTCAATGCTTCCATCGCATCGTGAGTTTCTACCGAGAAGGATTGCACGTAAAATCGATTAAGTGAACGTGTTAGAACAGTTGTGAATTCGGTGAAGGTCAACCTTTAGACACGAACGCGTGTTTTGCGATCGTTTTGTTCCAACATACACTAAATGCACCACTTTTTTCTAATCGCTCCATTTACATATTCATCTGCAGGTAAACGATCGGTTTAACGTTCTCGAGGCGCTTTTCCATCGAGCCTGTGGGTTACCGTGCGAGTGAAATAAAATGTTTGCTTTCATTTTACACTAATATACAGTGTGGACGAAACGGAAACCCCGTTATTGTTTTGTATATGTGTATTTAAATGAACATAAAACATTTCGTATCGCGATTCGCTGGTTGAGAATGGCTGCTGGCGATTTCTCAGCACTTTTGATGCTCATCGAACGATGTGCACGGTGACGTCATCGGTCGCGAATATCTTACATTTGCAATCAAAGAGGTCGAGAGCCACACAGCGGCCTATTAGAACTTCGCATTGAGTGACCTCTACAGTCTACACGAATAATAAATAAATAAATAAAGAGCGGCTAAAAAACTTAATCTATGTGTTTAGACACGAACTAACGGTTTCACTTTGATCAAATAGTAAAATACACACGGTAAAAAATGTATTTACTCTTCTCAAATCTGTTTGATTAGTAGTTGAAGGTGGTCGAGTGTTTCAATGTGTATTGTACTAATCGCAATATTGCCATATATGTATACACATGTGCGAAGTGAATAATTGACTTTGATTGGATAATCCGATTTGGGCTGTGCGATTAATCGACAAATCATGAATAATTTTGCTATTTGCCACCCCATTATACAATATATGCTTTCAATTGTTATGCAATGAATTTGAACGTAACTACATACATATATGACTAATTATACCATAACTAACGGATTTGCCCGTCATATGATGGTGGATTCTAGCACCATCCCCCAACCCTCGCCAGTGCGCTCTGGTTTGTATAATAACAGTTCAGCCCATAGTCCGTTTGACACTAAAACATTTGTATAGTGTACCATCGATTGAATGGGTGTTTGGTCATAAATTCGCGTTGTCGACTCGAAACAACTTGTTGCCAACACGCCGCATAAACAAAATTCTTTGTCATGTTGACAATGCGAGCGTGACCCAAAGACCGCAGCAGGCAGGCAGGCAGACACGCGAATTACTACATATACATATGTAGCAGCGCAGGGGTCTGGCTGGCTGGTTGGGTTGCTGCGGAACGCATTTTAACTGCCTACTTGCTGATAGCGGCTTGTTGCCAACACACTATTTTTACTTTATTTTTATTATGTTAGAAATGCGTGACCGTAACCACCCAGATTGACATACAGGCAGACGCTTGCGCTAATATACTTACACACATATATATGTAGTAAGTATACGATAAAGTTGAGAAAATTATTCAACCTTTTTTCACCTAGGCTTTCGTAAGGTGATTAGCGAACTTTTGGAGAAATCAAGAACGACCTTGAATCTCCTCTGGCGCAAAAATTACTGGTCGTTCATTGTTCTTTTGTTTCGTCAAACGATTTGCCCCTGGCCAAAAGATAGACGGATGGTTGGTTGTAAGCCGTTAACCGGAGGTCGAGCTGTTAAATTTTACGTCCGAATCGAGTATCGCGGGGTCGGTTAGTTTTAACCGGGCGCCATAACCGTAAAGGTTTAATCTGCGAGTTTGCTAAATGAGAACATACCCGTCGTACGCACACACACACACACGCACGCGTAATGTCTAGGATATTTTGATTAACGAACGTGTGTTTGTATCCATTCATCTCATTTGTAACCCCCCACTTAACTGTACATATCTATTGATTTTTTGCACAAATTTTTGTATGTACATAATTTGAATCTTTTGATATTTTCTCGTATTTATGTAAAATATATTCGATGTGGGTGCTTTGAATTTTTGCGCAGTCACGTTTTAATTATTAATTTTATATTTCCATATTGTTTTCGACGTTGTTATTTTATGCGTACATTTATCGTTGTATACGTAAAGCGATCATTTATTTGTATTTTTTTCGAAAAATTCTTTGATATTTATTGGAATTGTTATATGTACTCACCTTAATATACTGTATTTTCTTTTACATGGTAACGTTACGTAAATTAACTCAAACTGGAACTGGAGCGATTCGTATCGGAATTTCTATCAATAATATAATTTATATAGGTACTTATACCATCATCTACATACAACGCACGATTCATTGATTTTGCATCAAATTGCCGATTGCATACTTTGCCAAGTGTCACTTTGATAATAGTTTGTCGGGGTTCCTTCTGTGCGACCTCCGCGTTGAACTTCGTCAGCTTTCGTCAATTTAGATAAAGCGATAAATCAATCACTGGTGACAGTGTATGTTAATTGCACAAAATAGTTAGAATTGTACATTACGACGATGTCATTGACGAACCTTGAACTGTTGAATTCAATATGCAAACGATATTTTTTCCCCAGCTTGGACGTTGTACCGAGAGGCTCATATCTCGTCAGATTTTACGTAACCCAGTCTCATCTACATATATATACAGGTTCAAATCAAAGGTGAATAACCGTCGGTTCACGGGCTACTTGCTGCCTCACGTGAAATTCCGCTAAACAGCAGAAAACATCATATCGTATTTGCAACACTACATTAAACACGTTGAACGATTGATCGAAATGTATGTATAATACTATTTTTCCTAATGCACAATGGTATACAGACATATTTATGTTTAACGTTTTCATATTGAATTGGCTATCGCTGTTCAACAGCTGACTATCATCATCATCATCATCATCATCATCACCATTGAACCTGTATACGAAATGATCGAAGGTCTTTCATTGTACGCGCACCGGTATATACCTATATATATGTACGTATCTACACTTCAGTTATGTATATAAAACGTCAATTTTATTATACAAACCAAGGTTTGATCGCATTGTTTCGTACTTGTACCATTTACATATTTTCATTGAAAGCTTTTCTTTTTTCACTCGTTGAAATGGTCAGCTGTTTTTACTTTATTTTTTTTTTGACAACGTAAACGAATTTTCCAGTAAATTCCTGAACCGTTCGACGTGCTCGGATGAGCCGCTGGTGTTTCGTCTAAACAAGCCACCGCGGGTCCACGATCTATTGCTTCATCCATCAACATCACAACGTCTTCTTCGTCCCGACGCTGCATTATGTCCGATTTAACGGCCAAACAGAAGAGAAGAAACTAGCGATAGTTTATAATGAAGCCCGAGAGTTCGCTCGTGTAAATCCTCGACTGTGTATCGTTTCAACAATGAAGCAGCAACGTTTAACGATACCTTCGTTAAAGTTTAGTACAGACGGCGTCTCCGTAAATGTTTATGAACACCGTGAATCTTGCTTGTTAATCTCCTAACCCTGCGAGAGTTTTCAGTGAAGAATGTCGATTTTTACTTTTGTCAATAAATGGAATTTCGCACGAGTCGTTGGTATGCATCTTTTTTAACGAATCACCTTCGTACACATCCAATAACGTAAAAAATGCATACTTTTGTTTGATTTTGACCGTCGTTGGATTTGCAGCTGTATTTCATGTTACATCTGTTCACACGAGATAATTCCTTAAAAAATCGATGATGTTATAATAAACAGATGGAAAAGAAATTAAATACTAATGTAGACTGTTTCAGATGAAAATGCAGTTAAACTGTAATTATACAGAAAAATGTTGAAAGGAAAAGTAGTTTTTATAAAAAACAAGTGAAAATGTCTGAGTGGAAAACGTAATTTCTATCTGTGTATTTTTTCCTCTTATAATGTATTGGAGCCATATAAGATTTGCGAACGACATAGTTGCATGTGACAGTAGATTTGTTAAACAAAAGTATGAAAGTAGGTTTACAAAATTAATTTTAATAAAACTAAAATTATGTTTAATGAATTTTGCACGCAAAACGTAGTCACATTAGATAATCATATTGTAGAGAATGTTGATAGTTATTTATACCTAGGGTAATTAGTGAATATGACTGGATGTAAATAAGAACAAATAAGACGAAGAATGAAACTAGAATGGAACTCTTTTGGAAGAATGAACATAGTTTTTAAATCCCTCGCTATGCTTAAAAAAAGGCATACAACCAATGCGTATTGTCAGTTATGACGTATTGATGTTAAATTCGAGAATGCTACGCAAGATCCAGTACACACAGAGAAGCATGGAAAAATGTATGCTTGGTATAACAAGAAGAGATGATGATGATTATGTATTGAGTAAATTCAATATTATTTTTAACAGCTTTGAATTTGTCCTTTCCCTTAAAATTACGGCAAGACTTGTTCAAATTAATGGCCCTCAAAACTAATAATTTATCTTACGCTTTTTTCCTTTACACACTTCTTTGCGTCGAATTTCATTAAAGTGTAATTTAATAACGCGATGCTTGTATAGGTAGGTACAACAGTTAGTTAATTACAAGTAAATCATTCCAGATTTATACTCGAGTCCGAGATGTCTTGTTCATTCACGATTTTTCACGGTGTGCTAGCGCGCTTTGCGATATAATTAATAAAAATATAATTAATGGCTCGCCATAAATAAATTAGGCAATTTAACGAAAGGTCAACCGCATCAATCAGACAACACAGTAGTGTATACTGGAGGCAGTCAGCTACCTATGACGAAAATTCGTTTAACGACCAAAACCATTCCCTTTGATGTAACGAAGATTTGTTTTTTAATCAACTTGTGAAGCTATTGCATGTTTAAAAGATTCGAATCAAAATGACGATACATTAAATTTTAATTACGATGACTCTATATTTAAATATTTTTACTTTATCCATATCGGGCGAAGTATTGTGATGGTGCGAAAATTCGACCTCGAGATTTTGACTAATTTGTATCGGGTATCGTTCCCTGATGATTTTTATGATTTTTGGAAAATGTCTGTGTAGCGGATGTATGTGAAATCGCTGTATCTCAAAAACCGTTAGTCCTATCTTACTGAAACTTCATATTTGTAAGCTTGGTACCAACCGATCTTTACAATTCATAAGATTTTCAAAAATTATTCGTCAACCGGAAGTGGAACTTTTTTTATATGGAGATTGATGAAAAAGTTCATGAAAAATATTAAATTTATATGCTCGTATGTATTTGAATCAAACTTGTATATCTTGATAGTACATAGTCTCTATTGCGCAAACTTTGATCGATAAATTAAATGACAGCTCAGTACTGCAACCAACCATTCATTCAAAGTGCGTTTGACCTGCATAGCTTAATTATCAATTAAAATGCATGCTTGAGCAATTGAAGGCCTATATTTGCACTAAGTCATAGATTCCGTTCCAGTAACATATTTCGATAGCAAGTACATACTTGCATTCAAATACTTAATTATAATATTGTACTGTATTGAGAGTATTATTTTGATGCATACTATGTAGATACCTACATATATTATCGCCAGTTCTTACTATTAGGTACTATTTCGAAAATGTTTTCACCTTCAAAAGAAGCGTAGTATTATTAGGTGTTTAGGAAGCTATTTAGTTTCCCTTCATTGAGCTTTTTTTTTGTAATTTGACTGTGTAGACAAATTTATACGGGTATCGATCGTGCAAATTAAACACCGTTGATCAAGTTTAATTAAAAACGAAGTTCATTAGAGAGGAGAGGTCAGTTTCAATTTGCCACGGTTATATTGAACTTAAAGTGTGCAAGATATTATTCAATGCACTATAATTGTAGATTAGTGTTAATTAATTTTATTTTTGGATTTAATGTTTCTCGTATTAAAACCTTGTAGGTATTCGTCAATTTGTTTCACCTGTGTCTTGTCTTAAACCTTGGCCGCCTAAAATAGGTTACCTTTGATACTTTTGATGGCATCTAATTACTCTCAACACAAACTTGGACACCCCCCGCGTGTAATTACCGCATCTTACTTACATTATATTATGCGCTCGAATAAATACCACATAATTTCGGTGTCGTTACGCTTTAACACCGTGGTATTCGAATCGCATGTCGAACGAAATACTTGCAATAATAAACAATTTTAATTGGATGTTCGTCGCTTTTCAATGATCGTTTTTATGAAATATAATAATTGTTTTAAAGCTCGGTACATTTGTAGCGTTGTAACGAGGTGATTAATGAAAACTGTAGGCATATTTGCCCATCGAGATACGGGAAGACCGTGCAAACAAACATCCACAATCTCTCTCTCTATTCAACGAGTATATTATGTGACAAAATGAGAATCTTGCGACAGTTACCCGTCTCGGGAATAAAACAACATCGTCTCGAATATATGGCAAAATTAATAATCCTCATTAAGGACTTGGGTTCATTGTGTGTGTGTGCGCTTACGCAATTTTGAATATGCGATGTTGGGCACTGTTATGTATGCTTGCAGTTTTAATTTGTTTCGGTAATGCAATCATCTCTGCAAGCGAAGCGTTCAGTGAATGAAGGATATGTGTGCATCGTGCAATGCAGAATTATCTGTGCGCTCAGCGTCTCTTTGCAAATAATAAAAAAAAAGCAATTCCAACCAAGTCATGATTTATAAACGTGGTGATACTTGACTCGGTAATTTGTCATTTAAAGTTTCGTAATAAAAATAAATTGTATCTTATATTTAAGGAAAAGGGTTGCATTGAAGAGGATTTTCCAACACGGATGGGAGTGTATTCTATCATGGTTCTACCAACCAACGGCAACGGTGGCAATTCAATTATTTCGTGCGACAAAATTCGGCGAAAATTAATGCCGCTAGTACCAGATAGAGAGAGAGAACCTTCCTTCCTTCCTGCCTTCCTTCCCACTTCCTTCCTTATTAATCACATTAGAATTCGTTAAGCCGTAGTCAAATCCGTCATGTAGGATTACCGAATAAAGCGGCATTTCTGCGAAAACCCCCGCATTAATCAAATTAGCCTTGGTCATGAAAAGTATGAAATTTGCATGTTTCGTACAT
The DNA here is from genome assembly GCA_022651745.1 of Parapsyche elsis. Classification (NCBI taxonomy): domain Eukaryota; kingdom Metazoa; phylum Arthropoda; class Insecta; order Trichoptera; family Hydropsychidae; genus Parapsyche; species Parapsyche elsis. The sequence goes on from JAGVSN010000044.1 coordinate 1,255,298, forward strand.
ACACGCACACGTGTGGTTCAACCCTTATTATTATTGATCATTTGTATGCGTCAACGTGGTGCAAAGTTCAATAAACGCTGCGCCCTTTTTTTTCTGAATTGCAAGATGAATCGTATGCCACCTTTGATTTTCACGTTCAATAAGTAAGTATCGTATTACCGAATATTGATGGTTTCAAATGTCTGTGCAGACAAATTGTGTTCGGTGTTGTAATAATGTAATGCGTTTCTTAAAAGATGTTGGTATTATTATACATGTACATATATTAGTTAGTACATAACTGGGAGGGGGGGAGTGTTATCATTTATGTATGTAACTATAGTGTACATATTTAGTTTAATTGTAGTAGGTAGTTGAAAAATGCAAGTGCTTCGCGCTACACGTGCTGTGAAAAATGCGAGCGTCCCGCGGCTCCACAACCAGTCAGAGTCGTTATTTTTTTTGTGATCTAAGTTCATTTTTATAATTGACTGAATACTTTTAAAATGAATATATCGTATCTGTTTGTAACCAAAACTACAATTTACTCAAAATTGCCGCTATCTATCAAAGTTACATAGTTCGTGTCGATTTTATGGCTATACATCCGTTCAATTAACGATACACTATACACTTGTTTCACGTACTGTCAAACGGGCCACGGGCTGTACTGTTATTGTACAAACCAGCGCACACGGGTGAAGGTTGGGGTTAGAATTCACCATCGTATGACGCGCAAACCGACTAGTACTTTATAAAATGGCAAGCGACCTCAATCTCACATTGAAATATGAAGTATACCTAATAAATATACCTACATATGTACATACATACATATGTGAATAGGTATATGTAATGATATTTTGCAAAATAAAATGAGGCAAGTCAGCATAAAAAAAATTACAAGCTACCTTTTAGCGACAACTGCAAAAATTCGTTTACGTAGTCGCTGCCACTGGAAGTATACATGTCTATGTACACGTATGTACGTAGTTGCATGCGGAAAACGTTACGGGTTGTACTGTTATTGTACAAACCAACGCGCACGGGGGGGGAAGGGGTTCAGAATCCACCGTCATTGACAGGCAAACCGACTAGTAATTTATTATTGTCATATTTTAACGTCGTTTTGATTTTATGATCGCAAATACATATATATCTGTGTAATAGCTGCTTCTTTCCCACTGTTCGTCTATCATACTTTGTCGAAAGCGTCGTAAAGACGTCACATTTTCCGTGACATTTAAATTTGAGCCTATAATAAATTTTCGCGTGTGAATGTTTCCAATTTTTTTTTTTGACGATGTATTTCCAAGGTGAATAAAGTTAAGTCATATCTTTCACATCGACTATATAACTACAGGTTTTAGCTATTAGATTTACACTCTTTTGTTACGATCTCGAATCCATTTTCTGGTGACTTGGTGGCTTATTTTTTTCCATTTTCTTGCTCAACAGTAACTCGACGTCCTACGCATTGCTCAAAATAAAACAAAAGTGCTAATGAAACTTGTGTTGAGTACCTAGAGTTTTTCGGTGGATTGAAATTTGAATTTTGTCAGAATTTTTCACAGATTTTCCGACTGCGGTATGGCCGCACCTGAACTTTTCCCCATTTTTTTTTTTTATGATTTTTAATTATACAGATCGCCTGCACAGCACACCTGGACGTAATTAATTAACTGCCGACGACACGCCTACCGACTGCCATTGTTCTAGGCGGCCGCGTGTTCCAATATGCTCTCCCCAAACAACTGAATTAATTTTATTTCCACCGCTATGAACTCGAATTGAGCTTTTTCGTCGACAAAAGCTCCGGTTTGTTAAATAAATTTCGTGATTTTTTTAATCGTCTGCGATACTACACCTGCGAGTTAATCCGTCGACTGCCGTGTGCGACATGAATTTCGTTTCAAACTGTGCAAAACTTTACTTGTTAAAATTATCTATGTAAATACATATGTATATATGTACGTATGTATCTCTCATTTAGTACTGTTTATTCGCGTCGTGTTTCGCGCGTTATTGCAACAATTGATATCGTCTAACCGTTCGAGTTTAATTGATTCCTCCTTGATATTCTTTTTTCTCGTGTTACATCAGCTCATTTGTACAGTTCTGTTTGACTTGCTCATTTACGTGTTTTCTTTTGATGATATTTAGTTCAAACACGACACATTGTGTACTTATCGAGTCTGTTTGATTTGTGTGATGTGTACATTTTACGTACATTACAAAAGTCTATACGTTTTACAATTTTGCAATTATGAATATTGCGATTTTCTTTCGCACATTGTCTTTAATTTTACAAATATATTTTTCTCGAGCAAGTGAAAAATAATTTCGTAGGATGTAAATTTAAGCTGTTCGTAAACTTTCGCTAAGATATCAAACTTTCTAGATAAATTTATTTGATTGTTAAAATAAAAATGAAAAACTTTTATTACGTGTTGTTTGTTTTCATGAATTCATATATTTATTTATTTTGTTTCAGGTGAGCTATTCGTGTTTTGTGACATTACATTCGATACCTACTCGCTGTACACATTTTGTAAGTATTTTAGCGAAAATGTAAATTCACTTTTCGCATTCGGCCAAAGTCGGACGTGGGTATCTAGTGGAAATAGGTGGTAAGCGACGATCGAGCCGGACGTTGGGATTTAATTCGGTAATTACTGCGTTTTTCAGTTTCGCTGATTTGATTTTAATCTTCAAAATTAACAGTCAGCTCTCGCCGTTATCTAAAAACTCTAGGGCGCTTTGGCATCCTCCCTTATTTTCCCGAGTGGGGTGAAATAAGGGTTGATAGCGGATAATTAATCTGCCGGTTACAAAACGCGCGACAAATGTTTTCGGTAGTAAAACTGCGAAAACCCGACCAATTGGCCGTCGGATGGGTTTTATTTTTGACTTTACAGCGCCATTTCTCCGGCTTTTTACCTTTGGGGAAAACGCACGATGAAACGCAGCAACTTAATTAATAGTAACCTGAAATTGAGTAAAACCCTAATTTTCAAAAGTCATACTAATTTATTAAAATGCAACCATCTCCCTAGTGCGAAGGATACTTACAGCTAATTAAACTGTTCGTAATCTCATGCTATGTTCAATAATGTCTTGTTTTGTCTTCAACAGTATTGTATGTATGTATGTTAACAAAAGTTCACCCAATATCATGTAGTACGACAACCCACACGACCGGTCGTGATGTGTTAATTTCGAAATACTTGCGATAGCATCGAAAGAGGCATCGTCAGATATAATCTCATTTTTATAGGTGGAATCGCTATTGGTCTTGACATTAAACTTGCTCCACATTTGATCATCGGCAATACGTTGTTTAGTATTCAGTACAATATGCGAAGGTTATATCGAGAGATGTACACTTGTACACATTTGATAAAACTATGAATAAATCATTATGCTTATGAATATCAATTGATACGATGACAGACGATCGTCTGCTATGCAGGAAGTTCTCGATTAACTTGCCCCAACTAAAGGAAAAAGGTACATGGTGCCGATAAGGATTGTGGTGTTTCCCTTATGTTTCACGTGTACACTCGCAGTGGGTTTAAACGTTATGGTAATGCGTAAATAACGTACAAAAAAAAAATCTATTGTTGGTTACGTGTATCGGACTCATATATTAAACGAAATGAAAGGTTGAGCACGTGATTTACAAGTTACAATGAACCATAATATTTATAGTTGTTTCATACACTTCAACTCCATTAGTTCCACGCTGTTTGTACAGAAACCTTCTACGTAAATATTACTACCTCGAAAGCTCGTGTATTTTTACTTTCGTCGACTTTTACGAATGGGGTGGGGTGGTGGGACTTGGTGCTTAGTTTTTGGTAACTATTCATTAACATAACAAATTCAATTACCGGTGTTGACGTTTTAACGCTAGACCGAAAATTAAATCGCGTCATACAAACGCGTACACAATATGACGATAAGAGTTTCTTACAGTAAAAAAATATCATCATTACCGTTTGCTATTGTAATATGCATATGTGACACGTAAATTGCAAATTGATACACGTTCGAAGCTAGTTTCCTGTATGACGATGAATAACTTTGTATTTTGCACCACTGTTGAATTGTTTTTATTGCGAAAACTGTTATTGTATGAGAAATTTTGAATGGTACTTTAGTGTGGGTGCTTTTGATATAAGAGATCTCAGGTTATTTATCTACATACCTCTTAGTTATTATTATACGTCTGTTCCTAAGTTACACCCAGTTTGACAATTTACAAAAAGAAGTTAAAAAAAGTATGCGATATTAAATTTCAATTTCTCCTTCCTACGCAAGTCCTACATAATATACCTACACTGCGGTTGCAAATCAGTAGCCATGGAAAATTTTATGTCGTCCACCTGTGTCACGTTAAAAAAGTAATACATATACACGCAGATGTACTTGTGATCGTGATTGACATTTCGGGAAATCGAATATCCGAAACTGGTGTCATGTTACCCGACAAGAGTTCTGTATTCCATTATTGGTACTCGCGTTTGCGTATACGCTACCATAATAAAATCACAACTGAAAAAAAATCATTATCCGGATGTGACGGGAAATATCTACATACATATTGACAACTCGCCGTACCATTGTTAATCTTGATTCGAGTCAAAAGTTTTGAATTTTATACAATAGTTGTACTCTATGCATATCTAAAGTAGAAATCATACAATCACAACATGTATGTAAATTCAATTTATTATTATTACACCCAGTTCAAATATTTATTGAAGAAAAACGACCTTTATAAATACAACAAGGACATGGTTGCATACAATAAAACAGTAAAAAAGTTCAACGTTGCACTTCACTTCGGCTCGTCGCTATCTTATCGCACTTTATTGGTCTTTTTTCAAGTCGTTTGTCCATACAGTACCGCAACGAGATGCATCCGTCGCACCGGACCTGCATACACGATCGCGGTGCATTCGAGCGCACATGTTCGCCCCGACTCCATTTTCCACCCGCCGTTTTCCGATTTTCCCGGCCGAAATTCGATAAATTCGCAGAGAAAAGCGCGAACGATCCTCGGGTATATATTTTACGTTAGGATTAGGCTCGTTTAACATGGCAATTCGACCGATTAATGCGGCGAGATTGCCGCGTGGTACATATCGGATAGTGCAGTCGGTCTCTCTCTCTGGGTCGAATGCACTTAATGCGCACGTTCTCAAATGTGCGCGCGCGCGTACAATAATTGTGTATACGGAAAATGAACGTGTGTGTGTTTGTGTAGTGTGAAAGCGGGTCATGACCCCATTGATCATGTCCAGGGGTGAGCGGTTTCCAGACGTTGATTCATCACTGAGATTTGTACGAATCACGTTCAAGAAAGTGATCTTATAAATTATTACGTTGACGCTGTTTGCTTCGTCTCTTGATTATCTTCACCATTGGTCAATTTACATATAATGTGTATAGGCGAATACAAATTGTTATACTCATCACGTTTCTTTATGCAACGAGTTTTTCTAGTATGTATGTATATTATTCATCATTTTCAGCCGTTCACCCATCCACTGCTGGATGAAGGCCTCTCCAATCCTCTTCCATTCCTGTCTGTCTTGAGCAATCTGCATCCACTTGACTCCACACATTCTTCTAAATTCATCAACCCATCTTTCACTCGGTCTACCTTGCTTTCTTTCACATCCTCACCGTTCCGGTATTTCTTGCGTCCATCCATTCTCGCTATGTACCACTTCAGCTTTTTCACACGTTGTGCTATATCTATCACTTTGGTCATGCTTCTTACCCATGTATTCCTCTTATGATCTCTTCTTGTTATACCAAGCATACATTTTTCCATGCTTCTCTGTGTGCACTGGATCTTACGGAACATTGTTGAATTTGGCATCCACGTTTCTCATCATAAGTGGCAGTACGCATTGGTCCTATGCCTTCTTTTTTAAGCATTTTAAGCGTTTTATCTCTTCTTTTTTACATCCAGTCATGTTCACCACTTGTCCTAGGTATAAATAATTATCAACTACCTCTACAATATGGTTCTATTCTGTGATTACGTTTTGCGTGCAAAATTCATTAATCATAATTTTTAGTTTTATTAAAATTAATTCTTAAACCTACTTTCATACTTGCGTTAGTTCTGTATATTAATTTCTTTACTAATGAAATGTAGATTTTTGGTAATTTTCTTATCCGTATCGGCGCAAGCGCATTTTATATATTTATTTCGTTTTCGTTTCTTTTGTGTTGAAATTGCACAGCATGACGTAGGATACGTGCCAAAACTGGTATTTGAACCCGACCCCAATAATTCGAAGCCGATACTTTTTTGACAACTCGTCCGCGAGTCTGAGGTGTGCCTTCGCTGCCTCACCAGGATTCGACGCGTCTCGAATGCACAATATTACGTACACCAACGCATTTCAATATAAATGCATCTTATCCGCTTACATTTTATAATTTCGACTTTATGTGCTTTATTGTGTAAAGATTGCTCACATTCTGACAAATTTGTTTTATCGGTTGATTAATGATAAATAATCTGTGAAATTTTTCATGTGTATGTACAAGGAAATAGGCTATTAGAATCACATCCAAATTTTACCCGGCCTTTGTCATCATTTTCTATCGCCTTACCCGAGACTTTTTTTAAACTTGGCCCGAAAGATGCCCGAATTATTTTTATTTTTCTATAAATAGATATGTACTTTAAAATTGACCCACCTAATTTATGCAAATTTTTCGACAAAGCGAATTACCGTACCGATCAAACCGACTCTAGCCACCACTTGAATGTGTATTTTCATAAGGAGTTCTTGAAAACATTAGCGATTGTATACTATTGGTGCGGTCAGTTAGTTTTTTTACTTTATTTTAATATGTATGCACATCGGTTCGGCGAATATTTTGAAGTGTTATCGATATCTGCTAAAATCCAATTATGCCCGATATTCTTTGATATATGTATGTAGCTTGCAGATGACAAAATCTAGCAACTGAGTCATTGTCGAATTTGGAGGGTAATCTACACACGCACACATCGATAGAAGCGGCTCAAGCTTTCTCGCTCGCTCCGATGCTCGCCCGTATATGCGGTCTCCCTCGCACCGCGGCTGTGTCCATTTTTGTACAAATTGTGTAAATAAGCCAACCGGGCCCGTACAGACCTCGACAGTGTCTAGCTAAAATGTCGTCGACTGTTTTGAATTTATTGGAAATGTGTGTGCTAATTGAACCTTTCAACATTTTCCTTTTGTTTATCAAACCCATTATTAGTTCCAACAAATTTATCATGCAATTCCGTCACGCATTTCAGTACACCATTTACATACTTCCATATTCGTATTGCAGTTTTTCTTTAATATGCTAAAAATTAAGACGTTCTTCTCTAGAAGTAACGGATACTATTTTTCTTCTGCATTTATCTTGATGCACGTCGGCAACGTGTTGCGTTAAAAGGGATTCTCCGATGGAGAACTTCATTACGAAGGGGCACAAGCCGTGACCATGAAGGTCAGCTTTTCAAAGAGCGAGAAAATTATGAGAAATAGGATACGACAAACCTTTGTATCCGACGCCTGAGATTTATATTGAAAAATAATAAAGTACGCCACATTTCAGGATTTTAGTACTGATTGTACGCCGTTGCACAATGCATCGATTTGTGTTATTGTTGCTGCGGTCGCCGTTAAAGTGGCTCACATTGGATACAACGTTACGGATTCCTCTGCAATTTTCAATTGTGCGGACGAATTCGCGGAAGGCGCAATTGAAACGCGCCGAGCTCGTATTTGCACTGGCAAAATCATAGAAATTTGCCACGTTTTATTATTGCGATCGTAAATTTAGATTATGCACTTGTGCAAATTTTCGTATGATTTAATACATACATACGTATACATAGGTAGTTTGTGTTGTTATTTTTTTTTTTTTGAATTTATTTTTACAATAACGCAAGCATGGTAATAAGGTACATAATAACACAGCAAGAATATGCACTAAAAGATGAAACACTGCAATAACGATGCACTCGAAAATGCTTCGAAGTGGGTGTAAGTGCCGTCAGACCAATAAGGACCAATATTTTGCCCTTTGTTGTCGGTCGTATGTGCACCATCGACTTGTTCAAATTATGCCGATTATATTCTTGTTGAAAAAGTTGAGGTTCAACGTCCGTGGTTGTTTACTTTATCTGTGTGTTTTAACGCCATCGCGTGATCTATCGTAAAAATATTCATTTTCACTCATTTTAGGTTGGTGTCATCGTGACGCCCGTCACGTTTTAAAGCATTTTTCTATGTGTACATTTGTGCTTTTGACTAAATGAGTCAGTCAAGTTGATAATGCGGTTAGAAGACATGCATGCACAAATAAATTAGTCACAGTGCACGGGTCCGGTTTATCTATTGTACGAAAACGATTCATTCGTTTCGGAAATTTTGAATAATTGTACGGCTCTTTCTCACTTCAAAACTTGACCTTTATGTGTGCGATAGGGCAACCGAAAATCTCACTGAATTTAAAATTTACCATGCACATACGAGTTGCGCGATAATGAGATGCACACCCATATATACCGTATCATTTAGTACTTTACCAAACCTACCCATCGAGTTTGTTTCTCATCACGGCGATCACTTTCTAAGAATAATTTGTTTGTCTTGTCAACATTTAAATTGAACTCGTCCTTTTTTTTTCCCCGTCACTAGGAACAACCATCGCTCTCCGGCTAGCACACCTCGTAAAGGCCATCTCTTTCTTTGTTTTTATTGCGTTTCGGCGTGAAATATAACACTTCGTCAGGACCGACCGGTGTGAATCCCATAGCCGGAGAAAGGCGATGAAAAGCTTAATGTCCGAAGCGACGATGGCGATATTTTGTTAGCGCGGACGGCTTAAATGCCCACGCGTTTACGATTTTTCATATGAAAATATTTTTATTGTTGTGAGGATAGGCCATCACATTCCTCGCTCGACACGTCGTAAGGTTATTGATTTGATTTTCGGGCGGTATGTACATCTGAAACGTGTCTAATTTTTAAACTCGCGGTGGGAAAATTGCATAATTTAAAAAGTGCGGGACAGGTTTTTCGCTCGCGTTGAAAGGCTTTTCCTCCGCGCCCTCGCTGATTTCGTACTGATATTTTTATTATGATTAGAGCGGGCAGCAGAGCGAGGAGTGAAGCTGGGGTGGAAAACCCTGGGTCTGTTGCTTGGGCAACCCCTGCCTCGCTTCCATCTTGTTTTCGCCGCGTGACACGCGCCTGCCTGTATTTATATCCGTTTACTTTCCTCTTCCCCTACGCATTTTGAATATTTTCCCTTCTCTCTTTGAAGAAAAATCCTTTGAGAGAGTAACAGACTACAGACGGGTAAGATAGACGCTAATAAGCTGGATTTCTATGCGTAAAAAAAAGCATTACGGTGTCTATCGCATTCTTATAAAAGTCGTGCATTTTTAACGCACAAGTCTGCATTTGGGTAGTTTTTGTTTCGAATAAGAATCTCGATAGATATTTCTACCAAAAATTTTCATTCAATTATGCGTAATTAATTAAATGGTCGATTTGTAGAAATTCCGTAATAATTAATTTGGCTTGTCATAACGATATCGTAGAACAGTTTTCGAAACCGATGTTGATTCTAATTAACGGAAATTTATTGATTTAAACAATACCTTAGATTAGCTTCTATGTACATACATACATATATCAATGTTTCACCTAATTGAACATTTTATTTATTTAAAATACATGGGCAGGCGGCATTGCCGATGGACCCCAGAGGTCTGTTATATTTTATACATACAATTTTTAATTATTTATATTTGAAGGATTACAAAAATCCAATTACATTCAAAAACTTATCGAGGTGGTTTTGTATTTTCAAAAGTTACTAGCTGATTTGGCAGGCGGTTCCAAACTTCGACCACTCTGTTTGAAAAGAATGAGTCTCTGAAAATTTTGGTTCGATTTGTCTTTTAGGACGTCTCAGTGTATATGAGATGTGCGTTTTTATTGAAAGTAAGGAGGTTTTTTACTGGGCATTTACATTTATTATTTTATACACTTCTATTCTTATCTTCTCGTCTCCAAAGATGTGAGACACGTTTTCTTCAACCTTTCATTATAGGGTTAGGTGATCAAAGTTCAGATGGCATTTTTGTAATCCTTCTTTGAACTTTGAATTTTGGTGTGCAAAACCATATTGTAATTGAAACACCAGTACATTTAATTTCAAAAAACAGTGCGAGCGCCTTCTATGTACATAATATTTTAATACTATCGCTTCGGGTGGAGATCAAATCGTTGTCTACCTACATATACCAACGTGGAAAACTCACTTTTCAGATCTGCGAATCATTTAATTCCTATTATCCTACTAGTATCACTCATCGTATGAACGGAACGGTTAAAATATATTTCGATTTTTTTTTTTACTTTGTAAATCAAAGTCGCATCTGCTCCCATCACGGCCGAACAAGACAGCCTTAACAGCCGTTTCCGGTACAATTATCCTAGGAAGCCGGCGAGAGCTTTCACCGGAAGTGTTCCCTCCCTCTAGCAAGCGAGTGACTTTCGGAGGGCTATTAGGGCCGCCGAAGCGTCGATGGTGTCCGTTATTACTTATTTATGGCCAGGAAGTGGTAACGGGCGAGAGCTTTACCTAGTTCAACGCACTTTTGTACAGGGCTGTCTATTCTCGCCCAAGTCTAGCCCATAGTCTGTCGTAGACCACTTTAGTCTATCTCTTCCCCACACCCTCCGTTTTACGTAACACTCTTTTTCCGAGAGGGAAAGCTCGCGACGAGCTTACGCATCAACCTGTCCGCACTTACCCGAAAAAAGCTTTTGTACTTAAGCACGATTGTAAGCTTCCGCGCACTCGGAAACCTGCTATTCGATGATTTCTTTAGATATTGTTGAAAAATAAAACATATTCTGTCATTTGGACAAATTCTACTCATACAATTGAGTAACAACCTGCTCACGAAGGAGAAGTTGTCGAAGGCGACTTGTCATTCAAATCACAACGTAATAATTGAAGTTTTAGTGTGTGATTTTTAGCATGACGATAAGTGGAAACGCTGAAATTTTCTCCACCGCGTATCGTGTACTTTAATTGTGTAGTTTTTTCGCTTAGCTGAAATTTCACTCGTGCGCTTTCTATAGCAATCCCTTTGCGAGTCCTTTTCATACGCCACTTCTCGCCGCTTTCTTCCCTTTTCTTCGAGGCTGTTATTTATGCCCACTCACGCCCTTTTGCATAATACCTTTGGCGTGAGAGCGCGTTGTTTGGTCTAGCATCCTTATCGATTCATTATTTATGGGTTGAATATTTGACTTGACAGGCTTCTTGTCCCGTCGCCGAATGTCACTTACACCCACCCACCCCCCTCACGCGTATTTTTTGTTCGCCATTTTTGCAAGCGGCATAACTCTTATTATATAACGTAAGCGTATTGAATTACCACATACCATTTACATTTCAAAATTGCAATCATCTCAGTACATATGTATATCGCCGCGCTCGAGTTAACCACATAATGTGAACTACAGTGTACTTACATATGTAGTACATTGTACATTCACTCGTCGTACGGATTTAATCGAAAACTCTTGACAATTTTATATCTCAGTGTGTGTTACGTATTGGGATATTTAAGCGCTCTGGGTATTTTCACGGTGTAATTTTCGCTTTTCGCGTAATAAAAATATATGTGCGCATAAGCGGCGGGTATTATCGGGTTAGCTGTCGCCCGCCATGACTTATCGGCAACTGGAAAATATAGTACCGCCAATATACAATATGGCGAATGTATGCACTATACGGCGTATTTTCATTATTATGTATTATTTTTGTATACCTACCTTTCGTGGGCGCATTTACCATATGGCTTTAGCCTTGTTTAAATTTTGCTGCACGGAAGTGTGTTATTTTATAATATTTCACGTGTTTATGTATAAAATGTTGTTCGGTTTCATTTCGGAAACGTTCGAAGTTCGTACGATGAACTCGCGTAGGTATACATACATACATATGTAGATATGTGACCTTTTCCTATGCGTCGTACACTTGCGCGTCCTGGAAGAAAATGACATTCGTACACGCCGTCAGTGGTCTTATAACACGAGAAGAAATGCTATTATGCCATTTGCGAGGACAGCCAAGTCAACGGGACCCCCTTAAAAGGTAGCTTGCGGGAGTCGAACTGAGAAAAAGTCGCCATCTTCAGCAGCCGGCACGAATTCGTGGCCTAAAAGGTACATTGACACATGGAAACCTCGATACACATTGTAGATATTTTCAGCGAATATTTCCGCCATTCCTACGGAGGAAGCCGGTTAAAGTCATGTTAAAGAAAAAATCACGGAGCAAGTTGATAGACTTAACGGTAGTTTATTTTCTAATAAAGTTAATATTATCTTTTAAGTATTGGTATATTTTGTGTATGGGTGTAGTGTGAGGTGATTAACCAGTAACTGCAGTCACGCTTCGTACAACTATCGGCTGTCCTTTGGCTGGGAGATAAATCTTACCGGTGACAATTTGCTCTGTCTCGACTCCAGGAGAGTCTCTTCTGGCTGTTGCCACTGCTCCTTGATAAACGAACTTGAAGAGGATGTCTAGGAACTTGCATGTGAGAACTCTCACAATAAACAATTTTCCCATTAGGTTTCGTGTTCCTTGTTTTTGATACTTTAACATATGTCGTTATTCGTTGTAGTTAGTTTTGATATTTTGCGTTTCTCAGATGTAATACATATTATATTAAATTGTATCTATGTATGTAGCGGTAAGAAATTTACTCTCAGATCGGGTTTGTTACTTTAACCATAAGTAGACATGCGAGTAAAGTGCACACGTACTGAATGCAGACGCATCTCGTTTCTTGCGGTCTTTGCGGTTCAGTCGTCGCCAACCTTTTGATTACCCCTCACATATTTCTTATACATAAACGCTTCACATAAAGTTGTTAGGTTTTGCTGTTGCGGTAAAGAAATTCACTTGAAGAATTAATAGGTACATAAAAATCTAAAAGGTTTTGGAAATTCATAATTATTTAAGATGATTCTTTTGTATGAAATGTTTCAACATCCACAACAAATATGATAGATTGGTTAGAACTCATTTTCGACATTCGCATTTAGTGTATAATAATCTTTTCGTTTTATTCTACCTATACAAATGTATCTATTTAAAATTGTTGACAATTTCTGAAGAGCAGGAAACTAAGAAACACGCCTCTTTGTATGGCACGTGTGTACTGCAGAGAAGCCATCTAGCAAGACCATCTCTTCGATATCCATGACAATTGGAAGAACCTCTGGTGCCATCTGTTTTTTTTTAATGCGTATTATTATTTTTCTTTGCAATTATGAAACTTTCGCATTGATTGGAAATTTATTGATTGATAACAATATTGGTCCAATGATTATCACGATTCTGTCGTACGTATGTACGTGTTTTGGAAACTATGTATGTATAGCGACATTGAATACACACCAATCGATCGTCTAAACGAGGCGCTAATTTAGCAAACCGAAACGTTTGCCAATTTGGTTTACGACCACATAAGTCGCATACTATGTATTGACAATAACAATAATCTTCCTTTAAAAATGCGCTATGTGGAAAATTTTAATATGAATTAACCAAAAATTTAGTCAATAAAATAAATCAACTCGTTTTAGTCTCCTTTTTAATATTGAACGGTGCTACATAGTTGTATCATGTAAAATTATTAAACAATTAATGTACCGTATTTTTTTTCTAGTTGTTGACTAATTAATTAATGTCTTCGTTTAACCGCCCGACGATTAGTATCGCGCCAATAATTTATTGCGCCTTTCACTTTTTATTTTAAATGTCGCCTTGGTGTTTACGGTGTCCGAATATGGTATTATTATACACTTTGAATAAATCAATAGGCAGTTAAATTATAAGTTAACTATTTCACATGTCGCGTTTTAGCTTATACACACTTTAAATTTTACAGACAAAGCTACATAGATACAATGTAATTTCGATTTGGCGCAGATCGTTTCAACTCGACCATGGCTAGTTTATAAATATATCCTATTACAGGATTTTCCAACCTTTTGAACTCCAAGAAGCTCTTCAAACAACCTCTCTAATCCCCGTGGATAACCTCATTTGCTTAACTACTAACACTTAATACTTCGCGTTTAAACAAAGGCAATTTCCTTTGTTAAACATTAGGATAAACTGTAACGTAGACGTTTAAAAGATCAGTGTATCGTTTATTTAATTCTTTATATATGTAGTTTAGTGTTATGGTTTTTTTTTTTTTTTGTAATTGTAGCGCAATTTATTTGTCGATCCTTTTTTAGTGTGTACATGTGTGCAATTGTCGATGAGATAGCTTATTTTCTCGTGGGTTCACGGTAGACGTAACTCACCCCGCTATCCCGTCGGTGATCTTTTAGCCCTTTCGTATTGCTCTGAGCAATTGTTAGTGAGTAAGAGGTATCTCCTCTGAAATCTATCGCTTTGGTACAGTGCTCCATCGGAAATAGAACGAATTCCGGTTACGGGCAACAATAGTTAGCAGCAGTAGCCTTAGCCCACGGTCAGCCAGCTATAACCACGAACAGAGCAGAGAACATTGGCGGATAGTCACGACTACATGTGTACGTTACACAATACTCCGTTAGCTGTTTCTAGTACTGCGCGATAAGCGTTTCGATCTCGTGACAGATTCCCAATATGAAATGTTGCGTGTTACGGTCGCGGCTCGCTCCTTTGTGTTGTTTCGCTCTCTAGACCTATTACAGCTGTCGAAACTCGGCGACGTGAACTTATTGCCCGAGTATTTACGACGTTTCGATTTTATTCAAACTGTTTTTTTTTTAATGCTGTAAATTTATCAAAGGTTAAAGTGTGCGGGTGGTACGAGAGGCACTCGTTTCATCGCCTTATTATAGAAGTCATCTTTCACCCTTATCTTTTAGGATGGTGTGTATCGTCAGTCCCGTGCTGCTGAAGCATGTTTCAGCGACGATAACGGCTCGTTCTCCCTTGGCCCTTATTAGAAGGGTGGATGTGGTCTCAAAGCACAAAAAAATAGTCAGACCCTCCTAATTGGTTGGCTACCCTCTTCAAGGCCATCGGGTCGAAGAAGGCTTAACCCTCCAGAGCTGATCTTCGTCCCTTCTTTCATTATTCGCATAATGTCGCATTTTCCACAGTGCGTGGTGTAGGGTCTGTTTTCATTTGCGCTTATATGTATGTATTTATGTTCATATACGCCTTATGTGCATCGCATTACCTCATCGTTCTTATTTTGAATTTCATCATCATTTTCAGCCATTCACCATCTACTGCTGGATGAAGGCCTCTCCAATCCTCTTCCATTCCTGTCCGTCTTGAGCAATCTGCATCCATTTGACTCCACACATTCTTCTCAATTCATCAGCCCATCTTCCACTCTGTCTACCTTGCTTTCTTTCACATCCTTTTGGATACCATTCCAGTATTTCTTGCGTCCATCCATTCTTCTCGCAATGTGCCACTTCAGCTTTTTCACACGTTCCGCTTTATCTGTAATTTTGGTCATGCTTCTTTCCCATGTATTCCTCTTTGATCTCTTCTTGTTATACCAAGCATACATTTTTCCATGCTTCTCTGTGTGCACTGGATCTTACGTAACATTCTCGAATTTAGCATCCACGTTTCACATCCATACGTGATTAGTGGCAGTACGCATTGGTCGTGTGCCTTCTTTTTTAAGCATAGCGGGATGTTGAATTTAAAAACTATGTTCATTCTTGGTTTTATCTCTTCTTTACATCCAGTCATGTTCACCTATTGTCCTAGGTATAAATAATTATCAACTATCTCTACAATATGGTTGTCTACTGAGCAATCTGCATCCAGTTGACTCCACACATTATTCTCAATTCATCAGCCCATGGTCCACTCGGTCTACCTTGCTTGCTTTCACATCCTCTCGGATACTATTCCAATATTTATCGCGTCCATCTGCCATCCCTATGTGTCATGCTTCTTACCCATGTATTCCTCTTGCGATCTCTTTTTGTTATGCCGACGATACATCTTTTGTAACATTCTCGAATTTAGCATCCACGTTTCACATCCATACGTCATAACTGGCAGTACGCATTCGTATGCCTTCTTGAATGTACATATGTATTGTATTATATGTACATACATCCGAGTATGCACTCGTCAAATCGGTAGACTTGAAATAAAATAAGTAAAATCACACAGCTTAAATCAGAATGTAAACAAATTACGATACAGCGCACTTATAACCTTGACTTATTCAGATCCTTACTCGCCGACTCCTGATTATGAATTATTCACGAGGTTGTATATATACGTATGTACATACATACGGAGACATTGAATCTATTAGTCGAAGACAATTTAAATTATTTACTTCACAACAAGTATCGGTGGATTCATACAATTGTCTCAAACAACCGTTGATCCTTGTAAATTATCATAGTACACAAAGTCGCGTTTAACCACCACTCAATATCCTAGTCAGTGCGAGTACATTTGAATATCATTGTTAAGCTGAGTAGCGTTAATTTTTTATCGTTTGAACGACCGAACTATTGATATTGTTTAGAATAGCTACCTTTTATAACGACGTTTCTTATAAAATTCTCAATGTACATACGTACATACATAAGTAGTCGGTGAAGTCCTGTTGAGGTCGTTGACAATGATCGAGCATGTTCTTGTCTGATGCGACCGGGACCAACAAGTCACTTGGGTTTTCAACTCGCGTATCTTCAGCTTCCTATGTGATGCAACTTGTAATGGACTTCGTATTACTTATGGAAACTTGTTTAAGTATAGATACAGGTACAATGGAATAATAGCGATGGAGAAAATTAAAAAATACGTGATTTTATTCCACGAAAGACCTTGTAAATAATATGATATAATTTGTTTTTTTTTTTTTTAATATGTAGGTACACCACAATTGCGTAGTCGTCGTTTTATTACACTGTTGGCGATGAGTTCAGGTGAATAGTATCTGAACTCATCCATCTCTAAGTACTGACGCCATTACCGGGCTTTTGGCTGATATCATCGTATGATTTATAACTTCGCTGCTTCTTACATATTAACTGTCCTTCAAACTATCGAAGGTTAAAGAGCACTTTTAGATGTTCAAATTGTCCCGTTAATAAAATATGTAACATTAATTACATCTTAACATTTTTATTAATAGTAACTCTCAGTTATTTAAATTTGTTTCTAGATCTCGGCACAGTAAAGTGATACCTTGAGTACACAGTAGTCTTATTTCTTCAAAGTATCAGATTCGGGGTATTCTCCCTCCGCACTTTCTCCGGGATTTCGTTAAGAAGCGAGTGGGTCTCGGGACTCGTCAAACTAATCCCGGCAATCATCCATTATCGCAACTTTCACCTTCATTACGGACACGTGGGGGAGTAGAGGGTAAACACACCCGTAGTAGGCACACCAACTTTTAACTATTTTAATCAAAAGTAAGCCAGCCAGCAGCCGTAATCGGATGATACGCCTCACTTTTCAAGACAACGCCCAGCCTCGACTTCATTCTCGGATTATAACGCTGAAAAGAGCTGATGAAAGGCCACTTTTGTTTTCATCTCTTTCAAACTCTGACTTTTGCCCGGAAAAAAAAAGTAGTGGTTAAATTTTATTATCATATAAAAATAAAAATAAAACGAAGAATGAAACTAGGATGGAGTGCTTTTGGAAGAATGAACATTGTTTTTTAATCCAACATTCCGCTATGCTTAAAAAATAATGCCGACTGCCAGTTATGACGTAGAATGTGAAACGTGAATGCTAAATTCAACAATGTTACATACATACGAAGATTTGCATTCAATACATGGTGTTATACATCGATACGTAGTTACTGTAGATAAGCATATTGTAGAGATATGTAGTTGATAGTTATTTATACCTAGGACAAATGGTGAACATGACTGGATGTAAAGAAGAAGAATCAAACTAGGATGGAGTGCTTTTGGAAGAATGAACATTGTTTTTAAATCCAACATTCCGCCATGCTTAAAAAATAAGGCATACGACCAATGCGTACTGCCAGTTATGACGTATGGATGTAAATCGTGGATGCTCAATTCAAGAATATTACGCAAGATCCAGTGCACACAGAGAAGCGTGGAAAGATGTATGCTCGGTATAACGAGAAAAGGTCGTAAGAGGCATACATACATAGGTAAGATGCATGACCAAGGTGGCAGATATAGCGGAACGTGTGAAAAAGTTGAAGTGGACACAGCGTGAAGAATGGATGGCGGATGGACGCGAGAAATACTGGAATGGTATCCGAGAGGATGTGAAAGAAAGCAAGGTAGACCGAGTGGACGATGGGCTGATGAATTGAGAAGAATGTGTGGAATCAACTGGATGCAGATTGCTCAAGACTGACAGGAATGGGCTTTCATCCAGCGGTGGATGATGGACGGTTGAAAATGATGATGATGATAAAAATAAAAAATCGTAAATTATATTATATAGAATGCGTGAATAAATACAGTTTCATTTGAACTGCAGAATAAGTGTTAATTTATTATAATAATCCTGGACCGGGACCGTATTTACATAAATTCGTTGAGCTAATCCGTGCAACGAAATTTTCCCGACGCCTTAATTCTCAGCCTCGGTATTTAAATTTTATTAGATTTTTTAATTATATTTTAATTATAGAATTTTCAAAAGCTCTTGTTATAAAGGTGTTCTTTTTTTCAATTGAATTCACTCCTACGTGTGTCAATATTTTTTAAAATATTCCCTTAATATATTTTTTGAGATTTTAGGTCTTAAAAATGTATTTTAATCAAGTCAGTGGGGGGTAGAGAGAGGGGGATGTGATCCCTGTAATTTATATTCGACTCACGGCACTTATCCTCCCCCTTACCGACCTTGGGCCGTTTTAATTTACAGCCTGTGTTTCTCTTTAATAATCCGTCACCTCTGGAGTACCATCATTTCTCTTGCGGTGTACATTGACACCCATAAACTCTTCCCGCTGAATATTGCCACTCGGGTGACAGCCTCTGAATCCGCGGATTTACATATTTTCATATCCTCACAGCCGAATAGGTAGGTGGGTATCACCCGGGTTGCGATAAGACTACCGTAAATGAATATGCATTGTTCAGGTGTCTTCGAAATATTAATGAAAACGGATCGGAAATTCTAGAACAGTCCCCGTTTTCTACCACTATCACAATAATACGGATGATAGATCGTGCAGATTACTCGAAAGTACGTTTTACGTCAATTTCCTTTCTATACATTTTTACATTGACAAAATATTCAGAACACTCAATCTGCATCGCCCGAGGCACTTTTTAATTAATTATTTTGTCAAATATAAATTTGTTTTCAGATCTCGCTTCCTTTAAAAACTTTTCCTATTTTGGCGTTTTCCGGCTGTTCGTGACATTAAAAGCAGAACGTAATGCGCCATCTTGATAAGTAGGCGATTGATTCCGTTGTACTTACTTCTACATACATACTTCTGATGCTATTCACTATCAGTATTAAAGTCTAATTATATTACCACTGAATGGTTGGTATTAAAAGTCATTTAAAAATACTTAAGTTTAATGTTAGTGTGCGCATATTTTTGGGGTTTTGCGGAAAAATGAACAAAGATCTGAGCACCATTCGATGTTTTTTTCCTCTCGGTCGTTTTCTGTGAAACTTTTCATAGGCTTTCCCGTGGGAGTTGAATCCTTTTTTCCGCGTAAGGTCACTTTTTCCTACTGAATCGCGATCCAATAGTTCATTCTCGGTCACGTTTGTATGCGATGTGGCGCATGCAAATGCAAGACGATCGCCTGTCGCCGATCGTTTTCCATTATTGCAGTGGTTCTCAACCGTCTTATTTGTCTATACGTAAAGTGTCTCCAAATTCCAAGTATGTATGTACATATGTCAGATTTTTAATGTTAACCTATTTTTATTGGACAAATATTGTTTTAGACTAGAGGTTACGATTGAAAATTTTTGCATAATTGATATTAAACACTGTAAATTATATAATTTTGTTTCGATCAGATTTTCTCCGCTCTCCGCTGTTAAATATTGTACATCAATAATTTCACCGTTGGCTCCGCTCAACCGCAAAATTTAATTTATTCCCATAGATAAGGTTTATTACTAAAACAAAGCTCATTATTCATGCCGAAAATATCGCGAATATAATTTCACCGCGATCCGCAATCGGGGAAATGTTCATAATACAAATATTTTCTTTTTGCTTTTTTGGGTATACAGTGAAAATATTTTTACAAGTGTAAATTTTGAATTGTTACTGAAAACATCCACGCATTCTTCGAAGAGAAATATGTATGAATGTGTGCGCTGAAAAGTCGAAAGTTTTTTCCGAGATAGTGTACTTTTACTTTATGAGAGTTTTACTGTTCTACTTTGAATATATTTGAAAAGGTATAAAAATTATCTTAACGTTCCAGGTGGAATTCGGCAATAAAGATATAAAGTGCCGCTAAAGCTGAAAGATTTCCCGTCAAAGCGTTCCCTCCGTTTATTTTCCCGTGCGGTAATAATAAGTCGAAGCGAAACTTTGTTTTGAAAGTTTGAGTTTCGGACGAGAAGACATCGTTGCGTTTGCATTATCTTTTATTTTTGTATCGACTTGGTTGTAAACCAGTTCTCAATTATTGTGGGGAGTGTGTGTGGTGATTCAGTACGTGTCACAATTTAACTGTAGTCGTATCCTATGTCCGCCATTGCCGGCATTCTCACGCTTTCGTACGCTCATTATACCAAATGACTCTCTTGTGGTTGTGGGGAAGTTGTCTTCAAAACTCCATATGGTTACCATTTACCACTTGCTCCTATCAATCACTGCAGTTCCCTTCTGTATTCACATGAAAGAAATTTTAATTTCTTTTACAGTTTCGGCGAATAGGGGACTTGTGGTTTTAGAAATAACGCTCTCACGAATAAAAATGTTTTTACGAGATTAAATTATTTTGTACAAGACAGGAGAAACGGATTATCTTGGACTCCTTGCGTAAATGTCTTTATGGTGTTTTCGTGTTGTGACGACGGATACAAGTGACTATTTTGATAACAGCCTGTCACCTGATTAAAGTAATGATAAGTAAAATACTTCCGAGTTCATAAATTTATTTTTCATATTAGTTGGGAATCAATGTTTCCTTTTTCGCATATTCAAATATTATTGCACAGTGATTCGTAAAACGAAAATGTTACCTATCGATTTTCAACGGGCGTTAGAAAATTCTCGTACAAATAGATATTTCGCATGTTACAAGCGCATTTGCATTCGCATGATAAATTTGATACGTACATTATTTTATTATTACCTTCATGTCAAATATAATATAATAGCATTCGTTAAAAAGATAAATAATACATAGTTGTCATGCCACAATAATTTATTACAAAATCAAACCGACACGTGTGATAAAATGAGCTTTGCAAAATTATTGCAAATAATTAATTAATTTGCTAAATGATAAGAAAAACAGTGTTTTTACGTTTATAGCCACGTGCTCACTATATTGGAGAGCATTCATCCATCAACTTCATCTGCCGGTTAAAGCTTATTAAGGTCGGCTTTTTTATCTCGTTTTGTTCGCTTCATTATCTGTTACGGGGCTCCTAACGTTTTCTTGTCCGTCTACTGCCCAATTTCGACATACGATCTGGAGATAGATGGATAGGAATCTTCTAATTCGGCAGTTTATCTTTCCTCTGTTTTCCCCCTGTTACTGCCAATGGTCGACCCTTTACGTTTGCACTAATTGAAATAGTTCGATAATGTTGGGGAAAATGATGGTAAGCGATCTGATAATTGATTATTATTTTCATTTCAGACATTTTAGAAATGTGTGAATGTATTTATGTGGAGACAAGTCCATAAAAGTAAAATGATCCGATTTCAGCTGTTTGAGAGAGACTTTGGCAACCCGAAGTAAAAGGGAAAACCGCAAATTTCTCGCTCCGCGATCGTTCATTGACGCACAATCGCGCAACCGCAATATCAAACGCATCTATTTCCAGCGTCGAAACATTCGAAATCAATTGGATAAATAGAGACAAAGCAAACGTGCAGATTTTGAAGACTTTCCAGAAGCAAGCCTCGTTTCATCCGAGTGCGAAATGAACAATTTCGTTAGCGGCAAACGCACACTTCGTCCGTTACGAGACGAGCTTTCCCGTTCGTTACGGGCGCGCTTTCGCCCCATCGTGAAATTCCAATTTTCAGCGCTCGAAGGCTCTATTTTCCCCGGTCGGTGGAGATTTTCTTTTGCGGCGGCTCGTAAAAGCCTGTAATTGGTGTTCGTGATGAAACATTTCATTCTAATGGCGGCCGTTACAGTTTCATGCGATCCGGCGTATCCATCTCGGATTTCTTCTCTTGCCCAATGGCGACATTTGCCACACCGTAAAGTTTTCCCCCTTTTTACATCATCGATTTTTTTTTTTTGCTTCACGTAAGCACATATATTCCATCAGATTCATCTCGGATGACATTGTACATTTTTTTTGCAGCTTTGTTGTTATTTTTAATTTTTCGGAAATATTTCCCTGAATTATTATTTTGAAAGATCCCGTGACCGCTATCGACGACACTTGACTACCCCTGCTAATGATTTATCGAGGAATGCGGTTTTATTATCGGTACACCGTCGCATACCAGCTACATATTTGTCTTTCGGGCGCCTACTACCGTTTGACCAATCGATAAACAGGGCATTATTTGAACAGATGACGATTGAATGGTTTATTGCCTCAATTAGGCTACTCGGAGCAGACAAGACTTCAATTCAATTTTTCTTAATTTTTAGAATAATATATGTATGTACATACATACATATGTTTTGTATTTTACATACAATTTTAATGTGATTTTTGTATTACTTTATCCATAAAACACTCGTTACTCATCATGATTGTATATGTATGCATCATATTGTATTTTAAATATTTATATGTATTTTTTTTTGTTTCAGGTAAGTGTCGCAACTCAATCATCTCATCGCTATTATGTTTTGGTATGATATTTGCATAAATTGTGATACATTTTTTTTAAATGCACATTGCTATTGAGCTATATGTACGCGGAAAAATTGAACAGATGGCAGAACTATCCTTAACAAAAATTTTGTTAGTTTTTTTATTCGTCATACTTTCGTTAACCCCTAATGTTGCAAGTAATCATTCACATTTTGTGCATCACCTGCCCGTTTCAAATTTCACGTCAATATATTGAACACCTGCTGTTTCTGACTATATATATATATATATATATACATATTAGCGTAAGCGTCTGCCTGTCTGGTTGTTGCGGTCACGCTAGCATTGCCAACATAACAAATACAATAAATATAGCGGTTGGCAACAAGCCGCTATCTGTAAAAGCTAGTTCGAGTCAACAGCGCGATTCTATGGCCATATCCCCGATTCAATCAACGGTACACTATACAATTATTTCACGTGTGTACTGTCAAAGGGGTTGTACTGCTATTGTACAAATCAGCGCACATGGTTCGGGGGCGGGCCTAGAATCCACCGTCACAGCAAAGCGGCTAGGTTTTAAATGAACTATGAATTATATATAAATAATTTTATATTAAGTACAACTTTCATAGCTGCTGATACTTTTAATAATAGTGTTCAAGACACGGGATATTATTGAGTGGTCAAGCAAACATCCGGAGGTTAAGGGCACGCGTCTACCTGAGACACCTGCCCTTTTACTCGCGACAGATGATTGCTTTTAAACCACAAACGCTTACAGGACACGGACGCACACATCGAAAAATATGAAATGATTGAAATCCGAAGAATTGGGCCGTAACTAACTGAAATTGTTCAGTTTATTGTGGGAAGTAAAGGCGACATCGTGCAGTCATTTATCATTTTGACGCTTTTTTGTTACATCGCTTCAACGGCGACGCTTCGGCTTCGCGGACATTTCTCAGTTTTTACGAAAATTTGATGAGTTTCTGAAGTCAGATTTGACATTGTTCCGTCGGATGTAAGGAACGATAACAGCGCGTGACAGCAAATTTTTACTTTGTTCATTTTTTTGTGGAATCACCTTACAAAGTGAGCGTTTTCCGCATGCACGTACATATTAGGTATGTACTTCCAGTGGCAGCGACTACGTAAACGAATTTTTGCGGTTGTCGCTAAAAGGTAGCTTGTAATTTTTTTTATGCTGACTTGCCTCAGTTTATTTTTGCAAAATATCATTACTATAAAATTTAAAACTCTCAATTGGGTAGGTTCGTAGGTACCTACTTATATTTCAGTGTGAGATTGAGGTACTAGCCGGTTTGCGCGTTATACGATGGTGGATTTTAACCCAAACCTCCACCCGTGCACGCTGGTTTGTACAATAATGGTACAGCCCGTAGTCCGTTTGGCAGTATATATAGTCTCGGCCCCAAGAGTTTCGCCTCCACCACACACCCCTTCTCCTCTGTAGTGGCCAAAACAGCTCACTCTAACGTAGAAGGCTCTCTTGCAAGTACATAATTATTTTTTTAACGCGCACGAGGATGTCAGGTATCACTCGTGATAGTTCAACGGTTAATGAGGCCACCCGGAGGGAGTTCAGCCTGAGGGGGTGACATTCAGAGTGGAGGCCCTCCAGTCACGGGTTGTTAGCAGGGACAACGATGTAAAATTAGAAACCAAGTGTATAGTCGGTATAGTGTATCGTTGATTGAATGAATTGAATCGTATGTAGCTTTGACGGATGGCGGCTTCTTGCCAACACACTGCTTAAAGAAATTGATTTTTATTTTGACAATGCGAGCGTGACCCAACGACACGGGCAGGCAGATGCTTACTCTAATATATGTATATCGTAATTCGAGCTTTCCTTTAATATACAGTGTGTAATGTGTATGTACTTCTGTATTATGTTTGCTTTTCTGCATGTTCGTAATTTGGTATTATTTGTTTATTGGACGAAGATATGGCAGGCACGTCGTAAATTGTTCGGCCGTCATTCGATAGCTTTTCCCTCTCGAATTTCGTGGTGTTTTGTGCGTAACGAGACCGGCAAAATATCCAATTTCGCCCAATTTATCTGCGGCCCGATTCGTTTGTTACGCGCAAACGTCCCGTCAAATTGATATTCAACTCGTGACGCTTCTCCGCTTGATTTCTGCCTTCTCTACTTCTCTCCTCCTGTAATCTTCGTTCTGCTCTTCGTCGACCAGAAAAATATTTGCATGGCAAAGATTTAACCCCGCCCCGTCGGTTGGCTACCCCACTGGCGTCACGTCCTCTGCGAAATGTCTGGAAAAAAGTTTTTCGTGAGATCATAAAATTTACTATGTGTGAAAGCTCGTGTTTATTTTATTGTATTTATGCTCTGAAAAAAGCTTTCGCCTGTTAAAAACGATCGGTCTCCTACGAATTATAATAATTACGTTGTATATGTAAGCTTATTATTAACAAGTTGCGCATTTTCATATGTGGTACGTGCGCGTTCGGCAGGTCCTTGAATGCTGCTTATGTAACCACGTAATGTGTAGCATAAACCGTAATTATGCTTAATTACCGTTACAGTAAAGAACTGGCCTAATAGCTTTCCGCGTTAAAAAAAAAAAATAAAATACGGATAAATCGGTCGTTTCCCCTGCCTGTATGGAAGAGAAAACGTTTCGTACTCACAGAACCGGGGCTAATACGTGTGTATGAACGCATGGATTAACCAGACATTAAACTCTGTAATTGCCACGAGCTCGTTGATAATCATGTTCACAATTTTCGTTAAATCTGACTGTCGAATGACGTGAAATGTTTCAATAAAATATACGCATTCCACTATCTTTCATATTTAATTCAATCGGCAATCGTTTCGTTATACCGACATTTTTTGGCATACCTTATTCTTCCTCTGAGCAAGTTGCATTCTTTGTACTCCTCCACACTTGGTTCTAATTTCTGATTTCATTCACACATCTTCCTCTGGGGAACTATTTAAATTACTCTTGTCCAACAATCAGGTTGTATCCTGATCATAGAACAAATTAAATCTTAATTTATAATGTTTAAGTATGGTTTAAATAGCGCACCATACGTAGAGCAAAATCATTACTCCGGGCGCTCAATCTAGCTTTCGATTTTTGCCCCATTATTAGAAATACATATACTAAAAGGGAACACTTTATTAAACGCTAGTGGTCGTTCAATAAATCGATTAACAGCTGCGAGGCGCCATTGTTCTCTGCCAGATAATTCCCCCACTAAGTATATAAACAATAGATATATGCGTGTATGTATACTGTTTATTCGAGCCATTAGATCCTTCCTATAAGAGACCTCGAGCGTACCTGAGGCGCACTTCCTGTTAGTCCAATTAGTCGGCCGGGCCAAGTACCAAACAAATTAAATTCCCATGATAGTCGAGCCTGTGTACCTTATTATTGTTGTTCAGCGGATCACTATCTTGAAGACTACAAAACCCTGAATATTTTCAAAAACCTGAAACAGTGTGAACGGAAGCCGTGTTGTGGTGTTGAGTGTGCTAATTAATAAAAAAAATTTTAATATACTGTTGTGCTCAAGTGTTAAAAACCCGATAAAATTATCATTGAAGATAGTCTTCTGTTAAGAAATTACTCTTTCGGAAGCAACGATACACAACACACACATTGCCAATTAGCACGTTTACCGTGTAAAAATACACTCGAATTTTTATTTTTGAAAGTAATAAAATTAAATTGTAAAGCCTTGTAAACCTCTTTATATAACGAAACGTGCAATTGCTTAATTAAGCCTTTGAGAGTGAGTCCCTGCGCTGTTGTCAATATTTGGGACCAGCATCTGCATAACCCAAGCATTGCGTAATTATTATTCGAATGTGTATTTTAATTGAATTTACAACCATCAAAGTGTTCGATCGTACACTAAATTCTCTACCCGTGTTTTAGCAGCGTAAATTCGAAAATCAACGGTCAAATAAATACATTACATCGAAATTGAAATTCTATCGTTGCTGGAATTGACGTTTTTGACGTGTCCTATGAGCTAGGTTTGTATTGTGTGTATAGCTGTGTATTGCTTTTAGTTCACTGCCATACCTTAACCTTTTGGCTGAGATGAAAGTGCACAGAGAAGAATCGCAGTTGTCGGTGTCAGCTTGAACGTTTTTCGCATTATAATGCACCTCTCTCTAACAAGGAAACGTTAATTCAATTCCAGTTATGGAAACACATTATTTCTCGGTTGCACGCGGAAGGGAATAGTCTACGCGAAGACTTGCGGCCATAGTTCTCTATAATGGATTCGATATGCTATAAAAACATCACAGGCACACTGTGCCTCGATTGATAATACATAGTTCTTTTCCGATTTTCACCTTTAAATTTTTCCATTCCGAAGAACTTGTGTAAATTGAGACATACATAATATAAAAACGGCAGCAATTTTGTACGTGCACTTTCACACGATTCTGCAGTCGTTATCTGACAATGTAAACTGTCGTAACGAAATGCCAATAAGTTTATTTATTGTGTCGGCCACTCTGAGATAGCAGCATTTCGTGCATAGTCCGACTTCCTCTTCCATGTACGAAATAATAAAATAAAATTACCGCATCGCACATTATAAATCGAAATTCGCCGAAAGCACCTTTGCCAATGTAATTATTATTTATAAAGGATTTTCCTTCAAAGGCAACTTTGAAGAATGAGAGCGCGCCTCTTTGAGCTTCCGAAATTGCAATCTTGCGGTGTTTTCGTGTGAAACTGGAAGAAAAACAAGTCCCCTTTGAGGGAAAACTCAGTTTCGGCGAACCGAACTTGCGCGTTGCAAGTTAAAATGGATCCTTAACTGCCTGGACACGTTTATACAGGTAGGCCTACATCAGTGAGGCCTCGAAAGCGTACTTTTCGCCCGTTTCCGGTTTGATTTTGCGAAGATATGTAGTCACAATGGAGCCAGCGGTGATCGGCCGCTGATCCTCGCCATAACAAGATTTTGCCTTTTGGTGGGACCGGCCAAAGGATAAGGGCGTAACGATCCTTAACGCTCGACAGAGCGGAAAACTATTCCTTTAACGGGGAAAATCGTCATTTTTCGCCACCGCACAATGAAATTCCGGTATCTTAATTTGAAACGTTTTTATGTACATCAAGCTAACGAATATACACGTTCAAATGTACATACATACATATGTATCCCAAAATTTCGTTCATAAATAATTATAAAAAAAATTATGATTTAATTTTCTGGTGAATAATACAAAATATCTAATCGGAAACACTGTACATAAATATCATTAACTTGAAACAAACTACATATGGTATCGAAAAGATGCGCTGAATTTCGAACGGATGTGAAAGTCAAACAAAACCATGTTAGAATGGATTTTCTTTTGATGGCAGCCAGCTGAAAACAATAGCAATTTAATAATATCTATATACAATTCAGTCCAAGGTTTTTGTAAAAAAAAAAATATACGTGTGTTTAAATGTAGACGTAATCTTTTTAATTAAAGTGGGAATAAAAAATTGCATTAAGTTTACCGTAGATTGACGTTTATAGTAATTATCTTCTCATATCGTTATTTACTTATATTTTTTTTCATCCAATTTACACGCAATATGTACCTCAACGACGCATTATATATTTTGCAATGGCGTTATCTCAATTAGGAAATTATACACAAAGGGGCAGCCATTAAAGCAAAAACATTGTTTGCATACAGCCTATTTTATTCTTTTCGCGAACGCGTTCTAGTAATTACCCGCATATTGGTGATTTATTTGTAACCATTCATCATGGTTTCTTATTCGCAAAAGTACACGTTTGTCGGTGCATACTACTGCTACGTCAATTCTTCCGCGTGTTTTATGAACCGCGAAGGTCAAGTGTGCAAACTATGTAGTGCAGCGCTTTTTACACGAGTTTCGTGTTAGTTTTGAATATGATTTGTGTTTGTATACAATTGTTTTTAATGGGCAGTGATAGATCAGTTCTCACCTTACCGCCGTTTCAATGCCGTATAATAATTTCGAAGCCCATATTTAATTTTGGAACATGTTCCTTTTTATTTCGAATAAAACATTAATTGAATTTATTCTGGAGTGCTTTCTACAAATCGCTGGTTGTTAATTTTCTTATTTCGTTCAGTTGAATGCTCATGCTATTTCTATTTATTATTAGTTAATTAATATGTGTGGTAGATACACCGTGGAATCAATACATTTAATAGTGAACATCAAGGTTGAACATGCTCAATGCTCATGATATGTATAGAAAATTATACGCATTTTGAATATTTATGAGAATATGTAATGCCTTAATATGTATATTCTTTATTTTTTATAGCTTTTTGTATTAATTATTTTTTACATACATTGCATAGTAATTGAATTTACAGCACAGCAATATAGAGAGAATTCTAGTAAAGACATACCGCAGAAGTTTTTCATTATTTATGATATCGTGGGTCTGCAATGGGTGGCGAGTACCCCTTTGATTACGTCACTGTTCCACTAAACGTAACTCCGGTATCTCAAATGGTACATTCGATGCATTTTCCTATGTTTAGCGATGGCTCGATTGATTACATCACCGTGGAAGACATCGTGGTTGTTATGCGCTTTGCGTTCCTCGCGTAGACGTGCACGAGCAGCTCCAGGTTTTTTTTTTTTTTACCTGATGGCTTCAGTGGGAACATTCGAATTTGCAAGAGACGATCGTGAACATCTACTCGTTTAGACGTGACGTCATAGGAGAAGGTCGTGCAAGGACGGGTTGTCTGCTAACTGTTTTTTCTGCAGCTATTTGCTGCTGCCACAAAGGCTGGTCAAGCTGGTCGTGCGTTTTCTATAATAAATATTCGTTTTTGTTTTTGTTTTAAATCCTATGAAGCCACATCTTTTTGTGCGTATTTTTTAACGACGGATCACGCTGTGGATGGTATTAACGTTAGGGTCTTGTATTAGTGTACGTATAGGCGACAGATGCTCGAAAGTACGGTGAAATGTCTCATTTTCCCAAAACGTTTGCTAAAAATACTTTTCATAAGATAGCTTATAAATCTAGCTTATGAAACAAAAGTATTCGGGATTTATATTGTGTAAGATTTTTTTTAGAAATATCGTTTTATCTCATCATCATTTTCAGCCGTTCACCATCCACTGCTGGATGAAGGCTTCTCCAATCCTCTTGCATTTCTGTCTGTCTTGAGCAATCTGCATCCACTTGATTCCACACATTCTCAATTCATCAGCCCATCTTCGACTCGGTCTACCTTGCTTTCTTTCACATCCTCTCGGATACCATTCCAGTATTTCTCGAGTCCATCTGCCATCCATTCTTCTCACTATGTGTCCACTTCAACTTTTTTTACACGTTCCGCTATATTTGACACGTTGGTCATGCTTCTTACACATCTATTCTTCTTACGGTATCTTCTTGTTATACCGAGCATATGCTCATCATTCCATGCTTCTCTATGTCCACTGGATTCTTGAATTTAGCATCCACGTTTCACATCGCCTCATAACTGGCAGTACGCATTGGTCGTATGCCTTCTGTTTTATAGCATAGCGGAATATTGGATTTATCGTTTTATCTACATATATGTATGTATATAAATAGGTGGATAAAATAATTTTCAGAATTTGGAGGTTTCTGTGGCAGCTTCGGCAAAAGTTATTTTTATCAAAAATTTATTCTGGAATTTGAAAGGTTCTATTAGCAACGGTACAGGTTTTGCCCCCAGCTCTTTTCGCGTCCACGTAATTATTTTGCTCCGCAAACTCCGTACAAAAGCCGCTGACGAAAATATATGGATTGGCGTATTTTTGCCCAGTGGCGGAACTTAATGAAAATCTCCAGAGTCTTCCTCAGTGCGCGTGTAAATAATTGCGAGACTTTTTTTTGTGTCGACTCAAAACACACACATAATACATAGTGTGGAAAAAAAATGTTCATATTATATTCTTTAAACTAGACAACGCTTTATTGTCGAGGGTACTTATGGCGATTTATCATAATGCGTAATAATGTATAGTGTCATTTTCCGGCGAAGGTTCTAAACATCTTTCGGAAGGAATATATAATGGAGCGGTGTGACGCGTCGGGGTCGTTTTACAAAAAAATAATGCGTTTGTTGGCGACCATGGCGTATGTGCGTCTGGGGATCTTCGAGACTTGGGGTCCCCCAGACCCCAGACCCTCGATTCAGC
This sequence comes from Parapsyche elsis, assembly GCA_022651745.1. NCBI lineage: Eukaryota > Metazoa > Arthropoda > Insecta > Trichoptera > Hydropsychidae > Parapsyche > Parapsyche elsis. Next base: position 1,286,524 of record JAGVSN010000044.1, read on the forward strand.
TCCAGACTACCCCCCTATACACCTACCACCCCTAATTCAATTGGCGTTTTCTCCCCGAGGCCCAGTTCGCCCTGAGATGCTCTGATTTCTTTCGCATTCTCCACTCCGCTCAGCTTTGATTCTTCTCTGACGTGATGTCGTTATTCTTTCATACTTATTTATATACATACATACACGTAGGTAGCTATTTTGATATTTTAATGTCGTATACACTTTATTTTTTTTTCCCTTGCAAATTTTATTCCGTTCGCTTCCGATTCATTAATAATTTACCACTCACCCGTGTCTCAAAATAAAGGACTTAAAAATGATAAGCGTATTATACCAATAAATGTAGAATTCTATGTGGTTACGTGTTCCAAATACATATTCTGAAACGTTAGTGAACAAAACGATCGTGTACAAGCCGAGATCACGTAAGTTGCATATGCGTGTGTGTCTACACTACACACATGCATACATATATTGGCGCAACACTGAAAACCTTCATGTACTCTGGAATAACGGCTCGTCGTGCAGTATTTTCTCGTGAATATTTCCTTTCTAAATCTCGTACCGTGTTGGACAGGATGTGCTGGACCCTCACAGGACCGCTTTGTCCACTTGTTCTGTACGTGTAATCACAAATATCCTCTCGTTCGACAGACGAATGTACAATGAATTCATTGCGTGCCAGACACCATCCCCTACGTGCATACGTGTATACATAATTCGCATCGCTGAATGTGTTTACTATTATAAAGAGTTCCTTAGCTTATGTATGTGCATGTGTTTATTTGAATCAGTTATTTTATTTAAAAATGTGAGGATTAGTTAAAACAACGGGCTTTCGCCAGACGACGACAATCCTCCTAACCGTGGAAAATCTCACCGAGGAAACGGGCAGTCATTCGTGCAATCCTGTTGAATTTTCCCCCCTTTAATCCAATTTTGCCAGACAGCGAAAGCTTTCACTGAAATTTATTTTGAATCTCGCTCAATTCCATCCATCCAACGCAGGCTGAATGGGATACTCATTCACCTTCGCACTCCCGTATTGCGTAAGGGATTGAAACTCTATATCGCATATGATACAGAGCCTTTTTATTTGGAATACTTTTCCTGTATTTGCGCTCTGCGCGAACTTTACATTGTTTAATTTTGTTTCGAGATATACCTCTGTGTGTATGTATACAGTGGCATAAATTCACTTTCACTTTCATACCATCATCACTTTTATTCATCTCTTCTATACATAATTCTGTTCATGTATTATGCATTTATTGTGCAGCATTCGGTTGCCTCGTTTTACAATGATTATTGTAATGGGTAAGTGTTGAATTTATTGCCTTAAGTGACTTTCTTAAACGTAAAGCTTTTTTATTTCATGTAAATGCTGTTTAAATATTCTTTTTCTTAAATTGTTTATTTTTTACTTTATAGATTATAAAAGCGAATTCCCATTGTTTTGTGTTAGATTGTGTACACATAATCCTGAAGACGCTGAAATTCATGGATATTTATGTTCGTGTTATTTTCAACTTTTACCGCCGCGTTACGGTAATTCATTTTTATTATGAAAAGCTGCACAAACGAAGGAAAAATAGGCACGAAGGCACATTTTTATAATAACCGAGAACGCCGACATTCATATAGGCATTATTACTTTCGGGGATAAAAAAAAAAGTCGCGAAAGGTCGCAAATTTTCACCGGGAAAATTGTTTCTCACTCGCGTGGAATTCGTGCGAAATTTTCACTGCCAGTCAGTTTGCCGTGAAATTACGACAAATAGATTCAACCTAATGCGTACGTTCTTAACGCGGCAGGTACATGACTCGCTCGGTTGCCATTAAGAATTGCTTCAAACGTACTTAAACGATCTAGTGGCATTCCACGTGTATTTAACATAAATTGAAGAATACCTTGACCGTATGACCATGTATATAGGTACATACAAAGTACGTTTCTAATGACAATTTGACAAATTCTCATATATATTTCGTTTCAATAATAAATTATAATCAAGACACAGTTGTGTACTGGGTCATCTATTCATAAAATGCAGGTCACGGGGGGGCAAGAAATCACTATACGGGGTTGAGGGCTGTTCTCATTCAATCATATTTCGATATGGCGTGTTCGATGCCGAGAATGCGAACGTATCGTAAAAAATATTCGAAGCCTTCGGTGTACAAACTCCATTAGGGTAATTGGATAGTTTGATGGTCCTATTTGCGAAATATCCGTAGGTACACGTAGTATGGCGGAATAGTATTTCGATTTAGCGAACCCCCTCTCCACCTCTCAATTTTGACTCCCAGCCTACGCTATAATGTTCGCATGTAAATTAATTTCCCCCGATGGTAAGCTTCGTGCTGGAACTTCTAGTCTGCAAAATTCGCCATAAATCACTATCGCTTAAAACGTCGGTGCCGATATTCATCGTTCCGATAATTGATTTTTGATATTTTGCCTTGTCATTGAACTACTTCAAAGTATACGCTCTTTGAATTGAAACTCGCTGAAAGTGCAGGCTACCCACACGTCAGTGATCAAGTAAAATTTCTGAATTTTCATTCAAAGGGACCCATCCTCATTCACGTTGCGTTTCTTCGAACGATTCCTGTTCTGACTGGCGATTCGGAAGTAAAATCGTTACGTGTGTGTGCAAAATCTAATCCAATCGACGAGATCGGACAAGTCGGACACCGTTTTACTTTTCCGATTTGACTACGGAAGTTAAAATCGTTACCGCACTAAGTACAGTAGCGAAAGACGCAGCGTCAAACTTTCGCCCCTATCGTCGTCCCATTTGCACCGATGTAATTCGCACTGGTGCGAATCAACGACGATAGAGGGTGTTAGTTTGACGCAGCGATTTCAGCAAGGTGTGTGCGCGCCTTTAACGATAATATTTTTAGTATATGTATGTACATATATTGCACCTACGAATATCTGTGATGCCGGCTCTTCACATTCCCGCGAATGTTCGCCAACCGTTGGCCTTAGGTGACGTCATCGAATGCTGACGAGCATTCGCATGGATGTGACTGAAAGTAGAGGGGGGAGGTCCGCCATCTTGCTTCGTTCGCATTTTAGCATTCTTTCAGTGCGTTGACCTAAACGCGAACAAGCGCGAGCGACCTCCTACACATGGACGCTCGGGATTGCTCGTCAACGCTCGTCTAATGTGAAGTGCCGGCATGAAGATTGCGGAAAATTCATCAACGTTGCATTTTCACCGCAGTTATGTTTGTCCAATTAACTGGTTTCAATCGATATTTAACTTTGTGTGCTGACTCCCTCCCTGTTGATTAGCCATCTAGTCCTCCGGGAGGGTGTTGTGGGTGGGTCTGCTTCCTTGCGCCCCAGCGCACGAAAGGGTTATTAGGCGCACCTCCCAGGAAATTGCAAATTAGTCAACCAGACTGTGTGTTTTATATGCCTTGACATTTTTTTTCAAACCAACGCAACGCAACAACGTCCGTCAAGCTATAAAATTTATCAGTTTTTATCGAAAAACCTTTGAATCTTGTCTGCACTATTTCGCCGCATTTGATATATCGTTTTCTATAACGAAAATTTTATCTTTTATTTAATAATACTAAAAGCTTTAGAGTTATATCGTACGTTAGCGCGATTAATCATCGCCGTAGTAAAACTTGTGAAAAACGACGACGAGACTGGCTTGCGATAACTCAGCTTTTACTATAAAATCTGTTCGAATTGATGTTGCAGGAGTTGAATATCTTGCGACTTTTAGATGTGACATTTTTCAAGTATCAGCCGTGGATGTGACAGACTGTTGGGGATGAGTTGGGGTGGTCTAGCCTAGACCAGACTTATTTGATTTACGAGTCATAATGCTGTTTCTTGTGTAGTCGCCGTTCGACTATGTCTAGCTGCAAACGCTTCTTATGTACCTACTTACTATATCGTCTGCCTGTAATTCATTCGATTATTTACACTGCATTGATGTTTTATTTTCAAATGGCACTTTATACTAGACGTATCCATTAAAATTAACAATGCCTTAGTGTCTGGATAAATCTTGCAAAGCTCGCAGAGAGCATTGACGTCGACTTTACTTCTTATTGAGGTTGAGCGTGTATCTCTGTATTATTTTTACTACATACATACATACATATACCTAGTAAGTACTGATTTATGCGATTTTCTCTTATGCGCAATACCGGATAAAAATAAAACGACGATTGTTCTCATGTCTATGCCGAAGTATTTGTACGCATTGCGGGAAATTTTGGCAAAGAAAATCGGCCCTGCTTTCTGGTTTAAAAACACAACGCTCGAAGAGTTTGAATATTATCGGCGTCGGCCTTCACCCTTTTAAAAACGTTACTTAACCGTAAATAATATGTGCCATTATTCATTTTGAAATAGTCATAATTCACGGACGGGAAGAGTCGCAGACAATTATGCTAAAACGGCTAGAAATTTCTTTGTACATATTTCGGCGTTTCGGTAAATAATGAAAATGGTGCTATGACGTGCCGACGCATTCAAAAATATGTGAATGAATGTTAATCGAATGCGCGCCACGTTTTATTTTCGTTTGTGCCGTTTTTCGTGACTTTTCCGGATTATGTCAGTTACAATTTTCCCTTTGCGCTTTTCGCCCGGCGTTGCGGGAAAATTATACAACGTATATTTTTATGCTCGATATACTGTGGAAAATGTATCGCGGGCTTAACACGTGTACGTACGAATTTAATATGTGCTCGTTTTTAATCACTTTTATACCTTGGACATAATCTGGCTTTTTAGCGTATTTCCGTTATTCGTATCGCCGAGCTGTAATACAAAATGACATTCGTGTAACAATATAAAATACTGTCTTTTGTGCGTGTTTTTCTAACACTGTTCGTACATTTGAGAGACACGTGAGAACGCCAGGGGCGCCAAAGTCGAGGGTCGCCTACGAAACCGCAAGCAGCCAGACAGTTTATTGCATTTGTGATTGTTATTGCAGTTTGGTTGCAAGTCTTGACTGTTCAACCCCTTGCCTGCTTCGCGTACACATTTGGCGTTTCTGTAGGTTTCACTTTATTTTTATGCGGCGCACTTCAACGTCACTTTGTGACTGTTTTGCGTATTTTATACCGGTGCTAAATTTACGACCTGCCAAAAATTGAAATTCGCCCAGGACAACGCCAGCGATCCAACCTTTTTATTCATTCTTTACGATATATGTACATAATAAAAATTTGATCATTTTTCGTAATAAAATAAAATTGTGTGAATTTTACTGTGCATACTGAGAATTTCAAATGATTTTTATGATCAAATTTAATTTTCAATGAATGATAATATTCACTTGTAACTGTTAAAGTGTATGTTTCATTTAAATTGAACAGGTTTCTCGAAGGCGCATCTAACTTAAGCGCAATTTCACTTTAAGTTTACATGCGTTTGATTATCTTAATTTAATAATTATACAATCTGCAGTCAAACAGGATATTTTATTAATTAATGCGATACGGTTGGTTTTATTGATTTTGTTAATTATCTTGTATGATGGTTTGATTTTATTCTGCAGACTTTTAAAAAAATATTTATTATGTATTTATTACTCGTTATAAAATTTATGTAAATTAGACCGGTAATGATCTCGTGAGCGCAAAAGGATGTGTTCATCTCGTGTGATTAAAGTTACCATTGTTTAAAACTTAAACGCTTGTAAATTTAATCCAATGCATACTTATTTTCATTTCCAATTCAAATTATTGTAAATGTACCCACTGGTAATTTCATTCGGAGCTTAGTAAAAAATATTTATTTTACTTCTCATTATTAAAGTTGCACATATCGCATTAACATACATATGTACATATAATATAATATATAAATAATAAAGTACGTTAGGATTTTTTTGGCGATGCGGCGTACTGCGACCGTCTCGTTTTAATCCTTTCACCCCGTCTCCTAATCCTGCAAATTTCCATTCGGTCCTGTTTTCTACGGCCAACATTTTGGGTCGGGCCCCCATCGGCTCTAATTTTAATGTGGCAAATGCACGCGAACACCGGGAGGGGCCCAAAATTGTGGTGCAACTTTGCTAAGTATGTCTGGAAACACCTGGACCTCTCCCACACTTCTCCCACTTTTCTCAAATTTATGCCGATCGTTAACGCGTTTCCAATTTATATAATATATTCAATGGAATTAAATTTTAATGATAAATACTTTTTTCTTGTTTCAGGTATGTTCAACACGCTTGTTTCACATATTAAAACAAATCTAATTTCGGAGACTGGTAATATTATTTATTACATTTTTTGTTATCGAATGGATAATAAATGTATGTTATGTAATTAGTCGATAGTGGTTAGAGCGTTAGTCTCTTGTGCAAAGTCCCCGGGGTTCAATCACCTCATGTCGAATAGATTTTTCGACCTTAATTATCGTCATTGGCAAGATATTTTATTTATTTATTTATTTAAGATGGCTTATACAGATAATTACAGACAAAAATTACTTAAAGCTAAAATTACAAAATAAACTTATTATCTACTAGCAATTGCACAGAGGTACTGTTTTAAAGCTGCCAGAAATCGTATCAATTTTATTTATATTTATGAGAACTTCTGGCAGGCTATTATATTCAACAACACCCCCGTGCAAGATACTTCTCCTGGATCTACTAATTTTTAAATTCTTAACTATTAACTTATTCTTACCCCTAGTATTATGACTACATATGTATGTACATATATTATACCCTCTTATTTATAAATATTTATCAAAATATTTTGGTAATAAGTTCTTTTCTAATTTAAAAATATATACTAACATGCACACTTTTAAGGTATCATTTACATTCATTAATCATCATGGACATAACTAAATCCAGATCGGACGTCCAATGTATTTTATTTACGAGAAGGTTCCACCCAAAATTTACACTACCTATACATTATTTTAATGTTGACCTGTTATTGGGCTTGGATCCTTGTGTCCTTAGACCTGTTGGTTAACTTTCCTTCTGAAAACAAAACAATATTTTATTTTATTTGGGTGCTCTCGAGTCTCGCCAAGTTTGTTTATTTGTTTGTTTTTTCAATTCAGCTTCGCCCGATTGTCGCGTCGACGCTAGCCCGCTTTGATTTCAATTGAATTGTTTTCAAAACGTACATTTATCAGGATCGACGCTAATCACCGCATTTGATTGAATGGGCTCAACAATCGCAGTATCGGATTTAAACTGGCGTATAATTAACCGGGCACGATCGTGTTTCAGACCGTATAATTTACCGAAATAAACTACCGGTAAACCGGGAAACGCCGAAGTGGCGTATAATTAAACGCGCAGCTCAAAACTTCAAATCAACACTGCAATGTCATGTTTAGAACGGGATCTTTTGTTATATCGAAACGATAATGTGTGGTATGTTGATATTTTACACTTTGCTGCGGCCGGGCAGTTCGTTTCCGTGATAGATTTTTCGGTGAAATCCAATTGTCGACACGGGCTCGTTTTCAATTATTATGGATCGTTTTGTTTGCTTTTGGGTCAAATAACGACGTGTAGGTAGGTAGTACCCTCTCGGTAAATAAACGCAAGCCCTGTACAAAACTCGTTTCGGAGACCCAGACGTGGTGCTCTATTTGCCCATCGGTATTAAGCATGTGACCTGTAGTTAGGCACCCCTGACGGTCGCTATCGAACGATTAATTTAAGGGGCTTTCGTATGAAACTATGCAATTTTGCATACATACATACGAGGATTTGCATTCAATACATGGTGTTATACATCGATATATTGTAGAGATATGTAGTTGATAGCTATTTATACCTAGGACAAATGGTGAACATAACTGGATGTAAAGAAGAAGAATCAAACTAGGATGGAGTGCTTTTGGAAGAATGAACATTGTTTTTAAAATTTTAAATCCAACATTCCGCTATGCTTAAAAAATAAGGCATACGACCAATGCGTACTGCCAGTTATGACGTATGGATGTAAAACGTGGATGCTAAATTCAAGAATGTTACGCAAGATCCAGTGCACACAGAGACGCATGGAAAGATGTATGCTCGGTATAACGAGAAAAGATCGTAAGAGGTAAGAAGCATGACCAAAGTGTCAGATATAGCGGAACGTGTGAAAAAGTTGGTGTGGATACATAGCGATAAGAATGGATAGCAGATGGACTCGAGAAATACTGGAATAGTATCCGAGAGGATGTGATAGAAAGCGAGGTAGACCGAGTCGAAGATGGGCTGATGAATTAAGAATGTGTAGAGTCAAGTGGATGCAGATTGCTCAAGACGGACAGGAATGGAAGAGGATTTCAGAGGTCTTCATCCAGCAGTGGATGGTGAACGGCTGAAAATGATGATGATACATCGATCGGTCTAAAGTATGTATATTTCTCGTAGATAATTGGTACAAAGTTTGTATGTGTCAGTATTTTTATTTTCTCGCTGAGCTTTAAATCTCGCTAAATTCTTTTCTTCTTTCTCTGCCTTTCACCATTCGCAAAAGTGGCATTTTTCTCCGAGATTTGGAGCGGCTTTGGTATGAGATTTGGCCGCGAATGGTACACTCGCTCACCGGGTATTATTTTTCTTTCAGTTCGTCTATCCGCCGCCTAATTTATGCAAGACTTTTTCTGTGTGTTCGTGCGGCCGAGTAGAGAACTTCTTCGGCCCTTTATCTATCAGCTTCTCCACCCCTTCGCTTTTTTTTTTTTTTTTTTTTTTTTTCATATCTGAATCTTTCTGAAGTTTGCGTTTGAGGCGTGTGCGGTGTGTATTATTTGAACGGGCTTATTGATCCGCCCGGAAGCTGTCGGGAACAAAAGCCCGTTCCTCCGCCGCCATAATAATATTCAGGAAGGGCTCACCGCCCACTGTTTATGTACGCATAAATTATTGGCATTTGTCGGGGATGTACTCAAATCGACAATGTCACAAACACAACAATTTTTTGAATTGTTTCAAGTGACGGTATAAATTTCGTTTGCGAGGAAACACACATATGTACATACATACATATATTGATCGTCGACTTTTTGGAAAATAATCGGGTGTCGATTAATAATACATAGGTTTAATTTTTGAATCCTCCAGTGGAAATGTGATTTTTCAAGGCTGACGTTTTCAAAGCCATGCGGTTTTGTGGGTGTTTTCCTGTTGAATGGCGACGTCTGAATTTCTATCTCGAGGACATTAATACCCCATCTTTTTGTCCTTTGTCGAAGAATCTTTTGAGCCGATTCGTTGAACCTCATTAAACAATAAGAGTTCCTCGCTTTAAATCGCCATTTATTTGTCTCTGATGTCGTCTGTCGCTCCTCGTGTCGTTCGTTTGGTGTGAATAAATTTTAAATGAAAACACTATAAGTGAATAAAATACGTTTGAAATTTTATTTATTCTCCTATGGGTAATGGCTCGATGTAAATTTCGCAGCAAGGGTGGTTTCCCCACTTTTTTTCAACAGCTAAGATAGATTTTTCACAATTATTATCACATTTTCTTTATCCGTGTTGTGACAGCGGAAGCGAGATCGAAGTCTCAATCTACTGTTAGAACCCCCCCCCCCCCCGTCTGTGGAGATTTTCTCCTCTGAACAAAAGCGAAAATAATTTTTGTCGTTCACCTGTCTTGCCACGTATTTTATGAATCGATATTTCCCTACGTTATCTCGTACCTTCCTATACCGCGACCGTGAACAAAATAAAAGTGCCAAGCGCCTTTCTAACAGAGTCTAATTTACTTAAGGCGATTATGCAAATTGAAAATTCTGCTTTCTTGGACTTCCTCGGGGCTTACACACCCTCCCGCTTTTGCTTTATTCTATTGTACACCCCACTAGTAGCCATTTGCACTATTTTCACCTATTTCACCGCATATTGATATCGGCTTACTGAAATTTTCACTTTTTATCACAATATGCTCTGAGGAAACCCTAAAAATTTTCAACATATCATATTGTGTGCTGAAAATTGGATTTTTATATGAAATAGAATCTACACAATATTCAATATTATATATATGTATGTATAATAGCCCTAATTCCGGCTGTCTGTCTTTCTGTCTGCTGATAACGCTCGCCTCGGTAAATAATTAAAAAACCAGAACGTCGCACGAGTGGGATTTGAACCCGGTATCACTGATTCAGAATGTATAAATCGGTTGAAAGTTCGCGACTTTGATAAATTGTTACGTTGTTGTTATTATAACGCGCCATAGATGGCGCTTTGTTGCACAGATGCAACGACTATAAAAACTATTAAATTTAATATTATTTTTCAGTACGGGTGATGAGAAACTGCTCCGTTGATATTCAACGGGCTTACACTGGTATATACATATATATAACATTAACATACATAGATATCTCAACCCTTCTCCAATGTTGTGTTTAGGATTACACCCAGCGCACACTTTTCTTTTACGTTGTTGGAAACCGACACTCCCTGTCGTTAAACACCGTTCATTGCGAACCCCTCCGGCATTTTTGCGAGCTTTTTCCACCACCTCATCGTCTACCTCCCCCCTGAACCGAACACGACGAGTCAATCCGCCCACCCCTGCAATTAATTAGTTAACGGCGAGACGTATACGAAATTGAATGAAACGAGAACGGAAACCTCTCGACTGTATCATTGCTCTCGTCCTGGGAACGAATTCGCATATTTATAGTAGCGCTAACCGGAGCTTAATTAGATAGAACCGGGGGGGGGGGGGGCGCACCCCCGTTCGAGAATCGCAGGTAATGGAAAAACAGATATATTGCTCCGAAATAAGGGAACGAAGAAAGAAAACAAAAGAAATAATAGAACGTTGGTTAATTTTTGCGGGAATTTACTTGATGTAAACCTTGAGAAATTTCTTTTATTTATTTCATTTTTTTGTTTGAACTGTGAACCTCTTTTTATCGTGTTTTAATTTTGACATTTTTAATTTTCTTCATACACTACAAGTTTACGCTTTTTTTTTTGAACGTACCTACAAATATATTTTTTGGATTCTATAAAAGCTTACATTTTTGCCTAGTACTACATTATTTTTACAATACGATTTTATTCAATAGATTTTCTTTATATTATTTTGAACATTTTTGCTTAATAAGGTGTTTTCCTCGAATCGTTAACGACGCAAAGTATAAAGAAAATTGTCTTCATGGCAGAATTTTTTTTTTTTTTTGCTCCTTCGAGAGTTTGTTTCGTTATCATCATAATACCTTGTACCTATGTATTGAATATTTTTGTTTCTCAATTAATATAAATTTAACAAACGTATCAAAATAAAAATAAAATCACATTATTTGTATAATAGCCGAAATCCGTCTGTCTGCTGATAACGCTCGCTGAGGGAAATAATTAATAAACCAGAACGAGTGGGATTTGAACCCGAGATCGCCAGGTTGGGAGGAATCGTGCTTGCACTATCTTCCAAACGGAGGCGATGACGGACGTATTATAATTGGCCAATATTTATTCTTAAAGGGTTTGCGACTTTGCTAAATTGTTACATTGTTGTTATTATAACGCGCCATAGATGGCGCTCGTTTGCACAGATGCAACAACTATAAAAACTATTAAATTTAATATTATTTTTCAGTACGGGTGATGAGAAACCGCTCCGTTGATATTCAATGGGCTTACACTAACTAGTTCATTATATTAACCGATTAACCTATACGTACCATAATATTACAAGTCCTTTAATTTTTGTTTATTAAAATTAAAGTGAAGCATATTATTTCCTTCGCCTCCTGTGGAATTTGAGATGTTACTAGACACGTGCGCGATATTCATTGGTCCGGGTCATCCATGGGTGATTTCCCGCACGCACTCCACCTCTATCGATCCGTGGCCGTGCGAACAGTGACTAAGTGACCGACAAAAACATGTGTTTTGACGATCACGGTGATTTGTAACTCCCCAACACGTGAGCCTAGCCGGAAAACGAAAAGAAAACCCACTTTTCATTCGACACTCACCCCCCCCAAATGCAGTGTCTGAGACTCCCTTCGAGCCCAATCCGTCGCGTCGGTGTCGTTTTAATTCACACCGGGAATTTCCCCCGGTCGTTAGGGCCGATTTATGCCGGCACGTGGACCCGCATACTTCCAATCAATCTGTTTCATACCCGACAATCTGTCACTAGGCTATATGAAGGGGCACGTGGAAAAACGCAAGTGCTATAAAGTGCATTCATCTCAGTAGGTCTTTCGAGACCTTCTGAGATGAATTTGATTGAGAATTTTAATTTAGAACAAAACTCTGCATACAATACCTTGTTTTTATCAATATCTCAAAGCGATAGATCTATCGGCTGCATATCTATGTACATACATACATATAGGTACATACATAGTTGTGTGTATGTGAAACTTAGGTCCATAAAAATGTTGCATAGCATACATTTCCATTTGCCTCTTCATTGTACATATGTACATGCATATATGTATATAACACATTATTGCGAACGTTGAACGGTGAGCACGTTCCGTTCGAGTGATAGTAATCAATATCCGCACTATGGAGGAGGCGATGGCTCTGCAGAAGTCAATTCTGCAAGGACTCACAGGGCCGAACGTGATGTCTAAGGACCAGCGGTCCAAGATCATCATGGATGTGGAGCAGCTGGTGACTATTGTTGCAATTGCTGTCGGTGAGAGCGCTGCATACAGTCGTATTGTTGATACGATTGAAGTACTGTGTGGTGAGGTGTGTGACATCAAGTCACCGATGTCCTTGTCCCATACGGCATTATCATCCCAGTTGGTACCAGCAGTATCATTGCCTGGATCATCGGCTATGGATAGGGTTTCAAGCATACCGCCGGCATTGGTGACAACAACACCCGTATCCGTTCCTGTACCTGTACATGCAAGCTATGCAACTGTTGCTGCTACGGCTTCTAAATTGGAAACTACAATGACTACCGTTAATGGTGCTGTGAATGCTGGTATGAAAAAGCAACGCCACCAGGCGACGCCACGGCCGTCGGAGTATAAACAAACGTGTCCAAACGAATGTCGATGCTCTGAACGCTTCTAGGGCTTCGTGCAGCTTGGGAGAGGCTGCTTCTGCTGCTGCTCCTGTTTCGGTACTTGATGTGGCTCCAATGGCTTACTTATCTTCGGCACCTACCGCTAAGAGGAGTTCTGTATCAAGACGGTTCGTTCGTGGTACTGGTGACCTTGACGATAGGTTGGTGGCCTCGTTGAGGCTAAATTATGTGCATGTTTTTCATTTAAGACTGGACACCACCAGTGATATGGTGCGTGATTATGTTAAGCGTAAATTAGATGTTGACTTATTAGTGGAAAAAATTGTTACGACCAAATCTTACTCGTCTTTTAAAATTACTGTCCCTGATGAATTTTTAAACAAAACGATTGATCCCAATATGTGGCCTCCTGGCATAGCTGTGAAAAAATGGTTTCACTAGACAGTGTAGGCACGTAGGATTGTGTACCAAGTTGCAAATTTAAATATTATGTTTGATCATGTATATTTTTATTTTGTAAAAGCTTAATTTTAGGCGTAAAACTTGTTCTTTGTTTGTAACTATTTTGGCTGTATTGTGTTATGTAGAATTAATTTATTTTATGTTGTACTTTATGAGCTGTATGTTACTTGATTTCGCCATAGTGACGAATTGGGGCAACCTGTTAGGTCACTATGGCATAATTTGTAAATAAATAAATAAAATAACATTTTCAGTCGTTCACCATCCATTGCTGAATGAAGGCCTCTCCAATCCCCTTCCATTCATGTCTGTCTTGAGCAATCTGCATCCACTTGACTCCACACTTTCAATTCATCAGCCCATCGTCCACTCGGCCTATCTTGCTTTCTTTCACACCCTCTCGGATACCATTCCAGTATTTCTCGCGTCCATCTGCCATTTCCAATTTTTCACACGTTCCGCTATATCTGCTTCTCACCCATGTATTCATCATACGCTCTCTTCTTGTTATACGAAGCATACATCTTTACACGCTTCTCCGTGAACATATATTAGCGTAAGCGTCCATCCGCTTGCTTGCCTGTCTGGATCAACGTAACACATTTTTAGCGGTGTGTTGGCAACAAGCCGCTGCTTTGAGTCGACAACGCCGTTTTATGGCAATACATCCATTCAATCAACGATACACTTAACAATTGTCTCAAGTAGTGTCCTACAAGCTATGGGATGTTCTGTTATTGTATAAAATAACGCGTACGCTGGGTGGTAATGGGGTTAGAATCTGGGCTAGATAAGTGTACACACTAGGTAACAACTAAGGCGTTGAAAATGTGATTGTAATACCCATCCCGTGTACATATTGCTTCCAGTGTTTGTGTAATGTAATCGTTCACTATATAAATATCTGTATTTGTTATAATATCTGTATTCTAACAATTCTTGTTATTACAAAAGCTAGCGCGCGCACTCACCTGAAACGGAAATGAAAAACGGATGTTGCGGGGGAAAAACAACTAGACGTAAGATTTAAATATAAATTCAACTCTTCAAGCCAGCCAACGAGTATGAAAATGTCCGCTTGTTCACCTGCCGTATTTTCTCCTCTATCAAATTAAATCTGCTCTGTGTATTTTTCCGAGCCAAACTCGCGTACAGTGTATGATCGGAATGGAAAAGCTTTTAACGTTCGACTATTTTGAAATATCCGCACTTCGGACGGAACGTCTGTCCGAATTCCGTTCCGTTCGTCAGTTTGAGAAGCGATGGTTCCAGTCGATAAAGTAAATTAGCTTCACACGTTTGAAATAGCCTCGTGGGGGGGTTGGGTGGGTGCGACACGGCCATAGCTGGTAAATCAGTTTTTCCGTCATCCATCAACCCCACAACGCCGGGCAAAAGCGGACCCACACCCCCCGTGGCACAGGGGTTTGGGGGTTTTTTTTTTTGTCTGATATATCCCACAATCACAATATGTCGGTCACACCCTTCACGGGTCACCCACCCTACCCTTAGGGCCGCGGGCTAGGGTTGCTATGTAAACAATTTTCAATACTCGTTTGTGGGCCGCGCTGTTATCATCGCGTATTTTTTTTTACGATCACGTAATACTCGTCGATATAATAAAAACAAGCCGAGCAAAATATAGTAAATTTATCAAACAAATAATAATATTTGTTCGGGTCGTAATGTGTAGTTATTGACGGAACAAGAAGCTTTGACGCGAATGCTATGTACATATATCAAAGTGTACACAGTAAGTGTGGAGTTGTGGAGGACTTCATCGGTTCTAACACTAATAGGACCAATGTATTTATTTTTCTACATAGTAATCAATGTTACATCATTTATATATTTCGCATTTGAAACAATATTGATTGGGTGAAAAGTTTGTTTATTTATTTATTTAAATTATAAAGGTGTCCCAGCATTTACGCTAGAAGTAATTTTGATAGAAAACACAGGTTTTTGTTTAAAAATTGTAATTTTTTTATTGATTCATAAAGTATACAGTATAGGGTTATATATGGAGTAGCATAAATAAATAAAAAAAAACAAAAAACAATTTACACATCCCGAAAGTTCACATGTATGCGAAAGTTAATCACACTTTCACAACTCTTGAATTGAACAAAATAAAATTGTTGCTCTGAATAGTTGAAGGTCTCACAAATTATGCTTTGTCGTGACAATGTGTACTAGTGAATATTTTTGAATGAATCAAATCACTGGAATACGGTACTGTACTTCATACGGCGCACGGTTTAGGACAGTAGCTTACGTTCTCCACTGTACGACGCTTTTTGTTGGGATTGAACCCCGATGTGCTACTCTATACATAACCCTATACTGTATACTTTATGAATCAATAAAAAAATTACAATTTTTAATTAAAAACCTGTGTTTTCTATCAAAATTACTTCTTGCGTAAATGCTGGGACACCCTTTTTATATATAATAACCGAAATACGGCTGTTTGTCAGCTGATAACGCTCGCTGAGGGAAATGATTAATAAACCAGAACGTCGCGCGCAAGTGGGATTTGAACCCGCGATCACCAGGTTGGATTGAGTCGTGCTGACACTATCATCCAACGAACCTGCTTACGATTTGACAATATAATATGTCAATAGGCTCGCGACATTGCTAAATTGTTACGTTGTTGTATTACATATAACGCGCCATCTATGCAACAACTATAAAAACTATTAAATTTAATATTATTTTTCAGTACGGATGATGAGAACGCTCCGTTGATAATCAACGGGCTTACACTAGTAAATAAATAATGAACAAAATTTTGTAATAACGAAGTCACCCTTTGGTAAAAGAAGATAAATATCACCCTGCTTTGTGTGTCGTAGTCTCAATTATGGAGAATATTAAAGATCCCACTTGTGATGAATCTGGCAATAATAATTGTATAGGTTGGATCTTTAAATACAATTCTGATTTTAGTAAACTGCAGATAAATTTATCTAAGTGTAATTGGTACTCGTTATATGCCTGCAATGATGTTAATATTGCTATTGATTGCTTTTATAATTTACTTTATGATGAATTGAATGTTTTATTTCCAAGTAAATACCCATGTTGGTTTTCCCTCGAATTGATAAGAATTCTTAGATGGAAAAGTCTTGTCCACGAAATTTCTAAATGTATAACACGTAATGATTTGAATGATGTAATGATGTGTACACACTAGTGTGGAGGACTTCATTGGTTCTAAGTTCTAAAATTAATAGGACCAATGTATTTATATACACGGTTCCTAGAAATCAATGTTACATCATTTATGTTTCGCACTTGAAACAATCTTGATGTTCATTGGGTGAGAAGTTCACGACGCGAGTATAATTTTCAGTGTGTTCCCCCTGCTCGTATCCTCCTCGTATGGTACATGTGAAGAAATAGAATTGGCTCAATTTCGTAACTGTTTCCGTTGAATATTAATGCGATAAAATGGCCGTATCGATATTGAAACAATATTCACTCCATGTATTTTTAACGACGAGCCTATAAACTCCCCGCGCGTATATAATAACGTTGCCAGGGAAAATATAACCCTACATCTGGTGCAAAAACACACACACACATATTGACATATATTATCTCGGGAGTGTATTAAATATTGTGCGAGGAAAATTCAGTCAGCGGTGTCTCGGTGCGGTTGTAGCGCGTAGGAAAACGAAGTTTCCCTTTCAAATTTCGTATCGAGCCTTTGATCGGAACACGGAGAGGCGGTTAAAGTGCGCAAACTGGGGAGCTTTGGGATTTTCCTGCGGGAAAGTTTGGATAGGAGAAGGCCCACGTGCGTGATACGGATCCTCGACCCCGACCCCGGGGATTATAGCCTCTGGAGCGCGCTTTAGATAAAAGCCATCCACTTACGGTTAACTTTCATAATTTTTTAAGTTATATTATTCTATTCCTCCGTTTCAAGGATGCTCTTTGATTGATTCTTTTTATTATTCTATTCATCTTTCATCATCATTTTCAGTCGATTCCGCACATTCTTCTTAATTCGTCAGCCCATGGTCCACTTGGTCCCCTTGCTTTCTTCGACATCCTCTCGACTGCCGTTCAAGTATTTCTCGCTATGTGTCCAGCTCACTGCCACTTCAGCTTTTTCACACGTTCCGCTATATCTGCCACTTTGGTCATGCTTCTTACCCATGTACATTTTCCTCTTCTTATTAGACAGAGCGTTAATCTTTACATGGTTCTCCGTGTGGATTGGATCTTGCGTAGCATTCTTGAATTTATCACATACATACGTCATAACTGACAGTACGCATCGATCGTATGCCTTATTTTTTAATCATAGCGGGATGTTGGATTTAAAAAAACTACGTTAATTCTTCCAAAAGCGCTCCGTTCTAGTTTTATTCTTCGTCTTATTACTTCTTCTTCACCAATTTCCCTAGTTATAAATAACTATCAACTACATATCTCTAAAGTATGATTATCAACGGTGACTACCTCGACTGTTTAGTATATATAATCAAATGATGTAAAATTTTGATTATATTTTGTGTGTGTGTGTGTGTGTGTAGTCTACGTTAAATTTTAAAAGTAGATTGTTAGATAGTAGGTACATTAAACGAATTACATTAAGCAAATTGGATGAGCGGCTCATAAATTAACGTTGCATGTTTTGTAGAAATTAATGAATTGCTTTATAAGCGTGACAATGCAATGGCGATTGTGAAAAATATCCAGAACGTTCGTAAATTTTACCTTTTATTGCAACCAGATACCTAGATAGATAAAAAATTGCGCTTTCATTATAATTAAAATCTGTTCTGAAAATTTGTGAATAAAATGTCCAAATTCCGTAGTAGTAGTTAATTGCATTTGACCTACATTTCTTTTTACCGCCATTCATGAGACTAAACTTCATTAAATTGATTAAAAGTCGAATTAAATTGATAGCCGATGTATTTCACGGTAGTTATTAATTAATATAGAATAATAATTGCATGTTTTGCTATAACCTTTCGGAATGGGATCCATTTCCAGCCAAATGACTATATCCTTCTACAATTTAATACGTATAATTCCCATAGATATACCCACGCATTGACCATAATTATTTTTTCGCGCGATAAATCTCTGCCCCGAACTGGTTTTCCGAAATTCTATTAAGTTTTCGACCCTTAATGAATTCATATGTTCCATCGGTACTTCTTTGAACCCGAACCCGACGGCGTACCTCACATCCAAAAGCGTGGGCGTGACCAAATTCGCTCTCAAAAAAAAATCGTATATTATGATTTTTAATTTAGTCGCGATCGCTCGCATATTTACGTTATTGCGATCGATTCGAACTGTGCTCATTTCAATTTATCACATAGATATTGAAGATTTGCACTAAAAAAAATAAACATTTTAGATTTTGAAAAAGCTTAGCGACTTGTTCGAGCGTACATAGTCAATCTTATCCGCCCGCCCGCCCACATTTTTAATCCCGAACACCCTGTACGTTTTATAATGTAATGTTCGCGTTTGAAAGGAGATCATTATGCGCTCGGATCACACTTGAAACACCACCACTTACATATGTACATCGGATCGCTGTAGCTCAATTTCGCATACTAGCGCGCGCAGAGGATATATATAAAGGTACGAAATGTTTTGTTGTGGACTGCCAGTGTTTTCTTCTCGGCCAGTCCGCCCACAGTCGCCATGTCGAAGGGGTCTCATGGCCCTTCCGCCCACGGCTTCTCCGCCCCTGCAAACCCCCGTTTTATCACTTTTGTTGGTCCTCGGAGGATACTCTGGGCCGACGAACTCTCATAAGCGAACTCGATCACGCATCTCTCTACGTGTGGCAGATACGAACACTTCATAGCGATTCTATGTACATATGTATATAAATTCATCGACAGTAATTATGTAGATATAAAAATAAATATGTAAAACTTTAAGTTTTGTAGAGGTCAAAATATTCAGGTTTTTACACTGAAAAGGGAGAATATATGATACACTAGTGTAAGCCCGTTGAATATCAACGGTGTCGTTTCTCATCACCCGCACTGTATCCGAGTGTTTTTGTGGTTGAGTATATTGCCGTCCTAAGCCCACTTAACGTAACTGACAAAACAACAATATCGAGATAAATGGACTTGAAAGTTTTATTCTAAATTTGTGTTTTTCTTCATATATTACTGATTTATTTAAACTTTTTTTTAGTGCATGGGGTTATTTTCTATTGTGTTTTGATAATTCTAAGGAAAAAAAAAAAAAAAAATGAATACTTTAGTAGTCACTTTTTTACACTTACGTTAAATTTGCTTAGGAAATTTACTTAATTTTAATAACGTAAGTGCTATACGTGAAACTTGCTTAGAAAATCATATGTATTTATTTTAGCTAAGCAAAATGCTTCAGTATCAACTAGCTAAACTAACGTAACTGCATTATCCTTAGACGAAAAAACGTATGTGCACGCAGATACGTTGAATTTGCTATTTAAATGTTGGATACGTTATTTTCGCTAAGTATTGGTGATACTATTTCTCTGCGCATGCAGATACGTTAGATTTATTAGCTTAAAAAAGTCACTTTTGGATGAAGATACATTAATTTTGATATGAAAAATCGCAAGAATACACCCCCATAACCCCTAAAACACATCTAACTCATTTTCGTAATTTTTGTCAGTTACGTTAAGTGGGCTTAGGACGGCAGTATAATATGTGTATTTAATAGTTTTTATAGTTGTTGTATAGATGGCGCTTTATAATAACAATTATATATATAATTTAGCAAAGTCGCGAACACTTGCGAGGGTGACGTCATATAGTTATCAGCAGACAGACAGACACACAGACAGTCGGAATAGGGCTATTTTATATATAATTTCACGTCCTCAGAGCACAAAGGTGACATGTCCATGATTTTGCGAAAATGAGTTGCGAATGCAACTTACAATTATTCAATCAGGGCAGGCAAGTGGAATAATGATGACAATTTATTTTTGGTATCACAAAATGTTCTATTAATATTCTTGGAGCACACATGTGACAAGTCCGGACTTTTCGCATGAAATTTGAAGATTTGACTTGCGTAAATTCAATAACATTGCACTTGCATATAAAAATCTAGAGTACAATATGTGCAATCCTCATTTTTATATGGAGTTCCGTTGATTTACGAGTTCAAACTTTAAAACTGCCACCCTGAACAATTCACTATTTTGCACATGTCACCGTTGTGCTCCGAGGACGCGAAATGAATACCGCAAAATTAAACTGTGTTCAATATCAAAAATTATTTTAATGTAATATCAAATGTTTGCAATGGAAGTGCTAGAATCAATATTTTTTTAATATCAAATATTTGCTACGCCGCTAAAATTAGCTACAGCATCTTTTGTTCGCGTCTGAACGGTAAATATTTGATTGCTTACGAACGTAATTAAATTTACATTTTCAGAATTTATTGTGTTTGCATAACGGAGCTGTAAGAACCTGAAATATTGTCCCCATTTTCACAGTAGTGGATTTTTATGCTTAAAAAGAATAACATTTTATAAATACACAAATTACTCTGGGTACTTATATTATACTGATATTACCAGCTTTTATCTTGTAAGGTTTTTTTTTTGCATTTGATTAAATTAATATAGAACAAAATGCTTTTCCGGGTATACAAATTTTTATACCGCGTTTGAACTTTCAATATGTTTTAGTGTTCGATTTTAAGTATTGAAAAATGTTGTATCTTGAAACTATGTATGTATGTATTATAGACTTGTCGAGTTGGTAAATTTGCCACCCCTTGACCCTTACGGGTCACTCGAGCGCGTATCTATCAAAACCTTGTAATCACTGAGTGCGAACGTCTCGATTTTCCTGGGCAAGGGTTGGGTTACCCAGTCTGATCTTCGTCCGGGATTGTCTCCTCTGGGGTCCGAGCTCTAGTCCGATGGTCACGTATGGTCGCCATTAAACGCGAGATGAGGAGAAATTTGGGATGCCGTTTAGTACGGTCGTACTCTTTACGGCCTTAGGTAGGATACCATGGCGAGTAGAGTACGCGCCGCGTAAACATTTGTCCCTCACAAATTGGGCTGTAAAACTATAATTAATGCCCCGTATGTTTCAGGGTGTATGTGTGTGTATGTTTGATAAAAACTACTTAGGCGTGTGTTAGCAATTCAACAATCCTGGCACGCGCCAACCCTTATCCCGCGGGATTCCAAAGCGTTTTAACTTCGATTAATGCGTTACGCCTAATGCCGACCATTAAATTTACATAAAAAAGTAGAGTTTGGTATGTGCGTCTCGATGTACACAGATGGCGCTGCTTATCCGACGCGAGCTTCGACGAAAATAAATCGAGTTTACTATTTTTAAAAGTGGTAGAAGTGTAATTGACGCAATTTTTATCGTCGTAATGAATGGAATTTTGAGCTTGTCGCGTTAGTGGAATCTTCACATTGATTTATCGCAAAACATTTATTTATTCAGCTTGAAAGCTAATTAAAAATAAAACACAAATGTAACGTAAAGCTATCTATTAGCACTTGTACAGAGGTGTTGTTTTAAGGCTGCCAGGAATCTGTCAACTATAAAAACATTATTTAACTTGTAACCCATTGTAATTAACAACACCCGTGTACAAGATACTCTACTAGGTCTATGTATGTATATTATTTTTAAATTCTTAGCTATTCACCAACTTATTCTAACCTGTAGTATTATCATTATGTACATCATATTATCCTCTTTACAATCATCATCATCGTCATTTTAAGCTGTTCACCATCCGCTGCTGGATGATGGCCTCTCCAAACCTCTTCCATTCCTCTCTGTTTTGAGAAATCTGCATCTAATTGATTCCACGCATTCTTCTCAATTCATCAGCCCATCCTCCATTCGGTCTACCTTGCTTTCTTCCACATCCTCTCGGATACCATTCCAGTATTTCTCGCTATGTGTCCACTTCAACATTTTCACACGCTTCGCTATATCTTTTTTTATCCATGTACATTATTCCTCTTACGATATGTTCTTGTTTTAACAAGCATACATCTTTACATGCTTCTCTGTGTGCACTGAATCTTACGTAACATTATTGAATTCAGCCCTCTCCAACCACCCGTTGACAGTGTCATCGTGTGGTTATCATTTATAGTGAATTTAATAGTTCAAAATGTATTAAGTATGCAGTTGAAAAGGGGGAGCGTTACCTGTGCTATGTATACGTTCCGTGAATGCATACGAGCGTTCCACGGCTATCCAGACAGCCAGGCAGAACCTCACAAACCGGAGACGAACCCCTGCCACATACCACCGAGCGTAATTATCAGCTCGCAATATTACAATATACTCCGGCCCTGTTACGCTATATGTATATACATACTACGCTTACTATTTATAGTTATTTGTCATAATATTTTGGTAGAACTTTCAAAAATGTTATATGTACTCGTATGTTAATTGACTTCGGCAAAAAGCACACGTGACCAATATCAGTGCTATTTCGAAACACGAAGTGAGCGAGTTCGAGTCTTTGATTTCAACCCTAAACATTTTGCTAATCCACTAATAAATATGAATTTGCATCGACAGTTTGATAGTTGTACTAAAACGTTTTCAATCTGACGCATAGCGGGGGGTTTAAGGGGAGGGTCGGGGGGGGGGACAAACAGCAGTTTAGGGGTTGAACTGCCGAAGTTGAGAACTGCTAAAGCGGAGCCACGCACAACTTGTACCGCGCCACGTACACATCCCACAGTTGAATTTAACCGTACTCGAGCCGGTCTCAGTTAGTGAACTCTTCGTTGTTTCGCACAATATTAACCGCAGCCGCTTACCACCACCCCCTAACCCCCCCATTCTGAATTCGCCTCCTGTATTATCAATTTACGCGAGTTTGCCCAACAGTTGGCCGTGTCGTATGCAATGATCACGCTTATAAATTCGATCTACATTTCAATTGGAAATTTAACCCAAGTAGCTGGTTCAGTACACAGAGCTTGATGATAAATTTGTGTCCGACTCTCATGCGTAACGGACGCATTCGGTGCACTCAAAAGTGCACGATTCGTTGCAGTCAATCCGACGAAAGATAAACAAGGTCAAGTTTTTCATCTTATCGAAAGTAAAATAACAATAATAAAAATTGTCTACCGTCTCGTTGACCCATATTCGATCGACTTTCACCCCGTATGTATATATTTTACTAGTGTAAGCCCGTTGAATATCAACGGAGCGGTTTCTCATCACGCGTACTGAAAAATAATAGTTTTTATAGTTGTTGCGCCATCTTTTACAATGTCGCGAGCCTATTTTTCATATTAAATAGTCACGTTGAAGCCTGCCTATCATCATCTGGTTTGGCTCACCGCGTAAGCGCTCTGTTCTGAATCAGCGGTACCGGGTTCAAATCCCACTCGTGCGACGTTCTGGTTTTTTTAATTATTTACCGAGGCGAGCGTTATCAGCAGACAGATAGACAGACGGAATAGGGCTATTGTATATTTGAATGATAATATTATACTAGCATATGATGATCGAACAGTGCGTTTGTGTCTTTCGCACAGTTTGAACGCATTGAACACAGTTTGCACGCCCGTTTGCGGTATTTTAACCCCATCGCCACACATCGACAGTACTTCTGATTATATGCTATTTTCATTAGTATTCAGAATCGAGAAGCGCTAATTCGAAGAATTCGCCCGGAAATCGGGAGGCAATGTACGAGTATATTATACAGTCCGGGATATTCAATTTTTTTTAATATTATTTTAGGTTGTTCATGCCTTAGAAAAAAATATTGACCACTGAGCGTGGGCGAGGCGCATTTGCATAATTGATACATATTTCAGTATGAAATATAACGAATTAGTCGGAACGAGAAGTCCATTATTAGGTTCATTTGGATTTTACGCCCACATTTACTATTAGCAAATTAATAAAAAAAAAAATTACTGCCTATTCAAAACTGACAATATCTAGGCAGTCATGTACAATTTGGACATCGTTTCAACGTGTATGTACATACACATCAAACACACTATTCCCGAGAGTGTCCAATTATCGTGTAAATAAATTAGTGAACGGCGCGTTTAATTAAATTGGTGAATCGGACAATAAAGGCGCGTGTGCGTTGGACAAACGCCACGTGCGAGTGTTTACCCCATTTGACACGTATTGTATTATTATTTTATGCTATGCTTATAATTCTCTAATATTCCTCGCAGCATACTATGTACATATATGTATGTAGTTCGAAAAATACGACTGACCCCATTCACGTTGCGTTTTTTGCTACTGTATCTACTTCGTACGATAAGATTTGTCCAACAGTAAAATAAATTGTGATTTTCGATTTTACTATTTAGCCCAGACGACTAATTAGATGTAATTTCAAGCTGAATAGTACTACAAATGAAAGAGAAAATACCTGACTATGCCCATAATCATTTTGAAAAGAAAAGTAACAGATTTTAAGAAATCGGCCGTAATAATCAAAAAATAGACCAAGTCAGTTCATATTTTTTATTACCGGATTCGTCTTCACTGAGCTTAAAATCTATAAAGATCTCCAAAACATTTTGCATGTCGTCATTTGTCGAAGAGTGTTTTCAGCCGTCATATTTGAAAAATGATGCCAGACACATGGATGGATAAAGATATGTACATATACAGATTTTACTAATGTTAGCAAGTTATGACTTTTACAAACGTTTTACACGTGAAATAAATATGTAATATGTAAGTCACATATTATGTATGTGACTAAAGAGCCCATTCACGTTGCGTTTTTTGCAACTGTACTTATGTAATACGATATGATTTAAAATAGTAAAACAAATCGTTAAGATTTTTGATTCGATTTTTAAACAAACCACAATCTTCACGATGTCTGTCTTGAATGGCAAATTTTCGCACTTGTGATCGTTACGTGTGTTTGTAAATGTATGAACCTACTGTTCATGTCGCGATACACTCGTCAAATCGCAATATGAACAGTACATTTACCAACACACGTTACGATTTTAGCTTCCACACTAAAATCGGAAAAGTAAATCGTACGAAAGTAAGCGATGTCCAACTTGTCCGATCTCACTGTTTGGATTAGATTTTGCACACACACGTAACGATTTAACTTCCGAATCGCCAAAAACGCAACGTGAACGGTGTCTTTATATTGTTAATCGAATTGCATTAACCGTCCTCTTCATCCGGTGATGTCACAAATATTTTCGCGAGGCGTGAATCAGTATCATGGAATAATAAACGAGCTCACAGCTTATTTATCGAGCATCATTATTATCATCATCATCATCATCATCATCGTCGTCGACGTAGCAAGCTTCATCATATCAACATAACTTTTGTGTCGATTCAACATATTTATTACACTTCCTGTGAATACGTTATTTATCATACGCGCGATTTCTAGTTACGCTCAGTAATACATATATCTGATATATTATTGTATGTCTGTGCTTTTTCTCGTGTACGTATCCAATGTGACTTCTTCGTCATACGCATCTCTGCATTTTTAATTTCACGCCATGGCGAAAATGTTCGTGTCGATAAATAAACTAGAAAGCGTCCAGCCTATTTAAATCCATCACCGACTTCTGCGGTTTATGCTTCCTCTGGCTTTCGTCTTAATGCCTTTTTACTTTATTTCATATACAAAACACGCCATAATATTATTAACTCAACATGCCGATAGCAATTTTTCAACGTCGATCAAACTGTTGTAATTCATCAGCCGGCTCGTGCCAATCATTATGTGTAACCCCTTACATTGTTACGTCGAAGCCCGG
Source organism: Parapsyche elsis (assembly GCA_022651745.1). Classification (NCBI taxonomy): domain Eukaryota; kingdom Metazoa; phylum Arthropoda; class Insecta; order Trichoptera; family Hydropsychidae; genus Parapsyche; species Parapsyche elsis. The sequence goes on from JAGVSN010000044.1 coordinate 1,312,748, forward strand.
CGTATAAAACATCGTACGTGATTTATTCGATTACCGTGCAATATTGTATATTGTTCAATAAACTAATTAGTTTTCGCCCACTTAATGTATGTATATCAAAAGCTATCGTGATTTTTATGTATTCTTAGCTTTCAATTAACGCACATCAACGCTCTGGATGATGCAACGTAATTGCATCAAACTCAATAAGTTGCACTAAAATAGTCAATATAGCGCAGTTCAAAGTAAATACAACCGTGTCTGCTCATCATCACCGACGTTAACGATCTAAGCGCGAAGAACCACAAATTTAACCCAAGAACTAGTGGGGATTTCAGACCGAATACTTTTTCTCGCGAGCAGCTTTAAGCTCATTATTCACATTGAATACCAGTGGAAAGCCAGACGGTAAAAATCACGGAATGCTTTTAATTTCCCCCGCGCTTTCACTCCAAACAAAGACTGGCTCTTATTTTAATTATTTTCCATTTAACCTCGGTCCCCAATTGTTTGCTCGTTTAACATGACTGTCCTGTTTGATGCGGGGATTCGCTCACGGTATCCGGTTAAATACCGCATCCCCTTCCCAAAACCCCGATATTTGACTGGCACACTGTATATATCACCGTCGGCGGTGAATGCATCACCGTGTGAAAGTATTTTATTCTGCAGTGAATGGATATATAAAATGGGATCGGCAAGTTGTGTCTGCCTAACCTCGATCAATATTTAAACCGCGGTGTAACATCCTCGTGCGAGATTTTCAGGTGACTGGTGCTATTTACCAGCCGCCATTAATTGCATATTAAAGTGGGGTTTTCGGGAGGGGCGGGCAATGCGTTATCGGGCGTGTTTTTAACCCCTTAACCGCCGCCGAACCGCAATCTGTTGAGGTTATCATTATTTATTGCCCACGGAGTGGGTGCACCCGTAATCGAATCCACATGACGATGTATCATGAAGGGGTGGGTGGGTCGGGGTTAGAATGAAGCTGTATAAACGGAAGGATATCACGGTTAAAATACGGTCGTCGACCTTAACTTTTTGACGTGTTAATTTTGGTGTACATTCTTACTCATTAACTGCATATTATTTGATATCCGATAAAAGTTCGTGTTACAGAAAAAAGTATATCGTATTTTACCCTTCGAACAATAAAGGAATTCCTCCTTTAATCTTCGTAGCGGGCTCTTGCTCACTTCAAAGCGTTGATTTGTCACCCTGCAACTTTCACGTCTTTCATCCCCTTTCATTTAAAATTCTATCAAATCGATACCGTGCAAAATTCAATCTCGATGCGGTGCTAAGCATCCCTCTGAGACGTAATAGCGTGTCGATAAAGATAAAATTCCCCAAAAGAGACACTTCTCCGTGTAAATATACAAAATTTAAAATATAATCTTCGTTTTTTTTTTTTTTTAAATTGTTTTTCGCTTTCGCGCTCTTGACAATGGTTTATTTTAGTCGTGAGTTAGAATGTATGAGTGCTTCTCTCTCCATTAGTTTTTTTATTGTTCAGCGTTAAGTGAATGCTCGTATGATTCGATTGCAATGATAAGATAATGATCACGCATTAAAAGTCGGTCGAAAATGATCCCACGACCCGTTTCAATTATTTGAGCTTAATTGCTCTGTCATCGCGGCGCGTACAGCTTTCTTCGCGTATAAACCCGCCTACTAACGCTAATTTATAAACGTTTTCAGGGCCGACCTTAAGATTTGCACAATTTAACTCTCGCCATTTGGTGGTAATTCAATCTCACAATTATTTCGATGCTGTAAATGTAAATTTTCGTATAGGTATGTTCTAAGAGTCCCTTTCCAGTTTCGCACACGTCACTTTCGGCATGGTGGTTTTTATTGCCGGCTTTATATAGTTTCAATAAAGTCTCAGGAAGGAGAACTTTCCGAGTTCGATGCCGCCTTTTTAAGTTTATGTTTAACCCGTTGCGCGCCGTCCGCAGAATTATGACCCGAACCCTCAAAATTTAGTGAGGGCTCTGTGGCCGCACGCCGATTGGCCTATGCGCCGATAAACCGCATACACGGCTTTATGCTATTGATTTTTATTTGTCCCCGTATATTTTATCCTTGTCAATTTCACCTGGCGTTGTAAAAAGCTAGGGAGCGAGCGGGGGCCAAATCGTTGAATGTACGTACGATTTCCAATAGTGCTCTTTTACGGACGTGATTGGCTTTCGTTGCCATCCGAGAAAAATCCCCGCGTTTATACATTTTATTTTTCAGATATAAAATCAGATGCTGCAATAGCATAAACAGCCACACGGTGCGCTGAACAGTTCTGTCCTGTAGTACCCTGCACACGTGGCGTCATAAATTTTAAAGAGTCAACCGTCCCAGGTCGCATAACTGACACCGAGGGGCGCCTGTTTAATTACTATTTAAATTTTAATATAAATCACCTACAGGTAGTACCTCTTCAAACACGGACACAAGTCACCCCATCGTCAGATGTAAATGAACCCCGAATCCAAACAATGTTGAATTTGTCATATCGCGTCCTCGAAGTGCAAAGGTGACATGTTCAAAATAGTAAATTGTTCAAGGCAAAGAACGTTTGAACCGGTCATCATAAATCAGGGGAACTTTTTATAAAAATGATAATTGAACATATTGTACCTACTCTAGATTTGTAGATGCTATTTCATTGTTTAAATCTAACATTTCGCTATGTTTAAAAAGTAAGGCATACGACCAATGAGTACTGCCAGTTATGACGTATGGATGTAAAACGTGGATCCAGTGCACACAGAGAAGCATGGAAAGATGTATGCTTGGTATATATGTATGTATAACACGGAACAGTTCGTATCGTAAGAATGGTATCCGAGAGGACGTGAATGAAAGCAAGGTAGACCAAGTGGACGATGGGCTGCTGAATTGGGAAGAATGTGTGGAGTCAAGTGGGTGCAGGTTGCTCAAGACAGACAGGAATGGAAGAGGATTGGAGAGGCTTTCATCCAGCAGTGGATGGTGAACGACTGAAAATGATGATGATTTCATTTTTATTGAATTTTTCAAAATTGCATGCAAAAAGTCCGGAATTGTTACTTGTGTGCTCCTTTAAGAATGTTAGTAGAACTTTTGTACTTTGTGATTCGGATTTCGTACCTCATTCGGATAATTGAAGAGGCACAAAGTTGCATTCCTAACTCGTTTTCGCAAAATCATGGACATGTCACCTTTGTGCTCTGTGGACGCTATATGTCTAATATATTCTCCTTTTTCAGTGTGATATCCTGAATATTTTGACCTACATGTACAAAGATTCATTATGAAGTGTTCGTATCTGCCACACGTATGTACATATGTACATACATACATGATGCGTGATCGACTTTGCTTATGAGAGTTCGTCGGCCCAGTATCATCCGAGGACCAACAAAAGTGATGACTCATTTTCGCAAAATCTAGGACATGTCACCTTTGTGCTCCGAGGGCGCGCTATGTGGTAAACATTGTGTTGGTAGTTCAACAATGCATAATTTGTGGAACTTCGCATCAGCCGAAAGCACACACTAAATGTATTTTACGTGCAATGAATTTTTATATGGGAGTGTATTTTAAGTTGTGTGTGGTGTAGTCGAGTACATACATGTCGCGTGCAACAAACTCCCCAGACGCTGAATGATAAATTATCTGCATTTTTATGTGAAGAATGTGCCATCCTCTGCACCACTAATTGCTTAATATAAGATGAATTATGTCCCCCAACTACTATATACATACGCTAGAATCGTAGGGGTGTACGCTATCTTCGTACTATCAGTTAGAATTTCTCACTGGTTGAAATATTCGCCGGATCGATCCTTTGAAAAAAAAAAAAAACATTAAAAGCTTTTTAACGTTCCCCGGTGCATTTTTCACGGCGCATCCGACGCGAAGTCTATGATGACGCTTAACTGCTACGCCACTAAATATAAATGTAACAGTGGCGGAACACTATCTCACCACTTCGCATTTTATAAACAAAATAACTGTTCGGCTAAAAGCGCAGAACCGCATTAACGCATAAGAAATACGGATTTCGACGCGTCTTTAACGTGAACTCTCATAACACACGAGATCAATATTATGATGGTGAAACCCTCGTCTGCGAAGCATTGGTTCAGTGGGTGAGTCGGCAATTTAAGCCTTGCTATGTATGTAGGTATGTATGTACCCCCGGATCGTTTGCCCACTTTTCCGTGGAAAATATGTTTATGCATATACGTAAATATGGACCGAAGAATAGCTTAGTCATTCGGGCCACACCTGCACAGGTGGTCTCGTGCTCTATCGATTCATTCCCATAGTCAAAGAAGTGCATATGTGTGGATAGGTGCATCAAATCAATATAAAACGGGATCGTTTATTATATTTATATTCAAATTATAATTATGATTTGACAAATTTATGCAAAATACCTATACAATTAGACTGTGCAACAAAAAAACTACCGGAGCGGAGACTAGCCAATCTTTACCAAGTTTGACCCACTGAATCTGAATATGATAATGAAATTTGTTCGTTAGCTCTTGTTTATGAGATATGAGCGTTTAAAAAAAAATGGACAATTTTACGATTTTTTTTTTACTTTTGCGGTCTGTAACTCAAAATTTAGTGCGTTTGTTTTCAAAATGAGTATTGAAAGCAATATTCAGATGTTTTTTCTATTAATTGTGATATTTAAAAGCGTTAAAATACTCGTCATCGCCTCCGTTTGGAAGATAGTGTCAACACGATTCCTCCCAACCTGGTGATCTCGGGTTCAAATCCCACTCGTTCTAGTTTTTTTTAATTATTTACCTCAACGAGCGTTATCAGCAAACAGACACACACACACACAGTCAGACAGCCGGATCTATTACTAGCTGACCCGGCATGCTTTGCAATGCCACTCATTCCCGTTCCTAGTACGTTATCTGACGCGTGAGCAGGCCCGTTCCCGTTCCCGTGTTTTCCCGATTTTTTTTCACAGGAACCATCCCCGGCATGATCACAATAAGTCCTGAAAGTTTCATCGTGATCGGTTGAGTGGTTTAGGAGCCTATACGAGACAGACAGACAGACATTGATTTATATATATATAGATAGATGTACATACATACATGTCATTGTGATGTTTGAAATAATATAATGTGTTTTAGTTTTGCCATGTTAGTTTAAATCAGATCGTCGGTGAATCTCGTCGACGCAAATCCCTGAAGATTTTAATTAAAATTCATAATTTAAATCAAAGTTAAATTGAATTGAAACCCCCCCCGGATGCGGACACAGAACTGTCCCGCGTGCGAATGTTGAGGGTAGAGAAGAGCCGACCATTGTAGGACCGGACGGGGCCCATCATCTTTCATCCCCGGGTATGAATCCTCACCCCGTTCAGTGGTCACTTGAGAAGAACTTGACCCTTATTATTTCTAGGGAGAGATGGGGGTAGAATAAGGGGGTTGGGGAGAGCTGGGGGTGGTTTGGGCCTCTTTCGGCCATTACGCGGGGGGATTCGTGATGAACGCCAACTTCCCCATTCTCACCCTTACTCCCATGCCGACTCTCCCACCTATTTGAATCCCACCAGAAATATATGAGATGGCCCTTTTCCCCTAAAGGGTGGATTACTAAAGTGGCGTATTCGTCCCGATTGGCCGCGTCGGACGAATAACGATCTTTCGTAACCGAAATAAAATGTATGCGCGGCTCTTTATGTTGTCTCTGTTTATTTTAATAAAAAGATTTATATCGATTCGTTGCCTCGCACTTTATGATATAAATCACTCTTCCGCGCTGGTATTGGCCAACGACGAAAATGTATTTATTTATTGATCGTTTGCCGTTACGGTTGGATAGATTTTCATTATCATCGACCCCGATCTGTATGCGTTTAAATGCAATTCGTTCGTTCGTTCACATCTCTGTAATTTTGTTCAATGTGGCATAAAACTATATACAGCTAGATACATAGATATTAAACAAGCCCCAACACCAAAAGGTCTTGCCTCATTTCGATGGGGGAAGGGAATCTTTAATGGCTGTCTTTAATGGGGCTTTATTTACTGCAAACCATTGGATAATTGACGGCGCTTAAACGAAGCTGATGAGAAAAACAACTAAGGTTTTTCCTTAGTAAAAGCTCACTTCATTGTGAGCCACATAAATTTGCCATTTTCTTTCCTTGAAATTCAAACTAAGAATACTGTAAAATACGAGCATCTACAATATTAAAAATTAAACTCCGAATGCTACGAGTATATTCGCCTATTCCTAGGTTCATCACGATCAGAAAATTAAACGTCCGTTCTCCGGTTTTCCGTTCGTTCCGTTCGAACCCTCGACTCGTTCCTTAAAAATTCAAAGCTTGTTTTGAATAAAAAAACGAAATTGTTGCAAACGTTTTATATATGTATGTACATGTGTATGCATATGTGGTATGTATTCGCATCGAAAAAAAAAGGCTCGTTTCTGAGCCACATTAAACACTGTGTGGAGCCAAAGCAAACATTAGCATATATAATATATATACGTATGTATGTACGTATCTGGTTTCAGAACGACGTGTATTATTTAATACATACAAAAAGTTCGAGGGATATAATTTTGTATGCATAGTATCTCATCCGTCATGGCGTTCACGTATGTTTTTTCGAATTAAACGTAAATAATTCCTCGGAAAACTCATAAAATTACTCGGCACGCGCCAGACTACGGCCATTCTCTACGCGCATCCCCTAATTATATATTTTATTTAAGGATTTTTCACCCTCGATGTTCAAATAATTAATCGTATTTGTAAATCAGTAAAGTAAACAATAGTAGTTGATATGGAGTAATTTAAAAATTCAATATACATATATGTATAATATACATGCATATTTAATGTAGATACTTGAAATAATATGATTTATTGCCATTGTATGAATGATTATGCCGCTATTTCGGTTTTGTCCAAATTAGCGTAATACATAATTCGGTTTTGAACCATATGCTAGTATGACAACGCGGCGTGGGCTTGGTGTTACGTTTGTCATATATTGACAACCTTAAATTAAATTAATAAAATTAATTGAACGATAATTTTCTCGTCGTGTAAGTAAATCGGACACTTTCTTTACATTTTATAATAAACATTTTTTAACAATTCGCCGCATTCAATGGTTGTCGATCGCTATTCGTAAACAAATAATCTTGATATGTACCTGTTTTGGATGACACGACACTGTGTCGATTTCGTGTAGACACAATAGCAGTTTGGCCCACTCTTTATGACATTTCTATACATAAACGTGGGTGACCCAAACCAACACACACGAAGGATTGGATCCGTAACAATCTGCAAAGATACTTTATTCAGCGTGTTTTATATCTCGTATTGAATTCCTAGATTAAAGAGGGTGTCTTTATCACTTGAGAGTTGAGACGGTTTTCAGATAGACTGTGACTACCTACTCGCACATAAAGGGCTTTGAAGGGCTTAAAAAACATGTCAATTTCACGCGTTTTATCGAACGGCAGAGCTTTTAAGCGTTCCCTATCCAAACAAACACCCACACCTTTTTTTCTAAAAATTGGATAATTTATTCATTTTAAAACAAGCTTTTCATCCGTCAACTTTTATACTATTAATTTATTGTATCCTTGAAAAATATTCATACGGCACACTTCATTTCAAAGTTAAATGACCACTGCATACATAGAATTATAGCATCTATTATGACCTCCCACACCTACTTACAACATGAGTGTAAACGCAAATATTCGATTTTACCGAAGTGCGACCTTACACCCACAGTTTAAAACTTGAACAACTTCTACAGGACATCTACGCACATTTAAAATCGCCATGACATTACGAATATGTTTATTTTGCATGTTTGTGTTAAAATTGTACCGACTGCGTTCGGTGTATAACCCCCTGTCTCGCTAATACTAATATGATGTTTTTTTTTTTTTGTTTTGCAGGTAAGCTACATCTTCATTCGGTCCACGACCCGTTTTGTCATCAGATTATGAGCTGTTTCTCATATGCATTCTGCACGAGAAGCTGAGCGGCCACGACCCGTGGATGCACCTTGCACTCTCTGGGTCTCTAACCCCTCCACAACCACCAGGTACCTGGATATCTCGCATACATACTCGGGTATATCCATCGGGAGCGCTCCTCAGTTGTAAACTTCACTCCGGTTCGTTCGGTTGTGTATACTTTCTCCGTTGTATATGCTTTTTTTTAAATCACTACTCTATTATGAAAATCGCATGACACTTTTGCGAAAGTGTTATCGTACGTACGGTAGTCGGGTGCGAACGCTTCGTATGCGCTACGCGGTGATTCTGTGTGAAATTGTGCAATATTTTTGTGATTCATAGTTATTCCTTGGTTTAACGGGGTAATTATGCCAATATGTACGTTATATCTATATGTATTTTAAATTATGATAGATCGGATTTGCTTTAAATCTACTACAATTATTTATTTACATAATAAAACTCATCATTGTTTTTCACTTTAAGTTTTAAATATTTTTGATTTCGTTCATACGACTCAACTTTTTTACCAGCAAAATTTTCTTTGTTCGTCTTCGCACATCGTAACATTCCAACATTTGGACGTAGCTACAAAAGAATTTTCCTTGTTATTTTTGAGGCATTAAAGCTTACACACATTTGTATTATTTTATTTGATCAAATATCTTTCATAAACTGTAATAAATCGATCTATGTCTGCCGTCTTCTCTATGAGAATTGTTTACCTTCAAACTGAATCACTTACAATTGTGATAGATTGTTTTATAATAGCTGTTTTATGAGTTGAGTCGATCCGTAGCGCCTGTTTATCCATTTGTAAATCTTAAGTATTGCTAGTTTCAAGCGCATTAATCAATTTTATGCAATTTTCCACAACTCCATAGTAGTGTCTTTGTTTTTCATTGTTTTTCAGTCGATTCTATAGTTTCACGCTATTGTATGTACTCAAGGGTGTGGTGTTCAGTGTCGATTCGCGTGTTGGACGTGGGCGCGACCATCGTTTGTACCATTGGGTTTTATTTATTTTTATTTTTTCTTTATCCCGACGCCATTGTCGACGTATATTGACGTCGCGTGACGGACATTTGACGGATTTGAAGATACGCTCGGGTCGTCTTGGTCTGGCTGCGTTTAATAAACGAAACGAATTCCTCTTTATATGCAAGTACATATACAAAAGATATTCGCCGAATGCGTTCACAGATAAGAAAATTACAGCGTCTGATATTGTCCCCCCCCCCCCCCCTTTGTAGGTACGTACGTACATAGTTCCAATGAAAAGTGAAAAAAATTACATTGTAAACGTATCACGTTCAACCAGTTGCGTGTTACTTGGTTACAGCCAACCCCGTGCGTAAAGGGTTAACAAAGCCGCAAACACGCGTGAAACTTTGTTATTAAACATAGAACTGAGTTCATAAGACTTGCAACAACACCACTTTGCGGAATGTATAGAGTTGGCAATCTGTCCTATAATTATAATAGACGTAGAACCTTATTCCAACCCGTGTATATGTACTTGCGCTACATTTTAAACTCCAAGTCGCTTTCATTGGATTTCTTCAGCATACGTACATATATATATACATATGTATGTATGTAGGTACTTGTCGTCGAATCATCGACCTCTTCTTTGATGACTTTTATCCTGTCGTCATTATTACCACACCTTGACGTCGCTCCTCCATCATCCTCGCGGTTATTTTTAAGCTGTGTTCTTTAAATCTCAGCAATAATTGTTATAAAATTTAAACAGTTGTAGTTCAGGTGGCTGTTTCGTTTATCATCTTGCGACCGCAGCGGGGGTCGTGTGTCCAAAAGAATTTGTGTCGCTGGATCCCAAAAAGAGCCACAAAAGTATATCAATAAATCACAGATCGGTGGGGGCCGCAGGACCTTTTCATGGGACATTGCGAATAAATAAATAATGGCGGGCTCGGCCTCTGTTCCTGGAAGTAAAGGAGATTGGATGACAGAAACAAAAAAAGGGCACCTTACTGCATGCATTGCTTCCCTCCTTTTTGGGATGGCTCGGGTCCCTTTGCATCGGACACAATGCATATTGTGCCCACATGTGTGCATCGCTTATCCGTTTTGGAACGTTCCGCAATCTTTAAACATAAATATGTAACTTGCTTTTAGCACCTTATACATTTTTTTTATTTCATTTTTCGACAAATTTACCATTAATCTTATCAATTCGCTGACATTGGAATCAATTAGCTGATATTGCTATCAATTAGCTGCTATCGGTAGCAAAGTACCGCACGTTCATATGATGGCGGATGAAGCGTGTCATGAATGAAATTGTGATTAAATTTCACTCCAATAGATGGCAATCGATGTTGTTCCTGTAATGCGGTAACGCATGGTCAGCCTAATGATACCAAATTCGGCAGATGTGCCCGCAAAATATAACGTGTGTGTGTGTTTGGCCATCAATCACAGTTTTTCTGGTGTGGGTGCCAACCAAAAACCACATTTAATTTCAGTGTTGGGCAACGCTTGGAACATTTAATATGTTTCACTTTATTGTTCTATTGTTCGAAGAAGTGTTACCATGATTTATATTTTCTCAACCCACCACGAGATTACAAATTTTCCATTAATAATTCAATCGATACTGTTTGTTCCGAAGTTTACGCAATAAATTGCATTCACCCTAATTGATAGTTGTGCGTAATATGGAGACAAAAAATACCAATTTGATACAAAAAAAAAACCATCCCTTGTTGTACCCATTTCCCGGAATATTATCTTAATATTTTTTCTGAAAGGGTCGCATCCCACATGTTTCTCTTCTATCCAGAAGGTTAAAAAATTGAGATATTATCTTTTGTATAACAATATTTTTATTGTATAAAAACGTTAAGAGCCGATCATATTTTTTCATAATTGTACAACTTATTATAAAATATTGTATTAAAATGGTATTATCGATTTGAATCATTGTTCAGATACAGGTATTAAGTATGTTTAGATTTTGTATTATATAGGTAGAATTATTTATGTACATAACGTATTTCTTGGAAAAAAGTTGAATATTTAATAAGCCAATTTTCATAAAACCTTTCGAATATTTGTACCCTTATTTGGTATTCGAGAAGGTAAAGCAAAATAAAATACAGATTATTTCGTTTTTAAATTATTCCGTGGCGAACATGCGAAATATCGATGCCACTCTAACTTTTCCGATAGAGTTTATTGTGCAAAATTTCAAAATCAATTACCTAATCCTAATTTAACAGACTGCGTGGCATCCATCCAACATTCACATTTGTCAATAATCTTAATCAATTTGATATTTAACATACCTATATAATGTTATCAGTGAATTCCATCCGTTTTGTCAATAAACGTCGTATCTATCATAAGCTTACTCTTACATTTTATACGTTCGAAATATTGTACTAACCGCAGTCTCGCATATACTTTTTCATTTGGCAAGCGAATATATTTATCAAACCTTCACACATTGCATGCTCATAAAACTAACGGTAAGTTTTTTCTTTATTTTTTTATTTTATCTGATATTTTAACCAATTCAAATATATGTATGTACATGGATATTAAATGAGATTATTAAATATCACTGATATGATATATGTATACCGTGAACTAATTACATAGATAATATTACCGGTACTATGACAAGTGGCATTAAAAACAACTTAATCTGTTCGCCATTTCGATTCGATTTAACCAGATGTGCGATAAATGTTCCCCTAAACCGATAACGAATTTTGCCATCGCTATCCGATACTACGATGGGAGAAAGAGAATACATAGGTAGGTTCTCGTTAATATTCGAACTTTCAGCATTTGCATGATATTGATTAAATTCCTGAAAGAGTTATAGCCACTTCTCGGCATTTATCTACACGTACACACACTCCATAATTTCTCACTCAATTCCGGGAATAGAATAGACGTTTTTCCAGTAAGTTTTTCGCCGCTTGATATAATCGTCGGACGCGTCGGGATTTTTTCACGGCTAGGGAATGGATATAAAGTTTTTCATTGGGCACAGTCTTCGGATAAAATTAATCTTAATTATTTCCGGTTTCTCGTCTCTCTCGCAGCCCTACTTTACACCATTATCATCAATCAAACGTGCGGTTCCTTCGCTAACGAGCCTAAGAAATTTACTGTCGCCCTCAAACTTGCGGCGTGATTGTTCGTCCCGTGCCGTAATCTGCGAAAATTATTTCGCCACTATTTAATGCGACTACAACACAACTTTATAAGCTTTCGTAATATTCGGAAGGCGGGGGCGAAACTTTAGAAATTTTCTCCGCACCGAGGAATTTATACGCCGGGACTAATTTAGTACGGGACGCCCGTACGTAAACTTTTCAGTTTGTTCTGTCCGCAGAGCGATTTTAATTAAATGTTTTAGAGACACTGGCCCGGGTCGATCCTAGGAAATGAAAGTTTTTACGGCCAACATGACAAAGACCAAAAAAAAAAAAAAACACTCCGATAGGAACTGTTAAATACGTCTCTCGTCTCGGAAAATCTCCTTTCAGCTCGATTCGGTTTCTCGTTCGCGCTTTTCCTCCATTTTCATCTTCCTGACCAGTGGAGCAGTTCTTTGCCACATTTGCTGATCGCGTGTATGTATTTTTTTTCTTTTCACATATATTATTTTATATAGATACGTTTTTTTATTTATTATTTCAATCCCAAATATGTCTTCATTTCAATTCGTTCCTCGCTGGCATGTGTCAAGCGACCCCTTATCAAATAATATTATCGTAAGATGATTATGGCCTTCTAGATAAAAAAAAAATTAATTTTACAAATTCCTACTCACTAATTAAATTCATGATTTAAATCAATAAACAAAACGATGCACTGTGGTCCCGATAGTTGCACTGAATTTAACGTATAACGAATTTTAAGGCATAACAGCTATCGCACTCAATAGTACAGGTAAACACATACTACGTTTCATAAAGCGACTATTCAAGATCATGAAACAGTTATAAAAAGTTGCTACAACTTTGATCATTTTTTATTAATTTTTTTCTTCGCATACTCCTCCCGAGTATTTTAACCTAAGGATTAATGCTCACATTGGAGTGCGTATCGACACGTTTGTATAAACACTTTTCTGTCTATAGAAACGGGATTAATTGTGGTCTACGATCGAGAATGTATCAATGTACATACATGTGTACGTTCAATCACTGGTCGTGTTATGTCCGAAATTCGGTGTATCGGGACCACTGTGCGACGTGGGAATGAATATCAGCGAATTAATTGCATTGTTTTCTTTGTACAAGCTTACACATTTGTCTCGCGACATAACTAAAAGGTCGTAACACCCGATCCGATCCGATCATTCCGGCTGGTGTTTAGGGCCCGTTCTTTTCACGTTATTCGTTGCAGTTCGTTGGCGTGGGTTTCATTAAAAGGGCGTGGGTTCAGTTCCAACTGCCACGTTCTCCTCTTCTCCTTCTTCCAAGTTCTTCGTCGTCTCCGGTGTGTTACTCGCCTTCCGCCCCCCCCATTCTTATATTTCCAATTATTAAATAAGCGAACAAACGCTTATGAAACTGCTCTTCGGGTGGGCTCGAATAAAAGCTTTGCGCACAATCAACCCGCCAACTGTTTATTGAATAGCGTATAGCTCTAAGTCCCGCAATTCACTTCAGCGGAATGTTATTAATGCACACAGCCTCGGTTAATTTTTCTACGAAAACAAATCGTCAAAGTGTATGAAATTATTTATATTTATTTAAAATACAAGGGAAGGCGGCATAGCCAGGGGTCTGTTGCATTATGTACATACAATTTGTATCTATTTAGTTATTTATATTTGAAGGATTACAAAAATCCAATTACATTCAAAAACTTGTCGAGGTGGTTTTGTATTTTCTAAAGTTACTAGCTGATTTGGCAGGCGGTTTCAAACTTCAACCACTCTATTTGAAAAGAATGAGTCTGACAATTTTGTTTGATTTGTCTTTTAGGTGTCTCAGAGTGAGGGGGTTTTTTTATTGGACATTTATTATTTTATACACTTCTATTAGATCGTCTCTCAATCCTCTCGCCTCCAAAGAGGTGAGACTCTCTTCAAACTTTCGTTGTAGGGTAGTGATCGAAGTTCAGATGACATTCTTGTAATCCTTCTTTGAACCCTCTCCAAACATACACTGTCTTTTTTAAAGATAAAGGATTTATAAATTTTTGACAGCATCTGGATGCTAAAATTCTTAAAGACACGTTTAATTAATTTTTAAAAACTTTTATTTATCCATATAATGTTCATAATTCTTATTTACTAAAAACGTATCCTATTGGTTCCTGGTCAAGTGGCCATTATCCTTTTTACAATAATTTTTAAAAATTTATATGAGATTTAGGTATTTTGTGATAACAACACCTACGCCAGTTTATGATGCAACTTTTGGGATATTTATATTATTAATTTATGCTTAAAAAATAAGGCATACGACCAATGCGTACTGCCAGTTATGACGTATGGATGTGAAACTTGGACGCTAAATTCAAGAATGCTACGTAAGTTCCAGTGCACGTAGAGAAGCATGAAAAGATGTATGCTTGGTATAACAAGAAGAGATCCAAGTGGAAGATGGGCTGATGAATTGAGAATAATGTGTGGAGTCAAGTGGATGCAGATTGCTCAAGACAGTCAGGAATGGAAGAGGATTGGATAAACCTTCATCCAGCAGTGGATGGTGAACGGCTGAAAATTATCATAATGATATTATTAATTGAAAATTAGATAACAATTTTATTATTGTGTTATAGATAAAAACATAATCGTATCATAAATTTACAGTTGATGTGTTTATCGCCCCAATTTTTTTTACAGGTAGTACATATGTACGTATCATGTCATTATCATTAGAGTTTACATTTTGACGAAACAGTTTGAGAAGTGACAGTGTGCGTGTGCGTTTGACAACCGGTGTAAGTTACCCGTGATCAATCAAGAGCGTTGCAGGGTCTCGCATTGCAGCCGCGCTAGCCGGCAAAGCTGCACGTGCTTTACGCTGTTCCGGTTCGCGAAAACCGAAAAAACCGCGATTTTTGAATCGAAATTGTCTGTAGTGGTGTTTGTGAATAAGTGATTAAATTTTACGAGTGAACGTTGTTTGAAAATTTCAATTGTATATGCATCTACAAATACGTGCTTACGGTAATTAATTTTTTTTTGTATTTGAGAAAAAAGTTTTTTCAAGATTTAATCGATCGAAACGATGCACATTTAAGTAGTCTCGTTTCTTATCAATTTTTGCACACTTCATATTACAAAGAGCGATTTACGCGCAATGAAACTTTCATCGTTCCCGTTAAACTTTCGAACGTGTACCGGCGCCGCGTCTGCGTTATCGCAAAATTCCGCTTATTTACATGAGCATTTTAAAAATTTTTTCAATATATTTATCATATTTACGAAACGATTTTATTCTGCGTATTTTTATAGTGTACAAGTTTTTATACCTGTCTACATATAATGTAGCGAGTGTATGTCTCCCCAAAGGTGTGCAATCGCAACCGGTTGTTATCTGTGCGAAGAGTGGGTACACGAAACATGTGCGCGAGTACGCGTTTAGTTTTTCAACGTTTTTACCCCAATTTAGTCAAAGTTCTAATTTAAATTTAATCAAATATTACCATTTCACTGTGGCGAAATCGACAGGCGCATCATTATCGGGGCTACGGTGGGTTTTAATCGTCAAAATCGGGTTAGAATGCAGCAGATGTCCGTCGACCGGATCGCGAAAATCGAGAGAAAGACTCGCGAACAGCTCTCGGTATTTCGTTTCGCTTGCGCGATCAGTACATATACATACATACATACATATAACAGACCATTGTTAAACTGTGGTAACAAAGTAAGCTCGACAATATAACCCTTTAACGACGGTCGAAATCTCGACTGTCGTATAACAACTCGCATTCGAACGAGATTTTGTATTTACATTGTCATTTTGTTGTCAACGCCACACGCGAATTTATATATTGTGTATTTGTATAAAATAATCAATTCGTTTTATGTCTATATAAAGTAGATCATTTGAAATTCGATAATGCGATATGTTCCCCATTGTGGAGCGGAATAAACTTTCGTTTTGTCAAAAGAAAAATGAGTGGATCGTAAAATTTAGTGTCCTTTGTCTTCTTTGATATTGTTTACGGCTTCTGCTTCATTTTTATTGCCCACTTTCAGTGACTTTTATATTTGCTCTCGTGTCTACCACCGATCCGCGTCACGCTAAATCGCTCTTGATGAAGATTGAAGAGTTATCTTGCCTCGGACACGGCCACACTCAATTGCCGCAAGTCTTACGCGAAAATCAATCCCTAAACGAGTAAAAATCGCCGAAGTTTTTCCGGGGAAAATCGTCGATTTCTTGGGTGGTCTTAGATGATGATGCCGCAATCGTCTGAAACACTATACCTGCGGTTGGGAAATGTGATGCACGAATGCTGACTGAAATCTACTAAATATATACATACATACAATGTCTTCTTGTCGGTTGTGAAATACGCTACGTACAACGTGACACTCTTCCATAAATTGTCATTATCGCCCGTCTGAACCTCGGAAGATTTTCAAAATATTCTTCATGACACGCTCGTACACTTGGGTCGTTCGTTCTCCCGTATAAGGTCGGATCATATACATTTAAAAAACCATTCATATTGTATATACTTTTTATTACAATGTGTGGCTTAATGGAAGGCAAATTGACGACTTGCGTAAATTTTCGTCCTTCAAAATTGAAGTACACAGACATTTTTTTTTTTATGTTATCATATTTTTTTTCAGCATTTTACGTATAATACTTATATATATGTATGTAGATTTCGATTACTAAGGTCAAACTTCAGATGTATGTATGTATGTAGTTCAACGCTGAACACTTTTTTAAATTGCACTGTTTTAAAATTGTGAGTGACTGTCGTCCAAACCAGGACCAATAACATTTAAGGACATTAAAATAATTGAAGAGATCCTGTTATAAAACCACTTAAGACCCTTAACAAGCGATTTTTATGAAAGTCTGATTGAAGACGACTACATCTCACCATATGAAATAATTTATATGCAGTACGTGCCCGCCTTTATCGCGCGCGACCGATAAAAATTATTAGTTTATGTTTAAAATATCGGAATTCGCGCCAAATTATTAATCATTCTTATTAGACAAGTAGTCTAGAATTTCGCTACCGCTTATGACCGACAACGAGCGCCCTAGAGGTCAACAATATTGGTGATGTCACCACCCATCAACCCACTTTATCTCGCAGTGTTCCGTGTGACATTATTTATGTTTTAATATTAATTTATCACGTCGTAATGTGTATTCGGTATCGTTGTCGACATTGTCATCATTCTCCATTATCGCCCGCCATCTCACCGCTGAATAATCGTCAAAAGCCACCACGTATTGCGAATAGGTGTGTAGTTTAACTTGTACCGATATAATTTGTTCATTAATCGTGTCTCGATAGAATGGGGATACAGAAAAATAAAATCCAGTACGACTAGTTAGTTAGTTAGTTTCCTTTATCCTTTTTCTCGTGTTTACGACGTAATTTCCCCGTTTACTTGTAGCCATTTGATAAAACAGTAGCGATGTAAAATGTTGCAGCTGTGTTGTTGCATCTTGTGCTCCTAGCGGCTGTCTTCGACTCTCACAAAGGCAATTGTTTCAATTGTTCCCGATACGGGGTAATTAGCGATATCTGGTCGGACAGCTACCCAAGTATACATGACAGTGTCAAACTTGGCCTCAATATAATTAATTTCTTCCTTGTATACCCTGCGATTGAAATGTTTTGACACCGAGAGCAATAAATATTTTATCCCGATAAGTGACGTTTTTATTTTCATGGAAAATAAGTATTAGCGTACTTTCTTTGTTTTCCGCATAAAAATCGTCGATCGTTTATAGTTCAAAAGGTTAAAATAGACAATAATAATAATAATTAATTAATCGATAGTTTTATCGGTCATACTACAAATGACATCATCGTGCACCATTTGTTTTCCCTCAACAATATCAATGACGGTGGTAAATCACCAATATGTAATTTTAATTCTCATTTATTGTGACATTAGCTTTTGTCGGCACTTTTATTTTTTTAACCCTTATACCCCGCGTAATTAATACGAATCGGCATTAAATTATTTTCACTGTAATTGTGATTTCTTCTCGGAAATTTTATCTTGTGTCAATTGCGCAGCGTTTGCATATTATGTGTAAATACGCAGAATGTCGTTGGCCTCATACTCCCGATATACGCGTAAAAAACATCGATCGTATTGCGAATACACATGAATACGATACTTTGAACTCCTTAATCTTATTTCACCTTTCAATCTTCGCAGAGAACGACAGTCGTGGTTTTTTAAAATCATTTATAGACTTTTGGGTGTTCTCTTACAATTACTTCTCCAGTGAACTTACCGTGGAGTGCAACTAACCGAAATGTGTGACCGTTAAACTGCTACTAATGACTGTAATGCTCAAGTGTGAGAACGAATTAATTCATATGCACAGCGTTTTGATATGAAGAATTGTATTCATTTCACTTGTCGCAATTGAACACTGTTACAAAATGGCCACAACATGCTTTGGACCACCACCTTTGCCGCCTAATAAACGCGGCTCAAATTCTAACAAAGATACGCTTAGTAGGAAAAATAGCGCAAACAATGGAAACAATCTGACGTCGTCGACTTACATGAGTTTCAAAGATCCTCTCGATGAAATATTAGTAATTAGTTCTGAGGATATACAACCCGAGAAACAAAACTCGTCGAAGAAGTGCAATCATCATCATAAGAGAAAGAATTCTCTGAAGAAATGCAAACACGCTTTGAATCTGAGCTTATCAAAATTTACCGACGACAAATGTTCGAAAAAGAATTCGAACGACAACGCTTTGAAGAGTTGCGATCTGGTAAATGGATTCGACCAGAGTTATACGAGCGATTTGAGCCAAGCCTCTGCGAAAGCTTTGAACAGCAAGACTTATTTTCTGCACTCGCCCGATTCTGAGAGCGTGCCTTTGAAGACTTTCAGCGATATGTTCAGCAAAGGATGTGACGATTTGACCGCATGTGAACAGGATTCTGTTACCGATGCACAGTATTTTGCAACGGTTAAAAACACTCCTTTCGCTAGGCCACACACTTCGGGTCGAGCCAGCTTCCACACCAACTCTTTGACTAGGAGTTTCAGAGGATTCGCTGAATTTAAGTTATCCTTGCCGAGGAGTTCTTCGGAAGGCAACCTGTCTGGATTGGTCGACAAGGAAATCCCACTGAGCTTAAGTCCTTTGGGATCTAGGCGTGGCGCTGGAGCAGTTGCCGACGAGTCGGACAATCTTGCTGGACAGACCAGACTGAATAAGTGCCTCAGGGTACTAAGCGGAAGCTGGAGGAATCTTTTTCAATGTAAGTTTCCCCTGTCATTAAGTTTTTTCTAGGAGCTTGGAATTTTTTTTAAATAGAATTCATTCATTATTTGACCAGACTAGAATTTCTCATGGCTGTTTATACATATCGTGTTCTACTTTTTTACTTTTTTTTTATTATTATTTTGATTCCCAAACGAAACAATACTCGGCTACCGTTGCTCGACTATTACAATCTGCATTAAAAAAAAAAAAACCTCAACTCTGTCGCTTTAAGCTATTGCCGTTCGCAATCTGTTTTTTTTTTCGCCACAAGCTAAATATACATACATATGTGCACTTATGTACATTGATTTGGATACATCTCTGCTTCCATTCTATAATGATAGACATCAATTTTAGTTACTGGTTCCGAATCAGACCGCACCCCTATCTTTCAACTGCCAAAACTAACGGTTCAATTGCATACTTAATCGCCGTATCCGAGGTAGATCAAATTATAGGAAAACATTTGTTGTTTTTTTTTTTCGCGATTTAATCTGCAACCGGTTCCAATGAATGTGAAACAACAGTTGCAATCCGTGATTGAATGATCCTTGATTATTAAATTTCCTCCAATTTAATCGTGATTCGATTTAAACCGAAAGGATTATGTTGCGTCGTAAATTGATTCAATATTCAAAACTGCATTTTAATTCTTTTGCATTTTTTTTTGTTATTACAATTATGACTAGAACCACTTTTAGAAAACACTCCACAATCTCATTTCAAATTGTAATATATGTTCGTATAACATCAAATGTATGTACATACGTTATAACCTTATACATATAACAGTATTCGACCCTATACATGATTTGATATCTTTTTATATGCGATTATTTATTTTTAGCAAACTTTGTTTGTGCTCTTTCACACGTACACATTTAAGCGTATCAAATGCATTAATGTTAACGTGGCAGTTGCGCTTATATTGAATTTCTTTGAAATGCTGATAAAATTTAAGATACTACAATTTATATTGTATGTACATACATAGATTGCAAATGCCAAGTGCAAATTTTAGAAGAGAAAAATATTAATCATAGCCATCCATAGAATGTCCACAGGATGCATTCCTAGAATGCGTTTATCGGGCGAGATGCATCATAATGGATGATTAGCGTCCATTTATTTTCTTGTCCGCATATTTCAAATGATATTAATGCTTAATGTGTGTGTAATGTACAATGAAATGCGACCATATTTCGTTCCAGTGTCACTCAAACGTTTTTATGTGTATTTATTTTATCGAATCACTAACCTGTTTCATCCGAGTTAACTTTCGCCGCCGCGCTAACGAATCGCAGTAAAACGGTGAATAAGTCGCTTGTCATATTCATTGTGAGATCGTTAATCTTCTTCGTGCGACCTACGCGCGTGACGTTGTTTTTATCGACCATATGGTCTGAAGCTAAGACTTCTTCTGGTGATCGATCCGTCATGCTAATACGACACATCTACAGAACTCACCTGTCGCATTTCAAAAACAAATACATAAATAAATAGTCTTCATTGCTCCTTTGTACCGCGTGCCCACTATTTGTACAGCCCACTATTCATATTACTTATTACATTATATGTAAATATGTTTCCACAACTATGCAGATAGACAAATGAACCTAATATGTGTACTGTAAATTTTGCTGCTCACCACAGAATACTACGTGCTATTAACAATCAAACTTGTGCGATTCACATTATTGTCGTTTTGCCTTGGTGATCGCGAGTAAACGACGGAAAGATGGATGCTTTTGATAACGTGCGACCTTTGGACCCTAAACGCTTCTTAGGATATTCCGTTACCCACCCGAACTCACGTTCGCACTCTACCATCAACATATTCTCTCCATCCTTTACAGAACAATTATTTATAATGCCTAACATAGTTTAACCTATAATATAATTACTCAATAATATTATTTGTATTTTTTTACATACCCAAAAATAATGAGGTTTTAGTGTTTAAGTGTCCAATTAACGAGAAAATGCTCTTAATTTTTTCTAACATTTCTACCAATTACGAAAAATGGTAAAATCTGCGAAATGCTGGCTGTCTGAGATATGAAGATTTTTCCTTGGAACATTTTTATTCTATTAACTTGAACATTATATTATCATCATCGTCATTTTCAGCTCCATCCTCTGCTGGATGAAGGCCTCACCAATCCTCTTCCATTCCGGTCTATCTTGAGCAATCTGCATCCACTTCTCAACTCCACATTCTTCTCAATTCATCAGCCCATCATCCACTTGGTCGCCCTTGCATTCTTTCTACCATTCAAGTATTTCTCGCTATGTGTCCAGTCCACTGCCACTTCAACTTTTTCACACGTTCCGCTATATCTGTGACTTTGGTCATGCTTCTTACCCACGTATTCCTCTTACGATCTCTTCTTGTTATACCAAGCAATACATCTTTCCATGCTTCTCTGTGTGCACTGGATCTTAAGTAACACTCTCGAATTCAGCGTTCACTGTTCACATCCATACGTCATAACTGGCAGTACGCATTGGTCGTATGCCTTCTTTTTTAAGCATAGCGGAATTTTGGATTTAAAAACTATGTTCATTCTTCCAAAAGCGCTCCATCCTAGTTTTATTTCTTCTTATATTATATACATATTAAGCTACTTATAAAATTAAATAAATAATACTCATTTTCTCGAACGAAAATTCTGGCGGTCAAATATACCTGCGGCAAAAGGTTTGAGAATCCAAAATTCCGAGGTTCAATCTTGACTGACTTTGCTTTGAACCATATTAAGTCTATTCAACAGCCCATAAAACAATAGAGATAATGTGTCTGAGGGAATGTATCAATCAAATGGATAAGAAACGTTATGCGTGCACTCGAAGAGACGCGAAGCTCGGCTCTCAAAGTGCGTTCACACTGTCGCATACAACGCCTACATCTCTCCTTCTTGCACTTTCTTCCGATTGCATTATTTCATCTCTTTTCATCTTGCAACGAACGCATCGCATCGCATGCAAGGCCGCCGCATTTCCTGTCTTGCCCGCGGCCATTGTCTCGACTGAAAACGTGAATGATCGACCGAACGAGACAAAAATGCCATCGTACATATAAATATAATACTACTGCGAGCACGGATTCCACCATCCCTTTTGTGGAAAACGGTGAAATCGCCCTTTTCGCTCAACGGGCACCTACGGACATTTTCTCTTTCCCGTTCGCGGTAATTAAAATGCGTGGGCATCGAGGAGTTGTTTAATTACCTTTGTTCGCAACTAAACATCTATCGAATGATCGAGAGGGGTGCGATTAGCGCTCAGACTCTAATTAACGAGATATGGCCGATACTCGAATGCCCATTAGTCTAGCACTGTTTAATCGCGGACATTGTGTTACGCATCCGGATAGGCGTAGTGGGGTCACGTTCGATTACAACGCATAGTATCTATGCGCTATCGAAAAGAATTTCGTATATTCAAATTGCGCGCACACGTTTTATCTTGATGAAAGGCTATTAAATTTTATTTCGGTGGTTTGCGGTGTTCTTTCGGAGATTAGTTGCCGGGGCAAGATGGCGGCTGGGTGCAGTTTCGTTCGACGGACATCAATCACGGGGTCGTTAATGCACGAGATCGGAAACGAACATCAATTACCAGGCAGGCACAGTCGACCCCGCACACCGACCCGCCTATTATTTTAAATCTACCGCACACTCTCTCTCACTCTCCCATCAAACGAATAGTAGATACATTGTAACGTATTGATCATAAGCGAAAATAAACTCGTAACCCACGCTCAAGTTCTCAGAGCAAGGGCAGAGTAGGCACTCTTTTGCCAGGGGCACTAAATAACCGTAGGCAACTGTAGATTGAACTTTCGTATACCTAAATGTTACATGTGGCTAGGGGAAGTTGAGGTATTGTGTGTGTGTTGGGTGTCTTCTGACTAATGTTTCAATTGGTATTCCATTTTATTTCCCTTCAATTGTTTATTCAATACTAACACGTTATAAATGTAAATTGTATGTCAGAATATAGCGGATGGAACGTATGTATGTATGACGAATTGATGGTTATACCTACACGTAAAAGTGTAGGTGTATGTATGTAGGTACGTGTAACGTACTGTAAATTGCGGAAAATAGAAGAAAAGCTAGCCGCGAACGGTACAAAGTGTAATGCTTGAAAAGGGAAATTCGTCAGTGTCTGAAGTGAAGGCTAAAAATGTTGGGTCGTAGCAACACATCCGCCGTATACAGGGTTGTGCAAAAATACGTAAAATAGACAACGATAAATTGAAACTTTCAACGCGGTTTTCAGCTCTCGTTTCGTATTCCGAAAGTGTTGGAAAAAAAATAATAATAAAAAAAATCTGACTTATCTCAAATAATGAATTGCCGCTTTATCCCGTCTGTGTGCGTTTTAAATTTAAACGTTCTCGATTTCGCACAGTGTGCGTAAATTTACGCCATCCATTACCACACCGAAACCGCCGTTTGTCATTTGCTCGCACATTTTTGCTATCCGTTTTATTTGACGGGGGCCTGTCATTCGAGATGTCAAAATTGTGCGATTCGAAAAAACTTCTTGGCGTTTTCGAGACGTATTTCAAAAATGCCTATTTTTTTAAGTAGAATAAATTGCTAGGATTCTCGTAAAAGTAAGATTGAAGTATTCTGCGTTATTTTACATATGTAGGTACAGAACAAAACCTCTCAAGTGTCGATTTGTTGCGCAATTTTTTATACTATCTACTGTCAATTACAACTTATACATATACGCACTTGCAATCGTGCTTCAGTTTGCAGTTGGAAAACATACGAAGCGTAAATAAAATTATCTGTATTCAATTCGTTCGTAAGGGATGTTTGTGAAGCCCTTCATTAGATAGATTAAATTTTATACTATTCAAACGCCCCGCGTCAGAAAGCAATATATTGAACCGTACCCTACGGTCGACCGCAAAGGGTTAACTCGCCATCAACCGAGGCCGTTTAATTCGTGTGCGAGCGAATTCTTTCGGCATTAATTATACACATTTATCGGTCGTTTTGTGCCCTCATCTAATCGCAATCTAATAGTGCCGGGCGTGCGTATAATATATCCAGAGGACATATCCATGGGTACCCCACCTATCTTTCGGTCCCCGTTTTAACCCCCTGGCGCGTCCGTGACGATATTCGCCGCAATTAAAAAGCGACCTTAGTGCGCGATTATTAATACGAATTCCGCAGCAGAGGAACATCGTGATTAAGTTACTTTGTACGTGGTCAGACCGGGGACGACTTTTTCGTATCATTAATTCGGCAGTAAGCCCCGGGCTACTTTTATACGCACATAACCGACCCGCCATATAGAGAGATTCTCTTCGATTTACGTCGATGATGAGTAGTTAGCCGTTCCGAGAAAGGTATCGTCGCAAAATGATTTCATGTCAAATTTTTTATTTATTACTCGTTATTTTTATAATTGCAATGTATTTAATTAAAAAAAAATTGAGACCGTATCGTGGACATTTATTACGCAAAACTATCGTGCGGTCAGAATGGATACTTCCGTACTTAGTTTTATTTTACCTTCAGTAAAACGTATATGTATGCCTTTTTTGCAATAGGAACACGCCGCTTGCATAGGGGGCGGAAAAACGCATGGCTTGATATTTATTGAGTCGTTGTTCGCTGCTGAGGGGTTTGAAAAATACGATCTAGTCGCTTTGCTCTGCTCTTGGCATACGAAAAATTGTAAACGAATGTACGTATGTGCTCATGTATGAGAGCACACCTCCTTCCCATTCGCAAGGATAGACATAAACTTAACGTTTTTATTGTAGATGGAGAATTGCGCACTTGCCAACTTTATATTCCCGGTTCGAAGCAACTTGTCTCAAGTCATCGCCCTTGAACCGATCCGATCGGTTCAAATTTGATCGAAAATTTTTGACTGCATGTGCGTATTTCTGCACAAAGTATGTAAGATCATCATTTTCAGCTGTTCGCCATCCATTGCTGAAGTTGAATTGTCTGTTTTGAGTTGAGCAATCTGCATCCACTTGACTCCTCACTGTCTTCTCAATTCGTCAGCCCATCGTCCGCTTCGTCTTCCTAGTTTTCTTCCACATCCTCTCGGATACCATTCCAGTATTTCTGTCATCCATACCTCTCGCTGTGTCCAGCTCATTTCCACTTCAACTTTTTCACACGTTCCGCTATATCAGCCACTTTGGTCATGCTTCTTACCCATGTATTCCTATTACGGCCTCTTTTTGTTAAACCAAGCATACATCTTTCCATGCTTCTGTGTGTGCACTGGATCTTACGTAGCATTCTTGAATTCGGCATCCGCGTTTCACATCCATATGTCATAACTGGCAGTACGCATTGGTCGTATGCTTTCTTTTTTTTAAGCATGTTGAATTTAAACACTACATTTTACAAATTTACATAAGAACAAATTGCCCCAAGTACAAATGGTTCTCAACTCCCTCTATAATGTAATTATCTACAGTGACTACAAAGTAAGATCGCTGCACAAAAATGCAACTAATGAGCCCGTATGCAGCAAGCATCGGAATTATATATGTATATGTGTGTTTATTGTCAAGGGATACGATTGGCGAGTGAGATGAGGTAGGGGAGTGTGAAGGAGCGAGCATTGCGCCACTTTTTAAAAGCTTTTAAAAGCTCCATTTGACACTTTCGAAGTGTCCGTACATGGATGGCTTTTCTTTGTGAAACTTGCCGATCTTTTAGCGTGTACAAAACTTTCAATGTGCTCGCATCGTTTTATCGTTTTTTTTTAATTTTATTATCGGATGTATACAGACAGCGTTATTGGCACACATAATATAAAATATAAATAACCTTTGATTTTTACGGGATCATTGGAATTTTGATATTTATATCGTTTCAGCGATATAATGATGCAGTGTGTGGTTCGTTCGGTGTGTGGCGGGTTGTAGTTTTATATTTAAACCGGCGAATCTGTAGTGTGCCTTGAAAAAAATCGCACAAATTGCGGGAAAAGAGCAATTTTGATCAAACCTCTCACTCGCTCGACCTACGTTGCACGCCTATACATAATTGGCCGTACGTTTATTTATTCAAAATTTACGTACTTTTTAAAATTACCACTCTCGTAAACTTGCCGACCGGTGGTTATTACGCGAAAGTTGGGGGCCCTGTTTTTCGAGCGTTCGCTCGCTTTTCCTCGGAACGAAAGCTCTGTCGAGTGCTTTTTCGACATCCAAATCACCCACGCCTCTTCCACTATGAAATTTTGGCGAATTTATGACGCAGATTCATCATTTTGACCGGCGAAACTCCGGTTTCCGTAGCTGCCCGCCGTTGCCGAATGTTTAATGTTCGATACTTATCATTCGCGCGAATCGCGATAATTGCGAAAAAGATTTGGTTACATTTTATTTCTGTTTCGTTTGACATTTTCTCGAAAACAAAAATATTTCTTAAATTATCACGCTTTTTTAAAGTACACAATATTCTTTCGCACTCGACTACATACGTACATAATAATAAGGTGCCTTATTCGCACTGTCGAGTTCACATCAGACTTCCTGTCTCGATTAAACAAACATTTTGATTGGTTTATTCAGCCATCACTCATCCTCGAGGACGGAAGCATGCATACTAAACCAACAGTAATCTGTTTTTCGACGTGTCATTTCGTTCGGTATAGATATGTACCTATGTACATACATACATATCTATACATATGCCAAAGATCGATAGATCAGTTCCGTTTCAATTTATTTCTTGCCGTGTATCATTCGCACGTTCTACATTTTCCGCATGCTTTGCTCTTAAACTGCTAATCAAATGGCAAACGGATATTGCGATCATGTGTTGTTTAAAATACGCATGCTTATCGACCTCATTCTTTTCACAC
Source organism: Parapsyche elsis (assembly GCA_022651745.1). Classification (NCBI taxonomy): domain Eukaryota; kingdom Metazoa; phylum Arthropoda; class Insecta; order Trichoptera; family Hydropsychidae; genus Parapsyche; species Parapsyche elsis. The sequence continues at coordinate 1,340,066 of JAGVSN010000044.1, forward strand.
ACTTTATCAATGAACTTCGATCTTACCTTTTATGATTATCTTCGTGCTTGACGACTGTATGTCTCGTATTTGTACCATATCGCATTTTAATAACCTTGCTACGTGATTTGAGTTTATCTTCATAGCTCACGTGTATATTCAGACATACATACATGTGTGAATCAAGTGTGAAATTCCGGAGTTTGACTTGATTCATCGTTTCCCTGAAAGCTCATTAAGTTTGTCGAGACTTTATTGAAATAAACGTTCGTTTTATTTTTATCAGTTCGACAGCAGGCCGCTCACACCTGGATAAAACGCATATATCTAAACTATCTGAAGGTTTTCAAAGGATTACGTTCATTCTTACTTTGGGTGGTGGGGGAAAGGGAAGGGCTACTTCCGGTAAAATATAACCCGGACTTGTCCATAACGCGACCTCATCGATTTCGCATGCCACGTGTCTTTCTGAGCGCATTTTTCACGTGTGGTAATAGGCCACTTTGTTACGAAAGCCCTCAGCGAGATTAACACTCGCGCTTTGGAGTAGAGCCCTCGACGTACGGGAGGATCCGAGCAAAAAACAACAATGGCAAATAAGGCTTCCTTCTTGACCTCGTGCAAACTCCTACCTACCCTTTTTTATCCCCTTCTGTCCCTCGAGAGCCCGTGGCGACCTTCTCTATCGGTTTTATATGTCGCGAGCTTTTCCAGCTAACGATGGCGTCATTCAATCGTGAAAATTTCCCTCGGTCGTACATCAGTAGACGGCGCCGTTTAAGTTTTTCCACACTTTAAAAAAATTTTGGTGGTTTTCCAAAGGAAAGTACCACTTCCGGTTGACGAAAAGTTTTGAAAGCCTAATGGCTGGTAAAAAACATATAAATATGAAGTTTCAGTTTAATAGGATAAACGGTTTTTGAGTTATTAGTGATTTTACACACAGGTACACAGACATACAGTCATTTCCCAGAAATCATGAAATCGTGATCAGCTGATGATACCTGATACAAATCGGTTAAAATCTCAAAGTCGAATTTCCGCACGATCACAATACTTTAAAAATGTAAAAATGGCAGTAAAGTTTGACCCGTCAAACCCGATACGCGATTTGCAAGTAGCTTCAATGTATCGTTTATCGAAGATGAAATCCGTATTAATAAGCGCTATCGCGCGTTGTATAAGATTAACACTGGTCATGTTTACTTATTTGCAATGTTTTAGTTTAATCGTTTAAGTGCAATTATTATATGCTTGCAATAAATTACAACAGCGCGATCTTTATCTAATTCGATTTCTCATGCTGTGCACATTTACAATGAAACAAAAGTCGTAATGGAGCGAGACGCAAACGAGATAAACTTATCTGAAAATCCTTGCAAATGCTTATTATAATGATTAACTTAGAATTCTATCTTCGTCGATGTTTTCCAACGTGGACTTACAATATGATATTTTCCTTTGAATAAGTTTTTTTTTTGTTTTTTTTTTTACCTTTTTCGCATTCCATCCAAAGCTAGAACAAGTACCGAGGGATGAAGGTTTTTCTTTTGTAGTTTTTTCTGTCTGCGAATTTCGCCGCAGTTATGCCGGATGAAAATTATTATTATACGAGAATGCTCGAGTTTTTTTCCTCCCCCTTCCCTCCCTCCATACTTTTTTCTTTGAATACAATCTTGTTTTTTTAAAACGGGCGCTTTTCGCTTTCACTAGGATTTCTTCTCCAACTTCACAAGTGGCGCGTTTTATATACGAAAAGAAAAAGTATATTTAATGGCGGTCAATATAATTATGCACTTACATAGGAGCGTATTGTCGACGCGGACTTGTGTATTTTTTAATTCTCGAAATCGACGAGGAAAAAGTTATACCGAGAACTGTGCGATGGAACGGCGAGATTCAAACATTACACCGTTTCGTTTCTCGAAGTTTTCTGATATTTCAGAGTCCGTAAGAGGCGCATTCAAACTATCTGAATACTTGACAAGACGGCCGTTTGAAATGGGAACAAGGAAACTTTCAGTGGGAGGGCGATTTGAAGTTTCCGCGGTACCAGCAAAAGTTGGATAATCTTGAATCTCTTGCCGAGAACTTCCGCATATATCGCACTTGTTAAAATTGCACCGAATTTTTTTTTTGCGATACGGGAAAGTTCCCCCCTATCGAAATACACACACATGTGTGGTTACAGGCCCGCTATCGCAATACAGCGAACAGTGGATATGGAAATTGACTTCAGACTTTTGACGCATTTCATTCAATATTATGATTAAATTTTTAATTTATTTAAACGAAACTTCAAACTTCCTAAATTTAAACGCTGGACTTGATTGAACGCTTCGCGTAGCACTTTCGCTCGCTTTAAATGAAATTAAGAAGGCTGGATTACAGCAACGGGAGGGGAACCCGCTACTGCTGTAATGTTATGCAAGATTCAGCACACCCCAAAATTTACTCTAGCTTAATTAGTATTGTGGCGAAAGGCGTGACCCATAAGGTAATCTAAAATTAAACCACTCTTCGTGTGGTGATGCAGGTTGATTTTGTTTACCTGCTCTTCCCGTACCTAAAAACAAAGGTCCTTGAGCGTGTTGGCATTTCCGCCTCAAAGCTCAATGGACGCGAGCAAAAGCTTTTTCTCTCGTTTTATTTTATTTTTTGTTTTGCTTTCGCTCGTGTGTTAGACGTTCAATTAACAGACGTTGCACAGGTAAAAGCTCCCCCGTCGTAAGTGCTTACATTTATAACTCGTTTTATTATCGTGTGTTTATTTTAAGTGTGTGTCGTATTTGCTTTACTTGTCCCGGTTTTTTTTTTTCAGTTATTTTATTTTATTTTTTTATTGTGATCACTCTGCTTACTTCATTTAAATACCGGTTGCTTTTCGCGTGCTTTGCCGTATCGCCCGGAGGCTTTCCGCTTGCTCGAACCCACTACTGTTCTCCGCCGCTAATGATGCACATTATATACTTTATACACATGTGTAAAATTGATCATCGATCTCACTGGCGACTGCAGTTTCATTATGATAACTTCGTGCGGATCTAATTATTGTGAGTTGGATCGAAGTGATCTGTAGATAAAAGCGTTGAGAGACAACCGTGTAGGATTGACGTGACCAGTCGGTGCAACACTGGGTAAGGTGAACAGATGAGGGCAGGTTCTCCCAGCATCCAATACAGGTTTACCGACTGCCGCCCACTGCGACGGCCTGAAGGCGCCAGCCAGCTCCTCGTACTAAATCACACAGATCTGCACGGCGCTGGACCACTCACGCACACGCGCAAACCTCATCCAAATCAAGACGTTCACTTTGCCTTATCGCCAACTATCTCAAACACGTCTTTCGAACACTGTGCTTTCAATAGAAAATCCACGAGGAAAACTATCGAAAATGCGGCTATTATTAATCGTGTGGTACTAACTTGCGACCGTGTCCAATGATTTATATACGATCGAATCACCGCTACGCTCGAAAGTTTCACACGCAACTTTGGGCGCTAATCAAAACCGACAAGCGAACTCCTCTCCACTTACCCGTATAACGTTATCTTCGTAATGCGACGACGACGTAACGGTGCGAATATTTGTCGTAAATTCGCAATAAAATGAGTTTGCGTGTGACATTCACGCCGGTCCCCCACCCCCCCTCTACCGTGTGGGCAACTATCTCGATTGGCGCATCAGCATCCCGATGCAGAATTGCTGCACGGCCCTGCAGCGTTTCTATAGATTCTTAAATATGTCCCAGATCGCAGACGTGCGATAACGCTCTTGAAATTAAATCCCCATTGTGGCCGATCGATAGAATTTCGATTGCAAATTTTCGTTGGCGCACAAAAAAGGTATGCTCCCACTAAATAGGCGAACACACTTGAAACGTTTGACTGGTATGTCGTGTTATGATGATGATGATGATGGTCATTTCGTCGCCGATTCGCAGCGTGGGCATTGCGCGAATAACCGACCGGCAGTCATCGTTGGCAATTACCAATCACCGTAAATTGCACGTCGCGTTGAATATGTCGAGGTATAGTATCGACCATCATCAATTATGTATGGTACAGTGTACGATTCGTTGACACTTTTTACGTATGCGTAAAAACAGTATCTTCCGCAAGGGACACTCGAATGGGGTAGGTTTTGCACCCTCGTCGAACTCTTAACAACACCCTCTGACGTAATTGCTTCTAATCGTATCAATTACGCCATCGCAACAAGTGAATCGAACGTCAATTATATCGCCAATGCTTCGACTCTTTTTTATTTATTTTTATTCTCACGGTCTTACAATTATCGCGTTGATACTTGAGTGTAGCTTTTATGGACGGCTCAATTGACTCGGCGCTCGTCGAATGTTATTGTATGGGATTCGTGTGCGGTGTTACAAACTATTAGGCCGCGTACTCATTAGCGAACGGCGCGTTTGATGCACGCTAATGTGGACGCCGTGTACAAACTCGCCGCGCAACCACTTTGTGCTCGCGCGAAAAACCAACACCGAGTGGATCGCCACGAACGCGAAGTTGCATTACACGCGCGGTTCGCTAATGAGTGCGCGGCTTTATAAGCTTTTCAATATTATACTTCAGGTTACATTAGGTTAACAACAAATACAATCTCAGTATTTCTTGATGAATGTTACATAATATTTTTTTATTGTGAAAAATGTTTAGTTTGTGTGAAATGAGTGATCTATGTGTGAATAGGGGATTAATGCGACCGTTCGCTAATCTGCTCTCAAAGCTTCGTGGCCTCCTCCCTTCGTCGTCTCCCTTCTTAATCTATATACTAGGTAAGAGATCAATAGATTAGCTTCTCATGTTACATGAGGGGACCATTCTTCGCGTGGCGTAATGCGTATGACGGTTTAGCTCCACCTTCATTAATTCTTCCTCGAGAGGGAGCTGGGAGCTGTCGCCGTCCTCGGTTATTAATATTGGTTTCGTCCTCGAGATGTGGTGTTATTACAGTGCGAGATAATGTCTAAAATATGAATTTCAAGCTGAAGGCAACGGAACTGGTACATGGGCGTCAGCAGGTCGGTGTTGGTGACGGCGCGTGGGAGATGGACAGTTTATTCTTGTGTGTGTGTTTGTGTATGTGCAACAATTTTTCCCGGTTACAAACAGATATTATTGTATCTTGGTCGGTGCTGCAACACCAGCTCTTACCACGTGGGAAGAACAGGTTGAAACACTGCAGTGCGAAGTGAAACCACTGGGCACCCAGCCCTCATCCAGGGAACAGACGCCGACTCAAACTATAACTTAAACCGTTCTAAGACTAGCCTAGGCGATATTTTATGTGGAATAGTTTGATATTACCTACCGATCATCATACGTTGATATAATGCACGTTACTTGCATAATACATATATTTTCAATCCATGCATAATTGTGCAAGTGAACAATGATTTTCTCAACAGCAAGTATGGACACATCGATTACACTTTATTATGATTCATCCTGGTTTGGACTCGTCGCGTATTCGGAATCCGTTGAATTGAGCCATTATTTTGGTTTGAATTCTGGTCTCGTTTGTCAACGTGTGTACTTATTGGTTTTTGACGCCGCCTACACAAATATGTGTGCATATCGGTCTAGTTTTCTCACTCATAAAGCTTCGATCGGATGATTAATGTTCGGTTCGTCGCACTTTCAACTACGACATTGTGTAATGCAGCTTATCTACTGGGACAGATGTGGCGTCCGAAGACGCCGAAATGTCAATAACCAATATTTGTACTCACGCGCCAATATTTGTATTGAACGGAGAGTTCGATAAGAGGTGGTAGCTAAACAGAACCCATTAGCTGTTTGATCCTCGCGCACGTTTCATATCGTATTAGTTTTCTAATGATGTTTTTTTTCTTTTGTTTCAGGTAAGTTTTCAAAAGAACATCCGTTCGTACATGTACGCTTGGAAGTGGTGAGATAAACTTATCCGTTCTATTTATTTACTGGTATGCAACATTCGATACCCATCACCCCGGGTGACTGCTCACCGTATAGTCTATTGACACAAGGATCAAGAGTTCCGTTTGATTCCCGTCTTCTGGGTTTATTTACTGTGTGTCTGGGCGGGTTTCTCGAAATCGTATAAACCCAGGCCAGTTGTTTTCACGGCTGTTGAAATCTTGTAATTATTTTCCGTGTAATATTCGGATCGCCGATCAAAGCGCGATCTGGCAGTAGCGCGATAGTGGTTTTTAACCTTTTAAACACAAAGGGTCCAACGGCCTGAAAAATACCTCACGCTTGACCCCTTCGCGACCCGTTTTCTTTCTGCACGTGCTGCTTCGGAACTCCTCGGTTTTGTGGTACAGCTTTTGAACGATATCGGAATCTCTCATCAAATCTCCTCATCTTTCATTTTCTTGAACTTTTGATGGTATCGTGTGCGCCTTTTCAACACTCTTCGGATCGTCACCCTTGAATTTTACTCGAAATTGTTCTCGAGAGAGCGAAAACAGGCGCTTTTAAAGGACTTCCGCTTCGAAAAGGGAGTTTCAAGTTTCAAACAATAATGTGAACTATTCCAACACCAGCCTAACAAAGGATCATCGGACTTTAAAATTATTTTCAATGTAAGTTTTATTTTATTTTGTGACCCAACATTTACGCCTCTAACGATTAAATAAACATACATACACCTTTCATTATTTATTACATATATAAAGCCGAACTTTAAAGTTGATATTAACATTCATATCTATCCTTATTTTCAACATTCATTGTCCTAAACGTGACGTATATCGTAAATTGTCCCAAATATCGATGAACTTACATAGTTTTATATGTGATGCGAAAAGACATAAGAGTTCTTTCCCTTCAATAGCACCGAGAGACTAGAGAAAGGTATAAAAGAAATCAAATACAGACGGATACAATCGATAGATGCGGAACTCGAAAGATGCAGTTTGCCGAATGTATCGCTGAACATGAAAACGTTTTATTTTACCTATAATACATATTCATATATACATACAAACAGTACAAGTGTAATATATCGCAGTTGCTTGACTAGTCTCGGGAAAGTTTCAAACCTCATATTTTCACCGTTATTCGTGGGCACAAATCGACGATTGTGGGTGATGTTGCTAATGGTGTCCATTAATGGATGCTTTAAACACATTTTGCATTAAGGATGATTGCCTGCTGTAGGACGATCATAAACTAATCCAGTTAAATGTGCGAACACAACCACAACAGTCGATATCATGCAAACGCAATATCGAATACATCAACTGAATTTATACACAGCGTAATTGTACGCCTTTTGAGCATTTACATCTTATTTGGTTTAGATTTGACGATTAAAATTTGTTTCTAATTTGATATATTTATTTTTGCTTATTTACTTTTGTATATAAAATAGCAGTATTCTTTGATAAAATATCGCATTTATTAAGAAATGGCGTGATCAGATAGAATAGTATGAAGTGGGTCTTCAACCGCCCACAGTATAACCCAAGATACAATTAATGACAACAGATGAAGCAACGAAGCTTTTAATCGTATACTATACAGAAATTGAGTTCAATACGGTTGCCGTACTTCGGTTTGTTCTTCTTCCGAGTATTTTAATGTATAATGGTTGTGTGAGGCTATAATATCTAGAATTTTACTACAGTACCTACAACATTCGCTTGACTTGAATTAATTCATTATTGAGTGGGATTCGAAACGGTATTGCGAGAAGTGCAACATAGTCTCTCTATCTCTCTTTAGTAATATATTATTATATATATAATACAATCAACCAACCGCATTTGCATAAATAATATTTGCATGTATAATTACACTAATACTACTTTCTATGGAATTTTCATAAACTCGTCCCAAACTTTTGCGCGAAAAGATAGAAAGATAATATTATGCAATAGTTCATATTCAAAGCTGATATTATGAAATATGAATAAATTGGAGAACCGAGCGCTCGTTTTGTTTTCAAAAGTTTTAATCCTGGCAACTTTTTGCTTTTCGTTTGTATACAATTTTGTATCTACAATTAACATGTTTTCATAAATACATATTATAGGTACAGGTACGGTATTTTTTTAATATTCGAAAGATGTCGAAATCCCTCGCTTTTATGCATAATTTATCAATGCTTTCCTCCCCCAGCTTCTTTGGCGATTTTCCGGAATCGGTAGGGACGGTGCCGTTAATTAAATCGACGTTTCCTTTGAGAGAAAAGAGACGAGGCTTTGCCCATCCAAATTTTCATTTTTCTTGTTGGAGAACCGCCTAATGGTCCGTAATTATTTAATAACTCGTCTCGTGTGTCTGAAAATTTCTTGTCGAGATTCGAGAGTCAAATTCCCCCTCGCTTATATTATAGACCACTCTTCTCCATCGGCCTGCGCTTCTAACAAATCTGGAACAGGTCTTGGCAATTCTCCTTAATTGGTATTTGAATATTAATTGAACCTTTGCGGACGGTGTCCCCAAAGTTTGACTTCAAATATTAATAAAAACTCAAATGACGAATAATGAGTTTTCTTTCATTACCCGTTTCTATCATTAAATTTAACTGAAAGTCTTTACTGAAAAAATTAATGTTATCAAACAATTTTAAATACATATCCATAGAACTTTAGCTTTTGTTGGTGCATTCGTGGTTTTGTTTACATACGAAAGATCTATGTAAAAAAATAACCCATTAATTGCATTCCGCGAACATCTTCAACATTTCTGACGTCAAGTTTTCCATTCAATAAGTGACCAATATCTTCTTGTGTAACTAGTACGCAGAAGTATCGATGATGACAACTCAAATCGCAAAGGATAAACAACAAATCACAAAATAAATATTTATTTTCCACGCGAGCGACATTCTTCGTCATGTGCAAACCCCCTCAATAAAGAAACTTTCAAGTTCGAACTACGCGCCTGTCATCTCGCACTGTTTGAAGTTATTATTTTTCGCTTAAGCAGCCGATCGTTTCCCTTTTGAAATCATACTTTTTACGTCGCAATAATTACTTTCGCCGTGTCCGGGAAACTGGACGAGCTTTTGAAACGTCGACGAATGTAGTAGCAGGAAGTGCATTTGTCGTTCTGCATTGCAAATCAAGTATTTGCATCTCTTTATCGTGGGAATATATCCAAAAGAAATCGTGCATTTATGAGTCCGCTCTTCCTTCACACGATTCTTATTAAAGTTTACGCGTCATCGTCAGTGCATGGCGTTGACTCTTAACTGTGGAATATAATACTTCAAAACTTATTCCCTCTTTTATATTTTATCACTCATTCATTCACTTGACGTACGATCTTTCTCAGCACTGCCCTTGTCATATACATAAACATATATGTATGTGCGACATCCTAACCGGCATTTAAATCTTAATATAAACTATCTATATTTTTTTCCCAAGAAATGTTTGAATTATATTATACTATCAATAGTTCGTATGTCTATAAAATGTCACAAATACAAAATTTATTGCAACACTTAACAGATTTCGTTTAATTTAGTCGTCATTTATTTTCCGAGAAATCCTTCAGTGTGCCTACGTAAAACGCATGCATGACTTTGCCACTTGCGGTTAGGCAAGATTTTCATATGGAAATTTTACTTTCCAATATCCGCACTTGTATTCAATTACGTATCAAAATTTTGTCCGTATAGATGCATTGTTTCAACTTTCGTATGAAATATTTCATTGTAATGCGATATGCGGTTGTGTGGCGGATGTCATCGCTAAATTGGCGAGACATGTGGTTGACATCTGACATCAAAAGTGATCGAGGGAACTCTTCAAAGTCATCTTGATATAACCCAGCCATCGTTGCGGTCACTCGTTCAAGAATCGCACACTGGAGAATTTGTCGTATGATTTTACCGTGTTGTATTTTTCCGTTTTTCGGTCTAGTTAACACAGTGAGCGTAAAGCTTTCGTATATCCACTAATAAAACGTGGGTTTGGACTTCCAATGACACGTCCCACACTTTGCTCAGCGCCCCAAATCTGGCACACCGCTATTCTTTATGGGTTAAACATGCTTTGGCGCTGCTTTATAGTAGTTGTAAAAGGAGTATACGCTTATAAATTCTAATTTGACATTTAGATGTGTATAGAAATCGCGTTGATTCAATAAAGCACAATAGATTATCAACAATCCAATGAAATGTATTATACATGAAGCAATTGCCGCGACTCGCGGCAATTATTTATTTTAGATTTAAAATTTTATCTTTTGCAAATTGCTGAAGGTACTTATTTATATACATATTGTGCGGTACGTTCGTGGAAAATTATATGAACGTAATCCAAGAGCGATAACAACGAATGTGACTTGAATTGAACCGCCTCGCAGGAGAGCGATATATTCATGAGAAAATTTATATGAAGCTCACACACCTAGTAGAGCTTTGCGAAAATGTCCATCGTTGCTACATTTTGTCGTCCACACCTTCATCAAAATGTGGCTCGCGTCTTCGGGGATGACAGCTGTCTAACCAAAGAATTAAAGCGCCCACTATAAATCTATTGCCTACAACTTTTCTTCCCTTTAATAAAAATGATCGCATTTTCTCTCCGCGGAATTGCGACGACGCGCTATTTTTTTTTTTTTTTTTTACTTCGGCAATATTAACCTTTATGCGTTAGCGGAATTGGCGAACGTTTTCATCGTGTGTTAAGAAAGGGTAGACACAATACTACCATTTGTCATGTGGCCGAAGAAAACTTTCACGTTGACCTACATTAGTTTTCCAGTGTGCCGGTTGGTGTCAGCCAGCAAAGCCCCGTCACTGGGACGAACAACTACCTGTCAACTAAATACAGAACTCGTCTTTTATTGCACGCTTATACACCCCACATATAGACTTGACTAGGTATTGCTTACCTTTTCAAAAATCTCAGAAAATGAAAACTTTTACCTCAGAATTGTTATTTGTACTTTGCCTGTTTATCTACACACTACATACATACATAGGTATACCTAAGACTAATTTTTATGCATTAACAAAGCTTCGTAGCACCATAAATACGAAACTGTTTTGTCGTGTCAACATAACCAACTCAGTTCATAGAACTCACTTAGGAGAATTTTCGTTATTGCCTATGTAAATATTGACCAGGTCAAGGACAAGAAATGGTGAGCTTTTATTTTAGAGTATTTCACTCGCTTCTGATGTTTCATTGTTTGTCAACTTTTCATCATGTATGAACGAATAAAATTATCCATACTCGATTATCCACTCGGAAGTGTTGTTTTTGTCCATTGGCAATATCTATGTATAAATTAGGTGGCAATATAAATTAAGGCGATAGTGATCTCGAAACAAGCGATACGGAGCACATTAGCTGTTCACCCAAATTGAAACGAACTTGAATCGCTAGCTATTCCCACGCAGATTGTACATGTAATGTTCAGGTACCTACGACTGGAGCTCTCCTGGCTTCGCACATACATACATACATACATAGAAGACGCCTTTACGATGCAGCAGTTACAAATGCAAATGCACGTCTAATAAATTTCATAAACGACAACAATAACGCAGAAATCATTTATATACGCCGGTCGTAATGGTATGTTTTGCGCACCGGACTCGCATACCTGGCTGGAGGCAAGACAGGTACCGGTGTGACCGATCCGCTCTTCAAACTCTTCCGGTTCGATTCTCTCGACGAGACGACACTATTTTACAGTGCTCGCATATCATATCAATAGTTGGGCTAATTTCTGATTGCTTTTACATATAATGCACCGGTAGAATACATATAATAGCGTGTGTGCGTTACTTTCAATTTCACGCGGTGGCGTCAATCGACGTCGATTAGTTAATGGCCGGTAATGGACCCGCGTGCCATACACTCTCGCTCGGGGACCGGTCGTTTGATGTCTCTATTACACAAATTAGCCAGGTTATCTCTGTGCTTTTTTTTTTTGCATAGCCTTAAGTTATGCACTTCACATTAGAATCAACCGGGTTGACGTAAACGTTGATTACGGTTATTTAAAGCGACGCTGTGGACGCCAGGCGCCGGCTAGACCCAACTGGAGGTACATAAATCATCGTAGATGCAATTACCTGTCGTTTGATCGATCGATCGATCTGATCAAACTTTTGTTCGACGCGTTTTTTGAAGGTCGCACTTTTGCACCGTATCAAAATAAATTTGATTTAAGAGTGTCTCGCCAACTAAATTATACCTTACGTCGAGTCTTATCAAAGCAAAAGTGTATTAAATTAAATCCCGACAGGGGGGAAAAAAAGTCGTTTCGCATCTATTATCTAATCGCGGTAGTGTTGAGTAGGTGATATGTTCAAAATTTAGCACCGTTTGCCCATTCATTATTTATTATGCTACGCCGTGTGTATGTAACACCTCATTCTTAATGACCGATCGTTAATTATTATACTCGAGTTATAAATTTCCAGTTTAATTAATACCCCCATGCGGCCCCGCATAACCGCCACATTTTGCATAATATCCGCTGAATGTACATATTTATCGAACGCGTTTTAATGACACCAAATTGGTTTAATATTGTCTCGCGCTACGCCGAGAATGCCGTTAGTTTCGCCAGTGTCCATATATGAATAGACGAATCTCAGCGGACATTGGGACGCTGCGTTGCGCATAGGTACGTGACGATACACACAACCAATTTGCGACAGTGCCAATATTGAATACCGCAATAATGAATTGAATAGTGCCACTCACGTTGAGATCTGTATCGATACGTGTGTCTGAGATTTGTAACAAGTATCAGTACCGCATATGTACATATGTATGTACACACTGAGACCGAATTGTGAGATATCAGTTTAGTTCAAAACGCGAGATCGAAATTTTTCCTCTCTAAACTGTGTTTATAGCAGTTGCAATAGCATTCTCGGAATCTTTAAAAAAAAAAAAAAGACGCCGAAAAAGAATATGGACAAAGCAATGGTTACTGTTTGAAACGACTTTAAAAACTATTTGCGAATAGATGACCCACTGTTTACGAATCTGTTGGATATAGTAAAACCAAGAATTGAAAAACAGAATATCTTCATGAGTAGATCTCAATATTCATCAGCCCATCTTCCACTCGGATACCATTCCAGTATTTCTCGCGTCCATCTGCTATCCATTCTTCTCGATATGTGTCCACGCCAACTTTTTCACACGTTCTGCTATATCTGCCACTTTGGTTATACTTCTTACCCATGTATTCCTCTTACGATCTCTTCTTGTTATAGCAAGCATACATCATACGTGGCAGTACGCATGGTTGGTATGACTTATTTTTAAGCACAGCGGAATTTTGGATTTAAAAACTTTTCATTCTTCTATCCTAGTTTCATTCTTCGTTTTATCTCTTCTTTTTTACATCCAAGTCATGTTCACCAATTGTCCTAGGTATAAATAATTTTCAACTATGTATCTCTACAATATGGTATTTAAATTGTAATGTAGTCATTTGGAAATTTTAAACACAAAGTTGTATGTACATATGTATATTGTTCTAGATGTTCTACATATAGTCATACTTTGTCGCCGTTCACTAAATATATCCATATAAAATTGAAAAATGAAAGTTCAACACTAACCGAGGTTACGAGTGAAAAGTTAAAATATCAGAAATGTCTTATCGTGTTCGTCTTTTCATTTACCGAACATTTAATTACTTGTGATTTAAGAAGTCTTGAGATACAATTTAAATAATTATTAAATATTACGAAAAATTCCCCATATCAGCCGATTTGCCCCTCTACTCATTTTAAACAATAGTGAGGCCAACTTTCGCGCTCTAGTCATGAGAGAGGCTGTAACTTACATGTACGTACATATGTGTTCAACAATTCTTCCCAAAAACCCCGATCTGCAGTCATGATTAACTTCTCATACATGCTGAAATGAGTAGAAATTCGTATCAGCTGCACGCTCTAGGTATCGACAGTGATACCAGCTGATACATCGGTACCGAGATATGTAGTCAAATACACGTTGAGATTTGTATCGCGATACTGATACTTGCAACATGTATCGATACAGATCTCGGAGACCTTTCCACTTACACATTCAACTTTCGACAGATATCCTAGTCGCGTTCGGTTGGACAATTTGCTGTAAACCCGACTAGACTCGACGTTGTCCACGGGCGCGCGGGTTCATCTCAAATATTGGTTTTGTACTCGTCATGCAAATGTACACAGAGTGTCTCAAGGGCCACTAACGTTGGTTCATTTCGTTAGCAGAACCAGTTGTTTGTATAATTTTGAACCCGCGCTGACAGATGGCCTCTCCTCCAACTACTAACAGGGTCAATGTCTCTGGATCGAACGCACATGGCGCACGTTTGGGCTCGCTAATTCGTTTTTGATTCGGTCACCACATGGTGATTGTGTCGCTCCCTAATCCACGGTGACCTTTCGATAATATGTATGTACATATGCATGTAGCAGTCTGCTTTTGTCATTCGTGTACATACAACGCGTTCGCGTTCCCACACTCTTCGGTGAATACAACCAGTGTTTGAACGATATCGATTAGTTTTAAAGTCAACCCAGAAGTGCTTCGGTGGCAACGGTGGCTTATTTACGAGAACGGTACAAGTGTGTGACCACTCGAGATGCCTCTCCTCTTCATCTTGCTGCTGCTGCTGTTGCTGCCATGACCTTGACAGTCGACAAGCTCCAAGACTTCACCAGCTCGCTCCACTTGTGACCGGTCGCGCGACACACAATTCCAAATCGACACCGCCTTCATACAAACGTATATAAAAGTACTGTAATAGAGTGGACTCGAGCGGCATACGAAAAAAATTGTTGACGTATTTAAATTTTCCTTCTGATGGGGGATTCTTCAAAGGCGGACCACTAAGCTGGTTTTTTTTTTGGGGGGGGGGGTGCTTTAGGCTGTTTTGTTTTGCAATGTTCAATTTGCGACAAATGCTTTGAAGGTGTTTTGTATTTTATAGCGAACCGCTTGTGACAGGTAGTCGTCCGGCAGACCGGCGCCCTGTGCTTTTTACCGCCGACGGCATTTCTGCTTTTTACTGTCGCAGACGCCATTCTGTCGACATTTTACCCAGTTCGGACAGCTCGACCAGGACGCCAAAACCAACCGGATAGCCTCTTCTGGCGCTGATGTCGCGTCTATCGAATTCTCTCAATCTTCAGTGCACAATCTGGTACCCATTCGGCCGATGAAAATACAGCTATACCCAAAGTCATACGCAGAATGTTCAATGTTATAAGTTATAAGTCTACATACATAGAAACTGTCCAACAATAAAGCGTAATACATAAGGAGGCGAAATGTGTCCCAAAGTGTCGAAAGCTCAGTACCATGAACGTGTGTACACACGTCGCTGACGCAAAGCGTCCGAAAACTTGCTGAAAAATCAAAATGGTTCCACTCGTTGCAGCAAATTAGTGTTTTGAAAACGGTCGGTATTATGCTGCATATTATAATTCTGTTCAACAATAATGTCAAATACGCGAGGAAGTAATACGCGTCAACGTTCCATGTCCACACTTTGACGGACGACACAAAGCTTGGTACAAAACTAAATACAGTCGGTATCTATTCTGCATGAAATCTGTTAATCAATGAAGTATAATATGTACATACGTAAGGAGGCAAGATGTGTTGAAATGACAGTTGCATAAACATATCCACACGTTGTCGACACAAGAGCGTCCGCAAACTTGCTGAAAAATCAAAATGTTGCCATTCGTTACAGCAGATTTGTGTTTAAACAGATATTATTCTGCTTAAAATCTGTTCAACAATAAAGTAAGTAAGTAGGCAACGTGTCGAAATAACAGTTTCATCAACATATCTATTCACACTTTGTCAATTCAGACTTGTTTTTTTTTATTTCATTAAAATGGCTTGAAAGCTAATCACAAACAAAAAACTAACTTAATGCTTACTTATTTATCTATTAGCACTTGTACAGGGGTGTTGTTTTAATGCTGCCAGGAATCTGTCAATTTGGTTTATTTGTCCAAGACCAACTGGCAGTCCATTGTATCTACTTAATTTTAAATTCTTAACCCCTAGTATTTATGACTATGTATATTATACCCCCTTATTAAATATTTTGGTAACACATTCTTATCTAACTTAAAGACAGTCGATATTATTCTGCATATAATATGTTCAACAATAAAATAAGGAGGCAAGGCGTTTCAACGCGTCAAAATAACACGTCCACACGTTGATAACACAAAGCGTTCGGAAACTTAAAAATGTTGACACTCGTCGCAGTGTTTATTTAAAATGGGAATATTCAGACGATTCATTTACAAGTCGGTGACATTATTATATTGCTTTCGAAGATTGAGCGTCTAAAAATTGGGTTTATCTCCGATATTGACACGGTGGCCATAAAAGCTGGAGCGAAATTCAGATTTTCTTCGACTTTTTGACATTCATTCGCGTTGCGGAATGTGTCGCGTTGTTCGGGAGCGTTCGCCCCTTCGAATTTTTTTCACGTCTCCAATATGCGAAATGCGCTGTAAAACGAGTTTCGTACGAACCCCTTGCGCACGTTTCGAATCCATCGACAGCCACTTTATAGCCCATAAACAACACTTCAACTTTGCCTTATGTTCGACGGGCTTTTACTACTTTTACACGCGTCCTTGCAGATGCTGAAAATTTGCTTGCAAACGAAGCTACTCCAAACAAACGGACATTTTTTTCAGCCGGAACTCTCTCTCTCTCTCTCTTTTCTCCGTCTCCGCATGGTCGACTTTTACTCTGACGATGATTTTCTTTCGTCGATAAATCGTACAAATTCTCCACGGTAGTGCATAAAACGTTTTAATTGCATCGATTCGTGCCTTTATCTTTGTTCAATCGACGTTTGTTTTAACTGTAAGCACTACCTATGTTAGGATATAGCATTGTAATTTATATCGAATGTAAATGAAAATAATTATCACCGCAAGACCGTTTCGAATTGCATTGAATACCCACCATCCGCTATATGTACACATTTATGCAAAACATATTAAAAATAATAAACGCGTAGAAAGTTTGTTAATATGTATAAATGGTTACCTTCGTAAAACATAAACTTCTTTATTAATCGTAATTAATTCAATACGCTTTCACAATCATTTGTAGTTATTACGTACAATTTTAGCAACAGGTATGCTATTTACATGTAATGAATTACATATATTCATGTGTTTATACTGAGAATATCATTACATCCATACCGGCTTTTTTTAATTATAGGTCAGTTTCGATTTACGGCCCCAAAATGTTTCGATATACGTACTGACAAATTTTTTGAAACTAAAGTTGCGCGCTCGGATGTCGAAGGATAAATTTACCTTTATTGACGATTCCTGACCATTTTTCAATCAATAAAAAGTACGTAATTAATCATCTCTTTTCTTCTTTTGTTCGCTTTTTTATCACATCACTGACTTTTAACACACATTATATAATAGGAACACGTTACAATGGTTAAGAAAACAATGCGATTGGAATATCGTCACCCATTCATTGCTTATAATTTATCGCTTCCAGACCCAATAAGCGTTACATTACTGTAGGTTTTTCGCCGAAACCTCTCATTCTCAGATTCTCACACATATGTACAGTCCATAATTAGTAATTACATTTTATATAGTAAAAGAACAATAGCAAAACTAGTTGTTAAACAAAATGATTGACAGAACACTAAAATATAACTTTAGTAATGTATTCCTTTTTTTTTTTTTTTATTAAACTTTTATTTATCCATATAATGTAAATAATGTAAATAATAATGTATTCCTTCCAAAGTTGAGCGTTATTTGTATTTCTGAATTTTTCTACGAAATCGGAATGAGTTCTCAGAAATTTTTATGTGTTTGTATCAAAATAAATGATTCGCTTTACTTTCTTTCACCTTTTTCGGAACGTATCTAGGCCGTATAACGAGGTATTGGTGTAAACCGTTATACTGAAGCTATTCTGAAAAATAAACCGTTATTTTTTTAATTTAATTTCGATTTCCTTTCATGTAACTTAGTCCTGATCGAATAAATGCATCGTCGCCTCATCGCATTGAACCAATAAAATACTCGTAATAATTACATTTGATAGTTGCTACTCTTAAAAACCGGACCCATGACTACACGACAAGGGCCACTTAAGTGTATCTTTTAAGTGCATTCGAATCTTGCACTGAAATTAAAACTGAAAAAACGGTGACACCATCGCCGGTGAAAGTGCATTAAAACGATCACGTCTTGCGTTAGCATCCGATTTTTTTTTAATCGACTCGTTCGCTCTATCTGACGTACATATTGTATTGTGTGCCGTAAGTCATATATATTTATTATTATCAGTACGCTCGGTCTCGACCTGTAATTTTAATATGCATTTTGGGGCCATCTCCGGTGCGTTTCAATTACGTTGAATTCAATGCGCGTTTATTTTACGACAAAAGGTTGATCGACGCAATTAAAAACTATCTATCGTTCATTGTTTGACTCATTATTTTTTTTCATGCCGGATACTACATACATACGCGTATCGATTAATTTTTAACAGTCCGTGTTTTAGAAAGTTTAAATCAAACATATCTGGTGTGTGAATATTGCTCGAGTCGTATAATGCAACGTTTAATATACATACATAAGTATGTAGAATGATCTTTTGTATAGTTTTTAAAATAAGCACTCAAATAAGTTGTAAACCTTTTAGGCTACAAGATTTGAAACAATAGATAATATTTAAATCCCTTCCGTTACTAAATTGCATTTTTAACCTTTAAAGTCCCAGGTATGTTTGACCTTACCTTAACAAAACGGAAGTTGGACGTTTGTCACGTTGATTCTTTCACACGACAAAATTGAATATTCATTCATTCAAAAATAGTAATACTCTCTTCGTTTAATTTAGTTTGGTTAGGAATGCACTCATTTTTTAAAGAAATTTCAATGTCTTGTTAGCGGGTCGTTAAATACAAAACTTGTTTTTTTCCTCCGTTTCAGTACAAGTCATAAATCGTAAGATGCGCTTATAAACACATTAACGTGTCGTAATCTCGTTTGTTTATTATTGAGTTTATCACACGAGACATTCGGTTTTTAATGGGTCAAATTGTCATATAATTAACCTACAGCGCGTAAAGTATGTAAAGAATATTGTAATTACTGTAATTACAAGGCAGTCGACAAAATTTTCATAATTTCGTAGAGAGAGTGCCAATTACGTAAAATTTTAACTTAACCGGTTAGGTAAAGATTTTCAGTGTATAAATTCAACGAGTACTTGTGAATTTTCTATGGAAATACTCAACGTTTTCACACTTGCCTTTACAATCGGATTACCTATTACAGTGTCAGTCACAGTAGTATAATGCAGATTTTAGCATCCATAAATTATGCAACGCTTTAATGTGTAAGGACATTGATTGGTCCAAAGACAAGAGCAATTCAATGCAGTGGAGATGTGTACCAGAGACCGTTATGTCGCCAAACCTGTCATCTACACACAACAACCTGTCGCAAACCGCTATTCTGTTCCAATATGTTCTATGACGGACAACTCTCCTCAACAACTCCGTTAATCATCGCTAATCGCCGCTTAACCTCACCACATCCCGTACAGAACACAACACCTTTAAATTAACCCATCTTGGACGATTACAACGAATATCTTTCACCTTTGCTAGTAAATGATGAATGTAAATTGAAAATTGTTACATTTTTGGGACAGCACTATATGTACATATGTACTACATATGTATTTTCAACAGTGAAACTCTGCGATGAAATGTGATACGTATAAAGTTCTAAGTTGTTGACTATCGAATAACGAATTTTTGTGGTTTCTAAAAGTCAACCCCCCCCCCCCCCCTCGCCTACACTCACATACAAGTTTTACTGTGCCGTAAATCAAAGTCCTTAATCTCTCCGAGTAAACTTTATTACGAATGTCGAGCGATCTATCGAAAATCTTGTCACAAGATTCGAATATAACCGAAGATAACATAAATCAAACGTCAAGTTTCACACCCCTACCGCCCACCTATCCACCTTATGAATTGAAACTTTGCTTTTCTCTCCGGTTCAAACCCTTCGGTGGTCTTGCCCGCCCCCTGAAACCCCCTTTCCCCAGTGCAAAGTTTCATAAC
Organism: Parapsyche elsis; assembly: GCA_022651745.1. Classification (NCBI taxonomy): domain Eukaryota; kingdom Metazoa; phylum Arthropoda; class Insecta; order Trichoptera; family Hydropsychidae; genus Parapsyche; species Parapsyche elsis. The sequence goes on from JAGVSN010000044.1 coordinate 1,360,147, forward strand.
TAATCGTGTGATCAATCTCCATCGATAAGTTCACTTCTCTCGCGCAGTGTTTTCTCAGATTTTTCACGTTTTGTGTCTCGGGTCGGCTGGCAAGTATTATCGGAAAACAATTGCCGCAAAGACCTGGCGTGTTTTTGTATTATCGCGCTATTATTACGCTTAAATGCCATGCATTCTACGCTCGTTCTGATATTTAGATGGGCGCCGTCAATATCTGTTACGTTTTATTAATGCCAGAACACTGAAGAACTCGCGGCAAATGTTAAGGTTAAATCGTTGCCGAGACACGACCTACAGTTTATGTGGAGTAAGCGATCGATCGATTCAAAATCGAGTCTTTGTAATCTTATACAATAACTTAATGCATTGTAGGTGCGTATTGAAAAGGTACATTTAAATACATATACCTACGAGTGAAAGCATGTCGCTGTGCCGATCGATTCGGTGGGTTATTGTTTTTCCTGTTACTGTCAATTATATTGATAGGCTTATACACTTTAAAACATAAATTTATCTTCGAATAAACATTGAAACGTGGGCCGAATTCAATTACAGTAAAAAGTGATAATTTCAGCGGATGCAAATTTAATGTATGTATGTACAATAGTGCAGTGAATACATCGACGATTTACTCATCGAATTTCAATACAAAACTAGCGGTTTACATTTCGACTACTATGAAAGAAATATCCTTTGTATATTGCAGCACATGAACAAACAAATGCACGTATTATATACAATGTAGATTTGCATTGCATCAGAGACGTCCCGAATCCCACCAATTATCCTGGGCACAAGTATCATAATTGCGGATCGTGTAAGGAAATCGCAACGTCCGTCACGATTGCTATGATCAGTTTTTGCACTTCAAGTCTCAAAACATGAACGGGGCCTGCTGCAAGATGAGCGAAATCGTGAGCTTTTCAGCTCTGTCGGCGAGTGGGCGAAATCAATTATCGTGAATAGAAAACAGTTTCCTTATATCTATTAAGTAATAGAGTGGAGACGTCGAAGTTGTCGGGGAAATTTTTTTAATTTTCTTACTCGTTTTTCCGTATTTCCGTTCGTCTCGTATCAATCAACGCGTTTAATCCGTTGAGAAGGCGACATGGGGCCGTTATACCACACATGCCGGTCTCATCTCGAAATAAATGGCGTATAATTTGAAGGGGAAAAATTAAAATGAGTGGCCGAATGGCCATCCGTCATATGGGAGGGGAGGCAGACGCTTCAGAAAGAGATTTAATTTATGGACAAATTATTTTGGAAATTTTCGTATCCCATTTCAACGTTCCGGCATATGTATGTATGGTGGCGACCGCATAGACAAATTGTTTTGCTTTTATTGAAAAAATAAAATCTCGTTTTGTTTTCTGACTGATCCGTTCGGACGTTGTGGTTTATTTACGTTGTCTATATATGTATGCCTCGTCTCTACATAGAACGTGTGGCTTCTAACATAAATACAGGCGCATGTGTTTACGTTGACGTATATTTGGATTTGGACCTCGGTTAGCGCTGTTTTGTCATTGTGACGTTTGTCCAAATCGAAAATAATCAAACGTCACTCTCCATTTTCATCAATACATACATAGTATTACAACGGTGTGAAGTTAGCTACACAACTATGTACTATCGCGCTATTGATTTATGCATGGTGTATTATCATATCGTAAACTATTGATCAAAGCTAAACCGGTTTTTATCTCAAAGTATTATTAATAAATATACATACATAAACCCACCGGTGTCAAGTATTCCACTAATTTCTTATACGTCACAGTGTCACACTAACGAGTTTCAGATACAAAATACAATAAATTGTCGACTATTTTCGGATGACGCGAGAGCGCTCAGTGTAAGTTGCCCAAATATATGTAATATGGAATCCAAATTAATGAAGGGGTTGCCGTCGTTAATGACGAGCGGAATGCGCTCGAGGAAATTCAACGTTTTATAAATAAAACGTAGTAGCGTTTCCTCGTTAACTTTCAAGTGTATCGAGTTTTAAATTTAGACTATTGTACGAATCCGTCGTCGTGTGATCTTCCGGCAATTAGGGTAATGCAAATTTCACCGTTGCGAATGTCGACTGTGTCCAATACACGTTTTCGTACTTTTCAGGAGAGCGTTTGTGTATCTCCTTTGTTCAGCTTCAGACGCTGAACCGTTGTGAGCAAGTTGAAACGTGACGTTTCCCTTTTGTTTTCGGTCCCCTTCGTCTGGTGCCAGTTTTCCCGGTCGACGTTTTCGAAACGGTTTTTCCGCTTTTCCTACATACGTATTATATACGAGTATTTCCATAAAACAATAAAGTATACACGGCGCTTTAACCTGCGCGACAAAATTTCTCGCTTTTCGCATTCGTTACGGTTTTACCTTGAACGATATTAAATGTTTGCATGATCGATGCATTGCGCAATAAATGACACGAGTACGTAAATAATATACAATTCGGAATATATTTTTAGCTTTCATAAACTAAAAAAAAAAACAAGTAAGTTTGTATACTACTGCTTTTACTTTCGCTACCCTCCAACTGATGAGAGAGGGAAAGCGTTTTTTCTTTCTTTTTTTCCTTGTACATATGTGTATCCCCTTGCATCGAAGTGGATGATATCTTTTAGTGATAATTACAGCGTGCATTAGCTGCTAGTTTGCCGAGGGTTGTTGAGCTTCACCTCTCTTCTGTTTGGTGCAGGGGATGTACATATAATGTCTGGTGCTACAACATAGTAGTATGTACTATTTTTACTACACTACACTAGGAATGATCATACATGAAATTTATTGAAAGTTTTAGAAGTGTTCCTATTATTATTATTTTTTTTTTTTAATTACAAAAACACCCACCATGACATAGCAGATTAACCAAATCGCCATGGTGGGTAAATTACAAACATAAAACATAATATAACATGGTAAAAACATAATAAAACATACTAAAAACTCACTTGACCCTTAGTATTTACTCAATCAAGCAACTGTATCTTCTAATAGAAAATATCAAACGAGACAGCTACCCGATTTAGCAAATTGGTTGTTTTAGCCACCGTAGAATATACATACATATGTACTACTATGTATAGCGTAAAATTTGACTGCCTGCCCGGGTCGTTGCGCTAACATTTAATGATGTGTTGGCAGCAAGCCGGCGCCACAGCGCAATTTTATGGTCATACACCCATTCACTCAACGGTACACTACAATTGTATTTCTATTGTACAAACCGGCGCACACAGTTGAAGGTTGGGGTTAGAATCCGCCGTCATATGGCGAGTAAACCGACCGGTTGTTAAATAAATCCCAGAAATGTGTATCGCTTGTGTATACATAGTATACTCTAATTTTAATCTTCAAATTTTTTTAATGTTGCAGTAGGAGGAATGTCGAGAAGTGGGAAGCCTGCAGTGCAAGCTAAACGAGTGGCGCCCCCAGCTGTCCCGGATGTTTTCGGGGTTCCTGGGGCCCCTGGAGCCACGGGGACCCAACATCGTCTCTCAGGCACCAGCTTCGGTTCCTCACAAGGCTATGCAAGTAGCGAGGACACTGGATTTTTGCATCCACCAGACACACCCCTGGCTCCCATCAGAGGTAATTTCATTCAAAATATAAACTATATACGAAAACTTTTGAAGGGTTGTTTTAAATTTTGATATTTTATTTTCAGATGACCATTCAGACTATGGAAGCACGGTTAGTGGAGCTAGCGGAGGTAGCGGAAAAAGTCCTGGAGCTGGAACTGGAGGACCCGGAGGTGCAGGCGGAGCACCACCAGCCTTCACTTTCCCTCCTCCTGGACCTCTCACACACAAGACTGCCGTATATTACCACCATCAACTTTCACTACAAGAGGACCAAGGCATTGATATGACACAGGTACATACTTTATCCACTTGTATGTTCATTCAGTTTTAAAAATGGTACTAAAATTAGTCTTATTTTGTGACAGAGTCCTGGCAGAGATAGTCCGGGCTCGTCGTCAGGTTCAGCTGGTTCCGGATCTCGCCATAGCAGCGCCTCGTTGGATAGTGGAAGAGCGTCTGGATGTCCCGCTGCCGCACGGTGTTCCTTAAGTTCCTGTTCTCTAAGTTCAGACAACACTAGAATCGATCGTCTCATCTGTCAAGGACTTCCTGTAAGTTTCGCAATCGATGCACGCCAGATAACATTAACCCAGTACACGTGGCGCCTCGCCAAAACCTTGTACATAGTCTCGTGGAATATTCAATAGAGCGAAAACTGTATTGCCGATGTTATTTGCCGCATTATTTTGTGCTCAGGCCTCCAAAAGTTTTTATAGACTTCCTACATATTTTGCAGATATTTTTATCTGAATTTCAATGAGTCTGAAATGCTTGTACAGTATCTCGTATATTGATGGCCTGTCGACAAATTTAGCATGAAATTTATTGCCTCGCTCTTTGGATACTTACACAGTGTGAAGTTGAAAGGCACCATTTCGCAAACAGCTGCACACATCCACTGCAAACCATAACAGACCGCCATTATGTTGGACTGCGACTGCATATTTTTATTCAGAACTTGACCTCAGACGTGCTTTCTTGCTGCAGCCATATTGTTCTTACAGTCTGCCCAAATGGCCCATGAGATGTGCCAGCCCTCAAGAAATAAACACTACCTATTGTTCCCTCATAATTTAACCTTATTATTATATGTGGAACCACCACACTTCATTAGCAAGTCAAATGAGTTTTTTTTTTTACTTATTCATCTCTTGGGCGTTAACTGTTTTTTGCATATTATCCTCAAAGATATTCTCCTTCCAATTTATTATTCATCTTATAGTTGTCCATTGTTTGATCTGATGAATATTTTGTATTTCCTGTATAGGTACTCTCTTTCATTGGAAATTCAGAATTATTATCCATCATTAAATTATTGTGTCGACAATTACTAATGTTTATTTTTATTTTTCTATAGGACCATGATCTGATTCATGCGTGGTTGTCTGAATTACATTATGAAGAATATGCTCCACTTTTTGTGGCAGCCGGCTATGATCTCCCAACAATTACTAGGATGACGCCGGAAGATCTCACAGCAATTGGTATTAAGAAACCAAATCATAGGAAGCGTCTGAAAACTGAAATAGATAACCTTAATGTTCCTGATAATTTACCTGATTACATACCGGTAATTTTTATGACATTTAGAATTAAAATTTCGTTGTTTTAATTTATTGTGCAGATAAAAATAATTAAATGATCTGTTCACCTTTCAGGGCTCTTTGGAAGAGTGGTTAAGGTTACTACGCTTAGAAGAATATGGACCTGCACTAAAATCGCAAGGATACGTGACTGTTCAAGATGCAACGCAACTAGCGTGGGAAGATTTAGAGGATGCTGGAATTGTTAGACTTGGTCATCAAAAAAAGTTTTTATTGGCAATAAAAAGAGTCAAAGATATTAGAACGGGAAAGCGCAGTATAAGTTTGCAAAGTTCTGCCGAAGGGTGCAGATTGCAACAGCATCCACACACGGGACAGACTCATGTTAGTATCTATTTCACTCCTATACTTCAGCTTCTTAATTACATTTTTGCAAAATTTAAAAGTACAGACAATCCACAATATAAATTGCATCTTGACGATTGTATATTAGAAAGTGAATGTTTCATTTCAAATAGTTTTTTTTTTTTAAATAAAATTTTAAATGATTATAAATTTCAAAGCTTTGATGGCTGGGTTGGCTGTATTATAAATGAAATTAGTTTACAACATTTTTTGTTACCAATAAGTGTGGCTGTGTTTTTATTATTTATATTTTCATTTAAATTCACGTACTAGTTAAATGTTCAATTATATCCAAATTTTTCAAAAATACATTTATTATTACGCTTCATTTCCTAAATGGAAATTGAAAGAGTACTAATTCATGATAGCAGAATTTTGGATATAAATTTGTAATCATCATGACATTTTTCTCTCATTTGTCATATTTGCAATAAAACTATTCACAGCCCCATTATGCTGGTCACAATATTACATTAGTTGAAAGTTGATACTCAGAAAATATATTTCTTATTGCTTGATTACATTAAACTAAATAACAGCTCTTACACTTGCTTAGTATTGGTTTTCTTCTGCTTAATTCTAATAATAATAATGCTTCATTTACTTATTTATATTTACTACAATATAATTAAAAAATAATTAATATTTCCTTTATTTTATACATCTAATAAAAAAAATTATTGTAAAAATCCTCAAAGCATATAAAATGGCAGAAGGAAACGTAATGTGTATATAATTATAAAAATATATAAGAAGTATATCGATATTATGAAAAATCAATTAATGTGGTACAATTGTCATTTCATCATTGTCATCGAAATCATCGTCATAATTTCTTTATATAAGTTATACTTTAGGAAAAAATGTAAGCATCTTTTTGCATGTGTATGTTTTATTTTTTTTTTCCATCACCTCACATCACACAACACCTGCGTGTTTGGCGAATGTACACAAATTTGATAATCAAAATACGATCACTATCCGGACTGTATGGAATGTGAAAACAACCAAATGGGAACAATGCTAATGCGGATACAAAACGGGATATCAAATTCACAAATATCCTATGCGTATTGTGAAAAAACCAAATAGGAAATGCTAATGACACCATCGCCCCTGAGCGGAGGCGATGTGACACCTGGATCATACGTCCATTCGACACTACACTCTTATCAGCACCCGTGGGAACTTCAGCAATCTCGTTGCATTAGTGCCAACTATCATCACAATCAACAAATACAATTTTATCAGAAGAATCATCCGGGAGTGCCATTTAACACGACACATAGCAGTACAGACTTGGTACCAATTCAGGTGAGAATTATGTTTTGTACATTTGAAACGGTGACTCTTTTATAAACTTTGAGATTTAAATCGACTGCGATGTACCCAACATTATTACTTTACTTTCAACCAATACGTATGTCAAAGTTAATCAAAGATTGTATATTTTTAATTGCTTCTAATGTTCATGTTGAAAATATAAATGATATAAGTTTTGTGTAGTCGTCCTACTTTTTGCATCACTGTAACAAACTCGTAGAGATGCTATCACCAATATCCAACCACTGAATAATATTCACATCATTGTTATTTTATTTTATATGAATTACAATCATTAGTCATTTAGCTTCCGTTTTAGCTTTGAAACAAAATAACCCTGGCATTTGAGTTTGCTAAGTGTATTACTTTTGTCATTATAATGTGTGTAAGTAAGTTTATCAACGAATCCTTTTAAACTAATATTTAAAATGTGTTAGCTCATATATTTTATTATGATATTTATAAATATTTTTGTAAATTATGCTATCTTCCTGTAGTTATTGCTTATCAGCATGTCTCTTTTTAACTATAACACTAATACGGATTAACATAAAATTAACGTTATTTTAACATAACTTGCATTTAATATTGTACAACATAATTTTTCCACAGATAAGGCAACCCAGAGGTAAATCGTTGGAAAGTTTAGAAGATGCATCCGAGCGGGTCACACATTTAACTTTTTCACCAGATAACACACAAGCATACTATTGCACCCATGTGAACGTTAATTCACCCAATTTGCAAACATGGCGCCGTTCATACGACGATGGCGATATCACACCGACAAATGAAGCCGTCATTTTAGGAAGTTACGAAGGTGGCGGTACGTTGCCGCGACCGAGAGGACTCGTCAAACCTCGCCCGATCGCTAAAATCAGTGCTACAACGAAAACCGTTAGAGAAAATGTGATTTTTCAAGATGTCAACGAGAAATCTCCAAAATATATAATGGAAGGTTTCCAAAATATAGTATACCCCGTCGACAAGATGGGCTATTCAATGCAAAACCAACACATAGCACAAATGAGACAAGTCTATGCCGTTAGTCCTACTATGAGTAAGAAAATGCCACCGGAACCACCGAAACGACAGAGTTCCAATCCTGGAATTGATCAGGTTGCAGTGCAAATGGAGCATGTGGGATTAGTGGGTCAACCGTTTTCTCAACCTTTCAACAACTTAGGATGCTATACACATTCAGTTAGTAAAATTTATACCCTTTATTTTCTTTGTGTAGTTATTACTGTGAATTTTTATTGATATTTTAAATTAAATTATAGTATCCTTCACCAAATTACGGAAACACGCATCAAACAACAGTCGAAATTCACGCAGAAAAGCACCAGGAACTCGGTCAAAAGGGCGCTAGACGAACATTACCCCTGAGTCTTCCAGCATATCCAAGCTCCGATAGCCTTAGCAGTGTATCGTTATTAGAAGGAACAACTCTTTCATTAGAACCTCCGGCACCGGCACCAGCATCACCTCCTCGTACGTGGGGTCAACATGCTGTACCTTCCTGCACACTAACCACTCAAAGTAGAAACGGTTCTGATGCTAGCTTTAAGGTAAAAATCATAAACAGTAATTATATAATCGTATTGAAAGTAAATCGTTATTGATGAATGAAATTGTATTTTCAGTCGAGTTCGAGTACAGAGTCGGATAGTTTACCATTTGCGAATGAAAATGCTGGTACAATCAAACAAAATCGCGGACAGCTTGGAAGTCGACCGCACACAGCGGACTTCGGAAGGGGTAATATGCCACTTACTTCCTTACCACCACGTCATCCTAATACTCCTGGAAGCACGCAAAGCTCTCCTGGCAATCAGAGTTCACAGGATTCGTCGTTGTGTGAAGACAAAACCAATCCGACTACACCAAAGCAGTCTCTCAGTGGGCTCAGTCTGTCGGCTGAGCCAGGAGATGTTTTGAATGATATCGGCAATATGCTCGCTAATCTTACCGACGAACTGGACGCTATGTTGGAAGAAAAAAAAAGGCAAGGCCTTAACGACGGTTAACTTATTATCGACTGTGACTTATAGACATTGTCTTACAGAATACTTTGATTATGTAGTTATTGTGATAGATGTGATAAAATGTTAAATAGTTGTCATTTTATGGGTACATAGAGGAGCAATATAATGCAAACTATTATTAGATATTGCAGATATTTATGCTTTAATAAACATAAATTTATAATCATTCGAGTCTAGTTCAAATTTTTCACGGTAAATGCTTTAAAGAAAAGTTTTATTTGAAAAAATTTGTACACAAGTAAGGATATTCAATGGTTGCAAAACTTTTAATTTTATGCTATTTTTTTATGAGAATATAACATAATTGTTTTGCCTTTTTCCATAAACATTATTTATTTTATAATAATCAGGAAAAAATTTGGTACAAACAATATAATTATACCGGTTTATTATTTCTGTAATCCATATTCACGTAAGTTAGAAGGGTTTTGATATTAAAAAAGCCCATGTTTATATGTGTTTTTAAGGATTCAATATTGTTTTGACTAATTAAATCACATGCACTTGTGTGAGGTATGATGGAAAGGTTCAGAGACTAATTCAATTTAGAAAATGTAATAAAAAATTTTCGAAACTCAAATAGTCACCGAACTTCTTAATCGTACCTTGTATGTACACAAAATGTTAGCGTATGCAATGAATGAAAAATTTGAATCGAGATTGGTGTACTTGGACATTTTAATTTCTACCCAGTGTGTGCTAATTTGCCATATATAATGTAAATATCATCTTTTGGTGTATTTTATTTTGTCAAACATGTTTACCAAGTGTACATTTTGTCACCTAATTATTATTATAAATTAAAATTGTAATGAAATTGTAGGTGTCAATATTTGCAAGGAGTAAATGGATGCCATTAGTCACTTCGATGGCCATGTTAATCTTTAGCGGTATCGTATATTTGAGTAAACAAGAATATAAAATAGATTTTTATAGATTAGTTGTTGGAGATAAATTTAGTTGACAATGTAACGAATAATGATGTATTATACTAGCAATTGTTTACTATTACATTTAAAAGTCAATCAGGCACTTTTAACACAGACGTGTGAAATTCTTCAATAGATTTTGTACAGTTTTCAAGAGACAAAGTAATATGTAGTATACGGTTGTATATTTTAAAGTACGATATAGTCAACATAGATTTTTCATCATTAACATTTATTTGTATTTTTCTAATATATTGATATTGTATGTATGTTATTTTGACTGATATACCTTTTTATTCGTTTTAATGCAGTTCTCAATCAATTTATTTTATTCTCAGTGAATTAATTTCAATATGTATATTTATGTTTTTAGACTTTTTATAATATTAAATCAAAATTTGCAAAATTTTATTTATCTTTTTAGTGTTTAGTTGATTAAATAAATACAATAATTTAAGTAGCCCTTAAAAATGCCTTGCCACAACTGTGACCAATTAAACCTTAACTTACTTTCAAAAATAATGTATATTTTTTCGTAAACGGCCTCTGACTTATCTCCAATAAGATAAAAATAGTGCGTGTATTTTTGTTTCGAAATCTTCAAAGTTTACTTTTACACAATGTGTATAATATTTCCAATTTTTGTAAAACTTTATTTACTTTGAAATATATGAAATTATAGAAAAAAAATTGCTTACATATTTATAAAACGTCATCACCAAAAGCTAACTAAAATAACTCCTTACGTGCAGTCAGTCATCAATCATAAACCAGATGCAACAGATGCTCCTCTAGCTGAGCTTGGAACTTAACACACTGATCCTCAATCTGACCTATTAGCAGTAAATAACTATCCTAAGCAATATCTAACATCCATAATCCCACAGTGGACTATCGTAAATGTAAATAGGGTATAATATGATAAATGAAGGGTTCTATGGACCTCAAAACTGATACAAATACTTGACTATCGAAAGTGCTCTATGCATTTGCATTAGTATGCCTATGTATGCATTGTTTGCAACCTATTGAACACTGTCGCACCTGAGTTATTTATACAAGTGAAATGAGTCACTCGCACTAACTAGCACTACAATGAAACACTGTTACATACATACATACATCTAAAGATACCCAAACATGATAATTTTTATTTTTCTTACTGAAAATACATATGTACATACATATGGGTACCAGTACCTACGTAATTGTATTCTGGTGGTAAGTACACTTTTAATTGTGATTGTATAGGTATTATACAATGAAGCAAATCCCCTGAACTATTTACATATGTATGTACATTGAGCAATGGTAAAAAGTTTTAATGTAATCGATTTTTTCAGTGTTCTATTGGAATAGTTTCCTTTGGTTACTGAAAATATTTTACATTTCACACAATATAAATTGAGAAACGCTTCCCTAACAGATGGGTGGCAGATGAGTAAATTGCAGACTTTGGGGTGTGTGTGGCTCGTTATTGAAATATGAGATACAGTTAATAGAATTTTAATGGCTTCATCATAATATGAAGTAATCATAGTTTATTATAGTACCTATACTGCGCAAATTTAAGGCTCGATGGTGCATAATACACGAAACGGATAATTGCGAAACACAAAAAAAAAAGATCACAAAGATCTTGTATTTAAAACAAAACAATTTGCGTGCTAAACTATTTAGAAAAACATACCCATTGTTATGCCGATTATAATAATTTTGGAAACAAGATTATCCCTATTTTTACAGCATTTGTTTTCTGGTTTTAATATATGAATATTTAACATTGATAAAGATAAAGATCATTGCGATTTTTTTCCCTACCATGGAAATTCGTTTTATAAAAATGTCATTGTTTTTAAAACGCTATCCCCAAAATTATAAAGGAGTTTTTTGGCATTTCAACTTTTGCAAGGACGCCTAAAAAAATATAATCGACCCAACTATCGTACAGAAGTCCCTGCTTCAAGGGCGTCACAAACTGGAGCGGATTATTATTCGCAAGCGGATAAATACGCTTGGTGGTATGTGGTGGGGGTTGTAACACAATGTGCAATAATGTAATAATCCGCTCCGACTTGTGAGGCCCTTTAATCGATCAATAACAATCCTTTAGCAAAGCTCGTATTTTTCTGACTATTGGGGAAAATTCCCTTTAAGATTTTCCTCGATCTGAACGAATTTAAAACTAGTATTGCTTATGTACATATGTATGTAGATTGACCCAGATTACAATATTTCACTGGTTTTTCTAGTTGGGTTCAAAAAAATTGCACATCCTGTGCAATATCCAAAGAAAGTTCCACACATATGTACTTGTATTTAAAATTCTCCCTTCCGATGACAACGATAATCCTACATATGTTTGCCCACATCCCAATTTCACTAACAATCAGACGAACCATTATTGTTCTCCGCTTTTTGTACAAACAACCTAATCGATATCTAAATCTATCTCCTCCCTAAAATTTTCTTCAATTGTCCCCCTGGAATGTTTCGTAATCCTAGCCTGCTCTACCTAAAGTCCTCTACTTCAAACTTCTCCCACAATTTATTTACCCGTAGTGCATGCAAAGCTTTTAACAAACTTCTTAATGCTATCGATATATTGTCATCCAGCCTTCCAACATTTAAAATTTCTACACTCAAACATTTTTCCAATCCAGGATTGACAGGCGTCCGGATTTCGACGGGAATGTCCCGATTTAGAAACTGTAATCCCGACTCCCGATACACAATCTGTAATTCCCGATTTGCACAGAAAATTTTAAAATCGATCTAAAGAAAGACATTATTATTATTATTCAAATACAAATACACAAAATGCAATAGGCGACGCGAGACGCTCTGCTCTTACAAGGTTAGAAATTCTCGAACTCCCAGGCCCGCGTACGCCACGCCCGCAATATTTCAATCGCCTCGCAATCGTCATTTTTTTAAATATAAAATACCGATATGCTCATTTGAAAATTTGGTAACCCTGTTCCAATCTCTAATTAATTCACTCATACCTACACAAATTTACAACTATTGCTCATATTTTAATGAGAAATCAATTTGATACTCGTAAATTTTACTATTTCCTTATGCATATGTACATACATATTTCCTCATTCATTATACAATATTTTCTTTTCTTTACAATAATTCCGTTCATCGAGAAAAAATTTAATTGGCGTTGTCATTTCTGCCGCTGTCAATTTTCCAATAAACTAAAATGAAAAATAAATATAGTAAATAGAATCAATAGCATATTTGAACACCAGTACGTACACCAACAATTGGTGTCAGAAGCGTGCGTGGGAATGGAAAAGAGCAAAGGGGAGGGGCAGAGTGTGTACAGAGCAGAGAGAAATAGCAGTACAAGTATTGGATTGGCAACAGTGGTTGCGCGCGCAGGGCCGGCGCAGGGCAGCGGCCAGTGGGCGGCGGCAGCACAGGGGCGGCTCGCGGTCTCCAAACAGGAACATTTGTTGAACACCTCTTTGGCGAGATGGAAGGCGGAGCCGGTGCTTATGGCGGCGGAAAAGCGGGGGCTCCTTTGAGGCCAGCAGACCTCATCAAGAGACCACCTCTCGTCCTCAGGGCTATCTGCTGGGTACCATTTTACCTCCCACTACCCCACTACCCAACAACCCCACAACCCCACAACCCCACAACCCCACAACCCCCCCACACACACACATAATACATACTCGTGGAAATCGATTTCCACGGCGCGCTTGCCCCGAACATTTTCCTCTTCGCTTCATCGCTGCGTTTCCACGATAATGAAAATTTATTTAATAAATTAACCTTCCCACGCATTCCATACGATGTTTCGTTTTTCCAATAACATTTTCCAGTTGAATATTTTGGTGGAAAATGTGACTAGCGAGCGCGCGTCTTACATAATGCCGACAACGTGCGCTTTTTAATAAACATTATTCATATTTAACACGCTGCCATTTCCAATTAACGATTTTCTTCTTGTTTATTTCACACTCAATCAACTGTTGACGTAACGCAAAATTTATGCACCTACTATAATAACTATTTTAGTGTATGTGAGCTTCTTTTTGGCTTTTTCGATAAAATTCGAATACATCGACCTTGACTGGTATTGAATCGATTATGTATGTCTACGGCGGCGGTAGGGAACTTGCGGCTCCGGAGCCGCATGCGGCTCTTTGTATGAAAACCTGCGTGAGACGCGCAATTTACACAAAATTAAAAATTAATCCGGTTTCCATAACTTCGTGGCTATAAAAAGCTTTAATACCTTTTAGTAATAAACTGTCGAACATTAAGACGTATCGTGAAGATTTTATTATTTCTTACAGCTACTTCATAATTTAATTTCGAATATATCGCTCACGGGCTACATAGTGGCACAACTCAAATGATACGATTTTGGATCCCCTTTCCAACAGCAACACTGGCACATCTGTTCATTCATCCAAACTCTTATGGAAGTCATCAGTTCATAGCGTGCTTGCTGTGTTTCAATAATAACTGAAACTTTAAATTCATTTATCTAAACGGATGATTTTTTGAGTTGTCCCACTATTGCAGCCTATGAGCGATATAGTCCGAAAATAATATGTTGCGGCTTCAGATTTACCAATTTTGCAAGGTTTACCCTAATATGGCTCTTATCTCGATAAGGTTTAAACTAGGTTTTGCAAAACTTACAATAATACAAATACAAGTCTCCGATTACGCAAAATACAATATTTTTATTTTATCGTTACTCTCCGGTATGATTATTTTTAATTTCCATGCCATTTTAAAAATTCGTGTCAACCGGAAATGCCGATTGTGCAACATTTGTTTCGCCAAAAACTGTTACATTTTATCACAACAATTCGAGTTGTTCGCATTTGTAATATGGCAAAATACAAGATATCCGTCTACCCGATACATGTGTACGCAAATAGCATTTGTACAGTGTGCATACCGCAATCGGATAATTTAATACGACACTAGAGTAAGCTGACACTTTTGTTCGACGCAAATTTTGCGATACCTCATCAAATCTCAACCGATGAACCAAAATCATGATTCGTAATGAATGCAAAGTATTCAAATTCAAACGCGCTCACTCTTATTATAAATCAATATAAATTCTAGGTGTATATAGTTTTTTTTATTGATTTAAATATTCACAAACTCAAATTTAATTAGAGTAATAATTTTGCTTAATGTTCAACTGTGATAACATGTTGTTAAATAAAAATAACGCCTACTAGTAAATATGTACATATGTGTAAGTGCAAACGTATACAGACTGGTGGGTGTTTTCAAATTAAAACTGCTAGGTGATATCAATTGATACTGATCAGACAATTCGAGTCATATAAATGACTGTAAATTATTATCAATTGACTCAGTTTAACTTACAGCATCCATTAATTACATTTAAATACTTTATAGTTCAAATATACATAAACGTGACTAATTTCCTTATGTTTTTTTGTACTATAGTTGTTCAGCGTTATAGTTTTCGGATGTATATCATCAAAAGGATGGATGGTAGATGCGGAGTCTGGCAAAGAAGTCTGCCTTTACAACAAAGATACTAACGCCTGCAACTATGGGGTAGGAATATCGGTGATTGCCTTTATCGCTTCCATCGGCTTTATCGTCGGAGAAGTTATGTTTGACCAGATGTCATCGGTCAAAACTAGGAAGCACTATGTACTCGGCGATCTGGGCTTCTCTGGTAAAATAATTTTTTAATAGTAATATAGTATGCATATATGAAACAATTCACAAATTAATCCTTAATTGTTTTGTGTTTCAGCTTTTTGGGCATTTTTGTACTTTGTTGGTTTTTGCTATCTTACCAACGCTTGGGGAAAATCTGCAGATCCACCCGAGGGAGTCGGCGTCAATCAAGTGCAAGCTGCAATTGCATTTTCATTCTTCGCCATTTTTACATGGGTAAATATAAACTTCGTGCTAGACAAAGACATTCTCAATATGTACATTTTGTCTACTTGTTACATTTCTGTAACTGCACGCAACCATCATCTAACCTTTTGCATTATTAATATTCCTCCATTTGCAACAACCACTCTATATAGAAGTTTTTACTTACAAGCTAGAATTTATTATACCTAAATTCATTAGCTTTGCAAACAAAGACTTGAAAAAATTAAGCAACTAATACTTTACTCGGTGTTTTATTAATTTGTCTTGTACTCTGCTCAGTAAAAACAAACCTCTTGTTCAGTGTAAATAGTAAATGTTTTAAGTACATATTTCAAGTATTCAATGGTTAACACCCATTAAGTATATACTGGGTAAAAAATATTTAACAGTTGAAAAAAATCTTTTTTTTATTTTTATTGAATGCTGAGCGGTTAATCATATGGCGAAATTTTTATTTGAATTATAGGCTGGATGCGCCTTTTTCGCATTTCAACGATTTAGGCAAGGAGCCGAAGCAGCGTTTGCTCCATCTTACGAAGTTGAAGGGGCATTAGGTGGTGGCGGTGGTTATTCCTCCTATCCAGGAGCACCAGATCCTGATCCAGCTTACCAGGATCCACCATTTACGCAACAAAGAGGTGAGTCAATTAAACTATGTATGTAATTGTTATTCTGTATAACGGCTATAATATGTTATTCATTGATATGTTTATACCAATAGGTCCTGGAGATTTTCAAGCACCGACATATTAAAGTGTCCGATTGCATTAAAATAGTATCTTAGTGATGCTGCGACCACCGAAGGAGCCAATATGCATATATATTTTAACCACATTTGTTATCGTAACATGTAAATGCATTCAGTGTTTTGGTTAAATGATCATGTGGTTAAGAAAGTTTCAAAGTAATTATGGCTACTGCACATGTCTTCTTCAGGATTTTCTAGATATTATATTGTATAGTTATTGTATGATTTTCGGATGTTTCCTTGGCCAAGCATTATGTGTATGGAAATTGTCAAGGTCTCTATTTCCACTGACTAGACAATAATATCTCAAAAATTCTGATTAGAAAAAAATATGCCATTTAATTTGCTGTGTTTGTCGATATTGGCTTTTGTTAAATTATTGCATATAACAGTAGTATGTACCTGTTTGTTTTGTGATGTAAAATATTCTACAATATGTAACTATTGTGATAAAATTAAATTATTTGTGTTCAATACAATTAACTTACAATTTCCAACTTATACAGCCGGCCTAGCAACAGTGTTGGAATGAATTGTTTAGATACTATACTAAACTCATCAAATTAGCATCTCAATACAAAGATATTTTGCCTTCAATGAATGCTGTTTCTCAAAAAATAAATTTTATGGGTATACATATGACATTTTTAAAAATGACAAAAAAAATAGTGTCTAAAGTACTCTAAACTATTGAACATCTGCCATTCATCACTGCCTAACAAAATCATTTATTTTTCCAGTGGATTACAAAACATTTATTCTGTGCATATTTGCATGCAATTTCAACAAATAATTAAGTTAATAAATGTACAATAAAAACAACGCAAACAATCAAACCGCATCTTACCAAATAAATATTTTTTTTTAAATATAAATGATTCTAATTCTCAAGTTGGTTAAAAAATATTCTTTCAACAATTTGAACACTTTTCATATTATATTTATTACGTTCACATCTTCTAAATAAGGACAATATAACTTTTTAATAATAATAATAAATATTTTTTCTATGTATATAAACTTATAATTTACTACGAAACATTAGATTATGAGTACCTACTCCAATTGATTGATCTAAATTTGTTGATATTTATTACATTTTTATTTATGTCTGTTAATAATAATTATATATTTTTTGTTCAGATTGTATGAACGAATATAAAACTCAATCTCAAACGAATAATAAATAAATATTTAATATATCACGAAATGTTATTAAGTAATTTATATTTTTAGTTCGACATTAGTTTGATGCAGTACTTCAAACGATAAATTTAACATCTTTGTGTAGATTTTGATCATATTTTAGTATTTTAGCAGTCTTATATTATAAATTAACATTTTAACGGTTTTGTGTTGAGCGTTATTTTATTTCTATTGTTTATTTCATACTAAAATAATGCCCAATTTCTATTATCGATGAGAAGTTGTTATTTTTTTTAATAAATATATATCATTATTGTTTAAGTATCCTCGATGAAAATTTTCTTATGTTTCTGATAACATTAAAGCATTCCTTTTTCTAGTCGTATAAGTATTAAATTTGAAGTATTTATGAACCATCTTTAAAATAAAATTGATAAGTATAGAAGATTAAGTAATTATTTCAATGTACAGTTTAATTTATATTAAAAAAAGGAAAGGAGAAGTCATAATAATGAATGAATCATCCTTAAAAAAACAATTTTATTTGTTGTTGAAAATCAAAGTATGTGAACTGAACATCAAAGTATGTGAACGGAAATAGTAAATAATGTCATTGCCGTTGAATTTATTCAAATGTTTAAAGATATTGCAATAAATGTATGTAAATACATATATTGACTGTATTGATTTGAAAAATGCATGAATAATCACAAGTTGCCAAATAATATATATAATCACAAAATCTTATGAAATACCGATAAAAAATTCTCTTTTCCTGAAAATTATTTTTTTTTTGTTGATGAATAAATGTTCGAACAATAAAAAATACTATAAATTGTACTTATTAAATATGTAGAAAAATGTTTGATGTATATGTGTAGTATCAAGTATTCTCAATTGTTCGCATCTTTGCCTTTAAATTCTTCGTAAGTAAAACTTTCAATATTTCGTCTCGGTTAACAACGAAACCGTTCAGTTCAACCAACATTTGTTTCAAAGCGAAGCTATTTTCTATAAAAATGAGATATTTTTATAACGATCAAAAAAATCTAATAAATATCCATTGAATTGATCGAATTCTATCCAGCTGAAAATGCAGTACTTAATATATTTTCTTTAGTAGTAACAAATATAGAAAATCAGACCATTGTATACGCTCTTCATTCGATTTCACATCTGATACAGATTAAACAATATAACATACACACATCTGTTTCATCATTTAATCATTATTTTCATTTGGTGAAACATGTATTATTAAACCATATCCAAGAGTTTCCCGAGAATTATGTTTTTTTTTAAATCTATTTTTCATTTGTACAGATTAGTATAATTTGAGAAAAAAGTGTATAAATCATGTCTTAATAAAATTACCATTGTTGATTGCAATTGAAGAATCTGTGAATATGGAGTATGTATCTGCAATTTTCATTGCATTTGCAGTCATTCGTTCAATTGCAAGATTAATACAGATCACTTCCCATAGCTTGCACACATAGTTTTTAAGAACTTTGTTTTGTTAGTCTATTGTTATAATGTATTTTCACTCTTTGAATGAAATACATTCTGCGAGGCGTCATTTTGTAGCTATTTTGTCATATTTTGCTTATATATATTTATAAAATATCTTTTGCAATAAAAACACGATTTATGTAAAATAATATATACAGGAAATGTAAGAATTAATATATTTAAATGTTTATTGTTACACCACGAGTGTATATAAATAAAATAGTTTAATGTGAATGCTTTTGATTATTACTTATTCTACCAGTATAATTGTTTCATTGTTTGTAACATCTACAGGACAGATAAATAACTCTCGTTTTCTCTGAGTACAGAAAAAATATTTGTTCATTAATTTTTCGCTACAAATTATAGGGGCATATTCGACGTAAATGAAAAGCAAAATTAATTATAATTTTTATTTCAAATTAATAGGTGTTAGATATGAAAAATATTTTGAGAATAGCAAGAATAACTTATTAAAATCTTATGTAAGAATACAAGTATTCAATCGCTTGATTCGTGTGTTTAAAATACATAAATACTATATCGATATGTTAACAAATTAAGTCGGATGATCATTAACAAGTATGTCATAAATGTAGTATAAAATAGCATTTTTATTTTATTCTTCTATATACACTTTTTATTTTATATTTTTATCAATAAGCAGCCTTTTCATAAAATAAAAATTGCATAAAAAACGTTGTAAAAAAATCACATAACTCGTAAATTAAAAAAATAAGTTTAAAATTTCGTAACAAAAGATGAGTACACGTATAAAAGCGTGATCAAAAAAGTTCGGGAAAAGAGGGGACTTTAGAAGCTAAGTACATATTCTCGAGAGTAGTAAATTATCACAATCTTTATTTAACGACTCATATTATGTACATACAATATGATCTAATTCGAGAACTTTTAAACCACACAGCAAATCTATTATTGTATTCGCAAAAATCGTCAAATCCAATCAATTAAAATAAAGTATAAATATAATAAGAGAGAATATCTATTAATTTTTGAATTTTCCATATTTAACATGAACGAAAGCACTATCAAACACTATTCACATCAAAAATACATTCAATCTATATGTTTTGTATAATGAAATTTGATTAAAATACATGTACATAGTTGGAAAAAAATGATAAGACATTTGGTGTACGAGATAAGTGCACGGAAGTTCACATTTTACTCTTGCCCTTGTTGCCACCGCTTATTTATATATGGTAATCCATTGATTAAAGAAGTTCTATTGTACATGTAAGAGTATAATATGTGTATTAGTGTGTTGGTGTATGTATATGTATGTAAATTTATAATATATATACATAAATAGATTATCACAATTCTATTGCATAGGAAAACATCGAAATAGGAAAAGTACCTATCTATTTACATTCATACAGTTACCAACATACAATACATACGGCTGTAACAATTTAAGTACATCATCTTTAAAAATAAACCTTCATAAATTTTATGAACATGTTACATACGCGTTCGATTGAGTTGTATTACAATTACATATACATAATATAATAACACACTCGTGTGGATGATATGTATCATAAAATAAATCAACAAAATAAAAATAAACAATAACCTGCCATGCGGTCAAGTCGTTATATTTATTTAAAAAATTAAACATGAATGATTCAACGAGATATATGCATAGTGAAGAAAAAATATTGTAAAGATTACACAGATGGAATTACAAAAAGGTAAACGAATCATTATGGTCCCTGTAATTTACGAAACGAAAAAATCAAACTATGTATAATAATTATAATACAAAAATTATCGTGACATATGTAGGTACTGTAAATTAAATTGACCATTTTTTTTAATTATAAACATTACTTTCTTCAAGTACGAAAGATCACAACTCGCATGTAAAAGTGCAAGTCAAAGTAATTATGTAATAGAAATACATATAATATAATTTTAGGATGAAAATTTCAATTCACTTGCTTGTAAATAAACAAATATCATACAATAATATGATTCGTCTTAATTGAATACCGCATAAGTTGAGGAATGACTAATCGGAAGTATCCAGAGGTGATCGGCACAGGTAATTGTATGACGTTAGTTTTAATTTTGTTAATTCCAAATACATATATCAATTACATATTATTTAACGCCACTTTTAACTATATGTTTAAATGTTACTACTCAGTTCACCTATGGACGAGTCACCCCTCTAAAAATATTCACATCGGACAGGGAAAGTAAATTCAGATATAATATAAGACAAAACAATAATATATCACAAAATTAAAAGATCACAATTGACAATTTTAAAAGTAGTTTTCATTAAATAAAAAAAAAATACCGTTTATCAATTACGAGTCAAGATATCATCAAAAATCACAATTTTGGAATGTGTTTCTTTGATTATTTTTTAAAAAATATACTTACAGTTAAAATTGTTCATTTTCTAGTTCGTGTCAAACATCATACAAGTTAAATTCATTATCTGAAACTAAAACTTCCATGTCGGACATATAAACGGTCGGATCGTCTACTTGGCTGCTATCCGGCAGTGTGTGTTTCAAATCACTGAACGTCTGCGGCCATTGACTGAAAGTGGCCTGATAGCTATCGGGGTAACTACACACTGAAGAATCGCATTGCGGAGCTTGCTGCCGGCTTTGAAACGATGCATTCTTGGGTACACTCGGCTTCTTCTTATGATTTTCTACGTTAAGTTCTAATGGCATTTGGTTATCGGAAATATTTGGCACTATTTGGGATTCCAAACAGTCTCGACTCGCCCGGGAGTCAGATACATTAAGAGGCACTTGATTATCAGTGCTGTTCGCTTTACCTTGGATCCATTCAAACTCGGGACGACACGCGTCTATGTGGTTGGCACCGGCGGACATTGGCATAAAGAAGTCCATGTGTTGTGGACTCTTGTAAAGTTCCGTGGCACTCATTTGGCGTCTCAAATGGCCTCTACTTCCATCAGCACCACTTAATTTTAATAATCTCTTCTGCTTTTCGTCACCTATATTAAATTTACACGTCGGTTCAAGGTTGCTATACACTTGTTCGGCTGCCATACTACTTCTTTTCCTCTTCGAAAGGCTGTTTCTCTTCTTTTCTATCTCTAAGTTTAAATTGTTTAAGCTGCTGCCTTTCTGCAGATGATTACCGTGTTGTTGAGACGCATTTGAGAAGCTCTTTTTGACGTGTCGATTTGCGGTGCTTCCGTTGCGTTGAGCCATCCGTTGTGAGCTGATGCGAAGCGATGGAGCTGCACTGCTGCTGCCCTGTTTGTGATTTGCATTCAGCAATGAGTTGTTCCTCGGCATACTACTTGTTTTTTTTATGTGATTATCAATATTATCAGTACTTGGGCCGGTGGCCATAATGTTCTCGTAAAAGTGCAAATTATTATTATCTATTTGATTCAGTAAGTTTTGACGACTGTCGGTCATTGCGTTGCTTTGACCGACCGAATTGCTCTTCTTGTGACTCCATTTTGATCCGATTTTGCGACGTTGACTAACTCTTTCATCGTTGGAAGATCTAGTTAGAGAGTTGTTTACTTTTTCGTAGTAGGAACTCTCTGGTGCGTTGCTTAAGCCGACAGTAGCTGTATTAGATATTTGAGTAATTTGACTATTTTGAGAAGTAATAACGTCATTTACAGGCACAATAGAATTGCTTACTGGTTTATTTAACCTACCAACATCTTCAGCTTTCGACAATCTTCCGTGAGATTTCTTTTTACTAAGATCTTGCCTTGTGTGAGTTGATTTATCCACCACCACTCGCGTCTTATCGCCTTTACATAATTTTAAACTAAATTTAAACGGAGGCTTATATATAACTTGCAGCCTTACTTTATCCTTTTCACCTTGTGATAAATTGTTAACACTTTTTGAATTATTCTTATCGTATTTACTTCTTGAACCTTTCGATGGATTGCTTCCTTTGCTGCCGTTTGTAAATGCTTTGTCAGTTAAGCCGACGGGTGTAGATTTAGATTTTGTTATTAGAGCTGGACGAGGAGTATTCAACAGCCAATTTTGAACTTTTCCTACAGAATCTGCTTCGGCGACAATAGGTATAGCACCAGGTATACTTTTATCAGCATCTTTTTGGGCAGCGCTATAGTCAATCACTTCTTTGTTCTTTTTATTTTTTCGTCTCGCAATTATTGTTTTATGCTTATTAGTTCCAGATTTACGAAGTTTTATAGCAACTGCTTCCACTTGACTGGTATTGACATCTGTACCTTGTTTATGAAGTTCTTCAGTGGCAACTGGAGCAGCAATCTATAAAAACAAATTGGTTGATTTAATTATTTCAATCATAAATGAATTACATACATATTATGAAAATCAAAATGTTTACCCTCTTTTTACTATTCTTTCCATTGTTTGTACGCGGTGATTGATCAGAATCTCTAGTTTTATCCTTATTTTTTCTATGAGACCGTGTCCTTAGTGTAACCTTCTTCTTTAGTGGTAATTTTGATCTACAAATTTAAATTTAAATTAATTTTAATCTATGTATGTACATCAACGTTACAAAAATATAAAAATACATAAGATATTAAAAATGAATACCTTATTGCTGTGTGAACTATTACTCCGTCCTGACAGTGTTCGGGTAAGCGAACTGTTTCCGTTGTCGAGCTGTGAATTATCGTCACACTCTTCAATTTTCCGTCCGACCTCTTGCCTAGAAGCCGCGTGCTCCCCACCTTAAAAAATTAATATAAATTTTATTTTCATTGCATATACATATGTATACAAAAGTTTTTTTATAGAATATAACACAAAAATGCTAGTAATCTCATGTGAAAAAGTGTGAATGTGAATTATTCGATGATAATTTACATCTAATACTAGCATACAAAATAACTGTGATTGATTACTCTTTTAAGTAAACACCTTAAATTTAATATGTGGAATTATTCAAAAGCATATGATAACACAAAATTACATCTTTAGAAATCATAAAATAACTTTTCAAAACAAATCACTACATTGATCGACAATTTTATGGTGAAATACAAAGTTACAAGAAAACAAACACGACTGTGTGTATTTTATCTATGTAAATTACAAATTCCACTTACAAGAATAAGAAACAACAATTTCACTTTCTTGATTTTTAGATTTTTTTGAGATTTTGGACTGATAAAAAACAATAAAAACTTAAGATACATAAAACAAAATAAACAAAATTAGAACATATTTCAAGAACAACAATAACTCTTTAAGTAAATTGGTTGTTTCAATTGAATTTTTTTTTTCGTCAACTTACCAATAATGCAATCACTCCCAAAATAATCAACGCAACTGCATACCAATGATCCCCGATCCATCTCCTAAAACTACTGAGACTCTCCTCTGATAATAAAAGCTTTCGCAACGTGGCAAGCGGACCAGAAGGATCAACCTCTCTACACTTTTGAAACACATCACAATATCTAAAAACAGAAATACATACGGCGATTACTATTTGCATTCGATAATGTTTAATAGCATCCGAGTGACTAGTCAATAATAAAATTACCCGTTGTATTCATTGCAAGGAGTTCCAGGCTTTGCAAACATATCAGGCACATCGTAAGGTGAACTATTCCACTGGAATGAAGAACGGCACGGATTTCCAGCTCCGGGAAGCCTACAGCAAAGATCGCAAGCTCGATCGGCGCTACATTGGCACGATTCCAATCCGTAAGCTAAGCAGATCGAACCAGTGCATTCCTGATAAAAAGTAAATAACAATCAATACAATATTAAAAAAAATACACAGTATATTTCACATACAAGTAGACTTACCCCCATATAACAAACAAAGCCATCATCGCACACTGTTCGATTTGGTTTACTTATACTCGGTGGACAATGTGGTCGGCGACCATCACAATGAGAAGAATCACGACATCCGTTATCTGTGCGACATTCGTCTCCGAAACGCAAAGAGCATTGTGATGTGCAACACGGTCCCTGCAAAGATTAAAAAAAATATTCAAATAGCCTAAAATCATGACAGACTAATGAGCTAAAAGTGAATAAACCATTCAATACCTGAGAAGGACTGCATACGCTACGTGGCGTAAGACGACACGGAGTTTCTCCCGGTGGTGGATGTCTTCTCTGGGGATAACAACACGGATCACGACAGTCTCCTTCCCATCCACAATCACATTCTTCGCCTTCTTCGACGACTCCGTTGCCACAGAGTGATATTTGAGGTTCTATAAATATTATAGGTAAGCTTGAATTTGATATTTTATTCAAACGAATACAATGTGGAATTTATACACATACCTGTAAAGCAACCTTTACTGGATCTCGCTTTATTGTTGAGAACCGGATTGATACTTTTTAACGAACACGGAGAAAAGTGATTGTTATTTCTTTTGTCGCCGCTAGTAGCTCTAGCGAACATGATAAAATTACCATCTTCACCGCCTGGCGTACAAACATCGGGGTCGTGCTAGAAAATTAACTCAAAATATGAAATAAACAATACATACAGGTAAATCTATAAACGTATTGCTATAATTCCTTACCGGTGAACCAAAATTGTGACCAATTTCGTGTGCCAAAGTAACGTGTGAAACCGCAGGTGGAACGTGTTTACCGTAATTCAACAATGTTACGATGCCTGTATTCAATGATTTTAAGCTTCCTCTATAATGCTATAAAAATTTAATAAATTAACAATATTTCGATTAATTTTAAAATACTGTATGTAACTAAATATTGAATGTTCTCACTCCATTCTTTTCGCAAACGCCACCGGCATTTTTCAAATCTCCAGTCCACGCCAATCCGAGAGTACCCATCTCGAAATCTCGATACGTAAACATGTACGCCAAACAAAATCCATCATAATCTTCCTCTGCAAAATACAATATAATTATATGATTCAGTTGAATCAATCGTATTATATTAAAAAATGATCCAAAATTTGATACCAGAAAACAATTCAAGGAATTTTTCAACTCCATAGTTATTCGGGAATCGATATAGAGGATCCTTAACAGCATCTACCGTGTGAACTTTGATTCGTTTGATCATAAAGGTGATATTATCAGGCTTTCCATCTTGATTGAAATCTTAAATCAAAATAAACGTTAGAGCTTTTGATTCAAAATTATATTGTATATCCTTAGGATGAAATGAAGTTACCCGTTACTCTGTATATGGTATTGACCCGTTGCACATGCCTAGTCATAACTTCAATGCAAGCTTCTTCAGATCCAAATTTTTGAAAAAATTGATGATCCGCTTGCAAATACAACATGCAAGTGGTCTTCTTTGGATCAATGGTGGCTCTTTTATTAACATGCCGAAGAGCCGAATCGGTAACGTTTCCCATTAACGACGATACAATGGTGAAACCAACGGGCTTCTTAGTGATAATATCGCCTTGAATATTTATTTTCGACTTGATTTCGACGTGATTTTTAGAATTGGGCCGAGAAAAAGTGTCACCGTAATTATCATCATCGTAGCTGCTTATGAGAATGCCCCGCGTTCTATCGGTATTGTTTTTTATCCTATTAATAATTGTTTCTAAATTGGAATCTTCACTCTCACTGTAGTAAGGAACATATAAATCGATAGGAAGGCTCGGATTTTTCAATGGCGCAACATCATCTTGTTCGTCGTCATCGTCCTCTACATCCGACAATTTGAACACTTCAACGTTATCGTCGCCACTAGGTAACCATCTTTTAGCTCTGTTGAGCTTCTGTAAACTATCTCTATTACTATCGACATTACTTAAATATTTGACAATTGTACCCTGATTCATAGAATTACGATATTTATTTTTATGCTTTGTTGATTGGTGTTTTGAAGTGACTTTGCCGAGCTCTTTCATATGCAACAAATGTGAAGCGCACGGTAAAGTACTATTGTTGACAGGATGAACAACGTCGGATGTTTTATAAATAACGGAATGAATTTTTGAATGCGTTTTTCCATAACGATGAAGGGGTTCCACGTAGAAAACTTCCTGGCGAGTAAATATAGTACCGTCGAATAAGCCATTAGAAGTTATAACTCCGTGGACGAAAGAGTATTCATCGTCTATAAAACAAAAAGAGATAATGATAACACAAATACCACTGAAAATAAAACAGTACTATTATAATATATAGGTAGTGTATATTCATAGAAGTTTACCATCGAGTGTGCCGGAGTAGACGTTACTAGGGTGAAATTGTATAGGTCCTTGTGAACTATGAAATTCAACATCGTCAGCGAAAACTGAACTAGGATCCGGGTGAAGTTTCAAACGAAAATCCCTAAAAATTAAATAATAAATATGATGAATTGGATAAATTCAAAGACACAATACCAAAATGGAGAAAAATAACAAGCTCGTACCTGTCGTGAGCTCTAAAGTTCAAATGCAATGGTTCGATAGATGGAGTACCCCGGCGTGCTCTGTGCGTTTTCAAAATGTTGTGTTCATAGTCTGCAGCCTCCCAGTGCTTGACGAAATCGTTCAAAACAAAACCTGCAAACAAAAATACATACATGTAAATATAAAATGTGTGCAAAGGGTCGGAAGGTAATATTTCACTCTTTTCGCGAAAGATTTGATCCTTAAGAACCGGAGTCAAAGTTCCGGAAGAATTCGAGCAAATATAAAAGACGAAATCGAGGCGTCGGGGTTGGGGTCACTAGTAATGAAATATTTAAAAGGTTGACCCTTTCCTCGAAAGAGTCGAAAGTATTTACAGGCGAGCTTTACCGAAACGTAGTAATGCTACTTTGAAACTTTTTCAACAAATGGAAATGGGAGGATAAAAACTTCGCACTGTATTCGGACAAAATAAAGTATGATATACCTGCTATTTATGTACGTATATATAAATTTAAAATATTACATATTATGACAGTCTTGAATACTATGCAGCATTGAAAATTACCACACTATCTTCTGTATTTTGAGACGAGAGAGTACTAAAGTCTGTGAAAAATGTAACGCAACACGTCATTGGTGCATTTTTTAGTATACCTATGTCGAAAGAAGAATGCTACGTAAGATCCACTGCACACAGAGCAGCATGGAAAGATGTATGCTTGGTATAACAAGAAGAGATCGCAAGAGGAATACATAGGTAAGAAGCATGACCAAAGTGGCAGATATAGCGGAACGTGTTTAAAATTGAAGTAGACGCATGGCGAGAAGAATGGATGGCAGATGGACGCGAGAAATACTGGAATGGTATCCGAGAGGATGTGAAAGAAAGCAAGGTATACCGAGTGGAAGATGGGTTGATGAATTGAGAAGAATGTGTGGAGTCAAGTGGATGCAAAATTGCTCAAGATAGACAGTAATGAAAGAGGATTAGAGAGGCCTTCATCCAGCAGTGGATGGTGAATGGCTAAAAATGATGATGTCGACATATGGAATTCTATTGGCGCTTAGAGCAGAGAAGGCTTCGCCGATCGCACTTTTGTCTCATTTTAACAAACGCGGTTCATAAGAAACAGATAGCTCAGTACTGTTTTATTTAGAAAAAAAAACAGGTTTAAACGTGCGTCAAATAATACATATTCATCCTGTTTAGTCGACACAATATTATATGACGCACCCGAGAGGAGGAAGTTTGCTCTTGCGGGCCAACATTGCATTAGATTAGACCCTTATTTTTTACTCGGAATGACATATTCTATCACCCCCAAAAGTATTGTACGGGCCATGTCATGGCAGTTCGGTAAACATATAAATTCGCGTATGTTGCTCGCTAGGCAAAACTTGACCCAAACTTCGATATCGTTTAAAATGAAATATGTCTGAGGAGACGCCGGTACGCCTCGGGAATAATTCCAGAGTTGAAGCAGATAATATTCCCGGTAACGAATGTCTTGCGGGAGAGTTTTGGCTTGGCTTTCGGGAGTGTTTGCGCGCTCGCGCCGAGTGTTCGCAATAAAAAGGTGAAATATTGTAGCGGAAAAGCGAGCCGAAAAGAGAGGAAAATCGGCGAAATTCGTCTGCTGCGTCCATTAGCATCGGAAATAATTAAAGAAGATGCGTAGTAGTTTTTGGGAACCGGGTCGAGACGAGAAAAACTGGTCCGCCCAAACCGCGAGGCCCCACCGCAATCGATAACCTAATTGCATTCTGTCTCTATGGATACTGTGCACAATTGTTAAGCCATAAAACGTACCTGGATCTCATCCTCGAAATAACCACGTATATAAGCAGATTTTCGGAAAAAAAAAAACCGTAAACGTAGCGTGACACTGTGGCGATCACGAGATGATCCGGTCACTTTATTGTCAAGCGTAAAAAGTGTCACACTCAGTTCGAGCCGGACAACGCCGTGTCACACGGATGTTTATTAAAAAAAAATAAAAAAAAAACAGCCAAGTATAACCAGTACCTATAAATATACCGATAGGTAACCAAGGTTTATTGGGGTTAGTAGGTGGGATACAATTAAGCTAATCTTTAAAACAGTCACGATCCCTAAGCCTTGTGTGCATACACTTGTATGATTTATTATATGAGTGTTCTTGCCGAGGCCTTATTAGTATAGGTAGGGAATACGGCGTGGAACAAATTTACCTAATCTTTCAAAAAAGCAAACAGATACCGTCCTTTAAACCAGGGGTTCTTAACCAAAAAAATAATAACTGATTATTTTTCACCGGTTATTTTCACAAAAAAAATACATATTTAAAAATATGTCTAATGTCCAAAAGATTAATAAAGACTGAAAGTGCTTTATTTGCCAAATCTGGAGCATAATTCATCAAGGTTTTAAATTGAGAATTCTTGCTACAGCATAACTTTGCATAATCGATGCAGTCGTCCTTCTGCATGTCGGCATCATCCACGGAATCCAAATTAAAACTGAATGGATTTCGTATCAACTCTTCATTTTTTTAAATCAGGTTGAAAGCAATCGTCAAAGGACTCCATCGGATTTTTCAAATTCCTCAAAATATCGCCATCAAACTAATTTGGAAGCGTATCTAACACGAATTACTGCAATTTTTATTTGCAATGAAGACACCCTATTCCACACCCCCAGGGAGGAAAACACCACAGATTAAAAACCCCTGCTTTAAACGACAATCGGCTCTGTACATTCACATAAAAGGCAATCCTTAACCTTGCATATGTACATATGTATGTATGTACGTTGCTGTAGTCGATGAGCACTTGTAACGAATACTCTGAAAGAATGGTTGATAAGTTCCAAAACCTTGAAAGTTGAACATGCGTTTTGCGACATATGGGGTGGGATTATTTGCACGTCAGATAAAAGCAGTCGATTTTTAGACAAACAGAAAAGGTGTTAAGGTGAACCTCCCATATCTTGTCAACGATGTTTTTCACGAGGTCACATTTCCAACAGTGTGACAACGAACTGGTCCCGTCAACTTCGAGGCAGTCATTTTGCGCTTGCATTTCGCCAATTAGCACTGAAATCACCTAAAACAGATAACGCTTACGTCACACTTCTTGTGATTCTTGTTGTGTGCCTCTAGCGCTAGTTGTGGCGCACACCTGCCTTCGACCTCGAGGCATTTATTACGTCACCGATTGATTCCACTCGAAAACGATAGCCATTTTCACTTTCTCCGTTGTTTGGCGAAGAGACTCAGCAGGCTGGAGAGGGTGTAGCATTATTATTGCGAGTGAGCAATAGGAATGGAGGCTGGAGCAATGGAGGCTAGTGCTTTGGCGTTCATCAAATACATATCCGGTCGAGCCTCGAGCGACGGGTTCGGTTCCACCTCCAAAACGGAATCCCTGATTAACTGTGAAATATTCAAGACTAGCGGTTTACAATGACCGTGTGTATGTATTACATATGCTTGCACGTTTAACCTATGCACGTTTATAAATAAATAATGCCATTGAAAAGTGACGGTAGGTGATTTAATTCACCCGTCATCGTTTTAGCTCTCCACACTTGTTACTTCTTCCGCGTCTGTGATTCACGTTTGATTTGTATTTCGATGAGTTATTTGGGCATTTTTGGTTATACGTTGAATATTGCACGAATCACCATTTTCAGCCTCTTCCATTCTTGCCTGTCTTGAGCGATCTGAATCCAGTTGACTCCACACATTCGTCTCAATTCATCAGCCCATCGTTCGCTCGGTCTACCTTGCTTTCTTTCACATCCTCTCGGATACCATTCCAGTATTTCTCGTATCCATCTGCCATCCATTCTTCTCGCTATGTGTCCATTTCAACTTTTTCACACTTCTGCCACTTTGTTCATGTTTCTTACCCATGTATTCCTCTTAAGATCCCTTCTTGTTATACCGAGGATACATATTTCCATGCTTCTCTATATGCACTGGATCTTACGTAACATTCTCAAATTCAGCGTCCACTTTTCACATCCATACGTCATAACTGGCAGTACGCATTAGTCGTATGCCTTTTTTTAAGTATATCAGAATGTTGAATTTAAAAACTATGTTCATTCTTCCAAAAGCGCTCCATCCTAGTTTTATTTGTTCTTCTTTACATCCAGTTATCATCACCAATTGTCCTAGGTATAAATAACTATCATCTATCGTAAGAATCTAAAATAATCTGATATATCTAAGGAGGCAGTAGAAGTTGTGTTATTTAATTCAACGCGCATAAAAACATGTTGTTTGCGTTAATAGGAAACAAAAACTTATGTAGGAATATTTCTATAGGTTAGAAATAATTAGTTATAATATATATTAGCGTAAAATCTAATATATAATGCCCGCCTGGGTCGTTGCGGTCACGCCAACATTCCCTACATAATTTTAACCGCCATCTGTCAAAGCTGGTTCGAGTCGACAACGTGATTTTATGACCCAATTCAATCAACGATATAATGCCAAAGGGGTAGGGGCTGTACTGTTAAAGATCAGCGCACATGGGGGTCAGAGTCATGTGACGGGTAAACCGGTTGAAGTCTGTCCTTCAGGAATTGTATTAATATTGTTTTAGGAGAATCAACGTTCGATGCGCTTCCGCTGTTTCCATGTTATTATTATTTCTCGTAGCCACGCTAGTCGCCGCTATTGTTAGCCCACTCATGTTTCAATAATACACATTCGTCGATTTTCAACGGACAACGCTCTAGTTCTAACATAATTCCCATTTTATAATTGCTGTACAAATTCTACATGCATATGTACATATGTACATACAATGTGTGTACATAAATTGGTTCAATTCACTTTTCCGCCTTAGTCCTGATATAACAATAGCAACACAAAAACTGGCAAAGTTTTAAAAATAAAAAGTGCATTTAGCAAAAATGTTTTAAGCGTCATAATCTCAATTACCTACGGCACAACAGACTTGAGCACTTTTAGTCTGAAACGACAGAATTATTCATTTTTACTGTTGTCGCTAACGGGAGGTTAATTTAAGATGGATATTTCACTGTCTGAGTTTTAAAAAAATCTAAAAAAAAAAAAAACCACTGTTTTAACAAACGAGCGCTTTGTTAGGGAAAACGCGCAAAGGAGAGATCCTCATAAATAATCAAATGCCGTGAGCAGACGTTGTGAAATCGCTGATCCAATATTTACTTCAATGAGGTACGCGAAAGTGCAGATCAGCACAGAGTCCTCTCTGCAACCCGCAATATACCACGCTTTGTTTGACGTGGAAAACAATGCGGCCGTGCCGTTTACGTCTCAATGTGCGCATAGCCTGACACCGAAGCAAAGGGTCTCGCTTGTGTATTGTATCGACAAATGGTCAAAAGTGCAAAATCACGATCGCCGTTGGCATTGGAGTGAATCACCGCCATTTTTTATCCGCGGGACGGCCTCCAGTTTCCTCGTTTGCGTCGGGTAGACCAGTTGCATGACCTCGTCATCATCATCATCATCATCAACAACATCGTCAGACCCTCGCCGAAAGGATCAGGGCCTTTGTGCCGAAACGAATCGGTCACTATTGTTCCGCCAATTTCCATGTTCCCATTTTCCTACACTTGAGATGGAAATCGAGGGCGTCAATCATTTTGTCGTCCAATAAAATGTATAACGAGCTCAATATCTACTTTGTAAAGTGGCGTGTTTGATATCAAGTGTTGCCTCTTCACTTTCTAAGAAATGTTTAATTGTATATCACAGTGAAGACACTAATCCGCGATATCCAATTAACTTCTGAAGGGTAAATAAAAGAAAGAAGGAACATATTATATGGAACCGTCTCAACAACTACATGTCTGATTCATAATCATTTTCAGCCGTTCACCATCCACTGCTGGATAAAGGCCTCTCCAATCCTCTTCCATTTTTGCCTGTCTTGAGCAGTGGTCTGGAAACTTTTTCGAGCTAAGAGCCAAATTAGGGAAAACCTTGCAAAATTGGTAAGTTTGGTAGCCGCAAAATATTATCTTCGGATTATATAGGTATGTATATTCAAAATTAAATGAAATGTTACTCATTTATGAAATGGATATCAGTAAGAAATAAGAAATAATCTTCGTGACATGTTCGACAGTTTATTACAAAAAAGTATTATTGAAAAACGATTTAAAGTTTTGATTTTGTGTAAATTGTGTGTCAACGTTTTGTGTTTCGCGCAAAAAGTTGGATGACAGCGAGAGCCGCAGGTTTTGATACAAAGCGCCGCATGAGGCTCCGGAGCCTCCGTATCCCGACCGCTGGTCTTGAGCAATCTGCCATTTGACTACACGCACTCTTTGTTCAATTCGCACAATTCTTTGTCTCATCGTCCGTTTGGTCGTCCTTGCTTTCTTGCACATCCTCTCGAGTACTATTCGAGTATTTCACGCGTCCATTCATCTCGCTAATGTTCAGCCCACTGCCACTTCAGCTTTTTCACACATTCCGCTATATCCGTCACTTCGGTCATGCTTTTCACCCATGTATTCCTCTTTTGATCTCTTCCTGTTATTCTAAGCATACATTATTACATGCTTCTCCGTGTGCACTGGATATTGCGTAGCATTCTTGAGATCAGCAACCGCGTTTCACATTCGTATGCAATACACATTGGTTGAAAGCCCTCTTCTTTAAGCATTTTTAATTATCAAATTCAGATTTATTAACATCCAAATCTTGTCAACAGTCGAAAACTGTGAACAAAATCTTACTTCACGAGTCAAATAATCTAAGGCACCTACGCACAATGTTTAGTACCTTATTTTGGAAGTGTACCCATAATTTTTCCCAACATTAAAACTAATACGAGTACAACTTGGATATTTGCGATATATATTATACAGAGTTTTATTCAGAACTTTAAGTGACGTCAGATAAAGAGAGAGGAAAAATCAATTCGCCGAACCACTGACTTCTACTGTTGCAGCAAATATTCCCACATGACACATCAAACACAGGTAGTAGTAGTAGTAGTCATTGGGTTCAATAATGCGACGGTCACGCGATATACATATGTATGTACATAGTGAGCAATTATGTCCGACACAATCGAAAGGTTACCGACCCTCTCGATATGGCAAATGTATACAATCACAACAGTCTAAACGATGAAATGGCGGATTCCTCGTCCGAATCCGGGCACTTAGTGAGGCGTGAGTGAGCCCGCATGGCGCTCTCGAAAGACAAGTCCCCGAGTCCTAATCGGGATTGTAACGGGTCAACCGGCTCAACCATTCACGACGAGGGAAATTCACGGCAATTAACCCGGTCGAATGTGACGCGCTGATAATACACGTAATCGCTCTTATCTCATTAGTCATCCACCTCGTTTTCTATGCAGTTAATGAACTTAGAAGTTATTAACGCGTGACGAAAACAAAATCGCGAGAAAACTCACCGAGACAATCGATATTATGAAGACGAACAATAAGACCTACATAAGTTCCCAGCGAGAGTATTGTGAAATTTTTTGATTAAACGAGCATTTCGATTTCGCCGCGTTCTGTTCGATCCAATAAAAGCGGTGGGTGGGACGGAGAGAAAAATGCTAAGTAAGTGAGTGGAAATAAACAATCAAAACGAGATAAGAGGGTGCAGAGGGAGTCAATAGCGAAGAATGGGGAGGGAAGGCGACGAAAAGTTGCGGTGACGTTAAATTATTCCAAAGCCGCCTTAGCGGCCCTCATTAATAAATCACGGGGAATGGAAATGGATCGCTGAGATGTTTTGGTGTCCTTTTATCTCGAAACCGGTGGCATAAATATTCAATTAACAATCGTCCGCGAATAATTCAAAGCTCTATCTGTTCCGCCAGGATTAAACCCCGCCACCGAACCGGATAGATCATATCCGAACACACCCAATCACACTTCAAACTTTAAGTACAGTACGAGGCCCCTGGCACAATTACGCGCTTGAAAGTTTCAAAATCCGTTTTCCACGCTTCCTACGTTACTATGCGCGATCAAAAGTGTGCCATAACTCGCGCCAACGCCAAAATTAACCTTACAATTAGACTTAATCAGGAAACTCTTCGGGCTGAAACTGCCTAAAAAGTCCAAGGATAATAACGTTATAGGATGGTGTCCTCATCAGAACGGCTCGCAAAGCGTAGAGCTTTGATAAGCCCCCCCCGGTATCTGGTGTATAGGTATATGGGTACGGACAGTGCGATATTGTAATAGGCGAGATATAACAAAGCACCGAAAGTCGTATAAAATCCCAGCAGATAAGGCTCGTGTGTGCGGGCAACTGACACGATTCGTAAGAATAAGTGACGCGATATAGATTAAGGTTCCCTAGTTTTATTCTCCCTCTGGCCCTTTATATCGTATTATCTGCGAATGAATTTTTTTTTTTTTTGTTGCGATTCGTCCGCAGTGTAGGAGTTGAGAGGTCAAACGCAGATCTCCTCTAATTAAATTGTCTGGAAAATGTATCGTAGACGCAATGCGTACGAGCGAAATCAATTCCACGGTGCACTCACCAGACCAGTCGCCAGTTTCAAATCTACGTATGTAAATATGCTTTGAGCATTTCTGCATGCATTATTCATATTGCACTGCGAAATCTATTATAATGGGTACCCTCTCACGGAGTTGTCGGTTGTCGCACGCCAAGTATACATACACATATTCTCATTGTTTACTTTCGCTTTTTCGATTTTTATATTATTGTATATATCCAGCGAAAGGTACTGCCGCTCCGGCAGTATATAACTTTTTATCCTGACGCATTATTGGAATCGACGGTCAAAGAAAAGGTACTGAAACGAAAAAAAAAAAAAAACATACCATATAAAACGCAAACAGCCGAGGGATTTGGCAATGCCTTGGACTAGTGGGGGGGTTGGGGCACAGTCGTGTGTTATCCTTTATGTTTTCAGTAAATGAACCAGAATGGCCTGGGCCCTTCATTAAATTATCTCCAGAGCTTTCGCGGAAAGGGAACTTTTCACGTTTCATCCGGAAAATCGTTCGACAGCACACGCGTAGGTACGTTTTATATACGAACCGACGCGAATTCGGAAAATCACTTTACACGCGCAATTTTCCAACACAACGCGAGTTCAATCCTTGTGATCTTTAATGTAAGGGTCGTGTGCGACACTTTCGCGTAACGCGTTTTCTATTACAAAACGACCATACAACAATCACAATATTCACAGTGAGCAATAATTACTTTCGTTGTTGGAATATACGTACATACATACACAGGTGGCGTACGATTTATAAACAGAACTTTCAGCGGGCAGTGGGTAATGGGTAACCTTTCGCAAACGTGGATGCTTTCAGAACGTTTCACGCATATCAATCATGAGCAACGCGTGAAAAATGCCTCGTATTCGTTTAGCGGACTGTCGGAAAACAAAAAAAAAACTTTTTTTGCACACAAACACTTCGCTATAGTATGCTAATTTGTCTATAAATGTCGGACGGGGCGTGCGTGGGATGGACGGCTTGTTATTATACCTAAAAATGAAAAAACTAACCTGAGACCGACGCAGACAAAGCGAATCGTGTGTGGAAACGCAATCAAGAAACACTCACCGCAAATTTACGTATAAAGGCATATGTATGTATATACGAATACATACAGTGTATTTTGTTTGATTCCGATAATAAACAGACTAATTTCATATATGATCGACTATCCGCAGTAAAATTCAGATTATTAAAGTCCGACTCGGTATTTATGTATATGGGCATTCGTACAAGTAAATCAGATTTGCTCAATGGGTAGTTAATTCGACGTTTATTACCATAAAAAAAGGGTTCCTTTTTTTTTACTCGTCGCAGGGGTAGTGGAAAAGCCGTCTGGCTACCTCCGGAATTTTGCGCTCGAATTCACCGGATAGGTCTTAATCGTCGAGTAAAAAGGTTTCCCTTTAGCGGAAATAAAAGGTTTTTCTCCTCGGCCTACGTATACTTAATAATACAAACCTCCAGCTCGTATATGTACACCTAGATACATGTATACAGCATACGCGAGCTCGTAAGTTCGGCCGATGTAGAAAATGAACTTTTTGCCCGGTGCAAAGTAGATTCAAATATTAATTATTAAAGAGCGAGTGAATTCCCAAACGTGTGTAGTATAGTAGTATACAAGGTATGATAACGAGAACGGTGCAGTGGGTTACAGAGCAAAATATATTATGGCAAAGTGCGCATACGGCGTGGCGCAAGTGGGCGTAAGGTACGCCACCCCCATTTACCTTCATGCAAATTAGGGGAAAGGGCGTTTGAGAATTAAACATGTGATAACAACATGTATTTACACTTACCTATGTACGTACCTATCCGACGTGGCAAATTGATTCATTTAAATATTCACAGAACAGACTGACGATCGTACGAGCGTATATGCTGCATCTGCCGATCTTTCCGATATGCTCTGCCAACTAACGCAATAAGCTTAAAATAATATAAACATCACATTAAAGGTACTTGGTCACTATGCCCATTTACCAAATCGGATACAATTTGTATGCCTGAAGGTAAAACTTTATTCCAAATGTCAAATATTCAGAACCACCGATAAACCGAAAATCCCCACGAGTCCTTTTAAGCACACGTGCAAAGTTTAAACTGTCTAAATATGTATCTCGCTTTGGAAGTTGCAAAGTTAAAAATTTATACACACACACAAACATGTGCTTTGTTTGTTTACACATAGCAACACTGAAGAATACAAGTATGTGACTCGCGTTGGTTAATCGGCCCAAATGTATGCACTTAGTAATAAAATTTCGAAAAAAAAGAAAAACCACAAATCGTCGAGAAATCGAAAGAAACTGCTACATCCATCGGTGCGCACGAGATTTCACGAGTCGACGAAAACGGCGGTAATGTATTGTAATTTCGCTGGAGATGGTTCAAAGCGTGAAAAATGAACGCGTAATCGTAAACGCCTCGATGAATTTTCGCCACTTTGCACAAAACCGGTAACGACGGACATTATTGGGCAAACATTTTTACTACACATAATTGTATATTCTTTTGACAATGCAAACAAGCCACCATTTTTTTACCACCACCGTAAGTGTGTCAATACGCACTGCCAACATCCAGCTAAACGAGTCATCGCGCATTAGCGACGACCCACACGATTTTCCCACCGAGCGAAACGTCCAAAACCGGACATTATTACAGGTGCGTACAGACGGATTTTCAAAAAATCGACAGAACACACGGGCGACCTCATACTGGAAACGTAGCCACGAGCTAGAACAATGCACAAACTGTGGAATTGCGAATAGGAGAGAATGTTTACGAGTACCACTTCAAAGCCACCTACGAGTGTTGGCCGCGTCGAGGCCGAGCACGCACCAATCTCACAGTGCAATTTATACAGATTGACGAAGACAATCGGAAAAGGGGGGGAGGAGCGGTTTGAACCAGACAATTTACATGGGGTGGACCGACAAAGGACCAGCAGTGCCAGGTCAAATACCCGAGGATATGATATACGGACCCGGTCGTCGTATCCCGCTCATTGTCTCGGAATTAATCACCGAAATTCTGGGTTTTGTGGCACGCACGTCCACACAACAAACACGCCAACGCACTCGACCGAGGGTTAACATCCTTTTGCACTTCAAAAAGAAAACACGACGAGTAGTCGGGTTTGTAATAATACTCGAACTTGCAAATTGCCACGAGCGAATAAAGAACGATGCGATCCTGTTCCGTGGAACCGCCCTCGCTCGATGCTCTCAGGTTCAACGTACATACCTATTATGTTCGTGCTGAGTAAAAATTGAGCAGCCTTTTTAAAATGGCATTGTTTATATTCAATGAATCATTGTTGTTGTGGCGTGCGTGAGCTGGGGTGTGCCGTAGTCCTCAATTCCAGCTGGGTTACTTTTAAACCCCTCTAATTGCCACATCTAGTTAAAATTCCTACGAACGTCTACTGCGAATTTTATATTCTGTGGCGTGAAATATTCAGTGGGAAAGAGGAGGATTTACAAATCTACGCTGCGTTGTGTTAAACAGTTCACTATTTCACGTTTCGTGAGTGAAATAAATAATTAATGAAAATGTACCGCAATTCATCGTCTATGAAACGGACGCGTTTCCGAAATGTATCCGCATTTTAGTTGAGCAACATTGAATCGGAAATAGTATGTACATAGTATCCGAAAACTATAATAAAATCGCTCATACATATTAAAAATCGTCACAAATGTACATAACTAGCCGGTTTCCCAGTCATATGACGGTGAATTCTATCGCCACTCTCCCCACCAACTGTGTGCGCTGATTTGTACAATAATAATACAGCCCGTATCCCGTTTGGCAGTGCGTGAAACAATTATATAGTGTGTACCGTTGATTTCAACGTTTACTTGTTGCCAACACGCCGATAAAAAAATGTTTAAGTACACACGTGACGTCATTGCTAGGAATTGTGACGTGGGGTGGGGTGTTGCAAGTGTGTATCTGCGTCATACAAAACCATAGAAATTCATGCGTTTGGGATTTCGTCAGAAGACGTGTGTGGCGTGGCGTGTGGTAAGTGTATGGAAGCCCTTATTATGTTGGCAATGCAAGCGTGACCTAACAACTTAGATTTATGTAAATACACTATATAAATGATAACTACTTGATGACATCATCAAAGGGCATTGACTCATAGATATAAAATACCAAAGATATGCCATTCCAAACAAATTTGCCTGGAGAAAGCGTCAGAAGCAACGGGGGTGTGCGGGGGGTCTAAAGCGCGGGGAATTCTCACAAAAAAGAAGTCCCCAAAAAAAAAGTCAAGCAAAATGCATGCAAGGAGTGCATTTTGCATGCCCTTTTTGTATGTCATTTTTCGGGCGCTAAGGCCAATCTATGTTATTCTACATCTATGGCATCGACTAGTATATGTATGTATGTATTTATCTTATGTATTGTGGTTCATTATTAAATACGTTAGATAAGTCAACTAGAGATATGTAGATTACAAATATTATAAAATAGAGGTATGAGATGTATTTTCAATGTTGATAGGTAAGCTAGTAAAAAAAAGATGATGATTGAATTAGATTGGTTAAATGTGAATGATACTTTGAGGATTTGTATGTTGGTATTCGTATTTAAGTTAAATAATAATACGTTACCATCATATTTTAGTAAATTTATTGTGAGAGGAATGGGTGTATGTAAATATAATTTAAGGAATAAAAATAATTTTATTATAAAAAATGTTACAGTAAATAGAAATTGGAGAAGCATCTTGTACAGGGGTGTTTTGGAATATACGTATGTAATAGATGGAATTAGAAGTTCCAGAACTATTGATAAATTCCTGGCAAAAAAAAAAAAACATCTCGGTATAGGTACTTAGTTAAGGATTATGTAATTAGCTTTTAGCTACTATATTATATAAATAAATAAATGTATGTATGTAGTAATAATTATGTATTTAAAAAAGGATTCTTCCAGATATATTTTAGGAAATCGTAAAGACCCAGTTTCCCTTTTAAATTAATTTAATTTATAAATTCCAAAAAATCCCTTTGTTTTTGCATTCAATTAAAATGTGAGGGGTCTCTTTTAAACCTCGATCGTATCGCACGACAATTTTATCACCATTCCCGAAGAGTTCGGTGAAATTTAAAGAGAGGCTGGATTACATCAACCGGAAAGGGTTCGTTGCTGACTCGAAATCGAAATTAAAAATTAACCCCTTCCTCCAAAACGCAACCGGTGACATAAATTTATTCGAATTGAAATCTACGTATTTTCGACGCTTCTTTGCAATGTTTAAACCGCCATACCTACTACGTACACATTCGCTATGCAATCCAACACCTACAGATCTAACATCTATACATACATAGATGCAATAAAACGTCGTATTTACATTACGAAAACGTAAAAATGTAAATACCTACCTGCCTTAATTGAATTTGGCACCGAATATTACACATTTCACGGGCGACTCATCCTCTCAGGATAATGCGAAATATAAATACCACGACCATCGGCGAGGAAGACAAAGAAGTGCCGCGAAATTATTATTATCGCGACCTCAACGTTTCGGGCGTCGTTCCGCACGCCAAAGGTTATTTATTATGCACGTCTGAACCGAGTGAACCGTGCAAAAGCCTTGATTAAAACACGGGGGGGGTGAAACACCTCATTGAAAATACGAAACGTACAAGTGGGTAATTTTATTCGAATACGCATGAAAACACACTGAACGACCAAAGCGTGCGAAAACACATTTGCACCTTCCGCTTCGACGGCCAGTCGAGTGGGTACGACTCGTCATACATAAATAAGGCCAGATTATCAATATCGACACACAAAACTAAATTTAACCCATTCCGGAGAAAGGTCGTTAAAAATTAACCAAACAATGTCGATATGTCGGAACATATGTACATACATATTTTTGCCGCTTCCGACAACTTTGGCTCTATTAAGGCACACCGCTGCGAACAGGTAGGAAAATCTCAAGGGTGGTATGGTGGGGAGTTGTATCGCATAGCCGCTGTACAGTTAATAAGCCAAACAGCAAAGTTGGCTTTAACCGCTAAATATTCGGGCATAACCACGTGGTGAAAACTTAAGTTTGCCTTGAAACGGGCGTAGGGGTTGGCGGGGGCGATTATATACGTCCATTATATATTTGTTAGCTGTTATAATAGATATACATATTACGTAAAGTAGTGCAAAAACAATTGATTATTAATAGAATTGAAACAAATTCGCAATAAATAAAGTTAGATGCGCGTGTGTGGCATTAATGAGAGAATAGAATAACTGAATACGCGTCTACACCAAGTAGGATTTCCACCGAATTCCGGCGATTTCACCGATTTCGATGACGTTTGTGGAAAAGTTGTATATATGTAAATAACTCTGACTTGAGAATCGTGAGTGAAATACAAACATTCCGAATGCGAGGTAGTTTGATATCTTACATACATACATATACAGTCCCTGGACATCGAATTACGACTACTTCGTAAATTTTTCAAATTTGACATTTATTGCCATATTTTTCATAGTTGGGATCCTCAAATAAAACCAGATTTATAATTTTTTTGTTACTTAGTTTATTATAAAAAAAAAAAATAAATAAAATGCAGAAGGGTTAATATTTAGTGGGTCCACCCCTATTTTGTATACAAAGAGCAATACGATTAGGCATGCTCTCGATACAAGATACAATTGTTGTTTTTAAATCAGGGTCTCCCTGCCACAAAAAAAGGATATTTTCTTTAAGGGATGATTTATTGGAACAAGGAAGTTTATTTATTTTTGTTTTTAAATGGTGCCAGACATTTTCAATGGGATTTAGGTCGGGAGAATTGCCTGGCCAGGGAAGAAGAGGTATTTTATGGTCAGACATAAATTTTTTAACAACTTTCGCTGTGTGACAGGGAGCATTGTCTTGCATGAAGTGAAAACAAACCCTATTATCAATTTTGTCTTGTATCGAGGGCAAAAAAAGTATCTTTTAACAGTGTTGTGTACTGCTCTTTGTTTATGGATCCTTCTACGAAATAGAAGAGACCCGGACCTTCAATGGATATGGATGCCTAAAGTTAAAAATTAAAGAAATTTGTTGATAATTCGAAAGCTCAACAATCTTCACGAAGACAGAACTGCACCAGAAGAATTTTGGAAGAGAAATGAGAGAAGAGAATCTCTTCCTCCCAAATTTTGTTTTACAATATTTAAAAAAATAATATTTACACAAAAGCTTTGTGCATTAACACATAGAATTCGATATGTAGAAGGGCATAGAAAAAAAATTAAACCGTAACATTTATTTATTTATTTAAAATACATGGGCAGGCGGCATAGCCGATGGAGCCCAGGGGTCTGACATAATTTATACATTTATAATTTATACTTTTATACAATTCTTAATTATTTATATTTGAAGGATTACAAAAATCCATTTGT
Organism: Parapsyche elsis; assembly: GCA_022651745.1. Taxonomy (NCBI): domain Eukaryota; kingdom Metazoa; phylum Arthropoda; class Insecta; order Trichoptera; family Hydropsychidae; genus Parapsyche; species Parapsyche elsis. The sequence goes on from JAGVSN010000044.1 coordinate 1,403,585, forward strand.
GTTCAAAAACATACCATAGTAAGTTTTTTTGAAGGTTTCAAATGCAAATGCACTCGTAAGTCAAGTGGTCGTAATTCGCTGTCCAGGGAGTATGTCAGAGTGATAGAAACCGACGTTTGCGCAGGCCGGTAGGTAGACTTGCGAAATTCGCTAGGTTTGCCTAGCTAGGTTTTCATACGCGATTTCGTAGCGGTGCGCGGGAGCCTTTAAGTCACATGCCAAACCACGTTGCGTGTTAAGAGTTATGCAATACCTCAAAATACAAAAGTCTATGGGTACAGATATTGCCTAACACGCAACGTGGCGTTGCATATGGCTTAATTTAACCGGAGCATTATTCGCCCAACTGAGCAACAACTGCGAATCCTTCCGCAATTTGTTCAACGTAAAATATTATACGGCGCAAAATTCGCTTAGCACGCAATCGACTTGGCATCTGGCATGGTCTATTTTCCCCATAAGCCTGCGTCGAAAAACGAGTTAAAGCATAAGTACAGAATTCGCTTCGTTAAGCAAACGTACCGGAATTGTAAACTCAAATAAGCAAACAAAACGGCGGACATGTAGCGAATTCTTCGTTCGTTTTGATGGAAATTGGCTACCCTCGCAAATAATACCATTAAGGGATCACAATTAATAACCGAACGAAATTGCCCCGAAGGGTGGGAGGAAAATGGGGGGGGGTCGAAGGGTGAGAACTTCCTTTTGTGCGAAACGTTAAATTAATTAGAACGGAAGAGGTACCCTCTCCCTGTACGAAATAAAACGTCCATTTAGGCGAGCGAACGTCTCGGTGAAATTTTCATCCCCCGCCCCCTTTCCTTCCGATACAGTTTTCCGCGGAAAATATTCGCGATAAGCATCGGAATGCGCTTGCGTTTACAAAGTGCGTTGATTGTTGTAACGAGAGTTCAGTCACATTTCACTGCGCTCTACTTCCGTCATACGACGAAATTACTGCACAAAAAACAAAAATAAAATTAGTGGGTGTACATACATACATATGTACCAGACTAGTGAGGAATGTACCGTGTGCAATGTGGGTATGTGTGTATAATTTTATTCAATCGAATCATGGCTATCTGTCGTATCGCGCATAAATATGTGAGTGCGGTGTGTGACGTGCGAACATAAAAATGTACATAAATTCATAACGAATGATAATAAAAATTCACATCCGATCGATAGACGTGACTTTTCAGATTTTCAAAATACATACATATGTATGTACGTACATACATACGTAGATGATGAACCAACGGTATCCACCCACGACAATGTATACAAATATTAACGAACATCCGCTTGACACATCCGTCCGGTTAGTTTGTATTCTTCTCGTAACTCGAAAAGAGTTTTCTATTGAAATTAAATTTTACATGGCGTATATTTATCGTCGAAGTGAAGGTGTGTTCATACTTTATACTCAGCAAATGTACATGTACCTACATATGAAATTAGCTTTTCATGAGTAAAAAAGATCCTTTGTAATTTACATACATACATACATCGCACAATGGGTGTTCAGGGAAAAAATGTCGTATAAAAAAACAAGGAATTATGCGAGAGGTTTGGAATAGTAGCGCAGGAATCTGCCCGGCTGCGTAGCCTAGTCGCGGAACGCTCACGCTACATAACCTCACTAACTCACACAAACACTCTCGACACGGATAGCCGTAGAACACTCGCATACCACGGCACGGCATGTACACATACTTACTCATACACACATGGCACGGGTTTGACCACCCGATGACACTGTCAATGGACAGTTACTAGTTACATTACATATAACGATCAAAGTAAATCAAAAACCTCTTTAAGATTATCTCACTGAATCTTTTCAAACGATTCAATGTGGTTTTTTTAAAATTATGTAGGTACTATATACATACATATATTAGTATTATAAGCTTCTGCCTGCCTGAGCTGCGCTACAACTGCCAACATAACAAACATAAAATTTTAACGGTGTGTTAAAAAGTCGCCATCTGTCAAAGCTGGTTTGAATCAACAACGCAATTTTATGGCCGTACAGCCATTCAATCAACGGCACACTGTACAACTGTTCCACATATCGTCAAACGGGCTATGCGCTGTACTGTTATTGTACAAAAATCAGCGAGCACGGGTGAGGTTTGGGGTTGGGGTTAGAATATACCGTCATAAATGACAGGCAAGCCGGCTAGTTATGAAATACTTACAATCCTCCGAAAGGACGTTAACATTTCTATTTCACACTGTAACGATGTAACATACCTCACCTAACCTAATTACACTTAAGGTAGACCGTACACGACAAGAATTCAATTCGATCAAAATTTATTTGTATGCGCACAGATTAGTGTTACGCAGCATTTTCGACAGGTTTCGCAACAAAATTAGCCACGTCTACGTCTGTGCGAACCTTTAAGGTTCATACAACCAACGAAGACCCTTCCTCGGTCGCAAATTAGTACAAGTGCTCGTCAAAAGTGACGGCAGCGATTTTAGCTGTCACTTTTTCCCATCCCATCCTCCCTCGTCACTACCTCCACCTATTTTCACCCCTCTTAACAAAATACCCATCTAACAACCAAAAAACGTTTTCAAAATCTAATAGGCACACTGGCGAATGATATTCTCAGAGCCGGGGACTTGATGAATGAGGTGTATACCTAATATACGAGTCCTCACCCACGACACGCCCTCTCCCTCAGCTAGGATTGATATAAAATTTGTCGTTGAGGTTTCTGTGTCGCGAAACTGGGACGGGGGGGTGTGGCATGGGTCGAGACTCGAGAGGCAGTCAGACAAAATAGAGCCTTCTTCTCGTTCGTCTTTGTTTTTTTTTATTTTATTTATTTATAAGACGTTTTTAAAGCACGTGCGATTCGTCGAGATCGTGCCAGTGATTGATAACGGGCCACAACAAGCGAGCCAAACACTTACGCTCTATTTCCAATGTGAGCCAGTGGGCGCCATAGTGATCCGACACCGATTTTTTAATCAATCATTCGAGACATTTTACATGGAAACCTCGTCAACGCAAGACTAGATGTCCGCACGCACACAAGTGGGTAGGTGTAAAGTTTTAGGCGGGAAAATGTTTTTCCTTCCTTTTTTTTTTTATAACACTTTTTTTCTTGTTTACTGTGGAAAACTTCGCAGGAAAAAAATCGTCCGAGGTTTCTTTACCCTCATCCGTAATGTAAATTTAGTTAGGCTCCCGTGTATTTTCTTTTCGGGGGGGTGAATTTTGTTCGCACGGAAAAATGTTTTTCCCGGGGAGTGCGCCTCGACTCTCTGGATACAGTGGGGATTGTAATAAGTGAATCAATCGGCGGAGTAAAAATGTATTTTACCGAAATAGAAAAATGCACGACACGATAAAATACCATTTTGCATACCCACCGGTAGAGTGTACGGTATAAGCGGTGGCGCACATCCGATTTATCAATCTGAAGCGTATAATAATACACCATAAATAAACAGTGGCGCAGAACATTTCCAAAGGGTGCTAGTGTGCATAAACAAAATAGAGATTTAATTTTTATTCCAGCCGCAAACGAAGAGGTGGAAAACATTGGAGACTTAACTAATAATTCTGAGAAAGACTGTATAATCTTTTAATTAATTTGACACAATCAAAAAAATAAGACCGTCTACGTGTATACTAGAGGTTTGCACGGGGCGAATTTTCAAAATTCTACACGGCCCGCGTCCGAAAACCCCAGGCTCCGCCCGGCCGAGCCCGTGGCTCATTTTCTATTACCTTACCGTAGTACCCGTACCCGACTTAGCCCGAAAGATGCCCGAATTGTGAAAAATATTTTTCTATAAATAGATACTTCAAGACATTAGTTATGTTTTCGGTATTATTCAATGATTGACAATCAATTACTGAAACTGATTATAAAATTTGATCTAAAAAATGATTTTAAAAGTTTTTATGTCCTTGGGGTTGGTTAAATGAATGGAATTTTGTAATGTTTTATTTCACTTCACGCAAAACTTTGAATGGCAATGAAAGCCGCAGGTTCTCGACCGCTTCTCTACGTCAACCAATCAATGTCGAGTAATTTGTAATTAATATATATGTAGAAGTTTCGCTTATACGAGCTATTCAACCATAGATATTCGTTACGATAGACTGTATCGATTCCAGCATTGGAGTAATAAGGCTTCAGGCCAAGGCACTCGTCGAATCTAAAAGACAATTACGATACTAATTATTACGAACCTTGTTTAATTAAAAATACACAAGGATATTCTTTTAATAATGCGTAAACATCCCACGCGTCAATTTCGACGTTTCGTTGTCGAGGTGGATTGTTGAATGGGACAAACATTCTTAAGATTTGCGCGTTCGAGTAATTATAAAATAATTAAAAACCCTTCAGTTTATTACATTCCCATAGCATGCGAGAAGAAGAAGCGTTTTCAAGGGAGAAGGGGGGGGGGGTAGGTTGCCAATTTGTTAAAGTGGTTTTTCCGCTATTCCAATTTGCAATATTGGGGTTGGTGAGGCAGCAACCCTAGGAATAGAAGCAACTGTAAGGTCTTATTAACCTGAAAACACCTGTAATAAATCCACGAGAGTCTTCGACGTCGGCAGCGGTTTTCGACCCCGCAAACGACTTTATTTTTGCGAACATTGCTCACTTCCGCATGAACCAACCCCTTAAAAACACATGCCGAACATGTGTGTATTGCAGAACTTTATATTAAATCTCGAGGAAAATGCGAAAAGAGGAAAAGGAACATTCCGGGAGTTTCAGTCGTTTCCACATATCTATATAATATAATACATAATACAGGTTCGGGTACGATAATTAATTATATTGATAGTTAAATTCAATCGGTATTAAGGATATTTAGGCCCGAAGGTATGTATGTATGTATACCTATATAATTCGGAATTAATTTCTTATCTCTTTCGGCCAATTTCCCGATGCTAATTCAACTAAGAAGCCGACGACAAAGTTAGCGAATAAATTATTTTAATCCTGTGTATGCCACTTAGTTACAGAAGTAATTGTCGGCAAATATCTTACCGATTTAATAGAAATTAATTACGTATAAGTAGATTTTATTTATGACTGACTTTGCGCTTTATGCGGTATAAATTATTTTCTACCAAACAATCAACAAAAGTAAATTGTGTAAACGAAATATTTTTTTACTTTTTTTTTGTTTCTGTTGAAGGGGAAGTTAACCAACAGGTCTAAGAACATAAGGATCCAGACCCAATAACAGGTTAATATAAGAGTAATGGATAGGAGGTACCGAATTTTGGTGGAACCGTCTCACAACTAAATTAGATAAATTGGCAAATTCTATCAGAAGACGGCCGATCTGGATGTAGCAATGTCCAGATCTTGCCAATGACGACAGTTCAAGTTGAAAATACCATCGAGAAAATCATTCGACATGTGGAGATCAAGCCCTGAACCTTCACTTGAGAGACTAACGCTCAAACCACTGAGCTATCGCCTGGTATTCTGCATTGTTTCCAGAAGTTATGCTAACCTTGTTGAGACTATGCTTAGGTTATAAATTTTATTTTCATTCTTTTTTTTTTTTAATGATACACGAGCTATTTTCCTTTACTTGTTTTTTCTTTTATTTCTTGTTATTTGCCTATACATATTATTATTTTTTTGTTTTATTTTTGTATTTTTATTTGCTATATTTGCCTATACATATCTTCTATTTCAAACTTATTAAATTTTGTTTTACTGTACATACATATATGTATATTGTTTTCCCTGCATGACGATCTGGACGAATATCTGTAATGTAATGCAGGATGATTATCATATGCAAATAAATAGTTTCTGCATATTTTGATCCAAATAAGTCATCAAGGGGTGTACCTAAAATATGTTTGATTTTACGGTATATGGAAGTAAAAGTGGGTAGGAAATTCAAAAAAAAAATCGGGACAAAAATGCATAGTAAATTAACTTACGAACCCGGGACAAAGGCTCCTCTGAGACACCTCAGCCCCAATTACACATTGCAGGGAAACATTTAACCCATAGAGACAATTCAAATACCCACCCCCTAGGGCCTAGGTAACAAAAATTGTAGGAAATTAATGTCGGGTCCAAAACGCCTCCTAAAATGTACGCGAGTGCCGCTTTCAATTTCCTCATCCAGATTAATGCGACCAGATAAAGGGAACCCACATTTTCAGACGAGATCCATTTGTACTTTTCCCTCTTTTTTTTTATTTGCATGAAAATTTCCGTACACATCCGATATACGTGTCAAGCGTAAGTTTCGCAAACATACCGATCGTAAATAACGCTCGCTCAGAGGAAAACGCGAAATATTCTTATAGGCGTACATACATATACATATGTACCTTACATATACATAATAGATATGTACACTACCCAATACAGTATCAATCCATAATAAATACCCGTATATAATAAAATAAAAAAAAACCGACTGCGTAAATGCGAACTGTCGATATATATTATCGAGTTCCATAACAAAAGAATACGAAACGCCTAAATCGAAATGCACAGGTGGAACTTGGCTGATACACTTTCGTTTCGTTTGTAGGTGGGGGATGAAATTAATAAAAGTTTTTTGTATGTATGTATGTGTGTGTGTGTGTATGTGTAGGGGTTTCGGTTTCAATAAACCATAATTCAGGTGGTATAACGGATCTCAGGTGCGTTATATCCACGTACTTTGCTAAAAATAAATTGCAGTAATCTTTTATTCAACGTTCAATGTTATACCTCGTTATACGCCGGTGATTCCTCGACGGAAATCAATATATGTATGTATATATTACTGCTGCGTTTAACGTTATTCAATTATCATTATTATATTAATAGATCATCGTAAGAAAAACATAGCTTGACGCAATCAAGGAAACGCGATGTTATTATCGTGTTATTTATTCGCAATACGAAAATTAAGTAAGCGCGCTATGAGAATTCTGATAGATTCCAGCGAGATTCTCACAAGACACACTCGGCAACAATCGAATAAATAAACTTCAGCTGAACAATTGCGTTTCCATTTCGTTATATTTTGTGTTTATTTTAAATTGTTTTCTGGTCTGCAACAACATCAATTATCAATTTGATATTAACAACAACACGGTGCATATGAATAAGTTAGGTTTCTATGTATGTATGTATGTATGTACATATGTACATTTACATTTCTACGAAAGAAAGACCTTATAAGTATGTAAGTACGACAAAAATAAAAGGTTTTTGAGTTTAGCGATACTTAAACCCAGTGGTCGGGAACCTTTTTCGAGCTAAGAGACAAATTAAAGAAAACCTTGCAAAATTGTTAAGTTTGGAAGCCGCAACATATTATCTTTGGATTGTTGTATACTCAAAATGAAATTAGATTTTACTCATTTATGAAATGGATAGCAGTAAGAAATAAGCTATATTCGTGATATTTCTTAATGTTCGACGGTTTATTACTAGAGAGAATTATTGAAAAACGATTTAATGCTTTTCATAGCCATGAAGTTATACGTATGTAGAAATAGGATTCACTTTGTTTTTGTGTAAATTGTGTGTCGACGTTTTGTGTTGGATGACAGAGAGAGCCGCAGGTTTTCATACAGAGAGCCGCATGCGGCTCCGGAACCGCTGGTTCCCGACCACTGCTTTATCCCAACACACAAGACAGTTTCCAAAAATCATGAAAACGCAATCAGGGGACGATACCTGATTGCACGACGACAATATGTACTTTATCCGATATGGATAAAGTAAAAAGTAGAAAAATCAAGGAAATGTAAGAAAACCCAATTATTTACGCATCTTTTAAACAAACACCACAAAGAACGTTCTTCGGTGACAATATTGTTAAATCAACGTTAATAATAACATTAGAAATGGAAATGGAATGGGATAAAAATACAACGTAACTTCGTTGTGTACTTGTAAGTAAGTGTTGTTTTGTTGTGATTTTGCT